>OX276365.1:15355929-17855929 GCA_946251885.1 Cosmia pyralina
ATGCCTATTTGCGGTGTCCCACCACGATTACGCTAATCTCGCACGATAGCTTGCCATTTCTCGCGATATCATGTGATTTCGCACGATATGTTGCGATTTCGCCCGATATCTTGCGATTTCGCACGATTTCTTTTCATTTCGCACAACATGTCGTATCCGCGTTTTTGCGCGATATCTTCCAATTTCGTAGGCACAAAGATACGAGAAATAAGTTACCTAGTGTATACGAGGCTTATAAAAATCACGAGGCTTATAAAAATCACTACAAATAGATTGAGTACAGCACTTTAAAGACTCCACATGGTTGAAATTTGTCAGTAATAATTTAGCAGTCTAAACATAGCAAACTCTTCCTCATTGCTATCCATTCTAGTTTATTTTGCAGTATTTTTTTATTTGTTTCCAAAATCTGAATGGCTTGTTTGTTTTGACAGCCTAATCTGATTGCATCTTATCATATTATGTAGTTTCACTAGTTTTTATAAGAACAACAGGTTCTTAATTTTACGAGTCTCATAAAATTTTTGTCAGTTCCCAGTGTTATCAGTTTATTCATAGAAAGTTTTCCGTTGTTCCAGGTCAAGCATTCTACGCGGGTGGGTCGGAGCGCTCTGGACAACAGATACTTGGACCAGGGAAGGGGAGAAAGGACATAGTCACTGAAGTGTTTAAAAGCGTTAGAGAGTGAGTTGCATGTTTTATACTGTATGTGTAGTAGTTTTTTTGGCAGCATTTTCTCTGTTTGTCGTTGTCATCTTAGTTAAAAATAAAACAACAATTCATCTAGTACCTCACAAAATTAAGCTGTCGATTTCGTGTCGCTAAACGATGTCGTGTATTTTATTTTATTACTTTTAAATCTTACAGCTAGGATACAAATAGTTAAACATTTGTGAAGGAAGGCCAATTACAAGTATTCACTGATAATATTGGAGTATAACAAGAGACAGTAGAATAGAATAGAATATCTTTACACATGTCATTATGATGTATACTCATGTTTTACAATAAATATATTCTATTATATTCTATTTATTTTGATAAAAATATGGCTTAAATATAAATAGTTCCACATATTTTGATTACTGTTTTCAGCATGCAAAAACACCTTAAAAATAAAATTATAAACAAAAAACTTAATACTGAGATCATGTGATCAAAAAATATTTAAAAAATTAAGTTATGTATAACTTAATTTTTAAAATAACTAAAATATGGCGTCGAAAAATACCTCCGCGTTTAGTTTTTTAATAGTTTTAGTTATGTTAGTATATAATTTTGTTATTTTTTAAATATTTTTAAATAGTATATCTCACTATTCTCACCAGTAAAGTAATTTATATAAAAATTACTTTACTAGTGAGAATAGTGAGATCATTGGACTATTAGTATTAATTTAAATACCTTAGGTATGATAACTTAATTACTATAAACTCTCTTTTATTTTAGAAATTCACTTATACTGTAGAACACATTATTATAGAGCCAAAACAGTAATTCGTATTTCGTTTTAAAATAATTTAATGGTAGCTGGTAGCTGGTGGCTGGTGGCTGGTTGGTGGATCTGTTTAGGTATTTGGTTATAGATTTTGACGAGCAAGAGTATGTAAACAGTAAACGCACTTTGTGATAATTTTGAGTAGACTTGACAGGTTTCAATGAGCTTCGAAGAAGTAGTTACATAATCACTTGGTTAGTTTAGGGGGACACAAAATAAGTATGGAAGTGTTCGGGTGAATTAAAAAAAGAAAACTACCCGAATTCGACAAGACTGCAAGTGTACGTCTCAACTTGCAGCAAATTACTAAAGTATTTTTCTTATATACAGGCGCGGTGCGGTGGTGTTTGAAGATGAACAGTCTTCCACAAGCCGAGGGGGGCGCTCCGCGTTCAGCGGTGTGGGATACAGACTTGGTAACTATACACAGTACTTTACTTTTAGTAATTTTACTATAGTCCTATTTCCTCTTCATAATAATACTTACCACCCATTGTGCCGCCAAACAGTATTCTTGTGTTGAAATTACAGGCGTTTGAGTCGTTATATTACAACTGCTTAAAAGATCCACACCGTCAAACTCTTGGAGAGTTACAGGCGGCTGTAAAGACTATTTCAGGCAATATTGGGCTTTATTGTTTCTTTAGACTTTTTATAAAATATCTTATATTTGCCATCATGGTGAAAGGATTAGCCAATCGACAGAAGTCGATACGCCACTTGGGGAGGCTCCTCTCATGCAACCCAATTATTTGAGGCCAAATACAACCCGCTTACTTTACGCAGACGACCTAGCATAACTTGCCAAGCCACTGACTTTGAGGAGATTGATGACAACCTTTCTACCTTCCTCTCAGATCTCAGTCATTATTATGCTAACAACGCCCTGAAACCAAATCCCTCAAATACGCAGTCATGCGCCTTCCACCTTCCAAACAGCCAGCCAAAACAAACAGCACAGCCTGCAAGAATGTCAAACAGAAAGTGCACACCAGAAACAACTTACTCCATCGCCTAACATCCACCAGATGGGGGGCATCTCCTCAAGTCCTGTGAATAACTGGAATGTCACTTCTTCTCCGCTGGTGAATATGCCGTACAGTATGGAGCCTATCTGCCCACGCTAACCCCGTTGCGAATGCTGTATCCACTGACTCGCATCGCGCCTCCAGAAATTTGCAGGACTATAGCCAACCGTATCGAGAGGGTGAAGCTACAGGATGACCCACGCCACCCAATGCACAACTTTAACCCAGTGCCACAGAGGCTTAAAAGCCGCAAAAATTTCCTTGGGTGCGTGAGCTCACCTGATGGATGATCCTCCACATGAAAGATGTGGTCTTTGGCAAGAACAGCTTAAACCTCCTGATTTCTTTATTGAACCATCAGAGAGCCTCCCATCCGGGCACAAGTTACCGTGGCCACGAGCTCCTCCAGCCTTGTTCCACTCCCTGCTGAGTTTATGCCTCCTCCTTTTTGTGCCATGTGACCCTGGTCTGTCACCGGGCACAAGATACCGTGGCCACGAGCTCCTCCAGCCTTGTTCCACTCCCTGCTGAGTTTATGCCTCCTCCTTTTTGTGCCATGTGACCCTGGTCTGTCACCGGGCACAAGATACCGTGGCCTACTTGGAAAACCTTAGACTTCGTACCCAGGTAGGCCGCAGCAAAGACAACCTCCAAAAGTGGATTCATGGACGGCTCAGATCTCCGGTGTTTATGCGGCGTCTCTCCACAGACAATGGCTCACCTCCCATCTTGCATCGCATGCCCGGTCACCTGCACACGTGTGGACCTAATGGTTGCGTCAGCGAACGGTATTCGCGTTGCTGAATTTTGGGCCAAACAAATTAAAAAAAAAGTATATATTTTTTTCGTGTTATTTTTGCCATCGATAAGCTAGGAAGAAGATAAAATATCTTATATCGTATTCAGCTGCATCCGGTTAGACTGGAAGCCGACCCCAACATAGTTGGGAAAAGGCTCGGCAGATTGATTGATTGGTAGAGGAAGCTTGCGCGGTGGTCCCATATACATGTAGCCAGCGAAATTCAAATTTTCTTATGTTTTTTGCAATTTGCAAGTCGAGTGTCAGGTTGTATCTTGATCAAAATATGATTCGCGACTATAATAAATATGTATAATGTATTTACATAATTATAACCATAAGAATTATCAATACATCTCTCCACTTGAATGTCCGCTGTCAGAAAGTTTTTTTTTATTTTTTTCGTTCTTTTTTTAACGTTGTTTTTATAAATTCAGCGAGGCTACTATGGTCGCTTTGTCATGCAAAAGTTGGATTTGTTCTCTGTAAGTTTGAATTCGGAAATCATGACATTTTAGAACACGTCTAATAGTTATAGTCGCAAATCATATTGTGATCAAGACCTGACACCGACGATCTACTATATTGCAAAAAAACGCAAGAAAATTTGAATTCGCGGGCTATCTTTGCGCTTCTACCTTAACTTTGCTTGGGTAGTTTTTGAGTTAGCTTCGATAATACTTAGAGTAATCCACTTTGTATATCTTGATGATGTTATTATTATTATTATAATACTTCCTGTCACTGTTACATAGCAAGTAGTGGTATACGGATTGGTGTGGGGTACCACAGCTACAAAATTAAAAACAAAAAACTTACAAAAAACAAAAACAACCGACTTCGAAAAAAAAACACTTCATTTCGGAAGTCGGTGGCAAATAACTAAAATACAGATCCAAAGACACCGACTTCCAAAATTAAAGCTCTTTTTCACTTTGTAGTGCTTTTTTTTTTGCAAATCGGTTGTTTTTTTTTTTTTTTGTAAAAAAGTTTTTAATGCAGCTCGTTGACTCGTTGACGAAAATAAAGGCTGACTGCTAATGTTGTGTGTTACAGGTCAAACAGCAGATGATGCGGAGACAGCATCGGCTGATGCCGCCGGTGGAAACCAGCAGGCGCCACAAGTAAGTCTTCGGTGACTACTTTCAGAACATCTCATGACTTGTGTCATCAACATCATCCACAAAAAAATCATCCACTGCTTAGGGTCCCGTCACACGTACCGCAAACACACCATAATCACAACCACGCCACAACGAAAACACGTGGTTGGGCGCTAATTTGTATGAAAATCAATAGTTTACGAGTATTCACATGGACCACATTTTGTTGTCAAAATCAACCGTGTCGGCGATGCCAATCGCGTCGCAGCCACAACGCAACCACATCATGTGAGACCGCGCACTGGTCGCCGGCCACATCGCAAACACAACGTTGCGTCGACCATTTGATTTTATTTTGTAGTTACCACAACGCAACTGTAAGAAGTTGCAGCGACACTGTTCACACGTAACCACTGCTTGCCCACATTTTGTCGCTGCGATGTGGTGTGGTTGTGGTAGGTGTGATCGAGCCCATAAGGCCCACAGCGGTTGGTCATAGGGTGTATAAATGTTTTGAGACAAAATGTTTACTTTGTTTTGGTAAAATAAATATACTATGTTTTGCCCTGTACGATGGATACAATGTTTTGGAACAGTGGTTGTATGTAGACATTAAAATGGTTTCTTGTCCGTGTATACATCTCTTATCTCTTTCTGTATACATCTCTTATCTCTTTCTTTCTTTCTCATCTCTTTCTCTTGGGGTCGACTGTACGGCGATGGTTCATACAAAATGTAGGCAGATTTTTCCGTTGCCGTGCGGCCGACCCAAATATGCGTCAGCCTTTAATGAAAAAAAAAAAAAATGTTGCGTGTTGTGTATCCTCTATAGGGGATTTTTAATAAATAAAAATAATGTCCATCCAGGGTGCCGACCAGCCGCGCTCGGTGCGCCTGCGGCTATACCGCGAGGGCTTCACCGTGGACTCGGGCGCGCTGCGGCACTACACCGACCCAGACCACGCCGACTTCCTCAACTGTATACGTCGGGGGTGAGTAGAGCTAAATTATTCTTATAATTAGCCTAATGTACTCCTTATAACATCAGCTCCAGACCAGACCAGACCAGTCCACCAGTGAAAGTCCCGGCGAAATCGGTCCAGCCGTTTCGGAGATTAGCCGGAACAAATAGAAGACAGGCCGACAAAAATTTTCAAATTTATTTTTTTGTTATAGTACTTACCCTATATACTTTCACATGCATTTAGTAAAAAACACAACAGACACTTCAATTTTATTTATTTGTATAGATGTGTGTTAGCAATTACCCCTCAGGATAAAAATCTCTTAGGCTGTGATGATATTATATGAATGTCCTTATATTTTCCAGTGAGATCCCTCCCGAACTATCCGGTACGGGTGGCGAGGTGCGCGTGTCTCTAGAAGATCGACGACACGAGGAGTGTCCGCGACACATCGCCAAGCCGCAGCCTTTCTCCGGCAAAGGTCATCTGCTCGGCAGGTAAGAATATTAAAAAAAGGTAATGCACGCAAGCAGAGCAAAATTTTTTTTTTTATTATACCCTTTACAGACACTAAGAACTGTCAAAGAGTCGGTCAGTTAGTCAGAAAGTTAACATAACAGGCAAGAAACTCCATTAAAACTTTTAATTAAAGTTAGGTGTTACAAAACCATGGGTACAATATGCTTCTATATGAGATAACAATGAAAAAAAAAACAGTTTGCGGTCGGGGGACCCCCGTCGGGAACTTCTCACGTATGATTTAAAACAAAAACATATTTTCGCAGCCGCCATCTTGGATTTACATTTTGAACTTCACTATCGGGCTTTAGCAGCCTCGAAAACCATGAAAACGATCTCATGATGAAACATTTTAAAATTTTCGAAGCCGCCATGTTGAATTTTCATTTAACTTCACTATCGGCTTTAGCACCCTCGAAAACCATGAAAACGATACCCATAAAGAAAATTTTGCAACGGGCTTTAGCAGCCTCGAAAACCATGAAAACGATCTCATGATGAAACATTTTAAAATTTTCGAAGCCGCCATGTTGAATTTTCATTTAACTTCACTATCGGCTTTAGCACCCTCGAAAACCATGAAAACGATACCCATAAAGAAAATTTTGCAATATTAATAGTGTGTTTCTGACGTGGAGGCGCCGCGGAGGATCAACCGAATGCTCAAGGATGTTCGAGGCTGGGCGAGGATGCTCGAGGCTATGCGTTGAAACAATCTGGGGTTGCTCAGTTTGCACTGGTAGTTAACAGAGACGTGACGTGCCTGCTTTTTGAAAATGATAGACTGGCTGGGATATGGTTGTTATAATGACGTCAATCCACTATCAAATTGCCGACGCACGAGTGGCGCGAGCGACGCCCCACTCGTGCGTCGCCTGCTTTGCGTGTGCTCGCGCGACCTGGACGACCTGGACGCTTGGGCGGGCTCGCGGATATCCGCGACTGGGCGCTCGCGCATCCTCGAGCATGCACAAGTAAACAGAGCATGTACAATATAATCTATGAGTAACTCTTCTGCAAAATTCGAACGTGAGCACTAAGAAAGGATTTTTGTTTATTTATTTCACAAAAGGGTTAAATAGGGGATGACAGTTTGGATGGAAGTCCCTCATTTGGGGTCATGAGTAACTAGGTGTAAAGTTCACTCATCCTCTATAGAAAAGGGACCAGTCGGGTCTTGTGTCTAGTGGGCCCGACGGTTCATGTAAGGATGTTGTATATATGCCAGTCGCGCGGTAAACTATGCTTGCGCGATGCAAGATTTGTGTGATGTCAGGTCTTTGATGCGTAGTTGCATGTGGCGTAGATGTCGCCACAATGGGAAATCCCATCGGGCTCTCGGCTTGTGTTCAGAACGCTAACTGCATCGTTCTTTAACGTCTTCATGTCACTCCGTTGAGCCAAACCTAACTGTGACCAATCTGGATCGGCTTCCAGTCTAACCGGATAAAGCTGAATACTAGTATTTTACATGGCGCGACTGCCTCCACAACCCAGTAACTGGGTAATACGATGCCCCTTGGTAAGACTGGTTTTCAGACTTTCGGGCTTCTGACGACTCGTAACGACTGTCAATGATCCACGAATGGCAGCCGGGATCAACGGCTTAACGTGCTTTCCGAGGCACGGAAGAGTCGGTATGTAGAGATGAACTCCGGCAAACGTAGCTTAACCTGGTGGATCGCCCCATGCGGCGGTTATTACATAGCCACGAGTAACTGTCACGGACAGAATATGGCAGTGTCAAAAATATCCACTCTCTGCAGGCCCAAAGTGATGATAGTATATTGTATCTAGTGATTAATGAATTGTTTTCATTCCCAGCCCGACGCCTACGACGGTGGGTGCCACAGTAGCAGTGGCGGGTGACGTGGCCGACCGCGCCGCCAACCAGCGCGCTGCGCAGGACGCCGTCAAGATCGACGACTCGGAGCCCGTCACAACTATACAGGTAATACTATTTTACTAATAGCTGCCCGCCCCGGCTTCGGACGGGTAGACGGGTGAAGAAAATGAGACCAAATCTTCCCTTTACAGTACGACCATGTAATTAAATAAAATGACAATTAAATAATTACAAAACATAACACAATGAGTTCTTTAAACTACTATTGCTGGTATTTTTAAAAATAGCAGAATTTAACATTCTACAACTTTTTTACTATTTTTTTCACAAAACAAAATTTTATTTCGGAAGTTACAGATTAAAGATTAGACTTGCATTGTAAGAAACTGAACAACTAAACGTCAATCTGTCAATATTTTCGAATATCTCCCGTTGTCTTCCGTCTCACTCACTCTCTCACTTTTTTATATGGAGGTTTTTTAACCAAAATTTTTCACTTTTCCGTACAACTTTACAAACATGTTTGAAAAGTTGACAATAATTACAAACACAACAAAAAAAAAAAGAATTAGGCAAATAGATGCAACCGTTCTGAAGTGATGCGCTTAAACATACATTCGGCAATTGATTTTTATTTGTATAGATTTAGCCATCTTGAAAAATATACTGAAATATGAATCGTATTGTGTGGAAGCCGAACTTGGAGCATACAAGAAAGAAAATAAAAGAAAGAATAATTATTTATTCTGCACAAACAAAACGCACATTACAAAAAAATTACATACATAAAAAGTAGCCAAAAGCCTCGTATTCGAGCAGTATAAAGATGACAATTTTGTCCATTGCTTGATGTCAGGGCCAGAGACTAAAAACAATTTACTTTGCGTAATGTGACACTGGCAATCTGGCAAATGACAACAAACAAACGATCAAAACAAAATGCCGAATTACAGAGTGGAAAAATAACTACTTTTGTAACAAATATACGCTCAAATTCCGGAAAAATCCCGAAGTAAATTCAGCTTTCGAAGAAATTGAACTGCTCACGTATTATCTGAAAGACTTTGCCACATAATGTGCTAACAGCAACGAAGTTTTTTGATGAGTGATAATATTCATAAGGTTGCTAAGATGCAGATATGAACCTTAGTGGCCAAATGCAATGCGAACTCTCTCTCAGTGCAGTAGTATTTACTACTCTCTCATAACCAAATTCTACAAACTCGCTAACATTATTAAGGCGAAATGCGTCCCAAAGAAGATATTTCTTGACGCATTTCGGCTGCACGCAAAATCAATTTTTGCTCTCAAAAACTACTTTGTCTTATTCTTTTTCATGATTATAAAAATTGAAGTTTCTTTAGTAAATTATGAGGGAAAAACACGATTGACACAATTTGGCTCAATACAAAAATTCATAGTTGGAGGAGGAGGAGCTCGTGGCTAAGTAATAACAGCCGCACGGTTCGATCCATCAGGTTAAGCTACGCTTGCCGGGGTTGGTCAGTGGGTGGGTGACCATCTTTACATATCGAGACTCCTCCGTGCCTCGGAAAGCACGTTAAGCCGTTGGTCCCGGCTGTCATTTGTGGGTCTTTGACAGTCGTTACGGGTCGTCAGAAGCCCGAAAGTCTGACAACCAGTCTTACCAAGGGGTATCGTATTACCCACTTACTGGGTTGTGGAGGTCAGATAGGCAGTCGCTCCATGTAAAATACTGGTATTCAGCTGCATCCGGTTAGACTGGAAGCCGATCCCAACATAGTTGGGAAAAGGCTCCCGATTCCGATTCCGATTCCGATTTCCGATTGATTGACAAAAATTCATAGTTTCCTCCAAATTAGCATATTTCAATAGACTGTCTACACGTACAGCATTAAAGATATATGATGGGGATCATGTATTTATTTTAATGTAACAGAACATATAGAATTTAAAAAATAAATATTTATAAAATTCTATAATATGCTCCGTTTGGCCATACCAATGCTCCAAACCCCGTTACGATACCATTTCGCCTTAACGTATCGTTTTCTAAATTCTCTCTATTTATTCCCCAGTTCCGGCTCGCAGATGGCAGCCGGCTGACCGGTCGTTTCAACCACACACATACGGTCGGCGACTTACAAGCCTACGTGTCGCGCGCCGAACCTTCATATCAACTCCAAGCGTTCGTTCTCCTCACCACGTTCCCGAGCAGAGAACTCGCTGACCCCGCGGCAACCCTAGCGCAAGCCAACGTCCTAAACTCCACACTACTGCAGCGGCTCAAATAGGAGCTTGCGGTGACGGCATAAGGTCCATTTTCGGTTGGCGGTGCCCGTTCTTAGCGTTGAACTTCTTGGCTGTTTTTTTTTTGGGGTGTCGTAGTTTCCGCAAAGAGAGTTGCCATTTTATGAATCCTCTCAAAATAGGCCAATAACAACGCCCCCTTGTCAATGTCATTCAAACGCTAAAAGATAAAGCACTGTAATGTAAGTTTCTGTCCATATTATCATGTAAAGCTTTGGTTTCATAGGAAAGCGGCCGTAACGGCCGTCATGAAAATTGTCATTTTCATCAGTATTTGATATTAAGTCAAACCCCACCCCCAAAGATTTAAATTGCTAGATTTGCCATCACCGTACTTAGTCACAAGAAAAATTGTCCATACTGAGAAGAGTGAGCTCGCACATTATTAAACAGCGTTTCCATGATAAACAAGTGAAGTCACTGCGTCATTGCGTGTCAGAGGTGTCAAAACGAAACAGAAATGAGACTATTTTTTGACGTGGTAGGGGTGAATCTAACGATTTAAATCTTTGCTACTGTCATCATTTTCATGACAGCCGTCACTGCGGGCGCTATGTGCGGCCACCGTTCTTCTAGGAAACCGTAGCTTTACTGCGTTAAATCTGCGCAAAATTCGAACATAGTGAGCTCAGAATGGTCAAGAAGTTTAGTGCAGTCGAAACACACGAATGGAATGCTCCAAATAGCATTTATAGATATCGGCTTTTAGGATTTTTTAAATATTTAAAATTTTGGTACGTTTTGTTCGTGTGTTGGTGTATTTTTATACGTAAGTGTGAACGGGCCGGAGCTATTATTACGCGATCTCGCGAGTGAAACAGTGTATTGGTCAATAAATAAAGTTTTTAAGTTCCTTTATGATTGTTTTTCTTAATACATTTCACAAAATCAATCTGCCTAGCCTTTTCCCAAATATGTTGGGGTCGGCTTCCAGTCTAACCGGATGCAGCTGAATACCAGTATTTTACATGGAGCGACTGCCTACCTGACCTCCACAACCCAGTAACTGGGTAATAATACGATATCCCCTGGTAAGACTGGTTGTTAGACTTTCAGGCTTCTGACGACCCGTAACGACTGTCAAAGATCCACGAATGACAGCCGGGACCAACGGCTTAACGTGCTTTCCGAGGCACGGAGGAGTCTCGGTATGTAAAGATGGTCACCCATCCACTGACCAACCACGACAAGCGTAGCTTAACCTGGTGGATCGACCCGTGCGGCTGTTATTACTTAGCCACGAGCTCCTCTTAATACATTTCACATGGGAGAAAATAAAATGTCTTTCCACAGGCTCGCCCCCGACGAACATAACTGGCGAAATGTGTATAAGAACCTTTGCCTTCCCAGTCGGGGAATCCAGTCGTGTTTGGCGTATAAAAAAGGCGGACAGATTTTCGCTAACAAAAAACTATCGGAGTCAGCCAGCTCGCTGTTCCAGTAGGTAGGCGCCGGCTTTACGCCGGTACGTTGTGAAGGGGTAAGCACATGTGAACCACTAAAAAGTGAAAAATAAAAACTTTTTTACAAAAAAATACAACCGACTTCCAAAAACAACTACAAAGTGAAAAATAACTTTATTTTCGGAAGTCGGTGGCAAAAACGAAAATACATTTAATCAGACACCGACTTCCGAAATTAAAGTTATTTCTCACTTTTTAGTGTTGTTTTTGGAAGTCGGTTGTATTTTTTTGTAAAAAAGTTTTTATTTTTCACTTTTTAGTGGTTCACATGTGCCGCCCGCACACATTTCACAAAACATGCTGTTTTTTTACCTATAATGCTGTATTTTTACCTATATTATATACCTTACCATATTACGAATGGTTGACTGATGTGTGAATGTGTGCGTGCCGCCGGCTTGTAGTTTAGCGAGCTGGCTGATTCCGATAGACACAGTTTTTTGTTAGCGAGAATCTGTCCGCCTTTTTTTATACGTCTATGTACAAGTAAGTTTGTTTTTCAAAACATTATTATAATATTCTACTAAGAGACCAGTCACTGTAGATACCCAATAATCGCGTTACATAGTTATTATAAGTCTGAAAGCTGCAATCCAACATCAACCTTACCGTAACGAAACTAAAGATCACTTTGATTTTGACAGTGCTGCAAGATGGTAAAATAACTGAACGGACTAAGTCGAAAATGACGTCATACACTTAAGGAGGGTGCGCTAAGGTAGCTCGCGAAATTCGAATTTTCTTATGTTTTTTTGCAATTTGCAGGTCAGTGTCAGGTTGTATGTTGATTAAAATATTAGACGCGGCCGTAACTAATATGGCTTTACAGAAGTATATAATCATTAGAATCAGCAATACAACTACATAAGTTAGAATTGACCTCAAACCTCATGATTTCATGAAATCGCTAGATTTGAATTGATGATTTAATTCATGATTTAACATACAATCTGACACTGACTTGCAAATTACAAATAACGCAAGAAAATTTGAATTTGGCGGGCTACCTTAGCGCATCTCCCGAATTGAAATGATGAAATTCGACACTTTTCAGCTGGGAGTACCTACGCTCACGGAATAAACTGCAATAGGTACTGTAAGGATTGATGCTATGATCAAGCCTCGTTGATATAATGCTGGCTGACATTCAATCATTCAAATATGGAATATCTTTTGTCAAGAAAACAATCCTGGTTTTCTTGACAGGATGACAGAGAGAGCATCGGTTGAGGGCTCGGCCCTAGTAGGAGTGCTTTATAATTTATTCTGAGCTTTAAATATAGAGGGCTTCAGCCCCAGTTAAATGGAATCTCTCTAGTATTTTTTATTACTTCAGTTAATCTCCTACTGTGAAGCTTGAGGCTTCACAGTACTGTGCGAAAGGGTAACATGCAATAGGCACTTTGTGGGAATAGCCATAACTGCTATACATAATAATAATACTTACTAAAAATATTTTAAATAAGAACTTCTTGTACCTACCTTTTTTTTTTTTTTTTTTTTTTCCTGGGGAAATCCTCATGGATACCCTCCGTCTGGGAACAACGGAGGGTTATGTCGGACTTTTACAGACTAAAACCCCACTGTTCCTTCTAGCACCATGAGTCGGGGGCCCGGGAGATACTTGTACATTCACCGCACCCCCGACTGGTATCAGCCCGCCCTGCCTAGCGGGCCCCATCACCAAGTGCGGCCGATCACACGACCGCACGTCTTCCCATTAAGGCGCGCATGTTATGCGTGCCACCTCTTTATGTACCTACCATATTTGATGCAATAAATAAATGAATTGATTTGAATTGAATAGGCAATTTGTGCAAAAACAAAAAAAAAACAATACTTAGAAGATTTGTTATGACGTATATGGGCGTTTAGTGTTCTCTTTGTATCGCCGATTCGAAAAAAAAGAATACCTTTAAGGTAGCCGTAAATAAAACCAACTTTTCTTTAAAAAAATCTATTTCACTATAACATTACAAAATATAATTTAATAAAAACAATTTAAAATATCGTATAATTTCCTACTAATATATCGTATAATACTCAAAATTATCCATAACACTATGTTAGATTAATTTATGATATAATAAATTCAACATGATTTGTTACACTAACCGTTTCACATAGACTCTCGTCTGAACTCAACCGTCGAAAAGGCGCCATTTTGTTAACATACCTACGTTTGAATTTGGAACGTGTCGCAATATGGCCGGCTACGAACAGCAAGCCGCTCTGGGGAAGTTGCACGCACACGGGTCGGTTGTTATACACTCTCCGGGGCATATGCAGCTGCAAGCTGGAAAGTATAAACGAAGATTAGAATATGCCATTTCTACAAAAGAGGGTTCTGTCTGAATCACAGTTGTTTTTTACCTGTGACAGCAGCAATACAGTCCGACCGTCGAGATAATGCGTTCGTGACACTAAACTTGTCAGTTTCACACTAACGAATAGGTAGGTCTTTTGCGAATTTGATCCTTATAGTTACTAGAAAGTGTGCAACTAACGTGTCAGGAACGCATTAGTTGGCATGATATTTTCGCGCGAACCGGATGCGGTGCGTTTTTTTGGTTATAAGTAATGTCGGAAGTAGACATTTTGAATAATTCTATCCAAGAACGTCCTATATTGAGACTTAAGGAATAAAAATTATCACAACCATAAGTATACAATATTAGTTTCATTTCTCTGCCGAAAAAAAAGGTAGTGTAGCCGACGGGCATGGGGTTCGGGCCTCTGATTGAAAGTCCTTGTAAATTTACTGTACTTTAACGTACCAATACACTTGAGAACACAAACAAAACAAGAAAATAAATGAGTAACAGACTCGAAATCGTACTATTACTAGAAATGAGAGAGTTAAAGATCTAAGATGGCCGGCGCTTTCCGGGCGCGGCTTGAAACGCGTAGCGTTGCACAAGGATCGAGGTTGGACTGCGCTGTTTGCGGCGCTGCGACCGCGAGGGACTCCTGCTCCACAACCGCGCCAGAAACGGGGCGCGCGGGAGAAATCGCGGCGCGTGATTGGTCGCCCAAGTCAGTGGCACCAACATTATTATTAAACCTATGGTCCTGGGGTTGCCGCGCTACATACTCCCCCTCTAGATCACGATTACGCCCTCGATCGTGGTCTAGCCCTACATTAAAATCATTACGAATAGGTTGTAAACGAGGTCGGCCTCGCTTTTTCTTTGGCTCCATTGGCTGAGCGCGTTCATCTACTCGTCCTCGAAAAGGGGTGAGCTGATTAGCGTGGAATTTGCCCAATATCTCACCAGGATTATCATCAGACGCGATTAGGTATGTTGTTGGGCTTACTTTCTTCTTCACAACATATGGCCCATCCCTTTTAGGGAAAAACTTAGCAGTCTTTGACTTGCTGGCGTCGCTCAGCTGATGGGTAGTCAATAGAACCTTGTCATCTACTTTAAAATCCTCTCCTACTCTTCTCGAACGATCAGCGTAAGTCTTCCTTCTGTCCTGCAGTTTTTCTACTCTATCACGGACTTCACTTAAGGAGTTTAAAAATTTTGACAGGTAAGGAGTGATCTGTGGTACAAAATTATCCTTCTCTAAGACTGCCCTTGGATCATTGTACACCTCTAACGGTGACCTCAGCTCACGTGCAAACGTCAAATATGCAGGAGTAACCCCTGTTGTTTCACAGACCGCGCTGTTCATACTGAACCGTACTATCGGTAGCTGCTTAGGCCATGAAGGGTGATCCGTACCAACCAACAGGGCCAATTGGGTCTTCATATCCCGGTTTTTCCTTTCAGCTGGATTGGCTTCTGGGTGGTAATAGGGTATCAAGTCTTGTGTAATGCCGAGAATGAACATGCATTTCTGCATGACCGCTGAAACAAATTGGACACCATTGTCCGAAATAATGCGACGTGGTAAGCCGAACCGAAGGAAATACTCTTCTATGAGTACTTTCGCGCAGGCGACAGAGGTTGCTTCTTTGAGAGCATACAATTCTACCCATCTTGTCGCGGTATCTTCCACTAACAGGATCCATTTTTCCCCGTTTTCGCCCTCTGGCAGTGGTCCAAATAGGTCGATAGCCAAGACTTCATTGCGCTGGTTTAAAATCGGTGTTTGAATCAGACCAGGTGGCTTTTCATTTGTCGCTTTATAGCGTTGACAAGAGGAACATGATTTTACATAATCGGTTACAATTCTTCTCATGCCAGGGAAGTAATAGTTTTGAGCTATTTTCTGGTATGTTCTCTCTATACCAGGATGACCTGCAATTGGAGCATCATGACATTCTCTTAGAATCCCTTCACGTATGCTTACAGGTATTACTAATTGCGGCGACTCGTTGTCTGTATCTGGGTTATAGCGATAAAGGATACCGCGTTCCATGAGATAACCACGTTCTGTCCAACGGCGAGACGCAACTTCTTCTATATCCTCTAATTCCTTCACAATTTTAATTAAATCTGGGTCAGATTTTTGTGCTGCACGTAGCTCCGTGAGATCTCGCGTAGGTAAATCAATAATGACAGTGCATATTCCACAGGATTCACGAGACTCATCTGTACAGACAGGGCGGCTGAGTGCGTCGGCCACTACATTTACCTTTCCGGGAGTGTACTCAAACCGGATGTCATAGGCCTGCAGCTTTAGTGCCCAACGCACTAAACGACCAGAAGGTGACTTCAAGGACAGCAGCCATTTCAAGGGCTGGTGATCACTGGCTATAACGACTGGATGACCATCAATGTAACCCCGCATACGGTCGACTGCCCAGACGACCGCCAGAGCCTCCCGCTCCGTGGTCGAATAATTCCGTTCAGCCGCTGATAACAAACGGCTGGCAAATTCAATGGGTCGTTCTTCATTCTTTTCACCTTGAAGCAACACTGCGCCTATCGCATAGTTGCTCGCATCTGTGCGCAGGATGAATGGCTTGGAGTAGTCTGCCTGTATGAGGATCGGCGCTGACGTCAAAAGCCTTTTCAAGTTACTGAACGCTTCAGCCTGTTGTGGTCCCCATATCCAAGGTTGATTTTTCCTTGTCAATCTTGTCAGTGGCTCTGCTACCTCCGAAAACTTGGGAATAAATTTCCTGAACCAGGAACATGTTTGTATAAATGTTCTGAGGTGTCCCAGTGCAGACGGCTCTTTCATGTCTAATATGGCTTGAATTTTCCTTTCATCAGCTGAGACTCCGTCCTGCGAGATCACATGACCTAAATATTTAACCGACTCTCGTGCAAACACACACTTTTCTCGGTTAGCACGCAATTTGAACTTCATCAGCTGTTCAAAAACGATTCGCAGGTCTTCCAGGTGCCTCGAAAAATCCCCCTGCGTTATAATTAATAAATCGTCTAAATATCCTAGTATTGTGACGTCCTTTAGTGCTGAACCAGATCGCATTCTGTCTATCAGACGCTGAAAAGTAGCCGGCGCGTTCTTCAGACCGAACGGCATCCTTTTAAAACGAAAAGTTCCGAAAGGGGTCACGAAAGCCGTCTTATCCCTATCCTCTTCTTTGACTGACACTTGCCAGTAGCCAGATCGCAAATCTATTGTACTCATGTGACAACGTCCACGTTTAGTAGATTGCAACAGTTCATCAATACGAGGCATTGGATAGGCGTCACTCTTCGTAATCGAATTTAACTTTCGATAGTCGACGCAAAACCGGAAACTGCCGTCACGTTTAGGTACTAGCAGGGCTGGCGCAGCCCATGCAGATTCACAATCTTCAATAATATCTTCAGCTAACATTTTGGTAAGCTCTTGCTGCATGATCTCCTTCTTTGCAGGTGTCAGGCGATATGGAGGCGTCGCTATCGGCAAATTATTTCCCGTATCTATATGATGCTCTCCATATGGAGTCGGCTCCCCAATCGAATTAAACATATCCTGAAAATTCGTGAGCAATTGGGCAAGCTCCTCACGCTCCTGATCCTCTAAACCTGCACCCTCGTCATCGCGTAAAACATTCATCGCGGCGTACGAATTTTGACGAGGTGAAAAAGTTTCCAAAATCAATTTATACTTTTGATCACTACTATCCGAAAAATGCCAAAGGCACTGCTTAAAATTGATAACGAGACCGGCACTGTTAATAAAATCAATACCTAAAAGTGTTTCATTATCTTTCGCTTCGGGGAAAATTATAAACTCGGTGGGCACAATTTTATGAAAAAGTTTCACCTGTACCTCTGCAACAAGCACCTCCATCAGGCGCGTGCAACCATCCGCCAGGCGGATGTTTCTAGTGCACTGTTGCAAAGGATGGCCTTTTTCCTTTAACACGCGAAAAAGTGTGTGACCGGCAATACAGCCCCTAGCACCAGTGTCCAGTAACGCTGTCCCATTTTCCCCCAAAATACCTATTTGCATCAAAGGTCTATTATTATTAGGCTCCCCCTTAATTGAACCTCCCTTAGTCCGACCCTGTGCAGACGCGAGGCGTTTCTTACAATTTTTATTATTAACATTTACCGAGCATAATCCTAAACATTTATCAACGCTATCACTATTACAACATAAACATAAACAATCACACTGAACATTAAATAAACCCTGACCATTTGAATTATTGTTTACGCAACATGATATGGCAACATAATCGTTATCAGCTGATTGAATTACGTGCCCGTGTTGCGAACGGGTTTCAGTTGAATTTACAGAAAACTTAGTGTCTCTATTATTATTATAACCTATGAAATTATAACACACATTTTTACCGACATTAGAACGCTCGTTAGTATGTTGCAGTTCAGTAACACAATCACAGTAAAGTTTTAAGTTACGCCCAGCGTTGCAAGACGCTGGGTTACCTGTGGTACTGGCAGGAACGATGCGAGGCGGGCCCGGCGACTTCCGACCGCGAGGAACGATATCGTTACGCTCACGGACGGTCGCTAGGCAACGGGCAGCGCTGCCGCTCGCGACCTTGGCGCGGCCGCACGTACTCTGCGGGGCCGGCGCGGGTGGCGGGACGCTTGCGGCTGTCGGCTCGCCCGACGCGCATTCATCGCGCACGATAACGCTATGATTACGGGAACCGCGCACTTTTGAATTTACGCTATCACTAGTTGTCGTAACCGAATAGAATGCGTTTTGAGAACTAGATTTGCACTTTTCACACTTCGATTTTATAACGTTAGGGGCACCGCACCCATAACATTGAATAGCTTTATTTTTGTTTACGCTATCATCACTTTTCCCGTTATCACTTTTTACGTTATCACTTTTATCATTGTTTATTAACTTTTTACACTGCGATTTTTCATGTCCCCATTTCTTGCAGTAACTGCACGACAGTCTTTTGCTGCGAGTGTTTTTATCACTTGGTGCCGAAGTTGAAGGGGCGCCGGCGACGGCCGCTTGGTGACTGGCGCTCGATGGCGTCAGTGCCGGTGTCTTGTCGCATGCGCTGTCTTCTAACGATTCTTCGATCGCTCTGGCACGGTGCAGTAACTGGTCGAACGATGTTATGGAGTTACGATCGAGCCGCTTTTTTATTCTACGATCGAGAAGCCCGTATACCATATCCAGTTGAACTTTTTCACGTAGATCTTCTTGTGGCAATCTCGATAAAAGCGCTCTCGTCTTCGCAATAAATAAATCAGTTTTGTCCGTACCTTGTCGCAATGAAAACAATTCCAAATATATACGAAATGGCGGGCGATGCTCTCCGAATGCACTTTTTAGTTTTTGCATAGCATCCGGCCATGACGTGGTGCTGGTTTTTATACCCTGCCACCATAATGCTGCCGAGTCTACTAGCAACATGGAGAGTCCTTTGACAGCGTTATCATCTGATATCTGAAGGCAGTTCTTGTACACTGTTATTGCGTCGATAAACCCGTCGACATCAGCGGACGATCCGTTAAATCGAGTTGTGCACTTTGAGAAGTTCGCGGCGGGCGCTGACATGGACACTTCAGTAGGCGCCGGTGTCGAAGTCCTAACATCTTGGATGAGCCTCGCGAATATCTCTGCCTGACTCTGCTGCAGTGATTGCATCAGAGTTGCAAACTGACCCTGGTCCATGGTGATGGACGTGAACATCTCCTCTTCTGTTTCATTTTCCTTTTCTGTTTCATCTTCATTATCTTCTCCCTGCTTCTTGGATTTCTTATTTCTTGTTACCATCGTCGTTGGTGTCGTTGGCATCCTGACAACGAAAACGGAACCTCGTGGCGAACTTTTATTCGCTGGAAACGCCCTCGTAGCGCTTCAGATTCCGAAGTTCCCGCGTGTAGGTAAGTACGTGTAACCGAAGCCTTCCTCCTGGAGAACAGACGCGGACTGCGTCGTAATGCTTCGTAAAAAAAAAAATTGCAAGCACGTGTCGTCAGAGGCCCCTACTGTTGGGACGCCAAATGTAGCCGACGGGCATGGGGTTCGGGCCTCTGATTGAAAGTCCTTGTAAATTTACTGTACTTTAACGTACCAATACACTTGAGAACACAAACAAAACAAGAAAATAAATGAGTAACAGACTCGAAATCGTACTATTACTAGAAATGAGAGAGTTAAAGATCTAAGATGGCCGGCGCTTTCCGGGCGCGGCTTGAAACGCGTAGCGTTGCACAAGGATCGAGGTTGGACTGCGCTGTTTGCGGCGCTGCGACCGCGAGGGACTCCTGCTCCACAACCGCGCCAGAAACGGGGCGCGCGGGAGAAATCGCGGCGCGTGATTGGTCGCCCAAGTCAGTGGCACCAACATTATTATTAAACCTATGGTCCTGGGGTTGCCGCGCTACAGTAGGTAATTTTCCAATAATAAATATTCGCCTCCGTCCGTCCATCACAAATGTACAGTGCCCACCAGTATAGTATAAAGTACTCTGTGGTGCACACTGAACTGCGCCGGGGCAGGCGGTGCGCGCGCTCGTAGAACAAAGCCGCCGCATCGCATCGCATCGCATTGAATTTGCGTGTCACCGCATCACTGTGTTTACGATAGTGATGCCAAATCAGAGGTACGTAAAATAACTGAAAGGCCTGTAGCCATCTTCACCATAGCATTCAACTGAGTGCCCATACATACACAAAGACACAAGACATAAGACATTATTGGTTATTGGTCATGATCCTTCCTTACAGTACCTACGGTAGGTACAGACATTCAATACCCAAGTCGGTAGGTAAACTAATTAGTCAGGAGGACGTGCAGCAGAATCCTATGTTCTGGCGAGGACAAAATACTTCAATCACCAGGGTTCAAGTCATGTAAATTACGCTAATTAGCCACGGCTCTTAATTGCAGCTATGTTGAATTCTAATTTCCGGTTTTCCGAACAAATGAGTGACATGAATGGGACGATCGCGTAGTCGCACAACCGACTGGCTTGGTTACGGGGCACGGGGTAAATGGCAGCAGGTAGGTAGATACCTTAAAGAATCTACTATCAGAGTTTCCATCATGACACATAGGTTCTCTATTGTGTAGGTAGTTGCCAATACCATCAAAGTGACTCTCCTATCTGGGAAGTATTGGAAGGAATCGTTATCGTCACGCTAAATAGATAAGCAACTAACAATATTAATATGTAATTGGCACCGAGTTGCCGTGTCTGGCCATACCGCTGTTAAACCCGCGATGGTTTGTGTGGTATGTTTAAGGTATGAATAATAATAAAAAAAAATAATAAAAAAAAAAAAACAAGTTCTGGAACTCACGTTTGCAGTCGCCGTACTTGCACGGGTCCATGTATTCTGTGCAATCTTCGCCGGGTGGAAGGAACGATGACCGGTACACAGTTGTGGCTTCCAACTGCAGACAGAGAAAATAAAATCAACTTTTATGAAAAGACTGGCTTGTTGGTAAGTGCTGCCGCGTAGAAATGCTTCAAAACTCTTAGGTAAAGATAGGTTTAGGCGATTAAAATTTCCGGGGTTGGTATCATCCATCTGCCAGAATACGCTTTGCTTTGCGTAGTCAGTTTGATTAGATTGCTTGCTACTTTGTGCTCCGCACGTTAAATTGTCAGCCCCATTTACTTTAAATTCACTTACATAATAGTACTTTATGACTTACATCGACAAAATGCATAGAGCAGCAGATTTTTTTTTGAGATTTCATCTTTGGTTTCATAGACAAAAGTAAATAAAAAAAAATACCCGACCGCTTATAAAGCGAAATAAAAAAAATGGAAACAAGATTAGGTACTTACCTACTTACTTATGTAGAAAATATAAAAAGAACTGAAAAGATGGAAACGAGATGTAGATCACAGGTTGCACGGCTACAGATCAAGCTATACATTTCTAGTATAAGCTGATCTCGCATTGTATAGGATTTCCTTACAATGAGAGGTCAGTTTAAGCTGGAAATGTATAGCTTGATGTGTAGCCGTGTGTACAAGACTTACAATCATAACAGCATGCAGTCGGTGGCTATTAGGTACCTACGAATTTAGATAGGTAGGGAATTATAGCTAGCTGACTGACCATAAGCACGTAGGTATGCAATGTAGCCTCCGACTGCGTGGTCTTATGAAAAGGGGACGGGTAGTACCTATACTTACTTATCTTTACATCTTTTATCTTTTTTATTAACCGACTTCAAAAAGGAGGAGGTTCTCAATTCGTCGGAACCTTTTTTTTTTTTTTATTTTTTTTTTTATGTATGTTCCCCGATTACTCGAAGATGGCTGGACCGATTTGGATTTTTTTTGTTTTATTCGAGAGGGTATACATCACAGTTGGTCCCATATAAAATTGATTAACTTTGCTTTGGTAGTTTTTGAGTTAGCTTCAATAATACGTATTTTTTCCCCACTTTTATATGGATGATGTTCTAGTTTGTTTTGCAGATAGTGGTATTAGAATTTGTGTGGGGTAGGTGTACACAACTAAAAAGTGAAAAATAAAAACTTTTATACAACAAAATACAACCGACTTCCAAAAACAACACTACAAAGTGAAAAATAACTTTAATTTCGGAAGTCGGTGGCAAAAAACGAAAGTACATTTAACACCGACACCGACACCGACTTCCGAAATTAAAGTTATTTTTCACTTTCTAGTGTTGTTTTTGGAAGTCGGTTGTATTTTTTTGTAAAAAAGTTTTTATTTACTACATAATTATGATAAGTAGGTACCTACCTAATGTTCTTTCCATCTTTTTAGTTCCTTTTTTATGCAGTGGGGTTTAATTTTTTTTTAAATTGTGTCTATGAAACCAAAGACGAAATCTAACAAAAAATCTGCTAGGTACTCCATGCATTTTGTCGGTGTAAATTAATGGAGTTAACTTTTTTATGGAACCAACGCAACAGTAAAACCGCGGATAAAAATTGTGCACATGTATTTTGTCGGTGTAAATTGAAATTGTTTATAGAGTATGCTTTATTCCACTGCACACATACACACATTGGACACTCATTTTTTTTATGATACTTGGTTTGTAATACACTGACCTTTTGGCATGGTTTAACGTACTGCCCCTTGCACGCCCATGGCGGTTTCTGCGGCTGCGACGTGCACACCGGCTGGTAAGACATCTTCTGCGTCGTTGACGACTCCATTTTAGCTGAAACATCATAGTTTTTTATTTGTTCAGGTTTGTAAACCATAGTTTTACTATTATTTATTGAATAAACCGTTAAATTCGAGAAGACACGCCTTTGGTTTACACAACTGCAAGGAAATGAATTTAAAGAGAAATGGAACTGGAACTTCGGCGGCGACGAAAAGCCTGCGAAAATTGACGAGATTAAGAATAGCTCACATTTCTCGATTTTATAACAAAAAAAAAAAACCGGCCAAGTGCGTGTCGGACTACGCAGAATGAAGGGTTCCGTAGTTGGGATGAATTCATTCCAAGAACAAACTTAACATTGTAGTTGAGAAACATGTTTTCCCATACATTCCAACTGCAAATATAAATTTGTACGCATAATATTGAGAGATTTTCCAAGTTATTCTAAGACCATGGACTTCTTATAAATTTCCTGCATTCTCTAAGTTTAGAACTATTTCCTGTTTTTTTTTTCTTCAAAATTTTAGGCGCGGTTGTTTCGGAGATGAATGGTACATTTTCGTCAATTTTCTTAAATAATTTAAAAAGTTGTTGAAGTAGACAGTATTAGTACAGTATTTACATATTAAATAAACTAACAGATTTAAAATAATAATATGCACATGGTATATATAAAAAAGGAGGGGAAAGAATAATTTTAAAACAATTTATTTTAAAAATAAAAAGAAAATCTAATTGAGACCCTCTCCCAGTAAGCCCTTTCATTTGACATGTTTCCTACATGATACAGTTTGCAAAACTTTTTTTTTAAATTAGCTTATTCGCTCCCCAAAATTGACTCCATATTCAATATTCATTTATTTACGTTAAACGTCCGTGTTTAAGTCACAGAAATTAATACGAAAATTAATACCCAATTTCAACTTAATCGGTCCATTAGATTCGGAGCAAATTGGCTGTGATAGACGGACAGACACAACGAGTGATCCTGTAAGGGTTCGGTTTTTTCATTTTGAGGTACGGAACCCTAAAAAAGGCAAATTATGGTTTATTCTACATACATAGGCTTTGTTAAACTCTTGACATTATGTAGTCGTAAGGTTCCTTAATCTTTGAAGATTACCTACTTACAATTAAAACTTATTAACAACAGCTCACCTGCTGGTTTTTCGTAGCACTTTTGCGGAGCGTAGGAATTAGGTATCGCACAATGGCCGGGGTCCAAGAACGACATGCGGTTGATAGTTCGGTCTGTCGACAATTTTTTGAGGATTTAAGTAACAACACGTTGGAATCATCTTGCCGATGAGGATTGCTACCTATTAAGGAGGATACATCGAAGCGTGGTTCAGCTCGGTGGTGAAATTGCGTGGCTGTCTAGTTTGACGCGCGAGATAGAAGACTCACGCGCACCGGAACTAAACGCGCTTCGTTTAAATGTAGATTTATGACAAAATGCTATACTTTTTTTAGCTTAGTAAGTTCTACCACTGGCATGCGGTCGACTGTACTACAAGTTCTCAAAAGGTGCAAAATGCTTGCTCAAAATAAATGGATTCGATCAATATGTGGAGCGCACCCACTGGACAGCTGTGTTCCATTATTCAAAAAATTTCCCAGCACTATTTTTTTTAAATTTGTATTTTTGTGTACCATAATAGGCATGATTTTGTTCTGTCTAGTGATGTTGTATCCGAGGAGCTCGTGGCTAATTAATAACAGCCGCACGGGTCAACGGGTTAAGCTACGCTTGCCGGGATTGGTCCGTGGATGGGTGACCATCTTTACACACCGAGACTCCTCCGTGCCTCGGAAAGCATGTTAAACATTTGGTTCCGGCTGTCATTCGTGGATCTTTGACAGTCGTTACGGGTCGTCAGAAGCCCGAAAGTCAGAGGGGTATCGTATTACCCAGTTCCTCGGTTGTGGTGGTTAGACAGGCAGTCGCTCCATGTAAAATACTGGTATTCAACTGCATCCGGTTAAACTGGAAGCTGACCATAACATAGTTGGGAAAAGGCAAGGCAGATTGCAAACAGACTTGAGCGGAGTGTTTGGGACGGGCTTGCTCTTGTTCGGGTGGGCATGATTCGACACAGCCGGGCGGCCAAATCGAATAATTGTATTTTGTCGCCTGCCTGTGCCCAATCATGCCCACCCACCACCACCACTGACCTCTTTTTTTTGTGGATGGGAAATCATCAAATGACTTCTCCCACTCTGGGCGGAGCGGGAGGGCGAGTCAGACTTTTACTGACTAAAACCCACCCGTGCTCCTTCAGTTGCCTGTGCCAGGGCCACGGTATCTCTTTCGAACAACCCGCGACCCCGGCGGCAGACCTTTAATATACAAGTACGCTGAACTTCATAATATCGATGTCAAAATGAAGACATTTGATTTTCGCCATTTTGGCGCTGATAGCAACGTGAGCGTCCATGAAAGTAACAAGTAATATTAGAGATGGGACATTGAAATTCACTTAGACTTGTGGAACGTTATTCCGCTGCCATTAAGATAGCGAATTTTACAAAATGCGCATCATCATTCTCCTGCCCTTATCCCAAACTATTTGGGGTCGGCGCAACATGTCCTTTTTGCCATACTTCTCTTCTCTATTAGTCGTCATCTCTGTACTCGTCGGTCGTCGTCGTCGGGGGTGACTACCGAGTCGGTAGTCACCCCCTTTCTAGCCATGTCATCTTTCAAACAATCCATTAATCGTTTATTTGGTCTTCCCCTACTCTTATAGCCATCGCCATTCATACTCAAAACTTTCCTCACGACAATTTCCTCACTCCTCCGCATCACATTCATCACATCATTCAAAATTCGCATACTCTCATGATAAAAATGTTCTAAATATTACGTAGTAAACACAAAATTCACGATCTAGACCTAAAACATCAGAGACGTACCAAAACAACACGTCAGCCATTTGCAACAATGTGTAAATTTTAGTTTCGAGACGCTCGAGCGGGGTGCTTTGGATCGGCACAAAAATCAACTGTCATTTCTTATAGTATATTTATTTAGTCCAGCGTACTTGTAGGTATATTAGAAGTCGGTGTGCCCACCCGACTCCGATATTGCACACCACTCATCCAAGAAAGGTCTCTCCTGCCAAATGCTCAATAAAAAGGACTCACTCTCAAATGGTTGTTCAACGCAGTGGAACTTATGTGCAGGCTTGCAGGAATCCCTGATAGCGCAGGGTTTGGGTACGTAGTCGTGTCGCTGCGTGGTGAGGTTCTGCATGGGCCCCTGCCCCCACATGTCGTGGTGACACGGCCGGATTGGTTGTGTCACGCATGCTGGGTTCGGCAGGTATGATAACTGGATGGGTTGATAAGGAGAAAAGTTAGCTGGTGTGAATACATCTTCAGTCCATTTCAGACATGTGAAGTTTCTTGCCTATTCTTCTCCATACGGAACTACCTTTTGGAAGGGGCAGGTAGAATTAATTATATTTTCTTGTAAATTTTGTACCTTTTAGAAGGTACTTAGCCTTTGACAATGTGTGATGGTGATAATATAAAAAAAAACTAAGTCTGTCAAATTGAGTAAGAAACTGGACGGCTTGACTTTCATAGCTGTTCAAACTGATAATCTGCAGTTCGGACTGACAGATTTTGAAAAAAAAAACAGCTTATTTTTTACATAGAAAATTTTTATCGAGAGCGCGACATGGAAAAATATCAAAAACTTCAATCGAAATAAAAAATAAACTATGAAAGTGGTGGTAAGATTGTTAAGATTAAACCGGGAAGAAAAGAAGATCTAACAAAGAATACCTAAATAAACAAATAATCATTATGCGGTAAGCAGAACGCCAGATGCTACAATTCTCACATGGGTACTTCTTTTGCTTCGTCCACGGTCTTATATCTGGTCGTACAGGGGCGGCCAAAATTGCATAATTTAACCTTAACGCCTGCAAGATATTCTTGGAGATAAGCTCAGATAAATCTTTTCAGTTCCTGACAGTTTGTGGCGGAAAACACTATGAGTTAGAATAGTTTGGCAGCTAAGCAGAGAGCGAATGTCTCCTACCTTATGCACAGTATCTCCTTCCATTTGCGCTGCAGAGGGGACCAGGTTCGGCAGTGGCTTTATAGGCGCCGCGATGGGACACTTCGTCGGCAGGTAACTGTGGGAGGAGTTGGTGTTAACAGGCTTGTGAAAACAGTGTGAAAGTGGCGTCATGGAAGACGCTGGTCAAGTCTAAAAAACTTCTTAACCTATTTTGAAGCGAGAAGGGCAAAAGATACTTCCTCCCGAGATCATCCACGAGATATTATACTAAATCCTCTTCCTCTGTGGTGAACACTGGGCAGTTAGACCCGATACCAATGTTTTCTGAATGGGCAATAGTTCCCCACGTCATGAGATATTTTCGTGAAGTTCATTAGTAGCATGAACTTCACGACAGAGAAGAAGATTCAGTAATTTAACTTTCTTTCGACCCATTTCCGCGCTAGGCCCTTTGTACACGGCACGGTTTCTTTACGGTATGGCGCATTAAACCGCGCCGTAGAAAAAAACGTGTCTGTCAACAAGCTTCCATAGTGATCCATATAACACTGACGACGACCGTACCTACACACGGCGTATAAACCATAGTTTTTCACTGCAAGAAAAACGTTTGTGTATAAAGGGCGTTAGGCTACAGTTTTTTCCGAAGATGACACCCATAAGAGGGCACCATTTCGACCGTGATTTTTGCGTAAATTGGCCAACTTTGGCGTTCTTATTCTGAGAAACTGAAACACTTCGACTACTTTGACATATTGAAAGGCGGAGAATAATTATTAGTAAAGTTTATAGCGGCCGCGCTTTTCACAATTTTTTCGAGCTCGTGGATTGACTACTGTCCTTGAGCAAATGAAATCAAAAATATACAATAATATCTTTTAAATAGTGGTTTAGTTCATAACGGCCTCAGGATTTTGAAATATGTATGGAATAGCTATAAAAAAAATCCCATTCAAAACCATAAAACTACTAAAAACGCTCAGAATTAACTGTAAATTCTCCTTACTACATTAATATTATTACGTACAAGTTATACCAGAATAAACGTTAGTAAGTACAAGAAATTAAAATTTCATAACTACTTTAAAAAATAATAATAATAATCAGACTCAAAATAAACGTAATTACAACTGCCAAATCACACTAATATTATAAAGGCGAAAGTTTGTGAGTGTGTGTGTGTGTGTATGTTTGTTACTTCTTCACGCTCAAACGGCTGGACCGATTTGGATGAAATTCGGTATGTAGACAGCTTATACCCTGGATTAACACATAGGCTACTTTTTATCCCGAAAAAATAGAGAAAGAAAGAAAGAAAGAAAAAGTATTTATTGTGATTAGCACAGGAAGATCACCAACTAAACTAAAATCACAATAATAAAAGTTTGAAAACAAAAAAAAAATAAAATGATCACACCATCACACTTAATAATATTACAAAGGCGAAAGTTTGTGAGTGGTTGTGTGTGTGAGTGTGTGTGTGTGTGTATGTTTGTTACTTCTTCACGCTCAAACGTCTGGACCGATTTGGATGAAATCCGGTATGTACACAGCTTATACCCTGGATTAACACATAGGCTACTTTTTATCCCGGAAAAAATGTAGTACCCCCCTGCAAGCAAGGAATTCAAATATATTTGTTACTCCTTCAAACTCAAACGGCTCGACCGATTTTGATAAAATTTGGTGTGGAAGTAGCAGACATCCTGTATACACATAGCACACATAGGCTACTTTACTTCCTGAAAAAATGTAGTGTTCCCGAGGGATGAGCAATTTTTTTGTGAATACTTTTCTCACCGATGAAATAATACACGTTTTAGTGTATCTCATAAACCGCGGGTAACACCGCGGGGCGGTAACAATGCGTCGCCGAGCACAACAACAACTAATCTGTCAAATCGCAATTCAGTGATAGGGTTCTTCTCGTCGCGTTAGAATTAAATACGCTCGTTAGAAAAGATAAAAGCAGTTACCTACTGCAACTGTTGTGAACAATTATTACCTGTTCTTATAGATGGTCTGACTTTCAAAATTCTTGGACGCTGTGACGGGATTCAAGCAGCTATCAGGAATGATGGCTCGTCGGCGACAGTCACTCGCTGCGTCCAAGTAGCTGGAAAGATGGAACCAAATGAATTTGAATTTGAAAATGATTAATAATCCACGACTCAGACACAGATGTTCAGCTGCGTCAACCACGGTCACAGCCTTGGAACGTTTATAACAGATCCTTGGAGAACAGTGGCTCGCAAAACGCGAAAGCGATGAAGCTATTCAAGACATAGTATAGCGCAATCTCTTTTTCGCACTGATAAAATGATGATGACATTCACACTTCCTTTTACGGTTGTTACAAGAAGCTCGTAAGTCGTTAAGTGATTGAATTAGAAAGAAAAAGAAGAGAAAATAGCTTGAAGTATTTGTCTCCGAAAAACGTGCAACAAAAAAAAAAAAGCTAATTCGAAAACAAAAGTATAATCACGAGCACAGAACAAAAATAGTCTGTAGCTGCACGTCATGACTGTGACAAGAAGGAAGAAGACTCAACATGATGCAGTGTTATGCTATACCCACACAGCACAGCGCTGATTTTCAGTGGTTACACGAAAACGAAGTACGCAAACCCAGTCAGGTTTAAAGAATTGTATAGATTAAACAAATCATCATTCATCATCATTTCAGCCGAAAGACGTCCACTGCTGGACATAGGCGTCTCCCAAGCACCGCCACTTCGACCGGTTGTGCTTCCTGCATCCGGCGGATTTCTGCGCCTTTACAAGGTCATCGGTCTACCTTGTACGGTTACCGGCCTTCCAACGTTACGTCTTCCGGGACGCGGTCGCCACTCCAGAACCTTTTGGCCCCATCAGCCATATGTTCTGCGAGCAATGTGCCCTGCCCACTGCCACTTAAGTTTGGCAATTCTTCGGGCTATGCCTTTACCTTGTGTTCTTCTTGGTTCAAAATTACACAAATAGGTAAGTATAGATTAAACAAATAGGCAAAATAAAATAATTAGTGAATTGTGGACGTCATAAATACTATTGATATTCAACAACATTGGTCGAAGATTGAAAGAGATGAAACATGCCAAGTTTACCTCATAGTGTAGGTCGTATTGTCTTCAAGTTTCTGACAAGGCTTTTGATATTGTCCCTTGCAGGCCCATGGTAATGGCTCCTTAGGCATTATCTGGAAATAAACATTCTTATGTATTTTAACTTGTTTCAGGAAATAACAGAATTAGGGTTTTGGGGAAGTGCCTGCTGACTCTAACGGCTATGACTAGCAGTGTGAATTGGAGGAAATTGCTCCAAATGCCCTGTTCCTGTTAAAATCCCATGTGTACATACGGTTTATTTATATCACCTATTCTGAAGTATCGGCTCCCTTGCTTTACACGCTGCCCGCACGTCCGTCCTCGCTCGCAGCAATAAGCAAAGTTAAAGTGGATGAGGGAGGGTGATGTGCCCCACTCCCCACCCCACCACAGTGTGTAGAGTGTACGTATGTGACGACAGAATCTTCATCATTATTCACTATGGTAGTCTTTCACAATACTCAGGAGGTTTATGCGAAGAGAAGACACTGGCCAGTCCCAATAAACAAGACAAACAAGAGCAATTGTTTTGTCAGCCAGCAGCTATTACATATTTATAATAATAATTTTTCTTTATTATATTTATGAACATAATGAAACTTTGAAGTGCAGAGCATACCCGGTTAGGCATATAGCTCATCTTCTGCGTGGTGGTGCCTTCCATCTTGGCGGCAGGTCGCTCGTAGCACCGGTCGGGCGCGAAAGACTTCGTCGGCTCGAGCTTCTCAGGTGGAAGGTACGACAACTTGTTTATTGTGCGGTCTAGAACATGGGGAGTGATTTGAAAAGGATGGAACATTTATATATGTCACCAAACTTCAATCATAATTTTGTCTGGTATGAACATGGGACTTTTAATGAATTATCAGATAGGAAACAGTTTTTGTCATCCAATTTTTAGGTAAGTGGATGCTACACATCTAAAGCGTAAGCCACATTGGGAATGAAGCAAAGTTCGTTTAGCTTCGCTCATGTAGCTCCCCCGCCTTAACATACTTCGGTTCACACCGCGAACTATGAACCGAAGTATGAAAAGTCGCGGTAGCTTAGCTTATCCTTAGTTTCGTTCCCGGTGTGGCCCGCGCTTAAGCCATCCAATGGAATCTTAGAGGCTCTCTAACGAAATTGGTCTTAAGTCAACTTTGGACACCCAAACTTGTTTTGTGGACTAGCTAAGAACACAACTGTTAAAGTTCGTGCTAACTTTTTAATTTATGTGTCGTTACATTGAAAGGGTTCAAGGGTTTCAATGTAACGACATCACGCCAAATTTGACGACACAGGGTTTAGCCATGAGCAGTTTTGGATAGAATTTAAAAAGGTTATCGTCTCCTAACTTTCAAAGGGCTGTTCAACGCAGTGGAACTTTGCTGGCGGCTTGCAGCTCTCCCGAAGGACGCAGGGCTTCGGCACGTAGTCGTGACGTTGAGTTGTGAGGTTCTGCATGGGCCCCTGCCCCCACATGTCGTGGTGACACGGCCGGATCGGTTGTGTCACGCATGTTGGGTTCGGCAGGTACGATAGCTGAATAACAGATAAGTTTTGGTAAAGATTTAAGCATGGATTTCCTAAAAAGCGGTGCCGTCTTAAAAATTAAGCAAAATTACATCGTCATCCTTATCCCGAGTTTCGTGGAGTTCGTGATAAGGTCAGAAAACCAGAAAAACCAGAAAATCACCGTGATATTGAAACTCGACGTATCCTGGAAATTATTCAACTGTCTTGGAAACCACTACCAAATTAATCAAAATAACAAGGGAGGAGTAACCTTATTGAGAGAACACTTATCGACGCGGAATCGGCTTGCGCAGGTCAGAAAGAGCTCCACTAAATGCGACAACTTGTGTTACGTGATCGGCTCCTTAAACCGATTTAGCGTCGATGAGGTCACTCCTTTTACCCGGTGCAAGTTTCTCAAACGTTCAAGAGGAATAATCGCATGCCATAAAGCATGTTCAATAATTATTGCCATTCAAGAATTGCATGCAACTGTTTAGACACAGAGTTGCACGTCCTTGTACAATTGATTCAAGTGAGTATTGCCTGTATTTGCGCTGCCAAATATTTTATTCAATTTTATTCGTCGTCGTCGAACGTCGTCTTAAGAATTTTTAACTTGTTTCGTTCGCTCATGTTTGAATGATTGAACCATTTCATGCCAGCACTTATTTAACCGACTTCAAAAAGGAGGAGGTTCTCAATTCGTCGGAACCTTTTTTTTAATTTTTTTTTTATGTATATATGTATGTTCCCCGATTACTCGAAGATGGCTGGACCAATTTGGATTTTTTTTTGTTTTGTTCGAGAGTGTATACATCACAGTTGGTCCCATATAAAATTGAAACTTTGCTTCGGTAGTTTTTGAGTTAGCTTCAATAATACGTATTTTTTCCCCACTTTTATATGGATGATGTTCTAGTTTGTTTTGCAGGTAGTAGTATTTGAATTTGTTTGGGGTAGATGCACAACTAAAAAGAGAAAAATAAAAACTTTTTTACAAAAAAATACAACCGACTTCCAAAAACAACACTACAAAGTGAAAAATAACTTTAATTTTGGAAGTCGGTGGCAAAAAACGAAAATACATTTAACTAGACACCGACTTCCGAAATTAAAGTTATTTTTCACTTTGTGGTGTTGTTTTTGGAAGTCGGTTGTATTTTTTTGTAAAAAAGTATTTATTTTTTGTGAATGCGATAAAATCGCACATACGTGCGACTTTATTGTACGTGTTGTTTACACCTAATATACCAGTTTTGAACGGCAACTTGTCCGTATCGTGCAAGAATTGTACTGTTGTTTAGACGGTGTCAGTTAATTCTTTCTTCAATTTTATGCTATGCCACAGGCAATAAACTTGCATCCTTTAAATGGGGCTTTGGTAACTAAAACTTGCAAGATTATTTATGATGTTCAGTAATACCTTCTGTACAGTACATCCCTCCATAGGCTCGCAACTGGGCACGAGATTAGACGCGGGCTTGCGAGCCTCTCCGCGCAGGTTGCGACATCCATCCGTGGGCAAGTACGACAAATTGTACGTTGTGCAGGACTCGACCGGCGCCGACGGGCGCATGTAGCACCGACGCGGGGCGTACGAGTCCGGGATTCGAGGTTGTTTGTAGCACTAGAGGAAAGAAATGCTTTGTAAGAAATTAGCCACAAAATGGCCTTTATTACACCAGGGACCACATTCCCTGGTGTAAGAAAGACCATTTTGTGGCATCTTCTGAGTATCATAAAAGGAGGTAAAAGTAACCAAGTGTGCTTTGTCCTTATGAGGCTAATAAATGCAATAAGGTTGCTGTTGGATTGCTGCCACTGACAAATCTGTCAAAATCAAAGTGATCTTTAGTCTCGTTGCAATAAGGTTGATTTTGTATTGCTGCTGTCAGAGGTAAAATAACTCAGTGTAACAAGCGACTGAATTTTATTTTTGTAACAAAGCTTGCGGTCAATTAAGCTGAACCACTGGATCTTATGCTCATTTAATAACATAATAACACGACTTATTTCCCAGAAGGATTGGGCAGAGAGAGGTGACTTAAAGAACACCCACATTTCGCACGTTATGTTTAAGTCCCATGTAATAGGAGTCGAGCCTATAATGCCATCAACCGGGCACAAATCCAGACTCCGGGCTTTTTTTTTTTTTTTTTTGTGGATGAGAAATCATCAAATGACTTCTCCCGCTCTGGGCAGAGCGGGAGGGCGTGTCAGACTTTTACTGACTAAAACCCACCCGTGTTCCTTCAGTTGCCCGTGCCAGGGCTACGGTATCTCTTTCGAACTACCCGTGACCCCGGCGGCATCGGTCCAATTGACCCCGTCACTGCTGACATCTCTTTGAGGCGCGCGTGGAACACAACGCGCCGTCGACCCGGGCCTGGTCCTTACCGGACGGCGAGCTGCCCATTACTCGCCGTCCGCAAGCCCGCGCCTACGGTGGCCGGGAATCGGCGATAGATTCCCGCCGCCCAGGGCGTCTCCTACGGCGGCTAGGGGCGCGAGGGCGCGGCTGTTGCCTCTCCCTCACGCGTTCCGCATCCTCCTTCGCGAGCATTACTGCTTCGCAGAAGGAGGTGACGGCCTCCCATGCACTCTCGCTCCGCACCATGGCCTGAACCAGGTTTGGACGCGAAAGATCGCCGCCACCGATCGCCTCCGTGAGAACACGGCGGTGCTCCGCCCAAGCCGGGCAGACCTTCACTATTTGCTGCACCGTGTCCTCCGGGCGATCCACACAATGGTGACACCCGGGCGTTTCCTCCCGCCTTATCCGAAACAGGAACCTCCCAAAACAACCGTGTCCGGTGAGGACCTGCGTCAGGCGGATGCTGAGGACGCCGTGGCGCCTCTCCAACCACTCCTCAAAGAGGGGACTTATTGCCGCAATTGTGGCGTGCCCAGCGCTGGGTTGCGACAACCGCACTCTCCATGTCGCCATGAGATCCCGCCGAAGCTCTGTCCGCTGTACCGTGATTTCTCGCGGCAGCGGAGTTACGCCCCGGCGTTTCGCCTCCTCGCGCCACTCCCACACGTGCGCGAGGGTTTTTGCCTCCAGATCCCATGGCGGTAATCCGGCAATAGAGGCTCGCCGCCTCACAGGAGACCGTGCGGTATCCCCGGACTAGCCGGATGGCCATGGCCCTCTGGGACGCGTTCAACCGGCGGGCCGGTCGCAGCCTCAGGGAACGCGCCCACACCGGTGCCCCGTAAAGGGCCATGGACCGCACGACCCCCGCGTAAAGCCTCCGGCAGGAGGCACTTGGGCCCCCCAGATTGGGCAGGAGCTGCTTCAAGGCAGCCCCGGCCCGCTCCAGTCTGGGAGCCAAACGTCGGAAATGCTCCACGAAGTTCCACCGGCTATCGAGTCCCAGGTACTTCATCGTCGACTCGACTCCGATGTGAACCCCTCCTACCGTTTGTTCCCGTGACCTGCCATGGGTATCGATGTATAAGCACGATGAAACAGATTTTCTCAACTCCTACTTCAACTAACAACACTATCAGATGTTTTTCCTGTTGATGACCCCAAAAAAAAACAAAATCTTATCGTGTTTAATATCAATACTTGTCACGGCTACAGAGTTTCGCTAGCTATTCTAATTTGACCCTGTATAGACAGACCATAAGAAAATTCCTGCAACGTGCACTAACCGGTTTCACGGCTGCAGGCTGGCCGCAGCAGCAAGTCCGGCAGGGGCAGGGGTGCTCCTGGTTGCCGTCGATAGGCTTCCCGTCGCGCAGCCCCGATTTGATGCCCGCCGACGGAGCGCAGGGCGCCGCCGCCGGGCACGGTACGCAGCACCTGCAATCATGCACGAGGGTATTAGATAGCACAAAAGCCATCAGCCCGCTTAAGTAGCAGAAGCATCGTTGATGCGTTGCCTTCCCAGACAATAAGCAGAATGTTTAATGTCTCATAAGCCAATGGCGTAGACATATTTAAAGGGGCCCTGTATAAAAAAAAAATGGGAACCCTTTTACCCGATTAGTTCTATAGGAGGGTAATGAAGTTTAGTAAGGAATACAGGAGCGAGCGAAGCGAGTTAGAAAACTGTAGAATTCTGACGAGAATGCAAGAATGACCTCGAAAATTGGAGCATCCTAATATCCTGACTCGGTTACCTAGGTTGAACACTGTAGAATTCTGACGAGAATGCAAGAATGAGCTCGAAAATTGGAGCATCTTAATCCTGACTCGGTTATCTAGGTTGAAAACTGTAGAATTCTGACGAGAATGCAAGATTGACCTCAAAAATTGGAGCATCTTGATCCTGACTCGGTTTACTAGGTTGAAAACTGTAGAATTCTGACGAGAATGCAAGATTGACCTCGGAAATTGGATCATCCTGATCCTGACTCGGATACGTAGGTTGAAAACTGTAGAATTATGACGAGAATGCAAGAGCGACCTCAAAAGTTGGAGCATCTTGATCCTGACTCTGTTTACTAGGTTGAAAACTGTAGAATTCTGACGAGAATGCAAGATTGACCTCGGAAATTGGATCATCCTGATCCTGACTCCGATACGTAGCTTAGGTTTTCTGTGTGATTTTACTAAATGAATGCCAGAGCTTGGGAATAAGACTGTGCCTCTAGCTTGAAGCCTTTGTAAGCCATAAAGAAATTAAGTTATTTATCACATTTTCATTAGGTATCTTATTCATTAATTCCCGGGGCTTTTATCAATAAGAATTTTAGGTTGTTGATAACATTTTATGAATTTTCGTTCGAGGGCATGTAGCCCTGGGGTCCATCATTTTTACGCCCCTATTCATAAGCTGCCTTTAAGCTCCTTTTACACGATAGGTACAGTCAACAAAAGAGATATTTAGGTAGGGTAGAGTAACATATTTGTATGTGAATTGCTTCATGTTCAATTTTATATAATAACTTTGTATTTGCAATACTCCTACATTGTAACACACCAACACAAAGTTGTATATTGTCACGAAATTGAGCATGAAGCAATTTACATACAAATATGTTAGTATACCCTGTCCAGATATCTCTTTTGTTGACTGTACATCTGTGGTGTAAATAAGAAGCAACAATAGACCTGTATCGTATACCTAAGCACTGTTTAGACAGTGCAACTTTTATTATTGCTTCAACTTGTGGTATGCCACAGGGAATTAAATAGCACCGTGTAAATCAGACTCTCTTCCATACTTACTGGTTCACTGCAACACTACGTAACGCCAGAAAGAATGGCCACAGAATAATAATGTTACAGTAGTTTATCTTCATAGAAAAAGGCCGACACGACGCGCTACGAAATCTCAGTACATAGTACAGTTAGCAACAAAAGTCGATTAATACTTGCAGTTTTTTAATCTTAATTATTAAGCGAAATATTTAATTCAAATCGGAAAAGAAGTACTTAAAATTTTAAGAACATTAACTTTTAACAGTTAAACGAAAAAAAAGCAGTTCATCGAATCATTTTGTGGTAATTTAGATGATGTCAAAAAGTAGCAGTGTTTACCGACTTCTGTTGCTGACCGTACATACCAGTAGGCAATAGTTCAAGTGCGCAGCAGTTACGCACGGACGGACGCGTATTGATCTACCAAGCGGCCGTAAGTCATTTATTGAAGGTCACTGCAGATAAACTACTGCAGCTTTATTATTCTGTGATATGACAGTAGTCTAGTAGGTACATACATACTTCCCCGAACGAGTTATGTACTACTTTACAACAACGTTCAAAGGTTCCATCGTTTATTGTCGGAAAAACCGAACTTTGCCGAATTAATTGTGACTGGTCCAGTAAGGGAGTGACAGAATTAGTGCATCAGTCTTTAATAATTTAGGTGGGCATATAAATCAATTTCTATTGGTCGACTAGCTGATCCGACAGACGTTGTCCTATCTTGGCTATGAATATTCTTATGTAAACGCGTGAAGTTAAAATGTTTTTTTCTGAAATTTTCCAATTTTCTGCGAAATTTTCTTAATTTTTTTTTTCATAAGAACCTTCTTCTGACAATCATAAACACAACAAAAAAAGAATTAGCGAAATTGTTCCATCCGTTCACGCGTGATGCGATGACTAAGGGAAATAGGGATTCATTTTTATAATAGGTCTTTACCTATGAAATTGCCGTTTTGTATAAAAAAATTTAAAACGAATTTTTTTCATGCATTTTTTATTTGTATTAATCGAAGTAATCACCCATGCAATCATGCATTGACTTTGCCAACGCAGTGGCAGTTTATTGATGCCCTTCTTAAAGAAATCAGCTGGACGGGAGGCAACAAATTCTTCAAAGGCATTTTGTACTGCCTCTCAGGTATTGAATTTTTTTCCCGCCAAGAAGTTATCCAAATTCTGGAAAAAGTAGTAGTCTATAGGCGCAAGGTCTGGTGAGTAGGGCGGATGACGGAGAGCTTCCAACCCCAGTTCTTGCAACTTGGAGACCGTCTGCTGTGCAGTATGAGGTCGCGCGTTGTCGTGCAGGAGCAGCGGAGACGAGTGATTGACCAATGCTGGATGGAGATGTGCCAGCTTCTCCATCATTGTGTTCAGTTTTTCACAGTACACATCTGAAGTAATGCTCACCCCGTTTGGTAAGAAGCTGTGATGAATCACACCGGCGCTAGACCACCAAACAGTGACCATCACTTTTCTAGGGGTAAGTTTTCGTTTAGGGCATTGTTTAGGTGCTGAACCAGGATCCAACCAAATTGCTGAGCGCTTGCGGTTATCAAATAGAATCCATTTTTCATCGCAGGTAACAATGCGGTTCAAAATTCCTTCATTTGTGTGTCTGTTGAGCAGTGCAAGGCACGTCTCGACGCGTACTTCGCGCTGGCGATCATTGAGTTCGTGGGCACCCATTTGTCAAGCTTTTTTACCTTGCCAATTTGACGCAAATGGACCAATATTGTTTTGACGTTAACGTCGAAAGCTGCTGCTAATTCAGCCGTAGATTGTGTATCATCAGCTTCCACAATCGCCTTTAATTCGTCATTGTCGACCAAAGTCTTCGGATGACCGCGAGGTTCATTTTTCAGGTCGAAATTTCCAGAACGGAAGCGAGCAAACCAATAACAAGTGGTGCGTTGGTTTGTAGTGTTAGCTCCGTAAACGTCGTTGATGTTGCGTGCCGCTTGTGCCGCGTTGCTGCCACGACGGTACTCATACTTATTCCATAATTACTCGAATTTTTAACGTATCCATGATGACGAAAAAGATTGAAATGCGATGAAAATGTAACACTAATCAATAAACAAATGACTACTTTTGGAAAAAAAAAATCATGTTTTTAAAATAAAATTAATTTGAAATTAGAATTCTTAGCCAAACAAAAATTATTTTGATTTGAAATGGCCAGTACTGCAGAGCGGCAATTTCATAGGTAAAGACCTAATATATACTATTATAGATATATAGTCACATTTTATTCGCTATATTTCGGTTTTTCCGAAGATAAACGATGTTGCCTTTGAACGTTGTCGCACTGAATTTCATAATGAGATGAAATGATGATGATGATTTTTTGATGATGATAATAAATTTGAATTTTTTTTACTAAATATAAATTAAAATTAATGGGCATTTGATGAAAGAGATTATTTTAATTATATGGCCTGCAATCTGTACCAAACCAGCGCCACATGACGGCTAACCCGACCTTAGTTTATCTAAAGGCGTGTACAGACTTGTGTAATGTGTAATGTAATTTATCTTGTAATGCAAATTCTGCATTTGGACACACTATACGAGCATTACATGTACCTAACGATCTGGATGGCGCTAGCGCTGATCCATCGACTGTCGGTTTCTAGCGCGAACACTGCTCTCTTGTATGTCGTCCACACTATTCGCGTTAAATTACACGATATATTCAGGTATGTTACGAATGTCATATTTTTCACATAACGAATTTTCGGAATGCGAATTTGCGAATGCGAATAGAAATAATATTAAAAAAGTGGGCCTCCGCTTCAGGACCTGCATTTCGTATTCATTGGAATGAAAGGTTTTCAAATGTGTTCGCAACGCCGGCCGAGGTAGTGCGCCATATTGTAGAATAACTTTTCTCACAAACATTGCATTTCGCATGGTTTGTGAGATATCTTTAGTCGTCAAAATCGCCATATTTCACTTTTATTTCCCGGTGCCATAGGAAAGACTGTCAAAATAACTCAACAATTCTAAACGACTTGTTTGTTTAAGTACCTAATGAATAGTTACAACTGACTGACAACTAAAACAAAACAAGCCAAACTAAAGCAATCACACCAATCAGCGAGAAAGAAACGCTTTAGCTATTGGTCGAATGAAATACCTGTGATGCCTGCCAGCAGCTGCTCTACGCGTGGGTGGATCAACGAACCGCGCGGCCGCCGCACCGGTCGCCGGGCTAGACATGACACCCATCTCCACACATTCGCATTCACAAAAAATTTGCATAGCTTAATGCAAATGTGAATATCGATGCGTTTAAAATGATGCGAATCATTCGCACAAGCGAATGCGAATGCAAATATTCGTAACATCCCTAGATACATTACACTACACAAGTCTGTACACGCCTTTATACATATCACATAAAAAAATATTCGGCTGAAATGTGCGGAGATAAACAGGAAGGACATAAAATTATCAGTGTGCCCTTTACCTTGACCTATTAGTTGATGTAACAATAATATTAGTAATCAGTTGTCGTTGACAACTGCGACACGCCTCTTATTTCGTCTAATATAATTTCGGTCATTTTAATTTTTGGAACAGTGATAAGTGCATACGATTGGTAAGTCTGTGTGATAAAAATGACGATAACTGTGATTGGTGATAAGTAAAATGCATTTTTTGTGAGAATAAGTACTAGGCTAGCAGTAATGTTAAGGACGCTGTTACAAATGGGTAGTCAAATCATTACTGTTTTACACAAAAGTATTTTTATTAAATAAAATGCTTTGCATTCTTAAAATGTTTTTTGGCCGAACTGTTGATAGATGTGCAAGGTACGATTCTGAGCTATAAATATAATTTTATATAGGTACATTTTCTCAATAAATGTACCGAAGTAAAAATTTTCACTTCGGTACATTTATTGAGAAACTATAGTTATCTAAAATTATATTTATAGTTCAGAATCGTACCATGCACATCTATCTACAATTCGGGCAAAAAACATTTTAAGAATGCAAAGCATTTTACTTATACACACTTGTATAAAAAAGTAATGATTTGACTACCCATTTATAACAGCGTCCTTAAGGGGTCCTGGAAACGATCAATCGATGATCGCAATTCATCAATGTCTATTGTAGTAATATTGTCAATCGCTTCAATTGCACCTGATAGAATTATTAAACCCCCAAAGTTCAAGTTAGCTGATAACTTCGTCTATGCATTTGTGACATTACATCATAATTTTTTGATGATGGCATCATCATGGCGCTCGTGGCTAAGTAATTACAGCCGCACGGGTCGATCCATCAGGTTAAGCTACGCTTGCCGGGGTTGGTCCGTGGATGGGTAACCATCTTTACATACCGAGACTCCTCCGTGCCTCGGAAAGCACGTTAAGCTGTTGGTCCCGGCTGTCATTCGTGGATCTTTGACAGTCGTTACGGGTCGTCAGAAGCCCGAAAGTCTGACAACCAGTCTTACCAAGGGGTATCGTATTACCCAGTTACTGGGTTGTGGAGGTCAGATAGGCAGTCGCTCCATGTAAAATACTGGTATTCAGCTGCATCCGGTTAGACTGGAAGCCGACCCCAACATAGTTGGGAAAAGGCTAGGCAGATTGATTGGCATCATCATGGCTCCAGGATTTGACATTTTGACAATATTTTGGATAAATCTGGAGTACCAACTTAAATATAAAATTGATTGCACTCGTAAATATAGTGATCAATCAATCTGCCTAGTCTTTTCCCAACTATGTTGGAGTCGGCTTCCAGTCTAACCGGATGCAGCTGAATATCAGTACTCTATCTGACCTCCTCAACCCAGTTACTGGGTAACACGATACCCCTTGATAAGACTGTTGTCAGACTTTTGGGCTTCTGACTACGCGTAACGACTGTCAAACATCGATTTCTGTCAAAGATTAACGTTACATAACATGCTTTCAGACGCACGGAGGGGTCTCGAAATGAAATGGATGGATGAACCCATTCACGAGCAGACCGCCGCAAGCGTAGCTTTATCTTTGATCAACCCGTGCGGCTGTTATGATTTAGCATTTAAAAACGTAAACAATTTTGGTACTTACTCTGTCATAATTTTGTAATAATCCTTATACTAAATCCACTGTATAAAAAATGATAAATAATAAAAAACTAAAGCTAATGTGAAATTAACTGAAAATAATTTATAAAAACATTTCAGTCTAAAAATAGATAATAGAAAAATGACAGTTTGGGAAGTTAGCATTTGTTTAGTTTTTTTTTAATTTCTAGAGGGTCGCATTCCATAATTGAAAAATAGAGTAAAAAGTTCTGCACACAACACCTACTATTAGGTAGGTATTCTAAAGGCTGATTTATCATTCAGGGCGAGCTTGGTTACAAGACGCGGCGAACGCTCGCTTCGAGCTCATGGCCCATGTCTTGTTACAAATATATGATATTATTCCTTTATTTCATTTTCAAACATATCATTTACATTTTTAAATATTATAAAAACATAAAATAAAAAAAAACATTTAAAAATAAAAAAAATAGTAACCCACCGGTATCGGGAACAGGCTACCGGTGGTCAGGGCTCTAGAGGCAGGAACCTCCTCACTATGCGTGCCGTGTCCAACAGTACTGCTTTCTGAATCAAGCCCTTGACCCAGCCGCGCAATGAGAGCCTCCTGAGGCGTTGGTGTTGGGTGTTGGGAACGATTATCGGTACAATGATTGCAGAGTCCACGTCCCACATGTCGACAACCTCGTGTGCTAAGTCAAGATACTTGATTTTTTTATCTTTCTCAGCTTTCACGAGATTCTCGTCATGAGGGACAGCGATATCAACAATCACTGCACGGCGCTCTCGTCGATCTGTCACCACAAAGTAAATGATATTATTATTGTAACATAAGTTTTCATTTAAAAATGTAGGTAATATAAACATAACCTAAAAATGAAAAAAATTAATCCTAACATAACTAAAACTATTAAAAAACTAAAATATGGCATCGAAAAATTCCTCCGCATCGTTGTCGAGTGGTAAAGTACCCAAGAGACTGGCGGAATTGTCACGTTGTATGGCAATGCTAAGCCTCTAGCCAAGGTAAAAGCCAGCCCTTGGGTCACGGGAAGTGTCAACCAGCCGCTTGGAGATTTCGTTGAATAAACCATGAGCACACGGACCCCACGGCCCAAGGGTTTTAATCCCAAACGGCTCGAAAATATAATTACCGATAAGGTTATTATACTTTCGCCGCTTGAGGTTTTCCGCAGCCGCAGCAGCAGTGCCAGCACAGCACGCCGAGCCAGGAAGATGGGATGGCGCAAGAGTATCGACGCACGTTGCGTCCCACACTAAAGGCCTACCCACCTTCCATGGAAATAAAGACATGCCGTCCGGTCTTTTGCCATCGTCGCGAGCCAAGCCATTGGGTTCTAATACAGCTGGAACGCCGACGGTGACAAGGGCTCGTCGGATGATGAGCAGCTCGTTACATAAGTATTTTTTAACAATTTTGTTTTCTTTTTATTAATATAGTTATTTTTCGTACAGTTCGATAGACAAAAGTGTATTCAGTGCGATTCAGCAGGCGTAGTTAAACTAGTGCTAGCTATGCAGACACAAAAGAGCGAGGAAATTAAAAAGAAACAAGCAAATTAAGTTTGACAGTTTGGCAGCAAATGGACCAATATTGTTTTGACGCTAACGTCGAAAGCTGCTGCTAATTCAGCCGTAGATTGTGTATCATCAGCTTCCACAATCGCCTTTAATTCGTCATTGTCGACCAAAGTCTTCGGGCGACCGCGAGGTTCATTTTTCAGGTCGAAATTTCCAGAACGGAAGCGAGCAAACCAATAACAAGTGGTGCGTTGGTTTGTAGTGTTAGCTCCGTAAACGTCGTTGATGTTGCGTGCCGCTTGTGCCGCGTTGCTGCCACGACGGTACTCATATTCCATAATTACTCGAATTTTTAACGTATCCATGATGACGAAAAAGATTGAAATGCAATGCAAATGTAACACTAATCAATAAACAAATGACTACTTTTGGAAAAAAAAATCCATGTTTTTAAAATAAAATTAATTTGAAATTAGAATTATTAGCCAAACAAAAATTATTTTGATTTGAAATGGCCAGTACTGCAGAACGGCAATTTCATAGGTAAAGACCTAATATTTTCACTACAGCATTAAGTAACATCGTGAGAAATTCGACGTGAAAAAAATTAAAGAAACGTGACATCCACCAACCCGTACTGAGCCCGCGTGTTGGATTATAGCCCCTCACAAAGAGGAGACGGACTCAAAGCAATGAAATCATTTTAGAGGGTGACTTGTAATTAGTGATCGATACATTAACATCACATGATTGTACTCACGATAGCAAATAACTTTTACTATGGGACCAAATTTGAAATCGCGACAAAAAGTTACCTACATTTTGACGAGTTATGCGAACATAAATGTAGGGAACAGCTGATTCTTTTTTCGCGATTTCAGGTTTGGTCCCATAGTAAAAGTTGTTTGTTGTCATGAGTACAATTATGTGTTTAAGTATCGGTTACTAATACTTGTCACTCTATAAACTAATTATGCACCTAGGTTTTGTATAAGTGAGATGGATTTTTACTATAGCACTAAAGACAACTAAAACCAGGGTACTTAGCTTATAGAAAAGATACCAGACTATGAGGTAGAGGTGGCTGTAACAGGTAAAATTATAAATCTGTTTCACCTGTTCCAGTTCCAGGGAAATAACAGTTCCAAAATCCTGTTCCAAAATAACAGATTACAATCTTTATTAAGTTGTATTTTTTTTAAGAGAAAATATGCTATCTCTTTCTATCACAATAAGTTGGAAGAGAAAAGAGCTTGTTCCAAACTGTTCGGTCAGTTTCGCTTGTATCTCTCTCTTTTTAACAATGTAAACATCCATAAGGTAGATAGAGAAGTGCTTGTTATATTACACAGATACACACACCAGTTACGGCAATGTCTGTTGTAGGTTGTGGAACAGGCGAAACAGGCAGGAACTGCAGTGCTATTCTGTATAAATCTCACCGTGAAAATTTAGGTGAAGTGAGAGTGGAGTGAGCTGTCAATACTGTCAATCCCTAACATCAGGAAGAATGACAACTCACTTCACCTAGGTTTCCACGGTAAGATTTGTACAGAATAGCACTGCTGTTTTTTCGGTTTTGACATATCTGTTCCATGTTGAAAAACCTGTTTTTTTTTACTGTTTCGATAAATACGCCTCACTTCTACTATCAGGCAGTATCTATTATCAAGGTAAGCTGGTGCTGTGCACCACGGATCGCGAGCTGCATTAATTTTAACGTGTCATTTTCCGCATAGCACAAGCTATATTATAGGTTGTCGGTACTTCCATCCATACCATAGGTACTAGGTACAGTCAGCAACAGAAGTCGGGTAACACTCCTACTTTTTGACATCATCTAAATTAAAACAAAATTATTAGCTAAACTGCTTTTTTAAGCGACTTCAAAAAAGGAGGTTCTGTATTCGACCCGTATGTATGTATGTATGTTTGTTTGTTTGTCTGCGATTTTCTCAAAAACTAATAAACCGATTTTGATGATTTTTTCACTAACGTGATCTGCATACTTTCAGGAAGGTTTTAGTATATAATACATTGTGTAATTATTCTTATGTACGAAGTTATATTCATAAATGCACTGTAGGTATCTCCGGAATTTCTAAGCGGATTTTGATGATTATTCTATTGGTTCGACTTGGGCTTACCTACTTATGTAATTGTAAAACTGAAAAACAAAACCAAAAACGAATAAAATAACTTTCATAAAACACTTAACAGCTTCTGAAGTCGGTGCCTTCAAATCTTCAATGCACTTTAGCTTGACACCGACTTCTGAAGCTGTTAAGTGTCTTATGAAAGTTATTTTATTCGTTTTTGGTTTGGAAGTCGGTTTTTACTTTTTTTAAAGTAAATTTTTAAATTAAGCATTTCCTATCCACAACAACATTTTTGATGAGAAATTAATAAATTATCTTATCTAAATTAAAGTTTTTTGTAAATTGACTAGCGTTACTGGCGTGCGCGTTACGATAGTACGTTTCTGTTAGATGATTCCCGACCTCCACGCGGTCGAAGCCGCGGGCAAAAGCTAGTTCATACTATAAAACCAACTCACAATTTTATTCATGTCTGTATTTGTGACCACGTTATACTTTTAAACTACGCTACGGATTTTGATGCGGTTTTCAACATAGTGAATTTATTCCGGGAGGTTGAACTTTCATGCAATAAAAAAAACTGGATGTTTTGTTAACTCGTAAAATCCGTGCGAAGCAGGGGCGGATCGCTAGTAATCGATCATCTGCCTAGTCATTTCCCAAATATGTTGATATCGGCTTCCAGTCTAACCAGATGCAGCTTAGTACCAGTTTTTTACATGAAGCGACTGCCTATCTGACCTCCACAGCCCAGTTACTGGGTACCCCGATACCCCTTGGTAAGACCGGTTGTCAGACTTTCGGGCTTCTGACGACCCGTAATGACTGTCAAAGATCCACGAATAACAGCCGGAACCAATGGCTTAACGTGCTTTCCAAGGCTCCCCAACCCCATCCACGGACCAACCTCGACAAACGTAGCTTAACCTGATCGATCGACCAGAGCGGCTGTTATGTTATGTAATTGATATAATATGTATACGTAATTATAAATATGATGATATTATTGTGACGATAAAGGAGCAGCTTTGTGACCTAAGTTAGTGTTGTTGCCTTCGTTGTGGTGAATAGACGTCGGTTGACTTATTTATAATATTCAAGGTTAGTACATCAATAATATTATTTGTTCGTGTTATTTGTATTTACAACAAACATCGTGAGTAACACAATGTCTTAGGATCTTGTTTTTTTTTTTATTTTTATAATTTAAAACATAAATTTTACTTATTCTTTTCTTTTCTAACGGATTCAAAAAGAGGAGGAGTTTTTTTTCTACTTTATTAAAATACTATGACAATAGGGATGATGCCTGGGTAAAAAAAAATAATTCTATTAAGTCCGTCAGTTAGATAATAAAAAAATCTTAGACACGTATCTTTTGCTTTAAAATACTCGTATCGTCGTATAAAATGACTTAGATAAAACGCAGTTTTTGGGAGTGGGGGCTTGCTACGTCACAACTAAAACAAACTACGTATAAAATCTAGCAAGGGGTGACGTCATGGCACATTTAAACTCAATGTGTCACCTTAATCATTTAATTACGTAAAAAAAAGAAAAAATACGTGTCCAATATTTTTTGATAATCTACGTGAAGAACAAAAAAATAATGTTTAGTCATGATCCCTCCCTTACTGTATTAAAACAAAAATAAAGAAAAAGTTTAGGCCAAGTTTTAAGCGTAGGCCACACTGGGAATGAAGCGAAACGAAGCTAATTTCGTTTAGCTTTCCTCCGCGTCTTTTCATACTTCCGTTTTCGTTTCGCTTAGTACGCGGTATGAAAAGACGCGGAAGAAAGCTAAACGAATTTAGCTTCGTTTCGCTTCATTCCCAGTGTGGCCTACGCTTTGGAATAGGTAGGTAGGAACTATGCATGTTATTAGGACGATTTTTGTTTTAATTTAAGCCAAAATATTCATAAAATAGAAACTATGAATTTTTTTCATCAGTTTGTGTTTCGGAGATTCAAATCTATTCTTTGCTATCGAAACCCGTGGCATATAATCTAGACTAGACTATTACTATACTAATATAACTAAAGAGAAAAGATTGATTTTTTGTATGTTTGTTTGTAATGGATAAACTCAAAAAATACTTAACCGATTTTAAAAAATCTTGATGCTTTTGATAGCCCTATTCTTGAGGAAGGCTATTAACATCACGCTAGGTCCTAGCGTGATGTTAATAGATAGAAATTAGCTTAGGAGCCGAGCAAAAAAAAAAAGTCAGATAGAACGCTAAGTGAAAACGAAGTAATATTAAGTAATGGCAGGCGATGCGATGCGACGGAGTTGGTCGGGGGTACAAGAAATTTCACGCGGACGAATTCGCGGGATAGTTACATGTTCTGTGGTCGTGGGCAGAAGCTAGTAATAATAGAGTACCTTATTAATAATTAAACGAAGGCTGCAAGGAACTTATTAGCATAATAATTAATACTTACATAATTGGTGCATTGTTGCACGAGGAGCTCGTGGCTAAGTAATAACAGCCGCACGGGTCGATCCATCAGGTTAAGCTACGCTTGCTGGGGTTGGTCAGTGGATGGGTGACCATCTTTACATACCGAGATTCCTCCGTGCCTCGGAAAGCACATTAAGCCGTTGGTCCCGGCTGTCATTCGTGGATCTTTAATTGTCGTTACGGGTTGTCAGAAGCCCGAAAGTCTGACAACCAGTCTTACCAAGGGGTATCGTGTTACCCATCAGTTACATCAGTTACTGGGTTGTGGAGGTCAGATAGGCAGTCGCTCTATGTAAAATAATGGTATTCAGCTGCATTCGGTTAGACTGGAAGCCGACCCCAACATAGTTGGGAAAAGGCTAGGCAGATTGACATAATTGGTGCCAGTAGATAGGAACACTTATTATTGATACAATGCTTTTACTCTTTTGCTTAGCGTAACGATGGCAAATAAGAAATATATTGTGAAGATTCAAATATTATTGCCACGCGAACTCCGTTCGGGTGACCGTATGGATTGTGGAGCGATATTTCATATTTATTTAAGGCGACGATAAACGACTTTTAATGATTTTAAGTTGATGATCACGACTTGGAAACAATATAATACTCGTATGTTAAATTAGAGCATTTCCTTAATAACTTAATATCGACGCATGATAGCAATCTTGTAGTATCTCGATAAGTAGAACTTTATACCAGAGTCCAAAAACTATTTCAAAAATCATAACTCGTATAAGTTCTTATTTTATTTTATTTTTAGTTATTATTCAAATTTTACTATTCATTTTAGAATCTGCAGTAGCAATTATTCAATCTTATGTAATTGCAATTTTAAGAACATTATATTCTAGAGAAGTAAATTAAAGAAAACAAAACATCACAGCTGAACACATCATAGCTGAATCAGAGAAGTCATTTATGGAACACGTACTTATTTTTTATAATGAAATTTATCAGATGCCTCGAATGATAGCATTTTAAAGCTAGTCTAACATGCGTTTTATAGTAGTTACATTAATTGGTATTTCAATTTCAAGCAGTAATATTGCTGTATCTTGATAGTTGTAATTTATGGCTTTAAAATTCAAAGTTACAACAAAATCGTAAATGGATTATAAATGGTCGTTGTTTTTTGTGTGATCGTCGATTTTGCTGTATCTATATAACATTTAAAATAGTTGATTTTATGGTATTCACAGCATTTTGAAGTATGTTTTGTTAAAAAAGTTTAGAAAAAGTCGTTACGATACGACGTAGTACGAGTATCATTGAAAAAATCGTAGGAAAACTTTGCTCAGTTTTTTTGTCATTTTTCGAGATACTTACGACAAAATCGTTTTGCAGTGTCGATATGTGAATATTTTAGATTATGTTTATATTACTTAGTGTAATTAAATTATTTAAAAGTTAAGTCTAACGCGGATAAAAACTGAAGATCACGCAGAAACTATGCGTATACAAGTGTATTTTTATGAAACCTACACCATTTTAAAGATAATTTAATTATTTATCTTTTAGTATACGTGTTTTAATATAATATCTTTTGTTTTATGTCTAATAAATTAATAATGCGTCTAATTTGGGACAGCGCTCCTTGAGGCGAGTCCTATTACTAGCTGGACGTACGACGCGTTGCGTGAGCTCAGCACAGAAAACTCAAGGCCGTTGGCATATATCTGCGTCTTAAACGCGGGTACTGCCAATATTATGCAATCATAAGAAGGTTTACAATATGCAAAATAATTATAACATAAGTACGAGTACTAACGACTTAAATTACATTCTACGAAATAATTGTTATCTGTTTCTAATTACTGTTTAATAATCTAATTACCTGCTCATAAGTGTCTACTTATGAGCAGGTAATTAAGTAAGTGTCTACTTGGATTCATAGGTCTAGTTGCAAGAGAGGCAGCCAATTCATGGCTTCCATTCCCAGGAAAAATATTGGTATTTGTTTTTAACAAAGTTTGAGAGGTATTTTGTACAGAATAAAGCGCCTAGAGAATGTGGCAAAGTAATAATAGCCGCACGGGTCGATCGATCAGGTTAAGCTACGTGTGGCGCGGTTGGTCCGTGGATGGGTGACTGTAATGTTGGGGTTCCTAAATGGGTGGTTTCAAGGAAACAACCACATCTGTTAAGAAATATTTATTGACTCCCACTGCAAACTACTGCGGTTTATTGCAAACTCAGCATACATGTTCAGTTATAAAGGAGTGCACTTACTTGCTAAAGTAAAGGAGCATACATATTATATTATTATACTTCACCTCCCGGGGAGAGCGAAAAATATCTTTTTAAAATATATTAATAACATTTTTTTTTCTGTTCACTAGAACATACACACCCCCCGCCCTCCACCCCCATGGCAAGGGCCCATCCGGCTGCTGGGCTGGGGGACTTGGGGTGACCCCTCAAGCCGTTGATCCCGGCTGTCATTCGCTGATCTTTGACAGTCGTTACAGGTCGTCGGGAGCCCAAAAGTCTGTCAACCAGTCTTACCAAGGGGTATCATATTAGCTAGTAACTGGGTTGTGGAGGTCAGAGAGCCAGTCGCTCCATGTAAAATACTGGTATTCAGCTGCATCCGGTTAAACTGAAAGCCGATCCCAACATAGTTGGGAAAAGGCTAGGGGTAGATGAGTGCCTAGAGAATGTTTAATAAGCTTGATTTATGTATACTCCTTAAATAATAGGATTAGACATTCAACAAAATATTATTAAATAGTTAAGTACTCTATCCGTAATTAACTTTGATACTCCATAAAAACTTACAAATTCAACATAAATTCACTATTATTTGACTTTTTTCCACAAATATTTTTTGTCAATACTGAAATAATTATATTTTAAAAATTATAAGATTTAGCGGAACATATGTTTTGTTATTTTTTGGGCTTGAACAAAGCTATCACCACCTACAGTATGTCTGTCGATTTCTGGGACACACTGTACCTACATAAAGTTGTCGTTAATAATGATTATGTATGATTGACTCAAAATCAGAAGAATATTTCGTTGAACTCTACTTTAAATGTTCCCAATCATTTACTAAATGGTGCCAGGACCAATTCAGTTCAATTGAATGGCGAGCTGAGCCGCATTTCTCGACTAATTTGTCCTGTCACTTGAATTTATCAGAACGTGCATTCGCGATATCGTATCAATGCTATCAAATTTTATATTCTATCTTATCACTGCACTATTAGTATTTTTTATCACTGCATTTGGCAAATGGGAGTTAATTAATTAATTTAATTGGTATTTTGATCTTATCTCATTTTTTTTCATATCGTTGATCGTCATCGGTCTGTTTATTTCCTGTGTATTTCTTAAATTGTGTTAACATTATTTTAGACAAATAAGTAAATATGCTGTGCGACTGTGACTACGTGACGACTGGCAATGAAGAGTTGGAGGCGCACTACGACAACTGTCGCATGATGTGGGATGAACTGCATCCTGGGAAACCATGTCCCAAGTAAGGTTCCTCCTATTACATGCTTTTGATAGATTCTGCTTTAAATATTAGATTTATTCTGTAAACCTTATTCATCAAACACTTGTAGTGTTTGAAAAAATATTAAGGGGGCTAATGGACCTAAATGCAAGTTTTAATTGCCTAAAAGTACCTCTAAGATATACTGCAGTAAATAAAATCAGAAAAATATATGATATTCTTCAGGATATATACTAGTTAGATAGTGTATTGGGACATAATACAACTAATTTGATACGACAGAAAAAATCACGAAGATACCTACCTCTAAAATTTATCGTTAAAAATATGAAGCAATTATCTATTTACAACAAATCTATTGATTGGACTCACGGCTGCGCCGAAAAGCTCCATTGCCAGACAGATGCTGTCTGATGCTGGTTTTCTAATGAACTTTTAGGGATAAGACCACAAAAAGGGGACCACAGAACCTAAAGCGCGTTTACTGTCTCGGACTGCATACAAAAGAAAGAGACGCTGATAATTTATTGCAAAATATGAAGCAATTATCAGAATGATTGCATGTGCAATCATTCTGATTGTTATCAGATTATTTTACAAGCAACATATTAATTGTATTTTAATTCGCAATTTCTTAAATCCCGAGATTTAATCGTCATGTTTATGATTCCGGGATTTTTTAGGAGGTATTTATTATCCACTCTTGTTACTTCTTTCCTCGAAGTTTAGGTATTTATACTCTACCGATTCTGACCTCTGTTCATGAGTCATGAGTTCATGACATACATTGTCAAGTTTGTTTTCAGGAACAGCGATGGTACTATCAAGCTGCCAAACAAACACCTTGAAGAGCTGGACGTGGACATCCTGTATCATTTAGGATATGACACGCACAACAATGACCTTCCAGGTCTGTTTGGAGATGTTAAAGTAAGTCCTTCACTTTCTCTCTGGTCTGATTTTGGAAAAAAGACGGCAAATCTACGTACTTATTTGTTATTATCGCGAATCATATTTTTGAGACTACCATTTTAATTCGGCAGCATTGTATTTCTTGGAGGGACCACGGGCATACAAATTCCCCGTGGTCCCTTCCAGGGACTACGAGAGAGGCCACAGGTAATAAACGTACAATTTTGCAAAATTATTAAATAGTAGAAAAAATTGCATAACACAGAAATTACAAATATTATGTATGAGTTACAATATTGTAGACTTGTCACTACAATTTACATATTTGTAAGGTTTTTTCGTTACAATTGCGTGGCTTAGATTATTGTGGTACACGCACTTGTGAGATTTACTTTGAAAATTGTAAATTGTAATTGTAATTACTTCAGCATAGATTTTGATCTCACAAATTCTGTTGATCATATAGAACCTTAGTCAGAAGCACAAAAACTCTGACAACCAGTCAAGGGATGTCGTGTTACCCCATTACTGGATTGTGGAGGTCAGATAAGCAGTCGCACTATGTAAAATACTGGCATTCAGTTGCATCCGGTTAGGCTGGAAGCCGACCCTAACATAGTTGGGAAAAGGCTAGGCAGATTGATTGATTTAGAACCTTAGTTACACAACCATTAGAACAACATTTACAGAATTTGTCCTATCATGTCTTAGCATAAGATAGGGCATGTTCAGTTAATGTTTTAGCTTATCAGAAAACGTGCCAACAGTTGGCCTTCAGAATAAAATGCTGTTTGTCATAACGCAGTTAATCTTCACTTGCATTACAGTGCATTGTATCGATTACCTACTTTTGTTCATGTTTATCAATAACGTTATCATTTATATCATGAAGTAACTGATCACTGAGGCAACTGCATTTTTGTTATCTTATCAAACTCAAACTCAAAGCATTTATTTCAATAAAACCAATTACAGGCATTTTTGAATTGTCAAAGAGTCGGTCAGTTAGTCAGAAAGTTGAAGCTTGTTGCCTAGAGAAGAACGGGAAAGAACCTCCACGGACACTCTTTTAAATCAAGATAAGTAATATAACATCCTGGGTACATTATTCTTGTTGCTCCTACATGTGAGAAAAATGAAAAAAAAACTTAAAAACAATTGAAAATATATGATTAAATATATGAATAAACCCTGGCAGATAAGAGATGACTAGTCTCAACTGACTGCGTCCATTCACGAACATGATGCGTGGAACAGAACCATCCAGCTCAACCATTTTGTAGGGAATCGAATGATTCAACACACGCGCCACCATCAGCGAGACATTTAAGGCGCGGTATTAGCTCAATATTCACAAAAATTGGTTTCTTGAATTGTCAAGTAGGTATGATGTAACGCAATGAAACTATCCGACGCAAAAAATACAGGGGACAGAGAAGAGTTTAAAGAAAAATTTTAACCGAATAGAATAGTAAAAATAGTTTGATATTCACAATTAAAAATTTGGAAGTTGCTCCACAAAAATATACTTTGGCGTCGAACATCTCTGTATTTTCAGCGATAGCGACATTCTTTTTTTAAAGATTTTAATTAGCATTTTTTTTTTAACTTTTACCGGACAATTATTTAATTTATTGTGTATATCTGAATAATCTAAAGAAAACCCGGAAAATAAATGCACATTCGCAGCATAGGCACATCTCGGCAACACAAATATTATTTTCAACCTTTTTTCAAGCCAGCTAATGGTGACAATAGATTACGCGGTTGTGTGCCGTTTAAAATCGTAGTCAGTCCGCGCCTTAAGTGAGCATGATAAACTCTTAACTGCCAAGCTCTTTCAAGTCAAACTTACCTACATCATAATACTCCATGGTAGGTACTCACATTCACAATTTACTACCGTTGAAGTGTTGATTCACTAATATCGAAAGAACGTTGTTGAGCCTTTCATTTCATCATCACCACATAGCCTTTAGCAGACCACTGCTGGACATAGGCCTCTCAATTTTCAACTTTTCTTGGTTACTCTCAACCACGGAAATCTAAATATTTCGATTTCTGTGCTTTCAACCTTCTAGATTCTGGCCACGATAACTCTGCAGAAGTAAAAAGAACCTGTGGCGGAATCTACATCGCCACATACGAACTACGCGTCACACTGACGTCACGCAATCCTGCATCGCGCAATTAGAGTTTACTACGCGACTAGCATATACACAACGTCCCGACATCAACCGTCGGGCACGCTTCCACTACATATAACATACGCTGTCACGTGATGCGTGCTAGGATAATTTAGGCGTGTCACGTGACAAACCCCAGACATTCACCTTTATACAGGCACCAGAACTCACATACCAGGGCGCTGCGCGGGCGGCGACTCGTGAACGACACCGGGTGACGCCACACAGTTCAATGTCACCCTCACACTCATGACACGGTCTCCCTACCCCGTGCCAGGCTCGGCTAGCTCTGAAAGTGGGGCGGGCGGGAGCCACTCACCCTATCCGTAGGAACGTCGAGTCCGTATCCCTGTCGCTGGTCGCCTTCTGCTGGGCTTCCCCCATGTAGGTGGGGGTTCCACCTGGTAGGGGTTGACCGCCGGGGTACGATGGAGAAAGCGGCAGTATGCATAAGTCGTGGTGAGCTTACGGACACAAATACAGACACCATCTTCATGGGCGTGAAAATGCAGCGCGCCCAACCTTCCATTCGCCAGTGGCGAACACGATGAGGGGCCCGTGGTTACGGGCCACCGCATAGCGTCCGCGGGAGGGGGTCTACGCCCCGGAACCGCACGCCACGCCCCTTACGGGGCGTAGCGACATCTCACTTGTAACCGTCGGGCAATTGCCCACCAGACACGACACCCGTCTGGTCGGAGGATCCTCCCTTTTCAATAGAGGATGAGTGAACTTTACACCCTGTTCCTCATGCCTCTATAAACCGGCCAAGTACGTGTCACTCCAAGCACAATGAAAGGTATCTTAGAGTTGAAAAGATTTTATCCCAAAAACAACTTTCACCTTGGCCAGGCTTAGCATTGCCATACTACGTGGCAATGCCGCCAGTCTCTTGGGTACATTATCAGTCGACAGCGATGCGGAGGAATTTTTCGACGCCATATTTTAGTTTGTGAATAGTTTAATTAAGTTAGGATATAATTTTGATATTTTCATTAATTAATTAGGTTTAGGTTATTTATTATATTATTTACGTAAATAATATTTTATTTCCGAATAAAGCATTACAAATACAAAAAAAATCCAAGAACTATGAGCATTATGTATGTCTGTATCTATGCGGTATATTATGAGTAATTTATAAGTATATAATGGATAAGTTGGCCTATTTCATCACAGAACAGAGAAAGAGAGAGAGAGACCTCTTTATCTTTTCTGTGTATTTCACGAGGTCCGAATAGCCACTAATTACCGAATAAATTCAAAAATGGAACAGAATTTGTTTGAAATTATCTGCCAAGTAAGTTAGGAACTTAATCATGGGTGGTGAAATAGGCCCTTAGTATTATGTACCTTACAGGCTACAAGACATCAAGCACAGCATCTATCTTTGGACATCCCATACATTAATGTAAATGTCGTATTCTTCCAGTTCGTCTGCATGGGCGGTACCAAGCATCGGATGCGGGAGTTCGCGCAGTACATGACCGAAGTATTGAACCTCCCTAACAAAGGAGAGAAGCTCGTCAACCTCACCAAGCACTCTCAGAGATACGCCATGTACAAAGTGGGGCCCGTGCTGTCTGTTAGCGTGAGTATTTCTTTATGCTATACAAGGTTAAACATAAAAACAACAAACACAAAAAAAAAAAACAAAAACATATTGATAAAACACTAACAACCTCTTAAGGGGTCATTGTACTCATCATTATGAACAACTTTTACTATGGGACCAAACCTAAAATCGCGAAAAAAATATCAGCTTTCTCTGCATTTATGTTCGCATAACTCGTCAAAATGTAGGGACCAGCTGATTCTTCCTTCGCAATTTCAGGTTCGGTCCCAAAGTAAAAGTTAATCATAATGAGTACAATTACTTCATAAGAGGTTGTGCGTTATTGAAGTTACACCTTTCTTAGAAGATAAATAAACTCAGTTTTACGTTTATAATATTAGAAAACCAGAAACCACAGCGGCACAAGCTGTGCACGACCACGGTATCCATGTTAGCTGCGTGGGCGCATCTGAGTCTCGTATACAACATCTCCCCACTGCGGCACATCTACGCACGGCGCGTGGCTGGCAAACCTCTCCGTGCACATCTTACGTAGCAGCACAGAATACCTACATAATAGCACTCCGCAAAATTATTGACATAAATAGCGACTCTTGCTACGACACTATAAAGTGCAATTCTGGTCGCATAGCGTTTATTACCTACAGTTATATTTACCTAGAAGTTGCCTCTCTTTCTATGGCGTAACTTTTATACCTTCTGACTCGTTAAGGTCGCGGCGCGGCGCATGAGTATCGAACTAACGTGCGAGCCGGCCGGTGTGCGGCAGCCCACGCTGAATAAGCCCGACAAGTCGAGCCCGCCACGTACTTGTAACTTCATACATAAAATGCGGAGTGCGCCTGGCCAGGTAGCAGTGGACAATCTACTTTATATACCCCTTACCAGAGCTATTCGTACCATCAATGACCTTCAAACTCAGATTGATGTGTTTGCATGTTGCGTGAGTGAATTCGCAAGGGTATTTACTATTTATATTATGCTACAAGCAAAATAATACTTAATTTTTTTCTTCAATCTGTAAGTAAAGTAAGTATGTGACGTAAGTAATTATGGTATACTATGTTTTCGTGATTTGAATGGTGTAATAATTTAATAATGTTGTTAGTTCTAATTTTCTATAATTTAATTATTGTAAGTATGTAGCTTAGGTTATTAGTTTAAGTTCTTAACTGTCGCATTAGGGTAAAACCCTGTAATGGTAGTTTAAGCTGTTATAAATAAATAAATAAAAAATATTACTGATAGCAAAACGATTTGACCAGCAGAGTTGTCAATGAGACCATTTATATTCTACACAACATTCGAAGGTCAAACCGTCAAACATTAGCGAGACGTTTGACCATTCTAAAAAGATTTTTAATGTTGGTGATGAATAGGACATTATTTCCAGATTTTGGACACCAAGGGAATTTCAATAACATCATCATAACGTCATTTATAACTATGACTGTGGTCTCTGCCAGGCGATGAGCCCATAATAGGGATGATGATAAAAAAATATTTTTGTCCGTCATTCGTTTTATTATCTGAGGAGCTCGTGGCTAAGTAATAACAGCCGCACGGGTCGATCCATCAGGTTAAGCTACGCTTGCCGGGGTTGGTCAGTGGATGAGTGACCATCTTTACATACCGAGACTCCTCCGTGCCTCGGAAAGCACGTTAAACCGTAGGTCCCGGCTGTCATTCGTAGATCTTTGACAGTCGTTACGGGTCGTCAGAAGCCCGAAAGTCTGACAACCAGTCTTACCAAGGGGTATCGTATTACCCAGTTACTGGGTTGTGGAGGTCAGATAAGAGTAAAGAGGGTAATCATCAAATGACTTCTTCCGCTCTGGGCGGAGCGGGAGGACGTGTCAGACTTTTACTGACTAAAATCCACCCGTGTTCCTTCAGTTGCCCGTGCCAGGGCCACGGTATCTCTTTCGAACAACCCGCGACCCCGGCGGCACCCGCGCCCCTGGCGGCGCCTGCGACTCCGGCGGCTAGATATTATATTTAATACTAGCTTTTGCCCGCGGCTTCGCTCGCATGAATGTCGGTAAATATCCCACGGGAACGTGCTACCGATAAATCCTTCCTTATTCCTAGTTTACATTATAGAAAGAACCTCTGTGCAAAATTTCAGCTTTCTGGGTCCAAGGGTTTGGGCTGGGCGTTGATGAGTCAGTCAGTCAGTCAGGACTTCTCTTTTTATTTATATAGATAACTGCTGGGAAATTAACTAAATGTTACTTGAAACATATTCACTATTCAATCGTATCTTAAATAATCAGAATTACAATAAATTTATTTGGAGGTGAAGCGGATCGAATGTAGGTTTATTAGGCCGTTCTTTTGTGATACCTTTGAGAGATACACGTTTAGACGAGACGATATCAGGTTCCTTTTTTTATCCAAGCTTTTGCACTTAATATTTTTAACCAACGAAAACCAGGAGGAGGTTCACAAATCAACGCGTATGGTTCTCTTTGTCAAAGATGTAAACAACAATGGCCGCTCGAAATTGGCTATGCTTGAGCGAGGCGCCAAACAAACAATCAACGAAGATCAATCAAGTTGCCATAATTTTATGCTTTACGTAATTAATTTGCGGTTGACGATATAAATTTTTGTAAAAAAAAAAATTACGGCTGTTTTTTCTCAACGTTAGTCCAGTCAAAAAATTCTAATCTGTATCATTATACACATTTGCAGCATGGCATCGGAATCCCATCAATGACGACCCTCCTCCAAGAGGTGATCAAGCTGGTGTACTACGCGAAGGCTAAAGATCCTATCTTCTTCAGGATTGGAACCTGTGGAGGCCTCAACATACCCGCTGGCTCCGTCGTCGTGTCCTCCTTCGGACTTAACGGGAACTTAGAGAAGACTTATGATGTTGTGAGTAAATTATGGTGCCTTTGAAAACTGTTTATTAAGTTTAGGTTCATCATCATATCATAAAAGTGTCCATAGAGTTTCTTGCCCATTTTTCACCATAGAGAAACACACAACACACACACACACACACACACACACACACACACACACACACACACACACACACACACACACACACATACACACACAGTCACAGTCTGTCAGTCAGTCTGTGTGTCTATACAGTGGCGATATGGTTATCACATTAATAATAACCACGTATTCAGTACATGATTCTGGACATCCCTATGATTTCATAGGTTATTAAAAAAAAACCGGCCAAGTGCGTGTTGGACCACGCACAATAAAGGGTTCCGTAGTTGGGATGAATTTATCCCAAGAACAAACTTAACATTATAGTTGAGAAATATGTTTTCCCCTAAATATTCCAACTGTAAATGTAAGTTGTACTCACAATATTGAGAGATTTACCATGTAATTACTACATACATTAATACATTACATAGTAATTACTATGAGGATCTCAAATATATTTTATTTTAGACGAAAATTGACCATTTCCGGGCAACTTATCTCCGAAACTACGTAGCCTAAAATGTTGATAAAAATACAGAAAATAGTTCTTTACCTGTAGATTACAGGAAAATCTATAAGAAGTCTGTGGTCTTAAAATAACATGGTCAAACGAAAGGGCCTTAAGGCCCTTTCATTTGACAGATCTCACGGTATAATTTGCAAAACTTTGTTTTAAAATTTTCTTGTTTGTGGGGGGCAAATAAGAAAATTTTGAAAAGATAAATTGAGCCCCATATTCAAAATTCACTTAATCGGTCCATTAGATTCGGAGCAAATTGGCTGTGACAGACGGACAGACAGACACACGAGTGATCTTAAAAGGTTTCCGTTTTTTTCCTTTTGAGGTACGGAACCCTAATAATCAGCTGTTTCCAACAAAAGTGCAATACATTCGCGATCAAAATATATGGAACAGCTCACTTATTTTTGATAACCGACGAAAAATTTAAACCCATGGGGGTCCACAATCATGTACTGAAAATGTTTTTTCAATGAATGTGCTAGCTTTCGGACTGACCGAGTCCGCATGAGAGAGATAATGCGAGTGTGTCTGAAGTTTTGCGAGAGAAAAATGAGAGAATTTCCACTGTTATTTATTAAGTATGTAGTAGATATTATAATATTAGTATTGTGTTTCTAGGTTAATTAATGTAATTGGTGTATAACCGTTTCAATTAACTATAAATAAATAAATAAATGATAATTGGTTTAATGGAAATGCTTTAAGTTTAATCAGCAGTTTTTTTGGCGTGCCCCTCGATTCATAATTTTGTGTAGTGAACTCAAGTGGTGGAGCCCTTAGACTTAAAACTAAAGACGACCTTACGACTAGCACCATAATTACGTAACACATTATCAATCGGAGTTGGTTTCATTGTGACAAATCAACAACATTCATTGCGGTATTTACGTTGTTGAGCAGACAAATTTTTCGAACATATGAAGCAATGGATTAACAATTTGTTTCAAACTGAAACCAACTCCGATCGATAATGTATTACGCAATTAGGGTCCTGCTGATTTATTCTCCCTTTTTCCGAATTTAAGCAGACTAATGGCCGGCCGCAAGCTTCGTGTGAGTCACTGTGGTTTTAATTGCGTGTTTATTTTAACAAGAGCATTAGGGAAAACTTTTATTATATACGTCAAACTTACCTACATATTTAAACTTACGAAAGGCCTAAAAATCCAAGTACCTAAAAAAGGAGGGGAAATAATCATAGGGCATCAAAAAATTCGTCCGCATCGCTGTCGACAGGAAAAGTGCCCAAAAGGCTGGCAGCATTGCCACGTTGTATGGCAATGCTAATTCTTTGGCCAAAAAATAGGCCAGCCCTTTGGTCACGTGTAGAGTCGACCAACCGCTTGGCGATGTCCCGGAAAACTAAAAGGGCACTCGGACCCCATGGCCCTAGTGTTTCAACCCCAAACGGCTCAAACATATAAGTCCCAATAAGATTAGAGTATTTGCGCCGATTGAGGTTTTCCGCACCCGCAGCAACCGCCCCAGCACAGCCCACCGTGCTAGGAAGATGGGATGGCAGTATCTATGTATATAAAATAAAATGAATCCCTATTTCCCTTGGTCACGCCATAACTTGAGAACGACTTCACCGATTTCATTCATCTTTTTTTAAAAGTTTTCAAATACTTTGTAGAAGGTTCTTACGGAAAAAAAAATAAGAAAATTGCGTAGAAAATTGAAAAATTTCAGAAAACTTAACGACTATTTTAACTTCGCGCGTTTATACTAGAATATTCATATCTAAGACAGGACTACGTCTGTCGGCTTAGCTAGTATATTGTAATTATGTGGTATTACTTATTTCTTAATTATGACTCAACCATTTGTTTTGATTTGTTTTAAATATAGTTCCATCGGTGACGTACTCGAGTGTACGTTCCTCGAATCGCAAACAGCTATGATTTGTCTTTGCTTGTCCGACATACTCGTACCATTGTTATCATTGCATTAAAGGACAAGGAAAGTCAAATTTTCAGTTCAGAACTTGATTGGATAATCTTTAATACCTATTTTTTGTTTTTGTATTACATCAACTCTGGGAACTGTGTGGGAAACCCCCGCAATGTTAATTGATGAATGTTAGTCCGGTCACAATCAATGATAAGCTAGTCATTATAATACATGACTGACATGATCGCATTGAATGCATTTTGATCCGTTGCATCATACGATCAAATGCAGCGCTGCAATTTGCAATCAAAACAAGCACTGGGTCACAGTAAAAATATCTTTATACTATGACTGGGTTGCGTTATTAATATTTTATTATTTAAGAGCCTACTGCCTCAAATGGCTTAGCATGAACCTCCATTATGTCGAAAATACTGCAGCATTAATTTTCAAATAAATATATGGTAAAGGTGAGGATTGTATGACGAATACACGATTCCATAAAATTTTCTCGATAGAAAAAAAAATACATCCGACTTCCAAAAACAACACTACAAAGTGAAAAATAACTTTAATTTCGGAAGTCGGTGTCTGATTAAATGTATTTTCGTTTTTGCCACCGACTTTCGAAATTAAAGTTATTTTTCACTTTGTAGTGTTGTTTTTGGAAGTCGGTTGTATTTTTTTGTAAAAAAGTTTTTATTTTTCACTTTTTAGTGGTTCACATGTGCTTACCCCTTCACAGCGTACTGGCGTGATGTTATGTTATGAACTGGTGTAAACAACAAACAGACATGAGATTTCAGCAATCCCAGTCCATTTGCTATCATTTATTGAGGAGTTCCGTTGCCTATCTCAGAAGTTCTTCATCAGATCTTCACCAAATTGAAATGGAAGAAAGTACTCTTCCAAAAACTATCAAAATCGCTTCAAGTGTGCCTATAAAATTGGAAGAGTTCTCTCTATTTCTCCAGGATCCCATCATCAGATCCTGACTTGATGATCATGGGACCACCTGGGAAGTATACCCTTTCAAACGAAAAAAAATAATCCAAATCGATCCAGCCATCTTCGAGTAATCGGGGAACATACATAAAAAAAAAAAAGGGTTCCGACGAATTGCGAACCTCCTCCTTTTTGAAGTCGGTTAAAAAATCCAAAGTTACCTCCAAACCGAACAATAAACCGCTGTTATTCAAAAAATACTTCAAATTAGATCATAAAACTTTGCATACTAACTGAACTAACTATAAAGCAGGTCTTATGTTTATAATCTTTTCAAATTACCATTATTTTCACCGTAAAAAGCAGTCTCGCTCTGACTCAGTCCGCGAGCAGTATCGTGCGAGCGAGATAAAAAACTGAGGTAGTATGGGCTCTTAAGTAAACCAAACCTGGGGCTCGTGTTACCCAGTTGTGGAGGTTAGATAGGAAGTAGCTTCATGTAGAATAGAGGATTTTTTAGCCGGTTAGACTGGAAGCCAACTCCAACATGGTTGGGAAAAGGCTGGGCAGATGATGAAACTTTATACAGGGTTAGTTTTCAATGAACAGCCAAATTTTCACAGGGTGTTCCAAATTTTCATATGAACAACTTTCACTATGGGGCCAACTATGAAATCACAAAAAAAATCATCTGTTTCATACTTTGGTATTGAACTTTTGTATGAAACAGCTGTTTTTTTTACATGATTCCAAAGTTGGTCCCATAGTGAAAATTTGGCAGGCATTGAAAACTAACCCTGTATTTTTACATTATAAAACTTTATTATTTTAGTGAACTAAACATTTTATAGTAGCAGACCTGAATCGGGAATTGTGTCCTATTTAATCACACAAGGTTCGCCAATTATTACTTGGGACTATATATAGATTGATCTGGTTCAGCTAAACATTTTAGAACAACAAATTTAGAAGATCAGTCTCTGAGGTACGGGAGTGCATAAACTAACCAAGAAATTATTATTATTTTTTGTAATCCATGTTGATATCTTAGTTTATCCCACACTCATACCCTTTCACCTTCCATGGCAACATTTTATATTTTTCTTCTTTTTTTTAATGAAAATACTACTAATTTTAACTACTATTTTGAATTTTGATTCTAATTGTATTATATTTTATGTGTTCATAAGTTTATTTTTTTAAGTTAATTACGTTGTTGTTTTGTTGTGAACGCTGTGTATACCAGTAACTTTATTATATTATTGCTTTGTATTATTTTATCTGTATGTACTGCTGTTGGTGTACGAGTACCTAATAAATAAATAAATAAACATTTAAAAAAACTGCTTGATTAATCTGCCTGTTTGGCGTCCAGAAGATAATCATAATTATGGTTTGTTGTATCTTTCAGCCGGTGCTGGGCAAGACCCGCAGATGGCCAGCCATCCTGGACACGCGGGTCTGTCAGGAGGTTCACTCGATGGCCTCTGACAGTGATAAATTCGGCACTTACATCGGAGGAACTATGGCTGCTGATGACTTTTACAGAGGTACTTTATACTTGAACTTCTTTACTTTTGAAACTCAAACTCAAAAGCATCTATTTCAATTAGGCTGGTACCTAATATAACGGCCGTATTATTAGGCCGGTATTACCTATAACATTATAACGGCCGCCATCGCCATAAAAATCTGTAATTTTCACCAGCCAAACCCCGCTGCCCAAAAATTTAAATCGCTAGATTTGCCCTCACCGTACTTATTCACAAGAAAAAGTTTCCATACTGAGAAGAGTAAGCTCACACATTACTAAATAGCGTTTCCATAACAATCAAGTGTAGTTACTACGCCATTGTGTGTCAGAGGTATCAAAACAAATCAGAAATGCGACTGTCTCTAACGATTTAAATCTTTGCCACTGCCGTCATTTTCATGACAGCTGTCACTGCGGCCGTTAGTGGGGACCACCGCTCTTCTAAGAAACCGTAGCTTTAGCACAGATAAATACAGATGGGACACTCCGCAAAATCATTTAAATAAAAAGCGACTCTTGCTACGACACAATAAAGTGCAATTCAGGTCGCACAACGCTTCATTACCTACAGTTATATTCACCTATAAGTTGCCTCTCTTTCTATCGCGTAACTCATACCTTCTGACTGGTTAGGGTTGTCTTCTTTTACGACGCGGCGCGAGTGAGTATCGAACTAACATGCGAGCCGGCCGGTGCGCGGCAGCCCACACTGAATTGATCCATTGAGATGAGTCCGTCGCGTACTTGTAGCCTCATACCTAAACTGTGGAGTGTCCCATGGATTAGTCTGTGGCTTTAGTTAGAAAGTTGAAGTTAGAAAAGCTTTAAATTGCTAAATAGGTTTAATAAGAAGAAAAGCAAAAAAGCAAAGCAAGCATTTAATAGGTATGGCTAAAAAAGGAGGAGGTCTTTGTTACCAGAAGATAGAAAGGCTATCAATGATGATGACATTGAAGTTTATGGAACAGCCATAACGTATTTTTTACTTTACTTTTATTACAACAACTTTTAAAATCTTCATCCTTCAACATAATTTAGCTGTTTCTCTTTTAATAACATAATGAAGGATTTGAAACAGGAGGAGCTTGTGGCTAAGTAATAACAGCCGCACGGGTCGATCCATCAGGTTAAGTTACGCTTGCCGGGGTTGTCCGTGGATGGGTGACCATCTTTACATACCGAGACTCCTCCGTGCCTCGGAAAGCACGTTAAGCCGTTGGTCCCGGCTGTCATTCGTGGATCTTTGACAGTCGTTACGGGTCGTCAGAAGCCCGAAAGTCTGACAACCAGTCTTACCAAGGAGTATCGTATTACCCAGTTACTGGGTTGTGGAGGTCAGATAGGCAGTCGCTCCATATAAAATACTGGTATTCAGCTGCATCCGGTTAGACTGGAAGCCGACCCCAACATAGTTGGGAAAAGGCTAGGCAGATTGAAAGAAGGATTTGAAACAGCCAACTACGTTTGTCTGTTATTTGTGTTACGGTATTAATTAATTTTGAAGCAGGTTTTCCTTTCATGTGATATCCACAGTTCCACTGTTTTCTGCATGCCTCCTCTGAGCATTAATTTTAAGGTAACATCAATAATTTTTTTGTGTTTAATTGTGTAGAAACTATTTTACTAGTCAAAAATCTTCATCATCTCAGGTCAAGCCCGTTTAGACGGTCCCTTCTGCGACTACAGCGAGTCAGACAAGATGTCTTTCCTGAAGACTCTCACCAACCTCGGAGTGCGTAACATTGAGATGGAAGCCACTGCCTTCAGCGCGTTTACCAGGGAGGCAGGAATAAGAGCCAGTATCGTGTGTGTCACTTTACTCAACAGACTACAGGGAGACCAGGTTTGTGAGGCGACCGATAGATGGCGCTGTTTTTAATATTAGTTCTGAATGATTTTGATAGATGGGATTGTTATAAAAGAATACTATTATATTTTTATTTTAATAACATCAGTAACAAAGCTTCGTATTAAAGATAATATAATGCTTAATATTGAATGGTGTAATTTTCTATCAATATACTGAACTGATTGCCTCATTGGTCTAGTGATCGTAAGTGCGACTGCCAAGAGTTCGAAGTGTCTTTCAAACCCCAGATCGGGCAAGTGAGAGTGGGTTTTTATATCAGGAATTTCTCAATGGCAGCTCGGGGTCTTATTTAGTGCCCAGTTAGTGTCCATAGGCGCGCACAATGCTCGTCTGCTCGAATCTCGATAAGTACGGGTACGCACACACTCTCTTATATGTATAAAGGGACAGAGACGGGGCATAACGCTTTTTCCTTACGTGACGATTTCTACCAGTTAACTCCTACCGCAAGCCGCGTTGAGGAACTTCATAACTAGATATTTTTTGGAACGAAGACGCGGCGAACTTCAAGATGGCGCCAACGTGAAGGAGATCCCTCTCGTTGGCGCCATCTTGAATTTTGATTTCGACCTCATAATCGTTGTCAGCGTCAGCGCCCTCGAAAATCATGAAAACAACACCCATGACGAAATATTTGCCTTTGATGGTGCCATCCAGAATTTGATTTTGACCTACCTATAATCGTTGACATGCTTTAAATAGCATATGCTATATAGAGCGTTAGCTTTAAACGAATAAAAGAAAACTGTTTTTATTTCCAGGTGACGCCAAGCAAAACCATGCTGACGGAATGGCAAAAACGACCCATGATTGTTGTCGGTAGATACATCGCGAAGTATTGTGAAAAGAAATGACTGGTTGAACAGAGGCGTAAATACTTAAACGATTGAAATAAATATAAAAATATCACCGTAGAAACTCAGGTGAAGTGAGCTTGCAGTGAGGTGTTATTCCTGATGCTAAGCCATTGACTTATAAACCTATCGACTTGCCATACCTACAAAATTAGCGTGCATAGGTACCTAAAAAAATCGGGCACTTAACATGGCCGACTTTCGTAGGGTTGTTACTGCGAGTGCAAGAGAGAGCATGCAAGCGTTTGACAGCACATATATCAATCATCTACCACAAAACTCGGCACTCAACATGGCGACTGATCACGCATAGACATGATATTGACGTCACACAAAAGTGTTAGTCCTTGACAAACATTTAGATGTCTCTCTTTTCATATGCAGCTCTAGTTATAAAAGAGACAAAACGCTTTTTGACATGTGTGTGTCGATATGATAGATATTTGTATAACCATTATTCCTATAGCAGAACATGCCATCTCCATAGATTTATATCTCAATGTGCTAGACACTATTGACAGCTCACTTCAAGCTTACTTCACCTAAGTTTTCACACTGAGATTTTAACAGAATTGATTGGCTGGAATAATGAAGAAAAAAAAATCATACTTAACTCTATGTAAACTTGTTTGCTTCTACCCTTTATAATCCAGATCCTGTAATCAGCTTTGTAGTTATGCGTGACCCACTGAGCATATTTTATCTATACTGTTTCCGCTGTAGCATGGTGCGGGTGACATTATATCATGTTTCCAGTGCCAGAGAGAGACAGAGCTATACAGGACTTATAGCATCATTCCTTTTCCGCAACGGAATCATGATGGCGTTAATACTTCATATTAAAAACCCTGTTCTTTTTCACTCATGAACGCTACCGCGATTTACAATCATGATTGAATATTTTAGCTGCATAAGTCGTAAAATACGGAATCACACTTATCACACTTATATATAATATAATATATAATAATATTAATATTTTATATTTAATATCACACTAATCACACTAATATTAATATTATAAAGGCGAAAGTTTGTGAGTGTGTGTATGTTTGTTACTTCTTCACGCTCAAACGGCTGGACCGATTTGGATGAAATTCGGTATGTAGACAGCTTATACCCTGAATTAACACATAGGCTACTTTTTATCGCGAAAAAATGTAGTGCTCCCGTGGGATGAGCAAGAAATTCAAATATATTTGCTACTCTTTCAAACTCAAACGCCTCGACCGATTTTGATGAAATTTGGTGTGGAAGTAACTGACACTCTGGATAAACACATAGGCTACTGTTTATCTCGAAAAATAGTGAAAGAAAGAAAGAAAGAAAAAGTATTTATTGTGACTAGCACAGGAAGATCACCAACTAAACTAAAATCACAATAATACACTTCTGGACACATCTATTGGCCCACCTTAGAGTTTAGGTTTCGATGGCCCCTACCGAAATATGATTGCTAGATTGAACAAAAACTGTTGATGCAGTTTTAAACCTGATACATTTTACCATCTTTTTCGATCGTATTGTTTTAAATTTGAATTCAGAATACCATACGACATGGAGCTACGCCTAACAAGTCGGATATGCGCCTTGTTAAAGGCAATTGATTTTTGAATAAAAAACATGTTTTATCAAATAAAGGTTTAATTTAATAACGCGTGTTGCCTCCATGGGCATCTACCACAGCTCTCATACGATTAGGCATAGAGTTTATCAACCGCTCTATGAAATTTTGAGGGATCATCTCCCATTCCTCTTCTATGGCAGTTTTCAACTCCTGCATCGTCTGGGCAACTGGCTGACGAGCCCTAACACGTCTTTTTAGCTCGTCCCACATGTGCTCAATGGGGTTCATGTCTGGGCTTCTGGCTGGCCAGTCCATAACTGTGATGTTCACATCCCGAAGATATTCCCTGACGATGCCGGCCGCATGGGCTTTTGCATTATCATGCATAAAAAGGAAATTTGGGCCCACATAGTCCGCGTATGGTATCACGTGAGGTTCTAAGCACTCACGAATGTACCTTTCAGCATTTAATGTTGGCAGCTGTGGTCCTGTAACAACCTCAAGTTGAGTTTTGCCGCTCGCGGATATACCGCTCCAGACAGTCCATGAGCCACCGCCATAAGCAACCCTCTCTTTAAAGCAGCATTGTGCGAAACGCTCTCCCTTACGTCGGTAGACCTTCTTCCTTCCATCATTGCCATGTAACACAATTTTAGTCTCATCAGAAAAGAGTACACGGCTCCAATCTTGCTGTGTCCAATTTAAATGACTGCGTGCGAAATGAAGGCGCGCTGTTCGGTGGGCTCGCGTTAGTTTGGGGCCATTAGCTGGCTTGTGTGGTACCATATCGCGTTCTTTTAACCTTCTCCGAACAGTTCGAGCGCTCACAGATACTCCGTGGAAGTCGCGAAGTTGGTTTTGTATCTCAATGGAGGTAAGGTGACGATTTCTCAAGCTGGTCGTCACGATGAATCGATCCTGCCTTTCAGTTGTGACCCGAGATCGTGGCCTTCCTTGGCGACGAACAAAGCCGCCAATCTCTAGGTACCTCCGATAAACATTTCGGACCGTAGATCGACTTAAATTAAGTTGAGCACTCACGTTTTTTTGGCTGTGTCCGGCCTGAATAAGTGCCACAGCTTGGGCGGCGACTTCAGGTGAAGTATCCATAGATTATTGATAGAACCTCACCTTAATGTTAAGAATAAGTAATGTTTGTTACAAAACCAAAGATATCAATCACTTTTTCAAGAATTAAATCCAAGTAAACCAATAAAACCAAGTTTTCTTAGTATTCGATTGTTTGATATCAACAAACAGGCTCCAAATTGTCTTTTGTTTCTTTAAATTCTGTGTTCGAAATTCAAAAAAAGACTATTGAATGAAATTGTGAATGTGCCAGGTTCAAAACTGCATAAAAACTTTTTGCTCGACCTAATATAAAATTTTAGCTAGGACCAAACGAAACTGAAAATCACGTTTAGTTACAGTTTTTTTTCATTTTTAAACAAAAGATAAAGTTAAAATTGAGGTATTGTAGCCATGAAACGCCGACATTTGACGAGGGCGGAGATGCTACAAGCTGTGGGAATGCTGGAAGCTGGGTCTGTTCAGCGTATTGTTGCTGAGGCCATAGGGACCCACCAAAATGTAATTTCAAGATTGTGGACCGCTATCGTGCCACAGGTGAAGTAGCGGAGAGGCACCGGGGGCCAAGTCGCATCACTACCCCCAGACAAGACCGATTTTTGCAAATTACTGCGCGAGCTCAACCAAACGCAACGGCGACTCAATTGATCCAAAGGCTGCGAGTGGAACACCAAGTGCTTGTGAGTGACCAAACTGTAAGAAGGCGACTGCATGAAAGCAATCTATGCTCTCGTAGACCACTCCGGGTCCCACCTTTACGGAGAGGCAATCGTGGACGACGATTAGAATGGGTTCGGAACCACGTGGACTGGGGCCGTGAGCAATGGGCCAATGTGCTGTTCACGGATGAATCCAGGTTCGGCTTCCATTCAGGTTCACGAAGGACGCGTGTTTGGCGAGTTCCTGGACGATGGAGCCGTCTCCAGAACCCTCAGGAAGTTAACCCATACCAAGGAGGAACAATTATGGTTTGGGCAGGAATTCGTCTTGGAGGACGGACGGATCTCGTTTGGGTGCGGGGCAATATGACGGCAGAACGATACGTCCAACAGGTGCTGGGGCCCGTAATCTTGCCCCACAGAACACAAATGGGGCAAGATTTCCTGCTCATGCACGACAATGCCCGGGCACACACGGCGAGAACGGTAGCAGCTTGGTTACATACACACAATGTTAGGGCCTTAGACTGGCCTGCTCAATCGCCAGATCTAAATCCCATTGAGCATGCGTGGGATATGCTGCAAAAAAGAGCTCTGAAGGAAGTTCCTGAAAATCTGGCTACAGAAGATCAACTTTTTGCGCACCTCAGAAGGACATGGGACAATATTCCGCAGCAAGACATTGACAACCTTGTTCTGAGCATGCCGAATCGTTGCCGATGTGTTATGAACATCATGGGCGCTTTCTCAGACTACTAACTTCAAGTTTATAAACACAAATTAAATGATTTTTCTATTTTTTTCAGTTTTTACTCACAAATTAAAAGTTAATTCATATACGGTTTCCGTCTATGCTTCATTTTTTTTCCATAAAATCCTGAAATTTTAATCTAAGTACCTTAATCATTATTATAAAATGGTAGAATATTAAAGAACGTATCTTTTAAATATATACATGTCATATAAATAATTAACACATTGATATTAATTCGCTTTTTTAAAAATATCCCTAGACCGTGTTGATGTGTGTATTTGTTACTTTTCAAACTCTTTCAAACAAAAATTTGGTGTGGAAGTAGCTGACACTCTGGATAAACACATAGGCTACTGTTTATCTCGAAAAATAGAGAAAGAAAGAAAAGTATTTATTGTGACTAGCACAGGAAGATCACCAACTAAACTAAAATCACAATAATAAAAGTTTTAAAACAAAAAAAAAAAACAAATAAATAATCACACTATCACATCACATCACATCACACTAATATTATAAAGGCGAAAGTTTGTGAGTGTGTGTGTGTGTGTGTGTATGTTTGTTACTTCTTCACGCTCAAACGGCTAGACCGATTTGGATGAAATTCGGTATGTAGACAGCTTCTAACCTGGATTAACTCATAGGCTACTTTTTATCCCGAAAAAATGTAGTGCTCCCGTGGGATGAGCAAGAAATTCAAATATATTTGCTACGATGAAATTTGGTGTGGAAGTAGCTGACCCTCTGGATAAACACATAGGCTACTGTTTATCTCGAAAAATAGAGAAATAACGAAAGAAAGAAAAAGTATTTATTGTGACTAGCACAGGAAGTTCACCAACTAAACTAAAATCACAATAATAAAAGTTTTAAAACAAAAAAAAAAACAAATAAATAACCACACTATCACATCACATCACACTAATATTATAAAGGCGAAAGTTTGTGAGTGTGTGTGTGTGTGTGTGTGTATGTTTGTTACTTCTTCACGCTCAAACGGCTAGACCGATTTGAATGAAATTCGGTATGTAGACAGCTTATACCCTGGATTAACACATAGGCTACTTTTTATCCTAAAAAATGTAGTGCTCCCATGGGATGAGCAAGAAATTCAAATATATTTGCTACTCTTTCATACTCAAACGCCTCGACCGATTTTGATGAAATTTGGTGTGGAAATAACTGACACTCTGGATAAACACATAGGCTACTGTTTATCTCGAAAAATGGAGAAAGAAAGAAAAAGTATTTATTGTGAGCTTGTTTTTTTCTTTTCAGTTATGTGTTTTTGCAGGCGGGTTTTTTGTTTTTTATAATAATTTGTTTTTAAATATTTGTAGTTAGACATCTATAGAGTTAAATGAAACAACAGAACACATTATTATAGAAAATTGATAATGTCAGTCGTTACATTGAAATTTTAATACAGGACTCCACATTACCCCACGTCCTAACCAAAAGCAATCGTCGCGTTCATATGCAACCTCTATAGGCGCGACCACGCGTTCTGGTTCGCCGCACACAAAGTGACATACGAACGCGACGATCGTGTTTGGTTAGGACGATCTCAATTTATTGGTAAACTAGCTTATGCCCGCGGCTTCGCCCGCGTGGATGTCGGACTATATCCCACGGGAACGTACAAGCCGGGAAATCTTTCCTTATTCCTTGTCTACATTATAAAGGTAACCTCTGTGCAAAATTTCAGCTTTCTAGGTTGAAGGGTTTGGGCTGGGCGTTGATGAGTCAGTCAATCAGTCAGTCAGTCAGGACTTCTCTTTTTATTTATGTAGAGATGTGTCAAGTTTATGTATTTATGTTCGCCCGCTTACCTAATGTATGCTTTTATGGGCTAATATATGGTATAAGTGCCTTCCCTTGCATAAAACGCCACATGTGGCTTAACACTAATCTTATTGGCACTGCTATGGTGTTCGCCATATTAAGTAGGACAGTAGGGGCGTAGGGACATAAAGTAAGAGATTACGAATATTAGCTACCTACCTCATTTGTACACAAGCGTGAGGATATGAGTTTGATCCCAAGTCAGGAACTACTTTTTCAGGAAACGTTTTGGAGCTTTTTCGTCAAGTTTTTTTGCGAGTATGGCTGAACACATTTCCATCAAACATCGACAAAAATAATTTGGAGCTCGTGGCTAAGTTAACAGCTGCACGTGTCGATCTATCAGGTTAAGCTACGCTTGCCGGGGTTGGTCCGTGGATGGATGACCATCTTGTCATACTGAGACTTCTCCGTGCCTCGGAAAGCACGTTAAGCCGTTTGTCCCAGCTCTCATTCGTAGAACTTTTACAGTCAATATGGGTCGTTATAAGGCCGAAAGTCTGACAACCAGTCTTACCTAGGGGTATCGTAATACCCAGTAACTGGGTTGTGGAGGTTCGATAGGCAGTCGCTCTATTAAAATACTGATATTCAGCTAAATCGGGTTAGACTGGAAGCCGACCCCAACGTAGTTAGGAAAAGGCTAGGCAGATGATGAATATTACATTGAGAAAATGCTCAGACGAAAAAATATTACATAAAAGGTTCCATAATTGAAGGCTCGAAGGTATTCGGCTAACCGTATTCACGAGACGTTGAGCAAAAAATCCGTCCCCGCCATTATTTTGTGGGTTTTGTCAAAATGATTTGCGTCCCGTCGTGAGAACAAATAAGTGGACGCGCAGACGGCCGAATTTAATCGAGTTGACGATAATGGGACCGAATTTAGTCAGGCGAACAATTGGCGATATGTTTTCTATACATAGTGTTGTGGTATAAAAAATAATGAATATTATTAATGTGTTTTCAGCTTTGTTAAAGGATCAACGCCGGTCGGTTAGCAAGCGTGCTGATTAGTGCTTGTGCCTTCTCTGTATGAGAGGAGGCCGTTGCCCTGCAGTGGGACAACAGAATTCTTTAGATTCAAATGTGACAATTATACCAAACAGAGACCAAGGGATGCAACAAAAATTTTTATTCCATTTTGTAATACAACGTTATCTACAAAGAATGTTTATCAGTGCATTACTATTTTTAACAAATTACCAAAATATTTAAAAGAACTCCCATTTATTTATTTTTTTTTTTTATGAAAAAATTTACATTTATTTGTGTTCAAATGACTAACTAACTAACTATACAAATAAATACAAAACAAAAGGTCAGGCGTCGAAGTACTCGTCCGCATCGATGTCATACGGAAACGTGCCCAGAAGACTGGCAGCATCGCCACGTTGAATGGCAATGCTAATTCTTTGGCCAAAGAACGAGCCAGCCCTCTGGTCACGTGAAGACTCGACCAGTTGGCGAGAAATTTCCATAAAAAGTAGACGCGCACTCGGGCCCCATGACCCGAGCGTTTCGACCCCAAACGGCTCAAAACTGTAGTTACCTATAAGGTTACTCCCATTTAAATATTATACAGTAAAACTGCGCATATGGTTAATAGAAAATTGTTTTTATACACTTTAAGAATTTCTGCAACATAGGGAAAAAACATTATTTTAAGGTAAATATTATTGGTTAATAAAAATTGTTTTTTGTAATTTATATTAGTAGGTACATACTTATAAATTATATTAAAAATAAATAAGTACCTACGCAGGTACCTATTTTAATATGCAAAATATGGACTGTGCTTACACCACCAATTCCAACCAAATAAAATATTCTTATTATTATGCTGGTATTATTATTATTTAACGCGAAAAACTGGGAAAAATCACAAAAATCTGCTGGTAAGAAAATGTACCGGCTAATGATGTGCGGGGAAAGTATTAGTGACATATTTTTTTTTCTATTTTTTAGGGTTTCGTACCCGAAGGCTCCAAACGGAGCCCTATTGCATTCACTCACGTGTCCGTCTGTCCGTAGTCTGTCACACAGGTTTTACAGCCAAATGGTTGGAGCTACAGTCTTCAAATTTTCACAGTAGAAGCACCTCGTTGATCCAAAGCCATACAAATTGTCAAATATTTTAAAATGTGTTTAAGGGGCCCATACAGATAAAGGGGGCGCGAAAAAAAAATGTTGTCCTACGCCTCGTTGTCTACGCCATCGAATGGCTTAGAACTCATTAAGTAAATAAACACTGTATTTTTTGTTTTAAAAAATATTGGAAAACAAAGGAATGAGAAGCCTCCAAACTCAGCTTTTTTTTTTACATAATTTTGTTCCGAAGAATTTTTTAACTTCCCATTGACATATAGCTTAAAAGGTGATAATGTTTATTGTTACATTTATTTTACTAACAAATACATAAATAAATGTGCAAAGTCTGACACCTACTTTGCCGGTTTTTACATTTATAAATTACTAGCTGCGCCCCGCAGTTTCACCTGCGTAGACCGAGATAAAAAGTATAAGCTATTTACATACCAAATTTCATCCAAATCGTTCCAGCCGTAACAAACATACAAACACGCACACACACACACACACAAACTTTCGCCTTTATAATATTAGTGTGATTTTTCTTAGTGTGATGATTTTTTTCAGTGTTTTTAGTAGAAGCGGTAACTGAAATGCCGACTCATAAAATCCTGGTCAAACTGAAGCGAACGAGCGAGCGGGATCCGGGACGTGCCTGTGAGCGTCGATTGTTTTAATGAATTTTAATGTCACTTGAATATTTGCGCCAGATTTTACATCTCCATATAAGTTAGTTGGCACAATCACCGCGAGAGAAAGTCGTCTCGCATTCCATTCGCTCGCTCGCTTCAGTTTGGCCGGAGCTTAAGACTCAAGATACAAGACGTTTGCGAACTTGGTTCGATTAAAAACGGTCGTCTGCAAAGCCTTATTTAGCAGGTTCAACCTGATTCTGTCTATGCCTTAGCTTATAAATTGTGTGTTTAGAATAAATTAGTACCGTGCCCAGGGAGGCAATTTTGTTGACAAAAGTTGATACGGGTTAGTTGAGATACAAAATTTGCCTTAATATAGAGGTTGTGGCTTTGTCATCTTTTGTGCTAATAAATATTGTTACGAGCTGGGATTCGGGATAAATAAATTTATACCAATTTACACCAAAACACACACTATATTTAAATAATCACAAATACAGCTGTAATCAGAAACTTTAAGCAGAATCACTTGTAGTTCACTATTAGTACGCTGTAGTTCACTGGTATTCACTGTATCGCGTTCTAAACTGAACTGCATACACCGCTGGCAACCCTCTGTTTATATGACAAGTGTAAGTTCTAGAAAGTTCGAGAACATAATTCGAGAGCATAGTACTTACGGGAATGATCTAGAATGCTGCCAAACGACATTTAACCATCTAGAAAATTCTGGAAGGGTTTAGAAGGTTCTAGAAAACTGACACAAATCGACGTATCGTGTAGTTCTGCTACTCGATAACAGATGGCGTTAGCGTCTACGTAATAATATTATATTGCAGTCGCAAATCAAAAATTATAAAGTATCAGTTATAAAGCAAAATACTACAGGCTACGACAATGCTGCTTTATTACTGCGTGTATAGCGTATAATTTTGATTCAACAATATACATTGGGTTGTAGAGCAGATGAATTTTTCAAATACATAAAGCTAAAACAAATAAGGAAACAATTAAAAAAAATATCGTTAGTTTATTTATTTAAATGTAATATAAACATAACCTAAAAATAACAAAATTATATCCTAACATTACTAAAACTATTAATTAATATTTATTAAAAAACTAAAATATTTTTAATATTTTATTTATTAATATTTATTAAAAAACTAAAATATGGCATCGAAAAATTCCTCCGCATCGTTGTCGACTGGTAAACTACCCAAGAGACTGGCGGCATTGCCACGTTGTATGGCAATGCTAACCCTCTGGCCAATGTAAAAACCAGCTCTTGGGTCACGGGAAGTGTCAACCAGCCGCTTGGAGATTTCGTTGAATAAACCATGAGCACTCGGACCCCACGGCCCAAGGGTTTCAACCCCAAACGGCTCGAAAATATAATTACCGATAAGGTTATTATACTTTCGCTGCTTGAGGTTTTACGCAGCCGCAGCAGCAGTGCCAGCACAGCACGCCGAGCCAGGAAAAATGGGATGGCACAAGAGTATCTACCCACGTTGCGTCCCACACTAAAGGCCTTCCCACCGTCCATGGAAATAAAGACATGCCGTCCGGTCTCTTACCATCGTCACGTGCCAAGCCATTGGGTTCTAATACAGCTGGAACGCCGACGGTGACAAGGGCTCGTCGGATGATGTCATGTTTCCGTGCCGCGCAAAGCGACCCGCACTTCGGCTGCAAGACAGGTCATGGTGTCCGAGGCTGTTGACAACTTCACCACAGTGACAGCGATGAGGAGAACAAGAAGGAGCTTCTAGTCGCAGTGAAGCAGCGAGCCGGAAAGTAGTGTAGTCGAACAAAGTGCCTATTTTGACGACGGTAGTGCATGAAGCCACAGACCCGACTCCCACTTACCCACAGCCAGCAGGCGCGCACGCTCCGCAGTAGTAGCAGACGTATCAAGTAAATTGTTCTGTACTACTCTGCAGAGCGGCTCATCCCACCGTCTCTGGGAAGATGGATTGTCGGGTGGATCTGAATTTGGGCAAGCGAGTCTCCAGGGATCCATAGCCTCGGTGAAACAAGGCACCTCAAAATTAACCAGTGGGGAGGCTAGGATTTTCCTGATTAATTTCTCTATGCCGTGGACCGAGGAGATGAATGCCGGTAAACTAATACTAGAAATTTTGCGGACGCCGAGGCCTCCCATACGAATGGGAAGAGTAGCGGCACGGTCGTCCATGACCACATTTAAGATCGAAGATAAAGTATGCCGGATAAGTTTGTCCATTTTGTTTAAAAGGTGAGTGTGCTTCCATAAATGGGAAGCGCGAAGGAATTATGTTAATTTAGGGCCGAAACAGCAGTAACGGATTAATGTTATGGCCGAATGCATGTTAATTTGGAGCAATCTTTCCGAAACGTCATTGAAATTTTGAATTTTTTCTTCAATGAAAACAGCAAATGAATTTTCATATATTGGAGACCCAAGGAGGCGAAGAGAGTTATTTTCAATAATTTTGATTTCTGGGGCTATTGTGTTAATGTAAATTGTAAATAATAATAAATTTTAAAAATGTATTACGCAATAAAGTTGTTAATTTGCAACTAGATTTTAGTTGGAAATCAGTAACTGTTATTGTTAAGAAGAATTCCTCTTTGATTCCAAAATCTTTTAAAGTATGTGGCAGCTTCCATGCAAACGTTCTGCCTCTATTATAAACCAATTATCCCGAATATGTAGGGTAGCACAATTTTCGGCACTTCCCCTCTACGCCGTAGTCGCGTAGAGGCGCCGTAGCTCGTAGACTTGCTACGTGACTCGGTGTTGTGGGCGTAGCAAATTACAGTCGGATTTATATTTTTATTATTGTACGAATATTCTTTGAGAAATGTTATGTGAATACTTTATATGGTCGGGCGTAGATATATGTGTGATATACCTAGTGGCAATATAATTATGCCTCAATAAATGCCCAGTGGACTAATTAAACACACCAAGGGAATGCCTAATGGGTTGTCATATTATGCTATTAATGTTTTCCAGTGATATCGACAATACTCATATCTAGACAAAAAACCAATTACCAAAGAATATTAATTGTACCTGTATCTGTGTTGTGTCACGCAGTTTCGCGAGTGCGCAATAAAATGGCACCTATCTTCCAAGAGCGCCGAATTGTCGCTAAAAGTTTTAGCTGTGCAGATGCTCAGTTGTGTCCCGGAATCAGTGGGGGAGACACGTACGTTCATCTTCGAGATTATTTCTAAGTATTATGTTTGTTAGTTTACCTATCACTTTAATTACAATTCTCAAAAATGTGAAATTTTCGTAACCTTTCGTGGCACAACTTTCATGGTCATTTCCAAAAATGAAGTCCACCGAAATGCCAAAATTTATATATCTACTGTAGTTTATGCACCGATTTACATATAATAAAATTGTACTTATTATTTTTACAGGTGTTTTAAATGTGTTTACCTATTCATTTAAATGCAAGGCAAGAAAATTACGCGGAGAATACTTTTTGAGGAACTACCCATTTGAATTACAATGATTTAATTTTACTCTTATACATAAATTTTATCATGTAATAATAGTCCTCCAGACAGAATTTCGGCCATGGCGACCAAACTCAACGAAGCCTTCAGCGCGGGAGATGTTATAGTGCACAAGTGTGTGCGCAGATCCAGGTGTACTCTTTTCCCTCACTCCGAATGCCGATGCCGATGTCGATGTCCGATGTTGTCCGATGGGACGGCAAACCGACACGACCAGAGAGAGATCAGGCGCAGGACCAACGGTTTAACGTGCGCACTTCGGTGCGCCTCGGCACGGAGGTACCACACCGCCAACTTCCAACCTCCAGGCTGTTACTAAGAAAATTTATCATGTATTGTACCTACAATACATGATAAATTTTCTTAGTACAGCAGTAGAAAAAAAAGCTTGTATACCTATACAAGCTTTTTTTTCTATTTATTTAAGGAATTTTTATACATAAAGTACATGTCAATTCCATCGTAACCTAACTAAACTAAAATAGATCAACTTACTAATTATGGCTTACGACTAAATAACATAAACAGCGCTTTAGCGGCTTCAGACAAAGGCGAGGACAACATCTCGTGGAACATCAATGTAGGTATGTTCCACGAGATGTTGTCTCCGCCTTTGTCAAAAGCCGCTAAAGCGCTGTTTATGTTATTTAGTCGTAAGCCATAATTAGTAAGTTGATCTATTTTAGTTCTGCTCAAGTTGAACGTTCTTTTAAAGGACTCTCGATCCGTCTCGTAACGGATACATTCCACCAATAGGTGATGCACGTCTTCAATTACACCGCACACATCACAATTTGGAGAATCTGATTTCCTCATCATATACAAGCTTGAGGAATATGTGGGCTGTTCGAAACAGATTTTTGCCAAAAATAACTTATGAAACGGTAGACCTGACTTTGATAGCATTCATTAATTTGTATTTGCAGAAAATAAGACAACAAGGCAGATGTGAATGGAAACGCCAGGAGATGACGCCCTAGAAAGACATATAGTGACCTTATTGGTGATGTTCTTCAGTAAGGTCAGGTGCGTAGTACTCGCAACCGGCGTGCGTGTATGACCAGATGTATGAACGTAAACGAGGCAAAAGGAGTATGTAAGGATCGTGCAGGTGGCGTTCTGCAGTTTCTACCTACCCCAATGGGATGAAGGCGTGTGTTTATGTATGTATGTATTTAGGACAATCATTTGTCAATCCCATAAACATTTACAAACTTATTAAAACGTCACTCCCTACGTTTACAAGCACCATTTTAAATACTCCATCACCCGAAAAACTATTAGTAGATTACCCAAAAATAATTGTTTAATGCGGAAATTAAACCTGTGACACATAGCGCAGCTGCTCATCACTCAGCCACTGCACCTGTCGTACCTTCAGGCATAGATGGGGTGCCAATATTTGTTGGTGAAAGTTTCAAGCGAAATATGAATAAATAATAGTTAGGCACAACCATTCAACTTCGCCAAATTCTTCACAACCTATTCAATAACCCTCAAAGTATCAAAATGCGACGGTCGGCGTTTCGTGCGCAAATCTATTTCCCTCCAACTTGCTACGGGCTACGAGCTACGTCAGTTCGTAGCGGCGCTCGTAGCGGGCGGGCGGGTCTACGCAGAGTCTACGCCACCCCAAATATTTTAGCAAATGTAATTTTCTCTATGAAAATTCTTACTAGTGATATTTTTAAGTGTGTATATTTGCAAAGTGGGTGAATTAGAAGTGATTTGTGTCGAGATAGAAGTGAGAAGTGAACGTGAATTTGGTGTTAAGTCAAGGTTTTCGTAACGTGAGATAACGTTTATTTTTCACTGGGTTTCTGTGTTCTATCTGCATGTATCGTGGACAGATCAGATTGAGAAATATGTGTAAGTATTTTTATTTTAAAATATCACATTAGATCTATAATAAAAACAATAATATTTGTTTGACTTCATTAATGTTTTTTACAGGTGACTTAACAAAGGGTTTAGTATATTTTCGGGTTTCTGTTTACAATGATGCATTTTTAAGGCTTCAAACAAAAGCGGTCGTCATGCCTTCTATGAATAGAACAGTGACCTTCTTATTCATGCTTCTATTTCGGCATATAGAGGTCAAATATCTCATGAATATTTTTATCTTTTGAATTTGTGTTGTAATAAGAAAATGATTAATAACCAGCTAAGTATAAATACCAGGTATTTAGGCAATTATCAGCTCTACTTAGTAAGACCGTAACATAAAAACTTTCGGTAGACAGATTCGAGAAAAAGCCTACAGTTGTAAGGCCTCTGGCAATTTGACAATTCCTCATGTGTTTGAACTACTTTTAAAACGTCAAGTCATGCCAAATGTATGTCAATCGGCCATGTTAAAAGATTAAAAAAATATTTGTTTTATTAACCTAAATACGTAAAACTCTTTTTTACCCGACTGCAGCGAAGTTCAAAACGAGGGTAATGATTTGTAACTAATGTATTTTAGAACCTTAAAGTTTTGCTAAATATCACTTTTTCATGCATAATTGAAGGGTCCTTTGGAATCCTTTGTTATGGGTTTTTGGATAAGTTTATATAGAAAATAAAGTAGTAAGCACGATAAAAAAACGTCTGGCTAGCTCAAGAGTTTCACCAGTCAGTGAAAAAATCGGTTTGAGGAAAAAATAATATTATCTATATTATAAAGAGGAAAGATTTTTTTTGTTTGTTTTTGTACCGAATAAGCTCCAAAACTACTGGACAGATTTTAACTATTTCATATTCATATTCATTTATTTGCGTTCCACAAGGTAAATTAAGATGTTAACAAATGGCTTAGAGCTAAGAGCCGTTGTAGACCCTGTCAGGGCACAGCAACAATTATTGTATGATGATAGTTAAAAAATCTAAATCGTAGAAACTAAATTAAAATAAAATTATACATAAAAACTGAATAATTTTGATTTTTTCACCAATAGAAAGCTAAACTATGAGGAAGTAATATAGGCTATAATTTATTTACAAAAACCTTAGGGCCAAGCAAAAATAAAATAAAAAAGGCAAAAAGAACAATAAGCGAAAACGAAGTAACGTGACACTAGGTATAGGATATATTTTATGTTAAAACAAGAAATATTACGCGAACGAAGTCGCGGGCTGAAGTTAGTAGTTAAGTAAAGACTTGGTTGTCTTTATTTAAGTATAACAGTAAACCACCAATTTTTTCTGTTTTCTATAACAATTACTTCTGTTTTGCGTAAAGAGTTCAGAAAGTTTCTGAATTTTCACCATAGTAATTTGTATGGAGATTTCGGGTGTAAAATTCAGAAAATTTCCGAACTTTTTACGTAAAACAGATAAAATAGGTGGTTAGAAATGTTATTGATGGAAAAAATTTGAAATTAGGTGACTTCATACTTACGCCAAAGTTACCGAAATATGGTAGTGCTTTTTGCACGTTTTTGGTGATATAAATTTTTTTAACAATCTTCAACAAGGTTTTAAATCCTCAGTCTGATAGTTTCACTAACTGGTGCTAGCAAGACCTTTTTTTCGTGGTACTTTATGTTTTCTATATAAACTTATCCAAACCTCATAACTTGATTTCCTACTGCCGACCTTTAAACAGTTTTTTTTTCAAAATTGCTACCAGTAATCCATGTGCCTGGGTTTTGGTTGAATGAAATTCAGTTTTGATCTTTCTTTTTGGTAGTCGACGTTTATGGGATGATTTGATATAATGTTACGAGTACGATCAATTAGGATTTCTTCGTCTTTCTACTCGGTCGGAGAGGAAATGGCGGGACGAACTCGACTTTTTTATTAACCCGTAAAAAAAACGTAACGTAACGTAATGAAAAAACGGAACCCGTTATAGGATGACTCGTGTGTATGTTTCTGACCCAAACACTGGGTGTAACGTAAATAAATTAATTTTGAATATGGGGTCACTTTTGGGAAACAAATAAGAAAATTTTAAAAAGTTTTGCAAACTGTACCGTGTGACATGTCAAATGAATAGGCTTACTATGAGGGTCTCAAATATATTTTTTTATAATTATAAAATAAATAGTTTTAAGTTTACCCATTTTCTCCGAACCTGCTGAGACTAAAATTAAAAAAAAAACAGTTTATATTTTTATAGATAACAGGAAAACCTATAAGAAGGCTATGGTCTTAAAATAAAATGGTAACCAATTGGTAATGGTAATTGTAACCAGTAATTTAAATGGTGTGCATAATAAAGAGTATTCTATTCTATTCTATTCTATTCTAATGGTAAATCTACCAATATTGTGCGTACAAACTTACATTTACAGTTGGAATGTACGAAAGAACATGTTCAACTACAATGTTAAGTTTGTTCTTGGGATAAATTCATCCCATCTACGGATGTCTTCATTGTGCGTGGTCCGACACGCATTTGGTCGGTTTTCTTTCATAAGGATTGGCCACAAACAGCAGTAGATAGGGATAAGTGGACGTAGGGAAGGGAGGCCTTTGCACTGCAGTGGGACGCAAACCGTTGATAATAATAATACTCGATCCCAACATTCGAGTTCAAAAACGGCACAATGTCGAACTATTAGATGACACGTGGAAGTAAGATGGCATGTCGTAATCATCGGGAGCGAAAAAGAGACAAGACGACGAAGATGTGGCTAATTACCCAAATTTTCACGTGCTACTTGCGTAGCGTGAATAACCTATCTACCTTTTTTTACTTATATAATATCATTGCTCGAGGCCTTAGTGCGAGAATCGTGACCCATCTTGTCCCTGCCTTGGCGCTAAACATCTCGATCCCGGACCATTCTTGTGGCTCCCTGAAAAGATAAAGACTAAGGATCTAAAGAATGGGAGATCGTTGCCCCAATTCAATGAATGTAGTTGAACTGTCAAATGAAAGGCATTTACCATTGTTAATAATTGTAAACAGTGTGTTATACGTCGATTCATTGGTTTTTTCTCTGAAATTTTTCCACTGGAAAGGATTCTCTCCAAATTAGAATAAAATTATCATAGTTTTAAAAAGGTATAAAATATTGGTATTAGAGTAATGGCATTTCAATTAAACTTGACATTGACAACGCTACCAGTATTATACCTTATGAGAAAGTATATTATTTACGCATACGCAATTACGTACCCTTGAGAGCAGTGGTGGTCCAGTGGTAATGGCCGTGACTTACGAGTTGTAGGTCGTAGATTCGAACCCTGACAGGCGCTTTACTTTGTGTAAATTATTTCATCACCACTGCGCGCACACGGTGAATACGGTGAAAGAAAACATCGTGAGGAAACCGGCATGTCCTAGAACCAAAAATTGGAAGACGTGTGACATCTACCAACCCGCACTGGGCCCGCGTAATGGCTTACGGCTCACTCCCTCTCACCGAGAGGAGGCCTGTGTCCCAGCAGTGGGAACATTATTGGCTGATTATACGCACCCTTCATTTGAGCAGAGTTTGATATTTGAAATAGGTATACTTTATACGTAATGAGCCCAAAAAAGGGTTCTTCAACGATTTAGCGTCACAATAAATCTAAGTGGGACGGAATAACCCAAGATTTGAATAAAATCTATGACGAGCAATTTCACAATTTGTTTAGGCGAAATGTTCGGCAATTTATATAATATTTATGGACGTAACGTCGCCATCATTTGCCAATTAGGGCGTCGTATGTATTTCAATATTATGGAGCAAGTAATTTGGTGTTGTGTGTTATGGCATAAATAATAGAATTATCTGATGAATGGAATTGGTAGCTTCGATGATTCATGAATTAATTATTAAAGCATTTACATTATTAAGAGGCCTATCACAAAATTGCGTTTTGACAGATCGCAATAAGTAGCAATTTAGTCAAATAAGTAGTTGTAAATACGTTTATTTTGTGTCTTTTTTTGTTTAAGATATAAAATAAGTTGTGGTGGAATCTACATCGCCACATACGAACTACGCGTCACACTGACGTCACGCAATCCTGCATCGCGCAATCAGAGTTTACCACGCGACTAGCATATATACAACATCCCGACGTCAACCGTTGGGCAGTTACCCACCAGACACAACACCCGTCTGGTCGGAGGATCCTCCCTCTTCTATGGAGGATGAGTGAACTTTACACCCTGTTCCTCATGCCTGAGCGTTTTTAGGAGATTTATGGTTTTGAATGAGATTTTTTTAATAAATATTCCATACTTTCAAAATTCTGAGGCCGCTATGAACTAAACCACTATTTAAGAGATATTAACATATATTTTTCATTTTATTTGCTTTGTAAGTAGTTCAATCAACGAGTTGGAAAAAATGTAGTCGCCCATTTCATGAAAAACTTGCTTCGGAATTTACTACACTTGCATTACATCTTCATACTTACTGATTAAGAAACCGACAAACTAGGTATCGACCGACAAAAAGTCTGTAGTCTGCGGGGGCTCTAAAAGTTTGCCAATGTCGGCAATATATATATATCGGAACGTCATGATTTACTCCGTTAGATTTAGACAGACATGTGGGCAGAAGATGGGTTTCGTGCAATGAAAACACACTGGGTGCGATACACGGTGTTTAAAATCACAATCTAACACAATCACTAAGCACAACGAATCGAATACAGTTCCGTGGCGTAGTAACCCCGATGTTGCTCCGATGCGATCCGACACTAGACTGTCCTCCTCGCCATGAGGTTAAAACATCACGACTCTGTAGAAGCGCGCTGTAGGCGTGGGCACCTCACGTGATGTCGCCTGTGGCGCGCTTGCGATTCGTTACGCGTCCGTACTATTGACCGGATCCGACATATATATAAAAAAAAAAAAATTTATTTGGCCCAAACACTTCACAAATTATAAACCTGCCAAACTGCAAGACAGTTTGTCGTCAGCATTAGAGCTCCTCTTAAAAAATTTAGCAGCGGTAGTAGCGGAGCTGATTGACCGTATTAGCCGGTAACATCAACACTCGTGGAGACTATTTTAATGCAATCATGTATGTACTGTACGGTCAGCCTGAAAAAGATTTATAAATACCATACATAAACATTTCAAAGTCAAATAAGTTAATCCGCACAGTTCCGTTTCTCTTGTAACTTGACGCAGTCGTAATGACGTGTTTGCGTGCCTACATTTGCGCAAAGCGTTCTAACTGTATTGCTTTTCATACAGTTTATACATTCATTACTTTTATGTGAGTTTTTTCTGTAAGTTATTATTAAACTCATATACTACAAAGTACACGTTCATTTCGCAAGAAGTAAGAGATTTTAAATCACGCTTGTAACGATATTTTAATAGACTCGTATTTACTATTGATTTACGGTGAAGGAAAACGTGGCTTTGAATGTTGTGGTCTGAATTTTGCAAGGCTATAGATAGCATCCTGAGGAAGAACATATAGGCTACTTTTTGTCTTAAAAAATAATCCTTCAGGGGGTAGGGGGTTAGGGGATGAAAGTTTGTATAGGAAACCCAGCATTTCTTAAGTTTTTCATAATTATGAAAATTCAAGTTTATGATTTTGGTAGGAAATAAAGAAATATGCGGTTCAGCGTTTTTGAAAAATCATCCCCTAAGGGAGTAAAATAGGGGTTGATTTAAATTTCACAAAACTGCACGGATTTCGATAAAATTCGGCAACCTCCCTCCGGATAGCAACCTAGGGAAGGACATGGCTACTTTTTGTCCTAAAAAATAATCCTACAGAGGGTGATATAGGGGATAAAAATTTGTATGGGAAACCCAGCATTTCTTAAGTTAGGGATATGAAAATTCAGCATGTTGTGCAAAATTCCATCCCATGGGATATGCACCGAAATCCACGTGGGCGCAGCCGCGGGCAAAAGCTAGTAATATTATAAATGAGAAAGTAATTTTGTTTGTCGCTTTCACGCTTAAACGGCTGAACGGATTTAGATGAAATTTAGCAAATGGGTAGACCATGACCTGGATTAGGAAATAGGATACTTTTTATCCCGGTAGACTGTTCCTGTAGGATAATTGCCGACCTCCACGTGGGCAAACCGCGGGAAAAATATAGAAAGATACACTGTCCATCCTCTTCACTAAATACTTTAATAGTTTTTTACTATGTACTTTGACATAGTTCCTCAAAAGTTCCACGATTTGTCATCCATTCATTGTCAAGACCTCTAAAGAGAGACCTTGAGAGAGAGGTCTTGAGAAGATTCCTTTCAATATAACTTCCTCATTCTCCTGTTTCATTCGACGACTGGTTGTTTTATATAATAGGTCTTTACCTATGAAATTGCCGTTTTGTATGAAAAAATTTAAACGAATTTTTTTCATGCATTTTTTATTTGTATTAATCGAAGTAATCACCCATGCAATCAATGCATCTTTGCCAACGCAGTGGCAGTTTATTTATGCCCTTCTTAAAGAAATCAGCTGGACGGGAAGCAACAAATTCTTCAAAGGCATTTTGTACTGCCTCTCGGGTATTGAATTTTTTTCCCGCCAAGAAGTTATCCAAATTCTGGAAAAAGTAGTAGTCTGTAGGCGCAAGGTCTGGTGAGTAGGGCGGATGACGGAGAGCTTCCAACCCCAGTTCTTGCAACTTGGAGACCGTCTGCTGTGCAGTATGAGGTCGCGAGTTGTCGTCCAGGAGCAGCGGAGAGGAGCGATTGACCAATGCTGGTTGGAGATGTGCCAGCTTCTCCTTCACTGTGTTCAGTTCTTCACAGTACACATCTGAAGTAATGCTCACCCCGTTTGGTAAGAAGCTGTGATGAATCACAACGGCGCTAGACCACCAAACAGTGACCATCACTTTTCTAGGGGTAAGTTTTCGTTTAGGGCATTGTTTAGATGCTGAACCAGGATCCAACCAACTTGCTGAGCGCTTGCGGTTATCAAACAGAATCCATTTTTCATCGCAGGTAACAATGCGGTTCAAAATTCCTTCATTTGTGTGTCTGTTGAGCAGTGCAAGGCACGTCTCGACGCGTACTTCGCGCTGGCGATCATTGAGTTCGTGGGGCACCCATTTGTCAAGCTTTTTTACCTTGCCAATTTGACGCAAATGGACCAATATTGTTTTGACGCTAACGTCGAAAGCTGCTGCTAATTCAGCCGTAGATTGTGTATCATCAGCTTCCACAATCGCCTTTAATTCGTCATTGTCGACCAAAGTCTTCGGACGACCGCGAGGTTCATTTTTCAGGTCGAAATTTCCAGAACGGAAGCGAGCAAACCAATAACAAGTGGTGCGTTGGTTTGTAGTGTTAGCTCCGTAAACGTCGTTGATGTTGCGTGCCGCTTGTGCCGCGTTGCTGCCACGACGGTACTCATATTCCATAATTACTCGAATTTTTAACGTATCCATGATGACGAAAAAGATTGAATTCGATGAAAATGTAACACTAAACAATAAACAAATGACTACTTTTGGAACAAAAAAATCCATGTTTTTAAAATAAAATTAATTTGAAATTAGAATTCTTAGCGAAACAAAAATTATTTTGATTTGAAACGGCCAGTACTGCAGAACGGCAATTTTATAGGTAAAGACCTAATATTTTCTGTTTCGTAATGGAAATAAAAGAAAGATTCTAGAACGTTCTTTCACGATTGCATTTCCAGACCGTTTCTTACTGAAGGAATTAGTTTGAAGTTTCCATTTATATCTTTCGCTTTACCTGTTTCCGTTCATTGACTTGTCTCAGTACCTACCTCCTTTACATAACCGTGTCAGCTTGTAAATAAGATCGGCTGTTCTATTCTATCGGCTTATTCTTCATTCGCATAATACTTAGCACTTATGAGCGTTGGCTCCGTACGGCATTTCATACAAACTTTCAAGTCCTTTTTTATCGAAATGAATGAACCGATTTTAATGACCGTTTTCCATACGCATAAGCAGGATACATAGGTTTAAAAAGTTAGTTAACGGGGGGTTATCCGAATTTTACCTGTTTTAGAATCAATTTTAAATGGTCAAATTATTGTATTAAGGTCCTGAAAAAAATATATGCCATAGATACATCCTTTCTTTAGGGAAATTAACGGTTCAAAACACGATAAGTTGTAATTTCCTCGATGAAAAAAAAATCCCAAACATAGTCGATTTCAAAACCATTTTCCGTTTCATTTCCTAATTACAGCATAAAATTATATGAAAATTGCATGTATCATGAGGTAATCGTATTTCGGAGGGAAATTAACGGTTGGATTTTTGAGTTTAATAGATTTTTTTTAAATAAACTCAAAATTAGTAAATTTGGCTAAATCCGCTCGCGGTCAGAGTCCTGCGGGACGTCATCGAGGTTGGACCTGTGTCAAAATTTTTAAAAAGTCGCTCTCCCTGCAGTTGTTCAAAAAAAATCGAATAAACGAAGAACACATTAGATATGAAATTGCGATAGCTCAGAAAAAATATCTCGTAATTATATTATAGTTTTAATTCATAATATCGTTTTCGAAAATGTGATTATTTATATGTGGTATGATGACGTTTAATTGTCATCTTACGATAGTGTTAAGACACATTGCAAATTATTATCGATAAAATTATAGTCAAGCGCGAGTAGTTTATAATTTTTTATCGTGGTCCTTTATGAAGAAGTTTTATAAGACATTTTTCTAACATTTTTCATCAGATTCATCCACACTAGTATTTTCACTCTCCATCAAACTGTCTTCACTACTAGTCTACTACCATATCCTACATAAATTACACATAATATAAATACAATGTGTCCGGTTGTCGGTTGGATACTAATAATAATGAACTTTCACTCTGGCAACAACAGTGAAAATTAGAAAAAAATAAAAATGTGCGGTCGGAGACCACCGTCAGGAATGAAGTTCCTTCTAACGTATGATTTAAAACACAAACACAAAATTTTCACAACCGCCATCTTGAATTTTCATTTTGACTTCACTACCGGCTTTGGCTCCCTCGAAAACCATAAAAACGACACCCCATGATCAGTTTTGAGTACAAAAAGTCACAGCATACGATAAAATATCGTGTTCTATACATTCAAAAAATAGCGCTTTGTGAACGTAGCCATGGTTAGGCGGTAACCGTATCACTCAGTGCCCATGTTCTAAAGCAAGTTCGTCGATGACGTATCCTATTGTTGGTTTGTAACTTATAACATATTGATACTTGCACTTTTGTTTAGGTAAATAGTCCTATGGGACGGCAATCCCACATGAGCGGGGCCGGTTAGACAATATACTAAATTAATTTTGATGTTAGGACATCAAAATTAATTATTCATTATTCTAAGGAATACTAGATTCGATAAATTATAGCTGTAGCAGTAGGTACATCCCTTGATAATAAAGTACGGCAATTGTTCCTTCTTAAGTAGTTGTCAATAATTACTGATCTTCATGAGCAGTGGTCAACATTAAAAACAAAAGAATATGTTTGCAGCATAAGCAAAACAGTACGACCATTTTTAGCCCATTCTAAAAAAAAAATGTTTTTTATTCAGTCACTAAAGGGGTTATAGGGGATGCAAGTTAGACACACAATATACTAAAACAACAGCCACATTTTATAAAACTTTCCTTTACAGTACGTTTGTAGTTGTGGTCTCTCTCAGCAGCCAAAATACACAGAGAGTTAGGACTGGTGACGCGGGAGCAAGCGACCGACGACGAAGCAGCTTGTCCTGAGGTCGAAACGCGCAGCCTTCAGTAGCAACTTCCCACTGCTTGCGAAGTTTTTCGTTTTTAGTGGATAAATAAACAAACGCTTGTTCGTGTCGTTCCTATGCAGGAACGACACGAACAGGCGTAATACCTAATGGCATAACACGAATACCCTGAGTGATTCTTACAAATAATTTCTGATGAACCCGGCTATCGCTAAAATATATAACAGTAGATTGTACACACGGGATTTCTCATTAACTGTCAGCTAACGATTAATATTTATTTTTATTATAAATATAGATGGTATAAGAGGCCTAAACTTCATGTTTTCTGTGAAAGTTATGCGAACTATCAAATAACAGTAGGTATATAACAAAGTATAAAAAAAAGAATCGAAAAAAATATAACAGTTGAGAATCAAACTTTTAACCACGGGTTTGCAAAGCAGTCGTCGAACCGTTAAGCTATTTGGTTTGATGAAAGTTTACTAAAATAGCCGTTTAAAGGTTCAATCTGTAACTATCTGCTATATTCGTTTCCTACTCAGCCCAATGAAGTAATGGAATAATTCGCTTTTACATTGTGTTTTAATGTCACTTATATCGTCGTAAACAACGACCGATACCGATTATCAGCATTCTCCTGCCCTTATCCCAATTTTTTTTGGGGTCGATGCAACTTGTTTTTATCTTCCATACTTCTCTAGCCGTCATCTCGATAGTCATTCCCTTTCTAGCCACATCATCTTTCACACAGATCATCCATCGTTTCTTTGGTATTCCCTTACTCGTATAGTCATCCAGATTCATAATCAAAACATTCCAGACGACATTTTCTGCATTTCTCCGCATCACATGCCCATACCATGATAACCGATTTCCACACACACCGATACCGATATCTGCACGATATCTGCCGGCGGAGAGTAGCGGGCATTCTTTCAATTGAGCAAACTTTTTCAAACTGCCGCCGACTTAGTAGTGTGGTTGTTTGTCGTGTCGCGATGGTCATCGATATTCACCAATATCATGGGGCTGATAATAATTGTACCTATTGTTATCGAATCGTGTTGGTATAGTTATCTGATAATGTGAAAACAAAACGACATTTTATGTAATAATCTTAGTTCACTCCACCGTAGACACCATAAAATGTAAACCTAAGGAAAAAAAAATCGACCTAAGAAAAACTAATTAAGTTGATCAACTGCAAATATTTTACACTGTAGCATAGATTTTCCGCGAAATCGTCGGCAGCGCGTCGTAAATAAACACGTCGCGCTACATTTCGGGGAGGCGGAGGTAGCGTTTCAAAGGCCTACAGGCCCGAACAACCTAGCCTTAAGAACGTTTTCGAAAAATATTGTTGCAGCTAAATTCGACCGATTTTAAATATTCCATAGAAACAGACATTTCGAAAACGTTGTTAACTGACTTTTTAGACCTATGTATCCTGCTTATGCGTATGAAGTTTAATTGAAATCGGTTTATTCATTTCGATAAAAATGGACTTGAAAGTTTGTATGAAATGCTTTACGGAGCCAACGCTATTAAGGCTCATTTTCATTGGTCGATAGGGCTCGTATGCGGGTTGCGGAAAGTTTCTGTAACGCATTCCATAGGGCCCGCAAGGGGAACCGTTTTTATTAGTCGATAGGGCCCGCATATGGGGTGCTGGAGATTTCTGTAAGGCATGCCGTAGAGCCCATATTCGATTCGGGTAACCGTTTTCGTTGGTCGATGGCCAACGATAACGGGAAGTTGCACCACAGGTTTGGCAGTTGCTTTGAACGCTCATTTTTATTGGTCATTTTCATTGGGTGTAAGTCTCCGCACGCTTTTTCTGACCGATGAATTGCATTGGTCGTTACGCTCGCTACGGGGATTTCCCGCAGACGTTGTACCGATCACGTTATCAGCTCATGACTTTTGCGTCTGCGGGGAGTCCCCGCATGCTGTATATCGACCGAGCCGAGTTATCGACTAATGAAAATGAGCCATAATTATTACTTGCTACCGGCCCGACACGTTGACCTGTCCAAATATCAATAATTCATACAAAATTTCCATAGATTCTGTTTTCCTGAATTTTCTATTTTTTCTCTTCCTGTTTCCTCGGACTTCAAAGAATATTTGCAAAAAAAAATAGCCGAATTGTTCCAGCCATTCTCGAGTTTTGTGCATAGCAACACATTTAGCCATTCATTTTTATTTATATAGATAGACCGATTAATGTTTTTACTTTGTCCCAGGAGACAGAACTTTAAGTTTATTTCCTAGGTCAATATTTGAATAGATATATGAAATTACCCAGAAACCACTAATAATGGAATAGAAATAAAAACTGCTTCTAATGCCAAGCAAATTCTCAAAGGAAATTACATGGAAAGGGTTATTTACTCACTGGAGTAGTTACTAGTTAGTTCGGCTATCGATACATCCTCGTGAATATTAATCATACAATCAATTCATATGAATAAATTAAGTTAGGTACTGTTGACAGATCTGTTTGTGGTTGATTCGTAGTATTATGGTCTCAATAAACACCGTTTATTACTGTGTTAAGGATTAGAAAGAAAGAAAGAAGAAACCACTCCGAAAAGAACGAGAGAGACAAAGCGAATTTGCGGCCAGTAGTTGTCTCTAGTAGTACAGGTATTGGCCGCAAATTCACTTTGTCTCTTTCTAGAGAGTAGTCACTTTTGTGAGGCTAAATCTACGGTTTCTTAGAAGAGCGGTGGCCGCACTGAATGGCCGTAGTGATGGCTGTCATGACAATGATGACGTTATAACATGATGATGATAGATTTAAATCGTTAGATTTACCCTACCGCGTCAAATGTTAGTCACATTTCTGTTTCGTTTTGACACCTCTGACACGCAATGACGTAGTGACTTCACCTGATTATCATGGAAACGCTGTTTAATAATGTGTGAGCTCACTTTTCTCAATAAGGATACTTTTTCTTGTGACTAAGTACGGTGAAGGCAATCTAGCGATTTAAATCTTTGGGGGGCGGGGTTTGACTTAATATCAAATACTGGTGAAAATTACAGATTTTCATAACTGCCGTTACGACCGCTTTCCTAGGAAACCAAAGCTTAACGCTACGGTTTTCTAGAAGTGCGGTGGCCGCCACATAGCGTCCGCAATTTATCAGCCAATGACGTCACTAAAACGTTATATAAGGTGTATCTATTCATACACGAAATCTCTTAAGGGACCTTATTATTATGAACAACTTATACTCTGGGATGGGACCAAACCTGAAACCGCGAAATAAAAATCAGCTGTTCAGTGCATCAAACTCGTCAAAATGTAGGGAGCAGTTGATTTTTTTTTCGCGATTTCAGGTTTGTTCCCATAGTAAAAGTTGTCCATAATGATGATTACAAGAGATTTCGTGTATGAATAGATGCACCTTATCTATGAAAGTAAGTTGGCGTGTTTTTATAAAGAGCGTTTTTTGACACCATAAACTCGAAAAAAAAAAACAAATAAAAGCAATAAAATAAACGATTTGACTTTGACTTAACCCCGCTGCCATGTCCTTTTCATGTCAGCCGTTATTGCGGCCGTTATGTGGCGGCCACCGCTCTTCTAGAATGCGTTTCATCAAATAATTCCTATGCCGTAATGTTGGCTTCACTGTTGTAGGACGAACGCTACCGCTGTTGTACGCTACCGTTGTTACTAAATACGTCCACGTGTTAAAGTTTAACATGGAGCCAACATTACGGCGTAGGAACTATTTGATAAAACGCACTCTAAGATACCGTAGCTTTAGGAGTGTTGCCGTGTCTTTTCCGTAAACGTCAAAAACAAATTCGAAAAAAATTCAAATTCAAATTTTTCGGCAAAAGTAAATTGCCTAAATATAGGCATATTTAAGTAAAAGTACTCAGCAAGAATCTTAACAAAAAACCTTCCAGAGTTATTTTTAAAAAAGAAACATTTCTACGTTTCTCTTTACAGAGTTTAGTAAAATTCTTGTAGATTAAAAGTTCAGCTCCATTGGGAGTTTTTGCCTTTTTTAATAAACATCTACATGTTAGGTTGGAGCGAGGCCACTTGGAAGTCCCTTGATGAATGTTGTACTTTCTAAGAGCATAAAAGTCGACAACTCGTGACTTTAATAGGTTCAAAAAGAGAATAATAAATACTCTAACTATTAGAGCTAAATGATAGTTATACAATAACTTAAATATAGCACAACCTCTTAAGGGGTCATTGTACTCATCATTACGAACAAAACAAACAGCTGTTCATTACATTTTCAAAAAATCTGCTAATGTTTTTTCGCGATTTCAGGTTTGGTCCCATAGTATAAATTGTTCATAATTTATTTATTTATGTTAATACGGTTTGTGGACCAATTACATTAACACATACAGTAAATATAACATAATCATAAAAAAGTCAACAAAAAAAAATAGAACAAAGATATTATAAACAAAACACAAGTTTTAAATTTATGTGCTCTCACAAAAGTGAAGACAAGCGCACAAAACAGTTTTGAGATCATCTGCAAATAGGTCACAGTTCGGGTTGGCTTCCATGAAGTTATTAAGCGCAGTCAGGGTGCGAGGAACAGGGGATGAGGCGCGGGCCACTGTTCGAGTTGTGGGCACGGCTAGTAGACGGTGTTTTCTACCACGGAGATAGCTGCTTGGAACGTAAAGGCGAATCAGCTCATTATGGAGATCAGGAGCATCTGTTATCCCACGACATATTTTAAGCATGATGAGTACAATTACCCCTTAAGAGAAGGTGCGTTATTTAAGTTACAAGGTGTATGGCAATAGGCTCGCCCCCTATTACATGGGACTTAACTTCTGACGCGCCAATTGCACCCCATGTGTGCATAAGGAAAATCCTTTAAAATCCTTTACATAATAGGTATATAAGCTTATATATTATATATATAAACGTAAAAAAATATCATCCGATGGGAAAAAAATCATCATCAGTAGTTGTAAACCTATGGGGTTCGCAGGGCCCCTGGGGTTTTGGGATCATAAATAAGTACATATGTTCCTATGAAGGGCTAATCATAATTGGCTGGCTGACTGGGTGAACTGTAGGTTCACCTCTGCCTAACCCTTCGAGGAACCAGGCATGATGGTACGCCTGTTAAGTCTGGCAAATTTTGCTTTCATCTGTCATTAGTTTTGGGGAAAATATGCGCCACATCTACGTTTTGCGTAGATGTGGCGCATATTTTCCCCAAAACTTGCTTTTTACATTGTTTATTTTATTTTTTTTTGTCCTTTGCGTCATGTTTACCGCAAATAAACGTATTTTCTTTCTTTCTTTCTTTCTATTATGTTGGTACTCCTCTACAGGTCGTATTTTACAACCGATTTGGGCGAAACTTGGTATACAGGTTTAATGACTTTAAGTATAGAATTTTTTGTTCGTCGGGGATTTTTGATTGGAGGGGTACTTCCTCCAAAAAGGAGCAAACAAGAGGCTATTGGATATCTCCGTTTTATGAGATCCGATGACAATGGTTCTTTTTAGGGTTCCGTACCTCAAAAGGAAAAATGGAACCCTTATAGGATCACTTCGTTGTCCGTCTGTCTGTCTGTCTGTCAGTCTGTCAAGACCCTTTTTCTCAGGAACGCGTGGAGGTATCAAGTTGAAATTAATATCAAATATGTAAGTCTATGGTCTCTTGGAGTTCTAAAAAACTCAAGCTTCTAAGTCAACGCAATAAAAACATACGGCCATTTATGCGACATATTTTGATACTCGCAAGTAAATCAAATCCTATAGGGTACTTCCCGTTGTGCTAGAATCACGAAATTTGGCAAGAAACAAGCTCTCACAGCACAAATAAAGGAAAAAGTCCGAAAATTGTTAATTTGTAATTTTATCATATAAAAAAAAAAAAATCAACTCTGTCAATCTGTCATGACCCTTTTTCTCAAGGAGGCATGGAGATATCAAGTTGAAATTAATATCGAATACGGAAGTCTATGGCCCCTTAGAGTTCTAAAAAATTCAACCTTCTAAGTCAACGCAATAAAAAAATACGGCCATTTTGCGACACATTTTGATACTCGCAACTGTCGCAAGTAAATCAAAACCTATATATAGGGTAGGTACTTCCCGTTGACTAGAATCATGTAATTTGGCAAGAAGCAAGGTCTCATAGCACAAGTAAAGGAAAAAGTCCGAAAATTGTTAATTTGTAGTTTTATAAAATAATTTTTTTTTTTTTGGGATCCATTGTTTAGTTTGTTTTTGGGATAAATTCTTTTCAACTACGGAACCCTTCATTGTGCGTGTTCCGACACGCACTTGGCTGGTTTTTTTTTTATTTGAAAGGTGTTATTAGTCACAGGTGACTAATAACACTTACACATATTTTGGTGTTAAGTTGGTCTCATGGAAATTTGGTGAAAATCTGAAGAAATAAAAAAAAATACGTGTCGAATTGAGAACCTCCTCCTTTTTTTTTCGTCGGTTAAAAAACATGGTAATCATCCGTTTTAAATAACTTTAGTGGTACATTAATTGCTGCAAAAAAGTTTGTGCTTGAGAGGACTACTATAAGAAAGAAAAGAAAAGAAAGAAAGAAAACTTATTTATTCTGCACAAATAAAACGCACACTAAAAAAAAAAAAAAAAAAAAAAATACAAAGTACACTCAAAAGCAATGTGAGCAAAATCCTTATATTGAAATTTGATTGATATGAGACCAAAGACAATTTCAAGTTTACAACTCCACATTGCCTCTGCTCTGTGTTGTGACATTATCCGCAGAACTACTGGTGATATTATGTGAGACAAGCTTTTGCCCGCGGCTTTGCCTGTGTTGGATTAAGCATATTTATATAAATATATATCAACTTTACACTAGTGTTTATAAAGATGAAACTCTTGTTACTACTTTGTTAGATTTTAGTGCACAAAAACGAAGTTTTAAGACTATGTTATTGTAAGTCCTTTGAGAGCAAAGTACTAATCAGTATGGCCGTGTTGGATTATTAACGATTGTTCGTATTTATGGAGAATAATTAAGTAATTGAATAGTTTATTGTTAACCTTATTACGAACATCAGTGTCACTCTGTCAGAATGACAGATGACAGTGACGTTCGGAAACGTTCCATTTTAATAACATTTGAATAAACTTTATTAAACGTAAATTAATGTTTTATATAATATGTAGAAATGTACATATTGTTATTTGCATTTCTTTGATTGATATTTCATAGACAGATGTATTTTATATTAATTGCTTATATTGTGACTTAAAAGACTCGTATTACCAACAACGATTGTGGAGTTGTCGCACAATAGGCAATGATGGTGGCTACTGATAATCAAGTTTAGACTTTATTATAATAACAATACTGTAAATGAATAAGTAATAATTAATATGATACTAATAATGTTTCTCATGATTTTACATTGCAATTTCTATGTACCAAGTTATTTCTAAATAACTTGTAACAATAGTCATGACCTGTGATTGGCAGAAATAAATCATGGCCCTTGATTGGTTGAAACTAATATCGTATCAGATCTTACTTCTAGATTATAAATAAACAATAACTGTATTCCAAAATGATCCCTTAATGTTTTAAAACAGTCTCGCAATATATGATTTGTTAAGTAATACCTATTTTAGAAGTTATTTGGCAATTATGTATAACCATCTGTGATTGGTCTAAAATGGCGCCAAGAGGTGGGAATAGTTTGTACCTAGTAGGTAGGTACCAGTAATATTTAAAAACTATAAAAGACGGGACTACCCCGAATTAGGGGGACTCGTTATGCTAGCTGTCGTACGGTAAAGACCCTCTGGTGTCTGCCGTAAATATAAAGCTGCTAAGGAGGTCCTATCATCCAAGTCTTTTGGTTACAACTGTAAAACGGTACAGACAGACCATGAGTGGTGTCCCATGTCCGTAATTATTAAGTTGCTAAAAGTTATAATACGTCATTGGCTAAGCCAATGTAAAACACCACGCTGCATAGCAGAAGTTCTGTGTAAAATGGATTCTCTTGGATCTTGTGAAAGATCTAACTACAATGTTCATGTAAGTTGATTGATAATATTATATCTTGATTATTGTTGATAACTATGTTGTTCGGTATGTGTTATAATACGACTAATATTGCTCATGATGTTGTGCAGTTCCTATATAGTGTTATAGTTGCTAACTTTGAGAAATGATCTATGATGATCTGATCTATATTTATAAGGTAATGTGATACCTAACTATGACTGATCCTAATGTAAATATGTATTGATAAAACACTTTGAGTTCCCGTGGAGTTTCTTGTCCCTTCTTCTCCACGATGACCTAGTTTTGCGAACGGACAAATAACTTTCTTAGATAAATAATTGTTGACAAGCCTAATTGAAATAATAAATACCTAGTCTTGTCTTTCTGTGCTTTTCTTCATGAAACCCTTTCCTTACACACCATGTTCATCTTGACATACAAAGCTTATAATTAAGTGGATATATATATATTATACCTATAAGGTTAGTGTACAATCCACTTTCTAACACCTGCGTGGATATCGGAAAATAATCCACGGGAACGTACTACCGGGAAATCTTTCCTTATTCCTTGTCTACATTATAAAGGGAAGGGTGCAAAACTTCAGCTTTCTACATTCAAGGGTTCGGGTTGGGCGTTGATGAGTCAGTCAGTCAGTCAGGACTTCACTTTTTATTTATATATAGATAACCTTACTTTCTGGAAAAGAGGTAACCTATTCTTTCCTAGGAACCACACATGACATTATCATAACGTTTTACTTTAGTGCATGAAAATGCTATGACACTTTAATTCCCAAAAGGGTTTGTAGTCGGCCATTTTCGCAGTTCCACCATTTAGCAGTGGCAAGCGAAGCTTAGTGCAATGCACTGGGCACAGTTCCAAACTTAAACTCAAAATCTAGTGGAAAAGTTCGAAAAGATAAAACCGAATACTTTTCGATCAATATGGAAATAAATGATTAGAAGTGCTTTCTAAGCGATTCGCCTATGATTAGCTTTGAACAGGGATGATGCCTGGGTAAAAAAAAAGAAATTCTATTTAGTCCGTCAGTCACTTAACAGCCCTTGCAGTACAGTAAATTCAGTCATATTGCCTTCTCCAGGAAGACCTGGGACCAAATGGATGACCATGTGGTTGGGGGACAGCCCACACTTAATTCTTACTCCTCTTCTATAAGATTATTAGTCAATCAAAAAGTAAACAAGTCTAATCCATTTCCTAACTCCAACAAACTTAGTTAAAAAGAAAAGTTTAATGAACTTAGGAGTTATTTCCGTGTAATAACTGGAGTTAGTTAATTGTAAGTTCGTTTCAGCAACGTTGCTTATTTGCATATTATGTTAATTTTGTAAAGAAAAGAAAATAACGGTGTAGTTAGTTAGTTAGTATATTTAGTTAGGTATGTTGTACTTTTTTATCGTCACACGCCATAAGCCTGAGTAATAGCGGTAAATCCCATGATGTGTCAAAAGCGGTAAGTATTACGTACCCCATGGTCACGAGCTACATGCTCAAGCGACACGTGACTAACGAAACAAGGGAAGCGCACGTGTCGCTTGACGCAAGTCGCATCGCGCGAACTCCCGTTCACGGCCTCGAGCGATGCGACTTGCGTCAAGCGAAACGTGCGCTAACGAAAACAATAGGGAATATACTGTAATTATTATTTCAATAAAACAGAAACCTAAACCCAAGAAAAGTATTTAAAAATAAATTCAAATACTGCCTGTTGCTATATATTGCTATAGTTCAAACTACCTTATATGTCGCGGTCGTGATGTGGCGTCATTTGCCAAGATACCGCTTTGTTTACATCTCTTTTATAGCCACAATGCCGAGCCTTTTTCCAACTATTTTGGGGTCGGCTTCCAGTCTAACCGGATGCAGCTGAATACCAGTATTTTGCATGGAGCGATTGCCGATCTGACCTCCACAACCCAGTAACTGGGTAATACGATACCCCTTGGTAAGACTGGTTGTCAACTTTCAGGCTTCTGACGACCCGTAACGACTGTCATAGATCCACGAATGACAGCCAGGGCCATGCAACGGCTTAACGTGCTTTTCGACCACCCATCCGCGGAAAACCCCGGCATGCGTAGCTTAACCTGATGGATCGACCCGTGCACGCTCGTTTATAGCCACAAATGATAATAATTGCAACATGTCTTATAATTATCTACAGCAAATGTAGTGCACTATATTCACACAAGGAAAATGTGTAAAAAAAAAGCTGTGTGTGGAAGTGTCGTGGGACACCCATTTTGAACGAAGTTCCTTTCGCTGTATTATGTATAATAATATTAAGAGGGTTGTCGCGGTTTGTCACCTCTCTCGCTCACATGGAACCAAATTTTTGAGATTGTTAAATGAAAAGATGCTTTTTCGAAAAATGTAATCAATTAGCGAACTAGTAAACAATCTTACTTTTAAAGCAATTGCTAATTCATTGCTGCTTATATATAAATTTGTCTGCTCGACAACGTAAATAACGCAATGAATGTTGTTGAACTGTCAATATTGAACTGAATGCGATTGATAGCGTGTTACGCAATTGCCTCGCAGGGTGGCAGGGACATCGACGCGAACACGGTTTTTTTACCCTTTCCTTATATACTTTTTGAACAAAAAAAAAAAAAAAAATCTTTATTGTCGCCAGTTAATACATTCATCTTAGAGTAATCTTTTTTTTTTTTTTTTTTTGTGGATGGGAAATCATCAAATGACTTCTCCCGCTCTGGGCAGAGCGGGAGGGCGTGTCAGACTTTTACTGACTAAAATCCACCCGTGTTCCTTCAGTTGCCCGTGCCAGGGCCACGGTATCTCTTTCGAACTACCCGCGACCCCGGCGGATCTTAGAGTAATCTAACATATGCATCGTATTTATGTATTCCACAAAAGGTACTGTTACTGATTCCCAAACTAAGCTTAAGCTTTTGGAAAACAGTGTTCAGCCGCAGGAAGTATCACATAATACTCGTAAAATACGAACAAATTGGCTTGAATGACGCTGCAGTAGACTTAGAATTTATAATTTATAAGATAATTTTAGGTAATCTTATACAAACAGTATACCTCTACGCAAAGTTTCACAGAAATAACAGTCCCGCAGCGCCACAGTGTATGTGACCGCATAATCTGAATGGACCAATGTCAGTGTGACCCACAGGATGGTACGGTTTCTGTGCCGATTCTCTTTGGTATCGTTGTTACGTATGCCATATATTTTGTATATTCTAATAGAATTTAGCATATTTAAGCGTTTGTTTACTTTAAATTTTTTAGTAAAACTACTCCTTCTCTTATTGTAGGTTCGATGCCGCTGTTCAGAATTTCAACTACATATATGGTAATTTCTGTGATCACCAACGCAATTTGCTCACCACTGAACTTACAGCCGTAATATAATACATACAGAGTGCTTTTTCATAAAGTCGTCATCAACAAGCACATTCCCTCTTTGCTATGTTTCACATGTCGTGCTGACAGAAGCCGAGTTTCTTGTAAAAGAACATACAGCAAGTGGCTACCAAGAAGATTTTTCTTGCGTCATAAAAGCCGTCAGAAAAATCACAAAATCATAATCACTTGCGTATAATTATGAACTTCGTTACTTTATAGTCTATCAATATTATTTCCGTTACATTATAAACTGTCGAAAAATTTTGAACTGGGTGAAATGAGTCAGGTTAAGCTAGAACTGTGACCAACCGTGCGCGAGCCGAGCGAGCGATACTTCCAAGTTGCTCGCAGCTATGCAGGTTATTTAATATTAGTGCAAAGTGCGTTACGTCGCAAGCAAGTTTAATACTAGTTCTCAATTTGTCGGTTTCTCATGGATAGATTATAAACTATCGAAAAATAATGCAGTCCACAATAATTTCGACAGTTTATAATCTAACGTCAATAAAACCGTTAGATTATAAACTAACGAAGTTACTACGGTTATACGGTGACTGTAAATACCTACCTCTCTTCTCTATCAATCCATTCAGCACCCATTATTCGTCTTTTACGAGTACGACATCCACAGTAAAAATCACCGAGACATTAGCATCCCGAAGTATCTCGAAGGATATTATCGTTTGGATTCCGTTAGCACAGAATCTTTTTAGAACTCAAGTGTCGACCGTTTGCTAGGTCAAGGGCGAGCGGTCGATTACCGCATTAGGTCTTACCTACTTGTCTTGTCTTACAGATGCTTAAGTGATTGTTAGATACAGGGTGTATGTCTGCAGTGGATGGTAATCCTGGGATATAAGGAGTACGTAAAAGTTGTGTAAGTAATGGTTCGTCTTGGTGCAATGGTTTCCGTCTAAATTAGTTAGATCTAAAACAACAATCTTTGCCTACTGTCTGCCCATGTTAAGACGCAGATTTATGCCAATGGCCTTGAGTGGTTAGCTTGCGTGTCCTGTGCTGAGCTCACGCAACGCTTTGTACGTCCAGCCAGTAATAGAACTCGCCCATCAAGAAGTGCTGTCCCAAATTAGACGCATTATAAATTTATTATATATATAAAAAAAGTATTTTAATAAAATACGTATACTAAAAGATAAATAATTAAAATATCTTTAAAATGGTGAAGGTTTCATAAAAAATCCTTTTGATAGTTTTTGCGTGATTCTCAGGTTTTTATCCTAACTACTAACTGTCTAACGCAGACATAACTTTACAAATTCAAAAATAAAAATAAAAAACAAAAATCAAATCTAAAATATTCACATAGTAAGTCATTAAAAAAATACTCTAATTTAACAAATATTTTTTCCAAATCATTAACACTACTCGTTTAGACGTGATCTTCAGTTTAAAATCATTAAAAGCCGGTTATCGTCGCCTTAAGAACATTTTTATTTTCAATGTTTGATTTTATGGTGTCCATTTTTCATTTCACTAAGTAACTAAGTAAAGAGGCCCAGCCGGTCGATTCTGTAAAAATCTCACCGTGAAACATAGGTGAAGTGAGTTTGTTTTTGCTAGGAATTGACACTATTGACAGCTCACTCCACGCTCACTTCACCTAAGTATTCACGGTGAGATGGTTATACAGAATCGCACTGCTGGTTACACATTTTTCGCCTCTCAGATGATCTCTAAAACGCCAACGGCGTGGCTACTTTCTGGGCCCAAACCCTAACTTTAATAATTATAAATGCGAAAGTGAGTTTGTTTGTTCCTTTGTAACGCTCTCACGCTAAAACGGCTGAACAGATTTGGATGAAATTTAGCACATGGGTAGACTATGACCTGGAAAAGGACATATAATACTTTTTATCCCGGTAGTACGTTCCCGTGGGAGAATTTCCGACCTCCACGCGGGCGAAGCCACGGGCAAACGCTAATACAGTCAGCAACAAAAATCGATTAAAACTTGCCGTTTTTTAATCTTCATTATTAAGCGAAATATTTAATTGAAATCGGAACAGAAGTACTTAAAATTTCAAGAACTCTTAACAGATAAACGTAAAAAAAGCAATTTAAGGCCAGGTTATTCGGGACTGTAGGCCTTTGAAACGCTACCTCCGCCTCTCCCAAATGCAGCGCGACGTGTTTATTTACGACGCGCCGCCGACGATTTCACAGAAAATCCATGCCACAGTGTAAAATATTTGCAGTTGATCAACTTAATTAGTTTTTCTTAGGTCGATTTTTTTCCTTATGTTTACTTTTTATGGTGTCTACGATGGAGTAAACTAAGATTATTACATAAAATGTCGTTTTGTTTTCACATTATCAGATAACGATACCAACACGATTCGATAGCGATAGGTACAATTATTACCGGCCCCATGATATTGGTAAATATCGATGACCATCGCGACGCGACAAACAAGCACACTAATAAGTATCGACGTCTCGAAGTCGGCAGTGTGATAAAGTTTGCTCAAGTGAAAGAATCCCCGCTACTCTCACCCCGCACTGTCTTCGCTGGTAGATATCGTGCCGATATCGGTGTCAGTGTGTGAATTATTCCATTACTTCATTGGGCTGAGTAAGAAATGCATATAGCAGATAGTTACAGATTTAACCTATAAATGATTATCATCGCGCTAAATCTTTGAGTTAAGGCTTAGCGGAAGGATGTCAATCATGACATAATAATAACATAAGAACGTCTATTTTAGTCAACTTTCATCAAAGCAAACCACAAAAGTTCGATTCTCAACTGTTGATATTTTTTTTCGATTGTTTTTTTTTCATTTTGTTATCCTGTTATTTGATATTTCGTAGAACGTACACAGAATACATGAAGTTTATTCCTCTTATATCATCTATGTTTATAATATAAATAAATATCAATGGTTAGCTGACAGTATTAATGAAAAATCCCGTGTGTACAATCCACTGTTATGTTTTTTAGCGATAGCCGGGTTCATCAGGAACAATCTGTAAGAATCACTCAGTGTATCAGTGTTGTGCCATTAGGTATTATATGCTGTTAAGGCTACGGGTTTCGACCTCAGAACAAGCTGCTCCTTAAACGGACGACTCTCTGTATATTTAGGCTGCTGATACCACAACTACTAACGTACTGTACAGGAAAGTTTTTTATAATGTGTCTGTTCTTTTAGTATATTGTGAACGAAGTCGCGGGCAGAAGCTAGTTACAGAAAAACATGATTTTGCGGTACTAAGGTGAAAATTCAAAATTGCAACGGTTTTTTAAATTGCAATTTTAATAGAAATTTAATTACTTTCGTTACAAAAAGAACTCTTTTGCAAAATTTCATGCTTCTAGATCCAGCGGTTTAGGCTGTGCATTGTCTGTCAGTGAATATAAGAATTTTATCAAGTAGACAAGCCGTGTGCCCGATGGTATTCCATCGACATAAATGGTGAATTTCCATACAAACTTTCATCCCCTATTTAACCCTTTTAGTGACTGAATAAAAAAAACAATAATATTTTTATTAAGTATGGGCTAAAAATGGTCGTACTATTTTGCTTATGCTGTAACCATATTCTTTTGTTTTTGATGTTGACCACTGCTCATGAAGATCAGTAAATATCGACAACTACATATGAAGGAAGAATTGCCGTACTTTATTATCAAGGGACGTACCTACTGCTACACCTATAATTTATCGAATCTACTATTATTAGGTCTTTACCTATGAAATTGCCGTTCTGCAGTACTGGCCATTTCAAATCAAAATAATTTTTGTTTGGCTAAGAATTCTAATTTCAAATTAATTTTATTTTAAAACCATGGATTTTTTTTCCAAAAGTAGTAATTTGTTTATTGATTAGTGTTACATTTTCATCGCATTTCAATATTTTTTGTCATCATGGATACGTTAAAAATTCGAGTAATTATGGAATATGAGTACCGTCGTGGCAGCAACGCGGCACAAGCGGCACGCAACATCAACGACGTTTACGGAGCTAACACTACAAACCAACGCACCACTTGTTATTGGTTTGCTCGCTTCCGTTCTGGAAATTTCGACCTGAAAAATGAACCTCGCGGTCGTCCGAAGACTTTGGTCGACAATGACGAATTAAAGGCGATTGTGGAAGCTGATGATACACAATCTACGGCTGAATTAGCAGCAGCTTTTGACGTTAGCGTCAAAACAATATTAATCCATTTGCGTCAAATTGGCAAGGTAAAAAAGCTTGACAAATGCGTGCCCCACGAACTCAATGATCGCCAGCGCGAAGTACGCGTCGAGACGTGCCTTGCACTGCTCAACAGACACACAAATGAAGGAATTTTGAACCGCATTGTTACCTGCGATGAAAAATGGATTCTGTTTGATAACCGCAAGCGCTCAGCAAGTTGGTTGGATCCTGGTTCAGCACCTAAACAATGCCCTAAACGAATACTTACCCCTAGAAAAGTGATGGTCACTGTTTGGTGGTCTAGCGTCGGTGTGATTCATCACAGCTTCTTACCAAACGGGGTGAGCATTACTTCAGATGTGTACTGTGAAGAACTGAACACAATTATGGAGAAGCTGGCACATCTCCAACCAGCATTGGTCAATCGCTCGTCTCCGCTGCTCCTGCACGACAACGCGCGACCTCATACTGCACAGCAGACGGTCTCCAAGTTGCAAGAAATGGGGTTGGAAGCTCTCCGTCATCCGCCCTACTCACCAGACCTTGCGCCTACAGACTACTACTTTTTCCAGAATTTGGATAACTTCTTGGCGGGAAAAAAATTCAATACCCGAGAGGCAGTACAAAATGCCTTTGAAGAATTTGTTGCCTCCCGTCCAGCTGATTTCTTTAAGAAGGGCATAAATAAACTGCCACTGCGTTGGCAAAGATGCATTGATTGCATGGGTGATTACTTCGATTAATACAAATAAAAAATGCATGAAAAAAATTCGTTTAAATTTTTTCATACAAAACGGCAATTTCATAGGTAAAGACCTATTATAAGGGCAAATTTTTAAATCGCCAGATAAGTTTTATTTATTTTATTTATTGTTATTATTGTTTTTTATTTATTGTTATTTAGTTTTACCGACAACCGGACACATTGTATTTATATTATTTGTGATTATTGTAGGATATGGTAGGGTATGGTAGCGAAGACAGTTCGATGAAGAGTGAAAATAGTAATATGGATGAATCTAATGAAAAAATCTTAGAAAAATGTGTTTTAAAACTTCTTCATAAAGGACCACGATAAAAAATTATAAACTACTCGCGCTTGACTATAAATTTACCGATAATAATTTGCAATGTGTCTTACCACTATCGTAAGATGACAATTAAACGTCATCATACCACATAGAAATAATCACATTTTCGAAAATGATATTATGAAATAAAACTATAATATAATTACGAGATATTTTTTCTGAGCTATCGCAATTTCATATCTAATGTGTTCTTCGTTTATTCGATTTTTTTGAACAACTGCAGGGAGAGCGAATTTTTAAAAATTTTGACACAGGTCCAACCTTGATGAAGTCCCGCAGGACTCTGAGCACGAGCCGATTTAGCCCGATTTACTATTTTTGTGTTTATTTAGAAAAAATGTATTACACTTAAAAATCCAACCGTAGAATTCCCTCTGAAATACTATTACCTCATGGTACATGCAATTTTCATATAATTTTGTGCTATAACTAGGAAATGAAACAAAAAATAGTTTTGAAATCGACCCCATTTCGGATTTTTTTTTCATCGAGCATTACAATTTATCGTGTTTTGAACCGTAGATTTACCTAAAGCAAGGATATCTATGACATATTTTTTTTTCAGGTTCTAATTACCCTAATTTGACTATTTAAAATTGATTCTAAAAACAGGAATATTCAAATAGTGTGCCCTTAACGAACCATTTTCTGTTAATTTAGATGATGTCTAAAAGTACCAAAATAAACATGTCCTAATCGGCACTCTATGCCTATGTACTCAGCTACTACTCTGCCAAAATCAACATTACTTTACTTGCTTAGCCTTGACATCGTAACGAACTGAAAAAAAAATTAACATAACATGGAGCCTCTATTACTCGAAGGCTTAGGCAGAGTTGTACTACCTCATCATTATCATCATTCCAGCTAAAAGACGTCCAGCACCGCCACTTCGACCGGTTCTGTGCTTCCTGCATCCAGCGGATTCTTGCGACCTTTACAAGGTTATCGGCCCACCATGTGGGAGGCCTTCCAACTTTACGTCTTCTGGTACGAGGCCGCCACTCCAGAACCTTTCGGCCCCATCATCCACACACTGCCACTTAACTTTGGCAATTCTTCGGGCACCACCACCTAAATACAACCAAATTTCGTGTATAAAACTGACTTTTGAATTTATCGTCGTGGATGTGGAACACTCGGACACTGGAACTAAAGAGAGATAATATTCGTTAACATGACCTACATAAAAACTTCTTGTTTAACACAAAAAGCTTTTTAGCATCATTGACAGAGTCACGTTAGTTGAGATTTACAACATTTACACTATTTAAAAAAAAACTGAGACTCCGTGCCTCGGAAAGCACGCTAAGCCGTTGGTCCCGGCTGTCATTTGTAAATCTTTGACAGTCGTTACGGGTATTCAAAAGCCCGAAAGTCTGACAACCAGTCTTACCAAGGGATATCGTAGTACCCAGTAAATCGGTACTCGAGATCCGATAGGCAGTCGCTCTAAATAGAATAGCTGAATTCGGTTAGACTGGAAGGTGACTCCAACACAGTTGGGAAAAGGCTAAGCAGATGATGACTACTTAAAAAATTATGCCCGTCATTTTGTCTGCTAGTACAGTTGGCGTCAAAAATATCCCGACGAACATACAACCAGTAATGTTCAGCCCGATATTTTTGAAAATTATGGGTCTGATAACATAGAGAATTAAACTACCTGTATCTCAATGTCACAAAGGTTGTTTCCGTAAATAAACACCGTAGGTATACGATAAGAATTTTATCCGATTGAGATTTCAACAGTCACAGACAGCTGTAGTTCAGATAATTTTTGACGGTCTGTTAAATCTGCCTGATATTTAAAAAAAAATATCTGTCTAATTATTAAGAATCTCAATACACAAAGCCTGTTTCATATAAACACAGTATACGAAAAGAATTTTATCCGACTGAGATTTCAACAGTCACAGTTAGCTGTTGATTTGATAATTTTGAACAGTTCATCCCGATATTTTTGACGCTGACTGTACCTGCATATAAATGGCGGTTCAAGGCAGAAACATCAAATGCTATCACGACGCAGGGTCATGCCATTTCATTAAGAAACATAAAACTTGATGTCTTAATACAAAGGAATATAATGGGACACATGTGCTGTATTTTTCATCTTATTGCCTTAACCCGTCGCGCGCAAATTAGCAGACACAATTGAAATTCTATTGTTATCTGTACACATGGTGTACAATCGACATTTTAAGAGTAAGAGAGCTGGATAACAGGTTTATTGCCTCTGAAATTTTCTTATAGGATACCATTAGGTATACCTATAATAAAATTTAACTATAAAACTTTTTTACAAAAAACTACAACCAACTTCCAAAAACAACACTACAAAGTGAAAAATAACTTTAATTTCGAAAGTCGGTGTCTAGTTAAATGTATTTTCGTTTTTTGCCACCGACTTCCGAAATTAAAGTTATTTTTCACTTTGTAGTGTTGTTTTTGGAAGTCGGTTGTATTTTTTTGTAAAAAAGTTTTTGTTTTTCACCTTTTAGTTGTAGTAGCTACCCCACACAAATTCTAATACCACTACCTGCAAAACAAACTAGAACATCATCCATATAAAAGTGGGGAAAAATACGTATTATTGAAGCTAACTCAAAAACTACCGAAGCAAAGTTAATCAATTTTATATGGGACCAACTGTGAACCCTCTCGAATAAAACAAAAAAAAAATCCAAATCGGTCTAGCCATCTTCGAGTAATCGGGGAATATACATAAAAAAAAAAGGTTCCGACGAATTGATAACCTCCTCCTTTTTGAAGTTGGTTAAAAATATATTAAAATATACCTATAAAAAACATATTAATGTTTTTATGTACTTAGAATCAGAACCTGGGATCCCCAGTTTCCCGTTTGTGATTTATACATTTAACAACTTTGAAAACCCCTAAGGAGGAGTGTCTCGAGTAGTATCGACGTTCTTTGTTTTGTTCATCATCTCACTCCAGCACCCCGGCTAAAGGTAGCAGCAGAACACCGTGTGGCTTTAGTCAGTAAAAGTCTGACAGACCCCTTCACCCACCCCAGTGTGGAGGACATCCATGAGGATTTCCACACGATAAAAAAGGCCGCTACAAAGTTTGTACGTTTTTAACTCAATCACACGAATTAACTTACATAATCAGCCTATAATGTTCCCACTACTGGGACACAGACCGCCTGTCGGTGAGAGGGAGTGGGCGGTAATTCATCACGCGGGCCCAGTGCGGGTTGTAGATGTCACATGTCTTTGAATTTTTAGTTCTACGACATGCCAGTTTCCTCACCGCTCACACGAATGTCCTGCGTTAATTTACTTTTTATCCAGGTACATGAAGTAGGTAGTTTCCCTAGAACGAGGGAAACCGCAGCATATAATTAGTTAGTTCAAAATAATCTCCCCTAAAATCGGCTAAAGTCACGGGTTCAATTTGGCTTCCAAACGCCAAACACCACAACACAGCATATTTTATAGCGTGCTTACAACCCAATCCAGCTGCGTCGCATAAAGTATACAAATAGGTATATATGACAACAGAAGCCGCATAAATACGTGCAGAAGGACAATTGGGATATTTCCTGGGTAAAAAAAGGACTATTTAGTCCGTCAGTCAAATAATAAAAAAAAAATTAAACACGTATTTTTTGCTTTACCTTATTGATAAATAAAACCGGCCAAGTGCGAGTCGGACTCGCACACGAAGTGTTCCGTACCACCAATAACAATACCACCAATATTTAACACTACCTAATTTAAAATAAATACTTCAGTTTAAAAAAAAACACGTTTCTTTTATGGGGACCCCCAGTAACAGACAGTCAAACGGACGGACGGACAACAGAAGCTTAGTAATAGGGTTCCCGTTTGATACCCTTGGGGTACGGAACCCTAAAATTGACTTCGGGGGGCCCGCTACGTCACAACTACAACAAACTACGTAAAAACCTAGCAAGGAGTGACGTTACGCGACATTTTAACTCAATGTATCACCGTAATCATTTAATCACGTAAAAAAATAAAAATACTTGTTCAGTATTTTAATACTTAATCAACGACGGACAAAAAAAAATTCTGTCATCATCCCTATTGGTTTACCGTATATCAAAAACAGTTTTAACAAAAAAATATTCATCCTGAGGCATTGTTGGCTCGGCTTTTGATGGCAGAATAACTATTAATTGATTGGCAGTAACGATGTGTAGGACCAGTTTGTAAGTTCACTGCGTTAGAATTTAGAATGGGTTACCTTAAAGACTCATTTGGAGAACGGGCAACAACAACAACAACAAAAATTTACTTTAAAAAAAGTAAAAACCGACTTCAAAAACCAAAACCGAATCAAATAACTTTCATAAAAAAAAACTTAACAGCTTCTTAAGTCGGTGTCAAGCGAAGGTGCAATGAAGAATTGAAGATACCAACTTCAGAAGCTGTTAAGTTTTTTATGAAAATTATTTTATTCGTTTTTGGTTTTTGAAGTCGGTTTTTACTTTTTTTCCAAGTAAATTTATTTTTCCATTTTCAGTTAAATAAACAATTACATAAGTAAGCCCAAGACGAACGATAAGAAGAATCATCAAAATCGGCTTAGAAATGCTGGAGCTACAGTACATTTATGCATATAACTTCGTACATAAGAATTACTACATAATGTATTATATACTAAAACCTTCTTGAAGGTATGTAGATCACGCTAGTGAAAGAATCATCAAAATTGGTTCATTAGTTTTTGAGGAAATTGCGGGCAAACAAACATACATACATACAAACATACGTACATACATACATACATACATACATACATACGGGTCGAATACAGAACCTCCTTTTTTGAAGTCGGTTAAAAACGGGAACATTGGCAGCCTTGTTCCATCCCAATCAATCTGCCTAGCCTTTACCCAACTATGTTGGGGTCGGCTTCCAGTCTAACCGGATGCAGCTGAATACCAGTATTTTACGTGGAGCGACTGCCTATCTGACCTCCACAACCCAATTACTGGGTAAGACTGGTTGTCAGATTTTCGGGCTACTGACGACCCGTAACGACTGTCAAAGATCCACGAATGACAGCCGGGACCAATGGCTTAACGTGCTTTCCGAGGGTTGGAGAAGTCTCGGTTTGTAAAGATGGTCAGCCATCCACGGACCAACCCCGGTAAGCGTGCCTTAACCTGATGGATCGACCCGTGCGGCTGTTATTACTTAGCCACGAGCTCCTCGAATCGCACGCGTGTAAATACTGTCATGCAATTTTTGAATGACAATAAACTTGAATGTGCTTTATGGCATGCAATTATTGCTCTTGAATGTTCCAGAAAGTTGCACCGTGTAAACGGAGTTTTCTGTCTCAGTCACCGGCGAGTACGGTCAACAACTAAACTAAATAAATACCTTACAGACACATACATAAAAATATACACAATAACACAGTTTTTTTATGCAAACGGTACCTACCCGACTTACCCAAACGTCAAACAGTCGGATTTGTCGGTCAACTAGTGTATATCTCGAACGTGTTGTTCCATACAAAGCGGATCCTCCCCGCCGTACAATGTTGTTACCTGGACTGATCGCACGATTAGTTGACCTTTAAGTGCGGCGACGAGTCCAAGTTGACAGTAAAGTCGCCGAACGCACACAAGTAAACTGTTGCAATAAGTGTTTCCTCTCACATATTTAAATAATCACGTTTTGTGAAGGGGCGTTAATTTTTAGAATGGTTCATTTTTCTACCTAATTACGAGTAATTGTCTCCCAGCTCGTTTACAAATAGAATTTTAATTTTGATAAATTACTCGCCACATGGAATTTGTATAATATTTGAGCTCGAAAATATATAGTTTATGAGTTCTGCTGTTCTGAATATGCTACCTGTTTTAAATATATTAGTGTTCTTTAATTCTGGTTTATAGACGCTGCCAAATAAAAATTGCGACTATAAAAGAAATTAGGTTACCGTTATAATAAATATAAAAGGATTTCAGTTATTAAAGCCACGCTTTTATAGCATAATAGTGGCGATAAGAAAAGATTTATTTTATTAAGGGCATTAGTACACCTCCGCCGCGAACCCGCAGCGAAACCGCAGTACCTAGTTCAATTTAAGGGGGATCCGCAGAAGTAGCCGCGAAATTCAAATTTTCTGACGTTTTTTGCAATGTGCAGGTTAGTATCAGTAGTGCTATTCTGTAAATATCTCACCGTGAAAACATGAGTGAAGTGATCTTAAAGTGAGCTGTCAATAGTGTCAACCCCTAGCATCAGGTGGAATGACGGCTCACTTCACGCTCACTTCACCTGAGTTATCACGGTGAGATGTTTACAGAATAGCACTACAGGTTGTACCTTGATCAAAATATGATTAGCGACGGTAACAAATATGACATAATTATAACCATAAGAATCATCAATGCATCTAAGTTAGCCAGTGTTATAAAAAAATAAATAATTAAAAAAATGAATAATTAAAAAATTAAAAAACACCCCCCCAAAAAGGTCCCCCGACTGCATTGACAATTGTATTTATCTGTTTAGTCAGGGAATACAACGTTTTTTACTTTTTAGTTCGTTTTTTGGCATGGCAGTTGTGTTTTTGAATTTTTTAAATTATTTATTTTAAACATTTTAGTGGCAATTCAGACATTCGCAGTCTTACTAAAGTCTGATTATGTTTGCAACCAAAGATGAAATGTTTGTGTAAAATTTACTGGCATTAAATATGGCACTGGCATTTATTGGAGTGTAATTTTACAAAATTATGTAGCTGTTTTTGGAATATGCTCATCGAGGCCTTCCATTTGATACATGGGTATCAACATGGGTATGGGTATGGGTATGGGTATCATGATACTTCCATTCAATTGTAATAATTAAAGATTTTTTTAAGTACATTTGAAAATGGAGGCATTCCTACTGCTGCCATATTATATTAAAAAAACTTTTAGAAAAATATTTTCACTTCCTGTTACACACTTCCGTCCCTTTTCACGAAATTACTCCCACAGATTGCAGGAAAGCGAGAGGAAAGATGTTCCACATCAATAAAAAAAAAAAGGAAGCAAATATAATTTTACATCATTATTATTCGCTTGCGTTATTTTTTTATACATTCTAGTTACCAAATTGCGTTTTGAAAGAAAATTCTGTTATAAACCACTGAACATCTGTGTGGGTGATGGAATAAAATTACTTATCTTTCAGCGAATTACGCGTAAAATGATTACATTTGAATAATTTAAATATTGCTTCTCTCAGTAGAATTATGCATATTATCCACATTTTGTAGGAGAGTAATTTTAAAATGTTTTTCTCAATTGGTTTATCTATATAGAGTGACTGGTAATTAGTGACCGATACTTAAACACATGCTTGTGCTCACGATAACAAACCACTTTTGCTATTGGACCAAACCTGAAATCGCGAAAAAAAAATCAGCTGCTCCTTACATTTTGACGAGTTATGCGAACATGAATGTATGGGACAGCTGATTTTTTTTTTCGCGATTTCAGGTTTGATCCCATAGTAAAAGTTGTTTGTTATAATGAGTATAGTCATGTATTTAAATATCGGTCACTAATTACCAGTCACCCTATATAAATGAAAAGAGAAGTCCTGACTGACTGACTGACTCATCAACGCCCAGCCCAAACCCTTGAACCTAGAAAGCTGAAATTTTGCGCAGAGGTTCCCTTTATAATGTAGACAAGGAATAAGGAATGATTTCCCGGTAGTACGTTCCCATGGTATATTTTCCGAAAACCACGCGGGCGAAGCCGCGGGCAACAGTTAGTCTTTGAATATTTTTCTTACGACTCTTTATCTTTCGCCTTCTCCGGTCAAGCAGTCAAGAGCGAGTCGAAATTGTCTCGCTTATAATAGAGGATGAGTGACCTTTACACCCTGTTCCTCTATACGCTAAATTGGAAAAGTATGGGGAAGACTTCTCCCCATCACTGGGACAACACGGGTAAACATTAAAAAATATAAATACTATCGCTAAAATACACGATACCTACCCAGTATGGAAATATAAGTAACCTAAACGTTTGACGTTTCGATCAGCGATTTTAATTTATCCTGATTATAATAAAAAAAAAAAAAAAATAACAACGATCAATCTGCCTAGCCTTTTCCCAACTATGTTGGGGTCGGCTTCCAGTCTAACCGGATGCAGCTGAATACCAGTATTTTACATGGAGCGACTGCCTATCTGAGCTCCACAACCCGGTAACTGGGTAATACGATACCCCTTGGTAAGACTGGTTGTCAGACTTTCGGGCTTCTGACGAAGATCCACGAATGAAAACCGGGACCAACGGCTTAACGTGCTTTCCGAGGCACGGAGGAGTCTCGGTATGTAAAGATGGTCACCCATCCACGGACCAACCCCGGCCAGCGTAGCTTAACCTGATAGATCGACCCGTGCGGCTGTTATTACTTAGCCACGAGCTCCTAATAATAACGATATACAGGGTGTTTGGTGCATCGTTTGCCAAATTGAATTGGCCGAAAGAAGAGGTCATTTGCTATCGCTTCAGGCTCAAGTACTCATTTTTGGCCACACCGGTTTTTTTATTACAACTTTCTAATTTTTATTTTGAAAAAATCCAAAACTCAGCATTAAAGCTTAAATTAAAAAAAAGTTTTAAGTGTAGTCGTCAAATTTCATTTTTATTTACATATGTACTGTTGTATGGCTCTATCAAATTTAAAATTACTTGCCAGTTACATCTAGTTTTTTTTTAATAAATCACAAAGTTTTTGGAAAAATAAAAAATGAACTTAAAACTCAACTTTAAATAGCTATAAAAAAAAAACTAAAAGCGATCGGGATCTTCGAATTATTTTAAAAAGTTCTCTAGTCTATCCCCTTTCCAACGGTATGTAATGTGTTAAAAAACTCTTTTAATATCTTTAATAATTAGCTAAATGTGTAGTCGAGACACATCAGGCTGATATTGGATATTACGTTTAAAACACTAGTTTTCGCATAAATTACATGCTATTAGTAGATAGATACTGTTATCTCACGTCTTACGTAGTCTCTTATCTCGTTCTTACATAGGGAACTTTCCTCGAAATTGAAAAAAAAATACATTATTACAAAAATAATCATTTATTAATAAGTAATTTAATTACATACTAATCTTACAAGAATTAGAATTTCTGCAAACAGAGTTGCCCTTATTATTAGCTGATTTGCCAATTTTCAGTGAAGACAGGTCTTTTGTTTTCCAACATGACGGTTGTCCCGCTCATTGGAGAATAACCGTCAGGGAGTACTTGAATGATGCATTCCCGGACTCATGGATTGGGAGGGATGGCCCTATTCCTTGGCTTCCACGTTCTCCAGACTTAACTCCGTTGGATTTTTACGTCTGGGGACGGGCCAAAGAACTCGTCTACGCCACGGAAGTTGAGACAAGAGATGATTTAGTCCAACGCATTGAGGCGGCTTTCATGACGATCAAAGCAGAAATGCGTTTACGCACCACTACAGTTGAGATAAGACGAAGATGTCGCGCGTGCATACGCAATAGTGGTAGACAGTTTGAACAAGACTTGTAAGATTAGTATGTAATTAAATTACTTATTAATAAATGATTATTTTTGTAATAATGTATTTTTTTTTCAATTTCGAGGAAAGTTCCCTATGTAAGAACGAGATAAGAGACTACGTAAGACGTGAGATAACAGTATCTATCTACTAATAGCATGTAATTTATGCGAAAACTAGTGTTTTAAACGTAATATCCAATATCAGCCTGATGTGTCTCGACTACACATTTAGCTAATTATTAAAGATATTAAAAGAGTTTTTTAACACATTGCATACCGTTGGAAAGGGGATAGACTAGAGAACTTTTTAAAATAATTCGAAGATCCCGATCGCTTTTAGTTTTTTTTTTATAGCTATTTAAAGTTGAGTTTTAAGTTCATTTTTTATTTTTCCAAAAACTTTGTGATTTATTAAAAAAAAACTAGATGTAACTGGCAAGTAATTTTAAATTTGATAGAGCCATACAACAGTACATATGTAAATAAAAATGAAATTTGACGACTACACTTAAAACTTTTTTTTAATTTAAGCTTTAATGCTGAGTTTTGGATTTTTTCAAAATAAAAATTAGAAAGTTGTAATAAAAAAACCGGTGTGGCCAAAAATGAGTACTTGAGCCTGAAGCGATAGCAAATGACCTCTTCTTTCGGCCAATTCAATTTGGCAAACGATGCACCAAACACCCTGTATAATAAAATAACAACGATCAATCTTTTTCAAATTAATAGTCGGATGACAAATGAAATTGATCGTTAATCAAAAGCAAGTCACAAACCCGAATACCTTGACAAAAATATTGGACTCGGCTTAAAACTTTCCCTTAAGGAAGGTTAAACTCAAAGGCTACCTCTACGGAGGGTAAAGGTTACCGCAACGGATGGTAAAGAGAAAGGCAATAAATCGTCAGGCCATCTAACAGGTGGGCTAATGATCCGTAGCTAAAACGCGTTGATTAACCACGTACGGATAGTTAGGGGATGTCGACCCCTTCGCCACCTTACGACATTAATTCTTAACTAATATTTATGTTGGACTGACCCTTGAGAATGTTTCAACCAATGATTGTTTGAACGTAAATATGGGTCTTACTAAACGTTTACACGCAAAATTATGTTGTTAAGAATGGACGCTAAATAGCCCCTACATGAATGAATGATTGAATGAATGAATGTTATGTATTTGTAATGTAAAGTCATGGAAATTAAATAATTATCAAATTGACTATGACAAATAGTTTATTTAAATGTAATATAAACATAACCTAAAAATAACAAAATTATATCCTAACATAACTAAAACTATTAAAAAACTAAAATATGACAACGAAAAATTCCTCCGCATCGTTGTCGACTGGTAAAGTACCCAAGAGACTGGCGGCATTGCCACGTTGTATGGCAATGCTAAGCCTCTGGCCAAGGTAAAAGCCAGCCCTTGGGTCATGGGAAGTGTCAACCAGCCGCTTGGAGATTTCATTGAAAAAACCATTACTCGTAGCACTCGGACCCCAAGGCCCAAGGGTTTCAACCCCAAACGGCTCGAAAATATAATTACCGATAAGGTATACTTTCGCCGCTTGAGGTTTTCCGCAGCCGCAGCAGCAGTGCCAGCACAGCACGCCGAGCCAGGAAGATGGGATGGCGCAAGAGTATCGACGCACGTTGCGTCCCACACTAAAGGCCTTCCCACCTTCCATGGAAATAAAGACATGTCATCCGGTCTCTTGCCATCGTCGCATGCCAAGAATAGTTTATTGAACAGAATTGTTAAATTGTCCGTTTATTCGTATCCCAACTGTCATTCTTTGACAGTGGATGAAATGGCGGAATAATTAGTGTGTGAATTTGTTAAACAATTTCCCTGTCTGTACAATAAGGCTGGCCTACTTGAAGCATCCAGATTGATAAAGACCTTTTTTAATTTACATAATACTGTTCAATTCATTGTACCTATTGTCATGATTTAAAAGAGTGTTCGTGGAGTTTCTTGCCCGTTCTTCTTCATAGGGATCTACTACGCTTTGGAATGGGCAACTAGCTTCATCTTTCTGACTCACCGACCCATTGACAATTTAAAAGTGCCTGTAATTGGTTTATTTGAAATAAATGCTTTGAGTTTCAGTTTGTCAAAATTATTTGATTGGCTGTTGTTATTTCTCAATCATAACGCTTAGGCAAAGACTGTTCACAGTTATTTTACCTCTGATCATGCATAATTGTCAAAATCAAAGTGATCTTTATTTCATTACTATAAGGTTGCCGTTGAGTTGCTGCCACTGACAAATCTGTCAAAATCAAAGTGATCTTTATTTTCGTTGCAATACGATTGCTGTTGGATTGCTGCAGTTAGAGGTAAAATTACTATGGACGGTCTATCCAAGAGATTTGACAGCATCTTTTCTGACCAGAGGCTTGGACAACCTTCTACAAACTGGGGGTAACCCTGTGGCCACGAGCTACATGCTCAATTGACGCGCGTCTTGCGACAGCGTCAGCGCAGAAAACGAATGAAAGAAGTTGTTTTTTAGAGCATGCCACGAGTCACCGCGATGCAACTTGCCGAGCGACGAGCGGAAACAAGTGAAGCGCGCGCGTGTTGCTTGACGCAAATCGCATCGCTCGAGGTTGTGAAGAATGAGTCGAATCTTTGCCAAGAACCTAAAACCAAGTTTAAATATTACTAAAATAGAAGAAAAATTGTTCATTGTGATAATACGTGTGTTATGAGAACATTGTCCCCGTAAACTTGATTATATCAGTTTGTTGCCCCAAATATTTTGGCAAGGAGCGTGCTGAGTTTACAGACGAGGCAATAAAAATATTTGTGAGACAGAGCAAGAACATACACAATAAAAATGGTAGAAAGAGACAAATGACACCGTAAGACCATAATATGACCGCTTGGAGAATACTAAAGTTATTCTGGCAAATTATATCAGGATGTCGAGAGAATACAAATTGAGTAAAATTATAATATTGCTAATAGAAAATAAACAGTCTAGGCGAGTATTCAAATACAATAATCTAGATCAAATTTTATGCCTAGCCAATGTTATTAAATCTGAAATATTTGACGCCAGTATTCTGCAATATTATGCATTTTGGCTCTCAAAACGTCATCATCATTTACCTAGCCCAAACTATGTTGGGGTCAGCTTTCAGTCTAACCGGATGCAGCTAAATGCCAGTATTTTACATAGAGCGACTGCCTATCTGACCTCCACAACCCAGTAACTGGATAGTACGATACCTCTTGGTATGACTGGTATACAGACTTTCGGGCTTCTGACGACCCGTAACGACTGTCAAATATCCACGAATGACAGCCGGGACCAACGGATTAAAGTGCTTTTCGAGGCACGGAGGGGTCTTGGTACGTAAATTTACATCATCCATGGATCTATTGCGGCAAGCGTAGTTTAACATGATCGACCGACCCGTGCGGCTGTTATTTCTTAGCTACAAGCCCCTCACAAGCTCTTAAACTGTCATGAGCCAATCAAATTGAAGACTGCCACAGAGTATGGTGACGCCTTGGTGCTAGAGAGGCGGCATAATCAACACTATCCATACAGTCCACATAATCAGCCTATAAAGTTCCCACTGCTGGGATACAGGCCTCCTCTCTGTGAGAGGGAGTGGGCCGTAATCCACCACGCGGGCCCAGTGCGGGTTGGCAGATGTCACAAGTCTTCGAATTTTTGATTCTAGGACATGCTGGTTTCCTCACGATGTTTTCCTTCACCGTTTTGAGAGCAGTGGTGATTAAATAATTTACACAAAGTAAAGCGCCTGCCTGGGTTCGAACCTACGAGCTACAACTCGTAAGTCGCGACCGTTACCACTGGGCCACCACTGCTCACATACACATATAGTCCGTTCAGAGTAAATTACCTCTGACAGCAGCAATCCAACATCTACCTTATTTTAACGAAACTAAAGATCATTTTGAGATTGACAGCCTCGCAGTGCCAGCAATCCAACAGCAACCTTATTGTAATGAAAATAAAGATCACTGTCATTTTGACAGGGATGCAAAATCAGAGAGGTAAAATAACTGTGAAAGGACTAGTACTACGACAGTAATGACGACCTTAAATGGCGGCCGTGACAGAAGTAATACGCGGTCAACGCATTTTCGGTGCCATGAATTTTATTAGTAGGATAGAACACACTTAATTGTGTGCAGGTACAGTCATTCAATCAACTCAGCATATCGCAGTCTACTGCTGCACATATGCCTCTCCCAGGCAACGCCACAACACCCTGTCCTCCGCCTTCCGCATCCAGTATGTCCCAGCCACCTTCTTAAGATCGTCCTACGCTTAACGATGCGGTCTCCACTTCAGGACTCGTCTGCTCCAATGGCCATCGGTCCTTCGACAAACATGGCCAGCCCATTGCCAGTTCAGTTTGCTTACTCTGCAAGCTAAGTTAGTTACTCCGGTTCTTTTGCCTTCATTCCTGATTTTATCTTTTAAAGAAACTTCGAGCATGCCCGCTCGACTGTCAGTGTCCTAGTTACAGATGTACAAATTAGACCATGAATGAAGTACAGCATGCAAATATAGATATTATACAGAAGGTGGTCTTATCGCCGATCTTTTAAACTCAAACCTTTGGACAACCAAGGGAGAAGGAGAGTTACAGTGTGCGCGCTAGTTCTACCGAATCATTAAGAGATGTCTTTAGAATGGAGGGTTTCTTGACACTGACTGGTATTTATATACTCGAATTATGTTTATTTATAAAAAAAACAATATGGAATATTTTTATTTCAAGGCAAATTTTAAAAGAAACTTTCGGAAACAATATAAATATGTTACTGCTATTCGTGTGTACAGTGTACAAGCCATTAAACAATTAAAAGGAAATATGTTTAAAAATAATTTGAAAAAAAAAAATGTTAATTGATAATGTATTTTATAATCTGCATGAGTTTTTTGATAAAAATAATATTTGTAAGTACCTAATTTCTTATAATACTATTGCATATCCGACTTGGGTAGACTGTTTATCTAAAAATGTAATAAGAACTTAATGTACACAGTTATGCAATAAATACATCTTTATCTTTATTTTCTAGTCACCGCCTGAGGTATGTGAACGGTGAGACGGGGAGGGCGCGATTGACAAGATTGGCAGACTGAGTTAGCTTGTCTACCTCCCCCATCTCACCGCTCACATACTTTAGACGGTTACTTGCACTCTTTTTTTTTTTTTTGAATGGCATCTCGTTGTATGACCATGAGAGGTCTCGACTACTTAACCGGACTTTCCTGTGGGTGCCTTTAAGCGAGCTCAAAAGCCTCCAGCCAGGGGCATAAAATACTAACTAAACTTATAAACTAAACGACTGCGCACTAAGGGCACCCCCTGTGGGGTACGGACCTCGGCTTAGGGAGTCGTTGTCATTGACAATAGGTAAACAAGGCAAAGCAATAGGCTGGATCAAGTTAGGGGAATTATTATTATCAGGGGAGTTTAAAGCTACAGGCTCAGCTACGCCACCAGCTGGCTCGATTAAACCGATCAAGGGACATGAATTTACATTTACGTTAGATGGTCTTAAACGCGTTGGGCCTCGGCGGCGAGGCCGGAATGTAGATCTGTGTTTATGTTTGTGGACGGTGCTAGTGTCCCTACTACTTTCCTGGAGGAGGGTGATAGGGTCATCGGGTTCAGTGAGGGCATGTCGCGGACGGCGGATACTACTGATTCTACTGGGGACATAGCTAGCGGACTCGACAACCAAGGGGTTGCGATGTTTCACGGCGGAATCAAAGAAACGCTTGGAAAGGCGTTTCAAGTACTGACGGATGGTAAAGGTTACTTGCACTTACGCGCACACTATTATATAGTACAGCCGTTTCTAAGCGCTGCCATGCTCTGTGCAGATACAATTTTACACTTTGTATCTGATTTATGTTATCTTAATTAAGCATCGATTAATCAAAAGCTCATGGAGCCGTACTTCACGTTTGGATAGTGAAATCGATAATCCTTCATCCATGCAGACGCGGGAAAATTAATTAGCAATAGCACAGTATGCTGCGCGTCAGTGATTACAGAACCAGTATGAGCTGGCCTTTCATCATCTACCTAGCCTTTTCTTTTTCACAACCCAATTACTGTGTAATACGATACCCCTTGTCAAAGATCCAAGAATGACAGCAGAGACCAATGGCTTAACCTGCTTTCTGAGGTACGGAGGAGGTCACCCATCCATGGACCGCACGCAGCAAGCGTAGCTTAACTTGATCGATCGACCCGTGCGGCTGTTATTACTTAGCCAGGAGCCCCTCTAAGCTGGCCTTTCATTCATTCAGTTCAAGATCAAAATGTTACCATAGGACGTGCGATCGATCTATTAATAAAGGCGAGAATATACATGCCCGTAACTTGCACAAAACTATGCAAGTAGCTTGCATGCCGTGTGCCATAACTACTTCTGATTGGTGAATGTCACAATGCCAGCTACTTGCATAGTTTTGTAACATCTACAGACATGTGCATTCCCACGCTATAAGTGTGTTTCAAACAAAATACCGAGCCTGTAACGTCGAGCTACATGAATTCGGGATGGATCTTTTTTCTATTTTCCATTTTAGTAAAAGAAAGGAAAGAACAGCGAGCTTCGTTAGACTTTTCGGTTTGAATGGAAAATCGAACAAAAAACAAATGACGATTCACGTAGGGTGAATACACAATCGTGTGGCCGCAATGCATAAGTTATAACTCAAATGTGTGGGTTCTCTCGTATAAATGGTCTCATGAGGCAAACCTTGTGTTGAAATTGAAACGCATTATAATGTCGTTGTGTTGAGGTGCCGAAGCGCGCTTTTGTGTTTTCAACATTAGGTGAGCATGAGTTAGACGCGACATTGTTATCCTATCGATATTATCTGTTTATTAAAAGAAAAAACCGTTCAAGAGCGAGTCGGAATCGCGCACCGGGGGCTCCGTTCCGATTTATGAAATATTGTGCTATTAAGAGACATCGTTTTATTTTTCCTGTAATCTTTACATTAACTTCTGAATCTTTACATGAACATAGAATAATTTCTGATTTTTCTCTATGCAAACTTCGGTGATAAGGAGGGGGGGGGGGGGGTATTTTTTTATTTTTTCATCAAAAGTCGAAACATTGGCGGCCTAACAAAAAGAAAAAAATGTTTGAGAATGTGCAAACAGGGTTCTTTCATATGATACCCCACAAGCCCTAGTAGCCCTACTAGAAATGGTTAAAAAGACGAACAAAGACAATTTAGCTTCAGATTTTCAAGAAATGGCTCTAGTAAGAAAAAACAAGCGATGTTTTAAAGTTTAAAATGCATGGTGTGTTAATTCTTAACATGAAACATAAATAAACCCTCTTACCACAGTACAATTAAACTATTAACTGAGTAAAACACTTTCACACTCGACCGACCGAACAATGACGTGACAGAGAAAAAAATATTTTTTAATGTCATAGACGAGTCTCAGTCAGTGTTGACGTATCTTAAATCGTTCGGAAATAGATAACGCATCAAATTAAATGCATAGAATTCGATTTTTTTTTTCATTAGCCTACATTGTATCCCACTGCTGGGCAAAGGCCTCCCCTTTTTCCTTCCACACCTCCCTGTCTTGTGCGATCTCTGGCCATGTTGGCCCTGCAAACCTTATCAAATCGTCACACCACCTTCGCCGTGGCCTGCCTCGACGGCGATGTCCTCCCTCAGGCGTCCAGTGGGTGACGATCTTTGCCCATCTCTCCGGGTGCATTCGCGCGACGTGTCCGGCCCACTCCCACTTCAGCCTGGCTGTTTTTTCTCCGACATCTGCTACTTGAGTTATGGAGCGCAGGATGGTGTTTCTAACTCGTAGAATTCGATATTAGTACTTAATAGTGATGGAACAACGTTAACAATAAAAAAATATTTTCTTGGTATAGAGCTCACACCACGCAAATTATAAGGAAAAATGATTCCACGAACGGAACCACACCATGCTCGCGTGAGCGGTCAATCACTTAACAAAGAAAATTGTCCAGTTTGTCATCAATCAATCAAACTGCCAAGATTTCTCAACTATGTTGGGGTCAAAATAAAAAAAAAACAAAATCAAAATTCACTTATTCAAATTAGGCTGAGAATCAGCACTTTTCGAACGTCAAAATTACATAAGACAGTCCCTACAAAACGCCCGCTCTTCACCGTGGTCGGCTTCCAGTCTAACGGCGCGAAGGTCTCAAAAAAAAAAAATGACACTGAATATATTTTACCAGTATTTTACATGGAGCGACCAGTATTTTATTTTACATGGAGCGACTGCATATCTGACCTCCACAATCCAACTGGGCACTGTGTAGTATTAGTTTCAGTCTATTTAGTTTGTCAACAATATTATCATTCAACGTAGGTACCTACTAATTTACAACATCACATATTCTGCCTAGCCTTTTCCCAAATATGTTGGGGTCGGCTTCCAGTCTAACCGGATGCAGCTGAATACCAGTATTTTACATGGAGCGACTGCCTATCTGACCTCCACAACCCGGTACCTGGGTAATACGATACCTCTTGGTAAGACTGGTTGTCAGACTTTCGGGCTTCTGACGACCCGTAACGGCTGTCAAAGATCCACGAATGACAGCTGGGACCAACGGCTTAACGTGCTTTCCGAGGCACGGAGGAGTCTCGTTATTTATAGATGGTCACCCATCCACTGACCAACCCCGGCAAGCGTAGCTTAACCTGACGGATCGACCCGTGCGGCTGTTATTACTTAGCCACGAGCTCCTCCTACAACATCACATATTGAACCCCAAAATTCGAGGTTTCGTAGACCGTATAGTCACAGAATAATAAAGTTACAGTAGTTTATCTGGGCAGTGACCTTGAATTAATTACCTACGCCCGCTCGGTAGATGTTGCCTACTGGTGTAGGTATACTGAGATTTCGAAGCGCGTCGTTTCGGCCGTTTTCTTTGAAGATAAACTACTGTGACATTGTTATTCTGTGGTGTAGTCGAACCGGAGTCGACGCAATAACACAAGCGAAGTGTGAATGAGGTCTCATGATTAATGGCCCACATCTCAACTGTCAAAGTGAGTTCCTCTGTTAGACCACCGCTGAAATTGGAAACCGTTCTTATATGACGATTTTCAATTGTTTATTTTGGTGCCTTATTTAATTCTACCACTTTCTTTGAATGAATGAATGATAACTTTATTTGCTAGAATATAGGATGTACATTAGATGTTATACAGTTTGTTTGATACACTATATTCAACCTTTCGGTTGTGCAAATGTTAAGTAAAATTAAATTATTGTGAATCATTGACATTTTTAAAATTAGAATTAAATTACATTATATACTATACTTGATTAACAATAGCTTAATAAGTCATTAAAATCAATTTGGTCATTTAGTTATATTATTATATCGAGTCTACATACAAGATCCAGTTAATTCCTAATAATTGATAATTGCAATACTTAAATATTTTTTTAATAACTATCTACTGCATTTATCTGTATCTGCTTAAAATAAATTCATAACATTTTAAATTTAAAATTGTAAATGTTTAAAAAATTAATTAATTAATAAATTCATAGTACATAATTTAAAATTTTCATGCAGTTGAACATTAACATACAAATTTAATGTTTTAAATTAATAAATTCATCGATTGAATAGAAACATCTATCACAAAGCCAATTATAGAGCGTCCTGTTAAATTCTAAGCTTGATAAATTTCTTATGCCTACAGGTAGTTTATTGTATATTGTAACTGCCATAGTGAAACAGTTTTTATCGCACAGTTTAAGTCGATTTTTTGGGATAAGAAATGGTTTTTGAACGACTTTTCTTTTAAACGGAGCTTTATCGTCCTTATTAAAAAGTGATTGATTATTTCTTACAAATTTACTGACTTCAAATATGTATAATGACTCAAATATGTTTAATTCTTTTATTGCATTATAGAACGGTAACATTCATTGGTTACAACGTTTATCTGCAGAAAAACCGAAATATAGCGAATGAAATGATATTTATTTATTTATTTATTAAAACTTTATGCACAAGTAAAAAAAATACCGTACAAAGATATTATCGACAAATAGAACCGTTGTAAAGCTAGATATAAGTTTAATTATTATTATTATATAAATTAAATGTATGTTTGTGAAAGTTCTTAAACTTTATATAATTATGTGATATTAGGTACCTACTAGATAATAATAGATTATAATGATACTATAAATCTTATTATAACAGAATATAATATAATATAATTTAATATAAAAATTTATATTATTTTATTAAAATTCTTGACTTAATGTAAAAATTTTACATTTAATCTAGAATTACAACATTATTAAATAATGTTCTAATTAATAATGTTACAGACACAATATTCTAGTTTTAAGTTATCTTGCTGTGCCCCAACGGGGTTGTGTACTCATTAGTTGTAAGCAAAGCCTGTAACTGTGTGTACATTGTGCAATAAATAAATAGAAATTGATTTATAGTCCCACCAAAATTATTATAGATTGACCAAAGATTGACGTACTAATTCCGTCACTCCCTTATTGGACCAGTCACATTTAATTCGGCAAAGTTCGGGTGTTCCGAAGAGAAACTATGAAACCGTTGACAAGAACGTTGCCGAACTGTAATTTACTATTTGTCTCGGATTATAGAAGAAAGGCAGATAGACCGCGCGGAACACTGAGAGTGAGGCCACAAAAGCAAATATAAATTAAAAAACGAATTCAATATCGAGTCAAATGTACATGTATAGGTACTTATCTGTTCTCTGCATTTTCCCGAGACTATAAATAATTTATTGTCTCAGACCAGTTATGTATATATATTATAAGTACATTTGACTCGAGATTGAATTCATTTTTAACCGACTTCAAAAAGGAGGAGGTTCTCAATTCGTCGGAACCTTTTTATTTTTTTATTTTTTTTATGTATGTTCCCCGATTACTCGAAGTCGGTGGCAAAAAACGAAAATACATATAACTAGACACCGACTTCCGAAATTAAAGTTATTCTCACTTTGTAGTGTTGTTTTTGGAAGTCGGCTGTATTTTTTTGTAAAAAAGTTTTTTTGAATTTCTATTTGCTTTTTTGGCCTCACTCTCAGTGTTCCGCGCGGTCTATCTGGAGCTATTTGTTATGTTTAGCGAATTTCGTACGATCTTACCGTCCAGTGAATAAGTCACCCATCCTTTTCGATAATAACAGCATTTTAGAGGTGCATTTTAGATTGCCTTTAAGATTGGCGATACTTCAAATACATGTACACACGGCTATACATCAAGCTATACATTTCCAGTTTACACTGACGTCTCATTGTAAGGAAATCCTATACAATGCGAGATCAGCCTATACTGGAAATTTATAGCTAGATCTGTAGCCGTGCGTACGTACAGAGCGCATCTTGGATTATTAGTCTCGCTTACAGTTCGCGTCGTGAGTTTGCCGCTCTGAAGTAGGCTACTAATGACTGCGCAGTAGACAATATCTATACTAAAACACCTGCGCGGCATGATGCGCATCGGAAAACCTGGTTTCAGAGCGGCAAACTTACGTGACGCGAACTATACACGTTTCTGAGTGGCAAATATTTTGCCACGATACGTACCTACCATTCTCATATCAAGAAGGAGTATATTGATTACCAATTCGTTTTCCATGTCTGACGATTGTTTTTTTTCAACGATGTTGGTGTCGGCTTCCAGTCTAACCCGATGCAGCTGAATACCAGTATTTTACATGGAGCGACTGCCTATCTGACCGTCACAACGCAGTTATTGGGTAATACGATACCCCTTCCTGCTTGCTTCTGGTCAGACTTCCGGGCTTCTGACGACCCGTAACGACTGTCAAAGATCCATGAATGACAGCCGGGACCAACGGCTTAACGTGCTTTCCGAGGCACGGAGGAGTCTCAGTATGTAAAGATAGACACCTATCCACGGACCAACCGCGGCAAGCATAGCTTAACCTAATCTATCGACTCGTGCGGCTTTTATTACTTAGCCACAAGCCCGTGTCAAATTGATAAACAATTAATTTCCTTGACTGTACAAAATCAGGACATGAAACCCTAAACTAAAATCTAAAAACATTAGGTACGCACGGCTACAGATCAAGCTATACATTCCAGTATAAGCTGATCTCACATTGTATAGGATTTCCTTACAATGAGAGGTCAGTGTAAACTGGAAATGTATAGTTTGATGTGTAGCCGTGTGTACAAGCCGAGTGAGGTTTAATGAGAATAATTTCTCAAATAGACGTACACTATGTAGTTTAAGACTGAAGTTGCTGTAGTTAGCCCTAAGTAATGTACCTCGTTGTAGGTATTGTGTTAAAGTCTAGAACAAGTTCAGAGAGGTTTATAACGTTACCTACCCAGAAACCAAGGTGACTGAGGCCCGCACCCTAATTGCGTCACACACTATCAATCACAATCTGAATGGGTTTGAAGCATATTGAAGTGAAGTGTCGACTGCACCCCATGTGTGCATAAGGAAAAATCCTGATAATAGGTATTCAAACTCAAACTCAAACTCAAAGCATTTATTTCAATTAAACCAATTACAGGCACTTTTGAATTGTCAAGGGGTCGGTCAGTCAAAAAGATGAAGCTAGGCGCCCATTCCAAAGCATAGTAGGTACCTGTGGAGAAGAACGGGCAAGAAACTCCACGGACACTCTTTTAAATCAAGATATGGTTACAAAATAATGGTTACATCATTCATGTTGAAATTTTACATGTGAGAACGATGCAGAACGTTAAAAGCGTCCTTAAAAAAAAAACAATTCAAATATTTAAATTAAATTAAAATAAGCCGTGGCCGCTAAGGTATGACCAGCCTTCACTGACAGCGCTTGTTCATGAATATGATATAAGCTTATAGTATATAAGCTTATATCATATTATATCAATCAATCTGCCTAGCCTTTTCCCAACTATGTTGGGGTCGGCTTCAAGTCTAACCGGATGCAGCTGAATACCATTATTTTACATGGAGCGACTGCCTATCTGACCTCCACAACCCATTAACTGGGTAATACGATACCCCTTGGTAAGACTGATTGTCAGACTTTTGGGCTTCTGACTACCCGTAACGACTGTCAAAGATCCACGAATGACAGCCGGGACCAACGGCTTAACGTGCTTTCCGAGGCACGGAGGAGTCTCGGTATGTAAAGATGGTCACCCATCCACGGACCAACCCCGGCAAGCGTAGCTTAACCTGATGGATCGACCCGTGCGGCTGTTATTACTTATATAAACGTAAAAAAACATCATCCGATGGAAAAAAAATCATCATCATCAGTAATTGTGAAGCTATGGGGTTTGCATCTAAACCCCCCCACCCCTCCCTCTGGGGTTTTGGGTTCATAAATTAGTACATAAAGACGTTTGAGGGGTTTCCATTGCTTCATATGTTAGAATAATTTGTCTGCTCAACAACGTAAATAACGCAATGAATGTTGTTGAGCTATCAAAATGAAACCCATTCCTACTGTAAGCCGACGTCCGCACGGACGTAAAAATATCGCGGCGGGATTTTATCGCGCACTGGATTTTCAACTCTCGGTGTTCAGCCGAACTTTGAGAATCCAACCTAACAACAACAGAGTGCATCCCAGCACGTCGAAAAAACACACTGTTGGATTTTCAACTCTCGGCGCTAAGCAGAGCATTGAGAATCCAGTGCGCGAATAAAAATCGCCGCGATATTTTTACGTCCGTGCGCACGTCGGCTAAGTGTGTTACGCAATTACCTCACTGTACACGGTTTCGGGTGATGCGACTTGCGACGCGACTTGCGTCAAGCGACACGCACGCGTCACTTGTTTCCGTCCATCACTCCGCAAGTCGCGTCGCGGTGACTCGTGGCTTGCTCTAAACAACTTCTTTCATTTGTTTTCTCCGCAGTTGCTCTCGCAAGTCACGTGTTGCTTGAGCGTGAAGCTCGTGGCCACGGGGTTACAACTAACAAAAGTCCTGGAAACAAAACGTAACATAATTTGTCTCGGTTGCATTCTCTGAAGAGCAGAGGTGTGAAGTACAGCCACATTTTGCAAGTTACGTCCAAGTTCCAGTGTTGTATGTTGATCAAAATATGATTCGCGACTATATCAAATATGTATTTACATAATTATTACCATAAAAATCATCAATACATCTCTATATGTTAGATTTGTTCCAAAAATGTCATGATTTAGAAATCGTATTTCGCGAATCATATTGATAACAACATAACAACCTGACACTGACTTGCAAATTGCAAAAAACGTAAGAAAATTTGAATTTCGCGGGTTACCATTGCGCATTAAACATAAAACTCCTAGAAGTACAGAACTTTTAATTTTATCATGATCATTTTTGTGAACGCTAAACATGCATGGCATACATTTTCACTATGAGGGGATTTGATGGAAATTTGTATCGCGCAGCCTCTACGGCGTGGGCGAGGCTTTACACAGTTACTCGTACATAAGTAAATAAAGTAAGTATTAATTAATTTTCAGCCGTGAGTTGAAAACTCGCATGTATGAAAACTACACGGATTTTTCAGCAGTAAAAAGAGTAGTAAAATATTGAAATGTCGCGAGTGGTGGTGTTTATTTTCTGCCCACCGCCAGTGTAGTGTAGTGTAGGTAGTACCTAGTGTAGTGTAGTACTTAGTCTAGTGTAGTATGTAGTGTAGTACCTAGTTTAGTGTGTAGTGTAGTACAGTTTAGTGTAGTGTAGTACTTAGTCTAGTGTAGTATGTAGTGTAGTACCTAGTTTAGTGTGTAGTGTAGTACCTAGTTTAGTGTGTAGTGTAGTACTTAGTCTAGTGTACAGTGTAGTACCTAGTTTAGTGTGTAGTGTAGTACCTAGTTTAGTGTGTAGTGGAGTACCTAGTTTAGTGTGTAGTGTAGTACCTAGTTTAGTGTGTAGTGTAGTACTTAGTCTAGTGTAGTATGTAGTGTAGTACCTACTGTAGAGTAGTGAGTAGTGTAGTGTGTAGTGTAGTGTGTATAGTGTAGTACCTAGTGTAGTGTGTATAGTGTAGTGTGTAGTGTAGTGTGTATAGTGTAGTGTGTAGTGTAGTGTGTATAGTGTAGTACCTAGTGTAGTGTGTATAGTGTAGTGTGTAGTGTAGTGTGTATAGTGTAGTGTGTAGTGTAGTGAGCAGTGTAGTGTTAAGTAGGCTTGTCTTTTGCGTCTACCTTAACCTAAAATCATGTGTTTGTGATTCCCAATGACCTAAGCAGGGGTATACCGCGCGTAATATACCTATAGGTATATTACGCCGTTTCGCCAACTATTCCAGGGTCACATGTAATTAGTGTGTCTACCTTCTTCTTAAAATGTACATCACCATCTGCCAATAGCCTTTTCCCAACTATGTTGAGGTCGGCGTCCAGTCTAATCGGATGCAGCTGAATACCTGTATTTACATAGAGCACTCTGACCTCCGAGTGACTAAAAATGTGAGCATAGGAAATTTCAAAATGTTCCATATCTCAGACTTGGGTTACTTATGATTTTTTTCTTAATGGTGGCGCTAGTTGGCAGCACTACTCGCCTTAAGTAGAAATTCCTCAGTCAAAACCATGGCTTGTCATCTGGCTACATTATGTGACATTTTTCGTACTCCACGCGCAATAGGACTGAACCCATGTCAAATGGGTTCATGGTTAGGTAGCAATCAGTTCATGCGGTTAGCCGACTGGATTAATTTGTGTGAAATTTATACTCCTCGTTTTAAATGTGTCTGACATTTAAAACGAGGAGTATAAATGTCACATTGAGGAGTATAAATAACATTGTTCAAACATTGTTCGCGAGGATCAGAAAAATGTAATGCCACCTCAATCGCCACTTGGTTAAAATTAATTAATTAATAGTTGCCTGGGTGTGTGGTCAGCTAGAGATTAAGTAAAGGGTACGTGCTCCTCTACATCAGTTAGGTTTCTAGTTGGTCCAGTGACAAGAGTTGTGATAGACCATAAATTTATTGTTGTCTCTAAACCTGTAGGAATCTTATTCAACTGTAGTAATACTGATTACCCACCTCCTACATAGATTATGAAGTTACCTTAGTAGTAGTTAATAAGCTTAGTTTAGCTAAATACAGTTAAACCAGAAAAGGTATACGCTTCAGTAATTTTCCTGTTTCCGAATTAGCTTGAATGTCACACCACAATGTTACCTTGTAAGTTTCTAGTTCTACTACTCGACGCAGTGGGATATGTTTAGTACGCTGGTCTTGGGTTTACCCCCAATCCGCCAATCTGCCGTCTGCCAATTCGACTGGGTTACACCTATTTGACTGGTTATCCACTCGAAATGTGTCTGACATTTAAAACGAGGAGTATAAATGTCACATTGAGGAGTATAAATAAACATTGAATTTAGATATTGGTGGGAAAAAATGCTGAAAAGTACTGGATTAAAACTAATTCTCTCTCTCTCTCTGGATATAAATACACGTGCATAGAAAGTTTAATCTTGCCAAAGTTACGGTTATTTTAACGGTCCGTGATTCCAATATTTTATAACTTTTCTTACTTGACTACGCGACGAAAGATGAGAATGTTCGCTTTTATAATTTCTAATATGACGATTTTATTATCCACGTCCATAAAATTTATGGAAATACGTTATAACGTTATTGTGGACGGAAAAAAGGCGTTTTCATATATTTCCATACATTTTACTTCCCTGTGTTATCGTGATGCCATGACGTGGACGTGAACATCCACGAAAGTATCATCACGTTAGAGATTAAAAAAACAGTCAGGAGCGAGTCTGACTCACTCACCGAGGGTTCCGTTCCGTTCCGGGACGCGAGAGGGAGAGGCAACAGCCGCGCCCTCGCGCCCCTAGCCGCCGCAGGAGACGCCCTGGGCGGCGGGAATCTATCGCCGATTCCCGGCCACCGTAGGCGCGGGCTTGCGGTCGACGAGTAATGGGCAGCTCGCCGTCCGGTAAGGACCAGGCCCGGGTCGACGGCGCGTTGTGTTCCACGCGCGCCTCAAAGAGATGTCAGCAGTGACGGGGTCCAATAGGGCCGAAGCCGCCGGGGTCGCGGGTAGTTCGAAAGAGATACCGTGGCCCTGGCACGGGCAACTGAAGGAACACGGGTGGGTTTTAGTCAGTAAAAGTCTGACACACCCTCCCGCTCTGCCCGGAGCGGGAGAAGTCATTTGATGATTTCCCATCCACAAAAAAAAAAAAAAAAAAAAAAAAGGGTTCCGTTCCGATTTCTGAAAAAGTGTGCTATTTAGAGACATCGTTTTATTTTTCCTGTAATTTTTACATATAAACTTCTATCACATATAATAATTTCAGATTTTTCTTTATGCAAACTTCGGAGGGGGGGGGGGGGGGACGGACGGTATTTTTTTAAACATAGTAGGGGACTTCGAATTTTTAAGAACTCCTTTAAAAAAATATATATATTTCTTTCTTATTTGCAAAATAGTTGGGCATACGTTATCTAAAACTGTTCCAAATTTGTAGTTGATAGCATTAATAGTTCTTGAGATATCCAGCTGTGACAGACGGACACACATACTGAGTCGAACCATAAGGGTCCTTTTTACCATTTTGGTACGGAACCTTATGTGTTTAATGCAAACAAAAGACTACTTAAAACATTTGACACTTGAGACATTTTAGCTTTTTTTCTGGAATAGCAACGTATCTGTGATGTTTCTGGTATTGAAAATGTCAATAGGCACGTGGCGGTGCATAATCAGCCTATAACTTTCCCACTGCTGGGACACAGGCCTCCTCTCTGTGAGAAGGGAGTGGGCCGGTGTAATCGACAACGGGGGCCCAGTGCGGGTTGGTAGATGTCACATAATGTCTTCGTTCAAATCAGCAATGCCAGACAACTAGTGCCTGACACTAGCTCAGGCAGTTTTGCTGAACTGGACCTTTTTAGCGTAGCTGTGAGGCACACATTCCCGCTAATTCTAATTTCTTACATCGCATTTTGATTTTACACTTTTTTATTTGTTTTTTTTTATCTGTTGTATTTAAATTATATTGTGTGCCTTTTTAGTCTGTGCTAAATAAATATATTTTCTTTCTTCGAATTTTTGGTGCTACACGCAGTTTTTCTCACGATGTTTTTCTTCACCATTTTGAGAGCAGTGGAGAGTGTGGTAGCGGTAGCGACCAGTTACCAATTAAATAGGGTGGGCCTCCTGCCTGATTGCCACCCAATATAAAAAAAAATCATTAAGCGCAAAGTTATTAAGAGCAAAGTTGTTAAGAGCCTATACTACCTCAAATGGCTTATCATGATTGTCCGTTATGTCGAAAAGCAGCATTAATTTTGAAATAAATATATGGTAACGTTGAGGATTAATGTTAAGTACTATGTTTGACGAAAACACGATTCCATAAAATTTTCTCGATATTCTTTTTTTTCCAAAGTTACCTCCAAACCAAATAACAAAACGCTGGTATTAAAAAAACACTTCAAATTAGACCATGAAATTTTGCATACTAACTGAACTAACTATAAAGCAGGTCTTATGTTTTTATTTTTTTTTTCAAATTACCGTTATCTTCACCTCGCTCTCGCTCCGTTCGCGACCAGTATCCTGCAAGCGAGATAAAAAGCCGAGATAGTATGGGCTCTTAAAAGTCTCTTGTGCACAATGAATCTTTAAACTTGATGCTATAGGATTACCTACTTTCATATATAAGTAGCACCTTCCTCATCAGCCAGGTAAATCTTTTCACACGTGGCCCTTTGATGTCGCTACCATTTATAAGAGATACCTTTTCCCTTTATACATGCTCGAGGCTTTTGTAAAGAAATATTGCGAATGTACTTCTTGGATGATTGAAGATTTTCAACATGTTTGTTTAGACATGGGATTCAAGATTATGGATGATGCGTGGTTTAAAAAAAAGTAATTCTATTTAGGTCGTCAGTCAGATAATAAAAAAAGATATTAGACACGTATTTTTTGCTTTAGCATACTATTAAAAAAATAGTTCTAGTTAGTATAGTTAAAATGCATTATAGTTAGGGAGGGCTCGCTACATCATAAATACGTATAAAATCTAGCAAGGCGTGACGTCATGCCACATTTTAAGTCAATGTATCGCCCTAATCTTTTTATTATGTACGTAAAATAGTACATTTTGATACATGTGGAGAATTTTTGTTATTGCATTCGAGGCAGAATTAACACCCAAGCCGTAGGCGAGGTTGTTTTTGAGCCGAGAACTGCAAAAATAAATGTCCACGTGTATCAAACGACGTTTTTCAATACACTTTTGAAGAAATAAAATAAAATAATGAAAAATATTTTTGTCATGAATTAATAGGAAACTATGATTTAAAATTTTCTTTGATTGAAGGAGAAGCAAAGGTATAAAGCCGATAAACAGCCTAATATGAAAAATAGAAAATTTTAATATTTCTGAGTGTAGAACACAAATAAATGTTAATTTGTTTATAAACGTTTTTTTTTATTGTAATAATCATGGTTTTTGATGATATTTTAGTTATAAACATTATTCAAATATCCAAAAAATATTAACGCCGTAAAGACGCTTAACTCTTTGCCGAGATTAAAAAAAAACATTCACCTCCGAATAGAGACGGTGTGAATAGAGGCATTGAACCAATTTGGACTAAGTATAGGTATAAGTTATCTGTGGAAATTTTTATTCCCGCACACGTGTTGGAAAATGAAAAATCGCACGCGTGAGACATTTAGTGCATTGTGAACCTAATCGTAGTGCTATATGAACCAGTTTTCGAGGAAGTGTATTGAAAAGAGATATAATACGTGTCCAATATTTTTTAATAATCTACAAGACGGACAAAAAAATTTTTTTTGTCATCCTCCGTATGTGGGAAAAGGCTAGGCCTATTGATGAGAGAGATTGGATTCACAGCTGCTTATCATATTATGATACATGGTAGCTAATGGGATTTTTAAAGGAACGACTAGATTGTTAATAAATAATCTCAACATAATGTTACGTAGACGCTAACGCCATCTGTTATCGAGTAGCAGAACTACACGGTACGTCGATTCGTGACAGATTTTTCTAGAAAATTCTAAACCCTTCCAGAATGTTCTAGATGGTTAACTGTCGTTTTGCAGCATTCTAGATCATTCCTGTAAGTACTAGAATGTTCTCGAATTATGGCCTCGAACTTTCTAGAAGCTTACACTCGTCATAAAAGTAGAGGTTTGCCAGCGGTCTATGGCAGTTCAGCTAGGAATGCGAAACAGTCAACTACAGCGAACTACAAGTTTTAAAGGAGATTCTGTTTAAAGTATCTGATTACTGTATTTGTGATGATGTAAATATAATGTGTTTTTGGTGTAAACTGGCATAAAATTTATCCCGAACCCCAGCTCGCAACAATAACAAAAAATATCTAATAAAAAATCTTGACATCATAAAAAACGTATATTCTGGCGACAGTTATTTACCGTTGTGATTCGTAATTCAGTAGGTTTTCAGAAACTTGGGTGACAATGTTGAATAATAAAATTATTTAGTGTTGTACAAAATTAAACAGCATTAAACGTTGCTTCCTGTCTGGATCCGGGAATTGGCAGTTTATTTATTAAATGAATTACATCATTTATGTGCAAAGTATTTAACAATTGCTTGTATTTTAACTGTAAAGCTTGAAGCCAGTTTATTTATTTTTTAAATAGAGTAGGTACTTTTTAAAATGTAGGAATCAAACAGTTTATGTAACAGAAATAGTAACTTTTATTGAATTGCTTATTTTGACAGCTAAGCGTTTCAGTTGAGCTACTTTTTGGACGTCATGGTACCTAAAATTAAGTGAATGAAACCAAAACTTGCGATTGAGTTTGGGGCAAACGCTGTCAGATGGCATGGCCTAATTTGAATTGTTAAACTGACGTCGTGGTACAAAATAGAAGAACAGTTCAGTTTAGGTCCTAAAATGGATCGTGTGAAGAGCTTGTGGTAGGCCTACTGAGCATTTAACCATTTACTCACTGCAAATCGTCGATTTCAGACCATTTAACTCCGATTTCCTACTAACATCTCTTCCACTATAAATCACTGGTATCTCAGATTAACTAGAAAAGTGCATTAAGACATTAGAAGAGTAATATTGGGAACAAGCCAGATTTTACACCCACAAGATAGAGTACTGCAGAAGACGGAACGTAAATTTCTGTCTTCCGTTCTTTTCTTGTCAACTGTAATACAATCCATACTGTTTGGGCTCAGTGGAGCTCGTGGCCAAGTAATAACAGCCGCACGGGTCGATCCATCAGGTTAAGCTACGCTTGCCGGGGTTGGTCCGTGGATGGGTGACCATTTTTACATACCGAGACTCCTCCGTGCCTCGGAAAGCACGTTAAGCGTTGATTCCGGCTGTCATTCGTGGATCTTTGACAGTCGTTACGGGTCGTCAGAAGCCCGAAAGTCTGACAATCAGTCTTACCAAGGGGTATCGTATTACCCAGTTAATGGGTTGTGGAGGTCAGATAGGCAGTCGCTCCATGTAAAATAATGGTATTCAGCTGCATCCGGTTAGACTGGAAGCCGACTCCAACATTGTTGGGAAAAGGCTAGGCAGATTGATTGACTGTTTGGGCTCAGTATACAGGGTGTAAGTGTAAACAGTGGCAATATTTTAAGGGGTCATTGTAATCATCATTATGAACAACTTTTACTATGGAACCAAACCTGAAATCGCGAAAAAAAATCAGCTGTTCAGTACATTTATGTTCGCATAATTCGTCAAGATGTAGGGAACAGCTGATTTTTTTTCGCGATATCAGATTTGGTCCCATAGTAAAAGTTGTTCATAATGATGAGTACAATGACCCCTCAAAATATTGCCACTGTTTACACTTACACCCTGTACAATGAGTTTCTAGTACCAGTCCACAGTAGCTGGGTACTTTTTTTCCGTATTGGTGACGGTTTCGAGATCGTCTACAGTTCAAGTTTTCTGACACTTGGCACACAGTAGTTAATGAGACATTGTCCGGTTCAAAACACCGCACTTGCTAAGAGTCTATGTCGCCTCGTTATGCCCAATTATGATTGCAATATGTTGCTCATTTCATACAATATGGGAAGTTCGTATACTTACACTTTAGAGCGCATCCAATTGCGTGTAATATTAAGAAAACTGCACTGTGAATCATGAAAAGAAACGTCAATTTTTAGCACGGCTGCTCCAGAGGCTAATCGGCCTACTTACGGGGTGATAAGGCGATTCACAGCTACGATCCAATCCCCTGGGACAACTATTGGCTCAGATTACGCCACCGAGAGTTGTATAGTACCTATATCAGATGGTCAGCTCCATAGCGAGCGAAAACAAGCGCACGCACACAAAGGGGGGACCGGGGGTTCACAGTCTCGAGCGATGCGACTTGCGCCAAGCGACACGCGTGCGCGTCATATGTTTCCATGCGTCGCGCACGTGGCTCGTGCTCTAAACAACTTCTTTCATTTGGTTTCTCCGCAATCGCTGTCGCAAAACGCGTGTCGCTTTAACGTATAGCGTACATTTGGCGAACTCAATCAAGTCATAATGGCTAATTTACATAGTGCGAGCTAGCGTGTGAGTAGGGCAACCGAGTGGCTACAGGGCAGCAACTCACACTGTGTGGACGTGTCATACGAGTTGCTCGCACTTGCGAGTTGGAGCGAGCTACTGCTCGCAGCCGAGTAACTTCAACATTTTTTTGTTTTCACTCGCCTATTCGCCTCACTCGCCTGTCTCGCATCGTTCAGGCGCTTTCGGCAGTAATTCGCCAGTCAGTCGCAAGAGATTCTGTATGATCTTTTCAGCCAATTATAATATTTCCAAACACACAACTTGCAAGAGACTATACTCCATTTACAATAACATTAGACATTTAAACAAACCTTTTTTACAGTCCGTTCAACCGATTTTGACTTCTAGCAATAAAAGTCAAAATCGGTTGAACGGACTGCCAACGCAAGTTGGTGGCATGACAAATGGCAGCTGCAGTAAACAGTAACAACTTTTTTGCCTTTATTGCCATCCTTAAACCTGGGGAATAGAAGTCAAAATCGGTTGAACGGACTGTAAAAAAGGTTTGTTTAAATCTTATTGTAAATGAAGTATAGGCAGCTACTCTCTTAATGAAAACAGCCAAGGCAAGCCGAGCTGATGTCATGCGAGTACACATCACGAGCAGCTGTCTACTATCTAGGCAGCAACTAGCACTGTGTAAACCAGCCATTAATGCCAGTCGCGAGTACGCTTGCACTCGTACGGGGAGCGGATCTTGATGTGTGCGTGCGTTTTCGCTCGTTGTATGAATCCAACCTTCTGTACCTACCTATAACATTTTGTGTTGCGACACTGGGAATAGTGGGTGAAAGAGACGGAGATAGATAAGGAAAGCATTGTGGTTGTATTGGTAACTTAACCTTTTATGACGTTACGTAAGAAAAGGAAACTGTAGCTGTTGATTGTGCAAGGTTTATGTAGTGGTGGATAAGTTTTTAGGGAAAAATATAATACTCATTCTACCTACAATTTATGTAAGATCATCAAATTACTAGATCTTAATATTATGATGGTATAGTTAACATTAACTTGTAGCTGCATCAACATATGCATACCTATTCAAAGGAAAGCGCGCCGCGCGCGCCGGCCGAGTGACCGACCACTCTGCTGGCGCATGGCTATCGCCACCACGATGGTGGCGCTCCCGTTCGTGCATAGTGTGTACTAAAGACAATACGTGCAGTGCCGTGGTTGGTTTACTTAATTTGCAATGTTTTAAATTCACCCGCAACAATATTTTTCATTTTTGTAAAAGAGTATAAATAGCTAAGCATACCTAAAATAAACTCAGTACTATTCAGTGTCTTCTCTTTTAATCATCTCCAATTCCTAACAAACTTAAATCTAGTATGAGAGCAGTGGTGGCCCAGTGGTGGCCACAACTCATAAGAGTTGTAGGTCGTAGGTCGAAATTTCATCACCACTGCTCTCAAAACGGTGAAGGACAACTTCGTGAGGAAACCGGCATGTCCTAGAACCAAAAATTCGAAGACATATCATAACATAACATCTACCAACCTGCACTGGGCCCGCGTGGTGGATTACGGCCCAATCTCACCGAGAGGACGGCTGCACCAGCAGTGGGAACATTATAGGTTGATTATATTATTTATGAGAGATTAAAATTTTTTCAAGCAAAAAAAGTTAATGAAAAAAAATCATAACTTTGTATACATAAGTAATTTGAAAAGTATAACGTAATAGAATTAAATAAACATTTTTATAAAGAATTCAACAAAAAGCTGTAATTGCGAAATCTCTAATTAATAGTTTCAGAGAATCTATTTATAAATTCAAAAAGCGCAACTGAAACTAATTAAAAGGATCGGATCGTCACAACTTACTAATAAATTATCTAAACCTTCGTTTGTTTAATTTAAATCATTTGAGAGGCCAGTTGTTTTTATTTGAGTTTGATGAATCACGTCCCTCGATCTGGATAACAATCCAATTCGAAATTACCAACTTTTTAGAAGTGTTGTGTTACAAAAAGCAATTAGGAACATTTTATTAAAATTCCGCAAAATCAGCACTTTTGTTCCCCGTTGGGGAAAGTGAAAGGGTTTAGTAGGTATACATAAGTATACTTACCTACATTTCAAGCAGCGTTTTCACTATCCTGCCAAGCGAACATTTGTTCAGAGCAAATGTTTGCTGTTCTGCCGGTGTTCGCTCAAAACATCTGTTTTCTCTATACCCTGCCGAGCAAACATTTGTTCTGAGAAATTTTTTGCTGTTCTGCCGATATCAGCTCAAAACAGAAAACATCTGTTTTCACTATACCCTGCCGAGCGAACATTTGTTCAGAGCAAATGTTTGCTGTTCTGCCGGTGTTCGCTCAAAACATCTGTTTTCTCTTTACCCTGCCGAGCAAACATTTGTTCAGAGAAATTGTTTGCTGTTCTGTCGATGTTCGCTCAAAACAGAAACCATCTGTTTTCACTACACTCTGCAGAGCGAAAATTTGTTCAGAGCAAATGTTACTGTTCTGCCGATGTTCGCTCAAAACTGAAACCATCTGTTTTCACTATACTCTGCAGAGCGATGTTCAGAGCAAATGTTACTGTTCTGCCGATGTTCGCTCAAAACTGAAACCATCTGTTTTCACTATACTCTGCAGAGCGAAAATTTGTTCAGAGCAAATGTTACTGTTCTGCCGATGTTCGCTCAAAACAGAAACCATCTGTTTTCACTATACTCTCCAGAGCGAAAATTTGTTCAGAGCAAATATTACTGTTCTGCCGATGTTCGCTCAAAACAGAAACCATCTGTTTTCACTATACTCTGCAGAGCGATGTTCAGAGCAAATGTTACTGTTCTGCCGATGTTCGCTCAAAACAGAAACCATCTGTTTTCACTATACTCTGCAGAGCGAAAATTTATTCAGAGCAAATGTTACTGTTCTGCCGATGTTCGCTCAAAACAGAAACCATCTGTTTTCCTAGGAAAGGTTTATTTTCTTAAAAATAACGGTTTAATCTTATAAATAACGGGTTCATCTAAAGGATTTTATTGTTTAAACATAATTAAATTTCAGAACATTACCTACAAGGTAAGCCCTTGTTATTGCAGACATTTCTCTTTGAAGGCTCAACGCTTTGAGTAGAATTAACGTTATCCTTCTTAATGTTGACACGAGAATTAATTACGCTGATTAAGAACGTTTGAACTCTTAAGGTTACGCTAGTCGCTCATTCTTCCATACAAACGTAGTATGGTGATTACTCGTCTGTTTGACGGTGTGTGTTAAAACTTTTTTACAAGAAAATACAACCGACTTCCAAAAACAACACTACAAAGTGAAAAATAACTTTAATTTCGGAAGTCGGTGTCTAGTTAAATGTATTTTCGTTTTTTGCCACCGACTTCCGAAAATAAAGTTATTTTTCACTTTGTAGTGTTGTTTTTGGAAGTCGGTTGTATTTTTTTGTAAAAAAGTTTTTATTTTTCACTTTTTAGTTGTGTACCTACCCCACACAAATTCTAATACTACTATCTGCGAAACAAACTAGAACATCATCCATATAAAAGTGGGGAAAAAATACATATTATTGAAGCTAACTCAAAAACTACCGAAGCAAAGTTAATCAATTTTATATGGGACCAACTGTGATGTATATACCCTCTCGAATAAAACAAAAAAAATCCAAATCGGTCCAGCCATCTTCGAGTAAAAGGTTCCGACGAATTGAGAACCTCCTCCTTTTTGAAGTCGGTTAAAAAAACTAAAAATTATATCAGTTTGTCTCGTCATTATCTAGCCCTTGTACGGAAGCAGAATCAGAAAAAAATATTGGTTTGGAAGTTATGAGCGCCGATATATTCTATATTTCACACTAATTTTATCGCATCTTTGGGCTTAAATAAATACCTCCCGGAGTATGAAAATGGCAAAATTGTTACCGTACAGGGATAGATAATTTATTTAAGAATTTATTCAAGAACGAAGTGTATTCGCCTTAATAGAATAAGAAAAGTGCTATTGGACACATTCTTAGTAAAGACAATTTAATAGTTTAGGTTATAATTGAATTACTTATTAGCCTATTTATAAGGCTAGATTGTAATACGATTAGGGTCCATCCTATTAATGAGCCCTAGGAAAAGGGAAAAAAATTAAGAATTCAAATAACTTTATTTTGAATAAATAAATTTAGTAGTTTTTTTTCAGTTTCAGTACAGTTCTGGAGGCATAGCGCTTGATGGCGCGCTTCTCCCAGTCTGCTCCGACTTTCGGTATCTCGGTTCACTCGTGCAAAGCGATGGCGAAGTAGATCGGACGGTTAAGCATAGGATTAACACTGGATGGGGGTCACGGGGACAATCTGCGACTCCCGCATTCCCCTTAAACTTAAGGGGAAGATATATAAAACAATGGTTAGACCTGCTGTCTTGTATGGATCAGAATGTTGGGCCACAAAAGGGATAAATGAAAAGCAGTTGCATGCAGCTGAGATGAGAATGCTAAGAGGGATGTGTGGTGTTACACGAATGGATAGAATAAGAAATGAGTACATAAGAGGAAGTCTAAAAGTGGCACCGGTGACTGAAAAGTTGTGCGGAAATCGGCTGTCATGGTATGGGCATGTGATGCGGAGGAGTGAGGAAAATGTCGTGAGGAAAGTTTTGAGTATGAATGTCGATGGCTATAAGAGTAGGGGAAGACCAAAGAAACGATGGATGGATTGTGTGAAAGATGACATGGCTAGAAAGGGGGTGACTACCGAGATGACGAATAATAGAAAAGTATGGAAAAAAAGGACATGTTGCGCCGACCCCAAATAGATTGGGATAAGGGCAGGAGAATGATGAAATTTAGTAGTTTTTTTTATAATATTCTTGAATCGCGATTCGAGTAGCGGAACATCATGTGAGTCAGTTGAATTGAACTACTGCGATTTCACTGCTATGGTTTTGCGGCGGAGGTGTGCTAAGGCCTTTAGCAGGCAAATTGCAGATTACTTACTGCACGACTAAAAAGCAAACTAAATCAAAATCCAATCAAAAATCATTGATTCAAATTACGCTAGAACCAGCATTCAGTTCAATTCAATTCAATTTAAGTATTTAAATTTTTGATCGTAAAAACTACATAAAACAGTCCCCCAAAACGACCGCCATTAACCACTTCCTATAAGTTCTTCAGCTGCGAAGAAGTGGCCCAACCCCCAACTCCCCAATAACTGCTTCCATGTAAACGGGTTTTATTGAACAAAATTTACGCAGCACGTTAGCAATAAATATATGACAGTTTATTAGCAAAGTGGCCACGTTGGAACTAAAACATGTTCTCTATTATGTTTGTAGTAATAGCACCGTATGCTAATAACAGACGTAATTTGCGCACAACAATAATTGCTTTGAAGTCCATTTCATTAATTGATTTGAATAATAACGTATTTTCCTTGAAAATGGCTGCAAATACAACTAACTAGCTATTTTACATGATTTTCTATAGGGGTGCGGCATTCGTATTTTAAAATTATTGCTCACTACCACATTATAATTATTATTCATGTGGTGGCATCTATATCACCACGGCTTATTAGTCTAGACGATCGAATTTACTTTTTCAAATATGTCGTCAGTCGAGTCAAGTCACTAATTCCCTTTAGTGAGTAATTGAGTAAGAGTTTAACCTAGACACTTTTTTTTAATTTGTTTTTCAAATATTTATTTATTTGTATGTACAGTGGGCTGCATCAATTGGGTACCCTAGTTGCATTCAAGTTTTAATACAACTGAGGTACCTAATTGATGCAGCCCACTGTACATATAAAAAACTAACAGATTTAAAATAATAATATGGACATGGTATATAAAACCTAGACACTTTGTATTAGTATACTGGGAAATTATTAAGTACAAAAAAAAAAAAAAAATACAAAATACAAAAAGTTTTATTGGCAAAAGAAAAGGTGATGACAGAATACACAAACACAAAATTTAACTTTGTACATCACAACAATGCAAGGTTTGACCGTTGACCCACAAACTAAGCAGGGCTTGTATCTTGTGGGTCGGAGTGCGATTGAGCATAAAGAAATATGTCGGTTTACAAATCTAAGGCTAGTTTAGTAAGGCGTGTATTGTGTTGTGTGTGTGTGTGTGGGTGGGTGTGTGAGTGTGTTTGTGTGAGTGACTGAGGGTGAAAGTGTGAGAGATTGTATGCTGGCTGTTTGTAAAGTTTTGTCGACAAGCCCAGTGGCTTGTCGACAAAACTTTACAAACAGACAAAACTTTAGAGAAATGATTCTGTTTCGGTGTATGTAAGTTCCAGAAGCCATTTCTTTAGTACACTTTTTAGGCGAGCGGTGAACAAGTCTTTGATGTCCAGTGATTTGCAGACTTTGTTAAATGTGTGTAGGTGAGAGTAAGCTGGGCTCCGTCTGGCCAAAATTCGCAGGCGGAGTTGGTATACTGAACACCCGCTTTGCCAGAAGTGCACAATAGTCAGCTCTTTTAGGAAGGGTCTGTGAGTGCGGACGGTCGCCGTTAGAATGAAAAGTTGCCTTACGCGGAGGACTTGGACTTCTCTATAGAGCTCGTCAGTAGAGAAACGGAAAGGTTTTCTAAAAGTGACTTTAAGAAGTGCCCTCTGAGCTCTCTCAACATAAATCATGTGGCTTTTTCCGGCATTTCCCCAGACCGAGACGCAGTATTGTATTATGGGCTAACAGATAGCAAGGTAGACCTTTCTCAAAAGGTCTAGAGGCAGGCAGTCACGAAGATTCTTCATTACGAAAATTAATTTCCTTGTTCTGCCAGCTAAAGCAGCGATATTTGGCCAGAAAGAAAGCCTCGAGTCAATAGTGACGCCTAGATATCGGACAGACAAGGTGCGTTCAATTGGGTGGCATGTGCAGTTTGCAAGTTGTGGACCTGACAAAGTAGGGCAGGTGTGTATTATCAGTTGTAGATCGTTTGGAGGACTAGAAGTTGAGGTTTTCGAAAAGGCGATGTATTTAGTTTTTTCAGTGTTAAGTGACAGTAAGTTATTATCAAGTGCCTCTGTGATAAAAGTCATACCCTCCCCTGCACGACTGTACACAAGTTCCCACGACTTGTCATGAAACAGAATCACTGTGTCATCCGCATAGGTTATTATTTCGGCGTGATCTAATTCTAGGTTAGAGATGTCGTTTATGTATAGCGTAAAAAGCGTGGGACCCAGTATGCTGCCCTGAAGGACTCCATAGTTTATAGGGAGCTGTTGACTACAGAAATTATCAATTTTTATAAATTGCGCGCGAATAGAGAGGTAGCTTTTGAACCATTCGTAAGTAACTCCTCGGATTCCCAGCGTCTCCAGTTTCCTCAGGAGTAAAACCACGGACACTGCGTCGAACGCCTTTGCCAGGTCAAGAAAAACCGCGATGCACTTATCTCTGTTTTCCGTGTGAGACGCTATACCATTAACCAGAAGTGTCACGGCGTCCTCGGTGGACTTTCCCCTGCAAAACCCAAACTGTCTGTCCAAGATCAAACGGTGTTTTTCTAGAAAGTTAACCAGGCGAGTGTTAACTACTTTTTCCAGAACCTTGGACAAGGTGTTTAACAGAGAAATCGGCCTATACTTTTCTGGATTTTTTTTGGTGCCATTTTTATAAATTGGGGTAACGGCCGCTACTTTCCAGCATTCGGGGAAAGTACCTGACTCTAAGCTCAGGTTGCAAATGTACGTTAGAGGTACAGCTATGGATTTTAAAGCTTTCTTAATCAGAGGGACAGTGAGCGAGTCCGGGCCTGGTGCACTGTCATCTTTGAGCTGAGTAATTATAGTGCTTATTTCATAAGAGTCAGTAGGGTATAAGAAAAGCGTGTGCTCTACTAGGTTACGAGTTTTGTATTTAGATACTACTGATTCTTGTGTCTCGGATATTTTAGAGAGTATTTTATCGACCAGTTTTTTTCCTACCGAAGCAAAGTGGTTATAAGTGGTTATAAGTGGTTATAAGTATGAGTATATTGGTCCCGGCTGTCATTCTTGGATCTTTGACAGTCGTTACGGGTCGTCAGAAGCCCAAAAGTCTGACAACCAGTCTTACCAGGGGGTATCGCGTTACCCAGTAACTGGGTTGTGGAGGTCAGATAGGCAGTCGCTCCATGTAAAATACTGGTATTCAGCTGCATCTGGTTAGACTGGAAGCCGACCCCAACATAGTTGGGAAGAGGCTAGGCAGATGATGCTGAGGAATTCTCAGTAGTAGCCCGGAGCCTGGACTTTTGCCCAGTGTGTTGATGGCAAAAGAATTGCCACCTTCCACATGAGACTACAATACATCTCTGCCCGCCCCTTTGGGGACCACACAGGTGTTATGATGCGTTAGTAGGTATATTATGCTCCTATATCACACGAAGTTGTATTACTAAACCCAGCTGAAAACTATATACTTCAAGAAATTCCAAAAAAACTATAGTTATCTAGAAAGTTTTAAGTCCTTCAGAAGATTTCTTATTACCCTAAAGTATGAAAGTTTAGAGATCCTTCGGGGAAGGAAAACACTTTGAAAAGATTCGGAGAGCTTCCAAATGTCTGGGAACGAGAACATAAGTCACAAAAGTGGACATGAAAGAGAACAGTTTCACAATAAAGGCTTACATTTTGTTTCTGTATTGTTAAGTTGTTCGATGGAAGCCTTAGGCGAGGAGTAACAGAGAATAAATGTGTTCAAGTTAGTTTGTCTTTCTCTTGAAATACTAATAATATATGTACCAGTAGTTCTGCAAACAGTAGTCCTCGCGAGCACAAACTTTTTTGCAACAATTAATATACCACGAAGGTTATTTAAAACAGGCTATTTACCATTAATATATTATTATACGGGATATTTAATTCTTGCAAATAAAATTTCATTTCATTTCATTTCATGTTTTTTGTTTTTAAAAACATGGTAAATATCCCGTTTTAAGAAACTTTAGTAGTGAAAACAAACATGTCTAAGAATATTTTTTTTTTCGCCAAAGATCCAAATCAGATCTTCAACAATTTTTATTAGAGCAACTTAAAGTTTCAAATAAAAAAGAACCATCGAAATTAAATCTCATAAGGCGGAGATATCCAGTAGAGCCCCCTTTTTGCCCCTTTGTGGAGGAAGTACCCCTTCAATCAAAAATCCCCGACGACAAAAAAAAAAACTATACAGGGTCAAATTGAATTAGATAGCGAAACTTCGCAGACGTGCTAGTTATAGATACACAGAACAAAACAAAAAATAAAAGGTTAGATGTTTTTCTTTTTGGGGTCAACGAGCGCTGGTGATGTTACTTGATATGAGTTAAGAAAATCTGTTTTTAATCGACTTTTAAAAAAACAAAAAGGAGGTTCTCAATTCGTCGCATATATATATATATATGCATATATATATATATATATGCGACGAAATATATATATATATATGCATATATATATATATATATATATATATTATATTTTATGTATGTACACCGATTTCTCCGTCAATTGTGGACCGCTTTTAAAAAATATTTTTTTGTTTGAAAGGGTGTGCTCTCGAGATGGTCCCATTGTCACCAAGTTAGAATCTGATGAGGGGATCCCATGGAAATTTATTTATTTATTTAGGCTAGCCAACAATTGTTTACACTAAACATTTAAAAATTTTTGCTAACAATACTTACATTTATATGTGCAACAATTACTTATAGGCTAGCACAACATGCACCATTTACGGTTTTACATAATAAAGAAAAAGTGAAAAAGGATATAAATTACAATTATTAAAGCTATTAATATTTTTAAACAATAATAAAAACAAACATTTCATTGTAAATAATAAAAAATACATAAAAACAAAACAGATTGATAACATTAATAAATTAAATTAAATTAAACTAATAATAAAAATCTCATAAAATCACATCATCTAATAATTCTACTTACTTATTACGAAATCGAGGGAAACCCTCAAATTTTATAGGCTATAGCGATTTGGGTATTTTTTTATAGAAACTCGTGCATTTGCTCCCGGAAAGCACCATTTGGTGAATTGGAGCTGATGAGGAAGACCACAGATGGCCATCGGAACTACTCAATGATACGTATTTCACGGTTTGCGATTCGATTACTTTAATATGGTTGCTAAGCAATTAATGCTCGTCATAATTCATATGGTGAAGTGGAGCTGATGGAGACTTCACCATCCTCTTACTAGGGTCCCCGTATCGGGAAAAGCACTATTTTGTAAAAGGGGATGAGTAGTTGACATTAGGCTATTGTAACTTAGATAAATTACATACTGACCTTCTAAAAAGTGAAAAATAAAAAACTTTTAAACAAAAAAAAAAAAAACAACAGACTTCAAAAAAAAATACTACAAAGTGAAAAATAACTTTAATTTCGGAAGTCGGTGGCAAAAAAACTAAAATACATATCCAAAGACACCGACTTCCGAAATTAAAGTTATTTTCACATTGTAGTATTATTTTTGGAAGTCGGTTGTATTTTTTTTTTGTAAAAAAGTTTTTTTGTTTTATTATATTTATATATTGATACCCATCACGTCACGTGAAGTTTACATAAAAAAAAAAACAGATTTTTAAACTGATATTTCAAGTGACTACCCTACCTGAGGTTGTTGAGACCAAAAAGAAACTCGTCAAATTAACTTCTTTTTCATTTTATCATATTCAGATATTGATAACCACGATGATTGACCCACCACGTCTGCGGAGTTTCATTAGCTAATTTAATTTGATCCCGTACATGTTAGAGATAATGAAATAGAACCTTTTAGGACTCCGTAGAAAAATAACCGATGTGAAAATATTTCTTTTTTCTATAACGAATCTCCGAATAAGATTCCAAAATTGGAGGTGTATTTCTAAACGAAGGCTTCACTCGCTGAGCTCGACAAATACCGGAATTCGCAATATACCAGTTTGTGTCTCGAGGTATCTGCTTACGTAAACAACTTGTTTGAGAGAAATATTTGGAAAGGCTGACGTATTTTGATAGAAAATAGGTGGTATGCTATTAAAGGGTAGGAAAAAAAGTTCTCTATATTATAATAGGTCTTTACCTATGAAATTGCCGTTTTGTATGAAAAAATTTAAACGAATTTTTTTCATGCATTTTTTATTTTTATTAATCGAAGTAATCACCCATGCAATCAATGCATCTTTGCCAACGCAGTGGCAGTTTATTGATGCCCTTCTTAAAGAAATCAGCTGGACGGGAGGCAACAAATTCTTCAAAGGCATTTTGTACTGCCTCTCGGGTATTGAATTTTTTTCCCGCCAAGAAGTTATCCAAATTCTGGAAAAAGTAGTAGTCTGTAGGCGCAAGGTCTGGTGAGTAGGGCGGATGACGGAGAGCTTCCAACCCCAGTTCTTGCAACTTGGAGACCGTCTGCTGTGCAGTATGAGGTCGCGCGTTGTCGTGCAGGAGCAGCAGAGACGAGCGATTGGCCAATGCTGGTTGGACATGTGCCAGCTTCTCCATCATTGTGTTCAGTTCTTCACAGTACACATCTGAAGTAATGCTCACCCCGTTTGGTAAGAAGCTGTGATGAATCACACCGGCGCTAGACCACCAAACAGTGACCATCACTTTTCTAGGGGTAAGTTTTCGTTTAGGGCATTGTTTAGGTGCTGAACCAGGATCCAACCAACTTGCTGAGCGCTTGCGGTTATCAAACAGATTCCATTTTTCATCGCAGGTAAAAATGCGGTTCAAAATTCCTTCATTTGTGTGTCTGTTGAGCAGTGCAAGGCACGTCTCGACGCGTACTTCGCGCTGGCGATCATTGAGTTCGTGGGGCACCCATTTGTCAAGCTTTTTTATCTTGCCAATTTGACGCAAATGGACCAATATTGTTTTGACGCTAACGTCGAAAGTTGCTGCTAATTCAGCCGTAGATTGTGTATCATCAGCTTCCACAATCGCCTTTAATTCGTCATTGTCGACCAAAGTCTTCGGACGACCGCGAGGTTCATTTTTCAGGTCGAAATTTCCAGAACGGAAGCGAGCAAACCAATAACAAGTGGTGCGTTGGTTTGTAGTGTTAGCTCCGTAAACGTCGTTGATGTTGCGTGCCGCTTGTGCCGCGTTGCTGCCACGACGGTACTCATATTCCATAATTATTCGAATTTTTAACGTATCCATGATGACGAAAAAGATTGAAATGCGATGCAAATGTAACACTAATCAATAAACAAATGACTACTTTTGGAAAAAAAAATCCATGTTTTTAAAATAAAATTAATTTGAAATTAGAATTCTTAGCCAAACAAAAATTATTTTGATTTGAAATGGCCAGTACTGCAGAACGGCAATTTCATAGGTAAATACCTAATAGATAGTTCCCATCATTCCTATAATCCAACCACCACACTGTCAATAATAATGACATTACTTGAATGTAACGTCATTATTAATGACAGTGTCTGGTCCGCTTTACACTGTTAGTCCACCGCACTACGTCAACGGGACGTCAACGAGAAACGAGATTATTCGAACCAAATGTGACGTTTCGGAGGTGGAAACGCGGGGCAGTGGAAACGCGGCCATAGTTAATATATGTATCGCTACTTCAGCGCCGTCATCTCATTCTCGTTGACGTTCCGTTGACGTGGCGATGGACAAACGGCCTTAGGCCCTTTCTACACACACGTTTTTATTGCCGTGACAAACGACAGTTTATTCGCCGTGTGTAGGAGCGATCGTCAGTGTTGTATGGATAACTATGTAAGCTTGTTGACAGACACGTTTTTTTCTACGAATCGGTTTATACCGTAAAGAAATCGTATCGTGTACAAAGGGCCTTAGTATGAGCGGTCAAACAAAATGTAATATAATTGTCAAAAGTAAGGGTGTTGCTTTGTTACAAGCTAACAGGAAAAAGTTGTTCGTCATTCTCATCACGTAATCTCTAAATTTTCTTTGACGACGCCCACGAGTGGGTACAATTTACTTTTGTTAAATGTTGTAGCAGTGGGAGTCGCTTTTCTTTTGTTGATATTTTTCTTTATAATTTACTAGCTGCGCCCCGCGGTTTTGCCCGCGTAGACCAGGATAAAAAGCAGCCTATAATCCAAGGTGTCAGCTACCTCCATACCAAATTTTATCAAGATTGGTCCAGCCGTTTGAGCTTGAAGAAGTAACAAAGTTAACAAACATATAAACATACACACACTCACTCGGAAACTATCGCCTTTAAAATATTAGTGTGATAGTGTTAGCTGTACATTTAGAGCCTGTTTTACATAGTTCTTAAGTACTAGAAGGTAAAACGAAGGTATAAAACGCCACCTACGAAGGTATAACTAACCCAGGGTCATTGGCAAAACACCAACAACCTCTTAAGGGGTCATTGTTCTCAGCATTATGAACAACGTTTACTATGGGACCAAACCTGAATTCATGAAAAAAAATCTATTGCTCCCTACATTTTGACGAGTTTGATGTAGATAATGTACTGAACAGCAGATTTTTTGTTTCGCAATTTCAGGTTTGGACCTGTAGTAAAAGTTGTTCATAATGTCGAGTACAATGACCCCTTAAGAGGTTGTGGCGTTTTATCGATAACCCTGTATTTACTCATAGTGAGTATAACCTGGCAGAATAAACTATTAAATTATACGATAACGAGAAAACTCTTAGAGCTTTTCGATAGCGTTCTTGTTACCGAGGCAGTTATGTTATAGTTTGGGTTAATAAATGTGTTTCAAACTGTTTGTATGGAGAAATTTCACGGAATTTGTCAAACGAGAAAAAACTCTAGAAAGTTTTTTCTAAATAAGTATCTTCTATTAGTAACTAATAACTGTTTAGTAACTGGGTTATGGAGGTCAGATAGGCAGTCGCTTCATGTAAAATACTGGTATTCAGCTGCATCCGGTTAGAGTGGAAGCCGACCCTAACATAGTGGGGGAAAGGCTAGGCAGATTTAGGAAGTAGTAGACAAAAGAGATCAAGGAAAAAGGGATATTAAATGGGAAATAGGTCAAAAGGTTATGGTTAGTGACTATAGGAAAGGCAGAAGGCAGAAGGGGGGGGGGGGGGGGGTTAGGAATAATTTTGGAAGACTCAATACCACGGGTTACCTATATAGTTGATGTAGAAGGTCAAAGATGGAAACGTCATGTTAACCAAATTGTAACTTGCTCAGAGTCAGTAGATACATGTTAAGATAATTTAGTCGTTTAATTTACAAGAGACCGGACGGCATGTCTTTATTCCCATGGAAGGTGGGAAGGCCCTTAGTGTGGGACGCAATGTGCGTCGATACTCTTGCGCCATCCCATCTTCCTGGCTCGGCGTGCTGTGTTGGCACTGCTGCTGCGGCTGCGGAAAACCTCAAGCGACGAAAGTATAATAACCTTATCGTGTGCTCATGGTTTATTCAACGAAATCTTCAAGCGGCTTGTTGACACTTCCCGTGACCCAAGGGCTGGCTTTTACCTTGGCCAGAGACAGCATTGCCATACAACGTGGCAATGCCGCCAGTTTCTTGGGTAGTTTACCAGTCGACAACGATGCGGAGGAATTTTTCGATGCCATATTTTAGTTTTTTAATAGTTTTAGTTATGTTAGGATATCATTTTGTTATTTTTAGGTTATGTTTATATTACTTTTATTTAATTTAATACAAATTAGAATTACAGTTTTTGTTATTTTCTAACCAATGTTGTTAAAAATAAGTGCGGGAGAGTGTGAGATCACGAACGCAGCTTTACTTTAAAGGTGCGTTCACCTTACTCACTCGCACTTATATTGCTTTCTCTTTCTCTCAAAATGTCTACGATGTAATGTGTGGCTCTGTGTTGAATAAACGTCTATTAATAAATTAGAGAGTTTATTTGAGATACAACAATTTGGCTAGGCTTGGTTCTTAGGGTTCTAGGCAGATGATTAGAATCTTGTAGAAATTCTTGCATTCATTATTTTTCATAAAAACTCTGACACCAGGTTAGTGACTAATCTGATGTCAGAGTTTGTATGCCGCACATAGGAGTTGGTGTTTGTGGTTGTTGGTGGAGTTTGTGTAAATAACATTAGCTATGCGGACGACATGGTGCTGCTGAGCGCCTCGGTCTGTGGCCTGTCTAAGCTGCTCGGCATTTGTGAGAAATATGCTCTCAGTCATGGCCTGCTCTATAACACTAAGAAAAGTGAGTGTATGGTTTTCCGGGCCAGGGGTAAATGTCCGGATAGTATCCCTAGCATTAAGTTAAATAATGTACCGCTAAATAGGGTTGACACCTTCAAATACCTTGGGCATCTGGTGACCTCTGACCTGAAAGACGATTCAGACATAGAGCGGGAACGTAGGGCGTTGTCTGTTAGAGCGAACATGATAGCCCGCAGGTTTGCACGATGCTCGAAGGAAGTAAAAATCACTCTTTTCAGAGCTTATTGCACTTGTTTTTACTCGAGCGCCCTGTGGGCTAACTATACTCAAAAACAGTACAGCGCCCTACGAGTTCAATTCAACAATGCCTACAGGATGTTGTTGGGGCTGCCTCGGTACTGCAGTGCGTCGGGGATGTTCGCTGAGTCGCGCATTGACTGCTTCTATGCGACGATGCGGAAACGGTGCACATCCTTGGTGCGTAGGGTCCGCGCCAGCTCCAACACCATCTTGAGGATGATGGCTGAGAGGTTCGACTGTCACTACATTAACCATTGCTGTATGCTTAATGTAGTGACAATAACAAGAAAATGATTTGTGTGTTGTGTGATGTCTTATTTGTTATTTTGATGTTTATATATCTAATGTATTTTTTTTTTTAATTTTCTTATGATCCAATGATGATTGAAATAAATGAATTGAATTGAATTGAATTGAATTGAATAGGCCTCTGACTTGGCTTCACATGCCGTCGAGAAATATCTCTCAGCCACACAGTTTCCTCACAATGTTATCCTTCACCGTTGTTAGGGTTCCGTACCCGTAGGGCCAAACAGATCGCTGCACGCGTCCGTCTGTCCGTCGTCTATCACATAGGTTTTATACTAAACGGTTGGAGATGCGGTCTTCAAATTTTTACTTCTTGTTGACCCAACGCCATACAAAAAATCAAAAAATATTTTTAAATATTTTAGGGGGGGGGGGGGGGGGCTCATGCAAATAAAGGGGGGCGCAAAAAAAAATTGGACCAGCCCCATCAAGTGGGATATCGTTGTTTAGAACTTGTTGAGTAGATAAGTACTGTATTTTTTGTTTTAATAAATATTGGAAAACAAAGGAATGAGAAGCCACCATAGTTAGGTTTTTTTTTTTTTATAAAATTTTGCTCCGAAGAATTTTTTAACTTCCCATTGACTTATGAACTTGAAATTTGGTGATAATGTTTATTACGTATACCTATTTTACTAAAACATACCAAAATATTGATAAATCAGATTTGATATGGAAACCTAAATGTGCGAAGTCCGACACGCTTTTGGCCGGTTTTTAACAAGTAATAATTATTATTATAATACGCACATGAATCCGAAAAGTCAGAGGTGCTTTGATCTTTATTGCATTAGTTTTTGTCATTGTATCTTCGTTGGTTTGACTCCAGTCTTGATGTAGTTGGCTAGGTCTAGTTTGATTCAACAAAACGAGTTGTCGAGAGCTGTATCGTGGGATACAGCTCTCGACAACTCGTTTAACCGCAAAGTTTTAAATTGATTGCTCTCCAAATACTCATGAGTGGCTGCCAAACATCAAAATCGATCCAGCAGTTTCGTTTTGAAAGCGTATCAGATATGGCAGACGAGATGTAAAACAATTCGTGTTATTTTTTATAACTTTTCGAAAATAAAACTGAAGTGTATGTTTGTAATGACAATATAACAGCTTTTTATTAAATGTCTGTCTGTTTGAAACGGCTACACCGATTTTGACGGGACTTTTATTTTAGAAAAAGAATTAGTGTTCCGCGCAAAAAAATTAAAACCCATGAAATTGTGAAGAAAATCCGTTTCAAATAGGCAAGTATTGACATCCACGCGGGCGAAGCCGCGGGCAACAGCTAGTAATTAATATAAAGTGAAATAAATAGGTACCTACTCCATATTAGTGTACCTTTGTGAATAGAGAAATAAAATAAAGATTTATGTTTATGTTATATTTTACAGCTTAAAATGAAAACTTTGTAAGCCTTCGGGATAACAGACGTGATGTTTGTTTCTAGCAGGTGTGGTGTGACTATGAATGATAGGCTGGAGAATGATGTGAGAGGGCAAAGGTGCGGTTTAAAAGAAGAAGTAGTGACTAAAATTGAAAAGAGTATGCTTAGATGGTTTGGTCATGTTGAGAGGATGAATGAAAGACGACTCACAAAATTCATTTAAAAGGCAGATGTGTGTAAATAATAACAGCCGCACGGGTTGGTCGATCAGGTTAGGCTACGCTTGCCGCAGTTGGTTCGTGGATGGGTGACCATATTTACATACCGAAACTCCTCCGTGCCTCGGAAAGCACGCTAAGCCGTTAGTCCCGGCTGTCATTCGTGGATCTTTGACAGTCGTTACGGGTCGTCAGAAGCTCGAAAGTCTGGCAACCAGTCTTACCAAGGAGTATCGTATTAGCCAGTTACTGGGTTGTAGAGGTCAGATAGGCAGTTGCTCTATGTAAAATACTGATATTCAGCTGCATAGACGGTTAGACTGGACGCCGACCCCAACATAGTTGGGAGAAGGATAGGCAGATGATGTGAGTGGAAACACCGGGAGGGGATGCCCTAGGACGACATAAAGTGACCTTATTAGTGATGTTCTTCAGAAAGGTCAGGTGTATGACCAGATGTATGAACGTAAACGAAGCAAAAGGTGTATATAAGAATCGTTAGTGTGTTTTTTTCAACGCGCTGAGATGCACTCTGTTGGATTCTCAAAGCTCGGCTCAACACCAAGAGTTCAAAATCCAGAGCGCGATAACCCACCGCGATATTTTTATGTCCGTGCGAATGTCAGCTTACATAGTTACATCGTTCTAACAATGGGCTATCTTACAGACAACCTTTGAATGAACTTGTGCCTTCTATGAAATCTGTAACAAACATACTTAACATACATACATAAACTCACACCTTCTTCCCATGGAGGTAGGCAGAAACTACAGAACGCCACCTGCTACGATTCTTACATACTACTTTTGCCTCGTTTACGTTCACACACGCACGCCGGTTGCGAGTACTACGCAATTGACCTTTCTGAAGAACACCACCAATAAGGTCACTATGATCTCCTAGGGCGTCCCCTCCTGGCGTTTCCACTCACATCTGGCTTGTAATACCTTTTGTTAGTCGCCTTTCATTCATCCTCTCAACATGACTAAACCATCTAAGCAAAAAGCAAGCAAGCATCTTTTCAATTAAAAACATTAACTTTAGTTTTAAAGCTTTTCTTGTGGCTCCTCTAGACAAATAACTCCGGCTATTGTTATATTTAATACCTTTGTTTATAATGATGCTATTGTGGTATAGTATGTAACCATGTTATTGTAAGGGTGTGTGTGTTAATATTGTCAATGAATGGACCAAATATACGCAGTGTCTAACCAGCATTCGAGATGTTTTATTGTGTTTAAATCCCTTCCTTATATGGCGACCCTGCCATTCGTGCGGGGAATCGAATCATGTTCGCGTTTAGTTTGGACTGTGCTCTGCATGATACTTGTCAATTTGCACACTATTTGCAAAAAATATCATCATGTGTCTATCAAAGGTACAGAATGAAGAATTCTTTGTAAACCAAAACAGTGCCGGTGGAGGGAAAAATACAGCCACTGTGGAGGAGTTCAAATTTCATTGAAAACCATTGTCAACTAAATCATTAGTTTTGGTTCAGTAGTTTTGAGATTTATCTTTAGGTTCGTATTGTCTTCTCTTATTCAAGATGAAATTTATAGAAATCACAATTTATTGTTATTCCTTTTTCACGTAAATATTTTGGGATTAAGAAAAAAGTTATTTTTTAACACTATACCGTACTTTCTCAAGCTCTTGGGGTCAAGTAACTATTTGCCTAACCAAAAAATTGGGACAGCAAATTTTTACAAAAACGTAAGTTTATAAATAAGTCATCTTCTTGATGTTACAAATATTGTGTAGGTATTAAGACTACTAAATTTATAGCACTAAAACAATTTAAGAAAAATAGTCGAACCATTTCGAAACCAATAAATCCATGCAACATTAGATGGCGAGTAAAATTGCGCCGTCTGAAACTGCAATTTTAGATCTGAAACTGTATATATATCCCATTCAATTTTACACTCAAACTTACATTTTTCACTAAGATCTCATATAAAATGTTTATCCGATACCACAGATCACGGAATCGCCGTGAAGGCAGCATCTAGAGACGACAGTACCTAATAATAAAATCTAGCTGCCAAAAGTGCGTGGAAATATATCCTATACTATTAAATGAGCAATATTTGTGTATACAGGGTGTGGCGTAAGTAATAATTATAACCCTGTATCTACGGGTGAGAGACCCTATCCTAAAAGATAAAAATTGTCAAACCCCGGCGTCGGGGTCGAATAAAAAATGCGTAAGTATACCAAACGCATTATTTGAAAATTTGCCACCATGAGCTCCAAGAGACCATAGACCTACGTATTTGGTATAAATTTAAACTTGATACCTCCACGCGTTTCTAAGCAAAAGGGTCTTGATAGACTGACAGACAGACAGACGGACAACGAAGTGATTCTTTAATGGTTCTGTTTTTTCGTTTTGAGGTACGGAACCCTAAAAAAACTCTTTTACAAAAAAATACAACCGACTTCCAAAAACAACACTACAAAGTGAAAAATAACTTTAATTTCGGAAGTCGGTGTCTGATTAAATGTATTTTCGTTTTTGCCACCGACTTCCGAAATTAAAGTTATTTTTCACTTTGTAGTGTTGTTTTTGGAAGTCGGTTGTATTTTTTTGTAAAAAAGTTTTTATTTTTCACTTTTTAGTGGTTCACATGTGCTTACCCCTTCACAGCGTACTGGCGCGATGTTATGTTATCAACTGGTGTGAACAACAAACAGACATGAGATTTCAGCAATCCCAGTCCATTTGCTATCATTTATTGAGGAGTTCCGTTGCCTATCTCAGAAGTTCTTCATCAGATCTTCACCAAATTGAAATGGGACCACTCCAAGAAAGTACTCTTCCAAAAACTATCCAAATCGCTTCAAGTGTGCCTATAAAATTGGAAGAGTTCTCCCTATTTCTCCAGGATCCCATCATCAGATCCTGATTTGATGTTCATGGGACCACCTGGGAAGTATACCCTTTCAAACAAAAAAAAATAATCCAAATCGGTCCAGCCATCTTCGAGTAATCGGGGAACATACATAAAAAAAAAAATAAAAAAAAAAAAAGGTTCCGACGAATTGATAACCTCCTCCTTTTTGAAGTCGGTTAAAAAGTGTTAACAATGCCACCTTTAACAGCAGACGCTGGGGAGCCGTCTCTGTGTTCTGTGTATCAGATACTATATTTTAATGTCTGTCTTTAATTTTATGTATGTTTGGAAATAAAATCATCAATCTGGACTGTGATTGGTGGGGCGACAGTTTCGAAAGACCGTGATTGATTGGACAGCTTTTATGAAAGTCGTTGATAATGGAAGCCAATTTTGAAAACTTCGACCGATGACCCTAATGCGCCTTAATAAAACTTGCTAACGACAAAGTTGGGGACGTCGTATTAGACTCGTTATTGAGAATTGGGTCAGAAGTCGAGAAAAAAGGTCGTGTTCAACTTAGATTTTGTGTAGATGGGTTAGTATGAACAGGGCTCACACTAGGTCGAGCCTGTCGCCTGATGTCCTTGAGAGTTTTACATTAAAATTTGAAATTTCAGGGTCGATACTGTATTGTTTCTCGAGGGAGTAGGTTACCTCTAGGCAAGCGAGTAGAGCTAGTAACTAAAAACTAGGTGTTTGTTTGACAGAGTTCTCGCCGGTGCGGTGGTGAGAACAGTCTGCGATCAACTATTAATATATGTATCTCTATTACTTGCTTGTCGCTAAGTAATAACATCCACATGGGTCGATCCATCAGGTTAAGTTACGCTTGCCGCGGTCGGTCCGTGGATGGGTGACAATCTACATACCAAGACCCCTCCGTAGCTGTACGAGGGGTACAGAGCGGCGAAGACCGCCCTCCGAGCGGAGATCTCGCGGGCCAGGGGTCTGGCTCGCGAGGAGTCGCTGGGGACTCTGAACAGAGACCCGTGGGGACGCCCCTATAAAATGGTGCGGGATAAACTCCGCCCATGGGCTCCCCCACTGACGCAGAGTCTCCGGCCGCAGCTCGTGGAGGACGTGGTGAGCGCTCTGTTCCCTTCGCAAGGGGAACATACTCCCCCGCCCATGTCTCCGCCTCCTGCGGTGCCCGATGCGGACCACATCACCGACGACGACGACGATGCTCCGGAAGTGACCGAGGTAGAGCTGAGAGCGGCGGTACGTAGGCTGAGTGCCAAAAATACCGCCCCAGGACCCGACGGCTTGCCAGGAAAAGCTTGGGTTCTGGCCTTTGGGGCTCTCGGGCCTCGACTAGGGGGGCTCCTAAGCGCATGCTTGGAGAGGGGCCAGTTCCCACTTCGTTGGAAGACAGGGAAACTGGTCCTCATTAAGAAGCCGGGGCGCCCTGCGGACTCTCCGTCCGCTTACCGGCCCATCGTGCTGCTCGACGAGGTGGGCAAGCTCTTTGAAAGAGTCATTGCAGACCGCCTCGTCGGGTGGCTGGTGCAGGAGGGGCCGGATTTGGCGGAGAGCCAGTTTGGTTTCCGCAGGGGGCGCTCTACGGTGGACGCCATCATGCGCGTGCGAGCCCTCACGACGGGGGATGCTGTGGCCCGGGGTGGGGTCGTCTTGGCGGTGTCTCTAGACATCGCCAATGCCTTCAATACCCTGCCCTGGAGTTGCATCAGGGAGGCACTCCGGTATCACCGGGTGCCAACCCACCTCCGTCGAGTGGTCGAGGCCTATTTGACGGACAGGGCCGTCATCTACCCCGGTCATCAGGGAGAGTGGAACCGGCGAGAGATGTCGTGCGGTGTCCCACAGGGATCGGTCCTGGGGCCACATCTGTGGGACATCGGGTACGACTGGGTGCTGCGCGCCGACCTCCCTAGCGGCGTCAGCGTTGTATGTTACGCTGACGACACGCTGGTTCTGGCGCAGGGGAGGTCGCACCAGGCGGCGGCTGAACTAGCGACACGCGGGGTTGCGACAATCGTAGAGAGGATCCGGCAGTTGGGACTCGAGGTGGCCCTGCACAAGTCCGAGGTCATGTGTTTTCATGGTCCTCGGAACGCGCCACCGTCGGGTTCCCAAATAACGGTAGGAGGGGTTCACATCGGGGTTGAGTCGACGATGAAGTACCTGGGACTCGTCCTCGACAGCCGGTGGAACTTCGTGGAGCACTTCCGACGTTTGGCTCCCAGACTGGAGCGGGCCGGGGCTGCCTTGAAGCGGCTCCTGCCCAATCTGGGGGGTCCAAACGCCTCCTGCCGGAGGCTTTACGCGGGGGTCGTGCGGTCCATGGCCCTTTACGGGGCACCGGTGTGGGCGCGTTCCCTGAGGCTGCGACCAGCCCGCCGGTTGAACGCGTCCCAGAGGGTCATGGCCATCCGGCTAGTCCGGGGATACCGCACGGTCTCCTGTGAGGCGGCGTGCCTCCTTGCCGGATTACCGCCATGGGATCTGGAGGCAAAAGTCCTCGCGCACGTGTGGGAGTGGCGCGAGGAGGTGAAACGCCGGGGCGTAACTCCGCTGCCGCGAGAAATCACGGTACAGCGGACAGAGCTCCGGCGGGATCTCATGGCGACATGGAGAGTGCGATTGTCGCAACCCAGCGCTGGGCACGCCACAATTGCGGCGATAAGTCCCCTCTTTGAGGAGTGGTTGGAGAGGCGCCACGGCGTCCTCACCTTCCGCCTGACGCAGGTCCTCACCGGACACGGTTGTTTCGGGAGGTTCCTGTTTCGGATAAGGCGGGAGGAAACGCCCGGGTGTCACCATTGTGTGGATCGCCCGGAGGACACGGTGGAGCATACAGTGGAGGTCTGCCCGGCTTGGGCGGAGCACCGCCGTGTTCTCACGGAGGCGATCGGCGGCGGCGATCTCTCGCGTCCACACCTGGTCCAGGCCATGGTGCGGAGCGAGAGTGCATGGGAAGCCGTCACCTCCTTCTGCGAAGCAGTAATGCTCGCGAAGGAGGAAGCGGAACGCGTGAGGGAGAGGCAACAGCCGCGCCCTCGCGCCCCTAGCCGCCGTAGGAGACGCCCTGGGCGGCGGGAATCGATTGCCGATTCCCGGCCACCGTAGGCGCGGGCTTGCGGAAGACGAGTAATGGGCAGCTCGCCGTCCGGTAAGGACCAGGCCCGGGTCGACGGCGCGTTGTGTTCCACGCGCGCCTCAAAGAGATGTCAGCAGTGACGGGGTCAATTGGGCCGATTCCGCCGGGGTCGCGGGTAGTTCGAAAGAGATACCGTGGCCCTGGCACGGGCAGCTGAAGGAACATGGGTGGGTTTTAGTCAGTAAAAGTCTGACACGCCCTCCCGCCTCTGCCCAGAGCGGGAGAAGTCATTTGATGATTTCCCATCCACAAAAAAAAAAAAAAAAAAAAGAAAGACCCCTCCGTGCCTCAGAAAGCACGTTAAGCCGTTGGTCCCGGCTGTCATTCGTGGATCTTGTCGTTACAGGTCTTCAGATGCCCGAAAGTCTGATCAACCAGACTTGCCATTATATTACCCAGTAACTGGGCTGTGGAGCTCAGGTATTCAGCTGTACCTATCCAATTTGACTGGAAGCCGACCTCAACATAGTTGAGAAAAGGCTGGGCAGATGAGGGTTTAGTTTGAATTGAGTAAAGTATCGATGGTCTGCCCATTACCCGCAGGTAAGCCTCGGGATTTGCCTGTGGGTAATGTTTTAATTTAACCTAGAAAAGTACTTAGGAATTACCTTCTTTTCGACGTTAAGTCTCTATTTAAGTATAATATTAAATAGGTGACTTTATATTTACGCCAAAGTTATCAAAATACGGCAGTGCTTTTTGCACGTTTTTAGTGAAATTCAATTTTTTTTTTTGGCAATCACTTACAAGGTTTATCGTCAATACGATTTTTTTACTGACTAATGAAACTCTTGAGCTAGCCAAACGTTTTGCTTCGTGGCTATTACTTTAAGTTTTCTATATAAACTTATCCAAAACCCATACCACGATTTCCTAGGACCCTTAACGGGTATCGTGTTACCCAGTAACTGGGTTGTGGAGGTCAGATAGGCAGGCGCTCCACAGGAGGCGGCGGAGCGGGCGCGGGAGGATGATCCTCACGCGGCGCCGCTCCGAAGGCGGAGGAGGGGTCGAAGAAGACGTGAGTTTGATACTCATCCCCGACTCCTCCCAGGTGGAGGCCAGCAGGCAACGGGTGCGGGGGCACCCTTGCCTGTATCGCACGGACCTCCACCAGTGCCGGACGGGAATGGTCAGGTGCTCCCGGCCATTCCCGTAGCCCCTCAACCTGCTGGGGGGCAAGCGGGGCCCGCCAGCTAGGCGGGCATGCGCCGGGAGGGTTGTGGATGTAAAGGCTGAGCCAGTTTCCCATGACCCTCCCGTCACGGCGATGCGGGAGCGCCGCTGGGTCGTTTAGTGGGTATACCGGATTTACCGGGGAGTCCCACATACCCCACCCGTCCCCCGACGGGTGGGCATGCGTAATGCATTTTTCCCAGCGTCAACAAAAAAAAAAAAAAAGGCAGGCGCTCCACGTAAAATACTGGTATTCAGCTGCATCCGGTTAGACTGGAAGCCGATATCAACATAGTTGGGAAAAGGCTAGTAATGATGATTTGAGTAATACGGTTTTGGTAGGTAATTATTTACATAAATTACAATACGGTAGCCGTTAATTTAAAAACAAACTGGGTAACCACTGGAACAATAAATTACGTGATAAAAAAACTCAACTATCGATAGAGTAAAAATACTGTATGTTACATTATTTCTTGCATCTGGCACAAGTGTGGATCCACTCAGTTCTATTCAGAAAAACACTCGCGATAAGGAAAACAAATGCAATTCGCTTACTACCTACTCGCTCTAAATGACAGCATTTGTTCTTTCTTGCTCCCAGAAGACGTTGATAATATAAAATACTTGAACCATTTCCACTCCCTCGCGTCCTATGCTGTTTTAAGGTGCAGTTCCATTGCTGCCCACGACCTACACTTAGCTCGTGTACTATGGACAAAACTTAAGCATGCTCACTTAAGAAAATATTCCTGTGAGAGCGCAGCTACAAACGAACATTGTGCGATCGAGTCGAGAGCCGTGCATACGATTATCGCCTTTGAGGTGACCATGCGGAACTTTGGCCCATAGTACTTACCTTCGTTTCGCATGAAAATGTAGGCGGGATCATCCACGGACGGGATGATCCATGCGTCATGTTCGTGAACGGGCGCCGTCAGTTGGGACTGGTCGTCTCTTAGCTGCCATGGCTTATTTTTAATTTTAATATTTAATTTAGTTGTTTTAGTTTTTATCTTTTTATTACGGACGCTTTTTAACGTGCACGTCTTTCTATATTGTTCTCACATGTATATTTTCAACTTGAACGATGTAACCAATATTTTGTAATAATATTATGATTTAAAAGAGTGTCCGTAGAGTTTCTTGCCCGTTCTTCTCCATAGGGATCTACTACGCTTTGGAATGGGCAACTAGCTTCATCTATCTGACTGACCGACCCATTGACAATTCAAAAGTGCCTGTAATTGGTTTATTTGAAATAAATGCTTTGAGTTTGAGTTTGAGTTTGACGAAACTCACGGCCGCACTACGTATCATCGCAAACATCTGCGGTGAACCACTTTTTCAACCCTATTACCTTAGTTACAAGATCGAAAACTAAGTAATGCGTGGGTGGCAAACCAATTAATCCGCGCAGCTATCGAACTTTCAGCCGCAGCTGTTCGTAACCTCTCCGTGCACATCTTACGCAGCTGTGGAGTTGCGCCTTTATTATCGGACGCAGAAACAAATAAATTACTAGAAAAATGCTGATGTCATATTGTGTTAAAGAAATTCTTGTACGTGGTCACGGTGTTTAATATAAGTTTTGTAGAAAAGTTTCGTTATAAATTATGTTTTTTTCTTTACTAAGTTCTTCGTGTTTTAGCTTCATAATCTACTTTAAGGTGATTGCGCAGTAGCAGCTCGCGAAATTCAAAATTTCTTACGTTTTTTGAAATTTGCAGGTCAGTATCAGGTAGTATGTTTATAAAAATATGATATGCGGCTATACCAAATATGTATTTACATAATTTTAACCACAAAAATCATCAGTATCTAAGTTAGATTTCCTGCGTATTCATCTAATTTCCGAAATCACACCAATCCGCAGAAGATGTGTTGATGATTTTTGTGGTTAAAATTATGTAAATACATATTTGTTATAGCCGCGTATCATATTTTTGTCAACATACAACCTGACACTAACCTGCAAATTGCAAAAAACGTAAGAAAATTAGAATTTCGCGGCTACTACTGCGGATCCCTCTTAACCAATTTTAAAAGTTTTTATTTAGGTTTGAGATTTAAATCCTTACTTTTAATACCGATATTTTTATTAAGGCAGGTGGTAGTAAGAAATACTGCTAAATCTCTCTAATAACATAAAAATCGTTTTTTTTTACAACCCATACATAGCTACATTTCTTATAGAATTGACTCTTTACTACGACCGTAATGTTGCTCGTACATAATCAAGAGCAATCAGTGCAATTGCTCGATAAAAGAAGCAATCAATAGCGTATTGTTGGTATTAACGGCACATTCAATCACTCAGTTGTCGCATTATTGATGATACAATTTCTATTCAATTGATGTCAATAGAGCCTTCACGAGTGGTGATATTTAAGTATCTTTGTGCGGTGCAACGTGGGAGGTCAGACCAGCTGCCAATTTTGCTGACCAGCCCCTCTTTTCAGCTTCCGACCTTGCTGACATTAACAGTATTTTGACTACGGCATGAAATCTTTTTTGTGCTTAACTTGTTTGGTCAGAGGGCGGCCTATCATATCGCTATAGCATCGCTAGACGCAGTTATTGCGAAGGTTTTGGCGTAGCATGTGACGTAGCACCGCAGTACGTAGCTGTTGCGCAGCGTGAGACGTAGCTTTGTAAAACGTAGCAGTTTCGTAGTAATGTAATGTCGTAGCACTCGAATACGTAACTCTTACGCAAGGTTTAGAATGTGTAGGTGTTTTGTAGCACCGGAATTCAAAAACGCAGCGTAGCTCTGGAATACGTAGCTGTTTTGTAGCAAACGGTGTAGCTCTCGAATACGTAGCTGATGCGTAGCAAATACTATAGCTCTGGAATACGTAGCTATTTTAAAGCATCTGGCGTAGTTTTGAAATACGTAGCTGTTTCGTAGCAACTGGCGTACCTCTGGAATACGTAGCTGTTTTGTAGCAACTTATGTAGCTCTGGAATACGTAGCTGTTTTGTAGCATCTGGCGTAGCTCTTGAATACGTAGCTATTGCGTAGCAACTGGCGTAGCTCTGGAATACGTAGCTGGTTGTAGGATCTGGCGTTGCTCTGGAATACGTAGTTGTTGCGTAGCAATTGGTGTAGCTCTGGTATACGTAGCTGTTGTGTAGAAAATGGCGTAGCTATGGAATACGTAGCTGTTTTTTAGCATCAGGCGTAGCTCTGGAATACGTAGCTAGTTTGTAGCATCTGGCGTAGCTCTGGAATACGTAGTCGTTGCGTAGCAACTGGTGTAGCTCTAGAATACGTAGCTGTTTTGTAGCAACTTACGTAGCTCTGGAATACGTAGCTGTTTTGTAGCATCTGGCGTAGGTCTTGAATACGTACCTATGGAATACGTAGCTATTGCGTAGCAACTGGCGTAGCTCTGGAATACGTAGCTGGCTGTAAGATCTAGCGTTGCTCTGGAATACGTAGCTGTTTTATAGCAACTGGCGTAGCTGGGGAATACGTAGCCGTTTTTTAGCAACTTACGTAGCTCTGGAATACGTAGCTGTTTTGTAGCATCTGGCGTAGCTCTTGAATACGTAGCTATGGAATACGTAGCTATTGCGTAGCAACTGGCGTAGCTCTGGAATACGTAGCTGGTTGTAGGATCTGGCGTTGCTCTTGAATACGTAGCTGTTTTATAGCAACTGGCGTAGCTGGGGAATACGTAGCTGTTTTTTAGCAAATGGTGTAGCTCTCGAATACGTCGCTGATGCGTAGCAATTGGCGTAGCTCTTGAATACGTAGCTGTTGCGTAGCATCTAGCGTAGTTCTGGACTACGTAACTGTTGTCTAGCGAAAAGCGTAGAAAACGTAGCTGTTGCATAGCATACTTTTGGCACTAATAAAAAATTGAGAAAATAAAGATATCGGTAATTTTTTTGACATAACAAGAAGCGTCAAAAAGAGAAGAGAATTTTTTACTAAATACTCTCGACGCAATTTGTTATTCATAAGTACCCAACTAGCAACAACGTCGTATAATTCCAGTCTTATATAACTTCATGTTATAAAACGGTTATATATCGGTATTTAGTTAACTATTACGTTAAATAGACGTTCATCTTACGATGTTTCAGTCACCTGACTTTAATGTCTTATTATAAAGTTGAGTAAACGTTTTCAGGACTAACTTATACGACGTCGTATAATGGAAGCAGTGTATATGTTCGGTTAAAAGAAATTTATTTCTCATAAGAACTTACAGTTCACTTATAATGAGATACAAAGTAGTAAGTGTGACGATACATTACAATACAATTCCTCCAGAGTACCTATTGGAAGTTATAGTGTACGTACATGCTTCTTAAGCTTATTCTTAAATGAATTCATGTTATCGCACTCTTTAACATCGTCCGGCAATCCATTGTACAGCTGTGCTCCTTCAAATAATATGGTCTTTCTACCGTGTACCGTGTGTTATGTTCAGTAAACGTTTTCAGGACTAACTTATACGACGTCGTACAATGGTGTCAGTGCATATGTTGAGTAAACGTTTTCAAGACTAACTTATACGACGTCATTTATTGGTGTCAGCCGTTTAACTTTTATATAACTAAAACACCGCTTAAAAGTTTGTGCAGGACCTTTATATATTACAAAACTGTTTTAGTCATATGGAAGACTAATTAAGACTTGCATGAGACTAAAATGTTGAATTTCAACGGTAGTACATAAATTTAAGTAGACTTTTAAATCATCTATAGGTCAAACCCACACTTTAATTAAACCATTTCTATTTTATTTTGTCATTCAAATTAAAAAGTAAGTAATGATGAGAGAAATCTAAAGTCAGCTGAAAATGGCCGGGGCGTCATGGTCTCAAGGAAAAGTATATGCGACCTTTTTGTTATATTAGTGTATTGTTGAGGTCGCCATATAACTTAGACAAGATGGCTGGAGCTTTATTATGAAAACATATCTTGAATAATTAACTGAAACCCTTGAATTACAAAGAAATAGAGGAGGGCATTAAAAACTTGACAACAACACATATATACATTGTTATAAAACTAAAGTTCCCTGAAGAAATACCTATCACAATTAGTATTACATCACACTAACTTAAATAATGTAGATACAATATAGATATTTTGAAATCATGGAAATTAACTTCATTTACTTTTTCTCTTATTCTTTCATACACGCACAATATTAAACACGCGAATCAAAACGGTTGTCATTGATTCGTATTGTTTGACACTGTACAACGTCATTACAACTGCAATGTGACATACGCGGTCACATAAGGGTCTCATCACAACAAGTATTGAACCAAAAAGTCGGTCTTTGTACTTTTATTTAACTTTTATGTAACGTTCAACGGTCATTGGCTGACTTCTATATACCTACTAATCGATGTTAATGTCGTATAATTTGGGCCCTTTTCGCGTTTTTTAGACGTTTATATGTACGTTTTTGCGACCAATCTTAAAAACGTAAATGAAAATGTAAAACGTTATCTTGACTATTATAAAACATTAATTTGTTAGTTGGGTAGGCAGACAGCAGCTCCTCACTATAAAAAAAAAAAATATCATACTACATCCTAATATATATATTTTTTATCCACTTTGATTGATAGCATACAGCTAACAAAAACAAAGTTTGAACCAATATTGGCCAGCTTTGACGGCCTGTGCCGTCACGCTGTACGCTTCAGCGAAATTCAGTGGTGTTCTGTGTTTACTTTACCGACAAACTGAGGGCATTGATGTTTCCCCTTAACTGGCTTTTAAGCAAATTTGTGAATGATTTGAAGCACCGTGTCGAAATTTTAGAATTTTCTGTGGCACTTTAAAATCATTTAAAATCTGAGGATGTCCATTTGTTTACACACGCAAACCACATATCACACGCACAAACTAGTCTTCACATCTAAACCAGTGACCCAATTTTGATGTAAATTGGCAGAGAAGTAGGCAAGTAGGATATAGGCAGAGGTGTACCTATAGTACACCCATATTCCGCCAGTTATGTTTATCCCATATAAAAAGGGGCCAGCCTATTGGCGTCAACCGGGCATGAATCCAGACTCCGGGCTACTGAGAAATTTAAGATGGAAAACCAAAAGCACTTTGCCCGAATACAAGCGTGTAGTTACACACATAACATAATCAGCCTATAACGATCCCACTGCTGGGACACTGGCCTCCTCTCTGTGAGAGGGAGTGGGCTGTAATCCACCACGCGGGCCCAGTGCGGGTTGGCAGATGTCACAAGTCTTCGAATTTTTGATTCTAGGACATGCCGGTTTCCTCACGATGTTTTCCTTCACCGTTTTGAGAGCAGTGGTGATGAAATAATTTACACAAAGTAAAGCAAGCACAATAAGCCTGGGTTCGAACCTACGACCAACAACTCGTAAGTCGCGACCGTTACCACTGGGCCACCACTGCTCACGTGTAGTTATACTAGAATAAAATGAAAAGAATAGAATAAACATTTATAATGTTGTTATGTGTGTAGGCAAGTAGATTTCCGGACATCCTAACTAATATGAATAAAAACTTTTTTACAAAAAAATACAACCGACTTCCAAAAACAACACTACAAGTGAAAAATAACTTTAATTTCGGAAGTCGGTGTCTAGTTAAATGTATTTTCGTTTTTTGCCACCGACTTCCGAAATTAAAGTTATTTTTCACTTTGTAGTGTTGTTTTTGGAAGTCGGTTGTATTTTTTTTGTAAAAAAGTTTTTATTTTTCACTTTTTAGTTGTGGTACCTACCCCGCACAAATTCTAATACCTCTACCTGCAAAACAAACTAGAACATCATCCATATAAAAGTGGGGAAAAAATACGTATTATTGAAGCTAACTCAAAAACTACCAAAGCAAAGTTAATCAATTTTATATGGGACCAACTGTGATGTATACCCTCTTGAATAAAACAAAAAAAATCCAAATCGGTCTAGCCATCTTCGAGTAATCGGGGAACATACATAGAAAAAAAATTTAAAAAAAAAATGGTTCCGACGAATTGAGAACCTCCTCCTTTTTGAAGTCGGTAAATGCTAAAACTGCTGATTGGATTTGGATAAAATTTTGCACATGGGTAGACTATGACCTGGGCTAGGACATAGGATACTTTTTATAAAACGCGAAAGAACCTGCTGAAAGATCTAGTACGAAATTTAATAATTAAATCATTATTTTTTTTAGTTCCTTTCTCGGATAAAATCATGAAAGCGAATGGAAAATTAACATACAGTTTATTTAACAAGCTAGTACGTCTTCTAACCTTAAATATACAGTCGCCATCTTTATGTTAGAACTCGGAGCAAAAATAAAATAATAAGGCGTTGTATCATGTCGTGTTCTTATCGTTTTAATTGTTAATTACAGCAACAGAGAGACTTCTAACGAAGTTATTTATGAGAACGAGCTGAGTTTTGAAATGTTTCTTTTTTGGAGTTTCATGTTTCGTAATAATTAAGATTAAATAATTTGCGTACTCAACTCGTGATAATAATTTTGACGAATACGAGTAAAGTATATTAAAAAAAAAAAAAAAAATTCAAATAAACCATTTACAGGCACGTTGCCCATTCCAAAGCGTAGTAGATCCCTATGGAGAAGAACGGGCAAGAAACTCCACGGACACTTTTAAATCATAATATTTTTACAAAATATTGGTTACATCGTTCATGTTGAAAATATTCATGTGAGAACAATGTAGAAAGACGTGCACGTTAAAAGGCGTCCGTAATAAAAAGATAAAAACTAAAACAACTAAATTAAATATTAAAATTAAAAATAAGCCATGGCAGCTAAGAGACTTAGACTTCAGATATTATACACATATAGATGTACTAGGTAGACCACTGGACTAGTGGTTGCAAGTATTATTGCTGAGCCAGAACCTCTTGGCCTGCCGGGGTCGCGGGTAGTTCGAAAGAGATACCGTGGCCCTGGCACGGGCAGTTGAAGGAGCATGGGTGGGTTTTAGTCAGTAAAAGTCTGACACGCCTTCCCGCTCCACCGAGAGCGGGAGAATTCATTTGATGATTTCCCATCCACAACAAAAAAAAACAAGAACCTCTTGGCCTGAGTTCGATTCCCAGTTCGAACAAAGCGATATAGGGTTTTTCTATCAGGAATTTGTTTTTCTGTCAGTACTTACCCGGAGTCTAGATTTGTGCCCGGTTGATAGTACTCGCCCGCATTACATAAGATTCAAACATAATTGGCGAAATGTGAGTGTAAGTACCTACTATAATATGTACTAGGTACAACCCTTCGGTGAATGATGTTATGTTTGTATACTAGGTATTTGTTTGATTGAGGCATTGAATTCTACGTTACGGGTTGTGGACTCGATTCTGAAAACGCAAGATTTTTCTGATTGTTTTTCCGTTTCTATGTGATAAATTGTGTCTGAATTAATATACAAAATATGAAATAAGATAGATCCTGGTCGATATAAATAAAAATGAATGGCTAAATGTGTTGCTAAGCGCAAAATTCGAGAACGGCTGGACGGCTATTTTTGTTTTTCAATATTCGTTGAAGTCCGAGGAAGGTTTTTATAAAGAGAAAAATTGGAAAAGTTGCCGGGAAAATTGGAATATTCGGGAAAACCATGACATGTGCCGATGTATAGGAAAACATGTTTTTCAAACAATGTTAATTTTGTTTTTGGGATAAATTCATCCCAACTACGGAACCCTTCACTGTGCGTGGTCTGACACGCACTGACCGGTTGTTTTTTTTTTAAATTTGAGTCGAAACAAATATTTGAAATAATTGGTTTACATCCCGGCTACCTTGTTTGTTATCCAACCTAAAGTATAAAATAATATCAAGGTATTTATTTTAATGATGGTAATTTCAAGGCTCCAGGTTCTTTTTTAAAAACCTTTTTGAGTTTAATAACTTTGTTTCCCGAAGGGTTGAGCAGAGGTGCAAATGTATGTGTACTATACAGGGTTACTTGTATTTCGACGTATTCCTTGCAGGACGTCCTATTAGGGTTAAAATGCAACAAATTAAGCCACCAAATATTCTATCGAAATTCAATAGTTTTTGAGTTAGTTCGATTTTTAGTTTTTTATGAATAACACAGTCGCGCTGTAAATCATTTTAATTAAAAATTATTTACGGCGCAACTTTACTGGAATTTAAGTTGTTATCATAGCTGATGCCATAGCAGATCTTTGTTAAAAATTAAAAGTTGAAAAATGCCTAAAACTTTGGCAAAGATCACTAATTAAACATTTTATTTTTCGCAATTCATATTTTTCTTAGACAAAAATTACAAAAAAAAAAAAAAAAAAAAAATACAGAATTTCGATAGAACATTTGGTCACTTTATTTATTGCATTTTAACCCTACTATGACGTCTTGCAAGGAATACGTCGAATTACAAGTAACCCTGTAAGTACTGCAAAGGGTTGATGCTTTAATCAAGCCTCCTTAATATAATACTGGCTGACATTCAATCATTCCAATATGGAATGTCTTCTCTCAAGAAAACGATCCTCGTTTTCTTGATAGGATGACATATTGAATCTGGCGAGGGCTCGGCATAGTACTAATTTAGTAGGAGTGTTATATTTTATTTGATCTTTTTTTTTTTTTGTGGATGGGAAATCATCAAATGACTTCTCCCGTTCTGGGCAGAGCGACCCCGGCGGCATCGGCCCAATTGACCCCGTCACTGATGACATCTCTTTGAGGCGCGCGTGGAACACAACGCGCCGTCGACCCGGGCCTGGTCCTTACCGGACGGCGAGCTGCCCATTACTCGTCGTCCGCAAGCCCGCGCCTACGGTGGCCGGGAATCGGCAATCGATTCCCGCCGCCCAGGGCGTCTCCTGCGGCGGCTAGGGGCGCGAGGGCGCGGCTGTTGGAGCTTTAAATACAGAGGGCTTCAGCCCCATTTAAATAGAGTCCCTCTCGTATTATTTAATAGTTTAGTAAATCTCCTACTGTGAGGTTCGAGCCCTCACAGTACACATACATTTCGCCAGTTATGTTTAAGTCCCATGTAATAGGGGGCGCGCCTATTGCCGTCAACGAACACAAATCCAGACTCCGGGCTGCTACTGAGAAATTTAAGATAGAAATACCCAATAACACTTTGCCCGACCTGTGAATCAGCCCAGGACCTCATGCTTAACAGTAGCGCTTGCGACCACTAGACCAACGAGTCAGTTTAACGCTTTGAAGGACACTGTACGGCCATAACAGTCATAACAATAAAACATCTATTGTGCCTTATTAGTGTCCTTCAAAGCTTTAATAACAGTAATTATAAATATCAGTAAAGAGAAATTAATCTGTCAGTTGTTTGTTAATACTTAAAACACGAAAAGACAAATTTCTAGATTTTTAACAGCCTTTAAGTAAAATACCCAAGAACTGGGTTAAAGTTTAAGAACTTTTTATCTGGATCGAGTTTTTAAGCCAACATATCTAAATGCAAAAGTTTTTATACAGCAATCGTCAGCAACGATAGCAAAAATAGGTAGGTAGGTATAGGTATGCTTCTATTTTATGTTTTCTTTCTTTTTTTTTAACCCGTCGCGCGCCAATTAGCAGACACAATTGAAATTCTATTGTTATCTGTACACATGGTGTACAATCGACATTTTAAGAGTTAATCACAAATACTGGTATTCAGCAGCATCTGGTTAGACTGGAAGCCGACCCCGACATAGTAATCTATTCTTTAGGTAAACGTATGATAGAAATAACACAGATTAGTAAAATATTAATTTTATTTAGTGCTTCTTTGTCATAACATGTACAGTCAACAAAAGAGATATCTAGACAGGATATAGTAACATATTTGTATCTGAATTGCGTCATGTTTAACTTTATTACAACTATTTTATTAGTTTGTTTTTGCAATACTCCTACATTGTAACACACCAACACAAAATTGTATATTTTCACGAAATTGAACATGAAGCAATTCACATACAAATATATTATTATACGCTGCCTAGATATCTCTTTTGTTGACTGTACCTATGTATAAGCACAACACTCACACACACACATGTTATCAAAAATAAACACTTTAAATTATTTTCCTTTAGATAATTTACAAAATAGTTAGGATTTATACTCCACACTTTGATATTTGTTACCCTTCTGCACAGAATGTAGGTGAATACTTGTAGACAGTTCTGGACTCGCTGAGAACCGTCTCGTAACACGTAGAAAATATAGTTTCGTTATCTAACGGAAATAAATAAATCTTTATTTATATATAAACAGATTGTAGTACATGTACGAGTAACATCTTTTACAAAGTGGTTAGTGTATCTCTAACAATCAAGTGGGTGACGTGCTGCTCTCCTTGCTAGGCTATGAAATAGCCTGGGAGTAACAGTGGCGATCCCCTCTAATTGTATTACTATAATTTTATTTTTACAAGTTACATTTAATAAAGGCAATTAGTGCGCGAGCGCATTTGCTGTGTGTACTTGTGTGTATAGGGATGCATGAGTGAGTGTGCATGTGTGATGTGTGTACGTGTATGGATCTGTGTGTGTGTGGGGGTGTGTGTGTGTGTAGGTGCGTGAGCATGAATGTGCGAATGTGTAAGCGTGCGTAAGTAAAGGGATTGGATTAGTGTGGGTCTATGTTTTGGGTGAGTGGTATAATATACAAACTTATCATGAATTAATTAACAACTTGCGCGACCATTGCACGAAAGTAAGCCTGAACGGACAATGACAGCGCGCGCGTTCCGGCTCTTACTTTTTTATTGGCGCGATGTGCAACTTCCAATGGTTTAAGGAAGGTTTTTGCAGCACCACCCCAACAGGAAATACAATAGGTAATAATAGATAGGCATACGGCAAAATAGACATTACGTATAATTATTGGATTTGTAATATTTCTTAAGGTTTTAAATATATATATTAGTTTGCGAACTCTGCCAGTCAGGACATTAATGTGAGATTTAAATTAAAGATTCTTATCTATGACAATACCTAGGTATTTGATTTCATCCGTAGAGGATATAGGTGCACAGTGGCATGAATCCTGAGTTTGCAAACTGCATGTGTGAGTCTTAAGTGATGTCGGTGGATTTGGTTGGGTAGCAAAACTGATTGAGTAGGTAATGAACTTGGTTTTGGAGGTATGAAATGTAAGCGTATGGAAATAAAGCCAGTTTAGCGTTACATCAAAGCCATGCTGTGCTTTTCCCTTAAGTTCAGACCACGTGTTGGCGACGACAGTTATAGCAGTGTCATCTACGTAAGATGTTATCTTGGCGTTTGGGATATTTAAATTGCATAAGTCGTTTATAAAAATGAGAAATAAGGTGGGACCCAAAATGCTTCCTTGCGGAACGCCATAGTAGATAGGAAGCTCACTGCTGCTGTGACGATCAATCTTTACTACTTGGGAGCGATTTGTGAGGTAGCTTTGAAAGAGATCAAGTTGCAAACACCTGACACCCATCCTTTCAGGTTTGAGTAAGAGAGAACGAACTGGGACGGTGTCGAACGCCTTCGCAAGGTCTAAAAATATTTTTAGGACCTTTTTATTACTTTTAAGGTTTTGTACCATATTAACATACATATTTTGATACTCGCAAGTAAATTAAAACCTATAGGGTACTTCCCGTTGTCCTAGAATAATGACATTTGGCAAGAAGCAACGTCTCACAGCACAAGTAAAAGAAAAAAGTTCGAAAATTGTTAATTTGTAGTTTTATGACATAAAAAATGTTTAAGTTTGTTTTGGGATAAATTCTTTTCAACTACGGAACCCTTCATTGTGCGTGTTCCGACACGCACTTGGCCGGTTTTTTATTAATATGATCAACCAAAAAATACGTGTCTAATATTTTTTTATAATCGACTGACGGACTAAACGGAAGTTCTTTTTTTACCCAGGCATTATCCCTATTATACGGTGACATAATACCGACACCGATAATGCTTACTCATCATCTAACTACATTAAGTACCCGACAATGTTTTACTTGTATGTAAGTATACCTATAGATAATAATTGGCTGTAAAAACTCTTCGAAGCTGTGAACATTGTATCATTTATCACCGTCAGTTTTTGTTGACTTTTTTTATCCTCCTCGAGGTGTTTGGGTAGAAAAATAATGAGCTATGAAAACAAGTTTATGTGCTTGTATTGTAAAGGTATGTGAAGAAAACTTTGTCGGAGATAATACTCGTAAAATATTTAGTGGTTTTTATAATGAAAGACTTTTTAACAAGACGGCGAGCCATTAAATATTACTAATCATTTTATGGTTGGTTAGTTTAGAGGTTGGTTAGGTTAGAGAACAGTGGTGGCCCAGTGGTAACGGCTGCGACTTTCGTGTTGTAGATCGTAGATTCGAACTCAGACAGGCGCTTTACTTTGTGTAAATTATTTCATCACCACTGTTCTCAAAACGGTGAAGAAACCTCGTGAAGAATCCGGCATGTCCTAGAATAAAAAATTCGAATACATGTGTCTTCTACCAACTCGCACTGGGCCTGCGTGGTGGTTTACAGCCCACTCCCTGTCACAGAAAGGAGGCCTGTCTCTCAGCAGTGGGAACATTATAGGCTAATTATGTTATTGTGCTAGTTTAGAGAACCTTCGCCCGATAGAATGATTTACAGGCAAAATTGTCTCCGTTCTTTGGGACGTTACATGATACTACTATGTTGCCCAAAGGTGACAAGGCATAGATGTATACCGTACAGGTGTAGGTACATCTATATGTACCTACACCTGTACGGTATACATCTACCGGTATCTATCGGCATACCTATGTCCCATGTAAAAGGGGGTAAGCCATTAAGAGGATTTATATTGAAGCGTGGTTTAGCTCGGTGTGTAAGTGAAATCGCGTTATGGACAGCCATAACGACATTTCACTTACGTACCGAGCTTAGATTTATGACAAGATGCTATACTTAAATCAATTTTTATTTATTTATTTATTTATTGGACAACCAACAAAGCATACACTAAAAAAAATACATGTTAAAATAGCCATGTTATTATCACATATCATAGTGTAGCCTTAATTAAAGGCTGCCACGGCATGCATAAAATATAGGAGTAAAAAAAAAGCAGTTACAAAAAATATTCTACTTATCTAGATGATCTACATATCTTAAAGACAACAGAAACTACATACAATATTAATTTTAGTTTTTCACCTTTATGACAATGCCCTATGCAAGACAGACTTAACTTTTTTTTAGCTTAGTAAGTTCCTAAAATATTTAAATACCTTCATTTTAAAGCAAATTTTACTGCTCATTTAGGAACTGTTTACGTATAATCGTATAAAACAGAAAATAATATACTATATAATATACGGTGCTACTTTGGTTTTTTTTTTAACGAAAAAATTTCAAGTAATGGTGTTTCGGTTTTAGTACAACAGTAGACAATATAGTCAAATAACACATAATTATGAAAACTCGAAATGACTTAACCTTTGATTTTTGGTTTTATGCGAAAACACAAAATTTATCGATGTATCCCCTTAACTGTTACACACTTGCTCTCAACAACAATCAATCTGCCTAGCCTTATTCCAAACTATGTTGGGGTCGGCTTCCAGTCTAACTGGATGCAGCTGAACACCAGTATTTTACATGGAGCGACTGCCATCTTTTTTTTTTTTTTTTTTTTTTTTGTGGATGGGAAATCATCAAATGACTTCTCCCGCTCGGGGCAGAGCGGGAGGGCGTGTCAGACTTTTACTGACTAAAACCCACCCATGCTCCTTCAACTGCCCGTGCCAGGGCCACGGTATCTCTTTCGAACTACCCGCGACCCCGGCGGCATCGGCCCAATTGACCCCGTCACTGCTGACATCTCTTTGAGGCGCGCGTGGAGCACAACGCGCCGTCGACCCGGGCCTGTTCCTTACCGGACGGCGAGCTGCCCATTACTCGTCGTCCGCAAGCCCGCGCCTACGGTGGCCGGGAATCAGCAATCGATTCCCACCGCCCAGGGCGTCTCCTACGGCGGCTAGGGGCGCGAGGGCGCGGCTGTTGCCTCTCCCTCACGCGTTCCGCTTCCTCCTTCGCGAGCATTACTGCTTCGCAGAAGGAGGTGACGGCTTCCCATACACTCTCGCTCCGCACCATGGCTTGGACCAGGTTTGGACGCGAGAGATCGCCGCCGCCGATCGCCTCCGTGAGAACACGGCGGTGCTCCGCCCAAGCCGGGCAGACCTCCACTGTATGCTCCACCGTGTCCTCCGGGTGATCCACACAATGGTGACACCCGGGCGTTTCCTCCCGCCTTATCCGAAACAGGAACCTCCCGAAACAACCGTGTCCGGTGAGGACCTGCGTCAGGCGGAAGGTGAGGACGCCGTGGCGCCTCTCCAACCACTCCTCAAAGAGGGGACTTATCGTCGCAATTGTGGCGTGCCCAGCGCTGGGTTGCGACAATCGCACTCTCCATGTCGCCATGAGATCCCGCCGGAGCTCTGTCCGCTGTACCGTGATTTCTCGCGGCAGCGGAGTTACGCCCCGGAGCGACTGCCTATCTGACTCCACAACTCAGTAACTGGGTAATACGATACCCCTTGGTAAGATTGGTTGTCAGACTTTCGGGCTTCAGACGACCTGTAACGACTGTCAAAGATTCACGAATGACAGCCGTGACCAACGGCTTAACGTGCTTTCCGAGGCACGGAGGAGTCTCGGTACGTAAAGATGGTCACCCATCTTCGGCAAGCGCGGCAAGCGTAGCTGAACCTGATGGATCGACTCGTGCGGCTGTTATTACTTAGTTGTTATTACTTGCTCTCAACAACAGTCCAGCATTAATTCTAAAAATAACTTTCCCAAGCGACCATTACGTAATCCTATTAGTTCAATTATGGAAAACAGTTCCTGAAATCCCCAGACATTAATAAATTGTCACAGTTCAGTGGCAGCCCAAACCCTTTATACCATGGAATAAGAAGAAATGGAGCGCTCTCTAGCGGATGAAAGCTTCTTCAAGTTGCGATACAAAAATGTACCTAAAGGCTTTCCAATTGATGTTATTTCCATTTAACAGAATACCAACTGAAATCCCACATAATTTAACTTCAAAATGACATGTTCTATAGAAAAAGTCATAATTAAATATTCATTTTATAAGGTTACGCCTTTACAATGACGTGCAATCAATGCTTTTCCTTGGATCCCTGTTACAAAAGATTATGACTGACACTGTTATGGCGACCATCAGAGATTTTAATTTTGATAACACAAAAAAATATTCGCTAATTAGTCGAAATTTGTCGCCAAATATCAGAATTTGTCGGTCACTGGTTCAAAAGCTATAAGTTGGCCGACCTGGAGGGCTTCTCCCCAGCGTGGCCACATTTATATCTCAAAAACTAGGCCACCTAGGGAAGATCTGTTTCCTCAAAGACAAAGACAAAGACATTCGTCGGATATGGTAGCAACAAAGTTGGTATATAAAATAATTGTGTTCAGGACACATCCGCCGCTAAAAGCGGCATACGAATATTTACAATAATATGTGCACATGGGCATAAAACCTAACTTATAAGCTACATACCTATACAAAACAATATAGAACACTCTCCCAAATTTTGTCGCTAATTAGTCGTAATTTTTTGCCAAGTCACAGATTTAGTTTAGAAGATATAATGAGTTAAATTTTTAAGTATAGTCTAAGAGCTAGATCGGAGGGTTTACGATAAAATGTTCGATCTAGCTCTTGGACTATACTTAAAACTGGCCATGCCAGTGTCAGTCACATTACAAAAGATGATAAAAATTTAGATTTAGGCGCACCTCATTCCTCCATACTGAACTTACAGCAACATTCGCCGTCAACAGACATACGAGTGGGTATAGAGTATAGCAGCTACGGATGTTCAATTGTTTTATCTCCATTCGCACTGGCCGACTACTTTACTTTTAATTAAATTCAACAAAGGCTTACAGGCGGTTGGTCAATTAAGGGCAGTAGTATGCATGTTGAATGTGTGTTTAAAGATACTGGCTTTTGCACGCGGTGTTGGGTGCTTCCAATTAAGCAGAAATGAAGAGACCAAATATATTATATAAGGTGCAATGAAATATTTGTCACGACTGTAATGCGAGACAGTATTGTGTATATAAATTACGATAGTGAAAATAAATTACGATAGTGAAAATAAATTATTGGTTGATGTCATACATTTTTTCATACAAAAAAATGTGCGTTTTAAATTTCAATTGAAATCGTCCCGTAGTAATAAGTGTTCATTCCCAGAACAGTTAGAAAGAGGTAGCAATTGTTTTCATTGACGAAGCGACACATCGCACGTAGTTTGTGAACCACGTTATGCAGAATAAAGTAAATGTTTATTTAATTACTTTGTTTTCTCAAATTGATTTAACTATTCCGAGGTACGAAATTTCTTCACTATTGTAATCTATATACACAATACTATCTCCCATTGAAGCCGTGGCAGATATTTTTATAGCACCTTATAATAGGTCTTTACCTATGAAATTGCCGTTTTGTATGAAAAAATTTAAACGATTTTTTTTTCATGCATTTTTTATTTGTATTAATCGAAGTAATCACCCATGCAATCAATGCATCTTTGCCAACGCAGTGGCAGTTTATTGATGCCCTTTTTAAAGAAATCAGCTGGACGGGAGGCAACAAATTCTTCAAAGGCATTTTGTACTGCCTCTCGGGTATTGAATTTTTTTCCCGCCAAGAAGTTATCCAAATTCTGGAAAAAGTAGTAGTCTGTAGGCGCAAGGTCTGGTGAGTAGGGCGGATGACGGAGAGCTTCCAACCCCAGTTCTTGCAACTTGGAGACCGTCTGCTGTGCAGTATGAGGTCGCGCGTTGTCGTGCAGGCGCAGCGGAGACGAGCGATTGACCAATGCTGGTTGGAGATGTGCCAGCTTCTCCATCATTGTGTTCAGTTCTTCACAGTACACATCTGAAGTAATGCTCACCCCGTTTGGTAAGAAGCTGTGATGAATCACACCGGCGCTAGACCACCAAACAGTGACCATCACTTTTCTAGGGGTAAGTTTTCGTTTAGGGCATTGTTTAGGTGCTGAACCAGGATCCAACCAACTTGCTGAGCGCTTGCGGTTATCAAACAGAATCCATTTTTCATCGCAGGTAACAATGCGGTTCAAAATTCCTTCATTTGTGTGTCTGTTGAGCAGTGCAAGGAACGTCTCGACGCGTACTTCGCGCTGGCGATCATTGAGTTCGTGGGGCACCCATTTGTCAAGCGTTTTTACCTTGCCAATTTGACGCAAATGGACCAATATTGTTTTGACGCTAACGTCGAAAGCTGCTGCTAATTCAGCCGTAGATTGTGTATCATCAGCTTCCACAATCGCCTTTAATTCGTCATTGTCGACCAAAGTCTTCGGACGACCGCGAGGTTCATTTTTCAGGTCGAAATTTCCAGAACGGAAGCGAGCAAACCAATAACAAGTGGTGCGTTGGTTTGTAGTGTTAGCTCCGTAAACGTCGTTGATGTTGCGTGCCGCTTGTGCCGCGTTGCTGCCACGACGGTACTCATATTCCATAATTACTCGAATTTTTAACGTATCCATGATGACGAAAAAGATTGAAATGCGATGAAAATGTAACACTAATCAATAAACAAATGACTACTTTTGGGGAAAAAAATCCATGTTTTTAAAATAAAATTAATTTGAAATTAGAATTCTTAGCCAAACAAAAATTATTTTGATTTGAAATGGCCAGTACTGCAGAACGGCAATTTCATAGGTAAAGACCTAATATAATATTCCTTGTGTGGTTTTGGATTTTTTGGTCGCTATTAATTAGCATTGTTAATTTTGCTTGACATTAAACCTGTCCTTCTATAGTTTCTATAGATCGACAGTTCTCACTAATCCTTATAATTTTTTAATCTGCGATTTATTTAATAAATTACAAACCCGAAATTCAATAATTCACGAAAACGACACCTACAACTGTACGTGAAATCCACCGTTCACATTCTGATAATAAAAGCAATTTTTGTATGAAGTGACAGTTCCATTATACGATAGAGACAATGGTGTTTTGTTTCAAAAACTCGTTGAAACGTAACCATTTATTTCGGAGGAGTACGCCGCCGCGCCGCGCCGCCGTCCATTTCGCTTTTAGGACGTATTTTATTGAATCACTGATTCATTTTTATGTGAGCCTAGTACTTTTTCTTGGGAATGCCGTAGATATTGCATTTTTTATGGGGAAAAGGAAATCATTAAAAGAATACTCTCTGAAAAGTGGTGATTTTCACCATTTATTTTGGCGTGTCTCTGCAATTGCATTATATTATATTTTATATAGGGTGACAGGTAATTAGTGACCGATACTTAAACACAGATTATACTCATGATAACAAACAACTTTTACTATGGGACCAAACCTGAAATCGCGAAAAAAAAAAATCAGCTGCTCCCTACATTTTGACGAGTTAGGCGAACATAAATGTAGGGAGCAGCTGATAATTTTTTCACGATTACAGATTTGGTCCCATAATAAAAGTTGTTTGTTATCATGAGTACAATCATGTGTATAAGTATCGGTCACTAATTACCAGTCACCCTATATTATGTTATATTGCATTGCAATATAACTTTACTAGCTTTTACCCACGACTTCGCCCACGTGCAAGTCGGAAATTATCCCAAGAGAACGTACTTCCGGGACAAAAACTATCCTTTGTCCTAATCTACGTCATGGTCTATCTACTATGTACGGTCAGCAATAGAAGTTGGTTAACACTGCTACTTTTTGACATCTTCTAAATTAACACAAAATGATTCGATAAACTGCTTTTTTTTTCGTTTAACTGTTAAGAGTTAATGTTCTTAAAATTTTTAAGTACTTCTGTTCCGATTTTAATAAAATATTTCGAATAATAATTAATATTAAAAAACTGCAAGTGTTATTCGACTTTTGTTGTTGACTGTACCAGAAACGTGTGGTCAACAATAGTGTGGTTACAGGCCATCAAACTTAACAACTTTTTCCATAGGACCAACATCGTAATCGCGAAAAAGTAATCATCACTCGTCTGTATGTGCTTTTTTTATCTTAATCGATTTAGCATTTAGTATTGTATAATTGCAGAGCACATTGTGAGCACTATAGAATAGAATAGAATATCTTTATTTCGGACACACAATATCCATATAGTGTTAGTAACATACAAAGAAATAACTTATTGCCTAGTGTTAGTAAAAATCAACCTCCGCACAAACTGCTATATAATCGGAGAGCCAAGGCTCTCGGCTACAGTTTTCAGGATGCTGTTCCGACTGCCCCTCACTCTCCTCAGTAGCGACGCAGTTCTCTTGCGTATAATTGCGTAGAAGCCGTCTGTGCGGGCTTGCGCAAACATTTCCGACGCGCTACAGTAACGAGGCAGCCTCAACAACATCCTGAAAGCATTGTTATACTGGACGCGCAGGACATCCAGCGATCTCTTAGTACAATTGACCCATAGACTGCCCGTGTACAAACTTTGGCAATAAGCCTTGAAAAATGTTACTTTTACTTGCTCCGTACACCGCGCAAAACTACGGGACAACATATTACTCCGGACCCTAGAACCCTGCGCTCCCTCTCAATGTCTACATCGTCCCTGAGGTCAGGAGTAAGACAATGCCCAAGGTATTTAAAAGTTATAAAGCTATCGTTTACTTAGTACGTCATTCACTGACTTGAATGTGACCTAGCGGTTGAGAGCTCATGCTCACTCAAATGTCTCGCTAGTGGTGGCGCCACTTCTTGTTCCCAGCTAAAGTACTAGGAAGTGGTGAACAGCGGGCGTTTTGACGGACTGTCTTATGTAATTTTGACGATTAAAAAATGCTGATTCTCAGCCTTATTTGATTACATGACTTTTGGTTTTGATATCCACAGCACTCAAATATTTCAAATCCTTATACATAATACTGTAACGCCGTAGCTTGGCGCTAGAAATATGTTCATACATACATCAATCTGCCTAGCCCTTTCCCAACTATGTTGGGGTCGGCTTCCAGTCTAACCGGATGCAGCTGAATACCAGTATTCTACATGGAGTGACTGCCTATCTGACCTCCACAACCCAGTTACTGGGTAATACGATACCCCTTTGGTAAGACTGGATGTCAGACTTTCGGGCTTCTGACGACCCGTAAAGACTGTCAAAGATCCACGAATGACAGTCGGGACCAACGGCTTAGCGTGGTTCCGAGGCACGGAGCAGTCTCGTTATGTAAGGATGGTCACCCATCCACGGACCAACCCTGGCAAGCGTAGCTTAACCTGATGGATGGATCTGTGCGGCTATTATTACTTAGCCACGAGCTACCAGCTCAAGTTTCGCTGGCTAATTTAATTTGACCCTATATGTTCATACTTATATATGGGGTCAAATTAAATTAGCTAGCGAAACTTCACAGACGTGATGGGTATCTATATTTAAACATGATAAAACAGAAGGAAATTATTATGATGATAGTCTTTTTTGGGATCATCAACCACCGCGCCGGAAGTGTCACTTAAAATATAAGTGTAAAAATCAGTTTTTTTTGTGTGAAATTCACAGACGAGAAGGGTATCAATATACGAGGAGCTCGTGGCTAAGTAATAACAGCCGGACGGGTCGATCTATCAGGTTAAGCTACGCTTGCCGCGGTTGGTCCGTGGATGGGTGACCATCTTTACATACCGAGACTCCTCCGTGCCTCGGAAAGCACGTTAAGCCGTTAGTCCCGGCTGTCATTCGTGGATCTTTGACAGTCGTTACGGGTCGTCAGAAGCCCGAAAGTCTGACAACCAGTCTTTCCAAGGGGTATCGTATTACCCAGTTACCGGGCTGTGGTCAGGTCAGATAGGCAGTCGCTCCATGTAAAATACTGGTATTCAGCTGTTTCCGGTTAGACTGGAAGCCGAGCTCAACATAGTTGGGAAAAGGCTAGGCAGATTGATTGATGGGTATCAATATCTGAACACGATAAAACAGATAAAAAGCACGGGAGGCGCGATATTGCGCTCGTCAAGTCTCATCTTTCGTAGCACCTTACGACTACGAAACACTACTACCTCAGCTTTTTATCTCGCTCGCACGATACTGCTCGCGGAGTGAGTGAAAGCGAGACTGAGTGGGGTGCTGGGTGCCGATACTTTAGGTAATTGCTTTTTACGGTGAAAATACTGGTAATTTGAAAAAAATAAAAAACAAGACCTGTTTTATATACTTAGTTCATTTAGTATGCAAAGTTTCATGATCTAATTTGAAGTATTTTTTTAATACGTAACCGCTGGTATTAAAAAAATACTTCAAATTAGATCATGAAACTTTGAATACCAGCGGTTACCATATATTTAATTCAAAATTAATCCTGCAATGTTTTCGACATAACGGAGGATCATGCTAAGCCAATTGAGGTAGTATAGGCTCCTATAACTCTTATGTTACATGTTCCAATTAAGTTCGTTTGAAAGTCTCGCCATTGATATAAAGACGTCTTGTCGAGGTAAAAGTCAGACATACAAATGGACACCAGTTGCTAGTCTCCTATTGACACTGTTAACGAACCGTCGCTGCGTCGCGCTCCACTAACGCTTTGCAAAGATTTTATTTTAAAACTGGTTTCTTTATTCAATGAATAGTAACTTACGCTAGGTGTCGGAACAAAAGTTTTAACAAGGCCCTCATCATCCCACTTTTTTCAAAATGCATTCAATGCCATCTGGTTAGTGACAGCACGTTTAAAAGGCTAGGCAGATGACAGATGATAACCCCTTTACAAAAACATTCAGTAAAAACATCTCAAAGCTCAAGATTCAAAACAATACCTTTACATTGAGAGCCGGGGTTGTCTCTAACAGATAAGCAGTCGGGGGAGAAAAGGTGACATTATCTGTTATGATTTGTACGAGGTAAACCGTCGCTGGTCACGACGGCTTTCTGCGTGATTCTTTTGTTTTCAGCATATTTTTTCCGAGACTTTCTGCTGTTTAGGGAAGTGATAAACGATTTGTTGGTTAGAGATAGATGGGCTAATTAATAACCAGCTGTGTGCTCCATAAGAAATCGCGAAAAAATAATCAGTTGTTCCCTACATTTTGACGAGTTATGCGAACATAAATGTAGGAAACAGCTGATTTTTTTCGTGATATCAGGTTTGGTCCCGTAGTAAAAGTTGTTCATAATAATGAGTACAATGACCCCTTACTCTGTATAAGCAGATTTACACAATGCACGACTGAAGTTTCTTCCTTTGTTCTTCCAAAGTTTTGAAATACGAACAAATAATCTCGGTAAAAGAACGACCCCCCTCGCGCGCCTCCCGCGAAGCATATTTTTTTTCAAGATAGACTAACTTTGTTCGTAATGCCTATACAACCTCACGGTATTTGGCAAAAATATTTTTATTTATTTATTTATTTCCCACCATACAATTAACTTTACAGGTTTAACACATAATGCGATAATGTAGACAACTATTACACATATTTTCAAAATACCGCTACATAGTTACAAACTAATAATTTTGTAGGTACTTATGGCTACTACAAACACAATAATTATTATCTATATCACAATAGGACCATAACTTATGCTGCACATAACCACCTTCCCAAAGAACCTAGAACGCAAGGGGTGGGTCCACACACAAAATTACAAAAAATAAAAAAGTAAGAGCCGGAACGCGCGCGCTGTCATTGTTCGTTCAGGCTCTCTTTCGTGCAATCGGACAATTTTGGGTTTTCGTTCGGGCTCACTTTCATGCAATAGTCGTTCGAGTGGATACATACAGTCTGTGCGTCAACTACACGGAGAGGGCATACAGCGCTCTGTGCGTACAATAAAATAATGCTTTCAGGGTGTTGATGGGGTTGCCGTGCTGCTGCAGTATTTTTTTTGAATGTTTTATTGCCAACTTACACAACACACTTCAACAATTATAATAGGAAATATTGAACAATAATATAGAGATGAGTCCAGAAGGCATTTACAGAAAAATGGCTTCAGTCAAGAGAATTATAAAATGGAGCAAAAATAAAATTGCAAATTCTATTTCCTTTGTGTTGAACAAAATATTCTTTTTTTCACACACACGTCATTCTATTTACATAGTAATCTGAAGAAGTTTGTGTTCACGCTTGAAAAACTTTTTAAATTAATGTTATTTTACATTTACAACCAAACAATAGATAACACTCATTCCTACATTTTCGCCAAGCCATTCAAATCTTCGTTATGTACAAAATATGAAAACCCAAGCAACATATAAAAGTTAATAGTACCTAATATAGTTAATCAGTCGTAACTTGAAACAGTTACTATTATTAAAATTCTACATCATAGGACAATATTAGGCAAATAACGCACTGGCCCAAAAGAGCAAAACCAGTAGGAAAACCGGTTATTAACTACCACACTTTAAAGATGATTTAAGGGTACTTTGGGATAAACATAGGCTTAGTGGTTTTGAAGCAAATTGCTAATCCATTGCTTCATATATTCGAAAAATTTGTCTGCTCGACAACGTAAATAACGCAATAAATTCGTTAAAATGTCAAAATTAATCCGATTCCGATTAAAGTGTGTTACGCAATTGCTTCCGGCATGTTTGCAGAGGCGAGAATAGGTGGCTTTCACGCCACAATGCGCAAGCGTTGCGCTTCCATTATGCGCAGAGTACGCGCCAGCTCCAATAAATCAATCTGCCTAGTCTTTTCCCAATCATGTTGGCGTCGGCTTCCAGTCTAACCGGATGCAGCTGAATACCAGTATTTTACATGGAGCGACTGCCTATCTGACCTCCACAACCCAGTAACTGGGTAATATGATACCCCTTGGTAAGACTGGTTGTCAGACTTTCGGGCTTCTGCCGACCCGTAACGACTATCAAAGATCCACGAATGATAGCCGGTACCAACGGCTTAACGTGCTTTCCGAGACACGGAGGAGTCTCGGTATGTAAAGATCGTCACCCATCCACGGACCAACCCCGGCAAGCGTAGCTTAACTGTATCGACCCGTACGGCTGTTATTAATTAGTCACGAGATCCTCGCGCCAGCTCCAACAGCATCTTGAAAACAGCTGATTGGTGGGACAGCCCCATACTGGAACATTGGATACGCCTCTGTGACGTACCTAGTAATGAATAGTTTGTGTTGTTTTTCTGGAATATGTAAGTACTAATCAACTAGTGTAAAAGTTGTGTGTATACTAACCGGACTATACCTATGGATCCGATTTAAAAGATTTTATTTTTATTACTTTAAGGAACTTGCAATTTTTTTTGCTTCTAGAGCTTTTTTTTTTGTGGATAGGAAAGCATCAAATGACTTCTCCCGCTCTGGGCGGAGCCGGAGGGCGTGTCAGACTTTTACTGACTAAAACCCACCCGTGTTCCTTCAGTTGCCTGTGCCAAGGCTACGGTATCTCTTTCGAACAACCCGCGACCCCGGCGGCACCCGCGACCCTGACGGCTGCTTCTAGACCCTGCGGTTTAGATTATGCGTTTTGTGTCAGTAAATATAAGATTGTCTGAAATTGTTAAAACAAATTGAGCTGGCATGATGTCCATTATGCTTTTTCCATCTCTGCATGAAAATAGGCTTTTACTGGCAATGAGCCAGAAACTTGCCTATCTTAGCCTAAAGCTAGGTTATTCAAATCTAAAGCTAAGTTTTATAGCCTAAAGCTAGGGCTAGCCTCGTTTTCATTCTGCACATTTAATTTTCACTTTGCAATTTATAATAGCTAATTGCGTAACAGAAACTTTGGCTAATGGGTTGATTACTGGAAGCTTCGCCGCGAGAGAGCGCTGTGTGTTTGTAACTTGTCAAAGTCACCTTGAAGACAAAGCGACCAATTGACGACAAGAAAAAACACTTAGCGCCATCTCGCGGCAAAGTTTTCAGCTAGGAACTCCATTTACAAAAACTTAGCGCCATCTACTCGGAACAAAATTGACAGTTTTATTTTATTTTTTAATTTAATTTAATTTATTGGGAAGAACAAACAATTACACATTATATATTACAAATAAATAGAAAATAAGGAGTTATACAAATGTGCAACCAACAACGTTCTCCACAGATACACTTCCCAATGGCAGGATAATTTGACACGAAAAGTATTTGACAGGTCTACAACAGCGCCCCCAAGCGTGATAAATTACGAGAATCGTAATCCGTACGACAATGAATGAACGGAAATTGTTTACCCATCCCTTTTACTCTACATTACGATACGAAATACTTTCTTGTCTTTGAATTTTATAACATGGCATTTCATTTTAATCGTTGGTATTGTACTAAATCTCCATGGCAACTACGTACGTGGTTTCCATGGAGATTTAGTTTATTGATTGACGATAATGGCAGGATAATTTGACAAGAAAAGTATTTGACAGGTCTACATCTACAACAGCACCCCCAAGCGGGATTTATTGCGAGATTTGCTGCCACTGACTTGCATGCAATATTCCATTACCTACGTATGCTACATGTGTTTACAGGTTACACCCGATGTTCATCATTCTTGCATGCCAGTAACTTGTACAGTTTGAATACGCCCCTATGCCAGTCCCTCAGTGTCTGTCAGTTAGTCTGGTACATTATCCTAGTGATAAATAGTGACAGAGAGAAGATGGATGTGTCTTATCCTTATTAATTAACAAAGAAGAATGAACGACATGTAGACACGACCGTATTCTCTTTGTATTTTCGCTGGAACATTGTGTTAGAAATTGGTTTCGATAGGTTTTCCTTTTTAGGGTTCCGTAGCTCAAAAGGAAAATGAAACTCTTTAGGATCACTTCATTGTCCGTCTGTCTGTCAGTTAGTCTGTCAAGATCCTTTGTCTCAGGAACGCGGAGAGGTATCAAGTTGAAATTCACAAATCACATACGTAGGTCTATGTTTTCTTGGAGGAAAAAATCGTGCTTCTAAGTAGGTAATTAAAAAAATACGGTCATTTCTGCGACATATTTTGATACTCGCAAATAAATCAAAACGTATACTTATGATAAGTACTTCCCGTTGACCTATAATCATGAAAGGCAAGAAGCAAGGTCTCAGAGCACAAGTAAAAGAAAAAATCCGAAAATTTGTGGTTTTAAAAAAAAAAAACGTTTGTTTGGCGATTACAAACTTACATTAATTTGCTGTGACCGTGATGTATATCGATGTAAGGGAGAACATGTTTTTCAACTACACTGTTAAGGTTTTTTTTTGGCATAAATTCATCCCAACTACGGAACCCTTTAATTGTGCATAGTCCGACACGCACTTTGCAGGTTTTTTTTTTTCATACCACTAATACTGAAGATCAATCGGCTGCTATTATGGATTAGTCGGTAATTGGATTGTTTGTTATAACAGCCAAGTGCGTATGCCACATCTCCCCATAGGCAATGGTCAACCTTCCATCTTGTGCCGCATGCCCTGTTATCTTTGCACTTGATGATCTTATGATTGCGTCAGTAAGGGGAGTTAGCATACCTGAATTTTGGGCTAAACATGTGTGAACTTTTTGCCTTTTAGAACTTATTTTGTTTCATCGATATGCTAAGGGTCAGTTTCGCGTGCTGCCTGAGTAGATAGCCTAAACGTGCAAACGATAGACGTATATCCTGTGATATTAACAAAAATATGTACAACTGTAGTTGATAGTCAATTTGCGAAACAATCCGTCTACTTCTATCTCTACGAAGAATAGAGACATCTCTTTCTATACAAAATGACACTTCGTTTCTCCATTTTTGACATCGCATCGTAGAAAACCTTCTAAACCACAATCTGTTTTTTTCTTTCGTTTGTAACGATATGTCGAGGTCTTTTTTAAGTAGACTATTTGGGAAGAACATTTTCTATCCCAGACTGTCAAAATCACACTGACAACTGAAAATTGTCTAGGGTAGTGAAGACAATTTGATTTTGTAATCGCCATGCTATAAAGACAGACATTAGAAAACTTTCTACTCGACGGCCGTAAAGTATCGGTTATCTTCAAAATCATGATTTTACTGGAGAGCGCTTTTGATCGCAAAATTATGATAATTAATAGATCATAGAAGAATAAAGCTATAGTCTTCTATTTTACATCATTTAGTTAATAGGGCACTGCCAAGGAAATGGTAAAGGCATTGGCCTTTACCATTTCCTTGGCAGTGCCCTATTAAAAAAATACAATATTATTGAATATTGTATTTTTTTTTTTCCAAAATACGTTTGTCGTCACTTGGTGAAAAATTGGTGTAGTTGTCTTTATAATTATACGTGACTTAATATTAGTAAAAATTGAGAATTATACACAAAAAAAATCCTATGTTAAAACAAAGAATTCTGAGTCGAATTATGTAAAATTGTGAATTTCGTAAAAAGTGTAGTTGACTCTATCTAGGTACAGTCAGCAACAAAAGTCGATTAACACTTGCAGTTTTTTAATGTTAATTATTAAGCGAAATATTTAATTCAAATCGGAACAGAAGTTTTTAAAATATTAAGATTATTTTAACATTAACTCTTAACAGTTAAACGAAAAAAAGTAGTTTATCGAATCATTTTGTGTTAAATAAGATGGTGTCAAAAAGTAGCAGTGTTAACCGACTTCTATTGCTGACCGCACTTTGTTGCCGTCATACTGTCTACACGGAAACGTAATTTTTGTCTATTTTTCCGTCGACAACATCCCATCTATGGTGGTCATTCATGCTACACGTGTTGAATGAAATAATGAAGGACTTTATTCAATTTACATTTTTCCCTTAATGCTAGGTACACTGCCCCACAAAACAGCTTACGTAGTTTAACTGTGAGATCATTGAGTCTCTATTAAAGTAACATTACTATCAGGTAAATCTATAACCTATATATTTATTTATATGTGTGTATAAAATATCATGTAGGTATGTGCTGTGTGCATAATGTACATATATTTTCATGTAAGTAATATCGTGGTGGAGTGCAGATGACAGCCACTTAGTAAAATATTGAAATTCAGGCACATCTGGTTGAACGGTAGCCAATCCCAATATAGTTGGGTAAATGCTTGAATAAAAATGAGCGTATCATCAACGGTACCTCATGAAAACTGTACTAAGGATACAGTAGCTAACACAAAACATACAAAGCGAAAAATTACCTACTTAATTGAATTCCTTTGTTATGTTCGGTTTCTGAGGTCCTCAGATAAATCCTCGATCGTAATTCACTCGACTTTTAAACTAAATTCTTCCTTATCGAAGTGTTCAGAAAAACGATATCGAACCATTATCGCTATCGAATGAATAAACTCCGTTTATAAACCTCTGGGATGGGATATCTCCGCCTTATGAGATCCGCTTTCGATGGTTCTTTTTAGGGTTCCGTACCTCAAAAGGAAAAACGGAACCCTCATAGGATTACTTCGTTGTCCGTCTGTCTGTCTGTCTGTCAGTCTGTTAAGACCCTTTTTCTCAGGAACACGTGGAGGTATCAAGTTGAAATTAATATCAAATACATACGAGTAGGTCTATGATCCCTTAGAGTTTAAAAAAAAATCAAGCTCTACCTCAACGGAATAAAAAATACGGCCATATACAGGGTGTCCAGTAAATAGCACGACATACTGCAGGGGGTGATAGCTTGGGTCAATACCTACAAAAATAACACAATATATGTTCAGCAAAATCTTACGGATTTACAGTTTTACAAAATTTTCCGAAATATCGTAAAATCTCTACCTTGAAACAGATTTTTAAGCATCTGGTAATGAAAAATTCCTTTTCTATTATTTTTTTTACATCAAATTATTCGTGAATAGTTACTTTACTCATTGATAAGTCTTTTTTCTATCAAAAACAAGAAAGTTTTCAAGAAATAGTATTTTTTGTTTAAATTTTCACATAACGATTTTCTTTTCGCATAACTTTAACCTGCAGTGGTGAAAAAAAATCCATAAGATTTTGCTGAACATATATTGTGTTGTTTTGATAGGTATTGACCCAAGCTATCACCTCCTGCAGTATGTCGTGCTATTTACTGGACACCCTGTATGCGACCTAATTTGATACTCCCAAGTAAATCAAAACTTATATAGGGTACTTCCCGTTGTCCTAGAATCATGAAATTTGGCAAGAAGCAAGGTCTCACAGCACAAGTAAAGGAAAAAGTCCGAAAATTATTAATTTGTAATTTTATCACATAAAAAAAATACAATAATAAGTTTGTTTTTGGTATAAATTCTTTTCAACTGTGGAACCCTTCATTCTGTGTGGTCTAACACGACCTTGGCCGGTTTTTAGTTAGAAGGTCTCTCATAAAGGTGAAGATCTGATGAAAAAAAAAAGGCAAATATCCCATTTTAAATAACTTTAGTATTGCATAAAAGTTTGTGCTCGCGAGGTTACTGTTCGCAGAACTACTAGTATTTAATTTGACCCTGTATATATGTTGTCATACTTGTGGCCACTCGAGCGTCACATGTTGCGTTATTATAGAGGATGCGCTGTGGTAGCCAGCGAAAAAAAATCATCAATACATCTTTCTAAGTTTGATTTCGTGCAGCTTCGTTAGATTTCGTTCGTTCGACGAATCTGCACGAAATCTAACTTAGAAAGATGTATTGATGATTTTTAACCGACTTCAAAAAGGAGGAGGTTATCAATTCGTCGGAACCTTTTTTTTTTTTTTATTTTTTTTATTTTTTTTTTATGTATGTTCCCCGATTACTCGAAGATGGCTGGACCGATTTGGATTATTTTTTTTTGTTTGAAAGGGTTTTGTTCCCAGGTGGTCCCATGATCATCAAGTCAGGATCTGATGATGGGATCCTGGAGAAATAGAGAGAACTCTTCCACTTTTATAGGCACACTTGAAGCGATTTGGATAGTTTTTGGAAGAGTACTTTTTCGGAGTGGTCCCATTTCAATTTGGTGAAGATCTGATGAAGAACTTCTGAGATAGGCAACGGAACTCCTCAATAAATGATAGCAAATGGACTGGAATTGCTGAAATCTCATGTCTGTTTGTTGTTCACACCAGTTCATAACATAACATCACGCCAGTACGCTGTGAAGGGGTAAGCACATGTGAACCACTAAAAAGTGAAAAATAAAAACTTTTTTACAAAAAAATACAACCGACTTCCAAAAACAACACTACAAAGTGAAAAATAACTTTAATTTCGGAAGTCGGTGGCAAAAACGAAAATACATTTAATCAGACACCGACTTCCGAAATTAAAGTTATTTTTCACTTTGTAGTGTTGTTTTTGGAAGTCGGTTGTAATATATTTTTTTGTAAAAAAGTTTTTTTATCGTTACAATTATGTAAATGCATAAATTTTATTCCCGCGTATCATATTTTGATCAAGCGGACCTGTAAATTGCATAAAACGCAAGAAAGTTTGAACATCGCGGGCTACCACACCGCATCGCCCTTAAAGCCAATACAAGGGATGAAACGAAAATGAAGCTTGACTGGTTTTTCCTTCTATTTCGCCACCTTTTCATGGGTTTTCAGATGAACAAAGCAATTCTGATTGTCCACAATTTCCTGGCACAAAGAAGCAATTATGTCAGTTCAAGAGGAACTCATTACTTTTGTTTGCCGAATCCACAATTAAGTCCGTAGATTATAAGGGAGAGATGTTAATCGCTCCGATTTATTAATCTGGAAAAATTTTCCCTTGTCGCTTCGGGAAATTGTAGGAAGGTGCGATTTAGAAGGAGTATAAATATTTGATTCTTTGTTGGTAGACCGTTTTATTAGGAGTTTAAAAGCCTGTAAAATTGACATCGGATCTTTTATAACTGATTTTTTTCTTGTTTTTCTTTTTTTGATAATTCTTTCATTTGTATATTGTACAAGTACGTCATTTAATAGTGTCGTGCTTTTAAATAAAGAACGGCTTTTTGAGGCACGGAGGGGTCTTGGTATGTAAAGATGGTCAGCCATCTTGCTTTTTACTTTGTTTATTTTATTTTGTTGTCCTTTGCGTCATGTTTACCGCAAATAAACGTATTTTCTTTCTTTCTTCTTTCTTCATCTACGGACAAAACGCGTCACGCGTTGTAGTGGGACTAGCTCAATAAATAAAGGAAAAACTTTCAATATTGGATTGTGACGTGTCTAAATTGAGGTGGGAACCGGTCCATATGGATATTATTTCGAAAATATAAAAAATCTCGTTCCATGCGCCAACTCAAACCTTTATGAAAGCAAATTGGATCGTTTATTTATATTATTTACTTACAATACTAGTTCCTACATAAGTTTTGACGTTATACAAATATACAAGGTGTAATTTTAATCACCGTTATCCTCTTAAAGGGTCATTATGGTCATAATTATGAAAAATTTTTTATTATGGTCCCAAACTTTTACTAAGTTTTATGTTTTAGTTTTATATAAGTTAGATTGGTATTTTATTTTCAAATTATTGTTCACCCAAGAGGTATGTTCCAGAGCCACTGTTCATAACTTTGACCAACTTCAGCAGCAATAAATAAAATTCTATTCAATTCTATTCTATTCTATTGCTTTGTGCTACTGTCTTGGGTTTTCAACAAATTAATCTTCCTTCAATATAAAATTATCTGACTATGCCCTTAACTCATTTGATTGAGCAATTAATGATGATAAAACCTCTTAGTTGAGCTGTTAAATCAATAATTCAACTCAACTCACCTCGAAGCATTTATTTCAATTAAACCAATTACAGGCACTTTTGAATTGTCAAGGGGTCGGTCAGTCAAAAAGATGAAGCTAGGCGCCCATTCCAAAGCATAGTAGGTACCTATGGAGAAGAACGGGCAAGAAACTCCACGGACACTCTTTTAAATCAAGATATGGTTACAAAATAATGGTTACATCATTCATGTTGAAATTTTACATGTGAGAACGATGAAGAACGTTAAAAGCGTCCTTAACAAAAACAATTCAAATATTTAAATTAAATTAAAATAAGCCGTGGCCGCTAAGGTATGACCAGCCTTCACTGACAGCGCTTGTTCACGAACCTGATGCATGGATTAGCTAAATGATGATAATGCTAATGGTAGCATTTAATTTGATGAGTTACCTTTGAAACTCTTCATCTGTAAGCCTATCTATCTTTGTTTATTCTGATTTAAAGTAAATGAAATGAAATTAAATCTTTTAACGTCCAGATATAAAACCACATTCAATTTTCAATAAACAAACATAGATAACATAATAAACATACAATTCCATAGATATGTAAAATACATTCACATTACACACACGTTATGAACTAAGTAATCGGCGCGTGGTAGGACCGCCACCTTGTAAGTAGGGGGCTGTGGTTCTATTCTCGTATTGCGGCCATCGAAGAATAGGGATGATGCCTGGGTAAAGTTAGTCTGTGGTTGAAAAAAAATATACGGCGCTTGAGGCGCGAGCGGGGGGTCGTTTTTTTACCGTGATTGTTGTTCGTATTTCAAAACTTTGGAAGAACAAAGGTAAATATTATGATGTCATTTGATTATTTGCCACTGTTGCGGCGGCCTAAAGCCTTGGGGTGAAAATCGAAATTTTCTTAGTGGACTGTATGAGGGGCGGTTCGGTGACACAAGTAGGTGTTTTGGTGGTGTGGGAAAATGATGATGGTACCTGCCTGGTGAGCTATGGCGACACGACGAGAAGGGTTTCCTTAGCCACGTGGCTGGCGCGTCCAGGATATCACGTACGGACGAGAATCTGCACTTTCCACAACACACATACACGCACTTGCACTGTTCAATAGCAATCTTCGTTCTTCGCGGTGAAAATATGAGTCCTTCTTCGACTTGGGATTAATTTTACCCACAGGCGTCGATGTCGGTTGAGAACTGGCGGATCTTCTTGGCGGCAGCGTATGCGCGCCATTGCGGATCTTCCTTCTCGCTCTCACTTAGGCATTATAAGGGTTGTGGAAGGGAGAAGGAAAGCGGAAGGAACTTTATGTTACACAGATACTAATTAATTAGAGTTGCCAGTAATTAGGCATGAAATATAAAACTAAAGAAAGTAATGGCGTTAACATTCCTCGCGGCCTTAAAGGGTCACCTTTAAAGAGAATGATATAATAATATATACAGTGAAATTACACTTAAATCTAACTAAAGAGGGAATGGACTGAATAAGATATTACTGAGTAGGAATGGGGCATAAGCGGACCACAGGTCGCACAAGAATCCCATTAGAAGTGCGTACTGAAACGACTCGCGTGCTACCGTCTATAGACGTATGCAACTTCTCAATAACACCTAGAGGCCAGGATAGAGGAGGCGCATTATCATTAACTATCACTACTACAGTGCCTTCCTTAATCATGTCTCCATCAGGTTTATTCCATTTTAAGCGTGATTGTAAACTATGAAGATACTCGCTTCGCCATCTTTTCCAGTACGACTGGACTAATTTATCCATAAGAGAGTGTCTTTGAAGCAGGTGATCAGACAGTAAACCTACTTCCGCAGCGGGTAATGAGTTAAGCGGTACAGTATGTAAAAAATGCGAAGGGGTAAGAGCTTTAGGCTCTTCCGGATCAGCGCTAAGAACAGTAAGAGGTCTGGAGTTCAACAGGCACTCTATTTGAGAGAGAATTGTAACTAATTCTTCATAAGATAGGAGTTGTTGACCTATTGTCTTGAAAAGGTGAGTCTTCACGGCCTTCACCATGGACTCCCAACATCCACCAAAGTGCGGTGACGCGGGCGGAATAAAATGCCAATTAATGCGATGCTCAGCGAGCTCCTCTTCAAAGCGCGGGCGGTATTCTTTATTTATGAAATTATACAAGTCGCGTAAAAACGAATTAGCTCCTCGAAAATTGGTCGCGTTGTCCGAATACAAGCATTGTACCGATCCACGGCGGGATAAAAACCGTTTCAACGCGGCTATGAACGACACAGTCGTAAGATCTGTAGCTAATTCAATATGAACAGCGCGAGTAGTCATACAGGTAAAGATACATAAATAACCCTTGCGACTCTTCGCACCTCGAGTGCGTACGGGCACATACTGTATAGGGCCAGCGTAATCACACCCTGTATGAGAAAAAGCTTTGGTTGCAACATTTACTCTAGATTTAGGGAGATCGCCCATAATCGGCGGACCATGAGGTCGCGGTCTCCACCTGTGACATGCGTTACACTTGTGGATTGTATGACGAATAATGCGTCTAGCGGACAAAATCCAATACTTATGGCGCAATAACGACATAGTGAGTTCTGGACCTGCATGTAAATATTTTATATGATAATAGTCTACGAGGATTTCAACTATGCGATCATGACGGGGTAACACTACCGGGTGTTTAGTACTATAGGCCTCAGCCGAATGAGTTAATCGACCCCCAACGCGGATTAAATCATCACCATCTACAAATGGCTTGAGTTTAATAAGAGCGGGTGAACAAATTTTATTATTTTTTAACTCGGAATAATCATCCATGAAGTGTTTTCTTTGAACATGACGCCACAAAATGGTTTCAGCGAACTCGAGGTCGCTAGCGGTAACGGTGTCAGTCCGACGCGGGAGTTTTTTCATGAAGCGGTATATGAAAACAACAATACGCAGCAGTTTAGTCCACGACGACGTACGTTCTGCGAGTGCGAGTAGAAGCGAATTTTCCGAACTTGAATCCGCGACTATGGGATGCGCGTGGACCTTTTCTTCCGGAATGGGTTCCGAATTCAAGTCTGTAACCTTATGTATGGGCCATTCGGAAGGGTCGCGCTTAGCCCAAGCGGGTCCGTGCAACCATAATGGGTGCTCAATGAATTTGTCAGGTGTTAAACCACGTGACAAACAGTCCGCTGGGTTTTCAGTACCAGGTACGTGGTAGAAATGTTCCGCGGGGACGTTGTCTACGATGCGAACGACACGATTGGCCACAAACGTGTGCCAACGATGCGGAGAAGAATTTATCCAGCAAAGAGTCACCTTAGAATCGGTGAATGCGTAAATAGCGGTAACATTATAACGCGGATTATAAGTGTCATGAACACGGCGAAGAAGTTTAGCGAGGAGTTCGGCACCACAGAGCTCCAGTCGAGCGATAGTCAATGGTTTAACCGGCGATACCTTCGACTTGGCACAAACCAGCTGAACGACTACGTCATCGTTGCGAGTGACGTGCGCATAGATAACAGCGCCGTAGGCGCTTTCACTGGCGTCGGAAAATCCAATGAGGCGAAGAATACAATTTTCAAAAATACCTAAATGGCGCGGGATTTTAAAATCATTTAAAAGCGGCAGGGCAGAGCGAAAAGTTTGCCAAATATTTATGATGTGACGCGGGGGAGTGTCATCCCAATCGAGCTTCAGTAACCACAATTCTTTGATAAGTAGTTTAGCATAGAGAACTACAGGCGCGACAAGCCCCATGATGTCCCACAGTCTAGCTACGGCCGACAGAATAGCACGTTTAGTACACGTGTCTGGCGGTGCGAAAATAAGAAATTCAAAACAATCATTTGACCTACACCAGCGCAAGCCGAGAACCTTTTGTTCTACCGACTTGTCGAATTCTAGTTGTTCGGTCAACCTATGCGACGCGGGAATACTGTTTAGTACAGTTTGAGAGTTACTGGTCCACTTGACCAACTCGAACTGACCTCCTCTAAAGAGTTTAATCAGTTCGTGCGAAACCTGGACTGCACGTGATTCGGAGCTTACGCTGTAGACTACGTCATCCATATACAGCGAATCCGCGATGATAGCGCTGGCGCGCGGGAAGTGATGACCATCGTCTTGAACCAACTGTTGTACTGTGCGGATCGCATGGTAGGGACTTGACTTGAGACCAAAACAGACACGGTTAAACTGATATAGAACCAGAGGATCGTTTGGACTAAAACGATATAAGATGCGTTGAAAGCGACGATCGCTTTCTCTTACTTCAATCTGTAAGAACATTTGTCGGCAATCAGCCGAGAGCGCGAATGCGAACAATCGAAAATTCAGAATTATAGTAAACAAGTCACCCTGTAAATTTGGGCCACTGTGTAAAATATCGTTGAGAGATAATCCAGTACTCGTTTTAGCACTAGCGTCTAACACGGAGCGTAGTTTTGTTGTTGTCTTATCTAAACGTACAACTGCGTGATGCGGAATTACATAGTCAGGACAACTACTGTCTGAACTATCGAGCGGAGCAGGAGATAAATATCCATTATCAATATATTCGCGAATGACGTCATCATACGCAGTACGTAACTCGGGTGCGGATTCTAATTTCTTTTCTAGGCAGAAAAAACGTTTTTTCGCGATATCGAGTGAGTTCCCCAATGAGAACACATCGCTGCGAAACGGTAGGGCTACAGAGTATCTACCTGTGTCCCCATCGCGTTCCGTGGTCGAATTATAAAAGTACTCGCACTCAAGTTCGTCGAGCGATTTGCTCGTCGAAAGAGTGACGGGCGCTTCATCGACCTGCCAGAATTTTTTCAACGCCGATTCTAACGAGTCTTTGTCGGATGGTTGCGAAATATGTGAGTAACAAGACTGTGGAGGCTTATTACGACGTACAGGCAGCGCGGGCACAGTGCCCATGATGACGTAACCGAGTACCGTCTGCATGGCGGGCGGCGCGGAGGAGTTGCTGCTAACTACGCGGGGCAGCATAAGATGCGGGAAAAGCGAAGCCCCGATCAACACATCGATGCGACCGGGTTTGCCAAACGATTCGTCGGCGAGCGGTAAACCTTTTAAGTAAGGCAAGGCGGAAGTATCTACGGGAGCGGTAGGTAGATTATCGGTGATTGCATCGACAACTAGCGAATTAACGTTAAAAGTAACGTTCGGATTAAAACGGGAAAAGAAAGCGAATTGTACGGAACCCTTAACGGATTTTTCCGTACCACCGATACCCTTAACGGAAGGCGTATCAGATGAATGTCTAGTCAAACCTAATCGTTTGCAACATTCTGCGGTAATAAAATTAATTTGTGAGCCACTGTCTAATAGACAGCGAATAAAATGCTCCTTACCAAATGAATCTCGAACTATTACAGTAGCGGTTGACAACAAAATAGTAGTATTCGTATTACATTGCGGCTTTGATACGCGGGAGTTCGAGTCGTAAAAGATCGACGCAGCAATGGATGCATTACATTGCGGGGCGCTCTGAGCGGTGGCGGCGAGCGGCACGGCGGCGGCGGCGTGAGCATCTTGCTCGCTCGAAGCCGTGGAGTTTGAACCCGATTGTGTACGTGCGGTATCATCAACACCGTTCGATAATACAGTCGCGTGCGATTCGCGATTAAAGTGTAAAAGCGTATGGTGTTTATTTTTACAAGATTTACATCTAGATTCAGACTGACAGACTCTGGCCTTATGTTTAATACTTAAACAGTTAGTACATGCATCGTTTTGCTTCACCGATTTGAAACGATCACTTGGTGTCATTTTAGAAAAGGCAGGACATTTAAATAAATGTTTATGAACAAAGCTATCACACAAACATTTTGCGAATTTATCAATTACAGTGTAAGATTGCGGTTGCGGAGTTTTAGACGTTTTTTTATTTACAGGATTGTTGTTAGACTGAGTGAAACTCAAGCTGTTTAAAGCTTTAGTATTTTGTAAAATGCGAGATTGATTTTTAATGAACTGTACTAAATTGTCGAATTTAGGAATTTCGTCTTTTGAGTTCATTTCAAAAAGTCGAGCGGTTTCAGAATCAACCTTTTTTATAGCGACATGGAAAAAAATCAAATCTGATAAATCATTTATTTTAAGGTTTTTTAATGCGTTTGCGGCGGAAACAAAATTATCAGAAAAGGATTCGAAATTTTGAATAGATGCGGTATTAAAAGATTTATGTTCAAACATCCGATTAAGGTAACTAGAAGCTAATATACGTTTGTCTTCGTACTTGTTTATGAGTGAATTAAAAATTAATTGGTAGTTATCGCCATTAGGGCAAACTCCTGAGAACGCGGTTTGAGCCTTATCTTTCAATTTCCCCATCAAATAATATAATTTCTCCGAATCAGTCAATGTATTATTTTCGTGTACCGTGCTTTTAAAATTAGCATAGAACAGGGGCCAGTTACGAATATCGCCATCGAATGACATAATTTCAATGGGAGGTAAGCGAACTGTTTGCTTATTGACACCACTACCACTAGAAGTAGGAGCCGATGTGGCTGATGATTTTGAGTAATTTGAATAATCATATTTAACGCAGCAATATAATTCCTCAAAACTAATCCACGACTGATCATCAATATTATTTTCCGGGTCTTGTCTTAGAAGAAGCGAGTTATATTTATTAAATGCCTCGAGGAACTCGGTGCGCAACGCATCAACATTGACACACGCACACAAGAACTTCTCTATCGGTTCCATACCGGACTTCATTTTTTCCATTAAATCGTAAATGATTTGCATGCGGGCAAAAATCATATTACGACATGACAGTGCTATTTGAATCGCGGATTCTATCTGATCATCCGAATCAATGGTCACTTTCTTAGGCATTTTCGATATTTTTGTAGGTTTTTATAATAGCTAAAATAAATCGCAAACTTCAACGAGTTGCGCGCGGTGCGGGATTGGTAGGTGGTACCTACGAATTAGTACCGAACGATAGCGAAGCGAGCGAGCGGTAGATTTTGCTTCTACCTACGTATATTAAAATATTAAGTTGAGCGGGATGCGAAATACCTGTGAATGTACGCAATGACAAGTAGGTATTGTAATAAATGAATAAATTAAAGCGGTTTAGTATAAGAGTATAAGGAACGAAGATTGAAATGAAATATAGTTGCGGGATGATGATATACGGATATAATATTGATATCCGTTATCAAGAGAATAAAGAAAAATAGGTATCCGTGATCATGGGACCAAAACTGTTGGATATCTGTGATCGTAGGACCAAAAACTGTTGGATATCCGTGATCGTAGGACCAAAAAATGTCGGATATCCGTCTCGAAGGACCAAAAAATGTTGCGGCGGCCTAAAGCCTTGGGGTGAAAATCGAAATTTTCTTAGTGGACTGTATGAGGGGCGGTTCGGTGACACAAGTAGGTGTTTTGGTGGTGTGGGAAAATGATGATGGTACCTGCCTGGTGAGCTATGGCGACACGACGAGAAGGGTTTCCTTAGCCACGTGGCTGGCGCGTCCAGGATATCACGTACGGACGAGAATCTGCACTTTCCACAACACACATACACGCACTTGCACTGTTCAATAGCAATCTTCGTTCTTCGCGGTGAAAATATGAGTCCTTCTTCGACTTGGGATTAATTTTACCCACAGGCGTCGATGTCGGTTGAGAACTGGCGGATCTTCTTGGCGGCAGCGTATGCGCGCCATTGCGGATCTTCCTTCTCGCTCTCACTTAGGCATTATAAGGGTTGTGGAAGGGAGAAGGAAAGCGGAAGGAACTTTATGTTACACAGATACTAATTAATTAGAGTTGCCAGTAATTAGGCATGAAATATAAAACTAAATAAAGTAATGGCGTTAACAGCCACATAGGCAATATTTTAGGCAAATAAAAAAATAGGTTTATCGCTTTAGATTTTGAAATAATATTTTAATTGTTTTTTATTGGCGGTAATATAAACAAGCTGTTTATTTTTTTTTTATTGAAAACAAAACTAAGTCATCTATTGTTCAAAATCAAAATTCGTAATCTAGCCTAGTCTATCCACTTTAAGAAACAGTAATTACTTTCATAGCGATTCATAGGAATGTTTTGTGTACAAGCCGTGTATAAGTGGCTAGGCGCCCCGTCGCGCGCCAACAAAAAAACAAGGACAATCCTAATGACGTCGCGCGGGGAGCGGGACGCGTCAGTTTTATTACATATATTACATATTATAACACGCATTAAAGTTGGGGAGTGGGGGCTCGCTACGTCACTTGTAGGTACGTATAACATCTAGCTACACGTGACGTCACGCGATGTTTTAACTCAATGTATAGCCGTAATCTTTTGATTTAGTAAAAAAAGAAAAAAATACGTGTCCAATATTTTCTAATAATCTACAAAAAAAAGAAAAATTTTTAGTCATCATCCCTATTGGCCGATAGAGCTTGTCCACTCTGAGTACGCATACAAATTAAGTGGTGGGGCGCGTCATTTCAGAGTGGACAAGATCTATGGCGGTACGTGCAACGGCCGAAGGACTACTCAGCAGCGCCTGCCAGCATGCAGCAGGGCACGCGGTGAACATAGCGCTCGCGCTGCAACACCGAGGCAGTGGAAACATCGCGAGCCACGAGCCGTTGTACTGCACTTGCATGTCGCTCAGTGCTGCCTTGGTGTAGTTTGTCCACAACTCGACTGTTTATACGCTTGTGTACTAGCTAGTAAATACTTTGTAGATCTTGGTCGTTTCGTCATCCTCATCATGCCCATAAACTAATTTATTTTGGCGCTGGCGCATTATCAAACAACAAAAGAGATACCTAGGCAGGCTATGCTAACATATTTGTATGTGGATTGCTTCATGTTCAATGTTATATATATATTACTTTGTTTTTGCATTGTAAAACACTAACACAAAATTGAATATTTTCACGAAATTGAACATGAAGCAATTCACATACAAATATGTTAGTATACCCTGCCTAGATATCTCTTTTATTGACTGTACTAACGTTTTCTTCCTAGCCATATTATCTTTCATACAATCTATCCAACTTTTCTATGCCAACTTAGCACTATACTTTTCTTGCCACATGATCCTCATGAACCGTTATAATTTCTAATTACAAGACAGAAATTCCTCTTAACATAATTTAAGGAATATATCTTAAACATTACCTATGAACAAAACAAGATAGTAATCTAAGCGACGTCACTTTAGACTAACTGAGAGCAAATTTGGATCCCCTAGTTCCAGGAAGGCATTATTTCATTATTTTCAGCAGAACTCAGCGCTTCTCCTCTGCATTTAACACAGCCAAAATGTGGAACTCTCTGCCAGCGTCTTTCTTCCCTTCAAAGCAAGAATGAACAGGGGCACGTTCGTCCCATCATAGACCTCACCCATCACTTTCGATCAGGTGTGATCGAGGTTAAGAGCTTTGCCATTCAGCAATAAATACAAATAAATCCCAGGGCTGCCACAATAAACTATTCGAATTTCCGAGTATTTTATCCGCGAAATTATTTGGGAATTGCCTGATCGAACACACAGGTAATCCTACAGCGGCCTACAGCATGTTACGAGCTTGAATTTGGAATATTTCCTGTATTACATTCTGCTGATATATTTGGGATCGTTGAAATTAAACTTGGTCAGGTGGAAGTTCACACTTCGGAGAGTTTTTGATTAGAGATATTTTTGAAGACACTCCGTTTGATCAAAGCTTCGTACAAATGGTTCTAGAACTTCAATGCAATTAGCACAATCATATACATACACGGTGTGAGGAACATCGATGCACAAACTGCATTCAACATATATGATTCTGGATCCCCCAGCGTAAAACCGTCGGTTATGTATTTAAAAAAATATCCGGCCAAGTGCGTGTCCGACCACACACAATTAATGGTTCCGTAGTTTGGATGAATTAATCACACCAAAAACAAACATAACATTGTTGTTGAAAATCATGTTCTACTACATCGAAAACCAAAACCAAACCAAACAAAAACCATGCCAAACTGCAAAAAAACCAAACCAAACCAATTCAAAAACAAAACCAAACAAAAACAATCCAAACAAACCAAACCAAGCTGCAAACAAAACAAACAAAAAATTCAAACAAACAATTCAAACAACAATGCAAACAAAACAAACAAACAAACAATGCAATTCTCAAATTGTAAATTATGTAAGTTTTAATCGAAAAAAATAAATAAATATTATGTGATAAAACTATTAACGATTTTCGGACTTTTTTTTACTTAATTTGCTGTGAGACCTTGCTTCTTGCCAAATTTTATGATTCTAGGTCAACGGGAAGTAGGTAGGTACCGTATAGGTTTTGATTTATTTGCTAATATAATATGTCGCATAAATTGCCGTATTTTTTTATTGCGTTGATTTAAAAGCATGGTTTTTATTTGAGCTCCAAGGGGCCGTAAACCTACGTATCACTACATAGTATAAAACAAAGTTGCTTCCCGCTGTCTGTCTGCCCCTATGTATGCTTAGATCATTAAAACTACGCAACGGATTTGGATGCGGTTTTTTTTAAATAGATAGAGTGATTCAAGAGGACGGTTTATAATATATATAATAAACGTGGGCGAAGCCGCGGGCAAAAGCTAGTTTGATATAAATTTAAAATTGATACCTCCACGCCTTCCTAAGAAAAAAGGGTCTTGCCAGTCTGACTGACAGACAGACAACGAAGTGATCCTATAAGAGTTCCGTTTTTTCCTTTTGAGTTACGGAACCCTAAAAAAAGCTTTCATCATCAGCTACATAACCACAGTAAAAATCTATGGAGCAGCTGATTTTAGACTCAAAATTGCAACGCCGATGGGCTAGAATCATGTACTGCCATGCCATTTAGGTATGATTTCTTTAACTGTCCGAATTCATGAGTTTTTTATAAGTACAGAATAAATCTCTTAACATGTATTTCTTATCCACAGCGTTCAGTGTACGTCGTTGAACAAGCGGTGCCCCAAAAGCTGAGCAGCTGGCGTCGCAAGCGCCGGCTGTGGCGCGTCCACACATACTCAATGATTGCGTGCGTGCGCTGCGACAGCTGACATGAGCTGAATGACGTCATGTCCACCAAGAAACACTCGCCGCAACCCAGTAAGTACATTGCTTCTTAATAGAAGCAATACCAAATAAAAACCACCAAATAACACCAAACCACCAAAACCAAATCTAAATAAAATGTTATTCTTTCTTTCTTTCTGTGATATCTGATAATAATTTATCAGATATCACAGAAAGAATAACATTTTATTTGGTAACAATTCATGAAACACGAAATACAAAATAATATTATTCAATAAAAAAAAACAAGCTCCTATTTGTCTGGATATCATCAAGGACCAGAGTCCTTGTCAAGGCGAATCAAACGAGCCCAAACTCGATAGGGTTGCGTCGTTTTATTACTGAGTGCCCATGGCCACCTTCCGGCTCCATCATCAGATTAGCTTCATGTCATAATAATTTTGCATTGTCATCAGATTTACATATGCATGTAAAATTTCAGCTCAATCGGAAACCGGGAAGTGGGTCAAATTTAACTTGCAAAACAGACAGACACCGGGACAGGAGAGAAACTAATTATGAGCTTGTAATAAAAATAAAAGCGTGTTAAAAACTGAAATGCTTTAAAAACAACAGTGTGTGCCACATGGCTGCGCCAAAAAGGTCCATTCATTAGCGCCCTTCCTAACTAAAACTATTAACTTTTGGAATCAACGTGCTAACCAAATATCCTTATGAAAAAGATACAGTCGTGCGTTAAGGCTGGCGATTACTCAATTTGCAAGGAATTCCTAGTGCTGGGACATAGGTATCTTCATAAGAGAGGGAGCGGTTAGGTGTAATTCACCAAACAAGCCCAGTGTGGGTTGGTGGAGGTCACATGTCGTCGAATTTTTGTTTCTAGGATATGCCAGTTTCCTCACGATGTTTTTCTTCATCGTATCATATACATAGACACAAATATAGTCATTGCGATTCATAACCCTTCCTCTGCGTCGAAGTCGGGTAAAAATTAACAGTACACTCCTACCAACTTATCTGTGAAATGGCGAAAATTGGAACTATGGCCGTCATGTTGAAATGTCTCCGATTGTACCGACGCATGTCATTCGATTGTGTCGAAGCATCGACGGTGGCGTCCTCTTTCAGTTCACAGATAAATTGGTAGGACTGTAATTGGATTAAGCAAAAAAAAAAAAACGGTTTTGACATATTTTCATGTTTGAAAAGTTTTTGTCACACGTCATAAGAATTTATGTAAGAATTTATTTATGATCACATTCGCGCTCTTGGCTGTCAATTAAAATGAAACAAATCTCCATGGCTTTGATCTGCTCTGACAGATATGTACTCTGTGTCGTGTACCCTATAACCGCCTGTAACCCTATATAAAAATGTACTCTGTGGTCGTGTCTGTGTCTGACAGTTTGAAAGCTCTAAATAAATAATAATCTTAAGTAAACATTCATATAAACCGCAGCAATGTTAAAGTGTATCCCTAAAACACAAGGTGGGAAAGGCAATGAAGGTATGTTTATTGAGAGAGATCCAAATGGCATAGTTGCTGCGGGCAAACTTTCGGCGCAAACCAACTTACATGTAGCTGAACATCTCAAGCATTATCTATTACAAGAAGAAGTAGATGCAATTATTAATGATGCTATCTTACCAGAACCAAAACGGCAAATGCCATCCATGTCCATAAGAAATCCTGCAATTAATGCCGGTAAATTCATCAATCCACCCGAAACAACAAAATTTAAAAACCTTGTTGATGAAATGAAAGAAACCATATATCATTCTTATTGGAAGAAACCGTTAGGAACAACACGTGATCAAGCGCCACTGTTACCTCCTGGTTTAGACATTTATAAAGAAACTTTTGGGAGAAAAAACGTGTTTTCCGATACTGCTTATGGTCTAATGAATCCAACGGATACTCCCATAGGTATAACCTCGCCATCGTTAGAGCCCGGGTATCAACTTGATCGTAAGTACTTTAGACCAGCGTACGACCCTAACCAAATTTTTGGCATCACTTATAATCCTGACAAAACTGGTATATATGCGAGATGTTGCATTTCTGATGACACAATAAAGTTAGGAACTGCTTTTTGTAGTACCAGAAATTCATTGGAAGCTGACATCAAAGCTAAGATGGTTGGGCGATTAAGTAAGTCTATAACACCGAACGACAATATTAAACGTGTTCCAATAGGCTATGCATTTGAAAATCTGAATCCTTCCACTGACAACGTTCCCAACTGTCTTACAATATGCAGGATTAATACTGGAAGAGAATTCTTCTTAAAATGTCTCGGCTACTTGAATAAGTTGCGAAAATGTTTGTCTAAACTCTTTGACGACCAGTTCTTCAGAAAGTTTTACTTACATTTGAAATACTTAGATAAAACTAATACCGGATGGCTGCCCAAAGATGTCATTTACAATTTTTGTTCAGCTAAAAATATCAGAGTGAATCCGATTCTGATCGAACCTCTTTTGGAAATATGGAATGGCTTCGACGGTTCCCAAATACAATATAGGGTATTTGTTGATACTATTGATTATAGAAAACCTTCACCTCGTATTCCAAAAATGCCTGTGATTGCTGACGAATACGTTGAGTTTTCAACTACTTATAATGACATGGTGAGGCCCGGTCAGGAAGTAGATAAGAGGCATATGGCAGGTCTTCCTTCAGGGAGGTATTTTGATAAAGACGAAGTGATGACACCAGCTAGTTTATGTAAGGCTGATCGTATTAATCTCCCTGAAGAGTCTGATATAAGATCCTGCGTGAGCCCATAATTTTTTACACATTTCGGCGTTACCCATCGAGATCTGTATGCTAGGCGTTCCCCGGACGTAGTAAGGAGAGTATTTGAGGCGACTGGAGAAAATTTTACTGACGAAAAGTTCAATAAACTTTGGGATGAGGCGAAGAAATATCATTCTCAAGGGTGGGTTTCTTTTGCAACGTTTAAGAAAGCGTTAGATAAGTAAACTATGAGGTTTGGTAACTTTGAAAGCTTTCTAGGATAAAACTATTTTTAAGTTTTGTTTTTTTTTTAAGTTTTAGTTGTTTTATTTTAAGTTTTAGTCGTTATACTATAAGGTTTAGTTGTTTCATTATAAGATTTTCTCGCTGTTTATAGATTGTATTTGCCATAAGAGAAAGCGCTAGGTTTGCCCGCGAAATTCAAAATTTCTTACTTTTTTGCAATTTGCAAGTCAGTATTATGGTTGTATGTTGATTAAAGTATTGTAAGTATTCGCGACTATAACAAATAATTATGTATTTACAGGATTATAATAATTAGAATCAGTAATACAACTCCTTAATTTAGTTTATTCCTCAAATGTCAAGATTCCATGAAATAGTCATTCATTAGGATTACTTGGTCTTAAAGAGATGTATGCATATCAAAGAAAGTTTGTGATCACTAGCAAAAGCTTTTCAAGAAAAAGTGTTTACGTTATATCTTTTTAGGGTTCCGTACCTCAAGAGGAAAAAACGGAACCCTTATAGGATCACTCGTGTGTCTGTCTGTCTGTCTGTCCGTCTGTCACAGCCAATTTGCTCCGAATCTAATAGACCGATTAAGTTGAAATTTAGTACACATATGAATTTCTGTGACCCAAACGCGGACGGGTAAAGTAAATAAATGAATTTTGAATATAGAGGTCACTTTTGGGGGGCAAATAAGAAAATTAAAAAAAAAAAGTTTTGCAAACTACACCATGTGGGATGTTAAATGAAAGGGCTTACTATGAGGGTCTCAAATATATATTTTTTTTTATAGTTCTAAAATAAATTGTTTTAAAGTTATTTATGAAAATAGACGAAAATTGACCATCCCCCCCCCCGTCTTCCGAAACTACTCAGCCTAAAATTTTGAAAAAAAATACAGAAAATAGATCTTTACCTGTAGATTACAGGAAAACCTATAAGAAGTCTGTGGTCTTAAAATAACATGCTAAATCTATCAATATTGTGAGTACAAACTTACATTTACTGTTGGAATGTATAGGGGAACCTGTTTTTCAACTACAATGTTAAGTTTGTTCTTAAGATAAATTCATCCCAACTACGGAACCCTTCATTGTGCGTGGTCCGACACGCACTTGGCCGGTTTTTTAAAACAGAAATACATAGTGAATTTTATAATATACATACATTTTCTTGATAAAGTTAAATTTTAAAATATGTGTATGTAATGATTATAATTTTTATAAATGCATACTTGTAACGGTCGCGAATTAAATTTTGATCAACATAAAAACCTAATACTGACTTGCAATTTGCAAAAAACTTAAGAAAATTTTAATATCGCGGGCCACCCTGGCGCTTCCGCCTTAAGGCAGAACCTTGCCTTAGGAACAAATATTATTTATTACGTCTTAATTGTTTTATTTAAGTTTTAATTGATGGAATTTATGTGCCTTAACGTTATCTAGAGTGACACTTTTGTTTTGTTAAGCTAAACTGTGGTAACACTATTTTATTTTTAAATTTTCATTAATTTATAAGTTTTGCTCACAGTCTATGTAATTGTGTTTTTAGTTGTATCTAAAAATAAAATAAATGTTGTTTAGATTTACTATTTCAAATTTTTTATTTTTATTACAAGTTACTTAATTATCTTAATTACAATGTACAAGCTAACACTAAAATATATATATTATGTACAAGTATATATAATAAAAAATAAAAAGGGGAAGAGCTCATAGGGCATCAAAAAATTCGTCCACATCGCTGTCAATGGGAAAAGTGCCCAAAAGGCTGGCAGCATTGCCACGTTGGATGGCAATGCTAATTCTTTGGGCTAAAAATAGGCCAGCCCCCTGGTCCCGTGTAGAGTCGACCAACTGCTTGGCGTTGTCCCGAAAAACTCGATTATTTTGTTATTTATTTTATTATTTAAAAACTATTTCAAATTGTTTTCTTTGATCATGTTCTGGACACTTCTTTGTTTTACTCTGCACACGATTATAATGGTACAACAGCCCGCACATCAGTGCTAACAAAACCAGTACAAACTGGCCTCTTACTCTTTTGAAACTCCGTACTACACTAGGCCAGCTCAAGATACCACCGACGTGTTTCGTGAACGGGCGCCGTCAGTACAGACTGGTCATCTCTTAGCTGCCACGGCTTATTTTAATTTAGTTTAATTTTTCAACAAAAACTGGCTCGATGGTTTAAACCATGACGGAAGAAAAACCTCGTTTTGTAATAAGACCATTTGAGTTAGTTTAGTGCAGTGTGAGTGAACCTACTAAACTGTAGTGCAAGTGCTGATTATAGAACACGTAAATTAAGTGTCTTCCCCTTAATTAAAGTGAATAAGAAAGAAGTTATTGGACGATTTCTTAATATTATAGTTAATTAGCAGTTTAAGTTATATTTAAATGATTTATTAGCGAATAGGCTAGATTGTAATGTGAATAATGTATCACTAACCGTAATACTTTATAAAAGAAAAAAAAAATTAGGCCTCGTAAGTACGGACCCTAATAAATATGCATGGTGGTTGGTAATTCCCTTGACTGCTCTTTCACAAAAAACTGTACTTGAGCGAGGCCGACAAATTGTGTACAATACTTGAATACTCAATGCGATGAGATTTTCAGTTATGAAATAAAACTCCCAGAGCCTCTACAAGCGCCACGTAGACGTAAATAATCAAAGTCGCCGAACAAAATTAAAGTGGCTGTCACGTGATTGCTTTGATTAGGACGCGGCCATAGGCGAATCTGCGTTGTCGCGCCGACAGAGAGCGTCTTCCGGTTTACCGGAAACAAATGAGTCCGGTTTACAAATGAGGTGTACATAACAGGGCATCAATTCCGGGCTCGAGCTAGATACGAGTATCACGACCATGGAGATAAATCTCTGTTTCAAATATCCGCATCAATGTCCGGTTCAAATCTCGATACTATCAAAAAACCGTATTCTGGTAGACCATGGAGAAAGATTTACAACGGAGAAAATAATCTCTTATAAGAGACGTTCCATTTTTATCGATTCACTTTGTTTATAATCGATTACGCCACGTTTTTCTTTTTATAGTAATAATGACGTATGTTTAATTTATCAAATCAAAGCAAACACATTATAAAAGATTATTTTAGTATAATATTGTGTTTCTATAACTGTTTCATTAATAATTACTGAAAATAGTAATTGCAAAGTAGCGTGATCCGAAACGCATTTCGCATGATTTGTGTTTGTGTCCTTTTTCTGACGTATAGTGCTACTTTGTGTTGCTGTTGTTCAAACCAAGTTCATACAAGTACGACTTTTATAACAGCGCTGTCGCACGTACACTGCTACCAACTTATCTGTGATATGGCGAAAAGTGGAACTACGGCCATCATGTTGAAATGTCATTCGATTGTGCCGACGCATATCATTCGATTGTGTCGACGCATCGACGGTGCCGTCCTCTTTCAGTTCACAGATAAGTTGGTAGGACTGTATCTTACGTGACTGTCTGACTGACTGGCTGTCACTCACTGTCGTGATAATTAGCTTATAAAAAGTGCCGGAGATTTTACAAAAAGGTTCCCCAAACTTTTGCATTGTGAATATGGAACCGCGCTCGGAAAAGCAGAGACTCCTTTGAGAGGCGAAAATTCTTTTTGAATTCTGCATCACTCGTCTCAAACGGTTCGACTCGCCATGGAGCTCAAGTTCGAGGTGCAGCAACAGCAGCTTCAGCTTCATCCACAAGCTCTAGGATAAAATTAGCGATGAATTCATCCATAATAACAGTTTAACAAATCGTCGTTATGGAAATTTTACGTTAATTTGTTTGATAATGTCAATTTTGACTGTTGTTCCAACGGAGATTTCATATCTCCATACCTTACGACCAGCCGTAATATCTCGCTGGTTTGCGATCGAAAAATTTATGAATGGAGATCGTTAGAATAGCAATTTTTCGTTTTCGACCGAGATAAGCGGTTTCTCGACTGATATTTCGACTATGGAGATAATTTCCATGCCACCGGAATTGATGCCCAGGGACCGAAAACCTTTATGAATTACGGTACAGGTATCGAAGAATTTTGGTTACCTCTACGGTTAAGGTAACCGCTATCTGGGTAACCTAAGAAGAAGAAACATGTTACCTTTATTTAAGTTACCGTTTTAATACCGGTTACCTAAAAATGACCTTGATTACGAGAAAGAAACAGAATATCGCAATGCCGGCAATTTGTTGGCATTAGAAAATACATTAGCAGGGAGACCGTCATGCGTGCTGTACCTACCAGTACTGTTTACGTGTTTTTAGTGCACCTTTTTGCGGAGTAGGTATTTGAGTTGAAGTAAAAAAAAGGAAATGAACAAAGGTAAGTAAGATAATATTAAGTACCTACATTGTAAATTGGTAAAATACCATTTGTTTATCTTTTTCCCTCATCATAGAAATTAACTCGGTACACGCCCTTTTTTGTAATAGAGGGCACTACTCGTAAACAAAGCACATAACTTTTTTGCTTGCAATTTGTATGAGCGCGTTACCCACCTACACTTTTTTAAGTATATTAAAACACTGTCATGAAGTATTCGACCATTTCATGAAATGGTTGTATCATGCTGTGGTCAGCAGTCAGCACAGGCACCCTAATTGTTTTGTTGTGCATCATGGCGGCGGTATAAAACGTAAATCAAACAAAGTAGGGTGACAACGCAAAAATGTCGATGGACTTTTATTGGATTTCGACCAACTTGGAAGTAGCACACGCTCGACTCGCCCGCGGGTGGTCACACTTCTAACGTAACCCATTTGGTCGGGGTGCCACAAGGGGCGTGAATTTTTTTTTTTTTTTTTTAAACTTATTTTAGTAAGTGTTATATTGCATAATTGCATTTCACGGCGCCATCGCTACCATGCCGACAGCATTGTTTTTGCTGTCGACAGAGCCATTGGTCGTCGTTGGTCGATGCGCGCGCGGGTAGACTCGACTCTTTGACACACACAGGCGATGCGCGCCCTTTGACTAATGCCGACGGCACGTACTACCTAAGATAGAGGTAATTTTTATTTCGGTAACCGGTATTAATACAGGTTGTATTCAGTATTTAAGAATTAAGGTAACCTTTGAAAATACCTGTAAAAAAAATAAAGGTTGTAACCGAAAAATACCGGTAATGATCGTACCGGTTTCGGTCCATGAATGCGAAGATCGTTTATTTGCGCGATTATCTTTATAGCTCTATTTTAGTCGAAATGTTTGCGACAGTTAAGGAGGAGCTCTTGACTAAGTAATAACAGCCGCACGGGTCGATCCATCAGGTTAAGCTAAGCTTGCCGGGGTTGGTCCGTGGATGGGTGACCATCCTTACATACCAAGACTCTTCCGTGCCTCGGAAAGCACGTTAAGCCGTTGGTCCCGGCTGTCATTCGTGGATTTTTGACAGTCGTTACGGGTCGTCAGAAGCCCGAAAGTCTGACAACCAGTCTTGCCAAGGGGTATCGGTCGGGGGGTAGGGGTAGGGGTACCCAGTTACTGGGTTGTGGAGGTCAGATAGGCAGTCGCTCCATGTAAAATACTGGTATTCAGCTGCATGGGGTTAGACTGGAAGCCGACCCCAACATAGTTGGGAAAAGGCTAGACAGTTTGATTGTTTGCGACAGTTAAGCACAATTAGTATCAGGGCCTATTTCACGATGTCTGAATAGCCACTACTCACCAAATAAATTCAAAAATGGAACAGACTTTGCATGGAATTATCTGCCAAGTAAGTTAATCGTAGGTGGTAAAACAGGCCCTAAGTCATCTTTATACTACTAATAATTAAGCTTAAGAGTTTTTTGTTTGTTTGTACGCGTTTTTGATTTTGATAGCCCGATTCTTGAGGAAGGCTATTTAAATCACGCTACGATCCTTACGAGCCAAGCAGAAAAAAAGTTAGAAAGAACGCTAAGCGAAAAGGAAGTAACAGCGCGGGCGGATGATGTGATGCGACGCGGTGGGTCTAGTTCTCTAGTTCTAGTTAGAGGGTATGGTTTCCGCACTTAGTCCTTCATGTGGACCATTGTGCGTGGGCCATGGCGGCCGTCGGGGGGTTATTCCAACCAGCCCACCTCATTCCAGAAGTCGATCAAGTCTCCTAGTCTGTTTAAAACATCTGTGAAAGATCTGGGTGTTCAAAGAGTTCCTGTTCTAATCTAGGTGTCGCCTGTGCATTCAAAGAGCACATGCGCAACGGTTTCCTCAGCCTCCAGGCAAGCTCTGCACAGAGGACTCTCCGCTATTCCCATTGTGTGGAAGTGTTTGTTTAGTGAGCAGTGTCCTGTGATAGTCCCCGTCACCAGGCGCAGGCCGTGCCTGTCCAGGCGTAACAGACGTCTGGTTAGCCTGCCATCTAGAGATGGCATAGCTTCCCTAGACTGCCTGCATCCCGGTGTCGAGGACCACCAACTCTCCACCTGTGTATGAGTGGACTCCTGTAGCCGTGGGTCGGGGAAACATAAAATTTCACGCGAACGAAGTCGCAGGCAGTAGCTAGTAATTAATAAATTCTTATAACTAAGTAAATATTATGTGCTAAACGAGTATTTTATATTTTACAATTGTTCGAATCTATTCTACGTTGCGTTTAGTACTGCGCGTTTGTGCTAGGACCACTGAGTTCAGCGAAAAGTATTTCGTCAGTACATACACTAATGAACTGTCAATGTTTTAGTACTTGCTCCACTAACTCACACGCTACTTGAATATGTAATTTTAAAGGAGTGCCACACGCTACAAGCGTTTTAAGTTATTTCGTAGTCACGGAATGTGGTGTGTGTTCCCTAAGGAGGTAAGTCTGAGAGTAGATCAATCTGCCTAGCGTTTTCCCAACTATGTTGGGGTCGGCTTCCAGTCTAACCGGATGCAGCTGAATACCAGTTTTTTACATGGAGCCACTGCCTCCACAACCCAGTAACTGGGTAATACGATACCCCTTGGTAAGACTGGCTGTCAGACTTTCGGGCTTCTGACGACCCGTAACGACTGTCAAAGATCCACGAATGACCAACGGCTTAACGTGCTTTCCGAGGCACGGAGGAGTCTCGGTATGTAAAGATGGTCTCCGATCCACGGACCAACCTCGACAAGCGTAGCTTATCCTGATGGATCGACCCGTGCGGCTGTTATTACTTAGCCACCAGCTCCTCTGAGCTCCTCTCCTCCTCGTCAAATAGCTAAACCTCGGCCAAGAAAATAAAATATTACTCAAAAAATGTAATAAATGGCCTGTTATTAAGGTCAGCATGCCAAACCTGTCAGATTACGCCAGTAAATATCTTCAAAAGACACGATAGGCGGCAAAATGTCTGATAATTTATCACGTAGCACCGCTACGCCATTTCTTCAAAGAACATCTCATCTGACGGAGACAAATGCTACGGACTCGTAGCAGTGTCGTAGCAATGGCGTAGCAGTGGCGAAGTAGTGTCGTAGCAGTGGCGTAGCATCGTGGACCCGAAGTATTTTGTACAAACTTTAAAATAATATATCAATTACTAACAAAATTCTTTTGTCTGCGGCTTTGAATATATAAAAGAATATTCTTCTGTTTAATTTTATGTTTTTTTTTCAGTACCTTGTTGCCCTATTAACTCTTTTCTCCTGATTTTCGAGCCGAAATATTAACATTTTCTATACTTAGCATTTTTATGTACTATTATTTCCTGAATTTAAAATTCTAAGAAACAGCAAATTATCGGGATTTTTATTGGTGGACCTAAATCGTGCACTTATCTCTATTGTGATAAATATCCCGGAGAAACACTTAAGGTGAGCTGGGAGTAATTCTATCAACTTATTTAGGTTCCTGTGGCCGAACTGCAACTATAGTATAGTTAAAATCTCGCTGCAGACTTGGTCATAAATCATAATCGGAGTAGGGATGTGCGCTAGTTGCGCGCGCTCAAGGCCATTATCGATAACAACGATGACGATGACTCAGACGAAGAATTTTAATTTTCTATTTTTAGTTTTATATATACGTTCTTTTGTTTATATATTTAATATGCTTTGTAGTAAATTTGGTAATAAAATAAAAAAAAAATGTGTATTTATTTCTATCACCCATTTATAAATATATAAAACTATCGATATCACTCATCGACTGCAGTAATGCACAGGACTACGTGTGGGCATGGCCTGTCCATAAGGCCCGTGAGTGGGAAAGAGAGCGAAACACTCGAATGATTTATGACCGAGTCTGCAGCGAGATTTTAACTATACTATAGTATTTTCTTTTGTACTGGGGAGAACTTTACGTGTCGACGGAGTGAACGTGTCTGACTGTGTCGAATATGTTTCGGTTTAGTAACAAATCCGGTGCACGAAAAAACTTCAGTAGTCATGGTGGTATGCAGGTACCTACCTGCTGAATTTCATGTTGCGTGTTTCATTATTTCAGGAACTGTGACAGTTTTTCCAAATGTTTTATCACTGGGCATGTCAGTATGCATTTATTTATGTATGTCCTTAGGGTATTTGTTTTTTCTTACCCCGCGTTTACACTCTTATACAAAATGTGATACTCGGTTTTTTACAAGTATTGTATGCTTAGTCTTTACAACTTGTTTAAGGTGTAAACGGGAACCTAGTACATACAACATAAGGAATACATATTTTATACCTTAGTGTAAATGGTGTTTTTTTAAACATTAAAAGTGGATTGTACTATAATTTTATGTTGATTCAAAGAGTTTTTTTTGGGTCAGGTGTAAAGAACGTAGCACTTACCCACACATTGTTTAATAATTTATGCATAAGTTTTCGTGATGGCTACCCCTAGAGACTATGATATTAAAAAGTCTAGGAATAAACATTATGTCACTATTAGTTAAACGCCAGGGACAAGCTTAGCGTTCACGCATGTCTAGAACATAATTTTTAAAAGATTATTATGTATGTACAGTCAACAAAAGAGATATCTAGGCAGGGTAGAGTAACATATTTGTATGTGAATTGCTTCATGTTTAATTTTATATGTATTACTTTGTTTTTACATTGTAACACACCAACACAAAATTGTATATTGTCACGAAATTGAACATGAAGCAATTCACATACAAATATGTTAGTATGGGTATGGGTAGTCAACAAAAGAGATATCTAGGCAGGGTTGCCTAGATATCTCTTTTGTTGACTGTACGTATGGATGAATATACACGGCGAAGGGTTTCCCCGCAGTATCGGTTATTAAAAAAAATACTGTTACGTGCCTCTTGTTTCTAGAGACATAAGGAGTATGATGTAAAGTTCCTTATCATCATCCTTCATAGAAAAACGAAGAGCCTCGGACCAGCCGGGTGTTCGGTCTGGTGGACTATTACCCGACGATCGGAGTCGGGTATAATACCTATGCTAATCGCGTGAATAACTCTCGGAGGTCATTGGCGGCCCAATGATAACGGCACCGACTTACGATTTGTAGGTCGTAGGTTCGAACCCAGACAAGCGCTTTACTTTGTGTGAATAATTTTATCACCACTGATCTCAAAACGGTGAAGGAGAACATTGTGACGAAACCGGCATTTTCCAGAAGTAAAAGTTCGAAGACATGTGATATCTACCAACCCGCACTGGGCCTGCGTGGTAGATTACAGCCCAGTCCCTCTCGAAGAGAGGAAACCTGTGTCCCAGCAGTGGGAACGTTATAGGCTGATTATGCGAATAACTCTGCCTACGTGATGAAGGATTTGGGTGACGTCAGGTGCGATGCATGGTTTGCATGTGGCGTTGTAGATGTTCATGCTAAATTACCTTCTTTAATTACCGTCTTTAAATTTTTAGGAGGGAGTTTTCTTGTCTTTTTCGGTCGACTTCTGCTGCTTTTTCTTTGCCTTAATTTCTTTTTAATATCAACTAAATTAATATACCTTCATAAATGATAATTATTTTTATTTTTGAAACTGAACACGTCTGTTAGACAATTATAAATTCTGGTAAAATTAAAGTCTAGCTTGTTCAGTAAAAGCACTCAAAATATTAATATTCAACTGAACTACGACCGCAGTTCAGTTAACTTACAATAGCTTGAAACTAATGTCATTAATAAACCTTTGACTTTCAGAATATTTCAGTCCCTCAACAATTTGTGGCTCAAATTCGATACAAACTACGGTTTGATTTAATTTGTAAAGTCTGGGGTTCTATTTATTCGGAATTCTTGACAACTTATTGACGTTTTAACCCTGTTTAAATATATCTTTAGAGTGCAAACAATTAGCACAATTAAAACAGACTTATAGAAATACGTATTTCGCAAACATCGCACATATCGATTATATACATCACACATTATTTATTTTACTATTTATGTACACACAGAAAAATATATAGAGATACCTACATCATAATTTGTAATTAGAGTACAAAGGTACTGCTTATTTCTCAAGAAATTTCTTCCAGCAGACCTGCGAAAGGAGAAATGAAAAAGAAATGTAGACAATAGTGTGTGAGAACAAGAAGAGAAAAATATGAATATGTGACGTCTTAAACTAAAATATTATTGTGCTCTCAATTCTTTGAAATTGGTAAATTGAAGTCGATACTTATTTCCAAAATTTGCGAATGGCAGTACTAAATTCTATCTAGCCATAGCCGTATAAAAAAAGATGGACTCCGCGCGATGCATATTGAAAGTGAAGCACAGTAAGTATGCCGGGACCGTTTGTACAAACATGCGCCTCACGCACTAATCATAGTATGCCGACCGCCATTATGTGACATGACGGCGTCTTTGTCAAATCACGCACACATAGATCGGTATGGTGCTTCACTTTCGATATGCGTGGCGCGGAGTCCTTTTTTTATATGTCTATATATCTAGTACACACACTTATTCAGACATGCAACAGTACTCACCTGCTGTATAACTGGGCTAAGATGCAGATGCCAATGACCTTGAGTGGTTCGCTTGCATGTTCTGTGCTGAGCGCACGCAACGCGTAGTACGTCCAGCCCGTAATAGGACTCGCCTGTCAAGGAGCGCTGTCCCAAATTAGACGCATTATTAATTTAGTATACGTAAAATAAAAGATATTATATTAAATCGCTTATACTAGAAGATAAATAATTAAATTATCTTTAAAATGATGAAGGTTTGATAAAAAATACCCCTGATAGTGTTTGTGTGATTCTCAGTTTTATATCCGCGTTAGATATAACTTTACAAATTAATTACCATATGTAATATAAACATTATCTTATAGATCACATATTAAGTTATTAGAAAAATGCTCTAATATAACCTATATTTTTTCCAAATCATTAACACTAATCGTTTAGACGATATCTTCAGTTTAGAATCGTTAAAAGTCGATTATCGTAGCCTTATTCACGGCAAATGAGGTAATATTCTCGAACAGCCTGTCAACGCGGGAGACGCATATTATGCAGACAATACTGTTTAAGGTGAAAGCGCCAGGGTAGCCCGCGAAATTCAAAATTTCTTACGTTTTTTTGCATTTTGCAAGTCAGTATTAGGTTGTATGTTGATCTAAATATGATTCGCGGCCGTATCAAATATTTATTTATAGAATTATAATCAAAAAAATCATCAATACAACACTCTTAACTATGATAGTTTTATTAAATAGTATACACATCATTCACATTTAACTGTAAACATAACCTAAAAATAACAAAATTATATACTAACATAACTAAAACTATTAAAAAACTAAAATATGGCGTCGAAAGATTCCTCCGCATCGCTGTCAACTGGTAAAGTACCCAAGAGACTGGCGGCATTGCCACGTTGTATGGCAATGCTAAGCCGCTGGCCAAGGTAAAAGCCAGCCCTTGGGTCACGGGAAGTGTCTACCAGCCGTTTGGAGATTTCGTTAAACAAACTATGTGCACTCGGACCCCACGGTCCAAGGGTTTCAACTACAATACAACTCTCTTAGTTCATATTACCCTATTCAATGACTATTCCATGAAATTATGAGATTTGAGGCCAATTCTAACGTATTAAGTTGTATTGTGTTCATTATAAACCTATTGCTGATTCTAATGATTATAATTCTGTAAAGTAGTTATGGCCACGAATCATATTTTAGTCAACATAAAACCTGACACTGATCTGCAAATTGCAAAAAAATGTAAGAAAATTTGAATTTCACGGGCTACCTTAGCGCATTCACCTTAAATACAAGTTGATGTGATCGGTGTACACAACACCCGCTAGCCGCGTTTGACCACTACAGTATAGTTAAAATCTCGCTGCAGACTCGGTCATAAATCATAATCGGAGTAGGGATGTGAGCTAGTTGCGCGCGCTCAAGGCCATTATCGATAACAGAATCATTAAGGTTATCACGTAAACATACTGCATTCATTAAGTATGCAGGGTAACTATGAGTACTAATGTGTTTTTACGAGACTTCCTTCTCGTAAGAACGCATTAGTATCCATTAGTTAATTCTATAAACAGAAGGTAATTATATAAAAACTAATATGTTTTTACGTTCATAATTACATAAAAAGAGGGTAATTAACAAATATGTTTTTGTAATATTTAATTTGGTATAAAATAAAAAAAAATGTGTATTTATTTCTATCACCCATTTATAAATATATAAAACTATCGATATCACTCATCGACTGCAGTAATGCACAGAACTACGTGTGGGCGTGGCCTGCCCATAAGGCCCGTGAGTGGGAAAGAGAGCGAAACACTCGAATGATTTATGACCGATTCTGCAGCGAGATTTTAACTATACTATAAACAACATAAAAGTGTACATCACAGGCAAGGCTGGTCTCGCCTGGTTAGTTCACAGCTTTTTGAAGTAGTTGAGAACTTTCGGATATATAACCTGCGCACTACACATAGCCAGTAGCTAGAACGGACTTCTAACTTGTAATTTATGGCTTAATTCATTCGTGTGGAGAAAAGTTTGGTAGGTATGTGCTAACGTTAGTGGTTTTACTTTTTGATGGATGGAATTCATTTTATGGATGAAGTACGAAATATGTTTTTTTTACAATTTCCATGTTTAACATCTATATCTGTACATCTTCGTGACGTGGACGATAATATCACAATATATGTACACATCATACGACGAAAGCCCGAACAGAAAAAACTCTGCCCCTATGGTCCTTTGTTTTACTCTGCCATAACAACAATTGCAGCTTGCATGCAAAATTGTTTCAAAATTGGAAAGGCCTACCATTTGTCGATGGTTCCTCAAAGGTTAAGCTACACTTTCCGTGATTGACCAATTGACCATTCATAACATATCGAGCCCGCTCCGTGCTTCGGAAAGCACGTTAAGCTGTTGGTCCCGGTTGTCATACGAAGATCTTAGACAGTCGTTACGGGTACCTATTCAGAATCCCGAAAGTGTGACAACCAGTCTTACCAAAGGGAATTGTGAACCCAGTAACTGGGTTCAGATAAATAATCGCTTCATGTAAAATACTGGTATTCAGCTGAATCTGGTTAGACTGGAAGCCGACCCCAACACAGTTGGGAAAAGCCAAAAGGCTAGGCAGATTGATTGACTGTACCCAACCCACGTACGAGTATCTAATACAAAACAAGAGATTTCTAAAAGGATTGTACATAGCTGTATAACATTCCCTAGTGGTATATTGTTACGATCGTGTTTCAGTTAGAACAGGGCAATAATGCCTGTAGTTACAATTACGGAGCAATGGAACGCAATATTACTCTTGCTATCGAGAAACGTATACATGTACCGTTGAGAATACGTAAATGGCACACTCTGTTTTTGTTGTGTAATGGAAAAGTTTTATATCTAATCTAGTCATTCTAATTAAGTAGTAGTAGTAGTTAGTTTTGTAAATATAATACTTTACGTAAATGGTAATAAAGCATGAAACACGCGCTCGAAAAAAGATATGTGTATTATGTAACCTAAGACAAAAAAAAAAAAAAAAATGAATAAAATTATTTTTGTAATTTGTGAGTTGTACAAACAGCCAAAGCTGTGGAAGAGCGGAGTCTCCTAACACAGGCGTTATTATGCTTAAAAGGAGGCTCCAATCATAAACTAACATATAAAGTATGTAGTTGGTACAGTAAATTTTTTTTTTTTTTTTTTTTAATGTAAAATGTAGACTGCCTCGGTGGTCTAGTGAACTGAACAGAGGTCCTTCGGGCAAAGTGTTATTGGGTTTTTCTAAGAGGAATGTCTCAGTGACAGCCCGGAGTCTGGATTTGTGCACGGTTGATGGCAATATGGTCGCCTCCTATTACATGGGCTTTAAACATAACTGGCGATCTGGCCCGCGTATACAATAAACCCTAAACATAAATAAACCCGCCGCGTCCGCCGCGGCGTCGCCCGTCACTTCACCCGCCACATGGAACGCTACAATTCAAACAAACGCGTGTAAAATCGCTTCTCCATAACGCTCTCATAGAACGCCCTATGTTTGAATTTAGTGCGGGCCGCGCCGCTCAACGCGACGTGCGACGCCCCGCGTCTACCTGAACGAGGTCTTAGGCTTGCCTGGACGTAACAACCCCACTAGTAAAGCGAAATACTATTCCGACTTTTAGTGGGACTTCACGTTAATAGTGCAACGAAATAGTAATGACCTCTTTCTCGGCAGTCAAAGTTTTCGCCGTCATTTGCTGGCATGGGTTTTTAGTACCTACTATTGTTAATATATAAGGAGGAGCTCCTGGCTAAGTAATAACAGCCGCATGGGTCGATCGACCAGGTTAAGCTACGCTTACCGGGGTTGGTCCGTGGATGGGTGACCATCTTTACATATGGAGACTCCTCCGTGCCTCGGAAAGCACGTTAAGCCGTTGGTCTCGGCTGTCATTCGTGGATCTTTGACAGTCGTTACGGGTCGTCCGAAGCCCGAAAGTCTGACAGCCAGTCTTACCAAGGGGTATCGTATTACCCAGTTACTGGGTTGTGGAGGTTAGATAGGCAGTCGCTCCATGTAAAATACTGGTATTCAGCTGCATCCGGTTAGATTAGAAGCCAACCCCAACATAGTTGGGACAAGGCTAGGCAGATGATGATATTGTTTATATTTAAATAGCGACCCGTCCCGGCCTTAACACGGGTAGCACTAATTATTTAAAGCCAGATGACTTGTGGTAGATGATTGAAATACTATCTTGAATTCATGCAAGCCTAGTACTTCTTGTTAGGTTAGTGCACTAAATTTCATCCAAATCATAGGATTTTTAATATTTTTTTTGGATTTTTTTTTTTTAATCATAGGAACGAATAGTCGTGATACTAATGATTGAAATGAATGACCATAATGCCTTGGAAGGTAGGTAGGCCTTTGATGTGGGATGCAACGTGTATTGACACCCTTGCGCCATCCCATCTTCCTAGCACGGTGGGCTGTGCTGGGGCGGCTGCTGCGGGTGCGGAAAACCTCAAACGGCGCAAATACTCTAATCTTATTGGAACTTATATGTTTGAGCCGTTTGGGGTTGAAACACTAGGGCCATGGGGTCCGAGTGCCCTTTTAGTTTTTCGGGACATCGCCAAGCGGTTGGTCGACTCTACACGTGACCAAAGGGCTGGCCTATTTTTTGGCCAAAGAATTAGCATTGCCATACAACGTGGCAATGCTGCCAGCCTTTTGGGCACTTTTCCTGTCGACAGCGATGCGGACGAATTTTTTGATGCCCTATGGTATGGTTTCCCCTCCTTTTTTATATACTTGTACATATTTTTTGTTTTTATGATTGTTACATTTTAAATTATGTAAATATTCATGGATAATAAGTAATACATAATTGTAATGAAATACTATCTTGAATTAATGCAAGCGTGGTACATTTTGTTAGGTTACTGCTAAAAAAAATATGACACAAAATTACCAAAAAGCCAAAAAAATCTGTTGATCCAATCTCTACCAAACTTCACAGAATCACCCGTTGGGCTGAATCGCTCCAGCCGTTTTGGAATTCATAAGGAACATAAATATATACACACATCGCTTTTTTATAGATATTAGGTCTATACCTATGAAATTGCCGTTCTGCAGTACTGGCCATTTCAAATCAAAATAATTTTTGTTTGGCTAAGAATTCTAATTTCAAATTAATTTTATTTTAAAAACATGGTTTTTTTTTTCAAAAGTAGTCATTTGTTTATTGATAAGTGTTACATTTTCATCGCATTTTTTATCTTTTTCGTCATCATGAATACGTTACAAATTCGAGTAATTATGGAATATGAGTACCATCGTGGTAGCAACGCGGCACAAGCGGCACGCAACATCAACGACGTTTACGGAGCTAACACTACAAACTAACGCACCACTTGTTATTGGTTTGCTCGCTTCCGTTATGGAAATTTCGACCTGAAAAATGAACTTCGCGGTCGTGCGAAGACTTTGGTCGACAATGACGAATTAAAGGCGATTGTGGAAGCTGATGATACACAATCTACGGCTGAATTAGCAGCAGCTTTCGACGTTAGCGTCAAAACAATATTGGTCCATATGCGTCAAATTGGCAAGGTAAAAAAGCTTGACAAATGGGTGCCCCACGAACTCAATGATCGCCAGCGCGAAGCACGCGTCGAGACGTGCCTTGCACTGCTCAACAGACACACAAATGAAGGAATTTTGAACCGCATTGTTACCTGCGATGAAAAATGGATTCTGTTTGATAACCGCAAGCGCTCAGCAAGTTGGTTGGATCCTGGTTCAGCACCTAAACAATGCCCTAAACGAAAACTTACCCCTAGAAAAGTGATGGTCACTGTTTGGTGGTCTAGCGCCGGTGTGATTCATCACAGCTTCTTACCAAACGGGGTGAGCATTACTTCAGATGTGTACTGTGAAGAACTGAACACAATGATGGAGAAGCTGGCACATCTCCAACCAGCATTGGTCAATCGCTCGTCTCCACTGCTCCTGCACGACAACGCGCGACCTCATACTGCACAGCAGACGGTCTCCAAGTTGCAAGAACTGGGGTTGGAAGCTCTCCGTCATCCGCCCTACTCACCAGACCTTGCGCCTACAGACTACTACTTTTTCCAGAATTTGGATAACTTCTTGGCGGGAAAAAAATTCAATACCCGAGAGGCAGTAAAAAATGCCTTTGAAGAATTTGTTGCCTCCCGTCCAGCTGATTTCTTTAAGAAGGGCATCAATAAACTGCCACTGCGTTGGCAAAGATGCATTGATTGCATGGGTGATTACTTCGATTAATACAAATAAAAAATGCATGAAAAAAATTCGTTTAAATTTTTTCATACAAAACGGCAATTTCATAGGTAAAGACCTATTATAAAACATCAGTTTTAGTATATGCGCAACCCGAAACACGTGTCTAGTAATATGTAAATAATCTATTTAAAAAATTTCAAAACTGTATCATGAAAAATCACAAAGTTATAAGCTTGTTATGTTACCTGGCTGTCCGTACAAAAACATGATCACCACGCGACGCCCGCTGTGCGCCCGTGCTTAGTGCCGCTTTAACCTGCAGCCCTTTTTTAAAGATTTTTGGGGAAATATATAACACGGTATAAACATTACTGGAATCGATTCAGTTATTTATTCTGATCAAACTATATTCAAGTTTCGCATATACTTAAAATAATGTTGTATAAGATGTGTAAATTCAGGGCAAAAAACTCTTCAGGACACAAAATAATCTCTTCTTTCTGAAAGAATAACGCCATCTTAATATAGCTCGCACTCGCCGTCAACCGCTAGACCGAAGCAGTACCTACCTAACGTGTTTCGCATAACAATAAGATTCGTTCAACTGAACACAGTTCAATGAACGCCATCGTATTCGTGATAACTTGCGGAGTAACTTAGGAAGTGGAGTTATACACGCAAATGAAACAGCTTTTCAATTGGTAAATATTTTGATACATGGTTCATGGTTTCAACTACAACCTCTTTCTTTTTATGCGACTATGCGACAGCAAAGACTTATCTGCTTCTACCTGTAGGTATGTCTTAACTTTGATTTTGAACCGACTTCAAAAATCTGCCTAGCCTTTTCCCAACTATGTTGGGCTTTCAGTCTAATCGGATACAGCTGAATACCAGTATTTTACATGGAGCAACTGCCTATCTGACTTCCACAAGTCCACAACCTAGTAACTGGGTAATACGATACCCCTTGGTAAGACTTGTTGTTAGACTTTCGGGCTTCTGACGACCCGTAACTACTTTTAAAGATCCAAGAATGACAGCCGGGACCGATGCCGGAGGGTCTCAGTATGTAATGATAGTCGCACATCCACGGACTAACCCCGGCAAGCATAGCTTAACCTGATGAATCGACCCGTGCGGCTGTTATTACTTAGCCACGAGTTCCTCCTTATAATATGTTCGTTTGTAAGTATTTTTTTTTTTTACGTATTTTCATCGATGTTTTGGTCAATATTGATTTTGAATACTGATTTTGAAAATTATTTTTTATTTTGGTAGCTCGAGGAAGCTTGCGCGGTGATCCCTTTGCTTGGGCAGTTTTTGAGTTACTGTTACCTTCGATAATACGTAATCCACTTTGTGCATCTTGTTGATGTAATAATACTTTCTGTCACTGTTGTTTACATAGCAAGTAGTGGTATATGTATTGGTGTGGGGTAGGTACCATTACTGAAAGGGGAAAAATAAAAATCTTTTTTCCAAAAAAAAAAAAAAAACAACCATCTACCAAAAAACACTAGTGAAAAATAACTTTAATATCCGAAGCCGGTGGCTAAAAACTAGAATACAGATCCAAAGACACCGACTTACGAAATTAAAATAATTTTTCACTGTCGTGTTTTTTTTTTAAAATCGGTTGTTTTATTTTTTGTAAAAAATATTTTTGATCATATATTTATTTATTGTTGCTTTATCATAAAACTGCTAAGTATCTGCTAATTATTATTTTTTTATTTAGAACCAACAGCGATACTTAAACAATGTTACAGAGTATGTATATTACAGTATTGTATAGCTTATAATAGGTTTCCCTGTATAACATCATACACACACACACACTTACACATACACACACCCTCACACACAAACAAACAAGAATAATCCAAATATCAAATAAATAAATAGTAATTTTCCAAAACCTGTAATTATGGTCTTTGTTATCTTTAGTTTAAAACACTTGTTCTGCCTGCAATTTATTCGTGAAACTGAAGTATGTATGGGCTTGTACCACTGCTCTTAATACAAGTTATTTTGTAACTTAGTAAGGGTGCTGGTTGCAACACCTATCTATGTTGTTAACTAGAAAAAGTCAAGTATACCTATTAATGATACCTACATTTTAATGTTAACATTGTTATTTTTGATAAAATAAATAAATAAAACTAGACTAAGTATAAAACATGCGAACGGACTACTGAAATATTTAAATTAAAAAGTAATTAATTACATCATTGACTTCGTCCACGTTCGCAATACCGAAGTAATAGAATGTTTTATATTGATACACTTGTCTTTTTTTACGTTTATAAGCACCACTTACGTTGGTTCAACTGCCATGTCCTCCACTCTTCATATCCTGCCACACAATACGCTATTCACTAGAGTCTTCCGCATAGTCCGCGTGAATGCACGCTTAACTTAATTAGCGGAAGCACGCTATGTGCCGTGCCACTTAGCAGTTTCAACAGTATCATGTCAGTTCAGGTAAGGGTTTGCTTATACATCACATCCACTTTTTCTTTTCCTAAAGTGGTACATCCACTTTAGGAAAAGAAAAAGTGGATGTGTAGTTGTGGAAATTCCTAATAGTAAGCTGTTCCTCACTCCTCGGCCACGAGCTACACGCTCAAGCGTCACGCGTCTTGTGACAGCGACTGTGGAGAAAACAAATGAAAGAAGTTGTTTAGAGCAAGCCACGAGTCACCGCGACGCGACTTGCGAAGTAACGGAGCGATGGAAAAATATTAACTAATAGGGTTGCGCAAAATCTCCGCTCCTCTTCAGAGTTTAGATTCTATTGGTTAATATTTCTCCGTTTCTCCGCTCCGTAGCCTCGCTCCGCTTCAATGGACAGGCAGCCTAATTCTATTGCAGTTGCTTTGTGGTCACTACAAGAGAAACACGCTTTGTACCGTGCCACTTAACAGTTTCAGCACTATACGTGTCACTATAGAGGGTTTGCATGTACACACAGCGTCATCAACTAGTTACCCCCTAGCAAAAGACACCCAAGTTCAAATCCAACATAGCTGCTTCTCAGGTTTTTGTATTTTTACAAAAACTTTTTCATTTCATAACATCACGCCTATATTCCGCAAGGGGTTATACAGAGGTGTACCTATAGTACACCCACATTTCGCCAGTTATGTTTAAGTCCCATGTAATAGGGGGCGAGCGTATTGTTTGCCATCAACCTGGCAAAAATCCATCCTTAGGGCTGATACTGAGAAATACCAGATGGGAAAACTCAATATCACTTTGCCGGAGCTGGGAATCGTACCCAGGATCTTTTGCTCAGCAGTACCGCTTCCGACCACTAGACCAGCAAAGCAAAAGCTTTTCATAATAATTATATATCAACAAGCAACGATACAGAAGAACATTACGTTACGTTTTTATCTGTATAGTTTAGTCGGAGGTCTTAAGATAGCTTGAAGTGGATACGATTGGAGGTTACAAACTTAATGATTTATAGTGTATGGTCTTCTTTTCTACTTTATTTTGTAATATTTACAATAAAACAATCACAAAAAAGGACAAATAGTAAATATATCTCGTTAATAACCCTTTACCGAACATTTTTGTTCCTATAGAACAATCACTTTTGTTCTTAGAATTAGAAATAACTTTATTAAAATAACTTGGTGAGAATCGCAGTCGTCAAATTTACTAATCTTTACTTTATTAACTTAGATAATATAATAAATGCATACCCTTAAATTATCACAACCATCAATTATACGGAGACCAAATGATAAAGTAGAACGGACGATAGTACAAATTCATCGTAATCGCAACGAGCTCGCTAGCTAGTTTGTCAAAACTGTATACGGTATTGAAAGGCGACGTTGGAAGATACTTGGTTCGAATACACGTTAAGCCGTGCTTTTCTTGAAAGTATTCTTTATGGATCAATGATATAGCAGTAGGTATAACATTTTAAAACATGAGGGGTCCCCACATAGTGACGCTGTTTGTACCACTTTAGGAACACCACTAAAGTCAAAATCAAAATCAAAAAGTTTTATTTCATTATTACACGTTACATCATAGGAAACAGTTGGAGGCGTCTCCTTTTAAGCATATAGATGCCTGTGCCAGGAGGCGCCGCTCTTTCTTAACTCGCAAAGTAACATGCTACTAACAAAACAAAATTTAAATAAAAAAAGTTAAAGTTAAGGTTTATTAATATGTATTGACATTAGTCTGTTGGTGTGTGTGTGTGTGTGGGGGGGGGGGGGGGGGGGGGGGGGTGTATGTGTGGGTGTGTATATATGTGTACGTGTTGCGTGTGTATTGAACTAACGTAAAGGAACTTTACTTTTTTGTGTAAAAAGGGCTAGAGCATTTTTTCATTGGTTTATCCATAATAAAATGTCAAGGATATAAATCAGGTATGTTCGCTGATGCGCACACTGACGAGGACGACTACTTTGCGATAATGCGGAAGAAAGTTGCCTCAGTAATATCCCGTGTGGGGGAAGCAGAAACAGCACCCTCCTGCCTCTTGAACGCGCACAGAGAGCTGTACTCAAGGTAATGACCTCGAGGCCTTTTAGGTATCCCACTACGGCTCTCTACACCGAATGTCAGGTTCTCACTGTGAGACAGCTCTTTGTCCTTGGCACTATTCTGCGCAAACATCCCTCTGTGGTATATGATCCGAATGCTACCAAAAAGCGTAGACACTTTGAAGTTTGCCCAACTCACGGTTGTAGAACGGCCCATGCTCAGCGTCATTTTGGTGTATTTTCAAACCATTTATATAATAAAATAAATAAACTCTGCTCCATTGCTCCCATGTGTCTAAATGAATGCAAAACCGAGGTTACAAAGTGGCTCTTGACAATGAGCTAGTAAGACTGAAGATTTACTACGTATATCAATCGCTTAACCTAATGTAGTTAATAAAGTAATATGTTTATAGTTATATTTATACAGACTTACATATACACAGGTTTTCATCATATTTATCTCTCCCTCACACTCATACAAACACTCATACATAGGTACAGAAATAGGCCACATCATAGCTGCTTTGGCTAGTTAGTTTAGTGTTTTATATTGTAATTTGATTAGGTACTGTGCTCGTCTTACAACTGTTGCTATATGTTCAAATCTTAGGCGAGGACGCTGGCACCCTAAACACAAGTTAAATCTTACTTTGGGTGCCAGAGTTCATCGAAAACACTCTTTTCCATTGTTGAAACGTTGCATAGTTTTAAGATAAGTGTTAGTGTACAACTGAAGTTAATAAAATGATTTTTTTTTTTTTTTTTAGCATTCTGAGGGTGTTTGCAGAGAGGCTGGATGGGCCTACAGTGGGGAGGTTTACCAAGCTACATGTTGGCAACAAAGCTTGTTAAACCTCCCTGTGATTATGATTTTCTTTTTCTTTATTTTTTAGTGTTCCTGCATGTTACTAATATAGTTTTTAAGTAAGATGTAATACTAACACCTGGCCTGATAATAAAATATTTTTATTTTTTATTTTAATTTGATGTATTTATTTATAAAGAAAATAATGCCCTTGCTCCTGTTCTGGTTCTGTCAGTTTGGTCTAAACCCACCTTGGTAAGCTCATCCTACGTGTGAATAATTAAATTACAATTGCATTGTGGTGACTACAAAGTGAGGCACATTATGTGCCGTGCCAAATTGCACTTTGTCATTGCAAACGTGATTCAAAGACAAAGACAAAGACATTTATTCGTCGGATATGGTAGCAACAAAGTTGGTATATAAAATAATTGTGTCCAGGACACATCCGCCGCTAAAAGCGGCATACGAATATTTACAATAATATGTGCACATGGGCATAAAACCCAACTTATAAACTACATACCTATACTCTATAAAACAATATAGAACACTTAAAACTATAGACATAGACACATTAATTATTATTCTCGGGTACCTATAACCTACAATATAAAATAAACAATAAAAACACAACAATAACTTAAAAAAACAACCTAATTATAAATCTAAATAAATCTAATTTAACCCTTATAATAAAAAAAATCTTTTATAGTATATAAGTTATTTTGACTAAGCCATGTTTTTAGTTCTTTTTTGTAACAATTAAATGGCAGTTCTCTTATTAATTTTGGAATGTGGTTGTAAATTTTTATGGACATTAGGTAGCTGTTAAAAAATTGGTTTTTTAACTTGGTGGGGTCCCTTTTTGTAAATGTATTGTTTTCGGTTACTGTGGAAAAGAAGTGTGAATTTTTCCTAACAAATATGGCTATTTCAAAAATGTAAATAGAAGCTAGCGTTAAAACCTTTAACTTTTTAAAAATTGGTCTACAGCTCTCATATGGAGGCGCCCCAGTTATTGCTCTCAAGCATTTTTTTTGCGCTATGATGTTTCGTAAATCCGAAATTACGAAATCCAAGTACCAGCCCACAGACCAGATTGCCCAAATTAGAAAAAAAAAAAGAAAATAAAGAAAAATGGTTTATTCTACACAAACAAAATTTACATTACAAACAAAAACAGACTAAGAGAGTGTCGGACTACGCACAATGAGGGGTTCCGTAGTTGAAAAGAATTTATCCCAAAAACAAACTTAATATTGTAAACATAAATTCAAAATTTCAATGACGTTTCGGAAAGATTGTTCCAAATTAACATGCACTCGGCCATAACATTAATCCGTTACTGCTGTTTCGGCCCTAAATTAACATATTTCCTTCGTGCTTCCCATTTATGGAAGCACACTCACCTTTTAGATAAAATTGACAAAATTATCCGACAAACTTTAACTTCGATCTTAAATGTGGCCATGGACGACCGCGCTTGGGCACAAGCTACTCTCCCCATTCGTATGGGAGGCCTCGGCGTCCGCAAAATTTCTAGTATTAGTTTACCGGCATTCATATCTTCGGTCCACGGCACAGATAAATTAATCAGGAAAATCTTAGCCTCCACACTGGTTAATTTTGATGTGCCTTGTTTCACCGAGGCTATAGATGCCTTTTTTTTTTTTTTTTTTTTTTTTTTTTTTTTGTGGATGGGAAATCATCAAATGACTTCTCCCGCTCTGGGCAGAGCGGGAGGGCGTGTCAGACTTTTACTGACTAAAACCCACCCATGTTCCTTCAGCTGCCCGTGCCAGGGCCACGGTATCTCTTTCGAACTACCCGCGACCCCGGCGGCGGCTATAGATGCCTGGAGACTCGCTTGCCAGAATTCAGACCCACCCGACAATCCATTTTCCCAGAGACGGTGGGATGAGCCGCTCTGCAGAGTAGTACAGAACAATTTACTTGACACGTCTGCTACTACTGCGGAGCGTGCGCGTCTGCTGGCTGTGGGTAAGTGGGAGTCGGGTCTGTGGCTTCATGCACTACCGTCGTCGAACATAGGCACTTTGTTCGACGACACTACTTTCCGCCTCGCTGCTTCCCTGCGACTAGGAGCTCCTTCTTGTTCTCCTCATCGCTGTCACTGTGGCGAAGTTGTCAACAGCCTCGGACACCACGGCCTGTCTTGCAGCCGAAGTGCGGGTCGCTTAGCACGGCACGCGAACATCAATGACATCATCCGACGAGCCCTTGTCACCGTCGGCGTTCCAGCTGTATTAGAACCCAATGGCTTGGCACGCGACGATGGCAAGAGACCGGACCGCATGTCTTTATTTCCATGGAAGTTGGGAAGGCCTTTAGTGTGGGACGCAACGTGTGTCGATACTCTTGCGCCATCCCATCTTCCTGGCTCTGCGTGCTGTGCTGGCACTGCTGCTGCCGCTGCGGAAAACCTCAAGCGGCGGAAGTATAATAACCTTATCGGTAATTATATTTTTGAGCCGTTTGGGGTTGAAACCCTTGGGCCGTGGGGTCCGAGTGTACATAGTTTGTTCAACGAAATCTCCAAACGGCTGGTTGACACTTGCCGTGATCCAAGGGCTGGCTTTTACCTTGGCCAGCGGCTTAGCATTGCCATACAACGTGGCAATGCCGCCAGTCTCTTGGGTACTTTACCAGTCGACAGCGATGCGGAGGAATTTTTCGACGCCATATTTTAGTTTTTTAATAGTTTTAGTTATGTTCTAGTTTAGATTTAACTATTAATATTTTGATTTTATATTTAGTCAAAGTACATATTGTAAACCCAAAAAAATAATTTTGTGATAAAATGACAAATTAATCAATTTTCGGACTTTTTTCCTTTATTTATTTATTTATTTATATATACTTTACACCACAAAAATACATAACAAAAAAAAAAAAGACACAAACTACAAAATATACAATGGGTGGCCTTATCGCTTTCTGCAATATCTTCCAGGCAACCATAGAATGGACAGTGATTTGCCTGGATATGAAATGGGGCTGTCTTTGGTGCAAATAATAAGTGCCTACTTACAATATTATACTAAAATAGATACATACATAACCTAAATAATAGATACATAAATACATACATACTAAATATAAGCAACGAAAACAAATGAAGACTAAAGATATTTACAGTTACGTGAACACGATCACAACGACAAATAATGTTCCTTTACGAGCCTTTTAAACATAGGTAACGACTGCGCGCGTTTTATTTGAACTGGCAATGCATTCCACAAACGAGCAGCCTGGACAGTAAAGGATTTATCGAGGAAAGTTGTGGAATGCATAGGCATTTTGAGCTTTAAATTATCAGATGACCTTAAAAATTTCGTGTGGGAGTCGCAAAGAAACTGGAAACGTTTCTTGAGATAGAGAGGGGTGGTAGGGGAAAAGAGCACATTATACAAAAGGGAAAGGATATGAGCATTCCGGCGATGGCGAATTGGTATCCACTTGAGCTTCACACGAAATTCAGAAACATGGTCATATTTGCGCAAACCGAATATAAACCTTATACAAACATTTTGAAGCCGCTCAAGTTTATCGAGTTGGTCTTGGGTAAGGTCAAGATAGCTGGCATCAGCATAGTCAAGGATGGGTAGAAGAAGCGATTGTGCAAGCGCAATCTTGGTGGCAGTCGGTAGAAAATTACGTAATCTCTTCAAAGATGCAGCAGATGCAAATAGCCTGCGGCTAACTTCCCGCAGCTGCGCAGTCCAAGAGAAATTCTTATCTATGAATATCCCCAAGTTTTTAACTTTCTCACTGAACGGAATAACTGAATTGTCAAAAGAAACCTGGGGAAGAGTCATCCAGTCGATCCTTGAGACCGTCCTAGAACTGCCTACCACCACAACCTGCGTCTTTATGGGGTTGACCATAAGTCCATACCTCTTGCTCCACTCGCATATACGGGCCAGATCACTATTAATCATTAAGATAGCCTCAGACAGATTTCCAAGAGGGGCTCGCGAGTAAATTTGTAAATCATCTGCATAAAGATGGTAGGAAGAAATAAGTTCGTCGGAAATTGAGTTAATGAACTTTACTTCTGCTGTAAGACCTTGCTTGTTGCTGTTGGATACGCAGGCAGGTAATGAAAATGAGACGCAAATGCTGGTTGAGTGTGGAATGCCTTTATTTCTAAAAATCGGTCCCTTATATAGGTACAGTCTCTGTAATAACTAATATGTAGTGGGTAGGTACATTTTAGAACAATAGAAATACCCTATGTGCTGCATTTATGAAATGAGTAGGTATCGGTAATATATAAGGTAGGTATAAATGGTAGGTATGCCATTCCGCTACAGTACACCCCCTCAAGCGAAGCGTACTACTGGCTTCACTATTCTTCCTGATCGCGTTGTTCTGTGTGTGTCATCCTTTCCTTGTTCGTTCATAGTGTAGGCAGGCTTCAATCGGTCGATCGAGACGTTGGTTACTCTTCCTGGTAGCTGTAGCTTGTAGTATTTCTCACATCTTTCCAATACGGGATATGGCCCTTCATATGTCGGCTGAAGTGGTTTTTTTGTGCAATCTCTGCGTAGGTAAACATTTTCGCAGGTACGTAGGTCGGTGTGCACAAACATGTTGTTGTTGCTATGCGTTGTCTCAGCTGGTCGGTATGCGTTGATAGTGTGTCGCAGCTGTTCAACGAAATCGTGACTCATTGGGCTACTTTTTGTTTCAACAAAAAAATCTCCAGGCAATCGCAGCGATGTTCCGTAGGTATATTGTGCGGGACTAATTCCTGTGTCGCTGCGAGTAGCCGCGCGCAGTCCGAGTAGTACGGTGGGTAATTCATCAAACCACTTTCCGTTTTCTCTAGTAGTGCAGCGCGCGGTAAGTGCGGCTTTGAGTGAGCGGTGCCAACGTTCGATGATTCCATTTGACTGCGGGTGATATGCAGTTGTTCTCGTTCTATTTATTCCCATTAGCTTCATTAATTCAGAGAAAAGTTTGCTCTCGAACTGACGACCTTGATCGCTTGTTATCGTGATGGGACAACCAAATCTTGCTATCCAGCTTTCATATATCGTTTTGACTATTGTTTCTGCAGTTATGTCGTGTAGAGGTAATGCTTCAGGCCATCGCGTGTACCGGTCGATAATAGTGAGTAGGTACTTGTGTCCATATTGCGATGGTGGTAGGGGCCCAACTATGTCGACATGTATATGTTGGAATCGTTCCGATGGTGGGTATGTTGCGATTTGACTCGATGTATGACGACTGACTTTTGACTTTTGACAGGCTTCACAGGCTTTCGTCCATCGTCCCGCGTCAGCGTTCATGGATGGCCAGAAATATTTTTCACTGAGTATTTTCCTTGTAGTGCGCGTACCGGGGTGGCTGAGGTTATGTACACTTTCGTACGCTGCCCGGCGAAATGTTTCCGGTAGGTACGGGCGAATATGTTGTGTTGATGTTTCGCATAGTATTTTGCAATTTATGTCGGGTAAGAGTATGCGCTTCAATTGTAAATTATTTTGCTTCATTAAGTCACGTATAGTGCTGTCTCTTTCTTGCGCTGTGGCTAGTTGCTTGTAGTCGATCGTTGTAGGACAGGTGATGGTTTCTGTGTTGATCCGTGATAATGAATCTGCGACTACATTATCTTGCCCGCTAATATGACGTATGTCGTTTGTAAATTCGCTTATGTACATGAGTTGTCTGGCTCGACGCGGTGTCTCGCTGTCTGTCGATGTTTTATTTATTGCGTAGGTTAGCGGTTTGTGGTCGGTAAATATTGTAAAATGTCTTCCTTCGAACATTTTTCTAAAATGCTTTACGGCCATGTATATAGCTAGCAGTTCTCTGTCGAATGTGCTGTATTTCATTTGCGCGCTCGACAATGCTTTGGAGAAATATCCCAGCGGTTGCCATTTGTTGTGTACATATTGTTGCAGTACAGCACCGGCGCACTTGTCAGAGGCGTCGGTCATTAATGCGATGGGTGCGTTATGTGAGGGATGAGCTAGTAATGCCGCGTTTTGTAAGCCAGCTTTACATAACTCAAATGCTTTCTTGGCTTCATCATTCCATATAATCTTTGTTTTGTCTCGTTTCTTGCTATTGTGCAAATATGCATTTAGAGGTGCTTGTATTTCGGCTGCCTTTGAAATGCAATCTCTGTAGAAGTTGACGGTGCCAAGGAATCTTCTTAATTGTTCAATGGTTGTGGGTAATGGGAAATTGGTGATTGCTTCTACTTTTTCTGCTGGTGGTTTGATGCCATCTTGTGAGACAGTGTGTCCTAGGAACTTGATCACTTTCTTGCCTAGTACACACTTCGATGGATTTATTGTGATACCGTATTTGTTTAGTTGGTTTAGGACGGTTCGTAAATGTTGTCTGTGTTCTTCTTCTGTGCTGGAACTTATTATAATGTCGTCGACAAAAGGGTAGGCATAGTCGAGTCCGTGGAGTACTTCGTGAATAAATCGCTGAAAAGTCTGTCCAGCATTTTTCAGTCCTGGGCACATTCGGGGAAATTCGAATAGCCCGAATGGTGTAATGATGGCTGTTTTTTCAATGTGCTCTTCCAGGACAGGCAATTGTTGGTATGCTCTGTTTAGGTCAAGCGTTGAGAATATTTGCTTGCCGTGCAACTGGTAAGTGAAATCCTTCAAACGTGGTACAGGATATCGATCTGCTTTGGTAATGGCATTTAGCCTTCTGTAGTCTCCACATACGCGTAGGTCTCCGTTTGGTTTGGGTACCACGTGAAGTGGACTGGCCCAGGGGCTCTTGCTTGGTCGGCATAATCCCTGGTCCATCATGGTTTGAAATTCTTTCTTTGCAGCTTCGTAACGGTGAGGTGGTAGTGGACGAGCTTTGCAGTATAATGGCGGCCCTGTTGTTTCAATATAGTGTGCGACGTTATGCTTCGGTGTATTTTTCATAGTGGATAATCTTGTAATATCGGGAAATTCCGCCAATATGTCGTGATATTTTTGTTCCAGGTCTATAGTTCTGATGGTTGGTGCTGTTGATTTGCAGATGGACGTCTTCACTGACAAATTAGTTATTTTGTCGATTAAACATTTTCCAGCGAGGTCGACTAGTAGATGATGGTGTTTCAAAAAATCAGCGCCGATGATGGGCTTGCTGACTGCAGCTACGACAAACTTCCATTTGAATGGTCGTCTCAAGTTGAAATCTAGGTCTAATGTTTTTTCACCGTAGGTAGCTATTTCGGAGTTGTTTGCTGCATATAGTTTGAATGCGGTTGGCTTCAAGATTTCGCAGCGTTTTCCAGGAATGACGGATATGTTTGCACCAGTGTCGATGAGAAAGCTTAGATTTGTCTTCTTGTCTTTCAGAAATAGACGGTGTGATTTATCCCAGGCGTCAGATTCCGTCCCTGCTAACACCTGCTTTAGTTTCCCGAGCTTGACGGGTGCTTATCTTCATAACTACATGGTCTAGTACATTTTCGCGCTTGTCCGCCGAATTTTCGATGAAAGTAACAAACGGAATTGTCGTCGTACCCGCTTCTGTGTTGATGATTTGAGTCCGAGCGGCGGTTACCATGCGGCGATCGGTATGCGCTGCGTGATCGATGACGCGCGCCTCGCCAGTTGCGCCCGCGCTGCCTTCCGTAGCGGCTGTGGTGTGTTTTTAATTCTGATATTTCTTTCGCCAGCATGTCGATCTTCGCGTGAAGTAATGCGTTTTCATGATTTGTAGCATCAGGTGGAGTGGATGGCGTTGACGGTGACGGAGTGTTTTGTACTGCTGATATTTGGTGGTGAAGTTGTTCTAGCATCTTGTCGGCCATTATTGCCAACTCATTTAGTTCGGTTTTCTTGGCTATTGTTTCGCTCACAGCTAGTATGGCGCGTACTGATGGCGGTAGGTGCTTCGTCCATATAACACGCAACGTATTCTCAGCAATGTTGTTACCGGCTAAATTTTGCATGCGGCGTAGCAGTTGCGAAGGCTTCAAATCTCCAAGTTCCACGTTGGACAGCAGTCGCTCGAGTTTAGTGTGGTCGCTCTCGTCGTAAGTTTGTATGAGCCTCATCTTCATGGTAGGGTATCTATTATTTTCTGTTGCATTTTTGGTATCGAACATGATGTCTTGAATTTCGTCTAGATCTTGTAGGTCGAGTTGGCGGATGAGCAGCTCTGATAGTTCCTTGTCGGTAAGTTTTCCAGCAGACACGATCGCTTCAAATTGCAGGAACCAAAGTTTGATTCTGTTTCTCCACAGAGGCGGTATCCGTTGGTTGTACGAGACGGCTGACAGTTCGTGCGAATCCTTTTGCGTTGCTGATGTTTCGCCTCCATCACTTGGTTTCGATGTACTCAAGGGCATAGTTTCTTCCTGAATTTTCTTCAGTCGGGGTCACCACTGTTGGATACGCAGGCAGGTAATGAAAATGAGACGCAAATGCTGGTTGAGTGTGGAATGCCTTTATTTCTAAAAATCGGTCCCTTATATAGGTACAGTCTCTGTAATAACTAATATGTAGTGGGTAGGTACATTTTAGAACAATAGAAATACCCTATGTGCTGCATTTATGAAATGAGTAGGTATCGGTAATATATAAGGTAGGTATAAATGGTAGGTATGCCATTCCGCTACATTGCCAAACGTGATTCTAGGTCAACGGGAAGTACCCTATACGTTTTGGTTTACTTGCGAGTATCAAACTATATCACATAAATGGCCGTATTTTTTTATTGCGTTAATTTAGAAGCTTGATTTTTGTAGAACTCCAAGGGACCATAGACTTACGTATTTGATATTAATTTTAACTTGATACCTCTTCGCGTTCGTGAGAAAAAGCTTCTTGACATACAGACAGAGAGATGGACAACGAACTGATCCTATAAGGGTTCCGTTTTTTCATTTGGATGTACGGAACCTTACATACAATCACAAAAAACACATACCAAGAAGCTAAAAGCCTCGTATTCAAGCAGTATAAACTAACTGTAGGACCATAGTAGTAGTAAGTAGTATACCTAGTATAACTTTCGACCTCTGCCTATCCCCGCAGGAATATAGTCGTGACGTTAGGATATATAACGTGTATTCGCATAAATGTGACCTCCTAGTGATCTACGTGACAAGTTTTTCATCACCAGCCTCCAATGACATCACATACTAACAATTTGTTTAAGTCACATAATCTATACCATACCATAATATTACCTACAACTGCGAAAGTAAGTCTGTCTGTCTGTTCACTTCACAAAGGCGGAACGGATTTCGATTAAATTTAGCAGACGACCAAAACCCGCATTGGCAGCACCCTAATTGCGTTGCACTCTATCAATCTGAATCTGAATCATTTTGAAGCATATTGCTAATCCATTGCTTCATATTTATGTTCGAAAATTTGTCTGCTCAACAACGTAAATCAATCTGCCTAGCCTTTTCCGAATTATGTTGGGGTCGGCTTCCACTCTAACCAGATGCAGCTGAATACCAGTATTTTACATGATGCGACTAAAGAGGCATAAGAAATAGGGTGTAAAGTTCACTCAGTCTCCATTGAAAAGAGAGGATCCTCCGACCAGACGTGTGCAGTGTCTGATGAGCCCGACGATTGATGTCGGGTCGTTGTATATATGCTAGTCGCGCGGTAAACTCTGATTGCGCGATGCAGGATTTTGCGTGACGTCAGTGTGATACGTAATTCGAATGTGGCGATGTAGATGTGCCGCCACACGACTGCCTATCAGATCTCCACAACCCAGTAACTGGGTAATACCGATACCCCTTGGTAAGACTGGTTGTCAGACTTTCGGACTTCTAACGACCCATAATGACTGTCAGAGATCCACGAATGACAGTCGGGACCAACGGCTTAACGTGCGAGGCAAGGAAGAGTCTCGGTATGTAAAGACGTTCACCCATCCACGAACTAACCCCGGCAAGCGTAGCTTAACCTGATGGATCGACCCGTGCGGCTGTTCTTACTTAGCCACGAGCTTCTCAACAACGTATTTAACGCAATTGATGTTGTTGAACTGTCAAAATGAAACCGATTCCAACTGTGTGTTACGCCAACACCCTGCACTTAGGACATAGGATAGGTACTTTGTATCCGGGTAGTACGTTTCCATGGCATAATATTCGACCTCCACGCGGGCGACACCGTGGGTAAAAGTTAGTATCCTTTACAGCTGTGTGACTTATATTTAAACATTTTCGCACGAGAAGGCATGCAAGGCATTGCATGTAAAGAATTTTGTCGCCATTTTGGATGGCTTCTACCCAAACTAAGCGGAAATGAGTTTATCTTTCTGGATTTACAGATGGATCATCTTATTTATGTCTGTGGCTAAGTAAAGTAAGTAATAATGGAATAAACGCTCGGTGCAAAGCTAATTTTATTTTGGAAGATTGTACAAGCACGTGAGGCTCGATACATTGAGATTTTTAATAGATTTGGATCATGAATGTGTGTGGCCACATATTGTTTGCGAACAAAGTTCTACACTGCCGCGATTATTTTGAACTCCATTGTAGTTAATGAGCTTCTCTTTATTTCAACCGATTGAACTGAACTCAAATTACAGTGCACGTTACTGACGTGCATTATAAAAAAAACCGGACAACTGCGTTTTGGATCACGCACAAAAAAAAGTTATGCGATGAAACTAAAAATTATCAATTTTCGGACTTTTTGCATTACTTGCGCTGTGAGACTTAGGACTTAGGACAACGGGAAGTAACCAATAAGATGTTTAGATTTATTATGCGAGAATCAAAATGTATCGCAAAAATGGCCGTATTTTTTTTTTGAGCTGACTCAAAAGCTTGATTTTTTTAGAGCTCTAAGGGACCGTAGACCTACGTATTTGAATTAATTTCAACTTGATACCACCACTTGTTCCTGAGAAAAAGGATCCTAGCAGACTGATAGCCAGCCAGATGGACAACGAAGTGATCCTATAAGTGTTCCGTTTTTCCCTTTTGAAACTCTAAAAAGCAGGACTACTTTGTATCCATCAAATGCTAAGACAAAAAAAAAAAAATTCAATTCAATTCAATCTTTTATTTCGGAAATCATCCATTTGGTTAGTATTAGAACTTACAAAGTTAAAAAAAAAAATTTAAAAAAAAAGTATTTGTGTGTATGTATGTATGTGTGTATGCATGTTTGTATGTGTGTATGTGTATGTATGTGTCTATGTTTGTAAAATAATGCGATGAATCACAAGTTCTGTTGGCACATAAATAATCAATTTGTTGTTAAAACATTATTTTCACATTATTTTTTTTTCTTTTGTGTTTTGTGTTTCACGAAGTGTGTCCAAATAAAAGTTTTCCTTTCTTTCTTTCTTTCAATTAAAATCCTACAAACCATTAATTCCATTTTCCACAACCCTTTCCATTGTGTTCATCTTCGAGAGATGCTAAATCTCACAACAATCTCTTTGAACGTTTGCCTACAAAGTCTTGATACAGAAAGGAACGGAGCTAAGCTAAGTTAAGCTGTAAATGAGCTAGCAGTGTCTACTTCTGAGCTAGGTCACTGTAGTGAAATGGTGTGGAAGACAATAATTATGGCCCTGTTAAATAAGTTTGTTTATTGAAAATACTTGTGGCGCCTAAGTTTTTACTGTCTACAAACTCAAACCATTTAACATAAATAGAGTTATAGCTTTAAAATTGCATTTAAATAATTATATGTACCATTGCGGATATTTGCGGTAAACCACTTTTCAACCTTATTGAGCGAGCGAGCGTAGCGTCTCTGCTTCAAGTCTAACATAGGTAATTTGCTTTCGTCTGTCAGTTTAATGCTACTCCACTACAGGGGGCCAACCACCACTTCTTGAAGCAGTATTGTGTTAATGTTACTTCAGTGTGAGAAAGAGATGGAGCTATACAGGACGTCTAGCTCCATCTCTTTCCCACACTCATGTAAGATTAAAATAATACTGCTTTAAGAGGTGGTGGTCTAGCTCCAGGTCGTATTTTACAACCGATCTGGACGGAACTTGGTATACAAGTTTTACGACTTCATAGAATTTATTTGTCGTCGGGGATTTTTGATTGGATACCAATTTCTATACCCTTCGATTTATTTGAACGGTAGTAACTTTCAAGTAGGTCTCATAAAAATTTGGTGAAGATCTGATGAAAAAAAACATGCTAAATATCCCGTTTTAAATAACTTTAGTGGCATATTGTTGAAAAAAAAGTTTGCGCTAGCGAGGTCTACTGCTCGTAGAACTACTTTAGTAATAAGGTCAAAAAGTGGTTCACTACAAATTTCCGCGCTTGTACATTGATGATTTTATGATGTTTTTATTTGTTCTGATGACGTAATCTTAAATCGCTCATTCACTTGCAAAACCTGGGTCCTAGGTTCAATTCTGGGAGTCGGGAAGTGGGTTATTCCATATGGAATTTCTCAGTAGCAGCCCGGAGTCTGGATTTATGCTCGGTTGATGGCAACAGGCTCGCCCCCTATTACATGGGACTTAAACATAACTAGAGCAATGTGGGTGTACTATAGATACACCTCCGCCTAACGCTTCGGGGGATACAGGCGTTATGTTATAGTATAGTTAAAATCTCGCTGCAGACTCGGTCATAAATCATAATCGGAGTAGGGATGTGCGCTAGTTGCGCGCGCTCAAGGCCATTATCGATAACAGAATCATTAAGGTTATCACGTATCTTGCCGCCTTACCACTGTCAGTACAATCCCGTCGAGTTGGTGTGGGCTCAAGTAAAAAATGAAGTTGCAACGAAAAACAAAACCTTCAAGATAGCTGATGTCGAGAAGTTAGTCGATGAAGCCATTTCCAATGTCTCCATTGAAAATTGGCAAAAATGTGTGGAACATGCAGAATTGCTGCAAGATGAAGACTTAAGAAAAGCACATTTAATAAATTAAAAAAAAATGTGTATTTATTTCTATCACCCATTTATAAATATATAAAACTATCGATATCACTCATCGACTGCAGTAATGCACAGGACTACGTGTGGGCGTGGCCTGCCCATAAGGCCCGTGAGTGGGAAAGAGAGCGAAACACTCGAATGATTTATGACCGAGTCTGCAGCGAGATTTTAACTATACTATAGTTACTTGCAAAACCTTAGGCAAGTAATGAGGTAATTTGTTCTCGCCATAGTAAAAAGTAACTGGCTTATTTACCACGGCGAGAACATCACTTTACTTTATTCCTTTAGTATCTTATTATAGGAATAAACTAAAGTGATGTTAGTGATACTAGCTAATTGTATGCCCAGACCGACTCGTGGAGTCTCTTTAAATGCTACCCAAAGGATTACTTCAAACAGATTTGTCTGGAGAGGACTTCGAAGTTGGCAGGTTCCCAACTGGAAAGGTCAAGGCTAAAATAGCCTTAAATTATCGATTGTAATGTACCAAAATAATCCTAACGTCTACTTTATCCTACTCTTTTGTTTATATTTATGTGTAAACGTTTACGTCATAGAAAGTCGCAGATTGTCATACAGAGGAGTTTACACAGTGCGAGCTAGCATGCGAGTCGGCCTACTGAGTAGCTGCAGTGTAGCAACTAGCACTGTGTAGACGCACTACTACGACGAGTTACTCGCACTTGCAAGTTGGACAGTAGTTTGCAGCCGAGTAACTTCAACATTTTTTGTTTTCGTGCGAGGTAGCGTGCGAGTCGGCATATCGAGTAGCAACACACACTTTGTAAACAGCCAAGCAACCTGAGCTATTGATATGCGAGTACACAGTGCGAGCAGCTGTCTAGTTAGCAGCTCGCACTGTGCGTGCTCGTGCGTGGTCCGACTCGCACTAGGCCAGATTTTAGTTAGTTTTAGGGTTCCGTACCTCAAAAGGAAAAACGGAACCCTTATAGGATCACTTCGTTGTCCATCTATCTGTCTGTATGTCCGTTTGTCACAGTCAATTTGCTCCGAATCTAATAGACCGATTTAGTTGAAATTTGGTACACATATGAATTTCTGTGACCCAAACACGGACGGGTACAGTAAATAAATGAATTTTGAATTTGGGGGTCACTTTTGGGGGGCAAATAAGAAAATTAAAAAAAAAGTTTGCAAACTATACCGTGTGACATATCAAATAAAAGCGCTTACTCGCGCGCTCTCAAATATATTTTTTTAATAATTTTAAAATAAATTGTTTTAAAGTTATTTAATAAAATTAGACAAAAATTGACCATTCGCCCCCTTATCTCCGAAACTACTGAGCCTAAAATTTCGAAAAAAAAATACAGAAAATAGATCTTTACCTGTAAATTACAGGAAAACCTATAACAAGTCTGTGGTTTTAAACTAACATGGTAAATCTCTCAATATTGTGAGTACAAACTTACATTTACAGTTGGAATGTATGGGAGAACATGTTTTTCAACAACAATGTTAAGTTTGTTCTTGAGATAAACTCATCCCAACTACGGAACCCTTCATTGTGCGTAGTCCGACACGCACTTGGCCGGTTATTTTACTAGACTACGCTATCCCACTCCTGAGCAAAAGCCTATATACCTCCACTCCTTCCATCTTTCTCGAGCCCTCGCGTTCGCCTTCCAGTTTTGAACCGTGACCCCGGCTCACTGTCTCAGGGCACCAGTTCTGTGCTATTTGAGCCCACAGTTTATCTGAGTCCCATTTAAGATGGGTAACCTTTTGAGCAACGTCAGCTATCTTTGTTTGGAGCGTAATGTTATGTTTCGAAAATGATCCATTCATATACTCAATCGCTCCATTGTTTTACATTCTTTACAAAACTAATTATATTATAAAACAACAAAATTCACATGCAATCTTTATTCATTCCAGTGTGTTTTTCTCCGGCGATTAACATAGTACAACGGGATCTAATTGAAATTTCTACTAAGCTTGATTAATGTTCCTAACATTAGTTAAAATTAATTAAATTTAATAATGTGTTTGTGTTAGGAATGAGTTCACCACCAGATTTAATCGTAACGTTAACTTTGAGCAGAATGTTAAGTGTCAAAGTTTTTAGGGTTAATTCTGGAATAACAGGGCAAAAGAGTTCACGGAATGCTCTTTCTTTTCTTGTATTTTTATTAAAGAAAAATTAGAGCAAGCATTCTTTGGTGCTTTTTTTTAGCTTTCATCTTAGCTTATTAATATGGGGACCTGCTTATTTACCGAAATCAAAGTCGCAAGCGGAGGGAAAGGGAAAAATAACTGCCAGTATTACTGCATTGCGGAATTAAGCCTTTCATGAAATTAGGATTTGTGGTGGCGCTGGTAATTTGAACAATGGGAGGCCTTTATCGACCCTTCTGGGCCATATAAGCGTATATTATAGAGGCTACCACATAAAAGCTTCCGCAGACAGGCGTGGTACGACGGTGCGACGCGATTCTGCACCCGAATTGCGTAACAAACTTTCAATTACAATCCGGAGGATTTTGAAGGAAATCGCTTATCCATTGCTTCATAATTTGACAAATTCGTGTGCTCAGCAACGTAAATAGCGCAATGAATATAGTTCAACTGTCAAAATGAAAGGCATTGGCATTGTTAGTATGTTTTGCAATTACCCCGCTGCTGGTAGAACAATTTGCATGAAGTTTTCAAAGAAATTGTTCTACTAGAGTCGCCTGTCTGTCTGCCAAAAACGACGACTATTTATAATTTTATTACTTTAGGCTGTAAAAGTTTGTTTTTTAATTTCTATCGGATTTTTTACAATGAAAGAAAACAATTAACTGTGTTACGACTACATCCATACTAATATTATAAGTTAACTCTGTCTGTCTGTCTGACTGTCTGTTACCTTTTCACGCCTTAACGGCTGAACAGGTTTCGACGAAATTGAAATTGATTAAATAAAATGGCACACACCATGACTCGGGTTAGGATATAGGATCCTGTCCTGTCCTAAATAATCCGTGGGACTATTTTCGACCAGCATGCATGTGAAGCCGCGGCCAAAGCTAGTATTTTATACGAGTATACCTAACTCTCTAATTTCCTAAGTGCAAACAAAATTAATTACAGTAAAACCACAGCAACATACAATTTTAATAGTTTAGAACATAAAACTATTTACAGGCCGCACCTCGGAAGTGTTGACCGGATTTAAACCGTTGTAACTTCCGAGCAGGAAACTAATTAGGAAGTGTTTCATGTGTAACCTCTGAGGGGGTCAATGAGGTCAACAAACATTGTGCCTAATTAAACAGACACGCATGTAGTGAGGTATTTGGCTAATAATAGTAGTAATGTAGTTGTTTTATTGATTTGTAAGTTTACACCTAATTAGGAAGAGCATTTCCAAGATACACGTTTTTACCTAGTTCAGGAGTCATATTATACAAGGTTGATATGAGCGAGAGGCATTAAATTAAACCACATATACTATAGATGCATAGTGTTAACTCGGAACTATTAAAAAAAGTTTAGAAGAAAAATAAGAAAAAACTTTTTTCGAACAAATAAAATAGCTCAATGATCTAATTACTCGTATAATGTAAACATCCTTTGTAGACATTTCATTTGACGTGCGTAACAAAACAGCAACGTCGTGTCAAAAATTCTGTCGATTAAAGGTGGTGTCATACACCTTTATACGACAGAATTTTCAACAACATACTTAGTCAGCTGTTAGGGCAGATACGTCGTGTTTCAACAAAGAAAAAACTAAAAAATAATCCTGTGACTAAACTATTGCTTCTATTTATCTGATTTTTAGTAAAGAGGCTGAAAATGATACAAAGTATATGTGGTTTAATTTAATGCCTCTCGCTCATATCAACCTTGTATAGTTTTAGCCGTCTACTCTCTTACATTATTGTATCCTAGTTGTTAAGATAGGAGGGTTGGGGGGTGGGGGGGAGGATAGGGGGGGTTGTTGAGGTTGAATACAAAATAAATGATTGATTGAATCCTGGTTTTTGTTATTATAGGAGCTAAGAATAAGAATATTATAAAAGCTCGTGGCTAAGTAATGTCAGCCGCACGGGTCGATCTATCAGGTTAAGCTACGCTTGCCGGGTGACCATCTTTCCATACCGAGACTCCTCCTTGCCTCGGAAAGCACGTTAAGCCGTTGGTCCCGGCTGTCATTCGTGGATCTTTGACAGTCGTTCCGGGTTGTCAGAAGGCCGAAAGTCTAACAACCAGTCTTACCAAGGGGTATCGTATTACCCAGTTATTGGGTTGTGGAGGTCAGATAGGCAGTCACTCCATGTAATATACTGGTATTCAGCTGCATTCGGTTAGACTGGAAGCCGACCCCAACATAGTTGGGAAAAGGCTAGGCAGATTTTTGTTAAGATTGTAACTGTATTAGACTATATTTTAATGAGTCCAAAATAAACGTTATTATTATAATTGTGACTACATAGTTCTGTACCTGTCTCCGTTTATTGTAAAAAAAAAAATACAAAAAAATACAACCGGCTTCCAAAAAAGTGTTTAAGTGAAAACTAACTTTAATTTCAGAAGTCGGTGTCTTTGGATCTGTATTTTAGTTTTTTGCCACAGACTTCTATAAATTAAAGTTATTTTTCAGTTTGTAGTTTTTTTTTTTTGAATGCCGGTTGTATTTTTTTTTTTGTAAAAAAGTTTTTTTATTTTCCACTTTTTAGTGGGTCAGTTAGTAATTTATCTAAGGTACAATAGCATAATGTCAACTGCTCATCACATTTTACAAAATATTGCTTTTCCCGATGCAGGGACGTTAATTATTGAAGAGTTCTTCTAGTAAGAACCAGGAGAACTGGAGCTGATGGTGAAGTCACCATCACTATATGCACAGTGACGAGCATAAATTACTTAGTAACCATATTAAAGTAATTTAATCGCAACCCGTGAAATACTAAGGTATAATTCAGTAGTTCCGGTGGCTATTTGTGGTCTTCATCATCAGTTCCACTTCACCAAATGGTGCTTTCCGAGAGCAAATGCACGAATTACTATAAAAAAATACCCAAATCGCTATAGGTGTGCCTATAAAATTTGAGGATTTCCCTCAATTTCCATGGGATCCCCTCATTAGATTCTGATTTCGTGACAATGGGACAACCTCGAAAGCATACCCTTTCAAAAAAAAAAAAGAAACAAACAGGCATAGGCAAAGCATACCCTTTCAAACAAAAAAAGCTCAAAATGCCAATGCATTCCACAACTTTCCTCGATAAATCCTTTACTGTCCAGGCTGCTCGTTTGTGGAATGCATTGCCAGTTCAAATAAAACGCCCGCAGTCGTTACCTGTTTAAAAGGCTCGTAAAGGAACATTATTTGTCGTTGTGATCGTGTTCACGTAACTGTAAATATCTTTAGTCTTCATTTGTTTTCGTTGCTTATATTTAGTATGTATGTATTTATGTATCTATTATTTAGGTTATGTATGTATCTATTTTAGTATAATATTGTAAGTAGGCACTTATTATTTGCACCAAAGACAGCCCCATTTCATATCCAGGCAAATCACTGTCCATTCTAAGGTTGCCTGGAAGAGATTGCAGAAAGCGATAAGGCCGCCTATTGTATATTTTGTAGTGTTTGATTATGTCTTTTTCTTTGTTATGTATTTTTGTGGTGTACAATAAAGTATATATAAATATATAAATAAAAGAATTTTCAAAATCGGTCAACCGACCAGAGAAATCACGTAACAAAGACACAAAAAAAAAGTTAATAATAATAGTCATTTCATTAGGTTTTGCTTACGTGCCTTGTTTACTATAGAGGTTTTAACCGAGATGGCTTTCTCATCCAACTTTCAATTTATTGATAAACACTATTTCATATAATTAGTGAAAAAGAGTCGAGAGTCAGCTTGGATCGGACAGCGCCCGTCTGGTTGTAACATAAGTAGTTTCAAGCCGTGTACGCACGAACGAACAAAACATGGTGAACACGAACATCAATCACGGAACATTTGAAGAACTTCAGGACCCTTTTGAACATTTAAAGTGTTCGATTTTCGTGTTCACCATGTTTTTGTTCGTTCGTGCGTACACGGCTTTATACATACATAAACTCACGCCTTCTTCCCACGGGGGTAGGCAGAAACTACAGAACGCCACCTGCTACGATCCTTATCCTTTATCCTTTTGCCTCCTTTACGTTTATACTTCTGAGGGCCTAGACAAAGTAACATTCGATTAGCGCTGATGCGTGACGATAGTAGAAAGCCAAATAAGCCAAAAAATATGGGGTTGATATAAGCAACCGAAATGTCACGTGATCAAGTCAATGTCACTTTGAAGCTGTAGCAACTGTAGAAATAGAATGGCTCCGAAGCGAATGCCATAGTTTTATCTCTAATTATAATCTAACTAAAGCTTATATTTAAAAAAATATGTTTAAAAACTAAAACCCGACTACAGAAAAATCACGCTCTAAAAAATATGAAACAAGAATATATTCTCATCTGAAATTAGAAAAAGGCACAAATTAAAAATCCGGTCTGTTCGATTTATTACACGACGTGTGACTCCGGATTTTTAATTTGTCGGGTTTTAGTTTTTTAACTTACTTTTTATCAACTAAGATAAGTTTGTTTTTGGGATATATTCTTTTTAATTTCGGAACCCTTCATTGTGCGTGGTCCGACACGCACTTGGCTGGTTTTTAAAAGATAAATTTAAGTGTCATTAAAAACGTAATCGTTTATGGAATAGGTATTTAGTAACAGAAGAATTAGCACCTCACCATTACAAATACACATTTAACATAAAATCTAACATTATTACATGAAATAACATCACAGGGTCGAAAGTCACCTACACTCAACGTCTTATTTTAAAGCGTTCATTACAAAATCAACAGGAGCCTTTCAAGGGGGTTTGAGCTCTGTTGACACTGAGCACATGTGCCGGTACTTACGCTTGCTTGCGAAAATCTTTTCATTCCGTATAATAAGGGCGTGAAGCAAGACTAGGGCGAAATGAGATGGGTGATAATGAAAGATTGAGACAGAAGTACAATTTGGAAGTTTATGGGAGATGAGTAACATTATCGTCTTCATATACAGGGTGTTATATTGGCTAACTGAGGAGCTCGTGGCTAAGTAATAACAGCCGCACTGTTCGATTCATCAGGTTAAGCTACGCTTGCCGGGGTGGTCCGTGGATGGGTGACCATCTTTACATACCGAAACTCCTCCGTGCCTCGGAAAGCACCTTAAGCCGTTGGTCCCGGCTGTCATTCATGGATCTATGGCAGTCGTTACGGATCGTCAGAAGCCCGAAAGTCTGACAACCAGTCTTACCAAGAGGTATCGTATTACCCAGTTACTGGGTTGTGTAGAGGTCAGATAGGCAGTCGCTCCATGTAAAATACTGGTATTCAGCTGCATCCGGTTAGACTGGAAGCCAACCCCAACATAGTTGGGAAAAGGCTAGGCATGGGTGTTATTTTACATGAGGGATTTATTTAAATGAGTGTAGTACCTACTGTGCCTCACAGTAGGAGATTTACTGAACTACTAAATAATACGAGAGGGGCTCTAGTAATATTGGGCTGATGCTTTCTGTGTTTTAAGCTTCAGATCAAATACAAAAACATTCCTACTAAATTAGTTCTATGCCGAGCCCTGACCAGATTCTTTATGTCATCCTATCAAGAAAACGGGGATCGTTTTGTTGACAGAAGATATTCCATATTTGAATGATTGAATGTCAGCCAGTATTATACTAACGAGGCTTGATCAAAGTATCGATGCTTTACAGTACTGTGGTGTAGTCCCTACTCATGATATTAATCATCATTTATTATGGGACAAACTCTGAAACATTAAAAAAATCCATAGTCAGTCATGGGGACAGCCGACAGAAAACTTGGCAGCGCAACACGTCACGCATGATGCGTGACGCGTGACGCATACTCATAAGATTTTCCCCTACCAAACGTCACATTAGCATGCCACATGATGCGTCACGCGTGACGCGAACTCATAAGTTTTTTTCCTTACTAAACGTCACATTAGCACGTCCCATGATGTGTGACACGTGACGCGAACTCATACGATTTTCCCCTACTAAACGTCACATTAGCACGTCCCGTGATGTGTGACACGTGATGCGAACTCATACGATTTTCCCCTACTAAACGTCACATTAGCACGTCCCGTGATGTGTGACATGTGACGCGAACTCATACGATTTTCCCCTACTAAACGTCACATTAGCACGTCCCGTGATGTGTGACACGTGACGCGAACTCATACGATTTTCCCCTACTAAACGTCACATTAGCATGTCGCGTGATGCGTGACGCGTGACGCGAACTCATAAGATTTCCCCTGCCAAACGTCACATTAGCATGTCGCGTGATGCGTGACGCGTGACGCGAACTCATAAAATTTTCCCCTACTAAACGTCACATTAGCATGTCGCGTGATGCGTACCACGTGACGCTAACTCATAAGATTTTCCCCTACCAAATGTCACATTAGCATGTCGCGTGATGCGTGATGTGTGACGTGAATTCAAAAGATTTCCCCAACCAAACGTCACAATAGCATATCGCGTGATGCGTGACGCGTGACACGAACTCGAAACACTTAATCTTTATTTGACTTTAAAATTCGTCTCTAAAGTTCTCCTAATTCAATCAGACTTCATGACTAACTTACCTCCAATATTCTAAAATTACTTCAACTCCAAATAAGAATCAATATAAACTCAAAACTTCGTTCATTTGAACAACAAACTTTTCTGAGTGAACTTTTTAACGTACAAGTGCTAAGTTATTAAAGCTATAAAACAGCTTATTAAAGAAGACTTAAATCTGTTATTAAAAGAGATTAAATTATCATCATTCGGATTTTTTTTTTTATTTAGGTCTTTACCTATGAAATTGCCGTTCTGCAGTACTGGCCATTTCAAATCAAAATAATTTTTGTTTGGCTAAGAATTCTAATTTCAAATTAATTTTATTTTAAAAACATGGATTTTTTTTTTCCAAAAGTAGTCATTTGTTTATTGATTAGTGTTACATTTTCATCGCATTTCAATCTTTTTCGTCATCATGGATACGTTAAAAATTCGAGTAATTATGGAATATGAGTACCGTCGTGGCAGCAACGCGGCACAAGCGGCACGCAACATCAACGACGTTTACGGAGCTAACACTACAAACCAACGCACCACTTGTTATTGGTTTGCTTGCTTCCGTTCTGGAAATTTCGACCTGAAAAATGAACCTCGCGGTCGTCCGAAGACTTTGGTCGACAATGACGAATTAAAGGCGATTGTGGAAGCTGATGATACACAATCTACGGCTGAATTAGCAGCAGCTTTCGACGTTAGCGTCAAAACAATATTGGTCCATTTGCGTCAAATTGGCAAGGTAAAAAAGCTTGACAAATGGGTGCCCCACGAACTCAATGATCGCCAGCGCGAAGTACGCGTCGAGACGTGCCTTGCACTGCTCAACAGACACACAAATGAAGGAATTTTGAACCGCATTGTTACCTGCGATGAAAAATGGATTCTGTTTGATAACCGCAAGTGCTCAGCAAGTTGGTTGGATCCTGGTTCAGCACCTAAACAATGCCCTAAACGAAAACTTACCCCTAGAAAAGTGATGGTCACTGTTTGGTGGTCTAGCGCCGGTGTGATTCATCACAGCTTCTTACCAAACGGGGTGAGCATTACTTCAGATGTGTACTGTGAAGAACTGAACACAATGATGGAGAAGCTGGCACATCTCCAACCAGCATTGGTCAATCGCTCGTTTACGCTGCTCCTGCACGACAACGCGCGACCTCATACTGCACAGCAGACGGTCTCCAAGTTGCAAGAACTGGGGTTGGAAGCTCTCCGTCATCCGCCCTACTCACCAGACCTTGCGCCTACAGACTACTACTTTTTCCAGAATTTGGATAATTTCTTGGCGGGAAAAAAAATCAATACCCGAGAGGCAGTACAAAATGCCTTTGAAGAATTTGTTGCCTCCCGTCCAGCTGATTTCTTTAAGAAGGGCATCAATAAACTGCCACTGCGTTGGCAAAGATGCATTGATTGCATGGGTGATTACTTCTATTAATACAAATAAAAATGCATGAAAAAAATTTGTTTAAAGTTTTTCATACTAAACGGCAATTTCATAGGTAAAGACCTATTAATTCACAAAACTGATATACAATCTCAAACGCAATAAAATTGTTATAACACAATAGGTCTGATTGACATCTACTAGATGTGAATCTAGCATGCTTGATTTATGCTAAACACTTACAATTCAATAAAAAAAATAAAAAAATAAACATAACTTACAAATTGTGAAATTTTCCAACAAAAGTTTAGGGACAGAAAAAGAAATACAAACATTATTTTACAAAGCTTAGTTCTAACTGAGGCTACAGAACCAGCAAAAATATCTATTTCACCCCGAATGGAGTTCGCAAGAGAAAGCATGCGGCAAAGGGGTGAAAAATTACCTGTTAGTTCGACTATGAGGCAGGACGAAGGTCTTTCGGTTAATTAATCGGCTACTAACTAGGTGGGATACTAAATTTCACTTTTTCTCAAAGCTCTGGTGAATCTATTAAACCATTTATTAATTTAAACAAAAACATGAAATCTAAAGATTTCCTACGTACGCTTAAATATTTCATTTTATAATGACTCAGCCTTATTATGCTTATTATGATTGACATTAATTTGTTGGTTACTTCAACTCAACGTAAACGTTAACATAAAAGAAGATTCTGTTATTTTCAACAACGTTACACCTACATTTCTTACCAATAGCACCCAATAGTAAGTACTTATCTGCTTTTCAAAGTAAGTACCAGTCAGAGACTAAAAAAAAAAAGAAGGACTCCACGCCACGCGTATCGAAAGTGAAGCACCGTACCGATCTATGTGTGCGTGATTTGACAAAGACGCCGTCGTGTCACGTAATGGCGGCCGGTCGGCATACTATGATGTAAATGTGTGCGTGAGGCGTATTTGTACAAACGGTCCCGGTATACTTACTGTGCTTCACTTTTGATATGCATGCCATGGAGTCCTTCTTTTTTTTCTAGTCCGTGGTACCAGTGTATGTACTTAATTTCAAATGATTGAAAAATTCCAGAGGCAGCATTACCTGATTATAAGGATACAAACTCTTCTTGCTGAGCAATATAACTTCATTTCGTTATTAGTGTTTGATTCCACCAGGGACGACGTGACATGAGGAATTGGCCATTATGGTATTCAGTGCACTAAGACTGGCTTTCCTGTTTTTTCATCCCTGATGATCACAGACGAGACAGTTTGGGTAATTTCCTTTTCCTTAAGGGGACTACAGGACCTAAACCAACTAAAAGCAAGTTTTATAATGCCTAAAAGTATATGATCTCCTGCAGTAAATAAAATCAGAAAAATATATGATATTCTTCAGGATATATGTTAGTTAGATAGTGTGTTGAAAACATAGTACCACTAATTTGATACGATAGAAAAAAATCCCGAAGATACATCTAAAAATTTCTTTTAACGAATAAACCATAGTAATATACATGTTACGGTTAATGTAATTAATTAAAAATTTGTAATAATTATCCATCATTATTAATAATTACCTCATGATTTGGTAAAAGTGAATATAAAATTGAAATTCATCACTTTTAGCAGTTGTTATTAATAATTAATAATCACCGGTAAATGTGATGAATTTCTTACTTTTACCTCGACTTTCGGTAATTATTAATAATCATGGACAATTATTAATAATTTTCAATTAATCACACTTACCGTAACATACATACTAATCATTATTATTTTTTGTCAGATAATTCTACAAGCAATGAAGCAACATATTAACTAATAGTGTTTTTATTTTTTAGTCCAATCAACAGATTTTTAGTAAATAAATAATTGCATCATATTTAGCAATAAATTACCAGCGTTGTGTAGCGCTTTAGGTCCTGGTAGTCCCTTTAATAATGTTAGACAATATAAATATATACCTAGTTCTCTTTCACACATAGAAATCAGTGAACGTCACATAGGTTGCTAAAAATACATGATTTTCACTGATTTAATTTTTTTTTTTTGACTGATTGACTTTTATTAAGGTCCCGTACCTCAAAATGAAAAAACGGAACCCTTATATCACTTCGTTGTCCATCTGTCTGTCTGTCTATAGTATATTTTCCTCTGAAGCTCTAAAAAAATTAAACTTATAATATAAGTCAACACAATAAAAAAATACGGCCATTTATGCGACATATTTGGCTGCTCGCAAAGTGCATCAAAACCTATAGGGTACTTCCCGTTGACCAAGAACCATGAAATTTGGCGTGAAGCAAGGCCTCACAGCATAATTAAAGGAAAAAATCCGAAAAAAAAAATTGGCAAACTTTTTGCAGTTGGATAATTGACCCTGACGTCTATCAATGTATGGGAGAACATGTTTTTCAACAACAATGTTAAGTTTGTTTTTGGGATACTTAAATTATTTTCAATTACGGAACCCTTCATTGTGCGTAGTCCGACACACACTTGGCCGGTTTTTTAGGGTTCCATACCCAAAGGGTAAAACGGGACCCTATTACTAAGACTCCGCTGTCCGTCCATCTATCTGTCCGTCTGTCACCAGGCTGTATCTCATGAACCGTGATAGTTAGACAGTTGAAATTTTCACAAATGATGTATTTCTGTTGACGCTATAACAAAAAATACTAAAAAACAGAATATAATAAATATTTAAGGGGCTCCCATACAACAAACGTGATTTTTCTGCTGTTTTTAATTTTGCCGATAATGGTACGGAACCCTTCGTGCGCGATTCCGACTCGCACTTGGCTGGTTTTTTTCAATAGTTAGCATATGTTATTTCAGATGAGATTCCTTCACAATACCTTTAATAAATACTTCTGTTATAATATTTCTACACGGTGTCAACTCATGTAAAGCATTCATGTTTTATTCATGGTTTCACGAACACGGGAAGGGGTTTAAGTATAGGACCACAATTTAGTACAGGTTGTGTATAAGCTACACTTCTGGACACATCTTTTGGCCCACCTTGTATTTTCAGTTTCGTTTGGTCCTAGCTAAAATTTTATATTAGGTCGAGCAAAAAGTTTTTATGCAGTTTTGAACGTGGCACATTCACAATTTCATTCAATAGTCTTTTTTTGAATTTCGAACACAGAATTTAAAGAAACAAAAGACAATTTGGAGCCTGTTTGTTGATATCAAACAATCGAATACTAAGAAAACTTGGTTTTATTGGTTTACTTGGATTTAATTCTTGAAAAAGTGATTGGTATCTTTGATTTCGCAACAAACATTACTTATTCTTAACATTAAGGTGAGGTTCTATCAATAATCTATGGATACTTCACCTGAAGTCGCCGCCCAAGCTGTGGCACTTATTCAGGCCGGACACAGCCAAAGAAACGTGAGTGCTCAACTTAATTTAAGTCGATCTGCGGTCCGAAATGTTTATCGGAGGTACCTAGAGACTGGCGGCTTTGTTCGTCGCCAAGGAAGGCCACGATCTCGGGTCACAACTGAAAGGCAGGATCGATTCATCGTGACGACCAGCTTGAGAAATCGTCACCTTACCTCCATTGAGATACAAAACCAACTTCGCGACTTCCACGGAGTATCTGTGAGCGCTCGAACTGTTCGGAGAAGGTTAAAAGAACGCGATATGGTACCACACAAGCCAGCTAATGGCCCCAAACTAACGCGAGCCCATCGAACAGCGCGCCTTCATTTCGCACGCAGTCATTTAAATTGGACACAGCAAGATTGGAGCCGTGTACTCTTTTCTGATGAGTCTAAAATTGTGTTACATGGCAATGATGGAAGGAAGAAGGTCTACCGACGTAAGGGAGAGCGTTTCGCACAATGCTGCTTTGAAGAGAGGGTTGCTTATGGCGGTGGCTCATGGACTGTCTGGGGCGGTATATCCGCGAGCGGCAAAACTCAACTTGAGGTTGTTACAGGACCACGGCTGCCAACATTAAATGCTGAAAGGTACATTCGTGAGTGCTTAGAACCTCACGTGATACCATACGCGGACTATGTGGGCCCAAATTTCCTTTTTATGCATGATAATGCAAGAGCCCATGCGGCCGGCATCGTCAGGGAATATCTTCGGGATGTGAACATCACAGTTATGGACTGGCCAGCCAGAAGCCCAGACATGAACCCCATTGAGCACATGTGGGACGAGCTAAAAAGACGTGTTAGGGCTCGTCAGCCAGTTGCCCAGACGATGCAGGAGTTGAAAACTGCCATAGAAGAGGAATGGGAGATGATCCCTCAAAATTTCATAGAGCGGTTGATAAACTCTATGCCTAATCGTATGAGAGCTGTGGTAGATGCCCATGGAGGCAACACGCGTTATTAAATTAAACTTTTATTTGATAAAACATGTTTTTTATTAAAAAATCAATTGCCTTTAACAAGGCGCATATCCGACTTGTTAGGCGTAGCTCCATGTCGTATGGTATTCTGAATTCAAATTTAAAACAATACGATCGAAAAAGATGGTAAAATGTATCAGGTTTAAAACTGCATCAACAGTTTTTGTTCAATCTAGCAATCATATTTCGGTAGGGGCCATCGAAACCTAAACTCTAAGGTGGGCCAATAGATGTGTCCAGAAGTGTATAATATAAACATAACCTAAAAATAACAAAATTATATCCTAACTAAAACTATTCACAAATTAAAACATGGCGCCGAAAAGTTCATCCGCATCGCTGTCGACTGGTAAAGTACCAAGAGACTGGCGGCATTACCACGTTGTATAGCAATGCTTAGCCTCTAGCCAGCCCTTGGGTAACGGGAAGTGTCAACCAGCCGTTTCGATATGTCCTTAAAGAGACCATGAGCACTCGGACCCCACGGCCCGAGGGTTTCAACCCCAAATGGCTCGAAAATATAGTTACCAATAAGGTTACTATATTTACGCCACTTGAGGTTTTCTGCAGCCGCAGCAGCGGAGCCAGCAAGGCACGCCGAGCCAGAAAGATGGGATGGCACAAGAGTATCGACACACGTTGCGTCCCACACTAAAGGCCTTCCCACCTTCCATGGAAATAAAGATATGCCGTCCGGTCTCTTGCCATCGTCGCGTGCCAAGCCATTGGGTTCTAATACAGCTGTTACACTTGAATGAGATCCATAATGACTGTAATAGGTATTTCGATACCCTATCAGACACAACACCCATCTGGAAGCTGTAGAAAATTGTCAGAAATAATAATTATCATTTGCGTTTTCCCAACTACATTATGTTTTTGGTTGACTTATATCGACGGCAGTAAAGTAAAAAGAGTCAACTGCACTTTTTACGAAATTCACTTTTTTACATAAAAAAAAAGAAATAAAGACTCAGAGTTCTTTGTTTTATCATAGGATTTTTTTTCTGTTTAATTCTTTAATTTTTACCAATATTAATCCACGTATACGTTTTTGATAAAACATCAGCAACCTCTTAAGGGGTCATTGTACTCATCGTTATTAAAAACTTTTAGTATGTGACCAAACCTGAAATCGTGATAAAAATCAGATGCTCCCTACATTTTGACGAGTTTGATGTAGATAAATGTACTGAATAGCTAATTATTTTTCGCGATATCAGGTCCTATAGTAAAAGTTGTTCATAATGATGAGTACAATGACCCCTTAAGAGGTTGCTGGTGTTTTACCAATAACCCTGTATAAAGACAACTACACTTATTTTTCACAAAGTGACGAAGTAGACACGGACATAATATACCATTAGTCCGTGTATACGTCGGACAATTATAGCACGTTAACATGTTGTAAACAAAGATTATCAGTCACATAGTCTTTTTAACGTCGGTTTTTTAAACTACAACAGTAATTAAATGGTTATATAAGAAAAATTACAAGGTCGAAAACTTGGATTTTTATTAAGTATCCATATCTAAGCAACATATTATACATATGTCAAAACAGTTTCTTTTCCACCTGTACGGGTGAGGTACATATGATTGACTGATATGAGTTCAACTTGTTTATTGAAAGTCACACAGAAAAACACCCAAAACTGATAATTGATCGACTCTCGGCCAATGAGTTCTTTTGCTGATAGCCCAAACGATGCTATGCGACTACTGATTGCTAACTCAAATACATGCATTGTTCGTTCGCTGCGCGTCGACGTCAGCATAAAATTGAAACAATTGAATATGTACGGGTTTGCTCAACCTTTTGTTAAGCAAAGGCAGGCAGGCAGGCTTTTGTAGGATATAAGGTGCTATAAAAATATCTGCCAAGGCTTCAATGGGAAATAGTATTGTGTATATAGATTACAATAGTGAAGATAAAGTATCCCATTGCAGCCGTGGCAGATCTTTTTAACCGACTTCAAAAAGGAGGAGGTTTTCAATTCGTCGGAACCGTATGTTCCCCGATTACTCGAAGATGGCTGGACCGATTTGGATTATTTTTTTTTTTTTTGTTTGAAAGGGTATACTTCCCAGGTGGTCCCATGATCATCAAGTCAGGATCTGATGATGGGATCCTGGAGAAATAGAGAGAACTCTTCCAATTTTATAGGCACACTTGAAGCGATTTGGATAGTTTTTGGAAGATTACTTTCTTAGAGTGGTCCCATTTCAATTTGGTGAAGATCTGATGAAGAACTTCTGAGATAGGCAACGGAACTCCTCAATAAATGATAGCAAATGGACTGGGATTGCTGCAATCTTATGTCTGATTGTTGTTTACACCAGTTCATAACATAACATCACGCCAGTACGCTGTGAAGGGGTAAGCACATGTGAACCACTAAAAAGTGAAAAATAAAAACTTTTTTACAAAAAAATACAACCGACTTCCAAAAACAACACTACAAAGTGAAAAATAACTTTAATTTTGGAAGTCGGTGGCAAAAACGGAAATACATTTAATCAGACACCGACTTCCGAAATTAAAGTTATTTTTCACTTTGTAGTGTTGTTTTTGGAAGTCGGTTGTATTTTTTTGTAAAAAAGTTTTTTATAGCACCTTATATGTCCCCACAGACTGAACTAATACAATCAGCCTTTGGCTACGAGCTTGGCTCCTTCAATTCTCAATTCTCAATTCTTTATTGCGTTCCATAATGTATGAAGTTGGGAAATTATTTATTAGTTACAATTATGGACCCTGTCGGGCACAGCATAGATCAATGTAGGAGAGAGGAGGAAGAAAACTGTGTGCTTAATGTAATAAATTGAGTTGTTAGTTATATAGTTAGCGTTATAAATACCGTTTTATTATTTCAGAATTGAATTTAAGAATTATAATGACTCTTTTTTTTTTGAAAATAGATACATTTATTGATTTATTTAATAACATTGTAAAAATTGTAAAATTTATTATTATTATTTCTTTAGCAGTGTCCATCAGCTCCTGTAGCGTGCAGGCAGCAGGACACACCGAACGCGACATTGAGAGAGCCGAGCCGTGCGCCGTTGTTTGTGGGTTATTATAGCGCCATAGTTATACAAATTAAAACACAACACTTTAATGCTATCACTTCTATTATAACATAAGTCAAGCAACAAAACCGGATTACTACGACACCCTCAGTATCTGTTATCGTGATCTAGTCACTGCCGCGTCCGGTCACCATCCGGCCGCTATCCGGCTGAGCTGGTTAGTTTGCCGCGTAATCCGGGAGGCGTCAGCACGGTGTACAGATAAACCGGTGAGTTAGTGTTGTGTCTGTAGTCATATAGTTATGTGACACCTATTTGATAAACTGTCCCAAGATTAGTGAGTTATAAGTTATGTATGTGTCCCAGCCAACTATAGGCTTTTAATTAAACAACTGCCGTTCAACTCTAGCGGCCTGCTTAAAATATAAGTTAGGTTAGAACTGTGACCAGCCACGCGCGAGCCGAATTGGTTGGAGTAATTAAGACAGGGCACCCCGACCAAATGGGTTAGGTTAGGTTAGAACTGTAACCAACTACTTGCGAGCCTAGCGAGCGAAGCGAGTGGTGCTGCGGTAGCGGCTGGCGAGCACTACTTCCAAAGGCTAGGCGGTAAACGGCTAATAATTAAATCAGTTGGCTGCGATATACAATATTTAAAAAATAAATATACAAAATATCATGTAAGTTTTTTATTTATCAACCTATATTTAATCAATTTCTTCAGCACCAATTACTTTTTTTTTTCAAGAAACATTATTTTTGTTGATTCTAAAAAATGCCCTTTTTGAAATTATGGGTTCAATTAGAAGATCACTCTTGCGTTTGTCAGATCTCTATTACGGAACCGTAAGTTCTCAAGCCCATTTATCTTTTTATAATATTTTTTTTGCAACAATTTAAATTATAAAACTAATAATAACCCTTGTTGGCAGTCGTATTAAAAGGTAAATGCACTCTGTAATTCAGTGTCGTGTCCGTAACTAGCACACGTAATGTTGCGTGACGAATGAACTCTATTTTAAAATGAAACACCCTGTATATTAAATTGTTAACAGTACTCATCGGTTAAAACACTAGCGTTAACCTTACGGTAAGTACATGTTAATGTTAAAATTCCAAATACATTACAAATACAGGGTAAAATTTTAATGGTTGTTTTCATCTTAAAGGGTCATTTGTACTCATCATTATGAACAACTTTTACTATGGAATTAAACCTGAAATCGTGAAAAAAAATCAGCTGCTCCCTACATTTTGACGAGTTTGATGTAGATAAATGGAGAAATGGCAAGGGGGCGTATCTGTGTCCGCGCGTCGTGATCAGTATGATTATTTTTCAATACACTTCCTCGAAAACTGGTTCATATCGCACTACTATTAGGTTCACAATGCAATATATTTCATACGCGTGCGATTTTTCATTTTCCAGTACGTGTGCGGGAATAAAAATTACCACAGATACCTATCTTCGTTCAAATTGGTTCAATGCATTCACACCGTCTGTATTCGGAGGTGAATGTTTTTTTTTTAATCTCGGCAAAGAGATATGCGTCTTTGCGGCGTTAATATTTTTTGAATATTTAAATAATGTTTATAAATAGAATATCATCAAAAACCATGATTAATACAATAAAAAAAACTTTTATAAACAAATTAACATTTATTTGCGTTCTAAACTCAAAAATATTTAAATTTTCTATTTTTCATATTAGGCTGTTTATCGGCTTTATACCTTTGCTTCTCCTACAACCTGGCGAAATTAAAGCACGAAAAAAAAAGAAAATTTAAATCATAGTTACCTAATAATTCATGACAAAAATATTTTTCGTTATTTTATTTCATTTCTTCAAAAGTATATTGAAAAACGTCGTTTGATACACGTGGACATTTGTTATTGCAGTTCTCGGCTCAAAAACAACCTCGCCTTCGGCTCGGGTGTTAATTCTGCCTCGAATGCAATAACAAAAATTCTCCACTTGTATCAAAATATACTATTATGGTCAAATGGCCATCTCCGTGAACTAGTGCGCTTTTGACTGATCGTGACAATTTTTAAGAACGCCGCGTTGTTCAGTGGTTTCCTGTAAAAACCGAAGCCAAAACAAAAACTTTGTAAATCATGGAATCACTTACCATACGTAAGAACAAGTATTTTACTGTATTTGTCTTTAAAATCGAGACTTTAAAATGTAAGAGATTGCATGTTAAACGAATGTTGGTTTCATGCAACTCAACGAAGACCTCTAGAAGCTTTTATACAAAACGGTGGAGTCCCTGTCGTTTTTACAATTTCATAAATAAAATTAATCAATATTCCGAAACTCCGTATTTATATTGTCCAAATGTGCTATTTTTGTAACCCTAAATAATAATTACTGAAGTGATTAAATACGTTTTAAGCTCAGACAACGTATCATTATTTTGCAAATGTCAAGTACAAAAACTAATGTGTGACTTTTAAAAATATTTACATAATTATACATAAAACATCTTTACATTATAATTTTACACAAGGGCTTGCATATTATGTACTCAATAAAAGCTATTTCAAATTTCAAATATTCTATCAGTTCAAATGCGACTATCTAAAGTTAAAAATAACGATGAAAATTTTCATGGCTACAGAATATTGGATAATTATGTATGTCTAGAAAACATTCAATTGATTTTTACAAGTTCCTTTAGCCAATTGTTGCATATATCATATTTTTTCTATAGATATATGCTTAAACCCGCTGATTCCTATATAAGACTATCAGAGAGCCTCCCATCCGGACACAAGTTGCCGTGGCCGACTTGGAAAACCTTAAATAGACTTCATACGTCGGTCGCAACAAAGACAATCTCCACAACTGGGGGTTCATGGACGGCTCCGACCTCCGGTGCGTATGCGGCGTCTCTCCACAGACAGTGGCCCATCTTCCATCTTGCACCGCATGCCTTGCCACCTGATATTAATTTCAACTTGATACATCCACGCGTTCCTGAGAAAAAGGGTCTTGACAGACTGATAGATAGATAGACAAACGGACAATGAAGTAATCCTATAAGGGTTCCGTTTTTTTTCTTTTGAGGTACGGAACCCTAAAGTACGTAAACTTATCCCTACTTTCTAAAGACCAAAATATTTATTTAGCTCATAAATTCTTCAAATAAAACCTGTTGCTACATCGGGTAATGGGGACAAGACGTGCCTAATATCGTATCTACGTGATACAAGACTTTGCGACACGTCTAGTGAAAAACGACGTAACTTTGGTATAGTACGACACAACTTAGATGCAGCATAATTTAGTTATACGACTTCACAAGTTAGAGCGTTTGCGTAAAAATCATTTTCACCTAAAGCAGTAATAAAGATTGGTGATGTTGAAGGCGCACTCAGTTCGGATCGTGATCGGTTTTACGAATTTTGCCGATGCTACATCTAAGTTGTGTCGTACTGTACAGCTTTCTAGTTTCGGTAGGCTTGAAAGTGCGTGACTGATACGTGAGGTTCCGTAGGTACAAAGGGAAGATATCTTTAATTCTCACTCGTAAGAAAACTATAGTTCAGATGGCCGTACTGTTATTCATCGTCCTTGCAGGTACGATTATGACTCATACCTTGATTTAAATGATTCGCCAATCTACGACTTGTCAGTCGAAGGTGTGTAGAAAGTTGTTATCGTCATTTGTGGAAACTTTTTTACACTTTCGAGTACGTTTCTATGTAAGTATCTATTGTGTATTGTAGGGGTGTTAATCTTGTAGCATGACCACCATAGAAACGGGTTTTATCGACGAAGAATAGACAAAATGACAAATTGTAGAATGATTTCTAACGTCAAAACACGGCGATGCGTCATTTTGTTTATTTTTCCGTCGACAAAACCCGTTTTTATGACGGTTATGCTACGCGAGCTGGGATATAAAGTTAAGCTGACAAAAAAACCATCATCATCTGCACAGACTACTTAGATCATCTGCCTAACCTTTTTCCACCTATGTTGGGGTCAGGTTCCAGGCTAAGCGGATACAGCTGACTACAAGTATTTGACTTAGAGCGATTGCCTATCTGACCTCCACAACCCAGTAACTGCGGGTAGCACGATACTCCTTGACCAGACTGACTGTCAGACTTTTGGGCTTCTGACGACACGTAATGATTGTCGAAGATCTACGAAACAGACAAACAAATCACTAAAACATACTCAGTCTTTTTTTACGGAACCCTAAAAGGTAGACAATACGATGCTTTCTATTTGGACATGCTCGTAAAAACAGGCTCGGTTTCTTTGCTATACCAAGAATCTGAATGAGTTATAGCCTGAATATGTACCTACGCAAGTATTACAGGCTTTTCTATTGAAATACGTGAAATATCACTTTGGCTCGTAAAAGTTCCATGTATGATTTTTGCTGTGAGCCTCATAAATAGTCGCTGGGGTAAAAACACATTCGAATTTTTCAAGAAAAGCTAATCCCCGTGTCTTTTGAAAAGTCCAATGATTTATTTTTCTACCTCTGAATAGGGATGATGCCTGGGTAGAAAAAAGAAATTCTATTTGGTCCGTCACGTCAGTCAGATAATAAAAAAATATTAGACATGTATTTTTTTTATTTATAATAATAATAAAAAAAATACTTAGAAACACGTATTAAAGTTGGGTAGTAGGGGCTCGCTACGTCACAACCACAACTACGTATAAAATCTACATAGGCGTGACGTCATGCCACATTTTAACTAAATGTATCGCCGTAATCTTTTGATTACGTAAAAATGAAAAAATACGTGTCCAATATTTTTTAATAATCTACGTGAGGGACAAAAAAAATTTAGTCATCATCCCTATTTTTGTTATGTTATCTATCTTTTGTGCTGATGATATCAAGGTAAATTAATTTGTTTTTGCTAAAATGTTTTCATAGAATTTTCGCATCTCGGTCAGTTCCAGCTGTACAAAAAAAAAAGTCAGTTACATTGCCAGTAATTCTGCACCGGACGTACTTAAGTATCTTCACTTGTGAATGCTCTTTGAATGCATGCATATAAAGCATGGCGTAGAGTAGTGATACCAGATGTTGCCACTCGAGTATCTCGATTCAGTTTTGTATGTTATTCGAGAAGAACTCGATTTAAAGTCGTCTGATGACTAAACATTTCTTTGGTTTGCTGATTTATTTGCAATATCAAGCCTGTAATATAACGTAATATTGGGTTACTTATGTCCGTTGCCCTTTCCAACTCAGTAACTCGAAACGCGACTACGACGAACTATTAAATAATTCAATTCAATTCAATTCAATTTAATTCAATAACAATTTACATTGTGTTTGAAATCATAAAATACAAATAAAATAAAAATAAAAAAGAACATTCATTAAAATTATAAAACTAACACATACTTAAATCAAAAAGTAGAAAATTCAATATCATTACAAATTAAATACAAATAAAAATTCTATAAAATTACAAATTAATAAATTCAATACAATAAAAAAATCAATAATTCTTTAAAACGTGGATATGTCATCATCTATCGAGTAAAGACATTTCTCCAATAGGAACGCTTTGAGCCTCGACTTAAATGAACTCGTGTAAATTACAGTTTTCAACTCCAATGGCAACCTGTTAAAAAGCCGCACTGCTTGATATTGAGGACTATGTTGAACAATATTAAGTTGAGGTATTATGTTGCTTTTAAAATCTTTCCTGCGCGTACTTTCCCTCAACTGTCTCTCCTCATCTGTTTCATAGTTATGCAGGTATTTTTTAAAATTCACCAACAATACTAAAACGTAGAGGCTGGGCACAGTAAGAATTTTTAAATTTTTAAAGTGTGGCCGACAGCTCTCTATTTGTGCTATCCGGACCATGGTTCGTATGGCTCGTATGGCTTAATAGATTAAAATATTATATAAGTATCTATTCATACACGAAATCTCTTAAGGGGCCATTGTACTCATCATTATGAACAACTTTTAGTATGGGACCAAACCTGAAATCGCGAAAAAAATCAACTGTTCCCTAAATTTTGACGAGTTATACGAACATGAATGTACGGAATAGCTGATTTTTTTTTCGCGATTTCAGGTTTGGCCCACGGTAAAAGTTGTTCATAATGATGAGTACAATGACCCCTTAAGAGATTTCGTGTATGAATAGATACACCTTTTAAATCGACTCGAGATTTTTATAAATATACTCGCGTGTCTCGATTAAAAAACTATTGAAGTCGCAGCACTATCATGTGCGCACAAGTGCTAGTCACCGCCCGAGGTACGTCAGCGATGAGACGGGGTATGTAGACAAACGTCAAGCTAACTCAGTCTGCCAATCTTGTCAATCGCGCCCTCCCCCGTCTCACCGCTCACATGCCTCATGCGGTGACTAGCGCTTGCGCGCACATTATCTATGTCTCACATGCACAATGAATCTCTGAAGAATAGACCAACTAGACATGAAGTGAAAATAGGTATTATTATCCTCATTCTAGCATTAAGGTAAATACAGATGATCCGGCAGTAAATCCTATAAGCCTCCCCGAGCTACGATGCCTTCATAAAATATTCAAAGCGACTGAAATCACGGTGTTAACTGTTAGTCAGCGCGATACCGGTTTGTTATCAAAAAGTCACTGATAATATGATCACGGAACAACTAATATTACCCTGACCTGACACTGAATCAAACGACGCACAATGGGAACAAATACGCACACACACACACCCTCACACGCACAACACACACACATCACATTAGAAACATACCATACAACACCTGAAATCACCTTTGTAGTCTCCACTCTGGAATCCGTACCCTGAGCCCCAAGATACAGACTGACTGTCTAGTTTGGGGCTCACTGGCAAGTAATATTTTTAATATTTAATATAAAAAATATTACTATAATATTATTATTTTTTTTTTTTTTTTTGTTTTTTTTTTTTTTGTAATATTTTAAGCTACTCATGTCGTCTCAACTTGTTGTTAACATGCAAACCTGCTTACTGTATTACCTGGACAATAAACTATTTTCTATTTCTATTTCTAATAAATGGGTGACCATTCTTTACATACCGAGACTCCTCCGTGCCTCGGAAAGCACGTTAAGCCGTTGGTCCCGGCTGTCATTCGTGGATCTTTGACAGTCGTTACGGGTCGTCAGAAGCCCGAAAGTCTGACAACCAGTCTTACCAAGGGGTATCGTATTACCCAGTAACTGGGTTGTGGAGGTCAGATAGGCAGTCGCTCCATGTAAAATACTGGTATTCAGCTGCATCCGGTTAGACTGGAAGCCGACCCCAACATAGTTGGGAAAAGGCTAAGCAGATGATGATTTCTAATAAATAAAATTTTGTTCTCTCAATTTCTTTATAACGGAACGAACTGTGTATTTGAGAATACCTCATTTCGTGATTGATTTAGTCAGTCAGGAAGGTGGTATAGTGGAGGAGCTCGTGGCTAAGTAATAACAGCCGCATGGGTCGATCGACCAGGTTAAGCTACGCTTGCCGGGGTTGGTCCGTGGATGGGTGACCATCTTTACATACCGAGACTCCTCCGTGCCTCGAAAAGCACGTTAAGCCGTTGGTCCCGGCTGTCATTCGTGGATCTTTGACAGTCGTTACGGGTCGTCAGAAGCCCGAAAGTCTGACAACCAGTCTTACCAAGGGGTATCGTATTACCCAGTTACTGGGTTGTGGAGGTCAGATAGGCAGTCGCTCCATGTAAAATACTGGTATTCAGCTGCATCCGGTTAGACTGGAAGCCGACCCCAACATAGTTGGGAAAAGGCTAGGCACATGATGAGGAAGGTGGTATAGTGGCTGATTGCCGAGACTTATTTGGAAATCTATACTATCCTAACTAATCATCATTCTCCCGCTCTTATCCCAATCTATTTGGGGTCAGCGCAACATGTCCCTTTTTTACCATACTTCTCTATTAGTCGTCATCTCGGTAGTCATCCCCTTTCTAGCAATGCCATCTTTCACACAGTCCATCCATCGTTTCTTTGGTCTTCCCCTACTCTTATAGCCATCCACATTGATATTCAAAACTTTCCACACGACATTTTCCTCATTCCTTCGCATCACATGCCTATACAATGACAACCGATTTCAGCACAACTTTTCAGATAATACCCTAACTAATATCATACTAATATTATAAAGGAGAAAGTTTGTGAGTGTGTGTGTGTGTGTGTGTGTGTATGTTTGTTACTTCTTCACGCTCAAACGGCGGGACCGATTTGTATGAAATTTGGTATGTAGACAGCTTATACCCTGGATTAACACATACTTTTTATCCCGGTTCACGCGGGTGAAACCGCGGGGCGCAGCTAGTTAGGTATAAATGCGAAAGTGAGTTTGTTTAGTTTGTTACTCTTTCACGCTAAAACGGTTGAACGGATTTGGATGAAATTTGGCACATGGGACCATGACCTGGATAGGATACTATTTATCCCGGTAGTACGTTCTCGTGGGATAATTTCCGACCTTCACGCGGGCCAAGCCGCAGGAAACAAAAAAAGCTAAAGAGTTTGTTTGTTTGAACGCACTTATCTCTGGAACTACTTGTCGGATTTGTAAAATTCTTTTGCATTTGATAGTTTTGGGGAAGATTATAGGCTATTTAACATCACGCTAGGTCCTTTAGGTGCTGAACAGAAAGAAAAAAGTCAGTAAGTCCGCCTTTGTACCTTATTGAGTGCGAGAAGTTTAAATAAGTAAACAACTTTTTTTAGAAAAAAATACGGAAGTCGGAAGTTCGGAAATGTATTTTCGTTTTTTGCCACCGACTTCCGAAATTAAAGTTATTTTTCACTTTGTAGTGTTATTTTTGGAAGTTGGTTGTATTTTTTTGTAAAAAAGTTTTTATTTTTCACTTTTTAGTTGTGGTACCTACCCCACACAAATTCTAATACCACTACCTGCAAAACAAACTAAAACATCATCCATATAAATGTGGGGAAAAAATACGTATTATTGAAGCTAACTCAAAAACTAATCAAGCAAAGTTAATCAATTTTATATGGGACCAACTTTGATGTATACCCTTTTGAATAAAACAAAAATTTTTCAAATCGGACGACTCTGTAAAAAGTTATGCGTGGTCATACATAAAAAAAAACATACGTTTCGAATTGAGAACCTCCTTTTTAACCGACTTCAAAAAGGAGGAGGTTATCAATTCGTCGGAATCTTTTTTTTTTTTTTTTTTTTTTTTTTTTATTTTTTTTTTTTTATGTATGTTCCCCGATTACTCGAAGATGGCTGGACCGATTTGGATTATTTTTTTTTTGTTTGAAAGGGTATACTTCCCAGGTGGTCCCATGATCATCAAGTCAGGATCTGATGATGGGATCCTGGAGAAATAGAGAGAACTCTTCCAATTTTATAGGCACACTTGAAGCGATTTGGATAGTCTTTGGAAGAGTACTTTCTTGGAGTGGTCCCATTTCAATTTGGTGAAGATCTGATGAAGAACTTCTGAGATAGGCAACGGAACTCCTCAATAAATGATAGCAAATGGACTGGGATTGCTGAAATCTCATGTCTGTTTGTTGTTCACACCAGTTCATAACATAACATCACGCCAGTACGCTGTGAAGGGGTAAGCACATGTGAACCACTAAAAACTGATAAATAAAAACTTTTTTACAAAAAAATACAACCGACTTCCAAAAACAACACTACAAACTGAAAAATAACTTTAATTTCGGAAGTCGGTGGCAAAAAACGAAAACACATTTAACTAGACACCGACTTCCGAAATTAAAGTTATTTTTCAGTTTGTAGTGTTGTTTTTGGAAGTCGGTTGTATTTTTTTGTAAAAAAGTTTTTTGTTTCGTCGGTTATAAAGAACGCTTACAAAATAGTAGCGCGAGCAGGCAATGCGATGCGACGGGGTGGGTTGGGGAAACAAGACGCGCGGACCAAGTCGCTGGTGAGGTCGCAAGCAACAGCTAGTATAAAATATAAGGCTCTTTCAAAAATTTCATCGCCTATTAACAACTTTAGGCGATGAATTTTCAAATTCATCCGGAACACTTATGCAAAATTTAGTAAATTAATAAGGGCTAATTTTTCAATCGTCAGATAAGTTTTATTTATGGAATAAATATGGTAGTTTGACAGCTATTGTATAGAAACTATGTCAAACTGTCATATTTATTCTTCAGATAAAAGTTGTCTGACTATTGAAAAATTAGCCCTAAATAAAAATAAAATTCATTTAATTCAGACAAGACCATAAAACATAACAAAAAATAAACACCACATACAACAACACAAAACAAAACTAAACACAAAGCACACACACACACACACACTGTCACACACACACGTATTTTTTTTAAATTACATATTAAAATTAAATAAAATTTTGCAATACTGCCACAGAATAGATCAGATTAAAATGTAAATACAATTAAAATTAATGAATTAGTAGCAAATTAAAAATAACACAGAATTAAAATTAAAATAATATACGAATTGTCACAGAATTAAAAACTAAATTAAAATTAAATGTTTCATACACTTCTAGATCCAGTGGTTAAGCCTGTGCATTGTCTGTCAGTGAACGAATGAATGAATTTAAGAATTTTATCAATGCTTACCTAAAAAAAATATACGTGTCGATTTGAGAACCTCCTCCTTTTTTTACGTCGGTTAAAAAGGACTAACGCTTCGTTATTCTCTATTCCCGGCCGACTAAACGTACTGGAGATAAGAAAAAGTAAATGCCTACTTTATTCAGTACGTGTTCTTGTTACTCGTACAATGTGTGAGTTTATAGATGGCGATGGCGGCTCAATGTCGCTTTAAATCTTCAATTTTTATTATACAAGACACTTCGATTACGTTTGAATGTAGGTATGTAGATTTGTGTAGTCTTGAGTTTGGAATTATGCGGTCCCTAGAGGTTAAAATTGCTTGACAAGCACGTGCTTGTCTAGCGTTTTTGATGTCTTGATTTTAGACTCGAGTACGAAGCTTGATGTGCTCGACAAGCAAACTACAATGCGTGCCACGAAAGATGAGACTTGACGAGCGCAGTATCGCACTTCCCGCGCTCTTTCCGCCGCCCCGATGATGCCGAGTCCCTTCCCCAGTTCCTTCTCAGACCTCATACCGCTAAAGAGACCTGTAAATCAGAATAATCAGAATCAGATAATTATAATCTACTGCGCAAGTCAAACTACGTGGTGTGTCAAGCCTCACCTTTCGTGGCACGCAATGTACGTGCTTTGATAGTGCTTGATGAAAAAGTATATTTTTGCAATGCTTGTCAAGCATGCTTTGTCGATTAGATGCATGCTTGTCAAGCAACACATTCAGTATGCTACGGAAACTAAAATGAAAATGAGTACGGATGCCTGACAAGCATACTTGACGATGCGTCAAACCTCTTTAAGGCTCCTTCAAACAGGCGTGACACTAATGCACCGCTCGTCGCACAACACGCGGTGCCTTTGTGTAACCGGCTCGCCCCCTAAACTCAAACTCAACTCAAACTCAAAGCATTTATTTCAATTAAACCAATTACAGGCACTTTTGAATTGTCAAGGGGTCGGTCAGTCAAAAAGATGAAGCTAGGCGCCCATTCCAAAGCATAGTAGGTACCTATGGAGAAGAACGGGCAAGAAACTCCACGGACACTCTTTTAAATCAAGATATGGTTACAAAATAATGGTTACATCATTCATGTTGAAATTTTACATGTGAGTACGATGCAGAACGTTAAAAGCGTCCTTAAAAAAAAACAATTCAAATATTTAAATTAAATTAAAATAAGCCGTGGCCGCTAAGGTATGACCAGCCTTCACTGACAGCGCTTGTTCACGAACCTGACGCATGGATTAGCTAAATGATCCAACACGCGCCACCATCAGCGAGACATTAGAGTGAGCGTCACATACTCTCAGCCGCCAGGGCACATTCAAGTCAAACAAAGACGTACCCAGTAAATGGTAGCTTTAGAGTATGTACATAGTACTCACACATGTGCTATGCAATTATATAATACAAAGGAGATTGAGTCTATACAATGCAATGATAGTCTTACAATCTTCAGCCTATTACAGTCCTATTACATGGGACTTAAACATAACTGGCGAGATGTGGCTGCACTATACGACGTCATCTCTTCCTTAAGGACGCTATTACAAGTGGGTAGTCAAATCATTACTTTTTTTAAACAAAAATATGTTTATTAAATAAAATGATTTGCTTCAGAATCGTACCTTGCACATCTATCAATAATTCGGCCAAAAACCATTTTAAGAATGCAAAGCATTTTTTTTTGCAGTCACATCTCGCCAGTTATGTTTGTCCCATACCCCAGTCCCATGTAACAGGGGACGAGCCTATTGCTCTCAATCGGGCACTAATCCAGACTCCGGTCTGCTACTGAGAGATTCCAGATGAAAAAACGCAATAACACTTTTCCCGCCCCGGGAATCGAATACAGATATAGTCGTTATGCTCAGCAGTAGCGCTTTCGACCACTAGACCAAGGAGGCAGTCTAGCAAGTCATCATCATCATCTGCTTAGCCTTTTCCCAACTATGTTGGGGTCAGCTTCCAGTCTAACCGGATGTCGCTGAATACCAGTGTTTTACATGGAGCGACTGCCTATCTGACCTCCACAACCCAGTAACTGGGTAATACGATACCCCTTGGTAAGACTGGTTGTCAGACTTTCGGGCTTCTGACGACCCGTAACGACTGTCAAAGATCCACGAATGACAGCCGGGACCAACGGCTTATCTAGCTCTCCGAGGCACGGAGAGTCTCAGTATGTAAAGATGGTCACCCATCCACGGACCAACCCCGGGAAGCGACCTGATGGACCGACCCGTGCGGCTGTTATTACTTAGCCACGAGCTCCTCTAGTCTAGCAAGTACTCGTATGCACTAATATTTTACGCTAAAATGCAATGTGCAATTCTTGTTATAAAAATTGTTTTAAAAACTTTTTTACAAAAAAATACAAGCGACTTCCAAAAACAATACTACAAAGTGAAAAATAACTTTAATTTCGGAAGTCGGTGTCTAGTTAAATGTATTTTCGTTTTTTGCCACCGACTTCCGAAATTAAAGTTATTTTTCACTTTGTAGTGTTGCTTTTGGAAGTCGGTTGTATTTTTTTGTAAAAAAGTTTTTATTTTTCACTTTTTAGTTGTGTACCTACCCCACACAAATTCTAATGCCACTATCTGCAAAACAAACTAGAACATCATCCATATAAAAGTGGGGAAAAAATACGTATTATTGAAGCTAACTCAAAAACTACCAAAGCAAAGTTAATCAATTTTATATGGGACCAACTGTGATGTATACCCTCTCGAACAAAACAAAAAAAAATCCAAATCGGTCCAGCCATCTTCGAGTAATCGGGGAACATACAAAAGGTTCCGACGAATTGAGAACCTTCTCCTTTTTGAAGTCCGTTAAAAAAGCTATTATTATAATAAATGCTGTAAAGCGTTACAGGCGTTACATTATAGCTCTCGTGTATTTTAACGACCGATACTGCTAATTTTATACGCCATTTGCATAAACTACCACGCTTAACATTTTGTATTTCATCGCATGTTTACAGCCCTACCGATCGCATATTTACTTTCCATGATTCGGCAGTGATTGAAATTTTAAAATATTCGTGATGGTACGATTATTTTCTTTTTCAAGCGGATTGTTGCCTCTCTGCAAGATGTTGGTACGTAAATAAATAATCATTGTGTCACGATTTACTTTCAACATGAAGCGGTATGTTAAGGCGACGATAAGCGACTTTTAACGATTTTAAACTGAAGATCACGTATAAACGAGTAGTGTAATGATTTGGAAAAAAATATATGTAAAATTAAAGCATTTTATTAATAAATTAATATGACTATTTAGTGATTTTCTATTTATAAACATTATTTGTATGTATAAATAAACTAACAGATTTAAAATAATAATATGTACATGGTTAATAAAAAAGGAGGGGAAAGGATCATAGGGCATCAAAAAATTTGTCCGCATCGCTGTCAACAGGAAAAGTGCCCAAAAGGCTGGCAGCATTGCCACGTTATATGGCAACGCTGATTCTTTGGCCAAAAAATAGGCCAGCCCTCTGGTCACGTGAGGAGTCGACCAACCGTTTAGCGATGTCTTCAAAAACCAAGTGTGCACTCGGACCCCATGGCCCTAGTGTTTCAACCCCAAACGGCTCGAAAATTTAACTCCCAAAAATATTTGAATGAATTTTGGAAATCAATTCACATATTAAAAAAAATTAAATACTTAATATGTGAATATTTTAGATTATGTTTATACACTTCTGGACACATCTTTTGGCCCACCTTGTATTTTCAGTTTCGTTTGGTCCTAGCTAAAATTTTATATTAGGTCGAGCAAAAAGTTTTTATGCAGTTTTGAACCTGGCACATTCACAATTTCATTCAATAGTCTTTTTTTGAATTTCGAACACAGAATTTAAAGAAACAAAAGACAATTTGGAGCCTGTTTGTTGATATCAAACAATCGAATACTAAGAAAACTTGGTTTTATTGGTTTACTTGGATTTAATTCTTGAAAAAGTGATTGATATCTTTGGTTTTGCAATAAACATTACTTATTCTTAACATTAAGGTGAGGTTCTATCAATTATCTATGGATACTTCACCTGAAGTCGCCGCCCAAGCTGTGGCACTTATTCAGGCCGGACACAGCCAAAGAAACGTAAGTGCTCAACTTAATTTAAGTCGATCTGCGGTCCGAAATGTTTATCGGAGGTACCTAGAGACTGGCGGCTTTGTTCGTCGCCAAGGAAGGCCACGATCTCGGGTCACAACTGAAAGGCAGGATCGATTCATCGTGACGACCAGCTTGAGAAATCGTCACCTTACCTCCATTGAGATACAAAACCAACTTCGCGACTTCCACGGAGTATCTGTGAGCGCTCGAACTGTTCGGAGAAGGTTAAAAGAACGCGATATGGTACCACACAAGCCAGCTAATGGCCCCAAACTAACGCGAGCCCACCGAACAGCGCGCCTTCATTTCGCACGCAGTCATTTAAATTGGACACAGCAAGATTGGAGCCGTGTACTCTTTTCTGATGAGTCTAAAATTGTGTTACATGGCAATGATGGAAGGAAGAAGGTCTACCGACGTAAGGGAGAGCGTTTCGCACAATGCTGCTTTGAAGAGAGGGTTGCTTATGGCGGTGGCTCATGGACTGTCTCGGGCGGTATATCCGCGAGCGGCAAAACTCAACTTGAGGTTGTTACAGGACCACGGCTGCCAACATTAAATGCTGAAAGGTACATTCGTGAGTGCTTAGAACCTCACGTGATACCATACGCGGACTATGTGGGCCCAAATTTCCTTTTTATGCATGATAATGCAAGAGCCCATGCGGCCGGCATCGTCAGGGAATATCTTCGGGATGTGAACATCACAGTTATGGACTGGCCAGCCAGAAGCCCAGACATGAACCCCATTGAGCACATGTGGGACGAGCTAAAAAGACGTGTTAGGGCTCGTCAGCCAGTTGCCCAGACGATGCAGGAGTTGAAAACTGCCATAGAAGAGGAATGGGAGATGATCCCTCAAAATTTCATAGAGCGGTTGATAAACTCTATGCCTAATCGTATGAGAGCTGTGGTAGATGCCCATGGAGGCAACACGCGTTATTAAATTAAACCTTTATTTGATAAAACATGTTTTTTATTCAAAAATCAATTGCCTTTAACAAGGCGCATATCCGACTTGTTAGGCGTAGCTCCATGTCGTATGGTATTCTGAATTCAAATTTAAAACAATACGATCGAAAAAGATGGTAAAATGTATCAGGTTTAAAACTGCATCAACAGTTTTTGTTCAATCTAGCAATCATATTTCGGTAGGGGCCATCGAAACCTAAACTCTAAGGTGGGCCAATAGATGTGTCCAGAAGTGTATTATATTACATAGTGTAAGTGTGTGTGTGTGTAGTGTGTCATGGTGTAAAGTTATGTCTAACGTCGATAAAAAACTGAGAATCACGCAAGCAAGCATATTTTTATGAAACCTTCACCATTCTAAAGATAATTTAACTATTTATTTATATAACTATTACCTTTTGTTTTATGTGTAATAAATTAATAATGCGTTTAATTTGGGACAGCGGTCCTTGATGGGCGATTCCAACAGGACTCGCCCATCAAGGAATAACTGGGTGGACGTACGACACGTTGCGTGAGCTCAGCACAGAACACCCAGATAAGTGCCAACGGCTTTGAGTTAGTCAAGGCCGTTGGCACTTATCTGCGTCTTATGTGGGAAAGTTTGGCCGTAGTTGCGGGAAAGTTGTTTCATATTCCTTGCCTTTTCCAGTATAAACTCTAAATCCGTGCAATATTTAATTAAGTTTTTGCTGAACCTTTCCGCTGCCTGTATGTAATTTATGAGACAACAGCAAATCCTAGGTTCTATTCCAAGTTATATTTCCGACGAATTCAGATTGATCTTTTACACTGCGTTTAGAGACAACATTTATATTAATCTGCCTAGCCTTTTCCCAACTATGTTGGGTCGGCTTCCAGTCTAACCGGATGCAGCTGAATACCAGTATTTTATATGGAGCGACTGCCTATTTGACCTCCACAACCCAGTAACTGGGTAATACGATACCCCTTGGTAAGATTGGTTGTCAGAATTGCGGGCTTCTGACGACCCGTAACGACTGTCAAAGATCCACGAATGACAGCCGGGACCAACGGATTAACGTGCTTTCCGAGGCACGGAGGAGTCTCGATATGTAAAGATGGTCACCCATCCACGGACCAACCCCGGCAAGCGTAGCGTGGCTAATGGATCGAACTGTGCGGCTGTTATTACTTAGCCACGAGCTCCTCCTCCCAGAGACAACTTTTATATTCAGAGTGTAATTTTAATCACCGTTAACCTCTTAAAGGGTACGTGTCGTAAAGGATGACATTACGAGCAACTTTTACTTTTTTTGATTTTTTTTTCGCGATTTCAGGTTTTGTTAAAAGTTGTTCATAATGATGAGTACAATGAACCCTAAAGAGATGAATGGTGATTAAAATTACACCAACTTTAAAGAGATAGCCAACAGGTTTTCTCTTCACATTACGTAATTTATGAAGTACACTTCAAACATATTTATTTGAACGAGTAAAAAAGTTTTTTGTATTAAAAAGCTAACATGCCTCCTTTCTTAAGGATGCTGTTACAAATGGGTAGTAAAATCATTACTTTTTTTACACAAATGTATGTTTAATAAATAAAATGCTTTGCATTCTTAAAATGTTTTTTGGCCGAATTGTTGATAGATGTGCATAGTACGATTCTGAACTATAAATATAATTTTAGATCGGTACTTTTATTGAGAAACTGTATCTATCTAAAATTATAATTTTAGTTCAGAATCGTACTATGCACATCTATCTATCAACAATTCGGCAAAAAAACATTTTAAGAATGCAAAGCATTTTATTTAATAAACATACTTTTGTGTAAAAAAGTAATGATTTGACTCCCCATTTGTAACAGCGTCCTTAAGCACAACTTGAGTAAAAAAAACATACAGAACTAATCGTGACATCTAACAATAGCTTAGATAATGTTATCTAGACTGAGAAAATTCTCTCTGCATTTTTAGGGATCCATTCCCAAAGTGTGCCAGCGGAATCCTATTACTAAGGCTCCGCTGTCCGTCCGTACAGGGCTATATCTTTTGAACCGTATTATTTAAACACTTGAAATTTTCACAGAGTGTGTACAACTGTGGCCGCTATATTAACAAAAAATAAAATAGACTAAAAAAATCACTAAAAATTAAAAAAAATCGGCAGCCATGGGGACTGCCGACAGATGTTAAATAATAATAATAATATAATTTAATTTATTCAGATAACTAATTGATCCATTACATTTACATTTATAATGTTAGTATGAACTTAAAGACTATGTTAGTACCTAATAACTAAGAAAGATTTAGTCCTCTGGGTGAGGCTCCACACAAGTAGGCTGTCTAGCTTATTGCCTATTACATTCAGGATGCTGTTACTGCTGCCACGCGATCTGTTTAGCAGTGAGGCTGTCTTTTTGCGCCAGGTGGCATCAAAGCCTGTGCGCGACTCAGCGAACGTTGTTGACGCACTGCAGAAACGCGGCAGACGTAACAGCGCCCTGTAGGCATTGTTAAAGTGAATGCGCAGAGAATTGTAAGCCCTTTGGGTATATCTGAACCACAGGCTCGCTGAGTACAGAGATGTGCAATACGCTTTGAATAAGATTACTTTCACCGCGTCTGTACATCGAGCGAACCTGCGGGCCAGCAAAAAAACTTAAACGTAAAACTATGCTTAGCATGTCGCGGTGACGCGGTAATACAAACCCATAAGATTTCCCTCTACCAAAAAATCGCATAATTGCCTAAAGAAGTTTTCACTTCAAGAAATATGGTAGTGTTATATATTGTACGGTGGAACCCTTCGTATGCGAGTCCGACTCGCACTTGGCCACTTTTTAATAACCTTAGAGCTTCCATTACTTTTATCGACATCTTTCGTTTCGATCGTTATTCTCGATTTACATAACCGGTTTATTATTTGATCGTATCTGAGAATCGGTAATGTGTTTCCGATAAATATAAAAACACTTACATCAAACATCATACTAAAGATTTCGTGGCATACGGTGGTATGCTTAATCAGTTTAAAAAATACATACTACTTAAGCCAAACACAGTATTTATTTTATTTATTTAAACTGAGCGCAAGAAAAAGGGTACAAGGACGAACTTAATGTCTTCATGTAAGCATAAACATAATCAGCCTATATTAATCCCAATGCATGCGTCATGTTCGTGAACAGGCGCCATCAGTTGGGACTGGTCGCCTCTTAGCTGCCATGGCTTATTTTTAATTTTAATTTTTAATTTAGTATTTTTAGTTTTTATCTTTTTATTACGGACGCTTTTTAACGTGCACGTCTTTCTACATTGTTCTCACATGTATATTTTCAACATGAACGATGTAACCAATATTTTGTAAAAATATTATGATTTAAAAGAGTGTCCGTGGAGTTTCTTGCCCGTTCTTCTCCATAGGGATCTACTACGCTTTGGAATGGGCAACTAGCTTCAATCTTTCTGACTGACCGACCCATTGACAATTCAAAAGTGGCTATAATTCGTTTATTTGAAATAAATGCTTTGAGTTTGAGTTTGAGTTTGAATGCTGGGATACAGGCCTACTCTCTTCGAGAGGGAGTGAGCTGTATTCTACCACGGGAGCCAAGTGTGGGTTGGTAGATGTCACATGTCTTTGAATGTTTGGTTCTAGGACATGCCGCGGTTTTCTCACGATGTTTTCCTTCACCGTTTTGAGAACAGTGTGGTGATGAGATTATTTACACAAAGTAAGCGACTACCTGGTTTCGGAACCCTCGTAATCGGGGCCGTTACCACTGGGCCTTAATGCCATCTGTATTGTTTATAATACATATTGGCAGCATTTGTTTGTACTAAATCTTATACTTAACTTATTAAAAATTTTGCTTTGTAGAGTTCTGTACCTCAAAAGGAAAAACACGGAACCCTTATAGGATCACTTCGTTGTTCGTCTGTCTGCCTGTCAGTCTGTCAAGTCCCTTTTTCTCAGAAACACGTGGAGGTATCAAGTTGAAACTAATATCAAACACAACACGTAGGTCTAATGGCCCCTTAGAGTTCTAAAAAAATCAAGCTTTTAAGTCGACGTAATAAAAAAATATGGCCATATAAGCGACATATTTTTATACTCGGTAAGTAAATCCAGTAGGTACTTCCAGTTGACCTAAAATAATGAAATTCGGTAAGAAGCAAGGTCTCGCAGCACAAGTAAAGGAAAACGTCCGAAAATTGTTAATTTGTAATCTTAACACGTAATTTTTTTAATTTTTTTTGGATAATAAGATAAGTTTGTTATCGGATAAATTCTTTTCAACTACGGAACCCTTCATTGTGCGTGGTCCGACTCGCATTTGGCAAGTTTTTTTACTATTTAAAATAAAGCACAATATGAAACTAAACATAAACTGCTTTTTAACCGACTTCAAAAAGGAGGAGGTTCTCAATTCGTCGGAACCTTTTTTTTATTTTATTTTTTATTTCTTTTTTATGTAAGTATGTTCCCCGATTACTCGAATATGGCTGGACCGATTTGGATTTTTTTTTTTTTTGTTTGAAAGGGTATACTTCCAAGGTGGTCCCATGATCATCAAGTCAGGATCTGATCATGGGATCCTGGAGAAATAGAGAGAACTCACATTTTATAGGCACACTTGAAGCGATTTGGATAGTTTTTGGAAGAGTACTTTCTCGGAGTGGTCCCATTTCAATTTGGTGAAGATCTGATGAAGAACTTCTGAAATAGGCAACGGAAATGGAATGGGATTGCTGAAATCTCATGTCTGTCTATTGTTTACACCAGTTCATAACATATCATCACGCCAGTACGCTGTGAAGGGGTAAGCACGTGTGAACCACTAAAAAGTGAAAAATAAAAACTTTTTTACAAAAAAATACAACCAAATTCCAAAAACATCACTACAAAGTGAAAAATAAATTTAATTTCAGAAGTCGGTGGCAAAAACGAAAATACATTTAATCAGACACCGACTTCCGAAATTAAATTTATTTTTCATTAATATAAAACTACGCTTTCCAAACTTCTGACACGGCTTAGCGCGACGTATATTTGCCTTTTTGCAAAGTTTTTACTTAAGATGGTCGCATACAAATATCTTCAAGTTCTGATGAATGGCTTTTGAGTTAGCTTCAATAATTTAATAGTGTTTTTCCCACTTAGTCTATGTGTGAATGATGTTCTAATTTCATTTGCAGAGTGGTATTCGAATTTGTGTGGGGTAGGCACCACTAACAAGTGAAAAATAAAAACTTTTTACAAAAAAAAAAAAAAAAAAACAACCGACTCCCACAATAAAACACTACAAAGTGAATAAAAACTTTAATTTCGGAAGTCAGTGGGAAAAAATGAAACTAAAAAACCCTTCCGAAATTAAATTTATTTTTCACTTTGTAGTGTTATTTTTGGAAGTCGGTTGTATTTTTTTTGTAAAAAAGTTTTTTACTTGTCAAAAGCATTACACCCAGGTATGTACCAAAGTATGAATTTAATTCCCTCTCATTTATCCCAAGTAAAAAATAAAGTAGCAAGAATTAAGCAACACAAATTTCGAAGCAAGTCTCACATATGTGGCCACTTCGGACTATTAAGAGACTACCCTCTGCGGTGTTTAAACGTTGTCACAGTACAGGCAAAACAGTAAGGGGATTGCGGACAGACACCCGATTTGATATAGTTAGATTTCTTTATAGGAGATTCCCGCTTCGAACCTTCGTACTTTGCCGAGCTCGGATCTACTTGATACGCACTGTAACTATCCCCCCATATAATTAATTGTATGTAGATGGTTAGAGATGGTCTCCATAATCGTCAACTGAATCAAAGAAAAAAGCACTCACATTACTGTTTATAAACACACTGTGACGTAGCCCCGACACTGCAGCTGCTTGTTTTTCTCCGAGGTCACGGCTGAAAAACCACTTGTTTTCACTCAAAAGGTCGCACTCGCACTCCGCTCCTTTTTGCACAGTTCTTCTTTGAGAAGGTTAAACTGAAAGGAGGAAATTGTTTCACGCTTTCGTATGTATTAAATTTCTTTTTCTGTTCAAAGACACCGCATGTTTTTAAATTACCTTTTTTTTGTGGATGGGAAATCATCAAATGTCTTCTCCCGCTCTGGGCAGAGAGGAAGGGCGTGTCAGACTTTTACTGACTAAAACCCACCCGTGTTCCTTCAGTTGCCCGTGCCAGGGCCACGGTATCTTTTTCGAACCCCACCACTGCTGACATCTCTTTGAGGCGCGCGTGGAACACGACGCCCCGACCCGACCCGACCCGACGACCCGGGCCTGGGCCTTACCGGACGGCGAGCTGCCCATTACTCGCCATCCGCAAGCCCCCGCCTACGGTGGCCGAGAATCGGCTATCGATTTCCGCCGCCTAGGGCAACTCCTGCGGCGACTAGGGGCGTGAGGGCGCGACGATTGCCTCTCCCTCACGTATTCCGCCTCCTCCTTCGCGAGCATTACTGCTCCGCGAGAACATGGCGGGGCACGGGGGCGGCGCGGCGGTGGTTTAATAAATTAAATGAATGTTGCATCGGAGAGTCGCCGCAGAATAGTCTTGAATTTCCAGCTTAACATGATACATCAAAGCGTGGTTTAACTCGGTGTGTAAGTGAAATGGCGCTATAGCTGTCTAGTTTGACGCGCGAGATAAAAGACTCGCGCACACCGGAACTAAACTTCGTTTAAATATAGATTTATGACAAAATGCTATAAATAAATAAATTTTTAGCTTAGTAAGTAAGTTATATAAGTAAGTAAGTTCTTAATATATTTAAATACCTTTGTTTTAAAGCAAATTTGACTGCACAATAAGGAAATTTTATCTAAATATATAAAAGAAGAAACTGACTGACTGACTGACATATCAACGCGCAGCCCAAACCGCTGGGTCTAGAGATTCCAAATTTGGCACGTAGGTTCCTTATGTCTAAGGGTGTACTAAGAAAGGATTTTTCAAAATTCACCCTCTAAGGGGGTGAAACGGGGGTCCAAAGTTTGTATGAAAAATCTTATTCCTTGAGTTAATAGACTTGAAACTGGGCACGAATATTTATCTGTATAAATTATAAAGTTTGTAATTTTTAGTTTTCCTAAGCTACCCCATAAAAAGGGATAAAGGGGGTGCTAAAGTTTGTATGGAGTAATTTTAACGCGTGGTCCGATTAACTCGAAATTCAGAATTTATACTTGATATCAAAAATGAAGAATAACGTGTATCAGGGTTTTTCAAAATCTACCCCTAAGGGTGAAGAGGGGTAGTCAATTTTATAGGGCAAGTTTTACTGTAGGGCTTGATTAACTCGGAAATTGGTGGTAATAATCTTTCAGTCAAGTTACGGAAATATCCCAAGCGGTTTTTTTTATTCCACCCATGTGGGGTTGAAAACCGGGAATATGGTTTATATGAAATATTCTTATTCATTTAGTTAATTAACTTGAAAGTTGGCACAAATACATGCCTAAGCAAGTAAAAAAATTTGTCATTCATAGTTTTTCCTCCAGAGGGAAAGGTGAGGAGGGAAAGGGGGAAGGGGAGTGAGTACTGAGGCGGGCAAGGAAGAAGGGGAGGGTGTGGTGAGAAGGGAGAAGGGGAGGATGATCAAGGGAGGGGGAGGGGGTAGGAAGGTGTGAGGGGGAAGGAGGTGGAGAGGTGGAAGAGGGGGAGAAGAGGAGTTGTTGAGGGTAGAGGGAGAGCGGAAACCGGTGAAGGGGGAGGTTAGCGGGAAGGGGAAATGGTGAGGGGGTAAGAGGGAGAGGTAGATGGGAATGAGGAGGGTGAGTGGGTGAGAGGGGGCGGTTAGGGGATTGAAAGGGACGAGAGGGGGTTGGAGGCAGAGGAGGAAGGGTGAGAGGAGGTTAGAGGGAGAGGGGGAGGGGAGAGAGGTAGGGTGGGGGTGTGGGGGCGAGTACCTTTACACCTTAAAGCTGCCTTTTGTATAGCACTGATTCATTGCAGAGAGATTGAGTTGAGATTGGTTAAAAGGGGGAGGGGGAATTTAGCAGGAAGGGAATGTGGTGATAAGGTGAGAGGGAGAGGGGATGGGGTGGGTTGGGGGTGTGAGAGAGGGCGGTGAGGGGGATGAAAGAGGAGGGTGAGACGGGGGAAGGAGAGGGGTGTGAGAGGAGCATAAGAGGGAGAGGAGTAGGGGTGAGAGGGGGCTTAGATGGAGACGGGGAGGTATGACGAGTGCCTTTATACCTTAAAGTTGCTTTTTGTATAGCATTGATGCATTGAAGAAACCCTGCCCAACAGAAATGACAGAAAAATAGAAAGTCGGCACAGAAAACAGGAGTAAGCTCCAGTCTGCGCCGGAGCTGACACACACACTTTTTCTGTTTGTTTGAACGCGCTAATCTCTGGAACTACCAGGCGGACTTTAATAATTATTTTTGCATTTGATAGCCCAATTTTTAAGGAAGGCTATAGGCATATTTAACATCACTCTAGGACTCTCAAGTGCCGAGCAAAAAGAAAAAAAGTCGGAAAGAATGCTAAGCAAAAACGAAATAATAGCGTGGGCAGGCAATACATCAGCAGCAAGGAATTTCTGAATTTTGGCAGAAGCTATCTATCTATATAAATAAAAAGAGAAGTCCTGACTGACTGACTGATTGACTGACTCATCAACGCCCAGCCCCTAACCCTTGGACCTAGAATGCTGAAATTTTAACAAGTAGACAAGAAATAAGGAAGGAATTCCCGGTAGTACGTTCCCGTGGGATATTTCCCGACATCCACGCGGGCGAAGCCGCGGGCAAAAGCTAGTGTACCTATAATCGTATAAAATAGGAAATAGACTTTTTCTATCGAAAAAATTTCAAGTAATCATGTTTCGGTTTTAGCACAGCAGTAGACAATATAGTCAAATAACACATAAGGAAAATCCAAGTGATTAATCATATACATTTGGTTTTAAATGAATATTAAGAACACAAAATTTATCGATGTATCCCCTTAAGGGAAATTTTGCTTAGTAGAATTAGAAAACTGCATGACTAATGTGCTTAAATTATTCTTTGAAAGAATGCTTTCGAAAGCTTCTGAAAGCGTGGAGACGATAACGAGTTTACGTAGCTCAGTGCTACGCCGTAGTTTACAGCTACGACGTAGCACGTCACGTAGCGTAGCAAACCGCGCAGCCGACGATACTAGCCTATATAATATAGGCCCTAGCTAGGCTCTAGTATGAACGTGCAGAGTAAACGTAACGTAACATCAAACGATTTTTGAATTATTATTATTTAATAGCATTTTGGTTTTAATTTTTGTAGTACAATTTTTTCTATATAAATAAATAAAATTGAAGTGTCTGTTTGTAATTTCAAAAAAGGAGGTTACTCAATTCGACCGTGTATATTTTGTTTTATGTGTGTTCGCGGATATCTTCGTCGTTTATGAACCGATTTTGATGATTATTTTTATATAATCGTACATCGGTGGTATGTTACAATCGTAAAAATAATGCAACTTGAAAAGGTTGTTAGCCACTGATTTTTTGAATCTCAACAATATCCAGAAACGAATGCTACAGCTTGTTCTACGTGGAAAACAATGCTAGTTTTGGTCTGGGTAAACCCTTTTAAAACTTAATTTGAAGGAGTTTTAATAGATTTAAAAATAGCACGCCTTTCGTGTCATACGCCACACGTTAAAAAAAAAATGATGACACGACTGTCGTGCCATCCGCAACGAATCGGTTAAGAAATCGGTGGTGCCATTGGGGGTTGCCCACTATGAACAATATGGTTACCAACTAAAGTTCAATTTTACCCCAAAATTCTCTAAATCCCTGTGAAAATAAAATAGCCCTAAACCATGCATAATATTTACCCTAAAAATAGGGAGAAATCCCTAAACGTGGAAACACTGGTTAATATTGCTGATGCAAAATCCGAATGCACCCTATCGACATTTTGTAAATTCGGACGCCGCGTACGCCTCGATTCCGACCCCGTGGACGTGTAACTTTACAGGATGAAGACGACACCTTTATTATGTATGGAAACCTTTGGTTTACTAATATCCGGTTTCTGAGGTTTTTTAACGGAGTTTATCCATTCGATAGTGATTATTGGTTCAATATCGTTTTTCCGAACAAAAATAACTTTAATATCGGAAGTCGGTGTCTGATTAAATGTATTTTCGTTTTTGCCACCGACTTCCGAAATTAAAGTTATTTTTCACTTTGTAGTGTTGTTTTTGGAAGTCGGTTGTATTTTTATGTAAAAAAGTTTTTATTTTTCACATTTTACTTGTGGTACCTACCCCATACAAATTCTAATACCACTACCTGCAAAAGAAACTAGAACATCATTCACATAAAAAGTGAGGAAACATACGTATTATTGAAGCTTACTCAAAAACTACCCAAGCAAAATTAATACATTTTATATGGGACCAACTTTGAGGTATACCGTCTCGAACAAAACAAAAAATTTTATAAAAACATTTTACAAAAAAAAAAACAACCGACGACTCCCAAAAAAAACACTACAAAGTGAAATATAACTTTAATTTCGGAAGGGTTTTTTTAGTTTCATTTTTTCCCACTGACTTCCGAAATTAAAGTTTTTATTCACTTTGTAATGTTTTATTGTCAGTTGTTTTTTTTTTGTAAAAAAATATTACACTTCTGGACACATCTTTTGGCCCACCTTGTATTTTCAGTTTCGTTTGGTCCTAACTAAAATTTTATATTAGGTCGAGCAAAAAGTTTTTATGCAGTTTTGAACCTGGCACATTCACAATTTCATTCAATAGTCTTTTTTTGAATTTCGAACACAGAATTTAAAGAAACAAAAGACAATTTGGAGCCTGTTTGTTGATATCAAACAATCGAATACTAAGAAAACTTGGTTTTATTGGTTTACTTGGATTTAATTCCTGAAAAAGTGATTGATATCTTTGGTTTTGCAACAAACATTACTTATTCTTAACATTAAGGTGAGGTTCTATCAATAATCTATGGATACTTCACCTGAAGTCGCCGCCCAAGCTGTGGCACTTATTCAGGCCGGACACAGCCAAAGAAACGTGAGTGCTCAACTTAATTTAAGTCGATCTGCGGTCCGAAATGTTTATCGGAGGTACCTAGAGACTGGCGGCTTTGTTCGTCACCAAGGAAGGCCACGATCTCGGGTCACAACTGAAAGGCAGGATCGATTCATCGTGACGACCAGCTTGAGAAATCGTCACCTTACCTCCATTGAGATACAAAACCAACTTCGCGACTTCCACGGAGTATCTGTGAGCGCTCGAACTGTTCGGAGAAGGTTAAAAGAACGCGATATGGTACCACACAAGCCAGCTAATGGCCCCAAACTAACGCGAGCCCACCGAACAGCGCGCCTTCATTTCGCACGCAGTCATTTAAATTGGACACAGCAAGATTGGAGCCGTGTACTCTTTTCTGATGAGTCTAAAATTGTGTTACATGGCAATGATGGAAGGAAGAAGGTCTACCGACGTAAGGGAGAGCGTTTCGCACAATGCTGCTTTGAAGAGAGGGTTGCTTGTGGCGGTGGCTCATGGACTGTCTGGGGCGGTATATTCGCGAGCGGTAAAACTCAACTTGAGGTTGTTACAGGACCACGGCTGCCAACATTAAATGCTGAAAGGTACATTCGTGAGTGCTTAGAACCTCACGTGATACTACACGCAGACGCACTCGCGGACTATGTGGGCCCAAATTTCCTTTTTATGCATGATAATGCAAGAGCCCACGCGGCCGGCATCGTCAGGGAATATCTTCGGGATGTGAACATCACAGTTATGGACTGGCTAGCCAGAATCCTAGACATGAACCCCATTGAGCACATGTGGGACGAGCTAAAAAGACGTGTTAGGGCTCGTCAGCCAGTTGCCCAGACGATGCAGGAGTTGAAAACTGCCATAGAAGAGGAATGGGAGATGATCCCCCAAAATTTCATAGAGCGGTTGATAAACTCTATGCCTAATCGTATGAGAGCTGTGGTAGATGCCCATGGAGGCAACACGCGTTATTAAATTAAACCTTTATTTGATAAAACATGTTTTTTATTCAAAAATCAATTGCCTTTAACAAGGCGCATATCCGACTTGTTAGGCGTAGCTCCATGTCGTATGGTATTCTGAATTCAAATTTAAAACAATACGATCGAAAAAGATGGTAAAATGTATCAGGTTTAAAACTGCATCAACAGTTTTTGTTCAATCTAGCAATCATATTTCGGTAGGGGCCATCGAAACCTAAACTCTAAGGTGGGCCAATAGATGTGTCCAGAAGTGTATTTTTCACTTTTTAGTGGTGCCTGATCCACATAAATTCGAATACCTCTCTGCAAAATAAATTAGAGCATCATTCACATAGACTGTGCGGATAATTTTACGTATTTACGTATAAATTATTGAACCTAACTCAAAAGCCACTCATCAGAACTTGAAGATATTTATATGCGACCATCGCAGGAGTATACCATTTCAATTAAAAATATTACAATAAGGCAAATATACGTCGCGCTATGCCGTGTCAGAAGTTTGGATGGCGTAGTTTTATATTGACGGAGATAACGAGACTACGAAATCTGACTTCTGACAATCAAGGCCACACACATAACATACAACTCAAGTAGCGCAATTTGAAGCGGCATATAATTGCCATTAAAATCATTTATAGCCAAGTGCACCTCATGACAATTCCAATGCCCAAACACGGCTAGAATACATTGTTTGATTACTGAGTTCCGATGCCTACCTTCCGGCTTCTTCATCAGATCGGTTCGGTGGTACCATTTTCATCATAACCAGTAATTTAAAGCTTCGTCATAGTCGCTTAACTATCTTAATCGAGATATCTTATCGCCACCCGTGAAATATTTATTATCGTTGAGAACGGGAACCCGTGGCCATCTGTGGTCTTCTTTATCAGTTCCACTTCACCAGAAACTACTTTCTGAATGCAAATGCTTCATTTGTTGATGAAAATACCAAAATCGCTATATGTATGCTTTCAATTTTTGAGGAGTTCCCTCAATTCCTCATCGATCCCATCATCAGAACTGGATTTTGATAAAAACTGGACTAATCTGGAAGTATATCCTTTCAAATTAAAAAAGAATTTTCCAAATCGGTTTATAAATGACGGAGTTCAGAGGTAACAAACATAAAAAAAAATACAACCGAATTGAGAACCTTCTCCTTTTTTTGAAGTCGGTTAAAAATCGGACGACTCTGTAAAAAGTTATGCGTGGTAATACATAAAAAAATAAAAAATATATACATGTCGAATTGAGAACCTCCTCCTTTTTTTTCGTCGGTTGACCAGGTAAAATGTTATGAAAAAATATTTTGTTTTAATTCAGCAATAACTAGATCCAGGATTGGATGCAGAATGCAGTACAGACCTCCCACCTGTAAAAATATGCATGTGCGGAAGTTGTATGATGCAATATGTTCATGCTTGGGTTGCACGTTGCATTTTCACATAACATTTTACTGTCATGGATTTCTACAAAGCAATGCCTGATTCAGTAACTTACTAAACAAGGTTTCTAAAAGATTAACAAGAGGGGCAACATAAATCTGCAAAGTTGGGCAGTTGCATTTTTTTGGCTAGATTAACTGACTTTTATTGTAAGTATACAATCCATACCAACAGTAAGCCGACGTTCGCACGGACGTAAAAATATTGCGGCGGGATTTAATCGCGCACTCGATGTTCAACTCTCGGTGTTGAGCTGAGCATTGAGAATCCAACCTAACAACAACAGAGTGTATCCCAGCGTGTCGAAAAAACACACTGTTGGACTTTTCAACTCTCGGCGGTAAGCCTCGTGTTGAAAATCCAGTGCGCGAAATAAAATCGCCGCGATATTTTTACGTCCGTGCGAACATCGGCTTATTGTTATTTTTGTGAAGTCAAATATGTCTACACTTCATGATTAGATTACAAAGTCATTAACATTGATCCCTGACCTGACCAAAATATGTTATTATCAGAATATTGCAAAGTATGTTTACTTTGTGCTTTGCAGTGCCAAGATTTAAAACATTTCAAGACTTCTAGGAATGATGAGATCATTTTTTTGTTATATTTTGGACTAGTTTTTGCCAGCGGCTTCACCCGCGGGTATGGAAAATATCCCACAAGAACGTACTACCGGGAATTCTACATTGTCTACATTATAAAAGGAACCTCTGTGCAAAATGTTAGCTTTCGAGGTCGAATGGTTAGGGCTGCTGGGCGTTGATGAGTCAGTCAATAAGTCAGTCTGTCAGTCAGTCAAGACTTCTCCTTTTATTTATATAGATAACTACCTACTAACCCTCTTATTCATTAAAAACTAAAATGCTCTGTAAACCTATTTTAGTTATAGAAGTGTTTTGTCTTCGTCTTTCAAATTCTAATCATAATTCGAAAGAGAGTGACAAAATACTTCTATACTAAAACTTTTTTAACAAAAAAAAAGACAGTCGACTTCTGAAAAATTCTGACTTGTGAAAAATTATTTTAATTTCGGAAGTCGGTGTTTTGGATCTGTATCTTAGTTTTTTGCCATCGACTTCCGAAATTAAAGTTATTTTTTACTTTGTAGTATTTTTTTGGAAGTCGGTTGTTTTTTTTTTTGTAAAAATTATTTTTTAGATGAAAAGTCTTAAGGAGAACTTTCTGAAAATATTTGATTATTCATACATCACCCCCGGTTATGAATATGAATATAATTATGGTTAAAATAATTAAAAACAAGTTTACTTATTTATTTTTGTGAATAAGGCCAAAGAAGAACAAAAAAAAAACGAAAAACTAACACAAGAAGAACAAAGAAAAGAAGTACTTGCACAAACATATGAATATTACATGTGAATTTTAAAATCATCCCCTACTTACCCTCTTGGGGGATGACTTAACAAAAACCCTGTAAGACATAATTCCTTATTTTATACCAAAAGCATAAATTATAATTTATGCTTTTGAACTTAAGAAATGTTGGGTTATTCATACAAACTTTCAACCCCTATATCACCCCCTATATGATTATTTTTGAGACAACAAAAATTTTTACTAAAAAAAAAACAACCGACTCCCAAAAAAAACACTACAAAGCGAAAAATAACTTTAATTTCGGAAGTCGGTGTCTTTGGTTTTTTAGTTTCGTTTTTTGCCACCGACTTCCGAAATTAAAGTTATTTTTCGCTTTGTAGTGTTTTTTTTTTTTTGTAAAAAATTATTATTTTCACTTTTTAGTGGTGCCTAATCCACATAAATTCGAATACCTCTCTGCAAAATAAATTAGAGCATCATTCACATAGACTATGCGGATAAAATACGTATAAATTATTGAAGCTAACTCAAAAGCCACTCATCAGAACTTGAAGATATTTATATGCGACCATCGCAGGAGTATATTATCATTTCAATTAAAAATATTACAATAAGGCAAATATACGTCGCGCTATGCCGTGTCAGAAGTTTGGAAGGCGTAGTTTTATATTGACGGAGATAACGAGACTACGAAATCTGACTTCTGACAATCAAGGCCACACACATAACATACAACTCAAGTAGCGCAATTTGAAGCGGCATATAATTGCCATTAAAATCATTTATAGCCAGAGTGCACCTCATGACAATTCCAATAAGCCCAAACACGGCTAGAATACATTGTTTGATTACTGAGTTCCGGTGCCTACCTTCCGGCTTCTTCATCAGATCGGTTCGATGGTACCATTTTCATCAGAACCATTTATTTAAAGCTTCGTCATAGTCGCTTAAGTATCTTAATCAGATATCTCGATTATCGATATCGCCACCCGTGAAATACTTATTATCGTTGAGAAGTTCCCGTGGCCATGTGTGGTCTTCTTCATCAGTTTCTTTTAACCAGATGATACTTTCTAAATCTAAATGCTAGATTTGTTATGTTATGTCTATAATTTTGAGGAGTTCCCTCAATTCCTTAAGGATTCCATCATTAGAACTGGATTTTGATAAAAATGGGACCAATCTGGAAGTACATCCTTTCAAATATATATTCGTATATTAAAAGCAATTGTCCCGCATGACATTAAAATGCAGTACAATAATGACTACCGTAAATTATTTGAATTCTATAAAATACCTATCCATGAAAAAACTAAATTTACATTATTAAAAGAAAAATTTTTTAATCATAATCTTAGGAAAACAAAAATCATAAATAACAATGAAATTAATACTCGTAGTGTCATCAATGCTAAGTTGTTACTTCCAAAGTACAGTAATTTACACGATAAGCGATCGTTACAGTATATAATACCTTGCCTTATTAATCAACTACCGATGTCATTGACGGACAAAATAACTTATAAAAACATAAAGTACAAACTAAAGCAACATTTCTTACAAAATATTAATATCTCATATAATAAGTGAATGAAAATAAATTTTATAACTAATTAGAAATAGTTAATAAAAAAATAAAAACTTAATACTTAACAATATCTTAACAAACCAAAATATAAGAAAATTAACTATTACTAAAAATATACTTTTAGGAACAACCTGTATCAATCGAAATCACATTCCTCCACCACATTTTGTTTTAAAGACGGTCAGATCGGTCACCGATGTTCGCTCGTTTGTTAGTATTAGATAAATGTTTCACTTAATACCCTCATTTTTATTTTTGTTGTTGTTTCATTTTAACTATGATTATAAGTTTGTTTTAGTTATCTAAATTATATGGTCGATGATTTTGGTGCACAGTAAAACTCTAATGAGTTTATGTTTGCACCAACATAAAGATGTATAAGATTTAAGGCCTCTGCCTCGAATTTCGCGGGCAGCGGGGCGGCAGCGGCGGCGGCGCGGGAGCGGCAGGATTTTATGCATAAAAACAAATGGACCGGACCTCGAAAACAGCGGCGCGGAAGCGGGACGGGACAATGCGAGACGCGCCGCCGCCGCCGCCGCCCCGCTGCCCGCGAAATTCGAGGCAGAGGCCTAAGAGTACTACTGATTAAATAAATAAAACAGGAATTTTCCAAATCGGTTTATAAATGACGGAGTTCTGAGGTAACAAACATTACAAAAAAAAAAAAAAAATCATACAACCGAATTGACCACCTCATCCTTTTTTTCAAGGCGGTTAAAAAGTAAACAACGTCCTTCCCCAGAATGCCATCTGTCTCTTTGCCAAATTTTGTCGGAATTCGTGCAGTGGTTTAGGCGTGAAAAGGTAACAAACAGACAGACAGAGTTACTTTTCAATTTATAATATTAGTATGAATTATTATTATCAATCTCACGTGATATAATATTCAGCGGGTTATCTAGTCGCCTATAAAAGCCCCACCATGCGGGTTGTCATTATTAGTTTCTTAAACCGTGAGCGTGCCGCTAGCACCCCCGAGCCCAGATCTTGAAGGCTCTTATCTCGGAGTTGATCTTCAAATGTGACTACATTATCAGTGATTAAAAACATGGCAAAGTTAATTACTATACTTATATTAACGACCATATATCGTGCGCGAGCTTGGAATTTCGAATCTGATTTTGAAGGTTTCACTACCAACCACCAAGTTAGTCAACACTTGTGCTTGGGCGAATGTTTAAAAGGGGAGTGTGTGTACGATTGGAAGGACCACAAAACGTCCTGCAGAAAAACTAATGATCCTACGAAAAAATATACTACACAAGATAATAAAATGTGTAAAAGCAATTGCGATCATTACGATGGAAAGCCGTACGAGTGGTGCGTCATTGCTGAAAACGATTGGAGGAAATGTTCGAGGAGAATTGCACTAAAATCTAAATTAAGACACACCACGGCAAACAAATATGTGACTTGTGATAATGATTGTGGTAAGCACGGTGGTGATTATAATTGGTGCAAAACAATTTTTAGTTGGGACTATTGCCATATCGATGTCAAAGTGTTGGTACCCAATTATCCTACGAATTATGATACGACATGCGAAACGCCGTGCAAGATTTACAACAGCAACAAGGAAGCGTATTGCTATGATGACAAGGGTAACTTTCGGCTTTGTTACTTAAATCCTAGATACGAACACGTTTTATCCAATATAACGCAAAAATTGAGAAGAACTTGTAGATTTGGTTTTTACGATGCAAATGGTTACAAGTTATGCAAAAGAGTGCACAAGCGATCGGATTACGATGATCTTCATTTCCACGAGTGTGATTTGGACATTGAATCTATAGCTGATAGACATCGAACCAACAATCCATCAGATGAGGTTCGCACTATAGATCCTAATAACCCTATAACTCGAGACGCCGATCCGATATTGTCGTACACCACATTAGGTAGAAGAGGTTCATTTGATGAGTCAGAAGACCCTGAAGACGTCGATATACCTCTGGTGCTGCACGCCCAATTGACAGCTTACACACTGCTGCCGGTCGGTGCGTCGAGGGAAATTTTCCAGTCGTACGTTACCAACAATTTTAATCGAATGAATCCGAATAGAAGAGACTCCACAGAAAACTACGATGAACGCGGTCATCTTTTAGCGTCACGATTGGGCGGACCGATGGAGATGTTCAATATATTTCCGCAAACTTGGCGTCTCAATCGCGGAGCCGGATCTTCTTGGTTCGAGATGGAGCAACATTTAGATAATTTTCTACGGGGGCACAGGAACAGGTACGTAGAATTTTTGGCCGTATTGGGCTATCTAACCGACCGACAAACCGGTAGACTAATTCCCCGACCGGATCATATAGGTGTTCGTTTGAGATTCCACGATAACAACTATTTGACCGACAGATACGGTAATCGTTTGTCCAATTTCGATGAAAACGAGACCGAAAATATGTTTTTTTCCAACGATCCAGATGACGACTGTATTATTGCTGTTGCCAACGAATTAAATTATGGTTATTAGTGGGAAATGTTGGTGTTATGTTGTGTATATTGTGTATGTGTTATTTGTTTATTTTAATTTTCTTTCAGTTTAAAAAAAAAAAGTTTTTTTTTTAAATTAAATTTTCTTTATTTTCTCTCTTAAATATCTACAAGAATTGTAACAGTTGGTTCTTTTATCGCCGAAAAAGTAGTACTTTGTTAAATAAAATAAATGTAACAAAACTCTTAAAAAAGATTTGGTCGTTCCATTTCAACATCTTAATTTCACAATAATTATAAAATTATTGTGAAAATTTTTGGCTTAATTCAACTAAGCAATTACTGGATTTATATTATATTACGTTGTTTAAATCTTTATAAGTAAAAAGAGAAGTCCTGACTGACTGACTGAATGACTGACTCATCAACGCCCAGCCAACGCCCAGCCCAAACCATTGGACCTAGAAAGCTGAAATTTTGCACAGAGGTACCCTTTATAATGTAGACAAGGAACAAGGAAGGAATTCCCGGTAGTACGTTCGAGTGGTATATTTTCCGACATCCACGCGGGCGAAGCCGCGCGGGAAGTGCTAGTTGTAAATAAAATGGCATGCTTAATGCTTATTGTGTGTTTTTAGGTTTCCTTACCTTAAAAAGAAAAATAGAACCCTGATGGGATCACTTCGTTGTCCGTCTGTCTGTCTGTCAGTCTGTTAAGACCCTTTTTCTCAGGAACGCGTGGAGAAATTAATCAATTAATTAATCAAGTTGAAATTAATATCAAATACGTAGGTATATGGGCCCTTTTTTTTTTTTTTTTTTTTTTTTAATCTTTATTTAAGGAGCTTGGTCAACAAGACTAAGTCGCTCCGTAAGGCTTTCTTATAATACTATTAATACATCATTTTATACATATAATACAGGTCTAATTATCTTCTACGTATACCAATCCGTACAAGTTTATATAACAGTCTCGCTGTTTCTGACAAGGGGGATGCTAGAATGATATTGCATCTTCCCAACTCTTTAACATCAACACCAAAGTGTAATAATAACTCAGCTCTGAGATCTTCGTTCCGGGCACACTCCACCATGATGTGAAAAACGTCTTCCACTTTTCCACATTCTGTGCAGTTGGGGGAAGGAACTTTTTTCATTAAATATGCGAACTTATTTAAGGGGATATGTCCAGAACGAAGTCTGAAAGCTGTCACAATTTCTGTTCTGCTTAGAAAACATGAATCGAACCATGGCGATTTCCATGGTTCTCCTTGTATCGTTCTATACCACACTCCCTTCTCCACAGACCTCTGATCAAAGTGTTCCCTCCAGTTTAAAAAACAATGTTCGCGTATAGATCTCATGCAATCTGTATAAAATGGCTGGATGTTTAATGGTATGCCATCACTTGAAGCTAATCTTGCTAATTGGTCTACCCTTTCGTTACCTACTAAGCCTATGTGAGAGGGAATCCACTGTATGATGACATTTTTTGAATTGGCCCTCAATCTGATAACGGAGTCTATAATTTTGTAAGCTATCGGTATTCCTCTGAGGCCAGAGGTACATCGAGCTAAATGTTGGACTGAACTTTTAGAGTCTGTTAAAATTATAAAATTAGTATGTGCAATAGATTCTATGTATGCCAATGCTTCCTTAATTGCTAAAAGTTCTAAATACATAATCGAAACACTGTTAGAAATATTAAATTTCATGAAGCTATCAGATTGAGGGTCAAAGAATGCTACTCCCATGAAGTTACTGCCAGCTTTAGACCCGTCGGTAAAAATTTTGAAGTATCCTGTATATTGGCTTTCAAGGAAGTTTATACACTTATTGCGCAAGGTTGTAATATCATTAAATCTCTTTGGACAGGTGATGATGTCTATTCTTGGTTTTAGTATGTCTGTGATATTATAGTAAGTCATCCAATAGTTTAACGAGTACATATCTAACAGATCAGTAGAACCAATTACAATGTCTTTAAACGTATTGTGAATCGTTATAAGTGTAGGAATCTTTTTTCGCCTCCAGTATCTTTGATCTACAAGTGAACTTAGTTCGTTCAATACTAAAATAGTAGGGTTATTAGTCAGAGACTTGGATTTCACCCAAAATTTACCAGCTAGATACATTCTGCGAATATATAGTGGCTGTAAGCACAGGTCGCTTTCCATAACATGGATAGGGGTGCTTCTTATATATCCCCCGATAATGCGCATAGCCTGGTTTTGTAATTTGTCCAGCTTATATAATTTAGAATGACAGCTATTATCAAATAAAAAACTACCGTAGTCTAAGCGACTTCTTAAAATTGCAATATATAATCGTCGTAGATGTTTAGGGTGAACTCCCCAACCTGGACCAGCCAAAACTTTAAAAATATTTAAAAATTTCATCGTTTTTTCTGATGTCTCATTTATATGTTTTCCCCACCTTAAAGACCGGTCAAGCCAAAGCCCTAAATATTTGACATTTACTACTTCTTGTAACTTTACACCATTAATAATAACGTTGACTGGGGATCTATTTGGACCTTTCTTAAAAACACAAATGTTACTTTTACTGGGAGAGACATTTAAACCCAACTCTTCCAACAACTTAACCATTATATTTATAGCTGATTGAAGAACATTACAAGCGGATTCAATACTTTCATCCATAACATAAACAGCAAAATCATCTGCATATTGAGAAACATATGCATTCTTAATCGAATTACAAATATCATATGTCGCAACATTGAACAACAAGGGAGATAAAGGGTCACCCTGAGCCAAACCACGACCGGTACTTCTTGTGACGTCTAAGTTATCCAATTTAATTTTAAGAAATCTTAAGCTTAAAAAGTTCCATAAGTAAGTACATATTTTTGAGCCAACTCCCAATGTATCTAAAATGCATAAAAGTTTTTTTAAATCAATGTTATTATAGGCATTGTCCACGTCAAGAAAGCACGCCACGGTATTAAGATTCTTTGAAAAACCTGATTGGACTCTGGAAACCAGACGTATATATGGGCCCTTGGAGCTCTATAAAATCAGGCTTCTAACTCAACGCTATAAAAAATGGGTAGACGAGAAAAAAAAACATCCCTACTTTACGTGTACAGAAGGTACCCTAAAAATTTAATATTTCATGTTTTTATTTTACCACTTTGTCGGCGTGATGTCAAAGTCAAAGTTTTTATTAATGCGATTTTTGGTTATACAACAGGGTCTTAAAAACATTTTATAGAAGCTCAAAAATCTACCCTATAGGCATGCATTGTTAAATTACAATATTAGAAATGAACATGTATATCCATGCCAAATTATAGCTTTCTAGTACTAAGAGTCTCTGGGCTAAGCTGCTGACGGACAGACGGACAGACAGACGGACGGACAGACATAGCGAAACTATAAGGGTTCCTTGTTGACTACGCAACCCTAAAAATGATAAAATTCAAATATCTAATGTGTTAACTTATCAATAATAAATAATATCGTATTTTAATCAACTAGCTATGTTAAATTATATCTGTTCTAATATTAAAAGTATTGTATTGACTATTTTAGTACCGACTGAGTTTGTAGATGGCACGACTAACCAATCACAGCATATCGCCAAAAGGCGGGAATGATAATGGCGGGAAAACGCCATCTTGGTTGTCGTGCCCATCCTGCAAACTTAGTCGTGCATAAGACGTCGAAAAACGAGTGCTAATCTCTAGCTGTGTTTTAAGGATACCCAGTGGTGATTGTAAAAGTATATTTGATTGTGTGTTTGGGAAATACAATAAGTAAATAAATACATTAACATCTATCTATTATTTCTAAAACCTTATTTTTAGGGTTCCGTACCTCAAAAGGAGAAAAACGGAACCCTTATAGGATCACTCGTGTGTCTGTCTGTCTGTTTGTCCGTCTGTCACAGCCAGTTTGCTCCGAATCTAATGGACCGATTAAGTTGAAATTTGGTACACATATGAATTTCTATGACTCAAATACGGACGGGTAAAGTAAATAAATTAAATTTGAATATAGAGGTCACTTTTGGGGGGCAAAATAAGAAAATTAAAAAAAAAAGTTTTGCAAACTACACCATCTGGCATATCAAATGAAAGGGCTTACTATGAGGGTCACAAATATATTTTTTTTATAATTTTAAAATAAATTGTTTTAAAGTTATTTAAGAAAATAGACAAAAATTGACCATTCACCCCCCCCCCCCTTATCTCCGAAACTACTGAGCCTAAAATTTTGAAAAAAATACAGAAAATAAATCTTTACCTGAAGATTACAGGAAAACCTATAAGAAGTCTGTTGTCTTAAAATAACATGGTAAATCTATCAATATTGTGAGTACAAACTTACATTTACAGTTAGAATGTATGGGAGAACATGTTTTTCAACTACAATGTTAAGTTTGTTCTTAAGATAAATTCATCCCAACTACGGAACCCTTCATTGTGCGTGGTCCGACACGCACTTGGCCGGTTTTTAAAAGCCATGATCCTGAATAATAGTTAATTTTTCATATTACTAGATTATCTGTAAGAGTACAGAGTCTACAAAATGTATTTGTAAAACCCATTGAGAATGTCAAAATATTTGATAAAGGCTTGATGCGGGTACCCCTCGGAATCATCAAAGCGTTATCAATCAAATGCGTCGTTTGATTTACTCGTTCCTATATTTTTAGACGTTTCCCTTTTATATTTATTTTTGCTTATCAAGTTATGGTTGACGGTTGCTTTGATGTCAAAATTAGGGTTTTGATTGAAGATGGTTTATTTTGACATTTATGTGCCACTCATTCGTAGCGTAATCAGGCTATAACATTCCCGCTGCTGGGACCCAGGTCTCCTTTCGGTTTGAGGGAGCGGGCTGTTATCTACCACGCGGGCCCAGTGCGGGTTGGTAGATGTCATATGTATTCGAATTTTGTTTTTTTGGTTTTAGATCATGACGTTTTTCTCACGATGTTTTCCTTCACCATTTTGAGAGCAGTGGTGATGAAATAATTGACTCAAAGTAAATCGCCTGTCTGGGTTCGAACTTACGACCTACAACTAGTAAGTCGCGGCCGTTGCCACTGGGCTACCGCTGCTCATTCGTAGGCCACTCACTAATCGGAACGAGAATGCATGGGAAGCCGTCACCTCTTTCTGCGAAGCAGTAATGCTCGCGAAGGAGGAAGCGGAACGCGTGAGGGAGAGGCAACAGCCGCGCCCTCGCGCCCCTAGCCGCCGTAGGAGACGCCCTGGGCGGCGGGAATCGATTGCCGATTCCCAGCCACCGTAGGCGCGGGCTTGCGGACGACGAGTAATGGGCAGCTCGCCGTCCGGTAAGGACCAGGCCCGGGTCGACGGCGCGTTGTGTTCCACGCGCGCCTCAAAGAGATGTCAGCAGTGACGGGGTCAATTGGGCCGATGCCGCCGGGGTCGCGGGTAGTTCAAAAGAGATACCGTGGCCCTGGCACGGGCAGCTGAAGGAACATGGGTGGGTTTTAGTCAGTAAAAGTCTGACACGCCCTCCCGCTCTGCCCAGAGCGGGAGAAGTAATTTGATGATTTCCCACCCAAAAAAAAAAAAAAAAATAAGGCCACTCACTAATATCAGAATGATTGCTCTGTTAAGTGTTAATTTCCTAATTTCGTGTTTCTTATGAAAATTATCGTGTGAGTTACATTTCATAACATCAGGCTTTCTTCGCTTTCATTCCCCGAAAAGTTAGGTAGATACCACATTTCGCCAGTTATGTTTAAAAGCATTAATTTCATGTAATAGGAGGCGAGCCTATTGCCATCAACCGGGCACAAATCCAGACTCCGGGCTGATACCGAGAAAAACCCATAAAATTAACATAAGTGAGTTAAACTCATCAAAATATTAACCGTAATAAATAATCTAGCTCATATTGTGGAATATAAATCGACTGTATTTACATCAATGTCTCTTGAAAAGGGGAAAGGCTCAAAGGGGCCTCGGGAAAAGGCTAGACAGATTAACCTCTTCTTTGAATCACTTCATTTTAAGGCGTTCAAAAACATACTTCTCTTCAAAATAAATGAAGTTTTTATTTAACATTAAAGGCTTTCCCAGAAAAATAGTCCAGGATAATCACACTATCACACTAATATTATAAAGGCGAAAGTTAGGCGGTGTGTGTGTTTGTATGTTTGTTACTTCTTCCACCCAAACGGCTATACCGATTTGGATAAAATTTGGGGTGTACATAGCTCATACCCTGGATTAACACATAGGCTACTTTTTATCCCGGTCTACGTGAGTGAAACCGCGGGGCGCAGCTAGTTTTACATAAACTGTAAAAAAACAAAGAAAACCTACCAAAGGGTTTCCTTTATTGTTCTTGATTAAAATTACGAAATCATTATAATTTTCACTCCACTCAAGCATAATAATGTACCTACACTTCAACAACAAAACCGTTGTAATTTATCGTATAAAACCAACTGAATAAATTATTAATGCTTTATCCCTATAATTTACACCCACGTAAAATTATATTACGCGAAACCCACTAAGAAATTGACTAAAGCTGCTTCAGGGCTGAGCTTCGCTATCAAAGGAATCCAATCTACTTTCCACGGCATAATAGACAAAGGGAAATTCGTGAATCTTCTTGTTTGACGGTATTTTTGTGAAATGAATTCGTTTAAGCAGTCTTCTTCAGTAAATACATTTGGGAAAAACAAACATTGTTGAGGCGCATGTGTATGTTTATATTATAGAAGGCATTTGTTTTCCGGTTTGGTTACTGTGTATAGTGTTTTTCTAATGTGATAGGTTGACAAATAGATCGAGGGTTCACTGATGGAATGCTTTTAGAACTTAACTAGGTTTTTGCGGCTTGACGAAACATAAAGATTTCTTTAATAAATGTAAGTTTGATATAGATATGATACGGTAAGTATGATTAATTGAAAATTATGAATAATTGTCTATCATTATTAATAATTACCGAAATTCGAGGTAAAAGTAAGAAATTAATCACATTTACTTGTGATTATTAATAATGTAGTAACCTTAGTACTTACCGATAAATGTAATAATTTTCAACGTTTATTTAGTATTTTAGTTCAGTACCTACATTTATGTGTTGCGGTAGGTATTATCAATAAATATCTATTGAACAAAGAAATAGAAAAAAGATTTTAATTTTTAATGTTGATTTTACGGAGTCTATGACTTATATAAGCAAAACCAAAGATTTTGCATGTAAGTTTCTTTTATTTATGTATCTGTAAGTACTGTGGTATTATAAATAAATTCCTACTGGAGAAATAACTTCGAGTCTTATTTTATTTTATTACTTTTACCGACGAGAGAAGTGAATTATTAATAACAACTGCTAAAAGTGATGAATTTCAATTTTATATTCACATTTACCAAATCATGAGGTAATTATTAATAATGATGGATAATTATTAATAATTTTCAATTACTCACATTAACCGTAACAGATATAAACCTTCCGGAGTAAATCCTCTAAATAATAGTGAAAACCGCATCAAAATCTGTTGCGCAGTTTACAAGAACAACGCGGCCACGCAGACAGACACGAAAAGCAACTTTAATGTATAATATGTATAGATGAGTGGGTCTCCCTTGTTTGACCGAAAGGAATTTGACTAATTTTCACTTCCCAAAAAATGTTTCTCATAATTTCATTTGCCAAATTATTACTTAGCAAAAAATCTCTTCACAAATAATTGTAACGCAAACCTAATGTTTGGCAAGTGAATGTTTAAACAATAACTTGTTTACCAACTAGTACTTTTACCAATTTTTATGTAGTCAAATATTTCAGTTGGAATAACACATTTGACGCAGAATAAAATAAGCAAAATATTAAGTATCGTCAGTTTTCAAAAAAATCGTAGTCAAAAAGTTTGTAGTTAGTCAATGACAAAAAATTTGGTTCTTTTTTTTAGGTTTTTTTTCCATATTTTTTTCTATATAATCAAGTCGTTTCTACCACCCGCCTGCCGCTGCCGCGGCACCGCTCGCTTGGCTCGTGCGTAGGAGGTCACAGTTTTAATCTAACCTAACCACTTTTTTAAAATAATTAACCTATTCTAAATAATTCAGTTCCGGGTAACCTACTAAAAACAATCTCTTTTTTCTATTAATGCAAGTCGTTTCTGGCACTCGCCGGCTGCTACCGCGGGACCGCTCGCTTCGCTCGCTCGGCTCGTGCGTAGGAGGTCACAGTTCTAACCTTTTTTTTTTTTTTTTTTTATCGTGGAGAAATGCTCATGCATACTGCACTACCACGGGGAGATAGTGCAGTTATGTGGGACTCTAACCCACTAAAACTCCACGGTGTCCTCCTCTGCCGCTTAATGGCGGGAACACGGGCACGCGTTAGCACTCATCCGCGAGCCCGCCACGGCTGTCCGTCACCGGACCCTCCTCTGGGGAGTACCTACTCCCCATCACCGGCGCACCAGAACACCTTGCACGCCGAGACCACCCGTGGGACCAAACCAGCACATGGACGCCAGACGACCCCGTGCCTGGGCACCCTTGGTCCCCCTGCGACGGGTCAGGTCATTGGCCCCGCCGCCTGCCAAATTTCGGCCGCAGAGGATAGGGAGAGCGGCCAACGTCATACCGACACTCCTCCTCCCCTGCGGCCCCACCGCGTCCGCCATCAAACGGTGGCGGCCCCGTCAAGGCCGCGGAAGGTAGGGAGAGCGGCGCACCGCAATACCGGCACTCCTCTCCCGCCGCGGCCTCCAACCCTCAGCCGCTATGCCTCCAAAAAGACACCGCGGCCCGCCTCAGTTGCGGTGTCGCCCAAGCGGCCACCGTAACCTACCCGTTGGCCGCTACGTCGTCGGCTTATCAGGAAAAGCCCTGACGAGCGGCCCCTCCTCGGGTTCCTCTTCGCTTCACCGTGGGTGACCAAGCCACGGCTACTGAGCCCCCCCGCCTCGACAATGCGGGAACCCACCGGGTTCTAACCTAACCTAACCTAAATATCTATTAAAAAAAATTAAGTTCTTTCTAGATCGGTTCTCAATAGCCTGCTAAAAATAATCTCTTTTATTCCATATATTTTTTTTATATAATCTAGTCGTTTCTGGCACTCGCCGGCCGCTGCCGCGGCACCGCTCGCTTCGCTCGCTCGGCTTGTGCGTAGGTCACAGTTCTCACCTAACCTAACCAAACCATTTTTCTTTTAATATTAACCTCGTCTAACTAGTTCGGTTCTCGATAGTCTGCTAAAAATAATCTCTTTTTTTCCATATTTTTTTTCTATATAATTGTTTCTGGCGGTTTCTGGTCGTGGCTGATGGTTTCTGGGGAGGAAAATTGCTTTTTTTTATTATATGATTCCCAAAAAATCTTATTTTTGCCTTAATATTTTTTGTGTTAACAAATCATTTCACCAAACGTATATTGTCTGAAGATTGTTTGCTGTAATAAATCATTTGATTAAAGACCAAATGCCATACTGACATTATACTTGGTAATATTTTGCCAAGTAAAAATTTGACCAAATGAAAATATGCGTACTAAAATCATTCGAAATATTGCAATGGTATAAAAAAGGTTGCTAAAATTTGTTTGGGTAATGAAATTTTGTCAAAATCTTTTCGGCAAAACGGCAGGCACCCATAGATGAGTATTTCCAAATCCCACCTCTTTTAGAGGATTGCCAATATTACCGACTCTAGGGGCAACAATAAAAAAGTTTAAGACGAATCGGTCTTCACTAGGTGATATTATGCTGAAAATACATATTCTGCAAACAAACGAAGCAAGGACGATCGATGCCTGATTTATCTTAAATGTTGTGCCTGTGCACAACTCGAGGAGGAGCTCGTGGCTAAGTAATAACAGCCGCACGGGTCGATCCATCAGGTTAAGCTACGCTTGCCGGGGTCGGTCCGTGGATGGATGACCATATTTACATACTGAGACTCCTCCGTGCCTCGGAAAGCACGTTAAGCCGTTGGTCCCGGCTGTCATTCGTGGATCTTTGACAGTCGTTACGGGTCGTCAATAGCCCGAAAGTCTGACAACCAGTCTTACCAAGGGGTATCGTATTACCCAGTTAATGCGTTATGGAGGGCAGTCGCTCCATGTAAAATACTGGTATTCAGCTGCATCCGGTTAGACTGGAAGCCGACCCCAACATAGTTGGGAAAAGGCTAGGCAGATTGTTGTGCCTGTGCACATGACAACATTGGTTTAAAGAACTTTATTTCTCATAAGGACTTTTAAGTGACACATAACAACAAACAACACCTTCCTGACAACATCTTCCTGTTAACATCTTCCTGATAAAATTAGTATGAAGGAACATTATCGATACATGGACAAATAAAACGCAACTCCAAGGAATAGACCCCTCGAATCGTATTACCACTTCTATTAATATTAAAAATTCCATAAGTTAATTTACGACAGCAGTTTTTATGCAAATCGGCTTGCAACAGCTTAATGTTGACTTGCGAAGTAATCTCTCCGTTTAGGAGCCAAGCGGTCGAGTAGAAGATAGCAGTCCCTGCATAGTTGTTAGCGTAAAAAAAAATAATAATAAAAAAAAAAAAAATTGAAAAAAAAGATAAATATTTATTTTAAACGGTGAGTTTATTCTGTTCAAATTATTTATGAGCTGGAAAAGTATGAGAAATCTTTTAAAAATAAAAGTTAAGCTCTGGCCAAACTGCAGCGAATCCCGCTCGGGTTTTTTTTTTAATGTAGCTTCACAGCTGACAGTAAGTATAACAAAATGATTACTCCAAACATTACGCCAATTACGAAGTACACACATGCAGAACGACATTCGATCGCGTCGATTGTGTCAACTTACTTGCATGGTGGTATGTCACTACTTCGTTGGTCTAGTGGTCGCAAGCACGACTGCTGAGCGCGGGGTCTTGGGTTCGATTTCCAGGTCGGGCAAAGTGTTATTGGATTTTCCATTAGGTACGAATTTCTTAGTAGCAGCCCGGAGTTTGGAAGTTGGCGGTGTGATACCCCCGTGGCAAAAAGCATGTTAAGCTGTTGGTCCTGCGACTGATCTCTCCCCGGTCGTGTCAGATTTCCGATAAATGGAACAGCGAATGCACCTGTGCTTGCGCACGTAGCTGATATCCGTAGAGATTGGCCACCGTAACAGAAATATTATGTTGGTGTCCAAACTGGAGCAAACAGTGGCGTGACTTCCTAATCATCAAAACAATCGACGCGCGCAGTCGCGTCTCGTATACCGCGCGGGATTTGCCTGAGTGTGGCCTAACCTTTATATTTTAAGTGTGGTAATTATACGTCGTAAAACGTTGCATGACTGTGTTAATAAAGTAACATGCAGTATTTTCCTTAATATGTTCTAGCAATCCAACACTTCTGTTTTGCTGTTAATTTTCTGGCTCGGGAAAAATAAAACGTTTTATTTTCAATGTTCAAGCGAAAATAAAACTTGATGACAGTCATTCTGATGCACGATATTAAATATTGGCTGCAGACCAAATGCACCAATGATGTACAAAATTTTGTGAACAATTTCATTTCTTCGGAACGGAGCTGTGATGCACTTTAGCTAAGTAGTAGAAAAGAACACATGTAACATCATACCTGTAATCCGCAAAGGGTTGGACAGAAGTGTACCTATAGTTCCCATATTTCGCCAGTTATGTTTAAGTCCTATGTAATAGGGGGCGAGCGTATTGCCATCAACCGGGCACAAACCCAGATTCTGGTCTGCTACCGCGAAATCCCTGACACAAAACCCAGTAGCAATAGAACAGACGTCGTTTTTAAAGACAGAAAGAAAGAAACCCGTTTATTTAGACACACTTCGTGAAACACAAAAACAAAAGGAAAAAAAAGTGAAAATAATGTTTTAACAACAACAGTGTGTGCCTCACGGCTGCACCAAAAAGGTTCATTTCAGCAATAATCACTCAATCAATCAATCAATCAAAATCATTTATTTCAAACATTTCCAGATCATACGTTATCATCAATCACAAATATTATATAAAAATAATTAATTAAATAATATAAATAAATAAAATTCAAATTGTAAATTTAAATCAAAATCACAAAACCAAATCAAAATCATAAAATTAAATTAATATAATAAAATTAAAATTAAATTCAAATCACAAAATCAACATTATCAATAATACGCCTGCCCTTGAGTCATTTGTTTGTTTGTGATTACATTAACCATATAACAATGGTTAATGTACTTTTTTCTGTCTCGAACTTGCGAGGGATGTTAGCCATATATGCACTATTGCCAAAAAGCCAGTCTTCAGAGTGCATATATTATAGTTCAATCCGACAACAGACCATTTGTCGCACATTTAAGATGAGCGTGGGACATGTCCCCAGTGCTCCTGAACCTCATTTGCAAGATGGAAGTTAGCAGATTAGCTGAACATCACTCTGTTAGCGGTTTACCTCCCGGGGAGGTTAAAAGTGTTATAACGGCTTAGCTGACCGCTTATCTAAGAACAGACCAGCCGAAGTGGCTCCTGTTGCTCCAGGTCCCAGGCCTCGGAGGCCATGTTACAAAGTGGGGCGTCCCCGGCGTCGACGTTTTCACGTCAGATAAGTCGGAGGTTTGTGCGACAGACCGTCACATGGGACTCAAATGATGGCTTGGCAAACTTTTGCGATGCGATTTCAGTCAGAGGTGACAGCATCAACTAGCATGCGTTTTTTCTTCGCCGGATTTAAGAGCGAGTGCTCACTCATGTAAACTCGGAATTGGGACGTCGACGTACTATGTAAAAATCGCCCCACACTGAACCCAGTGTGACTGGCTCCCGTACTTGGAGACGAGAGGCCTCGGAGAGTCAGTACCAGTACAAGATCTATGTAAGATCATCTTAGACCTGATAAGTTGCAACTCCTAAGCTGGAAAATTGGGGGGGGGGGGGGGGGGGCAATCAAGTTGCAAGGGTTGGTAGGGTAGAACAAGAAACTTGATAAAGTGTAATTGGAGATCAATCTGCCTAGCCTTTTCCCAACTATGTTGGGGTCGGCTTCCAGTCTAACCGGATGCAGCTGAATACCATTATTTTACATGGAGCGACTGCCTATCTGACCTCCACAACCCATTAACTGGGTAATACGATACCCCTTGGTAAGACTGATTGTCAGACTTTCGGGCTTCTGACGACCCGTAACGACTGTCAAAGATCCACGAATGACAGCCGGGACCAACGGCTTAACGTGCTTTCCGAGGCACGGAGGAGTCTCGGTATGTAAAGATGGTCACCCATCCATGGACCAACCCCGGCAAGCGTAGCTTAACCTGATGGATCGACCCGTGCGACTGTTATTACTTAGCTACGAGCTCCTCCTAAAGTGTAATTGGAGATAATCTACACTAATTACTTATAAAGCTCCTATTCAGAGGTGAATGTCATAGAGTAGAGTGCATGGCATTAGTCCTAAATAATCGGATCCCAATTCATTTATTTTTATGCATAAAGCATATAATTATGGTACCAACGAACAGATATTAGATCTAAACAGTCTTGTGTCCATTGTTTTCAAAAGCATTATCCTCAGCTAAACCACTACCCAGAAAGTCATGAAATGAAATGAATGACAAAATTATGAGGCTGCCAGAAGAGTTATACTTACCTTAATATTACAAGATATCTCATAGCTTTTAGATGTTCAATAACAGTGCAACCAAGGTGTGGTTCAAAAACACTGACGATCAAGATGTTTACTTAAAAACTACCCTAATCGTTGTTGGATTTACAATAACAGGTGTGGCTAAGCTTGCTTGAAACATTTTTAAACAGACTAAGATACTAGAAGCCTCCTGGAAGTAACATAAGATAGTCTGTGGTAGCCTTCGGGAGGCTGACTGGAGAATAGTTCATCAACAGAATTATTACCTTTGTAAAGTAGTAAAGGAGATGGTTACCTCTCAGGATAAGTTACAATGACCAGCCTATAAGATTCCCACGTTTAGGATAAAGGTCATCTCTCTGTGAGACAATAGGGTTCATCATTAGGATAATTATTAATTCCCTATGAAAAGATTTAAATATGTTTGTGTATGTTTGGTACATGATTCACATTTCAAGTCATTTTAATTGATAAATGAAGAGACTTATACTAGAATCCTTTCTTAGATCATTTACATGTGTCAGTACTTAGACTGTTGACCAAAGTAGGTATTGTAAAAAAAGAGTCATAAATGTTGTTCAGTTTGGAATTTTAACTGTGTCAAGAATGGCATTGATTTTGCTTTTTTCCACATCTATAAAAAAAAAAATATGAGATTCAGAAATATTTGTACTTTTGATTGATCTCATAACTTCCAACTATAATACTTACCTAACTTGTGTTAATTAAGGATATGAGTGATCCAATTATCCTTTAGTAATGAGATTATTATTTTAATTCAGTTTTAGATCTTATTGATTTTAGATAATCATTAAAGCTTCATGTTCACCTTAAATAAGGTAAATAAATAGATTTGCTTCAACTGTCGACCAACTTCATAGAGATTGGTAACAACATAGTAATTAAATTGTGTCTCATAGCATGACAAGTTGAACGTTTCTATAACATTTTATGGAATTTGTTCATTATTGCAGTTTCTAGGATAAATAGATGGAAAACTCTTAATATCTACAGACCGAAATATTCGTTCATTCCATTATAATATTATAATTCACATAGCGTCTACATCCTTCAGGTATTCTTTCACCAGCAGATTTCAAACAGATCTTCAAACGAGTATTATTGTGTTTTGAAAGAAACATAATAGAAATGTTTTGCATTAAAACAAAACAGTTATTATGTTATGAAAAACACAATAATACTCGAGTAAGGCGCTTGCTGTTGAATTTTGAAGACTTCTATGACAGTGACAACTCAAGCTCGCTAAGACCATAGTCACCGCAAGATTTCTTACATGTTGAAAGAACACAGGTAACTAAAAGGGAATGTAAGTACGTATATCTTAACTATTTATAGTATATAAGGCAAGAATTGAGATGCATTCTTCAAACGAGTATTATTGTGTTTCTCATAACATAATAACTCTTTTGTTTTAATGCAAAACATTTCTAATTTTATTGGACTTCGGACATCACTAATTTGTTATATTGCTATTAAATTAATATCGGGGTGAGAGCCTGGTGATCTGTTACACAAGTTATCCTAGTATGAACGCCAGTCTCTCACAAAGGATCATATTTTTGATTTTTGTAATAACTTTATGATTCTTGTCTCTATTTATAAAATAATACTAAGTGAACCTTTGTGAAGAGAGAAATAAATAAAGATTACTATTACTAATTATTTATTTATTTAAAGCATACACTACAAAAAAATACATGTTAAAATAGCCATGTTATTATCACATATCATAGTGAAGCCTTAATTTAAGGCTGCCACGGCATGCATAAAATATAGGAGTAAAAAAAATGCAGTTCAAAAAACTATTCTATTACTATTACTAATAATTCAAATTTTCAAATTCAAATTCAAAACATTTAATTCAGACTTTTGGTCCATAGAGTGTTAGTAGTACATCAAAATGACTTAAAGCTATGTTAGTAATTCACACATACAACAAATAGAAAAAACGCCAGTCAGCCTACAATATGTGCAGACCAATCCAATGCCTCCACATAGGACTATGGATGTAGTCTGCAATTACCCTCAGGTAGCTGTTGGGACTGCCCCTAACCCTTCGCATCAGCGATGCTGCTCTCTTACGTATAATGGCGTGAAAGCCGTCCACTTGAGCCTCAGCAAACATCGCTGATGCACTGCAGCAGCGAGGCAATCCCATCAGCAACCTGAAAGCATTGTTATATTGGACCCGCAAGGCACCAATAATGTAATTATGCCGTTATAGTGTTTACACAAAAAATAACTTAAATTTTCTACGTGTTTTAATTAAAGCTCTACTGCTGAGCATGAGATTCTGGGTTCAATTCCCAGGTGAGGCAAAGTATTATTGGGTTTTTCCTTCAGGAATTTGTCAGTAACAGCCCGGAGTATGGATTCGTGTCCGGTTGATGGCAATAGGCTCGCCTCCTATTACGTGGGACTTGATCATAACTGACGAAATGTAGGTGTGCCTAACCCATCGGGGGATACAGACGTGATATTATCTTACGTTATCACACTATATAATATTATAAAGGCGAAAGTTTGTGAGTGTGTGTGAGTATGTTTGTTACTTCTTCACGCTCAAACGGATAGACCGATTTAGATGAAATTTGGTATGTAGACAGCTTATACCCTGGATTAACACATAGGCTACTTTTTATCCCGAAAAAATGTAGTGCTCCCGTGGGATGAGCAAGAAATTCAAATATATTTGCTACTCTTTCAAACTCAAACGCCTCGACCGATTTTGATGAAATTTGGAGTGGAAGTAGCAGACATCCTGTGTACACATAGCACACATAGGCTACTTTACATCCTGAAAAAATGTAGTGTTCCCGTGGGATGAGCAATTTTTTTGTGAATACTTTTCTCACCGATTAAATAATACACGTTTTAGTGTATCTCATAAACCGCGGGTAACACCGCGGGGCGCAGCTAGTGTTCAATAAAAGTGAATCAAATGTATTGAACTGTGTAATATTTCTATCACAAGTTGCATTCGAAACAGTGAATTCACTCTAAAAGCATAAATTCTAGCTTACTAACAATTTAAGCAACACTTATAAGCCTTCCAGAGTTAAGCGTAGCTTAACAACAGATTTAACAAGGATTAGGAAAGCTCTTAATTAAAACCGACAAGTTTAATTGTTTGAACAGAGTTGCGTCCATTTTCAGTTGACCTGACTTTTAAGTAATCTGTTTAAATAAGTTCAGTAATTGGATAATACACAGTACTTACCAATGGCTTTAATTTTGACAGTTCAACAACATTCATTGCGTTATTTACCTACTTTTCTCAAACATGCTTGGGGATTCCAGCTTTATTTTGACAACCTTCTTCGAAACAAATCGAAAATGCTGTACTTGTCAAATAGATGCGAGCATGCGGCTGGCAATGTTAGCATGAAAATATATATAATATATACATATCTGTCGTGTTTTGCGGCCGAATAAATTACTATGAAAACTGTTTTGAAAATGGAATTAATTTTTTACTTCGACACATGGCAACCACTGAGGTAACTTATCAAAGATTATATTTAAATTTCGAACTGGCTTGCAAATAGAGCTTTTAAAAGTAAAAAAAAAAACAAATGAACATATTATTGGCGCGTGAAAAATTATCGTTGGTCGTCATTGATTTTGGAACTTTTGAAAAAGTACAAGTCTTGGGCGCAACCAGGCATTGATGGACGAACGTGAAAGGCCGCGGCAGTAACGTACTAGGTATTGTTGAGTAGACAATTTTTTTGAACTTAATATGAAGTTGGGATTAGGAATATTCTTTAAAATCATTCAGATTGTCGTTGAAACTGTGTTACGCAAATAAGGTGCTATTTTATAGTCAGTTCAATTGTTAAACAAATTGTGCTAAAGCCTACATAATCTCAGCTCAGCTCAGCGAGCTATGGAATGGACTATGCTTGGAGTCTCTTTGAGGGATCGAATCCGCAAAGAGTTGATCCGACAGAGGACCAAACTTGTCGACATAGCTCACAGAACAAGCAAGCTGAAGTGGCAATGGACCAGTCATAGTAGCCGTAGAACCGATGACCGTTGGGGTAGACGTGTTCTTGAGTGGAGACCGCAAATCGGCAAACGTTAGGTAGGACGCCCTCAGGCTAGGTGGAGCAACGATGTTCGCAGGGTGGCTGGTAGCAGCTGGATGACAGTTGCCAAAAATCGAGTTGAATGGCGTGCAAAAGAAGAGGCCTATGTCCAGCAGCGGACAGCTATAGGCTGATGATGATACATAATCAGCATATAACATTCCCACTGCTGGGACACAGGTCTCCTCTTTGTGAGAGGGTGTGGACCGTAATTTACCACGCGTGCCCAGTGCGGGTTGGTGCTAAACAATCGATAAGAGGAATTATTTTTCATTTGGCACTTTTAAAACAAAAGAAAAACGCAAAGTTCAGCTTTGAACTTCGACGGAATGAGTTGATTGATTGCGTTAATTTTAAATTTAGAATTATCATTACCACTATTAAGCAGATTCATCAATGGCATTGGTTCTTTGTCTGTACTAACAAAGCTATACAGAACGCGCGCTAGCTCCGAGGAATCGAGGGCTGAGGAACCGGGCGGTTTTCAGCGGTTTCAGCGGTTTTCAAGCACATACTATCTAGTATGTGCTTGAAAACCGCTTTTAGTAATTAAGCCGTAAACATCATCATGTCTGAGTCATCCGCGACCCATCCGTAATGATGCTAATGACACGAAACTCTGTATTGCATATATGTATGCAGCGCGAGATAATAATGACACTTGAAGGTACTTAGGCTCAAAACTTTTCAACCCCCCTGGTATGTCGGTACTTCTTTATTCCCCTTCCCCCTTACTAACATATCTCCCTAAACTATTCTCTTCTCAAAATGAATATTGTTTCCAGAACGTTCGGAGGCGCTAAGCGGGCGGCTGTCGAAGTCTGCGTCGGAGCTATCATGCGCGCCCGCAGCCACTTCCTCCCCGCCCCGCGCCCGCTCCGCTCATCACCACACACCGCTCTCCGTAGTACATAGGACGCAGCATTTCTTTACTAATTTGAAGGTAAGCAGCATAAGCGACAAATATTTAGTGAATGAAATAGAAGCATTGGTTTTGGCATCGTAAGTAGGCACATTTTGGATTTCGAACGGACGCCAACGTGTCTCTTTTATTATTAACCGACTTCAAAAAAGGAGGTTCTGTATTCGACCCGTATGTAAGTATGTATGTATGTTTGTTCGCAATTTTCTCAAAAACTTATAAACCAATTTTGATGATTATTTCACTAACGTAATCTACATACTTTCAGAAAGGTTTTAGTATAAAATAATATACGAAGTTATATGCATAAATGCACTGTATCTCCGGCATTTCTAAGCGGATTTTGATGATTCTTCTTTTCGTTCGATTTGGGCTTACCTACTTATGTAATTGTATATTCAACTAAAAATGGAAAAATAAATTTACTTTTAAAAATGTAAAAAACCGACTTCAAAACCAAAAACGAATAAAATCACTTTCATAAAACACTTAACAGCTTCTGAAGACGGTGTCTTCAATTCCACAATGCACTTTAGCTTGACACTGACTTCAGAAGCTGTCAAGTGTTTTATGAAAGTTATTTTATTCGTTTTTGGTTTTGAAGTAGGTTTTTACTTTTTAAAAGTAAATTTTTAGTCGTTTTTAGTTCAGTTTACTAACATAGTTTTTAAGTTATTGTTACTAATATTTTATGGATTCTATGTGCTACTCCGAAATAAAGAATTTATTATTATTATATTATAATAACACTCGATGACCAATGACCTAGTAAAGGCCACAGGTATCCGCTGGATGCACAGAACCGGTCGAAGTGGCGGTGCTTGGGGGAGGCCTTTGTCCAGCAGTAGACATCTTTCGGCTGAAATGATGATAATAACGTTCGAAGACAAATAAGGCTACATACTGTTATTTTACTGCTATAAAGTGTGCTGTAAGTATAGTTACCAGGTGAAACTGACTATTATATACACTACTAAAAGGATCTTTTGGTGCTTGAATGGTATTGAAACACCGTACTAAGCTTGGCCACTTCAAGGACAAATTGGTGGCATTGATTTTTTTTTTTTAAGAGAACTTTCTTCTAGTAGTTGAGTATGCAGTAAAATTATGTAGAAGATGGTCAATTACAAGTTTCCACTTACATAAACACCAGCTTGTGCCCGCATGGAGGTCGGAAATTATCCCACGGGAACGTACTACCGGGATTAAGAGTATCCTATGCCCTATTCCAGGTCATAGTCTACCCATGTGCCAAATTTCATTCTAATCCGTTCAGCCGTTTTAGCGTGAAAGCGTAACAAACAAACTCACTTTCGCATTTATAATATTAGAGATTTGAACCTGTAACGAATCTATTGAAATAAAAGGGGAATAGACACGTAAACAAAATATTAAGATTAAGAGATTAAGGGATTAAGAGTATCCTGTGCCCTATTCCAGGTCATGGTCTACCCATGTGCCAAATTTCATTCTAATCCTTTCAGCCGTTTTAGCGTGAAAGCATAACAAACAAACTCACTTTCGCATTTATAATATTAGAGATTTGAACCTGTAACGAATCTATTGAAATAAAAGGGGAATAGACACGTAAACAAAATATAATTTAAAGAAAGATAAAAAATACAAATTTTAGTAAAAAACACTTCCCTACCTAACACACGCTCTCAGATTTTTTATAATGATAAACCCTCTTTTTGGGCTTCGCTGCAGTCGGTTGGAAAGGTGAAGTACGACCACCAGGGCAGGCCAGATATCAGGCCTCGTCAGCGCTGAAGCCTGATTATTCCAAAGTAGTACCGCACGGGTTGGTTTCCTCAGCACGGAGACCCCGAGTCAAGCAGTAGGGTATAATAGTTTTGACTTCTTGTCACGGACATGTTTCCCTCACGGAATTCAGGATCGAAAAACGCCTCGGAATGTGGTGGTCCTTGCTTATAAAGCCTCGTCTCGTATCAAAATTTTTCACCACGTTCTTTTTTAGAGATTTTCCAGTTTTGAAGTCTTTCTTTCAAAAAATGCCACTTGTCTGTAATCGAATCGGCCATAATTATCAGTATTCATTCAAGAACCTCTTTGCTGAATTCTGAGAGCATGTCAATTATTTTTATAAATCTAATTTAGGACACAGTTATTCAGTAAACAATTAAAATTATCTATAAAATACAATATTTGGGCTAACATATTGATAAAAATAATTTAAATTATATAAATCAAAAGTAACCTTCATAGACTATGCTAGTAATAAACTCTATGAAAGAAAATTTGGAAGAAAAAGTAATGATAGTTTGACAGCCTGACATAAGTGTCATAACAATGAAAATTAAAGAAAAATCGTTTTAGACCGATTCGCAAAATATTAATGCAAAATCATAGAAGTATGATATACAGGGTGTCCAAGAACCTGGCGTCCAACTGGATTCCCACGATGCCCCAAGTTCTAACAGTACTCAGAAAAATATTTTAAAAAATCCACCCCATGTACTTACAGAATTATACTGATTTCAAAAAAAAAGGGGAAATGAGCACCCTGTGACATACTTTTGAATGCTGTGACTGCTAATGCTGATAATTTCGATATTTCTTGGAGGTTTTGTAATCTAGGGTATTGCTGTGTCTAAATAGAATGTAAAAATAATGTACTTATTGTACCATTTTAAAATAAAATATTATTTTAACTAAAGGTGATATGGAAAACTATTGAATTTCGCAACTTTGACCGACTGTAGTGTAAAAAAAATGTACCAAAATAGTATGGCAAGTGACGTCAAATTTTGACGCGTTTATTCCTCTTTTTAAAAAGGTATAATACTTACACATTAATTTGAAAAAAAAAAATTTGATAATATTTTTACTCAACAACCCAATTTTTACGAAGTGCCTACCTACTAACGGTAACTGTCGGACCCTTTCTTATCTTAGAAACTGTTATGTTACTACTATTATTTACTTCGGTTCCAAGAGTGAGCAAGAAGGAAATACACACAGGTAGATGGGTTCCCAGTAGAATAAAAGCAAAGAATGTTAGTTTAAAGATATTTTATTACAATAAATGTTCAAAATGTTGACCACCCGCGGCAATACAAGCTCTCACTCTCCTTAAAAAGGACCGCTTTATGTTTCGCGAGTAACTTTTTTGACGTATCACCTGCACTGCTTGTGTTATCTTCTCACGAAGGTCAGCGATGTCATTAATGGGCTTCGCATAAACGAGCTCCTTCATAGTTCCCCAGAAAAAAAAATCCAGCGGATTTAAGTCAGGTGAGCGGGCTGGCCACGGGATTGTTCCTGATCGCCCAATCCACCTGTTCGGGTATTGCTCGTCCAAAAACTCTCTAACGGATACGCGAAAATGTGCTGGACAGCCGTCGTGTTGGAACCACATATCTGGTGGGGTCTCTTCTAGTAAGTTTGGCAAATCATTTTGAAGAAAATTTAAATATGATTCGCCAGTCAAATTCTCGGGCATCTCAAATGGACCAATAATATTCCCACAGAGAATACCGGTCCACATGTTCACTTTGAACCGGTACTGGGATCTATCTTCTCGCATCAAGTGCGGATTTTCCACATGCCACTCGTGCAAGTTGTGTAGGTTCATGTAGCCATCCTTCTTAAATGTTGATTCATCTGACCACAAAATTTTGTCGATAAAGTTTTCGTCTTCTCGATGTTTTTGCAGGATTGTTTCACAAAACGCGACTCGGCTCGGATAGTCTCGAGGTAAAAGACTTTGCACTCGCTGTACGTGGTACGGATGATATTCTTCTTTTTGGAGAATACTGTGTGCTGTGCTCTTCGGTATCCCCGTATCAGCTTCTATTCCTCGCACAGAGATGCTTGGATTTGCCGACACCGCCTCTAAAACTTCATCGCGTATGAAGTCATTTACGGGTCGTCCTTCACCAGCTACTTGATTGGGGAACCGCCCGTCACATAGTGATCTGTGCACATTAATGAAAACTCGATGGTCGGGATATCGCGTAGCCCTCGGATACCTTTCTCTGTAAAGTCTCGCTGCAGCTCGTCCATTACCTCTACATTCTCCATAAATGTAGTGCATATTTGCGTATTCTTGCGGAGTGTAGGTCGCCATGGTAGCACACACAAAACACAAACTGTCCAAACACAGGCAAAGGTCGTCGTAAAGAGTTCGTTTCAAAGTCCAGAGCACAAAGAGTAATCGAGTCCAATAAACAAAGCTTTAAATCGTAGTACGTGATCAATGGTAACAATAAGAGAGAGGTGCGTAGTAACGGCAGGAGGCAGTGACGCGTACTGACCGTACTGTTATCCTAAATAGCACGATCCCAGATAGCGTCACTATCTATCTCACTCGCACCTCTAACCTTTTTCTCCCTCACTCTTACCTGAATAATGGGGTACCATAAAGAAGAACCAGCAAATCGCAAAGATAGTTTCTGTCGTGCTCCCTCCTGTTGTAATAACGAATCACTATGGTGAGATGCATGCACATACCGTCCCTTACGGTCTAACCTGTTTTTTGAGAGGCCTGTTGTTATTTTTATGAGCATACAATAGTAATTCTTTAGAGGTTAGATTCAATTCGTCGTAAATTTTTCTTTCTAAGAATTCTGTTAGACATCGTAAAAATTGGGTTGTTGAGTAAAAATATTATCAAAAATTTTTTTTTTCAAATTAATGTGTAAGTATTATACCTTTTTAAAAAGAGGAATAAACGCGTCAAAATTTGACGTCACTTGCCATACTATTTTGGTACATTTTTTTTACACTACAGTCGGTCAAAGTTGCGAAATTCAATAGTTTTCCATATCACCTTTAGTTAAAATAATATTTTATTTTAAAATGGTACAATAAGTACATTATTTTTACATTCTATTTAGACACAGCAATACCCTAGATTACAAAACCTCCAAGAAATATCGAAATTATCAGCATTAGCAGTCACAGCATTCAAAAGTATGTCACAGGGTGCTCATTTCCCCTTTTTTTTTGAAATCAGTATAATTCTGTAAGTACATGGGGTGGATTTTTTAAAATATTTTTCTGAGTACTGTTAGAACTTGGGGCATCGTGGGAATCCAGTTGGACGCCAGGTTCTTGGACACCCTGTATACATGTAATAATGAATGTAAAGTGTAAGTATGATGTAAAATGACTGTAGTACGTAGATACTATAAACCTTATTTATAAACGTTACTTATAGTGTAATGATTATCGACTGCTTTTCACGTTAAAACGTCCCATAACTTAGTCAACGTTTACAAATAAACCTTAAAGATGTATAAAATAGAAAAATCTGCTTCAATTTAAGCACAGATTTTCTCAAGATGTAATCTTTCACCGTTGTGGCGGCATCTACATCGCCACATACGAACTACGCGTCACAATGACATGACGTCACGCAATCCTGCATCGCGCAATTAGAGTTTACCGCGCGACTAGCATATATGCAATGTCTCGACATCAACCGTCGGGCAGTTGCCGGGCAGTTGCCCACCAGACACAACACCCGTCTGCACGCTTAGCATGACCGCCATAGAAACGGGTTTTGTCGATGGAAGAATAGACAAAATGTGAGATTGCCATGCTAAGACGCGTAGAATGCGTAGAAATATTTCTACTATCTGCCATTTTGTCTATTCTTCCGCCGACAAAACTCGGTCGGAGGATCTTCCCTTTTCAATGGAGGATGAGTGAACTTTACACCCTGTTCCTCATGCCTCCATACCGTCATTCGAAAATACGAGTAAGCCAGGAAGTAGGAATGCGTAAAAATAAAACAAATATCAATTGGAAGTCCCGTCATCCAATTTACCTACGTCAAATGCAGCCTGACTCAAGCTAAGGGTTCGATTTCTGCTTATAACAGGTATTTATATGACCTAGATAGTTGAGGTCAGATCGGGTTTAAACACAATACAAGAAAATTCTGATAGAAAATTTAATTAAATTTTCTAAGTACCATAAAATTAGAATGGCTACTTAATTATATACGAGGGGGGATCAAAATGTAGTGAGAATGCGATAAATTATAATGACTATTTATAACTTAATAATTTATTTTTCTACATAGTCTCCAAGTCTCTCTAAACACCGAGTCCAGCGTTTTTCCAAGACTTCAATCCCTTTCAAAAAAAAAGTTTTGTCTTGGTCCTGCAAAAAGCTCTCCACGGCATCCATCACCTCGTTATCGTCTTTGTACCTGTTTCCCCTTAAGTATTCTTTGAATTTGGGGAACAGATAAAATCGCTAGGCGCCAGATCTGGTGAATAAGGGGGGTGGTCAACCAATACGAAGCCAGCTTGCTGAATGGGAGCCATCGCAACTGCCGACCTGTGCGCGGGTGCGTTGTCGTGATGAAACAGCACGCCCCTGCGAAGTTTCCCTCTCCTTTTCTCTTTGATGGCATTGCTCAACTTAGGAATTAATGCTGCATAATATTGGCCTGTAATAGTGGTTCCACGCTCCAGGTAATCAATCAATCAACAATATCCCTTCTGTGTCTCAAAATATTGAGGCCATAACCTTGCCAGCCGATGCCACGGCACGAAACTTCTTCGGGGTCGGTGATGATGGCCGTTTCCATTGCGAAGATTGCTGTTTTGTCTCGGGATCAAAATGATGGACCCATGTTTCGTCCATTGTTACGAAACGAGACAAAAAGTTTTCAGAATCTTCTTGAAACTTGTCCAACAATATCTTCGAAATGTCAAGTCGATTTTGTTTCTGACTGTCGGTTAACATTCTCGGCACCCATCTTGCGGAGACTTTTCTCATATTCAAAGATTGTTTCAATATGGATTGAATACTTCCATATGAAATGCCCGTTTCTTGAATTAAGTATCGGATGGTGACTCTTCGATCGCTCAATACAATTTTCTCGACTTTCGCAACATTTCCTTGGGTGACTGACGTCGATGGACGGCCGCAACGATGTTCGTCTTCCGTGCTCGTTCTCCCTACTCGAAATTGAGAAGCCCACCTAGCGACAGTGGAATAAGGCGGAACAGACTCTCCTAATGTTGCCTCCAAATCGCAATGAATCTCTTGCGTCGTTAACTTTTTTAAACAGAGGTATTTAGTAACGGCTTGCACTTCGTTTTCTCCATTTTCGAGAACACGTTCCGACACGAAGCAAACAAATGACTACATTCAGAAAAAAACAAAAGAGAATCGAAGATTTTTTTCTTTATTAATATTACAAATATGTATCTGAGCTATGTCTGCCACTATATATTTTTTTTCTTACCAAAGAGTATGTCGTTCTCACTACTTTTTGATCCCCCCTCGTATTTTTTTAATAGTAGGAAAGTTTTTGTACGAAAGCAAAGTAATCCTATTGCTAAGTTGGGATTTAGAAGCATATAAAGATAATGGTTGGTACTTACCTAAATCTTAACAAGATCTCTTGTTGGAGATAAAATAATAATAATAATATTATATTACTATCAGCTGAAACAAAGTCTTTAACTACAAGTTGTAATTTAATTAACTGACAATCGTTTGGGGTCATTGTACTCATTATAATGAACAACTTTTACTATGGGACCAAACCTGAAATCGCGAAAGAAATCAGCTGTTTCCTATATTTTGCCGAGTTAACATAAATTTAGGGAACAGCTGATTTTATTTCTCGATTTCTGGTTTGCTCCCGTATTAAAAGTTGTTCATAATAATGAGTAAGTACAATGACCCCTTAAGAGGTTGTCAGTTATTTAAATTACACCTTGTATTATGTATACATATGTCGCAGCCAACTGGTTTAATTAGCCGTTTGGTCAACCGCCTAGCCATTTCACTAAACGCCACCATATTCAATCAACGGCCTGAATGATATTCAGCCGATGCGTCTAATACAACATTTAATGAACTGGCTGGCTGATGCCAGCCAGTTCATTACCATTTGACCTAGAAAGCTGAAATTTTGCACAGAGGTTCCCTTTTTATAATGTAGACAAGGAAAAAGGAAGGAATTCCCGGTTGTATGTTTCAACACACTCACTCACAAAACACACGCAAACCCACCCTCATCCCCATTTACATATGATTACTTTTATTGAATTTCCACTTAAACATTTACATACATACATACGCACACACACATACACACACACACACACACACACACACACACACACATTTAATTAGTTAGTCTTTTATTTTATTTTGTATTTTATTTTGTACCTTGCTGTGAAAGAGCGGAGTCTCCTAATACAGGCATTGTTTGCTTACAAGGAGGCTCCAATCACTAATTGTGTTTTTTTTTTATTTATTATGGTTACGAAATAAATATTTTTTTTTTTGTGACATCCACGCGGGCGAAGCCGCTGGAAAAAGCTAGTAAATTACAAAGGTACAAGTCCGAAATGGGCTGCAGACAGCAAACAACAACCGCAAACTTTATCGTCTTACAAACGACAAACGTAAACGTCAACGTCAGATATCTGTATCAACTCATAGAAACCTATGATTCGCTTGCAGTTTGCGGTTGCAGTTTGCAGTCTGCAGCCCGTCTCGGACTTGTTTCTTAAAACTCAAAATAAACGTACCTAATTACAACTGCCAAATTGCTACATAATGCGATGCCTCGCCGTCTTCCATAATTTTGTGATCTATAGGGCTCTCAATACTTGCACTTGCTGCTCGTTTCTCGCCAACTTGTTTTGAGTTGCTAGCTCTACTCGCTTCTCATGATTCGTCGGCGCGTGGCGATGGCGGGGTGAAATTATTGATGGTGGTGGTGGTTGGTGATTGATTGTTTATTCTTTAAAGTTAAAGTTCGTGAGCACATTCGCAAGAAGTTGGCAGTATCATCACAACGGTAATGTTTTTTCCATTGTTTGTCTTATTTGTTTTAATTTAATCGTGTATTAGTGTATTTGTGCTTATATTTACATATAATTAGGTATACATTATTATATTTTTAGTTTGTAATAGGAAAATGAGTATCTTTATATTTGAATAAATATTTATTCCTTAATTTTTCATAATTACACCTGCCACTGTTTGTCTCTGCATCACCCAAAGGTTGACTAGTAGAAAATGCCTATGGCATTAAGTCCGCCTCTGTACATTTGTGTGCTTGAAGTATTAAATAAATAATAATGCAAGTTTTGCCATTCAATAAAATCGCATGCGACTTAATTTTAGACGGTGCCAGTTAAGACGTGTAGAGCGTCTAACCAGCAACGCCACCATTGGAAAATTAATAAGTCTGGAGAAGTGGAAAGATAAGAAACATTTTGAAATTTCCTATGCTCACATTTTTAGTCAGATGAAGTAGAATTTTATTGTATCAAAAAAATTAAACCTCCTATAGTATAGTTAAAATCTCGCTGCAGACTCGGTCATAAATCATTCGAGTGTTTCGCTCTCTTTCCCACTCACGGGCATTATGGGCAGGCCACGCCCACACGTAGTCCTGTGCATTACTGCAGTCGATGAGTGATATCGATAGTTTTGTATATTTATAAATGGGTGATAGAAATAAATACACATGTTTTTTTTATTTTATTACCAAATTAAATATTACAAAAACATATTTGTTAATTACCCTCTTTTTATGTAATTAAGAACGTAAAAACATATTAGTTTTTATATAATTACCTTCTGTTTATAGAATTAACTAATGGATACTAATGTGTTCTTACGAGAAGGAAGTCTCGTAAAAACACATTAGTACTCATTAGTTACCCTGCATACTTAATGAATGCAGTATGTTTACGTGATAACCTTAATGATTCTGTTATCGATAATGGCCTTGAGCGCGCGCAACTAGCGCACATGCCTACTCCGATTATGATTTATGACCAAGTCTGCAGCGAGATTTTAACTATACTATAGGTTCGAAGCTACAGCTATAACTTCGAACCTATCATCCGACTAAAAATGGTAGCATAGAAAATTTCAAAATGTTCCATATCTCCTGACTTATATTTTTTGTTTCTCAATGGTGGTGCTATTAGCAGTTATAAGTACTCACCTTAATTGCCCTTCAATTTTATGGTATGCCACTGGCTATAAACTTGTACCGTGTAAATTGAGCTTTCGGCACGAGACTCGGTACCGTGTGCCGTTATAAAGTTTATAATTTACGATCGTATTTCGGCTCTGATTCGCCACAATAATCCTTGGTTGGAATAAGGTTGGTGTAAACGAACTCATTTTTCATTGTATACAAGGTGTTAACCGAATTTGATCATTATTCACTTTCAATAGAAATAAATGTAATTTGGTGTTAATGATCTTAGAAAATTAATCCATCAGGTTTAGCTACGCTTGCCGGGGTTGGTCAGTGGATGGGTGACCATCTTTACATACCGAGACTCCTCCGTGCCTCGGAAAGCACGTTAAGCCGTTGGTCCCGGCTGTCATTCGTGGATCTTTGACAGTCGTTACGGGTCGTCAGAAGCCCGAAAGTCTGACAACCAGTCTTACCAAGGGGTATCGTATTACCCAGTTACTGGGTTGTGGAGGTCAGATAGGCAGTCGCTCCATGAAAAATAATGGTATTCAGCTGCATCCGGTTAGACTGGAAGCCGACCCCAACATAGTTGGGAAAAGGCTAGGCAGATTGATTGCTCTTAGAACATTAATATATTTTTTTTTATACTGTACTAGCTTTTGCTCGCGGCTTCGCCCGCGTGGATGTCAAAAAATATCCCATGGGCACGTACTACCGGGAATCCTTCCTTATTCATTGTCTACATTATAAAGGGAACCTCTCTGCAAAATTTCAGCTTTCTAGATTCAAGGGTTTGGGCTGGGCGTTGATGAGTAAGTCAGTCAGTCAGGACTGCTCTTTTTATTCATATAGATTTATTGAATAAATCATTATTCCTCTGCCCTTATCCCAATTCATTGAGAGTCGGCGCATTTCTTTTTTCATACTTTTCGTCAATCGTCATCACTCACTTTCTAGCCCTAGCATCTTTCATACAGTCCATCCATCTTTTCTTTGGTCTTCGCCTGCTCATATAGCCAAAACACAAAACAACACAAAACTTTCCTCACGACGTTTTCCTGCTTCCTCTATTTTTTTAAATAAACGAACAGTCTTGAAATATTGGAGAAGTACATACGGTCAGCAATAGAATTTGGTTAACACTGCTACTTTTTAACCGACTTCTAAAAAAGGAGGAGGTTCTCAATTCGGTTGTAATTTTTTTTTGACTTCATCTATATTGACACAAAATGATTCAATAAACTGCTTTTTTTCGTTTAACTGCTAAGAGTTTGTTCTTAAAATTTTAAGTACTTCTGTAATATTTTTTGTAAAACTGCAAGTGTTAATCGACTTTTGTTGCTGACTGTACATGAAAATCTGTCGATTTCCAAAAACCTCTCATTTTTGAAGTCTGTTAAAAAGGCAATGTGATGGTTTTTCCTCTATATGTAAAATTGTAAATGACTAGATTTCCCGCACCAAAGGGATACCGCGCTTTTCACACGGGTCATCAACGGTTTTTTTTTTTTTTTTTTTTTTTTTTTTTTTTTTTTTTTTTTTTTTTTTTATAATACAGAAGAGTACTTCACAAATCTTCTGCCAAACTGCAGGACAGTTTGTCGGCAGTGTTCTCGTGGACACAGCTCTTAAGTTTACTTAACACTAATGCAACATTATAAAAGATAAAAGGCAAGGGGACACAGTTTAATTACTTACATAGACGTAACGACCTGCCCGCCATCCCAGCACGCGCGGCGAAAGCTCATGCTCCTAGCGTCCCGACCACCGCCACAGCCACCCCCCCCTCCGGTGGGAGACGAGCTACCCAGCGCGAGTGAGTCACCGCGGCGGCCGCCCGACCGCCAGCAGCACGGCGCGCGCGCCCGCTAGCATGGCCGACAAGTTAGGTACATAATATGTACACTTCACCCGACGCACCCGCACAGACACTCGCCCAACCCAGCCGCCAAAAATGAACTTTATTTCAGTTGAACTAAGCTATACTTTCCATAATGCAAGTATTACGCGAATCTCCGGGCAAATACGCCAAGCGAAGTGACTTCTTAATAATCAATAATTAGGTAAGGTTCCATCGCTAAGGACACAGACCCAAATAGTGCTTACGCAGAATATTTTTTAAGACATTTTTAGAAACTGTTTCGGTAGAAATTTCCTTAGGTAATTCGTTTAACAATGTTGGAACTAGCCATTTCCGCGTCCTTTGACCAAAATAATTCCTCACCTTGGGGACCGAGTATTTGTTTCTCTGTGTCGCTTTACGGGTTGGTCGGTTATACACTCTCTTTTCCATGTGTTCGTTTTTGTTGTGCTGTTCTAAAATTATAGTTGTTTTTACTTTTTTCTGTATGGGTAATATTCTACAAATTTTAAATAATTTCTCGTATTCCTTATTAATGCTATCTTTAGTTACCTTGTTTACTAGTAATTTTAATAATCGAATTTGCAATATTTTAATTTTATTTAAATGTACCGGAAACGTCAGTCCATAACCACCCAAACCGTAGTTTATTGTTGCCTCTGCAAGTGCATGATATAGAATATACAGTACCCGCCTACTAACTATATATTTTAAATTGTTAAGTTTCCCCAGTACGGAGCGCAGTCTGTTACATACAGTGTCTACGTGTGCGTCCCAAGTGAATCGTTCATCAATTAATAATCCTAGGTATTTGTATTTCGCAACACGCTCAATACACTCACATTGGCAGTTTGCATAGCTATCGTGAAGGCATTCGTACGAGTGGCCCTTTATCGAGATACAGGCAGTCTTAGCTAAGTGATTATACGGGGACGATATCAACATACACTTGGTTTTTTTTACATTAATAAGGATACCATTATCGTGCGCCCATTTGACCACACTATCCAAATCCTCCTGCATCGCTGACCGGATCAGTTCACAGTCCCGACCGCTGTATGTCAAGCACGTATCGTCTGCATACATGTACGCGTTACAATTTTTAATGACATTTACCATACTGTTGACGTGCATGATATACCCTATTGGTCCATAAACCGACCCGGTAGGCACTCCGTAATCGACTTTACCGAGGTTACTGTCCACTCCTTTAACCCTAACTTTTAGGTACCTATTATCTAGATACTGCCTGAACCAACCTTTTACAGGGCCCCGTATCCCACACTCGTCCATGGCCTGCAGCAAGCCCTCATGCTCCAAAGTATCAAAAGCTTTTTTAAAATCAATAAAGGTCAATAGAACCACCTCTTTTTTATTCAATGAGGTATTTAGGTCATCTGTAAACTTACTTAATGCCGTTGCTGTGCTTCTATTTGGCCTAAAACCGTGCTGAATGTCAGTTAATATATTATTATTTTCTAAAAACTTTGTGATTTGTCCTATAATTACTTTTTCAATGATTTTATTGATTACACTTAATATCGCGATGGGCCTATAATTTGTGTACTCTTTATATTTCCCTCCCTTAAAAATTGGTCTAATAATTGCGGTCTTTAACTCATTAGGGTATACCTGTCGTTCTATACACTTATTAATGAAATGTGCAAGAACTTGGCTGATAGGGAACTTAATAGTTTTTAAATCCTGTACTCGGATGCCATCAGAGCCTGGGGACTTGCTGCAGCTTAACTTATCTATAATTAAACATATATCTCTAGGGCAGACCCTTTTAAATCTAAAACTTACATCACTTTCTTTTACATATTGTTTTCTTTCATAAAACAAATGGTTACATAAATGGTTCTGTTTTAGAAAACCAATTTCATTAGTAAAAGTATAACAGAAATTATTACATACGCTTTCCAGCTTCTCGTTACTGCTTACAAGATACTTTTGAATCACGTCATCAACATTTAACTTTTTTCTACCAAGCCACCTGTTCGCACACTCCCACACTTTTCTCATATCTCCGTTGGTTTGATTGTGACGTGGCGAATTTGTGGATTTGTCACAAACAAATGTTACTGAAAGCAGTTTGTTCTTAGAACGCTTTAAGGACGCTGTTACAAATATGTAATTGGGTAGTCAAATCAATACTTTTTTACACAAAAGTATGTTTATGAAATAAAATGCTTTACATTCTTAAAATGTTTTTTGGCCAAACTGTTGATAGATGTGCATGGTACGATTCTGAACTATAAATATAATTTTAGATAGGTACAGTTTCTGAATAAATGTAACGGAGTGGAAATTTTTACTTCGGTACATTTGTTGAGAAAATGTACCTATCTAAAATTATATTTATAGTTCATAATCGTACCATGCACATCTATCAACAGTTTGGCCAAAAAACATTTTAAGAATGTAAAGCATTTTATTTAATAAACATACTTTTGTCTAAAAAAGTATTAATTTGACTACCCATTTGTAACAGTGTCCTTTAAGAACCTTTTCATTTGTTATATGTAGAAAATTCAACTTCAACACTGGTTCAAAATATTTTATGATGATAGTAAAGGTAAATTAGCTATGTAATCTCGGAGAAATACAATGTGCATTAGAAAATCTGTCGTAAGCAAAATCTCCATTTTTGAAATCGTTTAAAAAAAGGCAATGTGATTAGATTTTTCCGTTACAAAAAGGACACCTTCTTTTTAAGACGGGTCGTCACGGTTTCAGTGTAGTATGACATAGGGAAAGAATGTTACTAAAAGCAGTTCTTAGAGCGATATTATAAGGTACAATTATCGCTATTAGTTTGTTAACTGTCGAGAAATCAACTATTCAATTAAACTACGTTAATCCACCACAATCTGTGAGAACTTTGTGATTGAATTTAATTACGAGATCAGTGGTCAAATAATTTACATTTCTATAGATGTTTATGATAATTATTTGACATCTAAGAAACATCATAACATCACATCTGTATTGCGGAAAGTGTAGGCAGAGCTGCATTTCGCCAGTTATGTTTAAGGCTCGGCCCAACGGGCCACCAACCACAGCCACCGATGGCCAGCGACAGCCACTTAACACACTTTTTCATATACTTCGTAACCGCACCTGCTGCTGTACCACTCGCTACAGCAGCAAAATATATGAAAAGGCGCTGTCGCTGGCCACCGGTGGCTGTAGTCGGTGGCCCGTTTGCGCCGAGCCTTAGTTCCATATAATATGGGGCGAGCCTATTGCCACCACTTTGTACACTAATGATTATCGTGTTACAAATTAGACTGTAGAAAAATAAGATGGCAAATTACGCCACAAAGAGATCAAAATAAAGTGTTAGTTTGTGCCTATTATAATATCGGACTAGATAGTGGAACGGACTTGTGAAATGTATTCGTAAGTTAAAATAAAATTATAAGTTCAAAAATATATTATTTTATTTTTACTGGCGTACTCTGATTAATAATTAAAATAACGAGGAGCTCGTGGCTAAGTAATAACAGCCGCACGGGTCGATCCATCAGGTTAAGCTACGCTTGCCGGGGTTGTCCGTGGATGGGTGACCATCTTTACATACCGAGACTCCTCCGTGCCTCGGAAAGCACGTTAAGCCGTTGGTCCCGGCTGTCATTCGCGGATCTTTGACAGTCGTTACGGGTAGTCAGAAGCCAGAAAGTCTGACATCCAGTCTTACCAAGGGGTATCGTATTACCCAGTTAATGGGTTGTGGAGGTCAGATAGGCAGTCGCTCCATGTAAAATACTGGTATTCAGCTGCATCCGGTTAGACTGGAAGCCGACCCCAACATAGTTGGGAAAAGGCTAGGCAGATTGACTCTGATTAATAATTATTATCTCTAAATATTATCACGTAAAATTTTTAATACTTAATATTAAAACTGCTTATTAGTCTAACGGTACGCGTACACCTAAACCGTTATCGGCCGATCTTTACTCGGGCGTCTTCGACCAAACTCGGCCGATCAATCCGAACTTGTTGGGATGTCTCGCCAGTCTGCCGGCCGGCGCGTCTAAAGCACAAATTGAGTGTATTTTATGGTTTAATTTAATAATTCTGTCTTTATTCTGTTCTGTTTCTGCCAGTGTTTATATCTACCTAAACGACTATGGATATTGATAAATTCCGGTATGAAACGGACGGTATTAAATTACGGTACGATTTTTCTAAAAGATACATTTCTTGGAATTCCTCCATTTTGAAAAGCGTCTACACTCTGTTAAGCTGCACAGAACACCGGCAACGTCCAATTTCGGCACAAGAGCGTCGGCCGACAAAATCGGTTTTGGTGTAACCGTACCGTTAGGGCCTATTTCACGATGTCCGAATAGCCACTACTCACCGAATAAATTCAAAGATGGAACAGAATTTGTATGAAATTATCTGCCAAGTAAGTTATGACCATGGTTATGACGAACTTAATCAATCTGCTTAGCCTTTTCCCAACTACGAGTATGTTGGGGTCGGCTTCCAGTCTAACCGGATGCAGCTGAATACCATTATTTTACATGGAGCGACTGCCTATCTGACCTCCACAACTCATTAACTGGGTAATACGATACCCCTTGGTATGACTGATTGTCAGACTTTCGGGCTTCTGACGACTCGTAACGACTGTCAAAGATCCACGAATGACAGCCGGGACCAACGGCTTAATAACGGCTTAATGAGCTGCACGTTTCTTCGCTAACTTCTGGGGCCTCTTCTGGAGCAAGCATCTTTGAAACAATTCGAGAGACGAATAAAGGCACCTTCAAACAGGCGCGACACGCGATATAATAGCGCGTGACACAAAGGCACCGCGTGTCGCATGACGAGCGGTGCTTTTGTGTCGCGCGCGATTATATCGCGTGTCGCGCCTGTTTGTAGGAGCCTTAAAGCCATGAGGGACGTGATTAATGGCTCTATATATTAGTCCAAAAATGTACACTGTTATAACAATCTGCAGGGCGCGACCTGTGATGTGTATTCTAACTAATATTATAAATGAGAAAGTGAGTTTGTTTGTTATACCTTCACGCTAAAATGGCTAAATAGATTTGGATGAAATTTGACACACAGGTGGACCATGACCTGGATTAAGATATTTGCATTGAGTAAACAGGGACAGTCGTCAGTTGGTGCTTTTAAGAAGCCAATTTGGCTTCGGCCCCTCGTACGCCTTTCAAAGGTCCGAGACCCCTGGTTCGCGAGACATGACAAAAACATTTTTTTAAATAATAATAACCCCACCGCAGTACCTCTACGTTGACGTCGTGGTGGGGCTTGCGCGCTCCGAATTCTAGGTCTGTGCCTGTAGAGTTTACTTTGCCGGCACTGGTCTAGGATGAGGAGCCAGACCAAGAGAGATACAGAAACCCGCAGGGCAGTATGTGACGAGCTGTTGGGCAGTAGCGACCCCACGGACCCTATCTCCCGGGAGAAGTCTGGTTCCTCACCTCTCGCTTGCCTTTATTGGCCGGCTGGAGTGAACACTGACGAGGACTAGAGCTCCCACCTCTTTCTTGCCTTTATTGGCCGGTTTCAGTGGAGACTCGCAAGAGCAAACGTGCTCGGAGGAAGGAAGTATTCCAGTAAGATGCTGGTAGGGATCTTGACCGTACTTCCGGGATTGTCCTGATAGCCGTGGGATACCTCTCCACTCCTCACAAGCACCTCAGGACATGTTGCCCCCTTGCTGCTACGACACTATGTGCTAGCGTCCGATTTCGGGGGCCCATTATTGAGTGTGCAAGTCATACCCCGCCATTTTATCTGTGTATTGTATACAAAACATTAGTCAGGCAGGGGCCATAGCGTTTCCATAGTTCTAGGTAACCAGTCCACAGCCACCCAAACCCATATCACAATATGTTTTGTTTCCATGTTCTGCAATAGTCCTGCACCAACCGGGGGTTATCCTTGGGTGCACTTGCATAGTGCATACAGGGATAATCGTCGGTTGTTGCCTCCTCGTAATTTAAAATTGTCTAAGGGGCCTCTGCGAGTTGGCTTCGGCCCCTCGGACGCCTTCCAAAGGTCCGGGACCCCAGGGTCCCGAGATATGTCAGAGACATTTTTAAAATAATAATAATAACTTTATTTATTAATTCTCTCACAATGATCTTGTAACGCTTAACAGTTTTGAACTATAACTTGAAGTTTTGAACTATAAAAATTCACATTGTGAGAGCAGGTGCCTGAAGTAGGTTTTAGAAAAAACCTAAGCCAAAAATTTCCACAATAATTATATTATGATGTTGAAATGGAACGACCAACCCTTTTTTTTTGAGAGTATTGTTATATTAATTTTATTTAACAAAGTACTAGATGTTTTTCGGTGATAAAAGAACCAACTATTACAATTCTTGTAGATATTTAAGAAAGAAAATAACGAATTCAAATTCAAAACTCTTAATTGTATTCATGTGTAGGTACATTAAGTTGTTACAATTGAGGTCGAAAAAGTCGAAAAATTAATGAACAAAAAAAAAACATTTAAAATAAAAAAAAAAAAAACTAAAAATTACACATACACAATAAACACAACATTACACAAACATTTCCTACTAGTTATCATTATTGAATTCGTTGGCAACAGCAATAATACAGTCGTCATCTGGATCGTTAGAAAAAAACATGTTTTCGGTCTCGTTTTCATCGAAATTGGACAAACGATTACCGTATCTGTCGGTCAAATAGTTATTATCGTGGAATCTCAAACGAATACCTATATGATCCGGTCGGGGAATTAGTCTACCGGTTTGTCGGTCGGTTAGATAGCCCAATACGGCCAAAAATTCTACGTACCTGTTCCTGTGCCCCCGTAGAAAATTATCTAAATGTTGCTCCATCTCGAACCAAGAAGATCCGGCTCCGCGATTGAGACGCCAAGTTTGCGGAAATATATTGAACATCTCCATCGGTCCGCCCAATCGTGAAGCTAAAAGATGACCGCGTTCATCGTAGTTTTCTGTGGAGTCTCTTCTATTCGGATTCATTCGATTAAAATTGTTGGTAACGTACGACTGGAAAATTTCCCTCGGCGCACCGACCGGCAGCAGTGTGTAAGCTGTCAATTGGGCGTGCAGCACCAGAGGTATATCGACGTCTTCAGGGTCTTCTGACTGATCAAATGAACCTCTTCTACCTAATGTGGTGTACGACAATATCGGATCGGCGTCTCGAGTTACAGGGTTATTAGGATCTATAGTGCGAACCTCATCTGATGGATTGTTGGTTCGATGTCTATCAGCTATAGATTCAATGTCCAAATCACACTCGTGGAAATGAAGATCATCGTAATCCGACCGCTTGTGCACTCTTTTGCATAACTTGTAACCATTTGCATCGTAAACACCGAATCTACAAGTTCTTCTCAATTTTTGCGTTATATTGGATAAAACGTGTTCGTATCTAGGATTTAAGTAACAAAGCCGAAAGTTACCCTTGTCATCATAGCAGTACGCTTCCTTGTTGCTGTTGTAAATCTTGCACGGCGTTTCGCATGTCGTATCATAATTCGTAGGATAATTGGGTACCAACACTTTGACATCGATATGGCAGTAGTCCCAACTAAAAATTGTTTTGCACCAATTATAATCACCACCGTGCTTACCACAATCATTATCACATGTCACATATTTGTTTACCGTGGTGTGTCTTAATTTAGATTTTAGTGCAATTCTCCTCGAACATTTCCTCCAATCGTTTTCAGCAATGACGCACCACTCGTACGGCTCATCATTGTAATGATGGCAATTGCTTTTACACATTTTATTATCTTGTGTAGTATATTTTTTCGTAGGATTATTAGTTTTTCTGCAGGACGTTTTGTGGTCCTTCCAATCGTACACACACTGTCCTTTCAAACATTCGCCCAAGCACAACTGTTGACCAACTTGGTGGTCGGTAGTGAAAGCTTCAAAATCAGATTCGAAATTCCAAGCTCGCGCACGATATATGGTCGTTAATATAAGTATAGTAATTAACTTTGCCATATTTTTAATCACTGATAATGTTGTCACATTTGAAGGTCAACTTCGAGATAAGAGCGTTCAAGATTTGGGCCCGGGGGTGTTAGCAGCACGCTCACGCTTTAAGAAACTAATAATGACAACCCGCAGGGCGGGGCTTTTATAGGCGACTAGATGACCCGCTGAATATTATACCACGTGAGATTGATAATATAATTCATACTAATATTATAAATTCAAAAGTAACTCTGTCTGTCTGTCTGTTACCTTTTCACGGCTAAACCACTTCACGGATTTCTACAAAATTTGACAAAGAGGTAGATGGCATTCTTTTTTTTTTTTTTTTTTTTTATCGTGTGGAAATCCTCATGGATGTCCTCCACCCTGAGGCAGGAGGAGGGGTCTGTCAGACTTTTACTGACTAAAACCACACAGTGTTCTGCTGCTACCTTTAGCCGGGGTGCTGGAGTGCTTGCGCATTTCGTCACGCTCCCCCGGCTAGGTGTCGGCCCGCATGAATTCATGCGGACCCCGTCACCCTCAGCGGCCTTATACGGCCGCAATCCTTCCAGCGAGGCGCGCGCGGAACACGGCGCGCCGCCGTCTCGGGCCTTTCACTGTTCAGGCAACAAACTCCCCCAGTCTCTTGCCTGCAGGCCTCACCTTAAGGCGGCTGGAGATCATTTCGCGCCCTCCGCCACCCGGTGCGTCTGCTACGGATTGGAAGGGAAGTTGTATCCTCCCTCTCCCTTTCCGCCGCCTCCTTCGCGACCATCACTTCCTCGCAAAAGGAGGCGACGGCGTCCCACGCGCTCTCACCTCCGACCATGGACTAGACCATGAGGTAGATGGCATTCTGGGGAAGGACGTTACCTACTTTCTGTCTCAAAAATAATCATATAGGGGATGATATATAGGTTGAAAGTTTGTATGGGAAACCCAACATTTCATAAGATAGGCATAAATTTAAATTTATGCTTTTGGTAAGAGAAATAAGGAATTATGTCTTACAGGATTTTTGTAGAATCGTACCCCAAGGGGGTAAAGTAGGGGTTGATTTTAAAATTCACATGTAATATTCATATGTTTGTGTAAGTACTTTTTAAATCCACCATAATCACAAAAATAAATAAGTATACTTGTTTTTAATTATTTTAACTGTAATTAGGTTCATGTTTATACAATACGTACCTAATCTATGTAAAACCTTAAAAAATACTTTCTAGAAAAAAAAAGTAAGTCTAAAAACTAAAACCCGAATACTTAAAAATCACGCTCTAAAAAGTATGAAGCAAGAAAATATTCTTAGCTAGAATTAGAAAATGGCAGACAATTTAAAAATCAGGAGTCACACGTAATCTCTTCGATTTATGCCATAACATGACGTGTGACTCCGGATTTTTAATTTGTCTGCCTTTTTCTAATTTCAGATGAGAATGATAGGTCTTTACCTATGAAATTGCGGTTTTGTATGAAAAAATTTAAACGAATTTTTTTCAAGCATTTTTTTATTTGTATTAATCGAAGTAATCACCCATGCAATCAATGCATCTTTGCCAACGCAGTGGCAGTTTATTGATGCCCTTCTTAAAGAAATCAGCTGGACGGGAGGCAACAAATTCTTCAAAGGCATTTTGTACAGCCTCTCGGGTATTGAATTTTATTCCCGCCAAGAAGTTATCCAAATTCTGGAAAAAGTAGTAGTCTGTAGGCGCAAGGTCTGGAGAGTAGGGCGGATGACGGAGAGCTTCCAACCCCAGTTCTTGCAACTTGGAGACCGTCTGCTGTGCAGTATGAGGTCGCGCGTTGTCGTGCAGGAGCAGCGGAGACGAGCGATTGACCAATGCTGGTTGGAGATGTGCCAGCTTCTCCATCATTGTGTTCAGTTCTTCACAGTACACATCTGAAGTAATGCTCACCCCGTTTGGTAAGAAGCTGTGATGAATCACACCGGCGCTAGACCACCAAACAGTGACCATCACTTTTCTAGGGGTAAGTTTTCGTTTAGGGCATTGTTTAGGTGCTGAACCAGGATCCAACCAACTTGCTGAGCGCTTGCGGTTATCAAACAGAATCCATTTTTCATCGCAGGAAACAATGCGGTTCAAAATTCCTTCATTTGTGTGTCTGTTGAGCAGTGCAAGGCACGTCTCGACGCTTCGCGCTGGCGATCATTGAGTTCGTGGGGCACCCATTTGTCAAGCTTTTTTACCTTGCCAATTTGACGCAAATGGACCAATATTGTTTTGACGCTAACGTCGAAAGCTGCTGCTAATTCAGCCGTAGATTGTATATCATCAGCTTCCACAATCGCCTTAATTCGTCATTGTCGACCAGTCTTCGGACGACTGCGAGGTTCATTTTTCAGGTCGAAATTTCCAGAACGGAAGCGAGCAAACCAATAACAAGTGGTGCGTTGGTTTGTAGTGTTAGCTCCGTAAACGTCGTTGATGTTGCGTGCCGCTTGTGCCGCGTTGCTGCCACGACGGCACTCATATTCCATAATTACTCGATTTTTTAACGTATCCATGATAACGAAAAAGATTGAAATGCGATGAAAATGTAACACTAATCAATAAACAAATTACTACTTTTGGAAAAAAAAATCCATGTTTTTAAAATAAAATTAATTTGAAATTAGAATTCTTAGCCAAACAAAAATTATTCTGATTTGAAATGGCCAGTACTGCAGAACGGCAATTTCATAGGTAAAGACCTAATATTTTCTTGTTTCATACTTTTTAGAGCGTGATTTTAATTTACATTTTTTACAGAAGAATAAATATTATAGATGTATTTTGGGTAGGTTTGGAGATGCGCAGCTCTGCGGAGCACAATCCTTTGCATCGGCGATCCTCGTGAAGTTGGATTTTGTATTTTTAACCGACTTCAAAAAGGAGGAGGTTCTCAATTCGTCGGAAACTTTTTTTTTAATTTTTTTTTTATGTATATTCCCCGATTACTCGAAGATGGCTAAACCGATTTGGATTTTTTTTGTTTTATTCGAGAGGGTCAGTTGATCCCATATAAAATTAATTAACTTTGCTTTGGTAGTTTTTGAGTTAGCTGCAATAATACGTATTTTTTCCCCACTTTTATATGGATGATGTTCTAGTTTGTTTTGCAGGTAGTGGTATTCGAACTTGTGTGGGGTGTACCACAACTAAAAAGAGAAAAATAAAAACTTTTTTACAAAAAAATACGACCGACTTCCAAAAACAACACCACAAAGTGAAAAATAACTTTAATTTCGGAAGTCGGTGGCAAAAAACGAAAATACATTTAACTAGACACCGACTTCCGAAATTAAAGTTATTTTTCACTTTGTAGTGTTGATTTTGGAACTCGGTTGTGGTTGTATTTTTTTGTAAAAAAGTTTTTTTTATCAAAGATCAATTGTTTGGGTATTCCCTCAAGCAGCGCGGTGTGTGTTGTGTTACTCTTACCCCAGAGATTTAGTGCATTAAGACGTACTGCCACCATCGTTGCTTACTGCTGTATGAACAGGTGGAGCGGTGGTAATCCCAGCATGGCTTCGACTGCTGCAGTCGGAGTCCTCCTCATGCAACCCGTAGTCGCCGTGCAAGCTGGTCTTTGCATATGTTGTAGTTTATTACAGGCTGTAACAAGTTTGGTGCGGGGCCACCAGCCACTGCCGTAGTCGGGTAAAAATCGAACTGAATTTTTTTTGCATCTCTTGGTCTCTGTGTATTGTAATTGTCACCTTTGTATGTAAAGAATTGGTTGTATGTCTTTGTATCTGTTTTTGTAAAAAAGCATAATTATGCTTCCTTACAAAAACAGATACAGTATGACACAACATAGATGTAGCTTATATTTGAAAATTTGCATTCATTCATTTCAATTTTACAAATGTATTTATGTGTTTTTGTGTGTTTTATGTGTTTTTTGTGAGTGATTTTTGTGTTTTTTTTTTTTTTGACTTTACAAGATAATGCGTATGCGTAAAGATGATTTTCAACTAAAGCAGTAACAAATATTGGTGATGTTGAAGGCGCACTCAGTTCGGATCGTGATCGGTATTACGAATTTTGCCGATGCTACATCTAAGTTGTGTCGTACTGTACCTCAAGCAAACACAGTAGGTAACGGCAAGCGAGTTCGACAGTTGCTCGATTAGATAACATATCATGAACAAAATTGTGAGGTTTTTTGACTCGTTATTGTTTAGAAGACGGCCCGTCCCTAATCTCATATGTGTAGAGGTTATCAATTCAAATTATTGTATATAATGATGTACAGTCAGCGTCATAATACGGAAAAGAATAGTCTTTTCAAAGAAAGATAGAATACTCGTTATTGCATTGATGAGGAGATAAAACAGAGAAAACGGCCACGGAGTACCTGAGAGATGAAAGAGATGAAAAAAGAAGATGAAAAAAAAAAGAAAAAGAAAAGAAGAAGGCAAAAAGGGACAGGAGTCCGAATTCCAATCGCCAACAACATAACCACTCATCTGCTTGTCGTCAACAGACTCAACACAGGCAACATAAGAACAATAAAAACCGTAAAGTAACTCGAGACTACTTTTTAATCAATTCATACATGAAATCTCTTAGGGGTCATTGTACTCATCATTATGAACAACTTTTAATAAGGGACCAAACCTGAAATCGTGAAAAAAAAGCAGCTGTTCCCTACATTTTGACGAATTATGCGTACCGAAATGTAGGGAACAGCAGATTTTTTTTTTCGCGATTTGAGGTTTGGTCCTTTATTAAAAATTGTTCATAATGATGAGTACAATGACCCCTTAAGAGATTTCGTGTATGAATGGATAGACCTTATATACCTAGTTGAATACTTTTTCTGACCGTCCCTATTATTTGGATGCTGACTGTACCTATTGAGGAATATGGGTATCAAATTATGTTTCATCATCAAAAAATAAGAATGATATAGTTTTGCAGTATTTCTATTATATTTTTCGGTATATTCCCGAAAGATATGACGGGACCTGACGCAATGTTATGTTGTAGTAGCTGTGCCCGCGGCTTCGCACGTGACTGTTATGAGTATAAGAACGTTAGAAAAAAGTAAGATTATGCCAAAATAAGTGAAAAATATTGTAATCGGTTGAATTTAAAGTAGGACAACAGTAACAGTAAAACCAGAAAGGGTATGCGCTTCGATAATCTTCGTGTTTCCGTAGCAGTACGAACTTCGCACCATCACGCCACAGTGTAACCCCCCACAGAAGCAAAGCTTTTAAGTCGTTAGCTTCTGCGCTTTGCGCGCTTGTATGAAGTTATCTCTCCGTTGAGTTATCTACTTCAGTTGCACCTCGTCATCTGTCATCGAAAGTTATGAATAGTTTTTATAGAATTACAAAGAGTTCATATCCAAAAAGACTCGACTGGCTGTTCACAATGGTGTGCTGGTACCTACGCTTATGTATGGAAGTGAATGTTGGGTGTATGGCAAAGAAGCATGAAAACAGAATAAATGCTGTGGAAATGCGTTCCTTGCGAAGCATGTGTTCATGGATTTTTTTCTTTTCCAGAGCCGTTGGCAACGCAGCCGCAGCCGGGAGCGATGCCCTGCGGGCACTATCTTCACGCTAGCGCCGGGGCCGGACAGCAGTGGCACAGAGTACGCTGGAGACCAGAGCTCAGAACACAGCACTCCTGCCAACTCGCCTCGACATAGGATTAAGAGGGGTGAGTCTAGTCCTACCTCTAGTCATTATTATCCTAGATCTGAAGGCCAATTCTCGTCAAATTCAAGTCGCAATCGCATGCCAGCGACAATCAAATGTCAAAAATGTAGGTAAACGCTATACAATTTTTGGCAAATTGAGACTGAGATAATGCGAACGTTGTTAAAACTACGGGAATTGTCTCTCAGTGCTTTATAAACGTATAGATTACTTATGAATAGAGGGATGAGGAAGAGGATGTAAAGTTATCCTCCATAGAAAAGGGAGGATCCACCGACCAGACGCGTATTGTGTCTGGTGGGCAATTGCCCGGCGATTGATGTCGGGACGTTGCGTTGTATAATAGGTTGGGGAAAAAGTTTCTTCGCATTTTTTAAGGAAATTCAAAACATTTTTTAATATACATTATTTACATTTATCTAAATTATGTAGGTACCATTTTGTTCGATAACTTTTTGCCATCTTGTAGGTAGGGACATGATCCCATTGCTATCGAAATTTTGGGACTTCTGCTCAAAATACCGCGACAAGTGGTTTTGGCAGTCCTCTCGTGATGTTAACCTGATACTGTCTAAAGAATTCTGAAGAGACCGAAACAGGTGGAAATCTGAAGGTGCAAGGTCAGGACTATACGGCGGATGCATTAACACCTCCCAGCCAAACTCTCTTAATTTTTGCTGAGTGGCTGAAGATGTGTGAAGTCTAGCGATATCATGATGAAAAACCACACCCCTTCTGTTGATTAATTCCGGCCGGTTTCTCTCATCTTCTTGCTTTAATCTCATCAGTTGTTCGAAGTAGAGTTCAGAATCGATGGTCCTGCCTGGTGGTAACAGCTCATAATGAATAATGCCCTTCCAATCCCACCACACACACAGCATCACCTTGTTGCGAGTTAACCCGGGTTTCGCCACAGTCTGTGAAGCCTGACCGGCCTTTGACCACGACCTTTTTCGCACGTTCTTGTCGTACGTGATCCACTTTTCATCACCAGTTATCAGCTTCTTCAAAAATGGTTCGGTTTCATTACGTCGTAATAAAGAATCACAAATGAGTACACGGTTCATTAGGTTGCTTACAGTGAGCTCGTGAGGTACCCAAATATCGAGCTTTTTTGTGTACCCAGTTTTTTTCAAATGCACCAAAACTGTTTAGTGGTCAATTCCCAGTTCTTCAGCTACGTCGTAACTACTGATATGCCGATCTTGCTCCACTTTTTCAAAAATGGCATCCATTTTATCCGTAATAGGGCGACCAGAGCGACGTGCATCTTTGACATCAAAATTTCCGGATTGAAAACGCTTAAACCAAATTTGTGCTACTCTCACAGACACTGCGCTAGGTCCATAAACATCGCAAATTTTTTTCGCGGCTTGCGTTGCATTTTTACCTTTTTTATAGTAAAATTTTAAAATGTATCGAATTTCTTCATTATATTCACTCATCTTGACAGTACGAAAAACAAATGAAAATCACACGTTTTCCTAATTTAAATTTGGAATTATGTTCTTTAAAATTTAAACTTTCAATGATACCAAAACCAGTCAGATACAAATAGTATAGCCTAAGAGATTTTATTTTAAGTTCATACATACTATAATGCGAAAAGACTTTTTCCCCAACCTAATATAATGCTAGTCGCGCGTCGAACTTTTCCTGCACGATGCAGGATTTTGCGTGACGTCAGTGTGATGCATAGTTCGCTTGTGGCGTTGTAGATGGCCGCCATATCACGATTTATTAGAGATCTCTCGAATAGTTTTGGATTCTTGAGAGTATCACGTGCCACGGTGCCTCTAGCACTTGTTTTAAAGTTGGGTGGTTGGGATAAAGGTTGGGATATAGATAAACAGTTAATAATGGGGGGGGGGACACATTTTACCACTTTGGAAAAATCTCGCGCAAACTATTCAGTTTAGCAAAAAATTATATTAGAAACCTCAATATCATTTTTAAAGACCTATCCATAGATGCCCCACACGTATGGGTTTGATGAAAAAAAAAAATGAGTTTCAGTTCTAAGTATGGGGAACCCCCAAAATTTATTGTTTTTTTTTTTCTATTTTTGTGTGAAAATCTTAATGCGGTTCACAGAATACATCTAGTTACCAAGTTTCAACAGTATATTTCTTATAGTTTCGGAAAAAAAGTGGGCTGTAACATACGGACGGAGAGACAGACAGACATGACGATTCCATAAGGGTTCCGTTTTTTGCCATTTGGCTACGGAACCCTAAAAAGGATTTTAATGTAAAACAAACAAAACAACCCATCAATTATAAAATGGTCATAATTTATTTACCTTTCCACTAAAGCTGCTTTTTTACCAATCGTAGACGCTTCCCTTTTTCTTAGCTCCGCCTTTAGTTGTACTACACTTCAAGTCGAATATACACTTCTGGACACATCTTTTGGCCCACCTTGTATTTTCAGTTTCGTTTGGTCCTAGCTAAAATTTTATATTAGGTCGAGCAAAAAGTTTTTATGCAGTTTTGAACCTGGCACATTCACAATTTCATTCAATAGTCTTTTTTTGAATTTCGAACACAGAATTTAAAGAAACAAAAGACAATTTGGAGCCTGTTTGTTGATATCAAACAATCGAATACTAAGAAAACTTGGTTTTATTGGTTTACTTGGATTTAATTCTTGAAAAAGTGATTGATATCTTTGGTTTTGCAACAAACATTACTTATTCTTAACATTAAGGTGAGGTTCTATCAATAATCTATGGATACTTCACCTGAAGTCGCCGCCCAAGCTGTGGCACTTATTCAGGCCGGACACAGCCAAAGAAACGTGAGTGCTCAACTTAATTTAAGTCGATCTGCGGTCCGAAATGTTTATCGGAGGTACCTAGAGACTGGCGGCTTTGTTCGTCGCCAAGGAAGGCCACGATCTCGGGTCACAACTGAAAGGCAGGATCGATTCATCGTGACGACCAGCTTGAGAAATCGTCACCTTACCTCCATTGAGATACAAAACCAACTTCGCGACTTCCACGGAGTATCTGTGAGTGCTCGAACTGTTCGGAGAAGGTTAAAAGAACGCGATATGGTACCACACAAGCCAGCTAATGGCCCCAAACTAACGCGAGCCCACCGAACAGCGCGCCTTCATTTCGCACGCAGTCATTTAAATTGGACACAGCAAGATTGGAGCCGTGTACTCTTTTCTGATGAGTCTAAAATTGTGTTACATGGCAATGATGGAAGGAAGAAGGTCTACCGACGTAAGGGAGAGCGTTTCGCACAATGCTGCTTTGAAGAGAGGGTTGCTTATGGCGGTGGCTCATGGACTGTCTGGGGCGGTATATCCGCGAGCGGCAAAACTCAACTTGAGGTTGTTACAGGACCACGGCTGCCAACATTAAATGCTGAAAGGTACATTCGTGAGTGCTTAGAACCTCACGTGATACCATACGCGGACTATGTGGGCCCAAATTTCCTTTTTATGCATGATAATGCAAGAGCCCATGCGGCCGGCATCGTCAGGGAATATCTTCGGGATGTAAACATCACAGTTATGGACTGGCCAGCCAGAAGCCCAGACATGAACCCCATTGAGCACATGTGGGACGAGCTAAAAAGATGTGTTAGGGCTCGTCAGCCAGTTGCCCAGACGATGCAGGAGTTGAAAACTGCCATAGAAGAGGAATGGGAGATGATCCCTCAAAATTTCATAGAGCGGTTGATAAACTCTATGCCTAATCGTATGAGAGCTGTGGTAGATGCCCATGGAGGCAACACGCGTTATTAAATTAAACCTTTATTTGATAAAACATGTTTTTTATTCAAAAATCAATTGCCTTTAACAAGGCGCATATCCGACTTGTTAGGCGTAGCTCCATGTCGTATGGTATTCTGAATTCAAATTTAAAACAATACGATCGAAAAAGATGGTAAAATGTATCAGGTTTAAAACTGCATCAACAGTTTTTGTTCAATCTAGCAATCATATTTCGGTAGGGGCCATCGAAACCTAAACTCTAAGGTGGTGGTGGTGGTAGATGTGTCCAGAAGTGTATTTTTGTCCCGTTTTTGTTTAATTAGTGATAGACTCTACAGTGAACACACACAACAATAGCGGTAAGAAGACGGACATAAGTGCTGCCATTTGTGACGAGCTTTCAGTTTTTAACCACATTGAAGACGTACAGGTATTTCAGGTTCTAACTTTTATCCCCTCAAGGGACAGGGATACTTTGAAGATACATTAGGACCAGACTTAACACTACACTTACTGCCTCCTTTTTAATTCGGAGCGTAACACTCAAATGCCGCTGCCGCCGGCCATATAAGAGTTATTTAAGAGACATTGATTGTATTGGTGCCTCGAAAAGCACGTTAAGCCGTTGGTCCCGGCTGTCATTCGTGAATCTTGCACAGTCGTTACGAGTTGTCAGAAGCCCGAAAATCTGACAACCAGTCTTATCAAGGGATATCGTATTACCCAGTAACTGGGTTGTGAAGGTCAGACAGGCAGTCGCTCCATGTAAAATACTGGTTTTCAGCTGCATCCGGTTAGAATGAAAGCCGATCCCAAAATAGTTGGGTAAAGGCTAGGCAGATGATGATGATTGTATAAGTATATTATCAGTTTAATCCTTGTCTGCAGTATTTGCACTAAAGTCCGTTTTTATCGGACATGGTTTTAGGGTTCCGGATATTTCGGGTTACAATTGAATCGGATTCGATTGGATTTAGGTAGTGCTGACAGCTGGAATGGACGAATAATGTTTCAGATATCTGCACTCGGGCAAAATAAAAATCTTAGGATAAAATTGTTTTAATTTCTTGCTTGCTAAATATTTACTTTTGTTTAAACGTTCTCCTTTTACTCTCTCTCTCTCTCTCTCTCTGCAAACTAAGAAACTTTTTCATGCCACATAAACAGCGGATATTAAAAAAATAACAAAACAAATAACAAAAGAAATGAAATAAAATACATACCTAGTTTAAAAGAGCTTAAGTTTCAAGAAAATTAAAGAAAAATATATAGAGAAAAGGTATTTTAAGTCCACGAAAAATGTAAACTTTCCCTTTACACTTGTCCTTAGATAAATATTTCTATTAAATTAACTTCATTGGGGATTAAAAATGCCGGAGGGTTGAGTCTGGGGTTACTAGGCTGAAAATGAAATGAAAGATAAGGTTACGTCAATTTTGTACTTTTATGACATAGTTTTTCTTTATTTAGGGCTGATTTTTCAATAGTCAGATAACTTTATTCGAAGAATAAATATGACAGTTTGACATATTTTCTATACAAAAACTGTCAAACTGCCATATTTGTTCCTCAGATAAAAATTATCTGACTATATATCAATCAGCCCTTAGAGTAAGTACGGGTAAGGTACATTTAAATGATAGACTGATATGCGTTCAACACAATACACAAGTATTGAAAGCATTGCAACTGAACTTGCATTTGAACTTGTACATAACATAACACACACCATACATACATAACTTTTCTTTCACTACACATAACAAAATTACAGAAGCTTATTAGCATCAACACCGTTCATTTCTTGTATTCATTATTTAAAAACAATTATTTGGCCGAACACTGTCTTTTAGAATACAGGCTATCCTAGTCTATGAGACAGGGTTTATAATATGCTTTTATACAGATTTTGCATTATATGAACTGTAATGTAATGTATGCATTTTATTCATTGGCGCTGCGCGTCGATGTCAGCACAAAACCAATACTACTGATATGTACGGGTTTGCTCGTACAGAGTATTAGATAATAAGGATTGTAATAACATGACTGCTTCATTGTCGCATGTGCTACTTACTGCTGGGATCGTTTCCCGGGTCGACCTATGTGATATTGAGATTTTCCATCAGAAAATCTTCAGTAGCAACCCGGAATCGGAACTTGTGCCTGGCTGATGGCAATACGCTCGCCCCCTTTTACATGGGGCTTAAACATATCTGGCGAAATGTGGGTGTACTCTATAGTACCTACACCCACATATTTTTTTTTTTTTATTCCAAAACACGTCTTAGAGTATTAGAATTTGGTTTTAGCCACACAATGAAAACCTCTCAGGGCTTATCTGTGTGCTGGCAAGCCGCTCATTTAAATTTACAAAATGTTAATTACTACAATGATACATAAAATATTTATATAATAATAATAACAATTTATTGGTGCATTAAGAGACTTTTTGTGTAAAAAAACCTTTGGATTTGTAGTTATAAATTTTCGAACTCATTCTGTATAACGTTTGCAAGTCCTCTGGAAGTTTTATTAAGGAAAAAAGGTACCAAATATTCTGCAATCCTCTTGCCGTACACGTTCTTGAACTTTGGTAGGATGTATTTACTTTTAACTGGTATCGTTCCAAAAAGTCAGCTCTTGTTTTTTCGGTTAGCAGCTCTGGTCTATTGACTTCCGCAAGAGTAAAAAAAATCATTTTTAATGAACACATTCATAACTTTACAATATTTAAAGAGGTCGTTGTCACTGTTTTTTTAATTTCTTGTTTATATGTTTTGGCGTAATAACTTTTAATATTCGTAGTTGTAGCTTAAAGATATCTGTCAGGTATGTATGAAAAGTTCACCCATAACTGCTGAGTCCATAGTTGATAACCGATTCTGCTTGGGTCATTGATAACATTCTAAGCGTTTTGTAAGGCAATTTATTTTTATGTATGGTAAGCTTACCTAGAATAGACCTCAGTTTGTAGCAAACGTCATCTTTGTGCGGTCCCCAACAGAATCGGCTATCAACTATTAAACCACTATACATGTGGTTATCGACTACTTCTAATAGCGGACATTCGCAAGTTTTTGGCGAGTTATGGAGGCAAGTGTGTTCGCGTGTGCTATAATTTTAGGCATAGTGGAGCATTTGTTGTGAGATAAATGTATGTGAACAATTATTGTTTTTGTTGCGTTTAACTAATCCTACGTCATGAGTTATGTTTATGGTTTTGGCTGAGGTGTACCTATGTACACCTCTGCCTAACTCTTCGGGGCTTACTGGCGTGATGTTATGTTATGTTATGAGATCATATATTGAGCCTAACATCAAACTCGAAGCTAAAATTTTACCAACAGCAAAAAACTGAAGAAACGTTTGGATAGCAGGTTATTCCTCCATAAAATTGCCCGTTTTTGTGACATCGCAATCATAACACTCGGAAAGTGTCTTTAAGGTTAAGTCGTAAAAAGTTTATTAAAAAAGTCGGGCACAAAGACATCTTTTTGGTGAAAATTCTTCGTGATTGTTCGTAACTCGCCCCGGAAAATTTCCTTTAATAATGATAAAACTAAGTAATAACAGCAGCACGGGTTGATCCATCAGTATAAGCTACACTTGCCGGCGTTGCCCGTGGATGGGTGACCATCTTTACATACCGAGACTCCTCCGTGCCTCGGAAAGCACGTTAAGCCGTTGGTCCCAGCTGTCATTCGTGGATCTTTGACAGTCGTTACGGGTCGTCAGAAGGCCGAAAATCTGACAACCAGTCTTACCAAGGGGTATCGTATTACCCAGTAACTGGGTTGTGGAGGTCAGATAGGCAGTCGCTCCATATAAAATACTGGTATTCAGCTGCATCCGGTTAGACTGGAGTCAACCCCAACATAGTAGGGTAAATCTATCCAAATTATTTTCAGTCAGTGTTTTTAATAACCTAATGCGTACATTTTAAATGCAATTTTGCAATGAAATTACTTGGGATTTTAGAATTACAGAAAAAATATAAAAAAGCAGAGGTCTTTTCGGAATTAAATTCTATCGAGGTTTAACCCAATTGGGTTTTCCTTCTGTCAGAGTATTAATCAAATAGTCAGCAAACATATTATATCCAAAAATTAAATCCAAACACGCTGCAATAGTGAAATAAATGGTTTCGTAAAAGCCCCCAATTTATTTTGGTATCGCCTTAATACCTAAGGCGTTTTTTTACCAGTCAAAGGGTGATGCAGAGATAAAACATGGCAGGTCCAATACTTATGTTCTTATTTAATGAGTTCTCCAAAACCTGATCTTAATAAACAGAAACAACATGAATCTCTTGAAATAAGTCAATAAAAAGTGCCCTACGGCCTACAACATAGCATAATCAGCATACAACGAATTCTCACTGCTGGAACACAGGCCTCCTCTCTGTGAGAGGGAGTGGGCAGAGTGGGCTGTAACCCACAACGCGGGCGCAGTGCGAGTTGGTAGATTTCACATGTCTTGGAATTTTTAATTCTAGGATATGCCGGTTTCTTCACGATGTTTTCCTTCACCGTTTTGAGAGCAGTGGTGATGAAATTATTTACACAAAGTGAAGCGCCTGCCTGGGCTCGAACTCACGACCTACTCGTCAGTAAGGGCCAGCCGTTACCACTGAGCCACCACCGCAATATAGCATTGTTTAAATGTGAAAAATGCTTGAAACTATTCCTATAATATACAATACGCGTGTCAGTAAAACTTTTTATAAAGTTAGTTTCGTCTGACCCCAGCCGTCTTGATAACTCGGAAAACAGACGTTATCGTTAACCACTTCGTACCTTCACAGGACGGTCTAATTAAGTTTTAGATTAGATGCCGCCATTGCGAAAATTAAGTTAAGAGCTTTGTCAACTCAGCCATCAGTACAGATACGCTTTGGACTTTGATGAACTCACAAATAAAATTAGAGAGACTGGTAAAATTATGGAGATAGGTTAAAATGAGAGAGTGATAAAATTAAAGCGAAACTAGAAACTGTCTGTGGTTTAGTTGAAAACTAATTCATTTGTGCTTGGTATTTATGCTGGCGTTAATAATTTTACTCTATAACAAGTTGGTTTGGATACAAGCCAATTAAATTAAATACATTCATAACTTGTGGGATTGAAAACCACCGCTTCATTTCAAACTGATTTCAGTCATTGATCATGTAGTGTAGGGCGTGTGTGTATTGGTAGAAATAGGAAGTGATGAAATAAGTCCCAAATGCACAAGAAGAAGAACGAAAGTTTATTAGGTACACAGACACAGGTTCACACAAGCACACTACTCTACATTAGTGACTCCTTCTGGTCGGTGGATCCTTCCTTTTCTATGGAGGATGAGTGAACTTTATACCCTGTTGCTCATGCCTCTATAATCACGAATAAAAAATATTTATTTGCAGAAAATACAGGAAGGTATTATTACCAGTTGTAAAAGTTGGCGGTTTATGACTTAAAGTCCATATTGCCTGTTCAGGGTACAAATTAATTATGGTGCGGAGCGAGAGTGCATGGGAAGCCGTCACCTCCTTCTGCGAAGCAGTAATGCTCGCGAAGGAGGAAGCGGAACGCGTGAGGGAGAGGCAACAGCCGCGCCCTCGCGCCCCTAGCCGCCGTAGGAGACGCCCTGGGCGGCGGGAATCGATTGCCGATTCCCGGCCACCGTAGGCGCGGGCTTGCGGACGACGAGTAATGGGCAGCTCGCCGTCCGGTAAGGACCAGGCCCGGGTCGACGGCGCGTTGTGTTCCACGCGCGCCTCAAAGAGATTTCAGCAGTGACGGGGTCAATTGGGCCGATGCCGCCGGGGTCGCGGGTAGTTCGAAAGAGATACGGTGGCCCTGCACGGGCAGCTGAAGGAACACGGGTGGGTTTTAGTCAGTAAAAGTCTGACACGCCCTCCCGCCTCTGCCCAGAGCGGGAGAAGTCATTTGATGATTTCCCATCCACAAAAAAAAAAAAAAAAAAAGGGTACAAATTAATACAAGTAATAATAATATCAGCCTATTACTGCCCCACTGCAGGGCAAAGAGCCTTTTCATACAGAGAAGGCACGAGCATTGATCACCACGCTTGCCCAAGACCGGTTGGCGATTTCAGACTTATATTATCTACAAGTCCAGGTGTCCTTTCGATGTTTTCCTTCACCGATGCCCAAGATAAACTCAGAAAGTACATATGAATTGAAAAATTCACATTGGTAGTTGCCTGGATTTGAACCCACAACCTCGTGCACGAAAGGCGAGGCCTTCACTGCGCCATTACGACGTTATAATACAGTCAATCTGCCTAGCCTTTTCCCAACTATTTCGGGGTCGGCTTCCAGTCTAACCAGATGCAGCTCAATACCAGTATTTTATTCAAATTCAAATTCAAATTCAAATCGTTTATTTGCAAGAAATACATGTTTACAAGGGAAGATCTTACAGCCTTAGGTCATTGTATCCTGCCTGCAAGCAAGCGTGCAAATTATTTAAGATAAAATACGCATACATTAAATTTTAAAAGTCATAATTATTATGCAGATTATTACTATTACACTATTAGCACATTATTATCATTTCACTATCATTATCATAATTATTATCACATTATCGTCATTATCATACATTTTACATGAAGCGACTGCCTATCTGACCTCCACAACCCAGTTACTGGATAATACGATTGGACTTGGTTGTCAGACTTTCGGGCTTCTGACGACCCGTAACGACAGTCAAAGATCCACGAATGACAGCCGGGACCAACGACTTAACGTGCTTTCCGAGGCACGGAGGGGTCTCGGTATGTAAGGATGGTCACCCATCCACGGACCAACCGCAGCAAGCGTAGCTTAACTGTTATTACTTAGCCACGAGCCCCTCGAGTTATAATACAAGTATTCATATTAAATCATTACTTATATAATTTACGAATAGGTACAGTCAACAAAACAGATATCTAGGCAGGTTATACTATCATATTTGTATGTGAATTGCTTCATGTTCAATTTCGTGACAATATACAATTTTGTGTTGGTCTGTTACAATGTAGGAGAATTGCAAAAACAAAGTAATATAAGTAAAATTGAACATGAAGCAATTCATATACAAATACCACACCCTCCTCCTCTCTCCTTACCCTTACTCTACCCTGCCTAGATATCTCTTTTGTTGACTGTACCTACAAGTTAATTTTAGATTAGTTAGACTTATCTTTGTAAAACATACAAAATGTAAGTAATACTTATAATATAACATGTGTGTTGTGTGTGTGTGTTTGTTTATACACACACTACAAAACTAATATGATAACATTTTTTCAAATTCAAATTCATTTATTTGTTTTTTTTTTTCACATAAAAACTTTTATTTAAATGTAATATAAACATAACCTAAAAATTACAAACTAATATCCTAACTAAAACTTTTCACAAACTAAAAAATGGCGTCGAAAAATTCATTCGCATCGCTGTCGACTGGTAATTTACCCAAGAGGCTGCCGGCATTGCCACGTTATATGGCAATGCTTAGCCTCTGGCCAAGGTAAAAGTCAGCCCCTGGGTCACGGGAAGTGTCAACCTGCCGTTACGAGATATCCTTAAAGAGACCATGAGCACTCGGACCCCACGGCTCAAGGGTTTATTTTATTATTTTATTTATTTAGCTCACCAACAATTGAACACACTGATACAAAGATATGAGATACATCCGTTTGGGGTTGACGGTTTCAATCCCAAACGGCTCGAAAATATAGTTACCAATAAGGTTACTATAATTACGCCACTTGAGGTTTTCCGCAGCCGCAGCAGCGGAGCCAGCAAGGCACACCGAGCCAGGAAGATGGGATGGCGCAAGAGTATCGACACACGTTGCATACCACACTAAAGGCCTACCCACCTTCCATGGAAATAAAGACATGCCATCCAGTCTCTTGCCATCGTCGCGTGCCAAGCCATTGGGTTCTAATACAGCTGGAACGCCGACGGTAACAAGAGCTCGTCGTGCTGTCATTAATGATCGCGTGCTGAGCTAGGCGACCTGCACTTCGGCTGCAAGACAGGCCGTGGATTTTTTGAACATTTATTTGTAGGTTTACAATGTATGTATGTCTATGTATGTTTCTTTAATTAAAATTGATTTTATACATCACAGCAGCTAGGCAACAAATTCTTGTGATGTATTGACATAATCAATTTTCTATCAACCATCTGGTTACGCAGTTTAATTCTAAAATATATAAATGAGGGAACTGAAATTAGTCTCCACCTACCATCTACATCATTGATGGTGACCCCAATACCATCGATGACTGGTCATCTTTCACCGTGACATGAGCCTCATAACTTGTGCGAATACGAGTGAGGATAACTCATACGAATTCAAGAGAAGAATCGATTTTGAAAGCAATTTTAATGCCTATTTTGTCGCATCAAATGATACCTAAATTGATAAGTTTGTTTAGATGACGGATCGAAAAAGAAAACATTTTAATTGAAAATGCGATTCGTTTGACTAACAATGTAATTACCACGGACTAGAAAAAAAAGAAGGACTCCGCGCCACGCGTCTCGAAAGTGAAGCACCTTACCGATCTATGTGTGCGTGATTTGACAAAGACGCCGTCTTGTCACGTAATGGCGGCCGCCTGGCCGGTCGGCATACTCGTACTATGATGTAAATGTGTGCGTGAGGCGCATGTTCATACAGACGGTCCCGGCATACTTACTGTGCTTCACTTTCGATATGCGTGGTGCGGAGTTCTTCTTTTTTTCTAGTCCGTGGTAAGTACCTACACGGAGAAAAACGTATGATTAAAAGACTGCTACTTATAAATCATCTAAATTGACACGAAATTATTCAATACATTGTATTAAGCATTGTATTTTTAAGCCAAGTCAGGGGCCCATGGGTGGCATAAAATCTCTGACACGTCACTAACCGTAACCATACGAAAAAGAAAGATTGTATTTCAGCATTTCATAATAAAAGCTAAATAATATATTATATATGGGTACTTTTCCAGCAGAGATGCGGACGAGTACTTCGACGCCTAAATTTTCTTTTGTTTTTATACATATTTAGTTAGTTAGTTACTTAATTTTGTACCTGGTGTAGATAGTTAGTTATGTTATCAATAAAAAGTTTATAGCTAAGAGGTAATATTCTTTTTACGCACATAAAATACACACTATTGTCCAATAAATAAAAATAAAAAAAATAAAAACTAGAAATTAAAATGTCAAAAGTTAATCGACTTTTGTCGCCGTCTGTAGCAAAAAAAAATTCAAACCATTTCAATCATTCTTGTCAACAAAGACAAATTGTTGACTAACACGGAAAACCATTTCAATTTAAAAACACAGGGACACAACAAAACACTGTGTTGTTTTCCATTCAAATTGTAACAGGAAAGAGAGCAAAGGATAGTGTAATTGGAAAACCAATTCTAATTGTATATAGAACCGGTGCTTTTCAATTAACGGAAAGGGAATTAAGTGAATTGAATTTACTTTACATTTGCATGCCTTTATAGGATGTTTGAAGTGATTGAGGATATTTTATTAGTCGCTCTTTGTTGAAATTCTGTTACTCGTACTGATGTTTTGTGACTCGTACAAAATCCAAAATTATACACCACTAATTTTTAATTAGTACAAATACTTAATTAGAGAAGGCCTTGTTATTATACATCATATGTGTAAAATCTCAATAAATAATATTCATAAACAGCAAAGTTATTAGCGTTTGTTTATATCCCAAAATGTCACTCAGTTTATGGCATCGAGATATAAGTACTAACGTACAGTACTTATATCTCGATGGTTTATGGAAATATTGTATTGTATTGGCAGGCAGGCAGGTAATCATGGAAAATCACTGCGCGTAGTATTTTCTAATAGCAATTGATATGAATGATTGATTCAATTATGAAATTTATGAATTTACCAATTATGACAAAGTTTCGTGGACAATTTTGGAATTTAATTTTTTTGATTTTTGACTACACAAATATGATCGATAACGGGTACGCATAGAGCCCCATTTTTTTGTACTAATTACAAAATAGTAGTATAAATATTACATTCTACTATATGAATTATTTAAAATAACTCTCTTTTTAAACTGGCTGGATCTATGGAAGTTCCTCTCTCTTCGAAAGTTCTCGGTTATCTGCTTACAACCCTTATTTAACTGTCTTCGAGACACAGTAGGTTTGTAAGTTATGTTAAAGGCTTTATTTAAGCTTAGAGTAACTACTGATACATACCTACTTTCCTATTTTTTCTTTGGGTTCACCGATAGGCATAAATTCTTCGTAATTTTCTAACTTATAATCATCATCATCATCTGTCTAGCCTTTTCCTAACGATGTTGGGGTCGGCATCCAGTCTAACCGGATGCAGCTAAATACCAGTTTTTTACATGGAGCGACTGCCTATCTGACCTCCACAACCCCGTTACTGGATAATACAATACTCCTTGCCAAGACTGGTTGTCAGACTTTCGGGCTTCTGACGACCCGTAACGACTGACAAAGATCTACGAATGACAGCCGGGACCGCATTTTCCTATAAATGACTTTCTAACTATTGAATAAAAATAAATCTAAAGTAAAATACATATAATAGTAATCTTGTACTCCAACAATGTCTGGATCTTCTCCTGAAACGTCAGCATTATTGGAGTCCCGATAATTTGTTTGAGGTTAAGTTAAGTTCTGGAAACCTGCCAAGACTTCGCTAATCAGATTTATTAGTTGTTTAATAGTCCTAATTCTCTAGGTAACTAGTAAATGCTTTACGAGACAATATTGATCTACTCCAACTAACTTATCATTTACTGGGGCACTTAGGCACTGGTTCATGATGAGTTTTGTCAGAATTTAGTTAAAATTTGACACCAAATGGCACCTAATTGTTGATAATGCTACTAGATCTAATGAATAGTCAGTAAGAGTGGTGGCTCATTATGCAGCCACAAATTCATATTCATACCAATACCATCTTTGTATAAAAAAAAAAACTATATCACGTTAAGAATAGTCAATCAACTATGTATGTGTATAACAGGTTTTTTGCCTCTCATGTGCATAGCTAGAATAAAAGTCCCTGCATTTTTTTTTTCGCACTCTGATGAGGCTTAAACATTGGGTGACCGGTGAAGTAAGCAGAATTCATGATCTCTGAGAATAGTATGTCAGTGATAGTAAGGTTTGCCTCACTCCAGAGATCATGCGGCAAAAGTTAACAGATTAGCTTTGGATGCATTTGATAAAACTCAAACTCAAAGCATTTATTTCAAATAAACCAATTACAGACACTTTTGAATTGTCAATGGGTCGGTCAGTCAGAAAAATGAAGCTAGTTGCCCATTCCAACGTGTAGTAGATCCCTATGGAGAAGAACGGGCAAGAAACTCCACGGACACTCTTTTCAATCAAAATATTTTTTACAAAATATTGGTTACATCGTTCATGTTGAAAATATACATGTGAGAACAATGTAGAAAGACGTGCACGTTAAAAAGCGTCCGGAATAAAAAGATAGAAACTAAAACAACTGAATTAAACATTCTAAATAAGCCATGGCAGCTAAGAGACGACCAGTCCCAACTGACGGCGCCCGTTCACGAACATGACGCATGGATCAGCACCAATTAGCTCAACCATTTTGAAGGGAACTTAATGATCCAACACACACGCCACCACCAGCGAGACATTTGAGTGAGCATGACATACCTACTCTCAACCGCCAGGGCACATTCAAGTCAGTGAAAGACGTACCCAGTAAAAGGTAGCTTAATAGTAGCTAAATAACATAACAAACATAAGTAGTAGGTAAATAACGATCGTCAAAAATAGCTGAGCCGGCTCCAACAACATGCGACGCGAATCGCTGGTACCTTTGTGTCGAACGCGATTCGCTTCGCGTGTCGCGCCTGTTTGTAGGTGCCTTTATTTCAACCGTTCTCAATTTTATAACACTTAGCAATTTCAATATTCCGAAGAAAGGTAGAGGATCCTTAAACATCTTTTGAGTTTAGTCGATTTACATTTTCTTCGGCTAAATCGAATTTCATTGCATATTTAAATACGATTAATGACTAAAAGAGTGATGAATGTTTCCTGGATAAAAAAAGTAATTCTATTTAGTCCGTCAGTCAGAAAATAAAAAAATATTAGACACGTATTTTTTTATTTATACTCAATACTCAAAATCTTTATTGCTTTACCATAATGTGTACTTAGGTGGTAATTATATAATTAAGATCATAAAAAAATGACCATAAATAATCATAATCATTAATTTACCATATTAATAAAAAAATACTTAGATTTAACGCATTAAAGTTGGGGAGTGGGGGCTCGCTACGTCATAACTATAATAAAGTGCGTATAAAATCTAGTAATGAGTGACGTCATGCCACTTTTTAACTAAATGTATCGCTGTAATCTTTTGATTACGTAAAAAAAAAATACGTGTCCTATAGTTTTTAATCTACATGACAAACAAAAAAATAATGGATGAAATGGAAGAGGAAGGCAAAGAAAAGATGGATGGCGTGTGAGGAATGATAAGAAAGAGAAGGGAGTGAATGATAGCGTGACGGTTGACAGGGGAGAATGGAAGAAGAAAACGTGTTGTGCCGACCCCACGTAACATGGGATAAGGGCAGGAAGATGATAAACTAAACATGGTTAGCATTCTGTTTAACGGTAAATGTGAGCACTTTTCAAACACTTTCAAATACTCGAATAAATTTATTAAAATCGACAGCATTATTTACCAAAATAGAAATAAACGAAACGATTGAATGAGGTCGTTCAACCAACAATGGTCGTGAGTCGTGACTATTCAACGTGTTAATTTACATTTCTAACTTATCTGTCCAATTTCCATTTATAACGCCTTCGAGGTGTTCATGCTAAAGTGAACATGAAGGTTTATTGTTACAGAATACAAGGGTTTATTTACGTAATATTTTAACATTTTGATTGAGACTAAAGATATGACAGAAAAGGTTTTTGCCATAATCACATCCATTTTATAAGATGCAAAATACTGGTATTCAGCTAGCTAAATACCAATATTTTACATGGAACGACTGCCTATCTGATCTCCACAACCCAGTTACTGGGTAACACGATACCCCTTGGTAAGACTAGTTGTCAGACTTTCGAGCTTCTGACGACCCGCAACGACTGTCTAAGATCCACGATTCCGGAACCAACGGCTTAACGTGCTTTCCGAAGCACGGAGAGGTGTTAGTATGTAAATCTGGTCACCCATCCAAGGACCAACCGCGGCAAGCGTAACTTAACCTGATCGATCAACCCGTGCGGCTGTTATTATTTAGCCACAAGTACCTCCTTGATCTATATAATCATCATATCAAAATTCACAATGTACCTATTCCTTTGAAGACGGCTTAGTACAAATTGAATAGATTTGTCAATTATACATGTGCCTATAGTAGGAACAAAGTGATTTTGTATTCCACGATTTGGTAGGTGTATGGGACCGATGTTTGGTTTATTAATAAGCAGGTATCATTAATAATGTATGAATCCATTCGTGTGATCAACAAATTGTATTTAACCACTTTCAGCTGTAGCTATGTGTGGAATGTAAATATTGTTGTGGGTTATGTCGTATAAAGTAAAAGCCGGCTAGTAAAGTAAATCAACTGTATATAGGGTGACTGGTAATTAGTGACCGATACTTAAACACATGATTGTACTCATGATAACAAACAGCTTTTACTATGGGACCAAACCTGAAATCGCGAAAAAAAATCAGCTGCCCCATACATTCATGTTCGCATATTGAGCAGCTGATTTTTTTCGCGATTTCAGGTTTGGTCCCATAGTAAAAGTTGTTTGTTATCATGAGCACAATCATGTGTTTAAGTATCGGTCACTAATTACCAGTCACCCTATATTGTAATAAACATACAATACAAGAACACCATCAGCAGAGCGTGATTACATGAGAAGTGTAAGGTAAAAAGGCGGGCTGTCAACGTCAATCTTTGACAAGAGTGACATGGACAGTTGACAGCTCTAATCAGTGTAGATGCATTCCAATATTATTGTTTATTATAGTATTTTCTTAATTCGTAACAAATATAACGTGTTTTATTTTCAAATCAATTCTTTTGAGGTATTGTTTTTGTATGTTTTTAGGGTTGCGTACCTCAAAAGGAAAAGGGAACCCTTATAAGATCACTTCGTTGTCCGACTTGTCTGCCTGTCTTTCTGTCTGTCAGTCTGTCAAGACACTTTTTCTCAGGAACGCGTGGAGGTATCAAGTTGAAATTAATATCAAGTACGTAGGTCTAAGGTCCCTTTGGAGCGCTAAAAAAATCAAACTTCTAAGTCAACGTAGTAAAAAAGTACGGCCATTTAGGCGACATATTTTGATACTCGCAATTAAATCAAGACCTATATCCCTAGAATCATGAAATTTGGTATGTAAGGTCTCACCTCACAAGTAGGTAAAGGAAAAAGTCCAAAAATCGTTAATTTGTAATTTTATCGCATAAAAAAATCTTCAAACATATCTCTAAATAATCTTTAAAAGCAGTTTATCTCTTCATTAACAATTATATTTATAATTTTTAAATATACCATTAAATTTTAAATGCCAAACTGCATCCAGTGATGGATTATTTATTATTAAATAGTTAATTTCTAATTTCATACGATTTTTGCACTTTCACGACATAATTCCGGTGTGCCTGAGAGTCTTCTATCTCGCGCCACAGATTACTACAGATGGGACACTCCGCAAAATCATTTAAATAAAAAGCGATTCTTGCTAAGACACAATAAAGTGCAATTCAGATCGCACAATGCTTCATTACCTACAATTATATTCACCTATAAGTTACCTCTCTTTCTATCGCATAACTCTTATACCTTCTGACTCGTTAGGGTTGTCCTCTTTTACGACGCGGCGCGATGAGAATCGAACTAACGTGCGAATCGGCCGGTGCGCGGCAGCCCACACTTAATTGACCCAGTGAGATGAGCCCGCCGCGTACCTACTTGTAGCTTCATACCTAAATTGCGGAGTGTCCCATCTGTATTAATCTGTGCTCGCGCGTCAAACTAGACAGCCATAACGCCATTTCACTTACACACTGAGCTAAACCACGCTTGGATGTAGGGCCTTACAGATATATACAAGCGGAAGCTTGTCTAGAACCCTCTAGACAGCACCTTATTCCCCAAATCTAGATCTTCGGTAGGACGTCTACACAGTGCAGCACGCGTAGCTGAACTACGTGCCCCTTGTCCTAAAGCCAGGTAAGTCCTAAGAAGGCCAGTCCCGCTGAGCCTGTGCAGACAGGCCCCCCACGTCTGCCATGTGCTGCCAAGGACGGGACCCTTCTTACCTATCCAAGTGTATGCGTGCTCAAGTCAGAGTGTGACCTACGACCTATAGCCGTGTACCTACTATGAACTAAAATAGGGATGATAACTAAAATTCTTTTTTTGTCCGGCACCTAGATTATTAAAAAATATTTGACACGTATTTTTTCTTTTTTTACGTGATCATAAGATTACGGCAATAAATTGACGTCACGCCTAGCTAGATTTTATACGTAGAAGTTACGTAGCGAGCCCCCACTCCCCAACTTTAATGCGTGATACCTAAGTATTTTTTAATTAATATGATAATAAAGCAAAAATACGTGTCTAATATTTTTTTATTATCTGACTGACGAACTAAATACTTAGATTTTTTTATTATTTACTCAGGCATCATCCCTGAAATATGAATGAAGCCAACTTACTCATTTCTTTAATCTCTTTCTATAACTTCCTAATTGTTAACGGCCTGCGCAGCAAACCTGCAAAGCCGTTCAATCCTTCGAACATACGTATTCCTGTCATTAATTCTCTTCTCACTAATAAAGCACGGAATATAATATTCGTCTTCATTCTACGAATTTACATTTCAAAGTAGGTTCATTTACTCGTAAATAAAATGCAAAAGAGGACCGAAAAATACGCGAGACTTTTTTAAAATTAAAAAAATCCAGCTAGCGGAGGCAATCTGCAATTTTTTACACTTATTACAGATGCTTTTAAAGTACCTTACATAACATCAGCCTGTATTCTCCATAGGGTAAATATATACACAGGTGTATAATCAGCCTATAATGTTCTCACTGCTGGGACACAGGCCTCCTCTCTGTGAGAGGTAGTGGGCCGTAATTCAGCAAGAAGGCCCAGTGCGGGTTGGTAGATATCACTTGACTTCGAACTTTTGGTTCTAGGACATGCCGGTTTCCTCACGACGTTTTTCTTCAACGTTTTAAGAGCAGTGGTGATGAATAGAATAGAATAGAATACTCTTTATTATGCACACAATTTAAACAAAAAATAAAAAAAAAAAACAAAAAAAAAATAATAAAAAAAAAACAAAAAACACAAAACAAAAAAAGAAACACAAAACACAAATAACAAACACAAAACAAAAAACACAAAACACAAACAATAACACAAAACAAAAAAACACAAAAAAACAAAAACAAAACAAAAAAACACAAACAAACAAACACACAAAACAACACAAATAACACAAATAATATACAGAAAGAAAGCTCCTGTCTGGGTTCGAACCTACGACCTACAACTGCTCCACCACTGCTCTTCACACAGCGCTGCTCGACACAGGTGTATATCACACCACCAGTTTCTAGCAGTTTATGCTTGGGCCAAAACCAAAGGGTTTGGGCTGGGCGTTGATGAGTTAGTCAAAAAAAAAAAAAAAAAAAAAAAAAAAAAAAAAAAAAAAAAAAAAAAAAAATGTTTATTTCAATTACAAAGTGCTTTGTCACAAATGTATTGGAGATCTCCTTTTAAGCAATAGTTGCTTGTGTTAGGAGACTCCGCTCTTCCGCTAGGATTTTAACTACAAATTGCAATTGAAAACATGTACAAGAAAGAAAAATAAAAAATCTAAATTAATAAACATTTTACGAAGAAAAAGGTAACAATGCGCGTGTATGTGTGGTGTAAACAAGTGAGTGTGAGTGTATGAGAGTGTGAGGATGTACTGTTTGAATTAAAAATTCAAATATTTAGCACGACTATACAAATAAAATTAAGAGTTAGTATAAGCATTAAGTTAAAATTTAAGTCTAAGTTTAAGATTAAGTTAGCCCTACGACGGAGTCTTGGGATCAGAAGAAGTCTATTACAACTCCTTCCACTAACAATATAAAAAACACGTCTATAGTAATAAACTATTGAAGAGTAGATACAATAGACTCAATATCATCGTATGTGCTGGACTTAAGCCATTCGGTAAACACTTTTTTACAGTCTCGGAGCTTCAGGGGGTGAATACCAAGCTTTTTATTTATCAAATTGTATATCTGGGAAGATTGCCTTGGGTACTGCCTTTTAGCAAAAACAGACCTGACCGCAACAGTTGGAGCGACTAAGTAGCTCCAAAAGTTAGTCAGTCAGTCAGGACTTCTCTTTTTATATAAATAGATGGATAATACAATTTTGTCGCCAGACTATAACAAAAAGTACACAAATCAACACCTTCCACACCAACATACATACCCCTACATCACACACACCCCCAGCTCACGCATACACACACAAAACACTGTGCGCATTCCTTATTTAATATTTTTTTTAATTGTTTTTGTTTTGTTAAAAACCTTTGGCATGTTTCAAAATTATTCTCTCAACTATGTATAGTTTATGTAAACTGGAAGAGCTACCCACCTATTAATACAAGCAAATCTTTGCTTAAAAACTAACTTAATAATGTAATTTTTTTTTAATTTTTTTTTTTAGCTGACCCGACACCAAATTCCATGTATGAGAAAATTAATTTTCTTCATATATTTTTTTTTATAAATTTTCCTATGTTTTAATACATAATATCCTGTTCCGGGCGAAGTCAAATCCAAAAACACAAAAATCATAATAATTGGTTCAGCCGTTCTTGAATTATAAATGATGTAACTAACACGACTTTGTTTTATATTGTGTATATAGGTATAGGGATTTCGTATAAGACGCTCATTTTACTTACCAAGTATGGTAGTCTGTGAAAGAAAAACGTTCAGACATTCCAGCAATTAAGTATTCAAAACCCTTTTCCGTGGCATATTTGCTTAACGATTTATAATACCCTGAAATACAAATCGTTTCTCAGATAATGGTGGACTAGCCGAGTATATCAGTCGATATTTCATGAATTCCATTCAACTAATTCCGTCTTATTACAAAACAAGGTTCATCATCAAGCCCAGGTTTAAACCATGCACCCTTTTTTGAATTTCGAACTTTATTCCGACACATTAAGATGTCAGTTTTAAAAACTGACACTTGCACTCCTACCAACTTATCTGTGAAATGGCGAAAATTGGAACTACGGCCGTCATGTTGAAACGTCTTCGACTGTGCCGACGCATGTCATTCGATTGTGTCGACGCATCGACGGTGGCGTCCTCTTTCAGTTCACAGATAAGTTGGTAGGACTGTAGTACCGGACTAAGTTTTCAGTTTTGTATAAAGAACTGTATTTCTATCACAGCTAGGTTCTTATTACAAAAACTGGCTCGACAGAAGAAAAACCTCTTTTTTTAATAAGACCGATTATGTTTACATTTGTACTAGCTAACTCATTTTCATGCGAAGCAGTACAATCCACTGGTTTTGGGCTTAGATTGGAAACTGAATTAGTCGCTCCGTGGATGGGTGACCATCTTTACATACCGAGACTTCTCCGTGCCTCGGAAAGCACGTTAAGCCGTTGGTCCCGGATGTCATTTGTATATCTTTGACAGTCGTTACGGGTCGTCAGAAGCCCGAAAGTCTGACAACCAGTCTTACCAAGCGGTATCGTATTACCCACTAATTGGGTTGTGGAGGTCAGATAGGCAGTCGCTCCATATAAAATAATGGTATTCAGCTGCATCCGGTTAGACTGGAGTCAACCCCAACATAGTAGGGAATAGGCTAGGCAGATTGATTGCTGCGATGTTATGACTCGGGATTACTATTGTGGCTAAGGAAAGGTTTTCTATATTTTATCGTATTCCAGAATATGGCTACAATCACCATACTAAAAATAACTCCTTACAAAATAAACGTTTTGAACACTAAATCATCTCTGTCGGCTTACCCTGATTTCCTTAACAAAGGTTAGATCTTATGAACTTGATATAACTTTTCATAAATCATAGCTACCATTTACAAGAATAGAGAATACAGATATTCAGTATTATAAAGAGCTAGAGAAAACCCAAAATCTCTCCTCCGTTTATCACAATCCCGAGTTCCTTTTACGACATCCATGGGAATTGTTAGGGGAGGCCGGGGTTCAAAGTTCCGGGGGTAAGTTGTTCCACCACGAAAAACTTCGAGGTAGCAGTCAATCACTGAACGTTGTACCATCGCGCTGCTTCGGCAGCCATTTTATTGACGCTGTAAAGACGTGTTAGTTTACGTTTTGTAAATATCCCTTCTTAGTCACTCACTCAATAAATAATCCTGACTGCCTCGTCTTGTTGTCGCAAGCACGACGCTGAGCGTGAGGTCTTAGGTTCGATCCTTTAGCAGTTTAGCTGGGTATATTGTTGCTATAGTCCGGTCACGAAACAGAGAGAATTTCGTACAATGACCCCGCATTACTTATCTCTATCGCTCGCGCACTAATGTAGTAATGAGGGGTCATTGTAAGAAAATCCTTTTTGCTTTGCGACCGGACTTTACTAAGTCTTTTTCAATCATTGGCGTAATATGACTGGTGCTTTTTATCAACTCCTTCTAGGATTACAGTCGTGACGTTATGTTAAATATCTACAGTACCTAACTAATAATTAACGCAGCTGGTCAGTTCTCACAAATTTGAATCCTGAGCGCTTATAAAAAACATTGTGAGCTATATTTTGACAAATTTGTTACCCAGAATAGCCCATTCGATGGTTCGAAGAAGTATCATTAAGTGGAACCGGGGTTATGATTAGAAATACAAGAACTACCTATTTACCTCTTACGCTATATGTTTCTAGTAGGTAATTAAGTTTAATACCACGGAAAGCCATTTTACTCAGTTTGATAATAGTTCAGAGGAATTGGAATTGTAACCCATCGAATTGTAGTATTGATTTTGTACATTTATTTCTAAGTATCGTGACAATTAGGTACCATCAGGGGTTTATTTTTATAAAGGTTGATGTAAGTTAAGAGACGTTTAAACTTCAAAAACTGTAGGTAGGTAGTACCTATGGGTAGGCTAAAATCATTACCTACTTAACTTTATAGGTATGCATTATTTATAAATAAACTGCTAAATCCGCATGTGTTTAAACTACAATATCCTTTAACCGAGTAAATAAATTAGCTGTGCTTTCATTTTATTTAATTAATTTATTTATTTTTACATTATTAAGAAAGCTTACAGACTAACACGTAAATAGTTACAATAAATAACAACTGACAATTGCTAATTACAAGCTTCCACATTTAAAATACAGTGTTATAAAAAGAAGATCAAAGAAGAAAAAAAAAGAAGAGTTATGGAAATTAGGTAGGTATGCCATGATAAACCCTGAAATCCTGAAATAATAAATAGCGAAATCCCGAGTAAAGAACTCTTCAATGGGGGAACAAAAAAAAAGTACTTATGTTTAAAAAAAATAATGTAGGTACTTATGTTCATTTTGTGATTAAAACAAAACAAAAACCCTGGTAACGAATGTTCGTGTAATTTTTCGACAGGTCTCGATATCTACTCTTTACTTACTTAGTCCCCAAAATCATCATCATCTCCTGCCCTTACCCCAATTTAATGGGGTCGGCGCAACGACGACTAAAAGAGAAGTAAATAGGGAAGAAAGGGACATCCTTTCTTCCATAACTACTTCTCTTTTAGTCTGCATCTCGGTAGTCACCCCCTTTCTACCCAAAATAGTCGCTAAAATATAAATATATATATTAATTCCTCTTAATTTCCGAAAATAGTACCTACAGCTCCATCTGTTTTCAATATCAGGAAACACCGAGACAAACGCTTCCATCACAAGCAGCGCCATCTACTCGTTACTCTCGGGACTGTTCATTGCGATTGAAGAAGAGGCGGCTACAATTTTCTCCAACTCGCCCCTAGTTGGCTCTCTATATGCTAAACTAAACCGAGGATAATTATTATTATGTAAGAAAATTATGTATAATATGATTTTCGAAAGATTTCCAGATGGAAAGTAATCCATCTAAGCGTACCTACCTAGTTAGCAGCCAGGTAGCTGACATTGCGAAATAATGTTAGGGGTTAAAGTATGAAATTGCCGATTTGTACAGAAAATTTGAAATTCGTTTTTTTTTTTAATTTAACATATTTATTTAATCAAAATAATTACCATTATTATCTATACATTGCTGCCATCTAATAAGAAGGTCATATAAGCCTTTACGATAGAACTCTCGTGATCTAGATTCGACAAACTGTGTGAAAGCATTTTGTACTGCCTCCTGAGAAGAAAACTTTTTATCACGTAGTGTCCAAATCACGAAAAAAATGGTAGTCCGTTGGAGCAAGGTCTGGCGAATACAGAAAGTGACGAATGGTTTCTAATTTCAGTTACTGTAGTGTTAAAACGGTTTCTCGTGCTGTATGAGGTCTCGCGTTATCATGGAGCAATAATGCTGAAGATCGATTCATGAGTCGGGGCTGTTTCACTGCTAGTTTTGCTATCATTGTTCGGAGTTCGGCACAGTAGACATCTGCCGTTATTGCTTAACCAGATCGGAGAAAGCTATAGTGAATAACCCCACGCTGAGACCACCAAACAGTTACCATTACCTTTTTATTGGTAAGCTTTGCTTTAGGACACTATTGCGGCGTTTGACCTGGGGTCAGCCATTGCATTTTTTGCTTATGGTTATCGTAAAGAATCCACTTTTCATCACATGTCACAATTCGATCCAATATACCTTCATTTCTGTATCGATTCAACAAGGCAACACAAGTTTCAACACGCGTTTTTTTCTGCAGATCAATCAGATCATGAGGCACCCATTTCTCATATTTTTTTATTTTATTGATTTGACGCCAATGAGTCAATATTGTTGGTAAAGTAACGTTAAACCATGCCGCTAATTCCTGGGTAGTTTGGCTCGGATCGGCTTCCACCATCTCTTTCAATTCATTGTTATTCAGCTGCGTGGGCGGTCTTCCACGTGGTTCGTTCTTCAAATCAAAGTTTCCATCACGAAAGCGTAACCAAAATCGCACGGTGCGTTCATTAGCAGTCCCCTCTCCAAACGCACATTGATATTGCGAGCTGTTTCTGCCGCGTTAGTTCCGCGTCTGAACTCGTATTCAAAAATAACTCGAATTTGGTAGTATATCCATCTTTCTTGTCTAAGCTGAATAAAAAAACAACTGAAAGTCGATAATAGAATGTTGCACATTTTTTAAAAGAAGAACTTCATAGGTACTTACCATGTGAAAAAAGTTTCACTCAAAAATCTCAAACCATGAAGGTTCTATGTCAATTCGAAGTTCCTAATACAATAAACGGCAATGTCATACTTTAACCCCTATTAGATACCCTATAATTTAAAAACTAAGGATTTTTAATACTTACCCAATTTTTTTTACATGCTTCATTTATTTAATAAATGACTAGTTGTTAGAGTTGCTATCGAGAGTTACCCTTAAATTAATACAAGGTGTAATTTAAACAACGCACAACCTCTTAAGGGGTCATTGTAGTTTCAGTATGAACAACTTTTATTAAAAGCCCAAACTTGAAATCTCGAAAAAAAATCATGACGACCCCCCCCCCCCCCCCTTAATGACCCCTTAAGAGGTTGTGCGCTATATACCTAAGTTACAACTTCTGTGTAATACTGCAGGAGTAAACCAGCTGTTTCTTCGTGCCTAGTAGATGAAACAGGAAGGCAGATCAGCAGACGATAATCGTACGAAGACCTAGGTACAGACCCCAGCACATCAAGCTACCCCAATTTGTCAAATTTTCCCAATTGAATATGAACCTTATTTCTTTGTAGTAAAGTTGAAAATCTATCAAAGAAATTTGACAGATTTTGGTAGTTTGATGTGCTGGGCTCTGTACAAGGATGAAAGTATTCAACGTCATAACTTTCAGCCAACTTAACAGTCTAAGGAAATATTAGTTATGTAGGAACTACGATAGTTTAGTTTGATGAACTTGATCGTACTTTACATACCTACACACATATGCCTACTCGTACTTAAATTAGAAGTAAGTATGCGGGACCCTCACCTAGTGTTTAATATAAACTACTCAAAAGAAAATAGGGCCCACCAAGTTTTTAGGCCGTTATTTAAAAATATTAATAATTAAGTGGTTTTTACAATTAAATGTTTTTGGAGTAGGGATTAAAAAAATGTTTAAACTTAGTCAATGGTAAAATTTGTTTATTTTGATCGATTTACACAAACAAAGCACTTTTTAAGGAAATAAACTCAAATTAACTTGAAAAATGCACTTAGTCTACCGCCCATTTCCTGTAACCATTTCATGAAAAATGTTATGGTTAATAACGAGTGGGGCCTCCTCTGCTCTGTATGCACTCTCTGAGTCTATCTGGTACACTTTCGATAAGGTGGGTAACATTTTGTTGCGGAATTCGTTCCCAACAGAGTTTAAGCGCGATTATGAGCTCCTCTTGACTGTTAACATGGTTGTAGTTTTCTTTAAGGCTTCTTTTCAATTAATCCCATAGGTGCTCAATGGGGTTGAGGTCGGGACTCATAGCTGACCATGGCAAAACTGTGATATTGGCCTCAGATAGTGCTCTTTTTGTGGCACAAGCCGTATGTGCGCGAGCATTGTCATGCATAAAAACAAAGCCAGCGCCCACTCTTTGTGAAAATGGGATGACATGAGGTTGGATTACCCGCTCAACGTAACTGGCGGCGGTTACAGTAGGTACCCTCATCCAGAATTACCAGCAAAGTTTTGCCTACCAAGCTTATTCCCGCCGACACCATAACACTTGGGCCCCCAAAACGGTCTGATCCGTGGATGCATGGTTCTGTAAAACGTTCACCTTCTTTTCTCCACACGCGGATTCATTTATCATCACTGAAAAACTTCACCTTACATTCGTCTGTAAAGAGTACAGCCCTCCAGTTATCTATTGTCCAGTTCAAATGCTCGCGAGCGTACCTTAACCGCGCTGCACGATGGGCTCTTGTTAGTTTGAGTCGAACAGCACGCACTCGGGAACGTTGACCATCTTCGTGGAGACGATTACGTATGGTCTGATCGCTGACTGTGCTACCAGTAGATTGCTGCAGGCGGTTTTGTAAGGCTCGGGCGGTTACAATACGCTCTCGTCATGCAGTTAGCATGATGTACCGGTCTTCCTGGGTAGTTGTGGCTCTAATTCTTCCTGATCCAGACCTCCTAGCTACACGCCCGGTCTCCTGGAAGCGTTCCCTTACGTTTCGGATAGCTCGACGCGAGTCGCGACACACCGAGACGTATTGCTACAGATCTCTGAGATCCTCCCTCCTGAAGCATATCAACAGCTCTTGCTGCGCTTTCTAAGTCCATATGACGACGAAAACCATGCATAGTATCCACGATTAACACCGAAATAAAAAAAAGCTGTGACAGAAAGTGACAGGTAACGTCAACGCTTACAATCGGAATGAGACACAAGTAACAGAATTTGTGCAACAAATGTTTTTTCAAGCACTGCACTTTTTTTGTCTCCCCACTTGAATTCAACGTTAAAATTGACGCTTGAAAAATTGATAAGGAACCACACACATGTTAAGAATAAAGTTTAATGCTTTAATTCACAAATGCTTACCTAATTATTTATTGTTAGACAAAATTGTAAAATAACTTAGGGTGGGCCCTATTTTGTTTTGAGTAGTTTCTTACTTTCGCCATTCAAACAGAATCCTGTGTCTGAACTGTTTATGTAACTTTGTTAATTGTTGGGCCTAATTGAGTTTCTTTATGGAGTCATAAACTTGTGTTTATGACGTTTACGATCATCGTTAAGACAGTAATTACAGGAGCTATGACGTCATTGTGTTTTATTCGAAGTTTTTGTAATTTATGACAAAAGTTTATTAGTGTTAAAAATAGAATACTTACCTGCCTTCCTGATAGCTTGCTATTATACATGTTGAAAATTCTCAACTTTAATGGTCGGTGCCCGAGCATTTTTGTATGTGAATTTGGAACATTGATGGTTGAATCTTTTCTAAAAAGCTCTTTTATCGTATTTGGATATCGATACTCTATCACATCTGTGAAGTTTACCCAAAAAAAGGAACAGATTTTTTAAACTGATATACAAGTGACTTACAATCTGCGGTTGATGAACCCACAAAAAAAAATCATCAAATTCATTTAGTTTTTTAACCGACGATAAAAAAGGAGGAGGTTCTCAATTCGACACGTATGTTTTTTTTTCTTTATGTATGGCCACGCATAACTTTATACAGAGTCGTCCGATTTGAAAAAATCGAGAGGGTATATATCAAAGCTGGTCCCATACAAAATTGATTAACTTTGCTTCGGTAGTTTTTGAGTTAGCTTCAATAATACGTATTTTTTCCCTACTTTTATATGGATGATGTTCTAGTTTGTTTTGCAGGTAGTGGTATCAGTATTTGTGTGGGGTAGGTACCACAACTAAAAAGTAAAAAATAAAAACTTTTTACAAAAAAATACAACCGACTTCCAAAAACAACACTACAAAGTGAAAAATAACTTTAATTTCGGAAGTCGGTGGCAATAAACAAAAATACATTTAACCAGACACCGACTTCCGAAATTAAAGTTATTTTTCACTTTGTAGTGTTGTTTTTGGAAGTCGGTTGAATTTTTTTGTAAAAAGATTTTTGTTTTATCATGTTTTATCATGTTTAGATATCGATAACCATCAACCATGGAGTTTAGCTAACCAATTTAAATTAACCCTGTAGCACGACGCGAATGTAACGACATGGGTTTTGTATTTAAAACACGAAGTGGCCTTGGTTTAGATTGCTATCTTCTGATCGATGATGGCCTATTTGAATTTCCGATTCGGTTTTGTAAAACGTTTACAATAAAACATCTCATCATTTTGTGAATATTATTACCTACGTAAATTAATTCCTTCTGACACCATAGCAGTATTGACAAATAGGGATGATGCCTGGGTAAAAAAAAGAAATTGTATTTAGTGCGCCAGTTATCTACATAATAAAAAAATATTATACATGTATTTTTTGCTATATCATATTAAAAATGATTTAGATAACACGCATTAAAGTTGGGGAGTGGGGGCTCGCTACGTCATTTCTACGTAAAAAATCTAGCTAGGCGTGACGTCACGCCATATGTTAATTCAATGTATCGTCGTAATCTTTTGATTACGTAAAAACAGAAAAATACGTGCCAAATATTTTTACCCGACTATGGTGAAGCCAACGTACATACCGGTCAAAATCATAACCCTCCTTGGTTATGATTTTGATCGGTATGATGTATGTATGTTTATCTGTCCCCTCATAACTTCTAAACGACTTATCATAATTTGACAAATGAGGTATCGTTGGAAGCATCTTGATCGTCCGCTGGTTATACGCTATGTGACGTCACATTAAATTGAATATGGCACCCTCTAGAGGACATAAAGTCATGAACTAAAAGAATTTTTTTTTAATGATGCCGTATTGGGTACCAAATGAACGGGATTAATTAGCACATTTCAACAATATATATTATATTGCTCGCGGCTTTGCTTCCATGCACCCGATAACTAGGAATAATTTCTAAAATCACGCTCAGATGTGAGCCAAACATTTCTCTCCAAACCTACCCAATAATTACGTGGGCCTGCAAATACTTTTACACGAAATTATAACCCCAAAATAATTTAAATAAAAAGTAAGTTTAAAAACTAAAACCCGACTACTGAAACATCACGCTCTAAAAAGTATGAAACAAGAAAATATTCTCGTCCGAAATTAGAAAAAGACAGATTAATTAAAAATTCGGAGTCCGGAGTATAATAAATAAATTATTTGACTTTGATTTTGATAGAGATAGGCGATCTGCGAGGTACTTTGACCTCCTCCTTTTTAAGGTCGGTTAAAAGAAACCTGCCAAGTCTAGGGACTAGTCCAGTTTTGTTATCTTTTTGTTTATTTATTTGTCCGTCATAAAAAGGAAAGTTTCTGAAAAGATTTTATTGTTTGAAAATAAAAACCATTTTAGCAGAGTTTTTGTTACTTGTGCGTTTTACTGCTTCAGAGTTGATGAATAACAAAGAAAATCAATTTTAGGGACATTCTTCGGATCTTTTCTACCGACCACACCTCCGTCACGTTTTTACATAACCACAATTATTTTGTATAAAGCAGGAATAATAAAAACTGAAGTTTTTAAGATTAAACTAACGATTGTATTCTCAAAAGAAATACTTATTTAGGAAGAACAACGATTTTTTTCGGAAGGGACATAATGTCATTGTCGATGAAAAAGAAGAATGACCATTTAATACGACTGATTACTTTTTTAACAGTTTGTAAATTTTACAATCAGTTGTAAAATTTACAAACTGTTAAAAAAGTAATCAGTCGGATATTCGTGTGTTCGTGTGGTCGTGGTATTCAGATACCTAAGTTTTAGATACTTTTTCAGTATCTATACAACATCAACCCAACGTCCAGATAATGACTCTTGAACTTGATGATCTTCGACCTCACAGAACAGATAAAGAGATCCTCTTTATCTTTTCTGTGTTCGACCTAGTTAGCTAGTGACTATCCGAACTTTTACAATTCTTCATAAATATAGGTTGACTGGTAATTAGTGACCGATACTTAAACACATGATTATACTCAAGATAACAAACAAATTTTACTATGGGACCAAACCTCACTACATTTTGATGAGGTATGCGAACATGTATGGGATAGCTAATTTTTTTCCGCGATTTCAAGTTTGGTCCCATAGTAAAAGTTGTTTGTTATCATGAGCATAATCAGGTGTTTAAGTATCGATCACTAATTACCAGTCACCCTATATACACTGTCATCAAAAACATTTGTACCTAATACTGTACAGGCAGACAAGAACAAATTAATGCGTTTAGTCAAAGAGCACAGGACCAATTTGAATTTTTCGTCAAACGTCGTTGACAAAAGTTACTTTCAGAAGAAAATGTAAGTAGATATTTTATGAAACCCATATTACTTACAATCCAAATCACTAAGAACCTTGGCAGACTCTCAGAGCTAATTAATTCAATTGCCTCCTCCACTGCTCCGCCCGGAATCATTACGGTGAAGTTACCGTCTTTACGGAGATGATAGACAAATAAACTGTTTTGTTTTTTTTTTCCTTCATACCTACAGTCCTACCAACTTATCTTTGAACTGAAAGAGGACGGCACTGTCGATGCGTCGACACAATCGAATGACATGCGTCGGCACAATCGAATACATTTCAACATGACGGCCGTAGTTCCAATTTTCGCCATTTCACAGATAAGTTGGTAGGAGTATACTTTGTCTAATCGTCACTGTCCAGCTCTTTTCCAACTATGTTGGGGTTGGCTTCCAGTCTAACCGGAAGCAGCTGTGTACCAAGTAGGTACATGGAACAGCTGAATATTTGAACTCCACAACCCAGTTACCGACTATCTAATTTACCCTTACATATGAACGATAGGTACTGTGGGTGCTTGTGGCTAAGTAAAAACAGCCACACATGTCTATCGATCAAGTTAAGCTACGCTTGCCGCGGTCGGTCCGTGGATGGGTGACCGTCTTTTCATACCGAGATTCCTCCTTGCCTCGGAAAGCACGTTAAGCCGTTGGTCCCGGCTGTCATTCTTGGATCTTTGACAGTCTGACAACCAGTCTTACCAAAAGGGGGGGGGGGGTATTACACAGTAACTGGGTTGTGGAGGTCAGATAGGCAGTCGCTCTATGTAAAATACTCGTATTCAGCTGCATCCGTGTAGACTGGAAACCGACCCCAACATAATTGAGAAAAGTCTAGGCAGATGACATGATCGAAAGACTCCAATAATCGATGATAAACTTTTAGATGTAATAGGTTGGGGAAAAAGTTTCTTCGCATTTTTTAAGAAAATTCAAAACATTTTTTAATATACATTATTTACATTTATCTAAAGTATGTAGGTACCATTTTGTTCGGTAACTTTCTGCCATCTTGTAGGTAGGGACATGATCCCATTGCTATAGAAATTTTGGGACTTCTGATCAAAATACCGCGACAAGTGGTTTTGGCAGTCCTCTCGTGATGTTAACCTGACACTGCCTAAAGAATTTGAAGAGACCGAAACAGGTGGAAATCTGAAGGTGCAAGGTCAGGACTATACGGCGGATGCATCAACACCTCCCAGCCAAACTCTCTTAATTTTTGCTGAGTGGCTAAAGATGTGTGAGGTCTAGCGTTATCATGATGAAAAACCACACCCCTTCTGTTGATTAATTCCGGCAGCTTTCTCTCAACTTCTTGCTTTAATCTCATCAGTTGTTCGCAGTAGAGTTCAGAATCGATGGTCCTGCCTGGTGGTAACAGCTCATAATCAATAATGCCTTTCCAATCCCACCACACACACAGCATCACCTTGTTGCGAGTGAACCCGGGTTTCGCCACAGTCTGTGAAGCCTGACCGGCCTTTGACCACGACCTTTTTCGCACGTTCTTGTCGTACGTGATCCACTTTTCATCTCCAGTTAGTAGCTTCTTCAAAAATGGTTCGGTTTCATTACGTCGTAATAAAGAATCACAAATGAGTACACGGTTCATTAGGTTTCTTTCAGTGAGCTCGCGAGGTACCCAAATATGGAGCTTTTTGTGTACCTAGTTTTTTTCAAATGAGCCAAAACTGTTTTGTGGTCAATTCCCAGTCCTTCAGCTACGTTGTAACTACTGATATGCCGATCTTGCTCCACTTTTTCAAAAATGGCATCCATTTTATCCGTGATAGGGCGACCAGAGCGTCGTGCATCTTTGGCATCAAAATTTCCGGATTGAAAACGCTTAAAACAAATTTGTGCTACTCTCACAGACACTGCACTGGGTCCATAAACATCGCAAATTTTTTTCGCGGCTTGCGTTGCATTTTTACCTTTTTTGTAGTAAACTTTTAAAACGTATCGAATTTCTTCATTAGATTCACTCATCTTAACAGTACGAAAAACACATGAAAATCACTCATTTTCCTAATTTTAATTTGGAATTATGTTCTTTCAAATTTAAACTTTCAATGTTACCAAAACCAGCCAGATACAAATAGACCAATAGACCAAAGATATTTTATTTTAAGTTCATACATACTATAATGCGAAAAGACTTTTTCCCCAACCTAATATATTATTCCCTTTATCAGTTTAACTCAAAGAAATGTGCTGAACGGAACCCCACTGTTTGACTAATCTTTTTCTACAAAACAAAATGTTAATTCCTTCAATCAAATTCAAAAGCAATTTCACACTTGGCTGAATGATCGAATGTAACCATAGGTAATATCGTAATAGCCAGTACAACATAGGCTTATTTACACAGGGTCAGTCATCATAATCATCATCATTTTAGACGAAAGACGTACCCTTCTGGACATAGGCCTCCCCTAAGCACCGCCACTTCGACCGGTTCTATGCTTCCCGCATCCAGCAGATTCCTGCGACCTTTACAAGGTCATCGGTCCACCTTGTGAGAGGCCTTCCAACGTTACGTCTTCCGGTAGGCTGTCGCCATTCCAGAACCGTTCGGCCCCATATGTCATCAGTACAGGATCAATAGCTGTCTCCAAATGAAGTCAGATCTGGCGCCGAGAACTGACTGTCACTTGTTTACATGCAGTCAGTAGTCGTACGTCGGACTTGAAATCAATTTACATGAAGACAGTAACGGGTCAGTGCTGACTTGGTTCGAGTTTGGAGTCAGCTGCTGACGCTGTATAAATCAGCTATAGGTTACTTAATGCATTAAACCTCTACAGTACCTACCTACTTAAATCTACTTCCAGTGCACCATTGGTAGCTAAACGATTTGTATGCAATAATTACCTACCACCTACGGTTAAGCACCCCACAATTTTTTTTTTTTTATTACATTGAAACCTTTTCGAAATATAAAAAGTTTATGAACTACTTTCTAAACCAAATATTGGCACTCTACTTTTAATATTTTTTTTCTTTTGATTTTGAATTCGGATGACAGATGAATTTTGATTGTTTTGTCAAATTTTTTTCTAGTTCATACTACTTCGTCTGTGCTTTCATATTTGTAGCGTTTTAAATGAAAAACATTCATTAAAACCACTTCAAAAAAACGTATAATTTTAAATTTCAACCGACAAAAAACAAGTTTTATAAAAAAAAAATATATAACTACTTAAAAAAATAAGATGGAATAAAAATAGATTAGGTACATACCGAGTCTTTTTATCTTATTTAACGACACAATCAAATAATTTATTTTTAGGAGTCTTAATTCAAATGAGAAAAAAAACAACGAGACTACAATCATAATCTAACTATTCTGTCGAAAGATGTCCACTGTTGGCCTTGGTCTTTCTCCAAGGTGGATCCTGTTTTACCTCCATTAAACCTTGAAAAGTCAATTCAAATTGTAAAAAAATATTGTATCTCTATGCGCTGCCTTGCAAGGCGAACAAATATACAAAGTAATCATTATACAGGTAGTAGGTAACTTCACACTATATCACACTAATATTATTTATTATTTTTTGTCTTTGGCTTATCTCGGGACCCTGGGGTCCCGGACCTTTGGAAGGCGTCCGAGGGGCCGAAGCCAACTCGCAGAGGCCCCTTAGACAATTTTAAATGACGAGGAGGCACCAGCCGACGATTATCCCTGTATGTACTATGCAAGTGCACCCAAGGGCAACCCCCGGTTGGTGCAGGACTATTGCAGAACATGGAAACAAAACACATTGGGCCTATGGGTTTGGGTGACTACATGGATTGGGTACCTTGAACTATGGAAGAACTATGTCCCCTGCCTGACCAATGTTATATAATATACACAGATATTATTTATTATTATTATTATAAATGCGAAAGTTTGTGAGTGTGTGTAAATGTTTGTTACTTCTTCACGCTCAAACGGCGGGAGCAATTTTGATAAAATTTGGTGTGGAGATAGCTGATACCCTGGACTAACACATAGGTAGGCTATTTTTTTCCCCGGTCTACGTGGATGAAACCGCGGGGCGCAGCTAGTGCCTCTAAAATTATTTTAAAAAATACTGCTAAATAACCAACTTAAATATTTAGCAATAAAATAAACCACACAAACCACAACCACACAAATTATCTTAATTTGTGTGGTTGTGGTTTTTTTTTTTTTTTGGTGGTAACTAATGGAAAAAGAAAACCACAGCCTCACAAATTATCTTAATTTGTGTGGCTGTGGTTTTTTTTTTGGATGGTGCGAAAAGTTTAAATAAATAAATAATAGATGCATAAATCTCTAAATAGGTACGTCACAATACAGGTTCCTCTTAATATAACCTCTAGATAACCTAACTTTGGCTTGATTATTAATTGAAGAGGCTTCAATTATTTATATCTATACTAATAAGTTTTATTTGTATGTATTTTTGAACGCGCTAATCTCGGGAACTACCAGTCGGATTTAAAAAAATCTTTTTGCATTTGATAGCCCAATTCTTGAGGAAGGCTATAGGCTATTTAAGAGCCTTAGGAGCCGAACAAAAATAAAAAAAAAGTCAGAAAGAACGCTAAGCAAAAACGAAGTAACAGCGCGGGGAAACGATGCGATACGACGAGGTAGGTCGGGGGAACAAGAAATTTCACTAGCTATAAAAGCTAAACTATTAATTAATACAACATACCTAGCGCTAAAACTGTTCAACTGTTTGTAACATATTATACAATTCTCTCAAATTCAAATTATACAATTCTTCAAAACTGCTTTCTTTATCACAGTTATTAACGTCATAGAACATAAAACCATTATCAAATAAAACGATATTATTCTTTCATAGCAAAAAAAGTCATTAGAAAAATAAATTAGGTACCTAAACGTCACAATACACTGCTTGTGTTAATAGCGAAACAAACTGGAATCACACAATCTACATTTGCCGGTTGAGATTAGAACATGTATGTGGGCGAGTAGCATAGCGTCAATTAAATTCAGTCAAAGTTTGCCGCGATGTCACACGTCTATACTTAGTTCAGTGCGTCTCTGTTTAAAGTATACAGAATGTAATATTGATGTGATCGGCGTCTTAGCCTACCTATTTGGTAACACGGGTAAACAGTGATATCAAGTTGAAATAGACTACGACAGTGATTTTTTTGTGATTTGTTAAAAGTGATTTTTTTTGAAGTGACAATGATGAAATTGTTGAAAGTAGTGGACGAGATTTCAGGTAAATAAACGTAGATTGATTATATTTATGAAATAAGACTCAGAAACTTAAATATATTAAAAAAAAAAATGCGTCTCTACTACAGACTATTCGGCCGAAATGCACCAGCGTGTGGCGAAGATAAACACTGTCAATAATTTAAAATCGATTCAGATCGTTATCGCAAAGTTCTTAATGGACTGATAAGCTGAAAGTTGACCAATAATCAATATTTTCAGGGAAATGTATTTGCGCCTACCAATCAATCTGCCTAGCCTTTTCCCAACTATATTGGGGTCGGCTTCCAGTCTAATCAGATGCAGCCGAATATCAGTATTTTACATGGTGGAACGACTGCCTATCTGACCTTCACAACCATAACTGGGTAACACGATATCCCTTGGTAAGACAGGTTGTCGGAATTTTTGGCTTCTGACTTACCGTAACGACTGTCGAAGATCAACGAATAACAGCCGGGACCAATGTTACTTATCAAATCATTCATAAAACTTTGTAACCAAAACTCAAAGTATGAATTTCAAAACATACTTAGGTAACTTTACAGAATAAAACAAAAACAAAATTATCAGTTTTAACACTTTGCGGGACACTGAACAAGGCGTAATAGAAGTTGTATTGTTATTACTGCTGTATCCGTATAGCCGTACTTCAAAGCGTTTAGTCAGAAAAGTTTTCACGAATTTCCGAACTAAAAGGACGTTGATAAATTAGTTCCTAAATCCTGACCCAAAAGTTTGTGATCAGTTAATTTTATAATTTGTACTACAGTATCCTATTCGGTTTGTAAAGGCACGGTTACACAGTCACTTAATTCTTTCAATTTGGATGAAGCAACCAATTTTAATAGTGCAAGGCTAGAATATAATAAACGGTATCGGTAACATCTCGTATCAGCCTTTAACTTTACAGATTATTTTTTAAGCTGTGGTGAAAGAAAATTTTGATGAGACTACATCAGTACCTACATTCCCAAAACAGTCATCTTGACACGCGATGGCATACTGCAAGGCGCTATATGCAGCGAGACTTTCATTCTAAATGTTTTCAATAAAAAGAGAAGTCCTGACTGACTGACTCATCCACGCCCAGTCCAAACCCTTGAACCTAGAAAGCTGAAATGTTACACAGAGGTATTGCTTGGTTTGCTTGGTTGGCTTTATAATGTAAACAAGGACTAAAGAAGGATTTCAAGGTAGTACGTTCCCGTGGGATATCTTCCGATATCCACGCGGGCGAAGCCGCAGGCAAAAGCTAATATTAAACAAAATCAGACTTACTACTTCGCAGTAATAGTGGTAGCCACAATCATACAAATTCCTTTCTTTTTGCGCCCTTCGATCCAAATGTATCAATTTAGTTGAACTGTGTAACATTGCCTTAAAGTTAAACTCAACCCTTAATAATTGAATGTTTAAATTGAGTTACCTCGAAAATTACAGTGGCACTTATCGAGGCAGTAAACCGACGTTTGAATAGACAGGAATTATTAAATTAGTTTGTGGCCTACTTTACTTCCAATCCGTTGCTTGCTTTACAGAATAGAAAAGATTGGTTAAGGCTCTTCTCTGAGCGAACGACCTTGAGCGTTCGGACCTTGAACCGCTCTGTCCCGGTCCCTCCGCACGCTCCTTTATCATAGAATTCACAAATATTTTAAAATCATTTTAATTTAATTATGTTAATTTAATTTAAAGTGAATTATTTAGGTTTTTACATTATCTATCCATTACCTGTAATCCTCAAGTTTTAGAAGGTCACCAAAGAGCAATGTAATCAAAAAATTTAGTAGTTTTTACACAGAGATTTTAAATGTATTTACATGTTAGGATATCGAATATTTCCGAGCGGACCTGGCCGGGCTCCGAGGAGCCGGCCCCCTGGATGGTTCACAGGGCGGGTTGCAGCAGGGGCAGGGTGGGCCCGAGCCTGCTGAGGACCGGGTTCTGGCCCTGGTGCGGAATGAACTGGCTGCCCTCAACAGGCGTTTCTCCGTCCTGGAGGGCATTGTCCTGCGGCCCCCGCTAGCGGCGAGCCGGCCGGCCTCGGGCCAGCCAAAGGCGGCTTCGTATGCCGCCATGGCTGCCACGGCCAAACCAGGATCGGCGGGGCCAGCGAAGAGCGTAACTGTGCCCGAAAAGGCACCTGCAAATGCCCCAGCCGTGGCCGTGGCGGCGACGCGGCTGCCCCCGCCTCCTAAATCTCTTCCGGCTGACGCCGAATGGCAGGTAGCCGGGGAGAAGAGGAAGGCGGGTAAGGCAGCAAGGGCGGCCAAACGAAAAGAGAGGCGGCGGCGGCGCAAAGAGCGAAACGTCGCGGCGAGGTTACATGCCCCGAAGTCCGCAGCTGTAGTGATCACACTACAGCCGGAAGCGGAGAAGAAGGGAGTGTCCTACCGCGACGTGCTCACCAAGGCGAGGGCGGCGGTGAACCTTGAGGAGCTCGGGGTTGTAGATGGCATCCGGGTAAAGGTCACTGCGACTGGGGCTCGGATGCTGGAGATCCCCGGTGCGGCCAGTGGCCCGACCGCTGACGCTCTGGCCGAAAGGCTCAGGGCGTCCTTAGATGCGGACGTGGCCCGAGTGTCCAGACCCGCCAAGTGCGCTGACATGCGCATCCTGGGTCTGGATGACTCAGTGACGGAGGGAGAGGTGGTGGCCGCCGTGGTCAAGACTGGGGGGTGCGCCTTCGAACAGGTGAGGGTAGGCACCTTCCGTCTTGACTCCACGGGGATGCGAGCTGTTACGGTGAGCTGCCCCGTGTCGGCGGCCCAAAAGATAGCTGGGGAGGGCCGAAGGTTCCGGGTGGGCTGGGATTCCACGCGGGTGAAATTGCTGGAACCCAGACCTCTGAGGTGCTTCCGTTGCCAAGTGGGCAACCACGTCGGAGTTAAATGCACCTCGGAGGTGGACCGCAGCAGTCATTGCTTCCGTTGTGGTCAGCCCGGTCACAAGGCCGGCTCGTGCAATGCCACGCCGCACTGCTATTTATGTGCGGCTGCTGGCAAGCCGGCCGATCACCGGGCTGGAAGCAAGGGCTGTGGTCCATCCACTAAAGCCCGGAGCAGGGGCAAGCCCTCTACCACCGCCGTCACTGCCGCGGCCGCCGCCACAGCCGTCGCCGTTGCCGCCTCCACTGCCGTCGTCGCCGTACCCACTGCGGCAGGACCCACACAGGGGGCTCAGGGAGGGGGTGAAATGGAATGTCAGTAATGGCTCCATTACGCCTCCTCCAGGCGAACATCAACCACTGCGCCTCAGCTCAGGATCTGTTGCTCCAGAGCATGGCGCAGTGGTCGATTAACATCGCCGTGGTCGCTGAGCCGTACTTTGTCCCGCCCAGTGATTACTGGGTGGAGGACCTGAGCGGCTCAGTGACCCTCATTTCGTCGGCCGCCGCCGGTACTCTGTCCCTCGAAGCTGTTAAGAGAGGACAGGGTTGCGTTGCAGCACGGTTCGGGGAGATTGTCGTGGTAGGGGTATACTTCTCCCCGAACCGAACTCTCGCCGAGTTCCACAACTCCCTTGCGGAGTTGAAAACCGTCGTTGTCGGGTTCCGTTCCCTTCCCGTGCTCGTCCTCGGGGACTTCAACGCCAAGAATATGGCTTGGGGTTCCCGGTATACGGACACACGGGGCAGGATGGTGGAGGACTGGGCTCTGGAGACAGGCCTGGTCGTCCTAAACCGGGGTTCTGTCCCCACATGTGTGCGGATGCGGGGCGAATTAGTGGTGGACATCTCGTTTGCCAGCCCCGCTCTGTTGCCGCATGTTGTTGACTGGCGCGTCATGGAGGGGGTGGAGACCTATTCCGATCACCGGTACATTCGGTTTGATGTCTCCGCCCAGACCTCGAGCGCGCCGGTCCGACAGGCCCCGAGTGGTCCGCGGTGGGCGCTGAAGCAGCTGGACCGGGAGCTCCTCCTGGAAGCCTCGATCGTGCAGGCCTGGGTGTCACCACCGGACAGGCCTGCTGACATCAACGACGAGGCGGAGTGGTTCCGGGAGGCCATGTCCGAAATATGTGACGTGGCAATGCCCCGGGTCCAGCCCGGACGCGCTTGGCGCCAGGTGTACTGGTGGTCGCCGGAGCTGACGGCTCTGCGCGAGGCGTGCGTTGCTGCGCGGCACCGGTACACCAGGCACCGCAGGCTCCGTATCCGCCCACCGGATACGGAAGCCATTCAGGCGGAGCTGTACGAGGGTTACAGAGCGGCGAAGACCGCCTTCCGAGCGGAGATCTCGCGGGCCAGGGGTCTGGCTCGCGAGGAGTCGCTGGGGACTCTGAACAGAGACCCGTGGGGACGCCCCTACAAAATGGTGCGGGATAAAGTCCGCCCATGGGCTCCCCCGCTGACGCAGAGTCTCCGGCCGCAGCTCGTGGAGGACGTGGTGAGCGCTCTGTTCCCTTCGCGAGGGGAACATACTCCCCTGCCCATGGCTCCGCCTCCTGCGGTGCCCGATGCGGACCACATCACCGACGACGACGACGATGCCCCGGAAGTGACCGAGGTAGAGCTGAGAGCGGCGGTACGTAGGCTGAGTGCCAAAAATACCGCCCCAGGACCCGACGGCTTGCCAGGAAGAGCTTGGGTTCTGGCCTTTGGGGCTCTCGGGCCTCGACTAGGGGGGCTCCTAAGCGCATGCTTGGAGAGGGGCCAGTTCCCACTTCGTTGGAAGACAGGGAAACTGGTCCTCATTAAGAAGCCGGGGCGCCCTGCGGACTCTCCGTCCGCTTACCGGCCCATCGTGCTGCTCGACGAGGTGGGCAAGCTCTTTGAAAGAGTCATTGCAGACCGCCTCGCCGGGTGGCTGGTGCAGGAGGGGCCGGATTTGGCGGAGAGCCAGTTTGGCTTCCGCAGGGGGCGCTCTACGGTGGACGCCATCATGCGCGTGCGAGCCCTCACGACGGGGGATGCTGTGGCCCGGGGTGGGGTCGTCTTGGCGGTGTCTCTAGACATCGCCAACGCCTTCAATACCCTGCCCTGGAGTTGCATCAGGGAGGCACTCCGGTATCACCGGGTGCCAACCCACCTCCGTCGAGTGGTCGAGGCCTATTTGACGGACAGGGCCGTCATCTACCCCGGTCATCAGGGAGAGTGGAACCGGCGAGAGATGTCGTGCGGTGTTCTACAGGGATCGGTCCTGGGGCCACATCTGTGGGACATCGGGTACGACTGGGTGCTGCGCGCCGACCTCCCTAGCGGCGTCAGCGTTGTATGTTACGCTGACGACACGCTGGTCCTGGCGCAGGGGAGGTCGCACCAGGCGGCGGCTGAACTAGCGACACGCGGGGTTGCGACAATCGTAGAGAGGATCCGGCAGTTGGGACTCGAGGTGGCCCTGCACAAGTCCGAGGTCATGTGTTTTCATGGTCCTCGGAACGCGCCACCGTCGGGTTCCCAAATAACGGTAGGAGGGGTTCACATCGGGGTTGAGTCGACGATGAAGTACCTGGGACTCGTCCTCGACAGCCGGTGGAACTTCGTGGAGCACTTCCGACGTTTGGCTCCCAGACTGGAGCGGGCCGGGGCTGCCTTGAAGCGGCTCCTGCCCAATCTGGGGGGTCCAAACGCCTCCTGCCGGAGGCTTTACGCGGGGGTCGTGCGGTCCATGGCCCTTTACGGGGCACCGGTGTGGGCGCGTTCCCTGAGGCTGCGACCAGCCCGCCGGTTGAACGCGTCCCAGAGGGTCATGGCCATCCGGCTAGTCCGGGGATACCGCACGGTCTCCTGTGAGGCGGCGTGCCTCCTTGCCGGATTACCGCCATGGGATCTGGAGGCAAAAGTCCTCGCGCACGTGTGGGAGTGGCGCGAGGAGGTGAAACGCCGGGGCGTAACTCCGCTGCCGCGAGAAATCACGGTACAGCGGACAGAGCTCCGGCGGGATCTCATGGCGGCATGGAGAGTGCGATTGTCGCAACCCAGCGCTGGGCACGCCACAATTGCGGCGATAAGTCCCCTCTTTGAGGAGTGGTTGGAGAGGCGCCACGGCGTCCTCACCTTCCGCCTGACGCAGGTCCTCACCGGACACGGTTGTTTCGGGAGGTTCCTGTTTCGGATAAGGCGGGAGGAAACGCCCGGGTGTCACCATTGTGTGGATCGCCCGGAGGACACGGTGGAGCATACAGTGGAGGTCTGCCCGGCTTGGGCGGAGCACCGCCGTGTTCTCACGGAGGCGATCGGCGGCGGCGATCTCTCGCGTCCAAACCTGGTCCAGGCCATGGTGCGGAGCGAGAGTGCATGGGAAGCCGTCACCTCCTTCTGCGAAGCAGTAATGCTCGCGAAGGAGGAAGCGGAACGCGTGAGGGAGAGGCAACAGCCGCGCCCTCGCGCCCCTAGCCGCCGTTGGAGACGCCTCGGGCGGCGGGAATCGATTGCCGATTCCCGGCCACCGTAGGCGCGGGCTTGCGGACGACGAGTAATGGGCAGCTCGCCGTCCGGTAAGGACCAGGCCCGGGTCGACGGCGCGTTGTGTTCCACGCGCGCCTCAAAGAGATGTCAGCAGTGACGGGGTCAATTGGGCCGATGCCGCCGGGGTCGCGGGTAGTTCGAAAGAGATACCGTGGCCCTGGCACGGGTAGCTGAAGGAACCCCTACCCCTGAGAAGAAATGGCAAAACAAACTCAGGGATCAAAGAAACAGAAACAGAGAAAACAAGAAACAGAGGATATGACGGTAGTCGTCACGCAAACAGTGTGCTCCTGTATTAAATTGTTTTAAAAATACAATATTTAACTATTTAGTGACTAATTTACGTTTAAATTGAAGAAAACAGTGCAACTAGTGTGTGAAAGTTTTATCTGAACATAATAACCACTTTAAATTATAATCTAAATCTAAATTAATAGGTAATAGTAACATTTTAATAAAATATAATATAATATACAATAAGTGTGCATCAAAAATATTAAGCAAGTTATAAATATTAAGTGTCAATGTTATCTTCGAAAAAACTTAAGTGTTACGGAAGATAATTAAACATTTGTGATTAGTGTTAAAAAGCCCTCATACAAACAATAGTAAGTACCTACTTAATAAAATATGAATTCAAGTGAAGAAACAGTGCAAAATAAGTCACTAACAGTGCATAATAAGTGAACAATACTCATAAAATAATCCGCAATTCAAACTTGAATCACTTGAGGTGTTCAGTTGTGAGGAAAAAATTCCATTGGCATGACTCATATCTAACGACTTCTTATTATTTAAAAATCTTTCTCGCTTAAAACGATCACCAATTTCAACACTAATAATAACTGTTCACTTGGTGAGATAACTCACACAGTCGACTGCGGCGCACATAGTCGCGCGTTCAAACCCTGCCGGCTGAATCCCTTTTTGTAATAGATAAAATTGTTGATTTGACAATTTTAGTTATCTTACAATGAACTTCTTCGGAAATATCACTCAGCGACGTCAGCACCAGCGCAGACATTCGGATACAAATGAAGATTTAGATATAACTACCGACATAAATTGTACCACTAGTAATAGTTTGCCGGATATGTCAGACGAAGAACATTGCGATGAAATTACCCAACTACAAAATAAAATTAAGGAATTAACATTGGGATTAGAGGCAGCACACGCAGAAGTGGCGAGTTTAAATTTAGAGAATACTCAACTTAAAAACACTATCGTCGAATTAACTACGAAGAAAAATATCTATAAAAAAATAACAACTGATATAGTTAGCGACAACAGTACATCTCCAATAACTAATAAGAAAAGGAGAAACAACACAAAGACTACAAATAACGGCCCCCAGACAACGCCCAAGACTGCCAGAATTAAAACTAACTATTTGCCCGCGCAGATGGCTGACAAATCAACACAATATGATACACATTTAATGACGAACCTGCAAGGCGATAAAAATCGTTTCTTAAAAAAAAACAAAACAAGTAAAAAGTTATGTATAATTAGCAATAATAAAAGGAATAAATTAAGTAACTTAATTGAGGACACTTTTTATAATTATGATTACTGCCACTATCTATATCCAGGCGGTGATATTCAACAAATGCTACAGGGCATTGATAATAAAATAAAAAGCTTTAATAAAAATGACTATTGTGTTATTATGGTGGGAGAGATGGACTTCAAACGGACTGGAAACTATCACGACATTATATTTCTTATTAGAGAAACCATCGTAAAAATCAATAACACCAATGTGATTATTTGCCTTCCGACCTACAGATGTGGCAGTTATACAACTATATATAATACTAGAATAGAAACGTTTAATAATCTCCTATATTTAGACAACTTAACTCACGAATATGCCTATTTACTAGACTCTAACGGAGAATTAACTTATGACTATCAAATGTTCTCGGCGCAACAGGGACACGTAAATGGAACAGGAATGAAGAATATTTTCACTAATCTCCAGAGGACTATAACTGAAATCGATACTGAAAATATTATGACAACATCTAATTCTTCTACCTCCGAAATTAAGCATTCAGACACGTTTTTTCTATAATAATCTGATTATCATGCATCAAAACATTGCGGGACTCATCAACAAGGTGGATCAATTAACACTACATCTGCAAGAACTAGCCGAACAAAGAAACAGTATAGATATAATTTGCGTCACGGAACACTTTATGGAGCGAGGACACGAGGAGCTTCTTTCAATACCTAATTATAAATTAGCCGCTTGCTATACAAGAAGTACGAAAAGAGGGGGAGCCTGTATTTTGGTAAAGTTTGGTCTCCAATACAAAGAACTTACGAATGTCAGTAAAATGTCAATTGAAGGCGTTGTCGAAGTTTGTGCAATTGAAATAATACCACATAACATAATCATTATTTGCATATATAGAGTACCTAAGATAAACAATTTAGAGGTTTTCTACTCAAAATTAAACATTATATTATCAAAATATTGTTACGACTCGAACAAGAATGTAATTTTATGTGGTGATTTCAACATTAATATTTTAAAACAAGATAAATTGTCTCTTGAATTTACTAGTTTCCTATTGAAGTTTAATCTATGTTTACAAATTAATCAACCAACTAGATTGCAAAGCAATACGTGTATTGATAATTTTGCACATAATATTTCACGAAAATGTACTCATAGTGTCCTTGATCTACATATGTCGGATCACACCGCACAAACTTTAAAGCTTCCAGTAAAAAAGACATGTTTAATCAAAAGTTGGAATATAAAAGTGCGGGACTATAGTAATGAAAACATGATGAAATTCAAAGACTGTTTGAAATCAATTTCTTTTTCTGATGTATACCTCACTAAAGACCCTAATGTAGCATACAACAACTTTTTAGAACAATTCCAATTGTTTTATAATTTATGTTTTCCGATTACGTACAAAAAAAGAAAATTAATAAAGAATCCAAATTGGTTAACACCTGGTATTAGACGGTGCAGCCAAATAAAGAGACAGTTGTTGTGGCACCATAGATTAAAACCATCTAAGATAAATGTGACGAAACTTAAAATTTATTCAAGTAGACTTAAGAAAATTATAAAATTGACGCAATTAGCAAAGAATAACTATAAAATAGGGACAGCATATAATAAATCGAAAATGACGTGGAAAATAGTAAATGAAAATAGAAGCAACTATCCACCAGAGTATATAAAAGAAATAAATTATGATGGAGTTACATTCACTACACCCAAAGACATAGCAAATACCTTTAACGACTACTTCATAAACCAAGCAGAAAAACTTTCTACTGCTTCGAGTCAACTGGCCACTGACAATAAAATAAATTTCTCTGCACAGTCAATGTTTTTAGCCCCTATCATACCAGATGAAGTAAATAGAATTATAAAAGACTTAAAAAATAAAAATAGTGTAGGATACGACGATATTTCAACTAAGGTTTTAAAGTCTGTTTCAGAAATAATATCAGATCCTCTTAGCTACATAATTAATTTAAGTATTGAGTCTGGAACCTACCCTGATAAGCTTAAACCCACTGTCATAAAACCTTTATTTAAAAAAGACGATGAGAAAGACATTAAAAATTACAGGCCAATAGCTCTTATTCCGGTAATATCCAAGATATTCGAAAAATGGATCTATAGGTCCATAGACGGATACCTCAACAAACATAATATACTTGTGAAGGAACAAAAAGGATTTAGGAAAGATCATTCAATAAATATGGCAATATATGACTTTCTTAATGTTATCATAGCTAACATGAATGAGAGAGTCCCAATATCAGCAGTATACATGGATATGACCAAGGCATTTGACTTGGTCAACCATGATATACTGCTGAGCAAGTTAAATGCGTATGGGATAAGGGGAAACGTTTTATCACTCATAAGTTCTTATTTAAAAAATAGAACACAACGTACAGAAATAAGTCGAATTTGTAAATTAAATAAAACCGTTATAAAATACTTATCTAAAGAACGAAAAATATCTTGTGGAGTGCCCCAAGGCAGTGTGCTAGGACCTTTATTATTTCTTATATATATAAATGACTTTCCCATGAATATACCATATCCTATGACATTGTTTGCCGACGACAGTACTATCATTGTTAAACTTGACAAAAATAATAAAAACTTTGAAGCTGACATAATCAATGCATTACAACAAGCCGTTAACTGGCTAGAACATAACGACTTAATTATAAATTTGAAGAAAACAAAAATTATGAATTTTCGTCAAAGAGTAGCTAATTCGGAACTAAATGTAAGCTTTAATAATGAGAAAATTGAAGAAGTTGCAACAACATACTTCAATATTAATTAAAAAAATTAGTAAGTTTGCTTTTGCTTTGAATAAACTAAAGAAAGTAGTCAATCAAGCAGCGGCAGTCACTGCATACTATGGATATGTCGACTCTATTCTACGCTACGGAGTCATGTTTTGGGGTAACTCCTGCAATAAGGACATGGTGTTTAAATCGCAAAAAAGATGCATTAGAGCTATTACTGGTATAAAAATAACTGATAGCTGTAAACCTTATTTTATATTGTTAAAAATAATGACTTTACCTTGCTTGTACATATTTGAGACTGCTTTATTTGTTAAAAAGAACATGCATCTATTCAGAAAAGCATCTGAACATCGCTATAGAATGATTAGACATGTATATAGACATGAATTATGCGTTCGACCAACAAAGACCGCCTTGATGCACAAAAGCATACTTTGCATGGCCCCAAAAATATTTAATAAATTACCAAATGAAATTAAGGACTTAAATATTATTCAATTTAAAAACAAATTAAGACATCTATTATTAGAAAAATGTTATTATACTATTGACGAATTCCTTAATGATAAATTGTAAGTTATTTGACATTCATATTTATTTAATTTTGACAATGCATTATTATCTTAAATTCCATTAATTATTTATTTACGTGTACTCAATTGTTAATGTTTTGCTTGTTTTTTTTCTGACTTAAGTTATGTTGTGTTTTGTTGTAATTATTTTATTTTATTAGATTGATTACTTATTCTTTTTTTTTTTATAATAATTACGTGAAAGCGTGTACACCTTTAAGGTAGATTTTTTGAGGAACTATTTATTAATATTAAGATCTCATGTACCAAAAATCACACGAATAAATGAATTTGAATTTGAATTTGAATTTGAACATGGGTGGGTTTTAGTCAGTAAAAGTCTGACACGCCCTCCCGCCTCTGCCCAGAGCGGGAGAAGTCATTTGATGATTTCCCATCCACAAAAAAAAAAAAAAAAAAAAAAAAAAGGATATCGAATATTAATAATGTGCTTTTAAATGCAGTTTATTTCTCTTAATTAATGAGTTAATAGCTTCTGAATAACGTACTATCGCATTGTTTTACTCGGGTTAGCGCCTTAAGTTATGTAACTTTTAGTTAACTTACACTCAGATTTATTTGAGACTAACCCCGCGTCCTATTTAAAAGCGATCGGGAAACCAGAAAGCGCCCTCAGTCGACGCGACCACGTGTTCAAGTTCACCGAACAAAAAGTGACATATGAACGCAACGATGACTGCTTTTAAATACGACGCGGCCTTACAATTTAGTTCAATTACCTATACATCTTGCTTTGGGATTGAGATGTGGAAACTTTGCTTTTGAGGGGCTCGTGGCTAAGCCGCACGGGTCGTCGTTCAAGGTTAAATAACGCTTGTCGAAGTCGGTCGGTGGAGCCATTACATGCCGAGAACCCTCTGTTTCTCGGAAAGTACGTTAAAGATCTTTGACAGTGTCGTTACTGGTAGACAGAAGACCGACAGTCTTACTAAAGTAGAGGTCAGACAGGCAGTCGCTCTATGTAAAAAATTGGTATTCAGATGCATCAGGTTAGACTGGATGGTGACCCTAACATTGGGAAAAGGCTAGGTTAGGATGATCTTTTTTTGGGAATCGGGTACGGACTTTGGAGCAAATGTTAATAAATGAGATGATACTGAGCCATTGATTTTTTTGACCTACTTTGAAAAATGTAAAAGGTTATCAGCATATTTCACTCATCCTCCAAAATGGAGGGTCCTCCGACCAGACGGGTATCGTGTCTGGTGGGCAACTGCCCGATGATTGATGTCGAGATGTTGTGTATATGCCAGTTGCGCGGTAAACTCTGCTTGCGCGATGCAGGATTTTGTGTGACGTCATGTCTTTGATGCGTAGTTCACATGTGGCGTTCAAAATGCCACCACAGGCTTTTATTCGCTAGTCGGAAAAAAAACGAATATTACAAGTTTTTTATGTGACAACATTCTATAATGAGACATTATTCTATAAAGAAAAAAAAATCATGATCGATTAAGGAAAAATCATGATACTTAGGTATTTATTTATAGGCAATGGTTTTCAAAACTAAATCTTTTGAGAGCAAATAGAAAACCTGTTCTTTTAGGCGCGGAGTTAGAAAATAACGCCACGCTATACAGGGTTACTGGTAACTCGACCACTTCCTTGCAGGACGTCATAGTGGGGTTCAAATGCAACAAATTAAGCCACCAAATGTTCTACCGAAATTCAGTTTTTTTTTCGTAAATTTAATTTTTTCAGACAAAATTTACGAAAAATAAAATGTTTAATTAGTTATCTTTGCCAAATTTTAGGCATTTTTGAACTTTTAATTATTAGCGCAAAGGTCTGCTACTGCATCAGCTATATTACTAACTTAAATTCCAGAATAGTCGCGCCGTAAATAATTTTAAATTGGATCTTTCATATAAAAACTAAAAATCTAAGTAACTCAAAAAGTATTGAATTTCGGTAGAACATTTGGTGGCTTAATTTGTTGCATTTTAACCCTACAATGACATCCTGCAAGGAAGTGGTCGAGTTACCAGTAACCCTGTATATTAGGTAGAGAGTTTGCATTTCAGCAATAGCTTTATAGCCCAAAATTACAGCAAAATGCTCAACAATTTTCTCAACCGCGGAAATATAATTTTGGAAAGTTGGACGAGCGTTCTACGTGGATTGCAGGATTGTATAAAATTATGTGAGTTTGTAACCTAACCATTTGCTTATGGTACCTCCTTCCTAATGCTTGTATTTTAAACTGAGGAACTAAAAAACTTTCTGTTCTCTTTGGGTAGTCTAGCAGATAGTACTTTCAAGATTATAATATTGAATGAAAGTTCATACAAAATTAATTTAATGAAAGAAGGAGAAGAATTACAATATATCTAGAAATCTTAGTACCTAATCTCATATCAAACTATAAAATCTATAAGAGAGAACCATTTTTGTCTGAAAATATTCGGAAAAACTTACAAGTAAAACTGTAAATTATGTATAGCTAGCACTTCCCCCGCGGCTTCGCCCACGTGGATGTCGGTAAATATTCCACGTGAACGAAAATCCTTCCTTGTTATTTGTCTACATTATACAGGGAACCTCAGTGCAAAATTTCAGCTTTCTAGGTTCAAGGGTTTGGGCTGGGCGTTGATGAGTCAGTCAGTCAGGACTTCTCTGTTATTTATTAATTTATTAACCGGAGTCAAAGTACGGTAAACTATAATTTGGACAAAAACAAATGGTAGAGTTAAAACTTCTAAAATGTGCCTCGCTTAAGCAGGACTATATAAATTTTGACAGGGTGTTCTACTCATGAATATGAACAACTTTCACTATGGGACCAGCCCTGAAATCACGAAAAAAAACTGCTGTTTCATACATTTTGGTCGAATATATATTGAACTTTTGTTTGAAACAGCAGTTTTTTTAGTGATTTCAGTGTTGGTCCCATAGTGAAAGTTGTTCATATTCATGGGTAGAAATTTACTAATTTTCACCCTGTAAAAATTTTGCTAGTGATTTAAAAATTGCCATGTATGCTCTTGAAGGAACGTTCCTACATAGTTCACAGAAGCCGAACGTAAAAGTGATAAACAATCGTATATAGGAACCAGTGCTTGCTTTGGATTGCATTTACATCGGTAGAGTAGTACTTACAGGCTATATGTAAATAGTACCACAGTCTATACACGATACAGTAGTCCGTCGAGAGCCCGAGCTGCTGACGAAGTTCGCCGAACTTCGTATGCAGCTCGGGCTTCGTCGGACGACTGTATGATGTATAGACAGTGATTGTACGGATGAATTTTTCACCAGGAGCATTATTTTCATCATCATCACAATCAGCCTAAGTTATAATGTTTCGACTGCTGGGATACAGGCCTCTTCTCTGTGAGAAGAAGTAGGCCCTAACTAATCCACCACGCAGGTCCAGTGCGGGTTGGTGGAAGTTGTATATTTTTGTTCTTACCACGCTTTTTAACTGACTTAGAAAGAAAGAAACAAAGAAAATACGTTTATTCAAAACTCAAAACAAAACTTCAAAACTTTTCCCCGATTACTCAAAGATGGCTGGACCGATTTGGATTTTTTTTTTGTTTTATTCGAGAGGGAATACATCACAGTTGGTCCTATATAAAATTGATTAACTTTGCTTCGGTAGTTTTTGAGTTAGCTTCAATAATACGTATTTTTTCCCGACTTTTATATGGATGATGTTCTACTTTGTTTTGTAGTAGTGGTATTAGAATTTGTGTGGGGTAGGTACACAACTAAAAAGTGAAAAATAAAAACTTTTTTACAAAAAAATACAACCGACTTCCAAAAACAACACTACAAAGTGAAAAATAACTTTAATTTCGGAAGTCGGTGGCAAAAAACGAAAATACATTTAACTAGACACCGTTTTCCGAAATTAAAGTTATTTTTCACTTTGTAGTATTGTTTTTGGAAGTCAGTTGTATTTTTTTGTAAAAAAGTTTTTATTAAGTCACTTTCTTGTTTGTCTGTCTGTCTGTCGTTCCGGGTTGAATCTTGCAACTCAAATTTCGAGCACTTTCCGATTAGCTATCCGTCTGAAACTTTCAGGGTAGCTCACGACTCTATTATAATGCATTTTAAATCCATTTATTAGCATGCAATGCACAATACTTTAATATCTATCTATATAAATAAAATGAGAAGTCCTGACTTACTAACTAACTCATCAACGCTCAACCAATTGACCAATGACAATTAACCAACTGAAATTTTGCACAGAGGTTTCCTTTATATTTTAGACAAGGAATAAGGAAGGATTTCTCGGTAGCACGTTCCCGTGGGCCGTGGGATATTTCTCGAAAGCTAGTTCTTTATATGGAACATAAAAACGTCTTTTTTAGATATTTTTTTAAATCTACATTAAATATTGTCAATTTCCACACGATATTTTCCTTCACCGTATTGAAAGCAGCGGTGATGAAAAATTACAAAAAATAAAGTGCTTGAGAAAAACAGTCGGGCCAGCTGCCACTGGGCCATCACTGTTCAATCTAAGAACTATGTCTGTAGCTGAAGCTGTACGCACGACGACAGATCAAGCTATCAGTGCCAGTATAAGCTTATCTCGCATTGTATAGGATTTCTTTACAATGAGAGGTCAGTGTAAATTGGAAATGTATAGCTTGATGTGTAGCCGTACTAACTCCACAGGCTTGTATAATCTTTCGCCAGAATATAGGTAGGCTTCTTACTGTCTTATAGACGCGTTTTAGTAGCTTCATCCTAACAAAGTTTTGAGAGGGTGCGAATGCTTTTAAACTAAAAGTATGTAAATTTCCGTCGCCAAAGTTTGCAAGGAATTCGTTACTTCTTAAACTTGGTGTGAATTTTTCGGCTAAAGAATGCAAATCAACTACTTCGCGAGTTTATACTTGGGAAAATGTATCATCTTTTGGACGCGAGAGATGGTCCCAGGGCTGATTATAATATTTTTGTATATCGAATATCCAAAAATATTGACAAAAATGGGGAAAATCATTAGGGCCCTAGTCACTTCGAAGTTAACCTATATGCATTGAAAGGTTTGGTAGTAAATGTAGATGTTACAAAAGTTTTGTATAAAAGACGAAATAGAAGAGAAAAGAAGACGAAATGATACATACCTTAAAACAAGTTGAAGAAGCAGTTATTATAGTGGAATCAATCTGCCTAGCCTTTTCCCAACTATATTAGGGTCAGCTTCCAGTCTAACCAGATATAGCTGAAACCAGTATTTTAAATGAAATGACTACTATCTGACCTCCACAACCCAGTAACTGGGTAATATGATATCCCTTAGTAAGACTGTTTGTCAGACTTTCGGGCTTCTGACGATGTAAGGACTGTCAAAGATCCACGAATGACTGCCGGGATCAACGGCTTGACGTGCTTTCCGAAGCACGGGGTAGTCTCGGTATGTAAAGTTGTTCACCCATCACTGACCAACCCCGGCAAGCGTAGCTTAACCTGATGGATCGGCCCTTGCGACTGTTATTACTTAGCCACGAGCTCCTCCATATTTATATATACAAACTAGCTTTTGCCCGCGGCTTCGCCCGCGTGGATGTCGGAAAATATGCCACAGGAACAAAAATATTGAGATAGCTTCTGCCCGCGACTTCGTCCGCGTGAAATTTCTTGTTCCCCCGACTCACCCCATCGCATCGCATTGCCTGCCCGCGCTATTACTTCGTGTTCGCTTAGCGTTCTTTCTGTTTTTTTTTCTTTCTGCGCGGCATCTTAAAGTCCTAGAGTAGGTAATGTTAAATATGCCTTTTTTTTTTGTGGATGGGAAATCATCAAATGACTTCTCCCGCTCTGGGCAGAGCGGGAGGGCGTGTCAGACTTTTACTGGCTAAAACCCACCCATGTTCCTTCAGCTGCCCGTGCCAGGGCCACGGTATCTCTTTCGAACTACCCGCGACCCCGGCGGCATCGGCCAAATTGACCCCGTCACTTCTGACATCTCTATGTTAAATATGCCTAAGTCTTCCTTAAGAATTGGGCTATCAAATGCAAAAATAATTATTAAAGTCCGCCTGGTAGTTCCAAAAAAAGCAACACAAAAACAAAAAAAGTGTGAGTGAAAACTGGAGTTTACTCCTGGTTTTTGAGGCGTTCCGAGTTTCCGAGTTTCTATTTTCAGTCATTTCTGTCAGGTTTCTTCAATGAATCAGTGTTATACAAAAAGCAACTGTTAGGTGTAAGGCGTAAGGGCACTCGTCCCCCTCTCTTACCTCACCTCTCACTCCTCCCTCTAATCCCCCTCTCACCCCTCCTCTCCCTCTAACCTCCTTTCACCCCCTCCCTTTCCCACCCTCCCCATCGTCCCCCTCACCGCCCCTCTTGCCCCCTCACCCTCTCCATTCCCCTCTTCGAATCATGCCCGTCTCACACCCCTTCCCCTCTACCCTCACCAACTCATCCCCTCCCCCTCTTCCCAGAAGGGAACCACACTCTCCCTCCTCGCTACGCCCTCCTATCACTCTCCCGTCCCTTCATCATCTTCCCCTCTCCGTCCTCACCACCCCTCCCCTCCTTCTCCCTCTCACCACACCTTCCCCATCCCCCTTTCTCTCATCACCACCCCCTCCCATTCCCCCTCCCCCTCTATCCTTCCCTCTGGGGGAAAAACTATTAATGACAAACTTTATTACTTGCTTAGGCAATATTTGTGCAAAGTTTCAAGTTTTTCATATAAACTATGTTCCCTGTTTTCACCCCCACAGGGATGGAATTTAAAAAAATCGTTTGGGGTATTTCCGTAACTTTGACTGAAAGATAATTTACACCAATTTTCGAGTTAATCAAGCCCCGCAGTAAAACCTGCCCTCTAAAATTGACTACCCCTTTTCACCCCTTTAGGGGTAAATGTTTATAAAACCCTGATAGACTATATTCTTCTTTTTAGTCTCAGGTATAAATATTGAGTTTCGAGTTGATCGAACCGCGCGTTAAAATTCCTCCATACAAACTTTAACACCCCCCAATCCCTCCTGAGGGGGTAGTTCAGGAAAACTAAAAATGGCAAACTTTATAATTTACTTAGATAAATATTCATGCCAAGATTCAAGTCTATTAACTCAAGGAATAAAAATTTTCATACAAACTTTGGACCCCCGTTTCACCCTCTTAGAGGTTGATATTTGGAAAATCCTTTCTTATTGCAGCCCTAGATCTCATAAGGAACCTACGTGCCAAATTTGGAATCTCTAGACCCAGCGGTTTGGGCTGTGCGTTATTATAACACCCAGTCAGTTAGTCAGTTTACCATTTTATAATATAATAAAAAAGATTGAAATGCGATGAAAATGTAACACTAATCAATAAACAAATGACTACTTTTGGAAAAAAAAATCCATGTTTTTAAAATAAAATTAATTTGAAATTAGAATTCTTAGCCAAACAAAAATTATTTTGATTTGAAATGGCCAGTACTGCAGAACGGCAATTTCATAGATAAATAATATTATAAAGGCAAAAGTTTGTGAAGATGTTTGGATGTTTGTTACTCAATCACGCAAAAACTATAGTAACTAATACTAATATATATATAGATATTGCTTATTTAATAGTACCTATATGAAAAGGATAGCGAAGTTCTCAAATAGACCCCTAATTAAACATAGGATAGGAATGTAAATTAAAGCAGACAGCAATTCTGTCTAGTGTGACAGAATTTATGTCTGACATTTCGAGAGAACGTGTGGGTATTCGTAATGTTATTGTTGTTGTTCATAATTTTAAACTAGGTAGGAAGATCTCTCTAGATTAAGGAGGTTTTTAGTTTCCACTATAAAATGCCACATTCGAAATTAATGTTTCGAGTATACATAAAGCTATGCTTTTATCCCATGGGGACCAACTATAGCCCTAACATACTCCTTTTGCTCCGTTTATATTCCATAAATCGTTTGCCAGTATTGGGCGACCGAACTTTGCTTGTGAAAATAGAGAAAACTGATTTTCTCAGAAAAAGAGTACGTAGCTAATACTTAGATCGATTTTCACCCGCGTAAATCCCTATATAGCAAGTTTCATCGAAATCATTAGAGCCGTTTTCGTTCACGTTGTATCAATATCCAATATTTAATTGTATAGGATTATTATCCTATTATACTATTGTATAGGATAATGCATTTGCAAATGTTACAAATAGTGACGATAAAATTATTTCCAAGGAACAGTTAGGCATTATCAAGTCGAATTTCTATCTTCCTAGACTAAATTGCTCTTAACAGTGCGTGTTTTGCAAATTGCAACCATATACTCACCAAACCTACATGAAAATATTTTTGGAAATAAGCACTCTCTTTTAATCTGTGCTGAAATTTATTTTGGATACAATTTCCTTAACATCAATCACACATGATCGATGTCTTTCGTGCTTATGTGCTCAAAATCAAAATATTTTATTTCACATAAACCTACATGGTCACTTAAGAAACGTCAGAAGCTAGGTGCATGGTTCCAAATTGGTCGTTTGTTATGGAGAAGAGCCGGCAAGAAACTACATGGTTACTCTTTTAAAAATAATTGGCTTTTACAATATTTTCAAATAACAGTGTTAATAGGTCAATCAATCTGCCTAGCCTTTTCCCAACTATGTTGGGTTCGGCTTCCAGTCTAACCGGATGCAGCTGAATACCATTATTTTACATGGAGCGACTGCCTATCTGACCTCCACGACCCATTAACTGGATAATACGATACCCCTTGGTAAGACTGATTGTCCGACTTTCGGGCTTCTGACGACCCGTAACGACTGTCAAAGATCCACGAATGACAGTCGGGACCAACGGCTTAACGTGCTTTCCGAGGCACGGAGGAGTCTCGGTATATAAAGATGGTCACCCATCCACGGACCAACCCCGGCAAGCGTAGCTTAACCTGATGGATCGACTCGTGCGGCTGTTATTACTTAGCCACAAGCTCCTCCTCGAGAACAGTGTTAATAGGTATGGGAGGACAATATAGGCCTTTCAGCAACTACCACGTACTTAACAAAATAGAAAATAGTCAACATAAATTTACTTTAAAAAAGTAAAAACCAACTTCAAAAACCAAAAACGAATAAAATAACTTTCATAAAAAACTTCAACAGCTTCTGAAGTCGGTGCCAAGCTAAGGTGCATTGAAGAATTGAAGACACCGACTTCAGAAGCTGTTAAGTTTTTATAAAAGTAATTTTATTCGTTTCTGGTTTTTGAAGTCGGCTTTTACTTTTTTTAAAGTAAATTTATTTTTCCATTTTTAGTTGAATATACAATTAAGTACATAAGTAAGCCCAAGAAGAACGAAAAGAAGAATCATAAAAATCCGCTTAGAAATGCCGGAGATACAGTACATTTATGCATATAACTTCGTACATAAGAATAATTACATAATGTATTATATACTAAAACCTTCCTGAAAGTATGTAGATTACGTTAGTGAAAGAATCATCAAAATTGGGTTATTAGTTTTTGAGAAAATCGCGGACAAACAAACATACATACTTACATACATATATACAGGTCGAATAAAGAACCTCCTTTTTTGAAGTCGGGTAAAAAGTACAGTCTACTAGGCCTGCAACGTTCTCACATTCACAAAATAGAAAATAATCTATTTAGCTGATTTAATATAGGAATAAAAATAAAAATCTATGACATGACACAAATACTCGTATGACATGATTGCCATTACATCTACAACAACTGCTGTTGGCTCAAGTATACACAAAGCCTCCATACTCATTTCCCTATAAAATGGAGCTTTACAATTTTGTTAGAGGCTGTCTTTTCACAGGTAATTTCCTCGGGTAAGAATATTTTTCTGGCTAAGAAGGATCCTATCAGGATTTTCGTAGGTTTAGAGCACTAATCTTTTCACGCGTCGATTGCACATGTTTTTGCACATTTTTTTAAGTTTCTTATAATTTTCTGGTCAGTTTCAAGTTGTATGTTGACCTTATTATGAGGAGCTCGTGGCTAAGTAATAACAGCCGCACGGGTCGATCCATCAGGTTAAGCAACGCTTGCCGGGGTCGGTCCAAGGATGGGTGACCATCTTTACATTCGTGGATCTTTGACAGTCGTTACGGGCGTCAGAAGCCCGAAAGTCTGACAACCAGTCTTACCAAGAACGTACTTATCGTATTACCCAGTTAATGGGCTGTGGAGGTCAGATAGGCAGTCGCTCCATGTAAAATACTGGTATTCAGCTGCATCCGGTTAGACTGGAAGCCGACCCCAACAAAGTTGGGAAAAGGCTGGGCAGATTGATTTTGTCAAGTTGTATGTTGATCAAAATATGATTCGCGACCGTAACCATTATGTGTTTCCAGAATTAATAATTATAAGAATCATCAATACAAAGAAAGAAAAGCAAGTTAGAATTGGTCTCGAATGTCATGATTTCATGAAATAGTCTTTCAATAACGTAACCTGAACTTAGAGAATTGAATTACTTGTACATCGCAAATTACATTTAAATCAACATAAAACCTAACCTAAAAAAAGACCTAAAAAAAGAAAATTTAAATTTCAACTATATTAAAAAAATCTAAGTAATTAATTTAGTTAGGTAACAGTTAAATATATACCTACAATTATTGTTCATTAATTATATACTCAATGAACAATAATGGTACAGTCAGCAACAAAAGTCGATTAACACTTGCAGTTTTTTAATCTTAATTATTTAATTTAAATCGGAACAGAAGTAAGTACTTAATATTTTAAGAACACTATCTCTTAACAGTTAAACGAAAAAAAGCAGTATAAAGAATCATTTTGTGTTAATTAACATAATGTCAAAAAGTAGCAGTGTCAACCGACTTCTGTTGCTGACCGTTCAAGCGTGTACCGAAATAATTGACAAACTGAAACTCAAACTCATACTCAAAGCATTTATTTCAAATAAACCAATTACAGGCACTTTTGAATTGTCAATGGGTCGGTCAGTCAGAAAGATGAAGCTAGTTGCCCATTCCAAATGTGAGAACAATGTAGAAAGACGTGCACGTTAAAAAGCGTCCGTAATAAAAAGATAAAAACTAAAACAACTAAATTAAATATTAAAATTAAAAATATGCCATGGCAGCTAGGACAAGGGTTGATAAGATAGTTTTGTTTCATTGTCTTAGGTAAAGAATATTTTATTGACTGCCTCGTTGGCCTAGTGGTCGCATGGGCTACTGCTGAACATGAGGACCTGGTTTCGATTCCCAACTCGGGAAAATTATTATTGGGTTGTTCCATCTGGAATTTCTCAGTAGCAGCCCGGAGTCTGGATTTGTGCTCGGTTGATGGCAACAGGCTCGCCCCCTGTTACATGGGGCTTAAAACATACTTGACTGGCGAAATGTGGGTGTACTGTAGGTGCACCTCTGCCTAACCTTTCGGGGAATACAAGCATGATGTTATACATGTATATTTTGTTAAATACCTAGAAAAAGGTATTTAAATAAAATTCCTAGTGGAAAATATTAAACTTTTTAATAAAATTATACGTACCCATCCCCATCACACTAATATTATAGAGCCGAAAGTTTGTGAGTGTGTTTGTATGTTTGTTACTTCTTCACGCACAAACGGCTGGACGAATTTGGATAAAATTTGGTATGTAGATAACTTAAACCCTGGATTAACACATAAGCTACTTTTTATCCCGGTCTATGCGAGTGAAACCGCGGGGCGCAGCTAGTCCATTGATAAATATCACCCGTCTCTCCACAATTCCATTGCTTGCTATATGGCGCATACTCGGTAGGTTCTTTATCTCCTCCATATCCTAAGGGCATGTCTCCCCTACGATTATCGCGTCCCCGGTCTACTCCTTGATATGCAATGGTCTCTGTTGCACCGTGTAACATGAGGCATCAGCGGCTAGTGTGAATCTTTGGGTTCATTCGAGTAATCGAGTCTGGTTAAACCACGCTGGGGTCGGTGCATTTCTTTCATTTTATTCATTCATTTTAACTAAAATAATAGGGACGTATTTTTCAGTGCGCAATATACTCCTCAAGCAGAATAAGAAGTGTTCGCATTCTCATTGAAAATCTCTCTGTGCCAGATGTGCAGACATTTCAAGTGTTTGCACAGTTCTTACCTAGGTACTTCGCTGAAAGCGTTCGATTTGGACTTAAGTATTCAGCGCATTTGTTAAGCAATTTGTTTGAGAAAAAAGTCGTACTAATGGAATTGTTCCCTCTCACAGAGAAGAGGTATGTGTCCCAGCCCCAGCAGTGGGAACATTATAGGCTGATTTGGAGCGAAGATGCAGTACATTAAAGTTGCTACTTACCTACTTAAATAAATATTTGATCCCCAATAGATGCTTACTTAAATTTCTAGGTAAAATAATTTACGTAAGACTTGCCTACACATAATTCAATAAAAATAATAATTAATTAGGTATTATTATGCTTGTAAGATTGCTTTGTGCTCTACTTTAAGAAATCTTTAATAAAGGAAATCGCATTATTTCTTGAGGTCAGAATGCCAATGTCTGCTGGATAAAGCTGTTTACAATTTCGACACAGTAACACAAGTCTTCGGTAGTATAGTGGTAAGTATCCCCGCCTGTCACGCGGGAGACCGGGGTTCGATTCCCCGCCGGAGAGAATCTTTTTGTATTTTTATTTTTGAATTCATGAGCCCTAAATTAAAGCCCGACCTTTTGTGACCTTTTTTTAAACCCACGAATCGGGGTTAAAAAGGTTCAAGGGCATTCTTATATAATTATCATAATATTGATCGTTATCAGAAACGTGAAATCACAAGGTATCCATAGCGTAGTAAGAATTTAATCTTTTGTATTTTTTGAGTACCTACAATAAAATTTATCAACATTCTAACATAATCTTAAAATAAGTGGAACTAAATTATTATCTCTACTTCAATGATTCTTCTATATTTTGCCAGAGAAACTTTGTAAATATTGGTAACAGCGCCATCTATTGTCAACTTTGTTTACAGAATAGTTCAGCTAGTTGATGACAGATGGCGCTGTCTTAAATAACGCTATCATAATTATCTCCAAAAGCAAAAAAATGTTTATTTGTTGAAGCCACAGGCTATTGAATGGACACGGACATAGTTTTAACGATAAGAACTGGTAGAAATACTTACACGAAACTGCAGAAATATAATGAGACAGTACAAACGTATAGGTACTGTAGGTATTTCTTGTACAACTCCAACCTTTCTTGGTGAGCTGGGAGCGCAGAGCGTGTCTGTGTCTCTATTAAACTTTATAACGGTCCCCTGTCAGCGAGTAAAAGGCTCTCGGCTGTTCGTTATTTTCATTGTGGACTACGTGTAGCCTGAATTACGGCTTGTATGTATAGATAGATCTGTTTTATTTTAGAGATGTTTCTGGATGTATTTTTAAATTTTATTTTTGTGATAACCAGCACGTACTTACCTACTTCTTATGTATTATGCTTTAGAGTGACTGAAACTTCAAACTATTACTTATTATTGCTTTGGTATTCGCAGATACCAAATTGGATTAGATTTGGTATTTTGGCTTTGGTTGTTTTGGTGTTCTAGACTCAATAGTCAGACTATGTAGTTCAAAAAACAAGAATTAATGAAACGTAGGGGCTTGTGCAATCAGATCCAGGTTCGATTTGCGATTTTTATCATTTCGTTAGCCATCACATCATACGTCACAACAAATGTTTTGCTTGCAATTAATGAGCCAATAATTGTGTCAATACTTAGTTCAATAGCCACTTAACGCCTCTCAGCTATTTGATGCAAAACGTTTCAACAAAAAATTCCATCTTTCACACATTTAGAACCATAATATTAAGCGGCTATACTTATCGTAACTTTGATTTTCTACTTAAGGTGCCACCCTTAAGCAAAATTTTGCGATAGTGTGTTCAATGTTAAGGATTTGGTTTCCGCACTTAGTCCTTCATGTGGACCATTGTGCGTGGGCTGTGATAGTGTGCTATTCAGAGGCTATTAACTCAATAATGAAGATTAAGTAACAAACTACATCTAAAAGCACATTAGTTATTCATGTTCGATATTCTATCATCATCATCATCACATTGCTCGTTCTTATTTGTTTTACGAGTATATGTTGCATTTAAAATCTCCTTGTAAAAAAGTGACTAAAATTATTGATTGCCTGCATCTTTTGCTAAAGTTGACGTTCTAATCATTTGAGGATTGCACTAACGGATAGATAATTAAAAAATCGAAATAATTCGAGTTTGATTGTATTTCAAAAGATCGCTATTCTTTTGTTATTAAAATAAAATTGCGGGACAGAGCGATGGACTGAGCGGTGGGACAGAAAAGGACCGAACGCTCAAGATCGATTGATCAGGATTAGGCCTTAAAATGCAGATTGGTAATATTAATAAAATTGTCACCACTTATTTAGGATGTCACCATAAATAAACTCACAAAATTCTTAGAACACTTATTTATAAGTTCCTACCCCCTTATGAGGGCGAAACGTGAGTGATGCTAACTAATATTGTAATAGCTAAAGTTACTGTTACTCTCGGAGGAATGGCGGAACAACTTGGAACATTGCAAGTTTATCACGGGAAACAGAACCAATTATTTGTCTTGAAGTTCTTCCGGGATGTTACGTGGAATGTATGTTTTTATAACTTAATTGTTCGGGTCGCGCTTAAATGGTGTTGACTATTGGGATGGCTACTAAAACGCTGAGTTTCACTTGCTAAAAACAACCCCATTAATTTGCCTTTGGACCCCTACGTTTGCGGTTTGAGACACCCTGTAGATGTGTGCTACAATTCTTCCTAGCGTTAGAAGGTGCGAAATATTACGAAACCCATTTTGTGTGATGCCACCTTGATAAAATATCAACAGACATTTTTATCTGGAGAGATTTATGATTGAAGGTTTTGAAATGATAATATTAGACTTAGCCGACGTTCGCACGGACGTAAAAATAGCGCGGCGGGATTTTATCGCGCACTGTATTTTCAAATCTTGGTGTTGAGCCGAGCTTCGAGAATCTAACCTAACAACAACAGAGTTAATCCCAGCTAGTCGAGAAAACACTGCTGGATTTTCAACTCTCGGCGCTAAGCAGAGCGTTAAAAATACTTACAGTGCGTGAAAAAAAATCGCCGCGATATTTTTACGTCCGTGCGAATGTCGGCTTACTCGTAGGTATTCATTTATGGGTGATATTTTTCCACGGGTTATAATTGCGCGTGTTTGTCGTCATACAGACTCGTTAGTCTAGTGGTTGCAAGCGCTACTTCTGAGCATGAGGTCCTGGGTTCAATTCCCGGATAGAGCATAGTGTTATTAGATGTTTCTATCTGTAATTTCTCAGTAGCAGCCCGGAGTCTGGATTCATGCCCGGTTGATGGCAATAGGCTCGTTCCCTCCTACATGGGGCTTAAACATAACTGGTGAAATTTGGGTGCACTATAAAGGCCTGAAGAACTCTTACTTCCACAAATAATACACGTTTCAGTTTCAAAACGAATGATTTGTAGTATTTATTGATACTGTATATTATGTATTAGGTAATACAGAAATATAAACATAACCCAAAAATAACAAAATTATATCCTAACATAACTAAAACTATTAAAAAACTAAAATATGGCATCGAAAAATTCCTCCGCATCGTTGTCGACTGGTAAAGTACCCAAGAGACTGGCGGCATTGCCACGTTGTATGGCAATGCTAAGCCTCTGGCCAAGGTAAAAGCCAGCTCTTGGGTCACGGGAAGTGTCAACAAGCCGCTTGGAGATTTCGTTGAATAAACCATGAGCACTCGGACCCCACGGCCCAAGGGTTTCAACCCCAAACGGCTCGAAAATATAATTACCGATAAGGTTATTGTACTTTCGCCGCTTGAGGTTTTCCGCAGCCGCAGCAGCAGTGCCAGCACAGCACGCCGAGCCAGGAAGATGGGATGGCGCAAAAGTATCGACGCACGTTGCGTCCCACACTAAGGGCCTTCCCACCTTCCGTAGAAAATGATTGTATTTTAAATTATTCTTCAATAAAGATTTTCTATCTAACACTTCGGCTTCTTAGATTTTCTATCTGACTTCGTCACTTATTTTAAAATTCTTTTGTCTCATAAACTATTTAAACATCCATAAAAGTTGCATAAAAAAAAAAAAAAATTCATATAGCATATTTGGCTTACAATGCCTGTCGAGGAGTCTCCGTTTAGGCATATAAAATGCCTGTAGTTGAAGGCTCCGCTCTTCCCTTACATTAGAAACTTACGAGTACAAATAGGTATATGTATAAAGAAACAAAACAAGGAAAAAATGCGATCAATTTATACGAGTGTGTGCGAGATTTATATGTGTGCGTGTGTATGTGTATGTGTATGTGGGTGTGCATGCTAAAACGCATAAGGTTCAAAGCTTCTAGACACACCTACAGCACCACCTACCCCCACCACCACCACCTACCTGCTTCTTCTTACTATAGATACACCTCTGCCCAACCTTTCGGGGAATACAGGCGTCGTGAACATTCATTACTTAACATAATCAGCCTATAATGTTCCCACTGCAGGGACACAGGCTTCCTCTGTTATAATCTACCACGCGGGCCCAGTTGGTAGATGTCACATGTCTTTGATTTTTTTTTTTTTGTTTGTAAGACATACCGGTTTCCTCACTCATTAACTTAATCTTATTTAATTTTTCTAAGGATCATTGGGATGGGCTTCCTTCCCATGTTTTAATTGAGTGTTAACTTCCTTGTTAGTTTTGTTTTTAATCACATGTGATTAACAATGAGTATTCCATAATATTAGTTACTATACATAATGAGCTGTTTCCCGCTGTTTTACCCGCATAAGTTTCGATCCCGTAGAAATATCGAGATAAAAAGTAACCTATGTTCCAGCATAGGTCATGGTCTACCCGTGTGCCAAATTTCTTCCAAATCCGTTCAACCGTTTTAGCGTGAAAGCGTAACAAATAAATAAACAAAGAAACTCACTTTTGCATATAAAATACCTATTAGTTAGTACAGGATAGTTAGGATGCTGCGTTTATGTACTATCCATTCTGAAAATTAATTAATAAATAATTAATATTTGTATTCTAATAATGAAAGAAGACTGTTATTTTGATTTGATTATTGTTACTGATTGTATTGACATTGTAACTTACATGTCACTTAAAATTTGCACGACTAGAAAGTCGAATATAGTGAAACCATATGTAACTTTACCATGATCAATGTACTTACCTATATTCTGGCAAATAAAGTATTCATTCATTCATTCATAAAAATTGTTCTTGAATCACGTTACTTTTTCTTGCGTTTTACAAGAAAAGACTTTTCTTTCTGTAAGTTCATTTTCAAGTTGCATTAAGAACTCCATAATATCCGCCGGAAGTCAGAACCACTACAATTCATACTGACTATAAAGTTTTGACCTAAGTATTCTACCTAGTATAATTTACTCAAGCTAACATTCAGTGGAAAGCAAACTCTTTGTAGGTACCTAAAAGTATGCAAATGCCTGTAGTATTAACTAAGTTTCCCTTTTATGCAGTCTGAGAGTAAACAACCTAGATTTAGTATATACTACTAGCGTATAGGACCTACGCATATTATATGGTGATCCAATTTGAGGTTGCTATAATGGCAACACTGTAATTTTGACAGCTGTTAGTAATGGCGCGTGTTTCAAACGTCAAAAGTTAGTTTACAATACATTTACAAAATGAATCGCTTTACCGTTGCTCAACGCATTAAAATTGCCACACAGCGCGTGAAACGCTACGTATCCAGTTTATAACATATTCAGGATGATGTTGGGACTTCCCCGTTTTTGTAGTGCCTCCGAAATGTTTGCGCATAACCGGATTGACGGCTTTCATGCCGTCATTCGTGAAAAAGCTACATTTCTGGTGAGGTGGGTGATGGGGAGTTACAACAGCATGCTGAAAAATATTTCTGAGGAAGTGCATGCACCTATACGGAGGCATCTCGTGCGGGCGATGACTGAGATGAGAAGAAGAGGTCACTCCGTGAGTCGTGGTCGTCCTCACGGCATGCCTCTCAGGTACATGCTGTACTAGTAGTTGTGTGTGAATTGTTGTGTTGATTTAGCATAATTATACGTATTAATATAGTTTTAAGTGTGTTTACTAACAGAGGGACTTATGTTGTCTGAAAATAAATGATTTGATTGATTGATTAAAGAACTTAATTTGTTTACTTTTTTTTTTGCTCACTAGTTTTTCCAGCTCACTTTCGACGTTGGCAGAATAGTAGACGTCGGCTTTGTTTGCCATTTCTTATAAACTAGCTGACCCGGCAGACGTTGTCGCGTCCAAATTTTATATATATGCAGTTATTATGCTATTCGGGGCGGAGACAAATCCAACAAATCAAATCGTAAAAATTGGTCCAGCCGTTCTTGAGTTACTCGTATAAATTAATGGTGTAAATAACCAGACTTTATTTTATATTTAAAGATAGAATAGAACACACTGTACGTTATAATTATGCTGTTTTAATATTGTTGAAGATACGACGGTGTCTGTTTAGATAGGTAAGAACTAGCAACACATATAAGAAGATATTCGAATTTATTTATTTATTTAAAAAAAGGTAGGTACACCAACAGCTTCTGTATATAATGTATCGGTAACAATCGCCTCGGACTTACAGTCGCCAATTACAGGTTAACCAGCATTCACAGAGCTAAGTGATAATTATAACACATTCTAATAGTAAAACTAAAAAAAAGAAATTAGAAATCAAGGAAAAATACTTCTTGAACATAAGATTAACATTCCGGACGCACTACAATAGCGAGGCCGCCGCATCAGCATCCTGAAGATGTTATTGTATTGGACACATTAAACATATCAATAACAAATTCATAGATTAGGAACTAAAATTATGCAAGTATTTGCAATAAATATCATAGTACTTTTGTTCATTTGGGTTGTAGAGGACAACCCATCTAAGTATAATGCCTGTACAAGAAAAGCAATCATGTCGATTCAGGCCAATAGTATAACGCGCGTTGTTTGCACTCACCCCGAAATTATAGCAATGAAAGAAGACTCTTTTCAGTAGCTTTTCCAGGCTTCACTAATCCAAGGATTCAATACTGGCACCATGCATTGTAGTAGAACCATAGAAATATAAAAAACAGGAGAAGTGGCATGGAGGCGTGTCTGTGTCCACGCGTTATGCGCACGCTGTGCCTTTACTCGCCAAATGGCCGTTTCCGCGAACTAGTACGCTTTCGACCGTGGTCACGATAAATTATAAAAATGCCGTGTTGCTCAGTGGTTTGCTGCAAAAACCGAAGTGATAATAAAAACTTCGTATCTCACGGAATCACTTACCATATGTAAGTAAAAGTATTTTACTCTATTTATCTTTAAAATCATAAAAAACAACAAATCGTAAAATATTTCTTTCTTTTACTACGTTATTTTTGTTTTCAAATATCGCAGCGGTTGTACTATTTTTGCAGCAAATACATTGCTCCTTAACCACTGTCTTAAGTATGTCGCTAAGCGACTGGACAAGCAATGTAAAAATAACAAAACGATACTTCATTTACGCGGAGCGTCGCATAGTACAGCCGCTGTGTCTTGCGGCGAGATAGTGATGAGGTTAAGATCCACTAAAGTAGGCTATCGATAATAATGTCGATTGCCCAACGAATATTATATTGCTATTATAGTTTATTTTTCAATTTGTCAACCGTTTTAGCCCGGTTGGAACACTTGAAAAGATGACGTTTAAGTACGGTTGGAAAACCTTTGAGAATGTAAAATAATCTTTTTTACTGTTTTTGATTATTTTACCTAGTTGAGAAATGCATAACCAACGGTCGTAAAGTAAGTTTATTTTTATTTTTTTTAGTTAGTTTAGTTTTTTGGAGTGTTTTTGGGTTTAAATTATCGCATCTTCGTGCTATTTCCTTACTTTTTTTTGGTTTTGGTATTTTACTTCCGCTAAAGTCTTTAACTATGCACCACAAGATTCGAATGCGTTGTAGTAATCGGTATGGTTCAGATAAAATATTAGTGATTTTTGCTTAAAATAAGTCAACATATTCATGCTATTTATTTGTTATGCATGAGTATGGCATGTGTTTGTTTTCATATATTTAACTATTTCTTAACTAAGGGTTTTTTTTTAATAACAAAAGCCTATTCGCCTGTTGCCTGCTAACTGCTTACTCATCGTGAGGTTAAGAAGTATAGACCGCGCGGAACTAGTTGACCGCGCCGGTATGTGAGCGGTGGGATGGAGGAGCGGGGGCGCATTACTCAGTACGTGCGTTGCGAACCGCCGCCTCACCCGTCTCAGCGGCCAACTAGTTCCTAGACTATAGACTATAGCTTAATATACTTATTATGTAAATGATAAATAAGTTCTTATAGTACCTTTTTAGCTTCCCAAAAGATACAAATACAAAAAAAGAATGAATTGATGCCACAGGAAGGCCACCTAACTGGTTCCCAACAAATTATAGCACCATATGCTCAATTTACTTTAAGAAAACTCGAGCCTCTAAAGAAAACTCGCAGGCTTTTTGAATGGGCAATCCCAAAATTAAGAGTACCTACGTCAAGTACTGAACAAATACCTCCACTTTACAGGTCAGTCAGTAAACACATCATAACAGGGTTCAACAATTCCTATGGTTTCACAGCCTAAACCAACTTAACCGGATTGTTTTAATTTATCGATTCGTGTTTTTTTTTAATATACATTTTTTTTTAATTTAAAATATATAATACTTTCTGGACATATCATTTTTTATTTTATTTTCAGGACCCCAAATTTTTCTTGTACTAATAAATGGAAGTATCGATAACTTTCCGATTTAGTCAATCACTAGCGTATATGTAAAATAAATTGCTTTTTGCACAACACAATAATAGCGCCAGATGTTTTTGTGTGAGTAAGTTGTACGGTGCATGGTAAATGCACGCTGTGTGTGACGAGTTAAGGTTTATAATTGATTGTGTAGTATGTTCTGATTTATGAATTGCAAGTGTGTGCGCGACTTTGTATCTATTGCTTTTATTGAACTACATGTGTAGTAGTGGCGCGGTGGTGGGGCCAACCTAGCGACATCGGGTTCTGATACATTTTCAACTACCGGGCATATCTCCTTCTTTCATATATCTATGAGTAGAACCTTCTGAAATCAGGCAACATTGCTAGTTCAGTTTACGCCCGCCCCCTGAGCGAGGCAGACGTGTTGCTTCCATTTACGAATCGAATTTTCCCGCCGAATTTTTACCGCGCTTTTATTTTTATTTCGCATTTTGCCGCCATATTTTAGTATTCTTTATTTGAACGATGTGAAGTTTTGAATTAGTGATGAAGAACATGTGTTTGAAAAGTTTTTTGTGTGTGAAAAGTGGAACGTGACTTGAATGGATCCGTGGCTTATCAATGGCCATTCATAACAGGATGAGATTGTGTAATTGAGATTTCAGTGGTTTTACATGTCGGATTCTGTGTGATACTGAACAACGGATACGGTTTGTTGTTTTGAGGTAGAGCTGCAAATATTTTCTGACAGATGACAATGATATCTTGTTTATTAGTCTTTTATCTACTTATTCATAGTTTATGCTGAAATTAATTCTAGGATTTTCTAAACATACTTAAAAATCAGAGAGTGTAGGACGGGACCGTGAGAAAAATAAGCTAGTTACTTTTTAATGTGCATTCATCCTTGCGTATGTAGTCGGTGTGGTCCCTGGTATAAGCGTAAAACTATGTCCTGTAATCTGGTGGTCGTGAAGTAGGAAACAGGCAACAGCGTCATCTTGTAAGGCTGCGTCCTATTTACAGCGATAGTCGCGCGAATGAGATCGCGTATTCGCTCGATGTCAAAATGTTATGTCCTAATATAAACGATCGTCGCGCCTGCGACCATCCGGTCGCATCGCGTATTCGCGTCAATAAGTTACATTTTACAATAAAGAAAGAAAGAAAGAAAAATATTTTATTTGGGACACGCACAGGAAATACAGTTAAAAAAGAGCATATAAAAGTAACAAAATAAACATTAAAAAGCAAAAAAACAAAAAAAAGAAATCAGAATAAAAAAAAAAGAGACCTGTGCGAGGCCAAAAAGGCTCCCATCTCAGCATAAAGCTGCGATATTTAAAAAATAAATACCGCAACGCTGGTATTCTGATAGGGCCTGTGTGATGCCACGGACATACCCACGGATATCAATTAAAAATAGCAAGGGGAATAAAATCAAATAAAATAAAATACAAATACTAGAATACTTGAAAAGAAAAAAACAAAAACCGTCAATAAGGTGTAAAGATCGACTCACGCTTGACGCCCGACGGTCCAACCTCACTTGTCTATGCTATAGACTATTGTCTATATTTATGACAAGCGATGAGACCATGCATGAGACTAACTAATGGATGGACTAATGGATGTTAGAAACGCGTACGTTTTTATTATTCGGCAATATAATTTAGGTACCTTGCTGAGCTAGATCTCTGAAACTATCAGCGAAACACAAAAATTTAATTCGCGCGAATTTCAGTTACGCCACCGCTTTGGTAGTATCTAAAATGTTTGATCGCGCAATCGTACGAACTAAGTTCACGCGAATTATTAATCAAACATTTTATTAGCGCGAATATACCGCGTGAATGTATTGTAAATTCGCGTTAAGAGAATAGTGAGTCGTCGTTGTCCGCCTAGCCCCAATCGGGTCGCAACAAATTAGAAAGATTTATAATTTGTTTATAATTTTTTGCGACCCGATTGGTCGAAACAAATTATGACAGCGATGACTCACTATTTTCTTAACGCGAACGGACTCGAAGATACCTGAAGGTCAATTCTCGTACCTAAAAATGTTCAGAATCAAGTCGCAATCTCATGTCAGCGACAATCAAATGTCAAAAATGTAGGTAAACGCTATACAATATGTGACAGATAGAGATGAGATTGCGAACGTTGTTAAAAGTACGGGAATTGCCGCTCAGTTCGACTCCAGTACTTTTGATCACTAGTTAGCGTGAACTTGCGATGGCCGCTTAATCGCTTTCTATTAGGACGCGGGGTAAGAATATAATGATAACTCTCTCGCTTGGAGAGGAGGCATATGTCCAGGTTCAGTAGTGGACGTCTTTGCTGAAAGATGATAATGATTAGTTAACAGAGGTCACTTGCGAAGTCTCTAATTAATGCCTTATGACATTTTTTTCAATTGTCAATTAGCAGGCCAGATTATATCTACTACTGGGCGCTTGCTCTGACATAATTACGCTGATTTAGGATTGTAGTCATCTTATTACATCATGTAATGACATCACGAGTATTCTCCGAAGAGACAAGTAGTGGTGTATCGTCCCCCACTTTTCGAAAATGTTTAAAGGGTCTCCGAAACGGTCAAAATTTATATTGTAGTAATATTGTCTTTCTCTTCAATTGCATTTGGTAGACGATCAATTTTCGCGTCAAAGTGTATCAATCACGTAAAAATTGCCATTCGGGGACCCTTAAATCTAATACCATAGGGGATATTAAAGAAGTGCTATGAACTGGCAGCCTGCCACTAAATACTGCCATTGCATGTAAGCAAAGAGTGGTTTTAATGGTAATTTGGCAATAATTGTCATTTCGCTAAAGTTATTGCACTTAACACTTAAATAACATAGCATGTACAGCAGAGGGCGTCTACCGGTTGAAATAACGATGATGATAGTGTATTAATTAACCGACTTCAAAAAGGAGGAGGTTCTCAATTCGTCGGAACCTTTTTTTTTTCTTTTTTTTTTATGTATATTCCCCGATTACTCGAAGATGGCTGGACCGATTTGGATTTTTTTTTGTTTTATTCGAGAGGGTCTACATCACAGTTGGTCCCATATAAAATTGATTAACTTTGCTTCGGTAGTTTTTGAGTTAGCTTCAATAATACGTATTTTTTCCCCACTTTTTAACCGACTTCAAAAAGGAGGAGGTTCTCAATTCATCGGAACCTTTTTTTTTTATTTTTTTTTTTTATTTTTTTTTATGTATGTTCCCCGATTACTCGAAGATGGCTGGACCGATTTGGATTTTTTTTTATTTTATTCGAGAGGGTATACATCACAGTTGGTCCCATATAAAATTGATTAACTTTGTTTGGGTAGTTTTTGAGTTAGCTTCAATAATACGTATTTTTCACTCACTCTTATATGGATGATGTTCTAGTTTGTTTTGCAGATAGTGGTATTAGAATTTGTGTGGGCTAGGTACACAACTAAAAAGTGAAAAATAAAAACTTTTTTACAAAAAAATACATCCGACTTCCAAAAACAACACTACAAAGTGAAAAATAACTTTAATTTCGGAAGTCGGTGTCTAGTTAAATGTATTTTCGTTTTTTGCCACCGACTTCCGAAATTAAAGTTATTTTTTACTTTGTAGTGTTGTTTTTGGAAGTCGGTTGTATTTTTTTGTAAAAAAGTTTTTTTAATTCTATATACCTACTCGTATGTCTACATCTATACTTATTGTAAAATACTATTCTACTATTTTTTTATTCTATTAAATACTATTATTCTATACTTATCAATCGGTTATATTATTTAATACATTACACTCTCAACAGACAATACATTAATATTACAGTAACAATACAAAACAATAACCACCACACTATTCAACATTTAAATTCGTGATCGACGACTGTATGTGATATGCAAGTCACTGCAGCTTCTAATATGGACAGTCGAGCCTGTCCGCTATCATCATCAGCACGCTGTTGGGGGCTTAACTCTTAAAATGTCGATTGTACACCATGTGTACAGATAACAATAGAATTTCAATTGTGTCTGCTAATTGGCGCGCGACGGGTTAATAAGTTGCCTGTAGACATACTCGTAAAAAGCACAATCTACTCCTGCTCTTTTAAAAGGCAACATAAAAGTTTCCTATCGAATAAGTGTCTATATGCTATTGAAGATCTATAATGAAATTCTTATATTTATGCATTGTTGTAATATTTAGCGTGTTTATTTTTATTTTTTATTCTCTTATGTAATTGAATTGTCTTTCTTATACCGTGTAATTTCAGATACAATTTATTTTCATGAATAAATAACATATGACTTATTATAAAATAAAGTCGCTTTTCGTGTCTGTCTGTGTGATCGCGTTGTTCTTCTAAAGTACACAACGGATTCGGATGCTGTTTCCAACATCATTACAGAATTTATTCTGGAAGGTTTACGTGTACTTATAATAATAGGTCTTTACCTATGAAATTGCCGTTTTGCATGAAAAAATTTAAACGAATTTTTTTTTATGCATTTTTTATTTGTATTAATCGAAGTAATCACCCATGCAATCAATGCATCTTTGCCAACGCAGTGGCAGTTTATTGATGCCCTTCTTAAAGAAATCAGCTGGACGGGAGGCAACAAATTCTTCAAAGGCATTTTGTACTGCCTCTCGGGTATTGAATTTTTTTCCCGCCAAGAAGTTATCCAAATTCTGGAAAAAGTAGTAGTCTGTAGGCGCAAGGTCTGGTGAGTATGGCGGATGACGGAGAGCTTTCAACCCCAGTTCTTGCAACTTGGAGACCGTCTGCTGTGCAGTATGAGGTCGCGCGTTGTCGTGCAGGAGCAGCGGAGACGAGCGATTGACCAATGCTGGTTGGAGATGTGCCAGCTTCTCCATCATTGTGTTCAGTTCTTCACAGTACACATCTGAAGTAATGCTCACCCCGTTTGGTAAGAAGCTGTGATGAATCACACCGGCGCTAGACCACCAAACAGTGACCATCACTTTTCTAGGGGTAAGTTTTCGTTTAGGGCATTGTTTAGGTGCTGAACCAGGATCCTACCAACTTGCTGAGCGCTTGCGGTTATCAAACAGAATCCATTTTTCATCGCAGGTAACAATGCGGTTCAAAATTCCTTCATTTGTGTGTCTGTTGAGCAGTGCAAGGCACGTCTCGACGCGTACTTCGCGCTGGCGATCATTGAGTTCGTGGGGCACCCATTTGTCAAGCTTTTTTACCTTGCCAATTTGACGCAAATTGACCAATATTGTTTTGACGCTAACGACGAAAGCTGCTGCTAATTCAGCCGTAGATTGTGTATCATCAGCTTCCACAATCGCCTTTAATTCGTCATTGTCGACCAAAGTCTTCAGACGACCGCGAGGTTCATTTTTCAGGTCGAAATTTCCAGAACGGAAGCGAGCAAACCAATAACAAGTGGTGCGTTGGTTTGTAGTGTTAGCTCCGTAAACGTCATTGATGTTGCGTGCCGCTTGTGCCGCGTTGCTGCCACGACGGTACTCATATTCCATAATTACTCGAATTTTTAACGTATCCATGATGACGAAAAAGATTGAAATGCGATGAAAATGTAACACTAATCAATAAACAAATGGCTACTTTTGGAAAAAAAATCCATGTTTTTAAAATAAAATGAAATATGTATATTGAAAATAAAGCATTTTACGAGTATGTGGCAGTAAAAAATGAATTTGAAATTAGAATTCTTAGCCAAACAAAAATTATTTTGATTTGAAATGGCCAGTACTGCAGAACGGCAATTTCATAGGTAAAAACCTAATATACTAGCTTCTGAAATTTCTTGTTGTCCTGATCCAACGCGTCGCATCGCATCGTGTGCCCGCGCTATTTCTTCTTTTTCGCTTTTCTGAATTTTTTCTTTTTTCTCGGTCCCTAAGGATCTTAGCGTGATGTTAAATAGCCTTCGTCAATAATTGAGTTATCAAATTCAAAACTATTTTTTCCTGTTTTAATCTCTGATACTTAGTTCCAGAGATTAGCGCGTTCAAACAAACATTAAAACAAACAAACTCTTCAGCTTTATTATTAATTACCTACTAGCTTTTGCCCGCGGCTTCGCCCACGTGGAGGTAAGAAATTATCTCACGGGAACGCACTACCGAGATAAAAAGTATCCTATGTCCTAAGCTAGGTCCAGATCTACCAATGTGCTAAATTTCATCCAAATCCGTTCAGCCGTTTTGGTGTGAAAGCGTAACAAACAAACAAAATCTCTTTCGCATTTATAATATTAAAAGCTCCTTCAAACAGGCGCGATTATATCGCGTGTCGCGCCTGTTTGTAGGAGCCTTTAGTTACGATAGTTACGATAAGATACTTACATATAATATAGAAATATTGATGATATATCGTGCGAAGCAGGGGCGGGTCGCTAGTATTTCATAATCAGCACGCATTGAGCAAGTAATAGAATGATAGATACCTTCAATTTATTCTAGTTCAGATAGGTTTTAGTACACCTCATATTTCACAAACGAGTCGAAATAATTTAAACATTATTCGAGATGATTTTCCCGGTGGAGAGCGCTGAGATTTTCTCTACATATTTTACTCTCTCAAAATATTATTATGAAATTCTCGTTGGTGTGGCAAGCTATCTAGCATCATCAGATTATCATGCTATCAGATCCATTGAATGAACGAAATCTAACGAAGCTGCACGAAATCTAACTTAGCGAGATGTATTGATGATTTTTATTGGTTAAAATTATGTAAATACATATGTTTTATTCCCGCGTATCATATTTTGATCAAGATACAACCTGACACGGACCTGCAAATTGCATAAAACGCAAGAAAATTAGAATTTCGCGGGCTACCACAGCGCATCCTCTTTAAACCAACCTTTTTTTTTTTTTAGTCCGTTCAACCGATTTTGACTTCTATTGCGTTGGTGGCATGACAAATGGCAGCTGAGCTGCAGTAAACAATTGGTATTGTACCACTTTTTTGCCTTTAATGCCATCCTTAAGCCTACGGAATAGACGTCTAAATCAGTTGAACGCACTGTAAAAAAGGTTTGTTTAAATGTATAATCTTATCGTAAGGTTTTTCCATTTATTTCTCAGTAACAGCTTATCGTCCTTTTTTGGGCCCGTTTCACGGCATTATTATCGACTATTACATGGGACATTGGTAAACAAGAATGAATAAGAATATCAATGGCTATAAGAGTAGGAGAAGACCAAAGAAACGATGGATGGACTGTGTGAAAGATGATGTATGACTAGTAAGGGGGTGACTACCGAGATGACGACTAATAGAGAAGTATGGAAGAAAGAGACATGTTACGCCGATCCCAAACTGATTGGGACGAGGCAGGAGAGTTGGTAAACATGAGTTCATGACGAAATGGAGGTACCTACACAATAGGGTAAATGTGGGATGTTGCCCTAGCAGGATAGATATTTCATAAATCAAATTGTGACTTGTAAACGTACTATCAAATCAATCTGCCTAGCCTTTTCCCAACTATGTTAGGGTCGGCTTGGATGCAGCTGAATACCATTATTTTACATGGAGTGAGTGCCTATCTGACCTCCAAAACCCATTAACTGGGTAATACGATACCCCTTGGTAAGACTGATTGTCAGACTTTCGGGCTTCTGACGACCCGTAACGACTGTCAAAGATCCACCAAATGACAGCCGGGACCAACGGCTTATCGTGCTTTCCGAGGCACGGAGGAGTCTCGGTATGTAAAGATGGTCACCCATCCACGGACCAACTCCGGCAAGCGTAGCTTAACCTGATGGATTGACCCGTACGGCTGTTAATACTTAGCCACGAGCTCCTCTCGTAAACGTACTATCATCGCAGTTAATATTAATACATCATCATTTATTTCAGGTAGCAATGACCCACAACAAAAATTACCTTACAGACTATCTTCTTCATACGTATTTATAAAAACCGCAATTAAACACGTAATGTTGTCAGCGTCGTGATTCGCTGTTCGGAGTCTCGTAACCGTCCTCGGAAACGTCGAAATACTCCTTTCGGCCAAAAGTCCTCTTTCAAGCAGGTTTGCAGATGTTGGGTTGGAACTCGCACCACGAATGAATGAATGAATAAAGTTGACGTCGTGGCGCGACTCCAACCTTCCGACCCTTTTTTTTTTTTTTGTGGATGGGATATCATCAAATGACTTCTCCCGCTCTGGGCAGAGCGGGAGGATGTGTCAGACTTTTACTGACTAAAACCCACCCGTGTTCCTTCAGTTGCCCGTGCCAGAGCCACGGTATGTCTTTCGAACTACCCGCGACCCCGGCGGCATCGGCCCTATTGGACCCCGTCACTGCTGATATCTCTTTGAGGCGCGCGTGGAACACAACGCGCCGTCGACCCGGGCCTGGTCCTTACCGGACGACGAGCTGCCCATTACTCGTCGTTCGCAAGACCGCGCCTACGGTGGCCGGGAATCGGCAATGGATTCCCGCCGCCCAGGGCATCTCCTGCGGCGACTAGGGGCGCGAGGGTGCGGCTGTTGCCTCTCCCTCACGCGCACCGCCTCCTCCTTCGCGAGCATTACTGCTTCGCAGAAGGAGGTGACGGCCTCCCATGCACTCTCGCTCCGCACCATGGCCTGGACCAGGTTTGGACGCGAGAGATTTCCGCCGCCGATCGCCTCCGTGAGAACACGGCGGTGCTCCGCCCAAGCCAGGCAGACCTCCACTGTATGCTCCACCGTGTCTTCCGGGCGATCCACACAGTGGTGACACCCGGGCGTTTTCTCCCGCCTTATCCGAAACAGGAACCTCCCGAAACAACCGTGTCCGGTGAGGACCTGCGTCAGGCGGAAGGTGAGGACGCCGTGGCACCTCTCCAACCACTCCTCAAAGAGGGGACTTATCGCCGCAATTGTGGCGTGCCCAACCCTCAGAGTTCAGGGTCAATACTCACCCTTAACTGCGATTATAGTACGTTTACAAGTCGCAATTAGAATTATGGGCGTCTATTCTCCTAAGGCAACTATCCCACTTTTACTCTAATAAAAACCACAGCTCACACATCCTTTATGGAAAATAGGACCTGATGTTATGGTACATTGCGGGTTTATTGATAACAGTGACTATCATTCTAGTTTTATAACTCGCATAATTTTCTAAATTACTAAGAGATAACAATAGCCTTTTGAATTATAAAACAGAAACCTTATCTCGAGCAATAAAAGTGAATGAAAATGCTCTAGCTATGTGGTGATTTTGTTATGAAAAAAAGTTTTTAGTTACTTACTATCTATGACTGAACTATCTTTATTAATGTTTGGGTTGGATTTCGACCTTTGACCCGAGACCCCTATGTTAGTCCCACGAGTTCTCTGTCTTATTTGTTTGTTTTTTAAATATTGTAATTTTGCACAGTCGAAACTCAAAGATATATTTTTTTTTTGCATAGTAGGGTAGTTTTTTACGGTATGAAAAAGGAACTTATTTACTTCGTACCTGAACAAAAAGAAGATAATAAAATCTATTAAGGCAAAACCTCTATGCAAAATATTCTTCCAGCGTAAAATACAGTCGCATTTATTGCTATGTATTTTGTTTATTTAATTATCTTGGCTTAGTGAGGAGCTCGCAGCTTACAATGAAATATATAAAATGGTGTTGGAACTGGAAAGGGGTCATTGTATCTAGTCGTCATTATGACCAACTTCTAATATGGGACCAATACAGAAATCTCGAAAAAAATCAGCTGCTCCCTACATTTTGTCGAGTTACTCGTATAAGCGAATGCGAACATAAATGTATGGAATAACATTTTTTTTTTCTTGAGTTCAGGTTTGTTTCCATACTAAAAGTTGGTCACAAGGATTAGTTCAATCACCCCTTTTCAGGTCCAACAAAATTTATGTTGCATCATATCACAGTCTTATACATCATACAGTCGTCCGACGAAGCCGTCTAGACAGGGCAATCGTGTGGGGTGTGAGGGGCGAGACCGAGTTGCATACATCCACCGTGTTAGTAGCTCGGTACATAATTTTCAGGGCGTATTGATTTTATTATTGTTTTAATTTATTATTGTAATTTAATTTATGTATAATATACGGAAAAATACAGAGATACGACGTAGTAACATTTGAGGGTAGCAGGACACTTACGCGAAAGACATTTCCGCGAAAGATACTTGCGCGAACCCACTTGCGCGAAAAGACATTTCCGCGAATGGACTTTTGTGCGAACGGACTTTTACGCGAAAGACACTTGCGCGACAAGATATTTCCGTTATTGGATTTTTGCGCGCATGGACGTTTGCGCGCAAGACACTTGCGCGAAGGACACTTGCGCGAAAGACACTTGCGCGTCAGGACAGTTGCGCGAAAAAGTTACGGAAATGAGATTTATTCATAACTTCACGACTGTATTCTTTCAAAGGGTTGGGCAGTGATGTACAGTACATTTTTAATTTTTTTTTTTCTTATTTATGTCTTAAGTTTTTTTTTTCTAATTATCTTATTATTTTTTTTATTTTATTTTATTTTTTTTGACATGGGTGTCATTTGCATTGGTTTTTCATTTGGTATTTAAGGTCGCTGAAAACGATAGTGGGGTCAAAATGAAAATCCAAGATGGCGGCTGCGAAAGTTTTCAAATTTTTCGTCGTGGGTCTCATTTTCATGGTTCTTGAGGTCGCTGAAAACGATAATGTGGTGAAAATGAAAATCCAAGATGGTGGCTGCAAAAATTTTCAAATTTTTTGTCATGGGTGTCGTTTCTATTGCTTTTGAGGACGCTAAAGCCGATGAGCTGAAAATCAAAAGGAATTTTGACAAAAAAAAATTAATGTTTCGCAGTTGCCATCTTGGATTTTGATTTTGACCTCACTATTGGCTTTACCGTCCTCGAAAACCATGGAAACGATACCCATGAAGAAAAATTAAAAAATTTTCGCAGCCGCCATCTTGAATTTTGATTTTAACCCCGTTATCGTTATCAGCGACCTCAAAAATCATGAGAATGACATCTATGTCGAAAAAAATAAACTAAAGAGAAAAATAATAAAATACTTAATTAGAAAAAAAACTTTCGAAATAAGCAGGCACTCAAATGTCGTTCATAATAATAATAATGTTGATGACGATGTTGATCTCAAATAAACAAATTAATTAATTAATATCGGTTACTTGGGACAATCCTTGCTGTTGCGAGAATGTCTAGACGTTGTCGGCATTTACCACGAGATCAAAGGCGTCGTCCTACTGTATATTTTTATACTGTGACCATATGCAGAGTGTAACAGAATGTGTGGTTTTAAGACTTTGGTACAGGTTATAAAACTGAGCAACTTTCTCTATGGAATCAACATAGTAATTAAGAAAAAATATTCAGTCGTCCCATACATTTGAGGCGAGTACAAACGGCTACAGATCACGCTATACATATCCAGTTTACACTGACCACTCATTGTATGGAAATCCTATACAATGCGAGATCAGGTTATACTGGAAATGTATAGCTTGATCTGCAGCCGTGCATACGTATTGTAATTTTGTACTGGACAGCTGATTTTTTTTACTCGATTACGATGTTGGTCCCATGAAGAAAGTTGTTCAGTTTGAAGGTCTGTACCACACCTTTCTGAGACCAACACCCTGCATAAATAAATAGATTAGCTTAAATGTGTATCTGAAAAACTATCAAAACTTTATTATTTTATAGCTCAGAAAACGTGATCAGAACATTGAAAGCTACTTATTTAAGGCGTAATTTTAAACGAGTGTTCGTTTTACGAGCTGATGGCAGACAGCGATAATTTATGGATTACCGAGGTATTGGTATGCCACACACGCTTCAATCTTTTTGTGTACATTTTCATAACAGCGCAAGATAATAATTTATTATGATTAAAAAATTTATAGTCTGTATTTTCAGTAGTCAGACCCGTAACGACTGTCAAAAATCCACGAATAACAGCCGGGACCAACGGCTTAACGTGCTTTCCGAGGCACGGAGGAGTTTCGGTATGTAAAGATGGTCACCTGATGAATCGACCCGTCCGGCTGTTATTACTTAGCCACGAGCTCCTCTTTAACAAACAATTGAAATAAAATTGGTCGTTGTTTTGATAGACGGCAAAAAAATAACGAAATTCCATAGAAACTTTCATCCCCTATTTATCCCTTCTAGAGGATGGATTTACAAAAACTCTTCCTTAAGCTCACATCTTTACATAGTACTTATAAAATGAACTCGCTTCCGCTGTCTGTTCGCTTAGATCTTTTAAACTGCTCAACGGATTTTAATGCAGTTTTCGGCAATAGATAGTGATTCAGGAGGAAGGTTCTTAAGACGAGAAAAATTGGAAAATTTCGGAAAACTGAAAGTACATTTTCTATGGGAATTTTGTATGAATTAATGAAATTTGGACAGGACATTACGTCTATCGGGTCAGCTGGTTCGTTATAAAAGAAAGTCTTGTGCAAAATTTCATGCTTCTAGACTCAGCGGTTTAGGCTGTCGGTTGTCTGTCTGTGAATGAATAAAATAAATTTGATTTTTTTAATAGATAGATAGATAGATAGATTTATTTATTTCTGAGTATATGGTACATTAAGATCTTAATATTAAACAGTTTCACATACACTACCACTAATACACTACTACTAATTATTTAGATAGCAGACAGATTATTTTTATTTACAGAGGTATTGGTAAAAGAAAGAAGAAAGAAAGAAAATACGTTTAGTACTATACGTTACGTTTTTTTATACGTTTATTTTGGTATGCTACACACGCTTGAATCTTTTTGTTCATATCAGCGGGAGATATTAATTTATCCTAAACTGTTAAAGGAGCAATATTTGTAATCACGTTCTCGTAAACGGCTTTAACGATTTCGATTAAAGTTGCTTTAGAGGGGTTTACGAGGGCGAAAAATTGATCTAGCTAGGTCTCATTTAAGGGATACTTCGTTTTTTCTATTTTCAACCGAGCAGAGCTAGGTCATGTTTAAAAGGTTTATAGTTTCTATATTCAAAATTTAAGAAAAAAAATGTTGGTTGTTTGTTTTTAAAGACTCGCTGCTACCAGCAGTTTTACTCCTATCTTATATGAAGTACCTTCTGAAAGAAATGCTTAGAAACTTTTAAAAACCTGCGAAGTTGGGGAGTTTTTCATATACCTACGTAAAAGTCGAAATGTTAAAGTTTGTTGCTCTGTTTTTTACGAGCTTATTATAAGAAGAATTTTGTATGTAGCACCAGTGACAGAAAAGTTGAAAGGATATCGTTTGGCTTAGTATGGGCATGTGATGAGGAGGGAGGAAACGCATGTGACTAAAAGAGTGATGAATATACATGTTGATGGTTGGATAGGGAGAGGAAGGCCAAAGAAAAGATGGATGGATTATGTGAGGAATGATATGAAAGAGCAGGGAGTGAATGATAGCGTGACGGTTGACAGGGGAGAATGGAAGAAGAAAACGTGTTGCGCCGACCCCACGTCCACGTAACATGGGGCAAGGGTAGGAAGATGATTATGTTATGGCTATGCTTTTTCAGTCATTTACCTATGTACTTAAGTCATCATCATCATCTGCCTAGCCTTTTTCCAACTATGTTTGGATCGGCTTCTAGTCTAACCAGATGCAGCTCAATACTAGTATTTTACATGGAGCGACTGCCTGTCTGACATCCACAATCCAGTTACTGGGTAACACGATACCCCTTTGGTAAGACTAGTTGTCAGACTTTCGGGCTTCTGACGACCCGTAATAACTGTCAAAGGTCTACAAATGGCAGTAGGTATGTGTCTATGTACACTCCTACCGTGACTCCTACCAACTTATCTGTGAAATGGCGAACATTGGAACTACGGCCGTCATGTTGAAATGTCTTAGATTGTGCCGACGTATGTCATTCGATTGTGTCGACGCATCGACGGTGGCGTCCTCTTTCAGTTCACAGATAAGTTGGTAGGAATTTACTTAAGAACCTAAGTAAATAAAGCACACACAATGAAACTGTTCGTTATGTTGGCAGTCGTAAAACAAGTTGTTCACAATCATACTCGATGTAACGTGTTTATTATACTTAACAGTATTAAGATATGCAGTGTTGTACTCAATCACAATCTGCCTAGCCTTTTCCCAACTATGTTGGGGTCGGCTTCCTGTCTAACCGGATGCAGCTAATACCAGTATTTTATATGGAGCGACTGCCTATCTGACCTCCACAACCCAATTACTGCTTAATACGATACCCCTTTGTAAGACTGGTTATCAGACTTTCGGGCTTCTGACGACCCGTAACGACTGTCAAAGATCCACGAATGACAGCCGGGATCAACAACTTAATGTGCTTTCCGAGGCACGGAGGCATCTCGGTATGTAAAGATGGTCACCCATCCAGAGACCAACCCCAGCAAGCCTAGCTTAACCTGGTGGATCGATCCGTACGACTGTTATTACTTAGCCACGAGCTCCTCCGTACTATTGACTTCTATATTAAATAAAAAAATCCAATTACTAACATACCTTGACCATTTGTGCATTTCAATGTATTCACATTCTATTTATATTCAATCCTACACATGCAATAGTTACACTTACCTCAACACTGTTATTTGAAAATACTGTAAAAGCCAATTATTTTTAAAAGAGTTACCGTGGAATTTCTTGTCGGCTCTTCTTCATAGGAAACGACCAATTTGGAACCGTGCACCTAGCTTCTGACGTTTCATAAGTGCCCATGTAGGTTTCTGTGAAATTAAATTATTTTGACTTTGAATCAAATACATAAATACAGTACAGTCCTACCAACTTATCTGTGAACTGAAAGAGGCAGCACCGTCGATGCGTCGACACAATCGAATGACATGTGTCGGCACAATCGAATGATATGAAAGAGAAGGGAGTGAATGATAGCATGACGGTTGACAGGGGAGAATGGAAGAAGAAAACGACATGACGGCCGTAGTTCCAATTTTCGCCATTTCACAGATAAGTTGGTAGAAGTGTACTCGGGCGTTAATATGATACACAAATACATCGTTCTTTGGACAGAGACAGTCACACAGATATGAGTGATAAAGACAACGCTCTACAAAGCTGTAGTTTTTCAAACAAAAGGACACACAGGCCTTCTAGCTCCAACGCGCGACGCACATAATATTTTTATCTTATTTATTTAACTAAACACACAACATTAATTTCTATTATCCATGAATATTTACAAAATTTAAAATCTAAAAATCTTTAAAACAAAAAATATGTACAAGTATATTAAATAGGAGGGGAAATAATCACAGGGCATCAAAAAATTCGTCCGCATCGCTGTCGATAGGAAAAGTGCCCAAAAGGCTGGTAGCTTTGCCACGTTGTATGGCAATGCTAATTCTTTGGCCAAAAAATAGGCCAGCCCTTTGGTCACGTGTAGAGTCGACCAACCGCTTGGCGATATCCCGAAAAACTAAAAGGGCACTCGGACCCCATGGCCCTAGTGTTTCAACCCCAAACGGCTCAAACATATAAGTCCCAATAAGATTAGAGTATTTGCGCCGTTTGAGGTTTTCCGCACCCGCAGCAGCCGCCCCAGCACAGCCCACCGTGCTAGGAAGACACACATAAAATCACTCCTGTATTTCCCGAAGAGTTGGGCAGAAGTGTATTGCCATATGCCTATTGCCATCAACCGGGCACAAATATAGACTCCGGGCTGGTACTGAGAAGTTTCTGATGGAAAAACCCAATGATACTTTGCCCGACCCAGGGATCTAACCCAGGACCTCATAATATTGTAATACACCACAACCTAACAAAAAAAAACTTAGTTTTAAGACTATTGATCTATGGGAGCAAATTGTATTGTGAGAGGAGCTCGTGGCTAAGTAATAACAGCCGCGCGGGTCGATCCATCAGGTTAAGCTACGCTTGCCGGGGTTGGTCAGTAGATGGGTGACCATCTTTACATACCGGGTCTCCTCCGTGCCTCGGAAAGCACGTTAAGCCGTTGGTCTCGGCTGTCATTCGTGGATCTTTGAAAGTCGTTACGGGTCGTCAGAAGGCCGAAAGTCTGACAATCAGTCTTACCAAGGGGTATCGTGTTACCCAGTTACTGGGTTGTGGAGGTCAGATAGGCAGTCGCTCCGTGTAAAATACTGGTATTCAGCTGCATCCGGTTAGACTGGAAGCCGACCCCAACATAGTTAGGAAAAGGCTAGGCAGATTGATTGAGGAAATTGTGCTTGTCGTAAACTTTTAAACCAAACTGTTGTAAGATAGCTATATTTTCGATTAAAAAATCGTTAAATTTCCTATTATAACGTCGCGCGTTCCTGCTAGGGCCTTGTATGTCCTTTTGTTGTGCCTCTATTCTATTGGTCAGTTAATAGTGCCAACCTTCCAGAGTTTAATTAAAAGCATACAATAGAATATTGTCTATATTCTGTAAGATCCTTCTAGCGAGGATACAAAGAGATTCCCCGAAAGATAACTTGTCCACTAATGAAATATTTTTCTTTGAAAATAGAACCGAAATGTCACACGTACCTACACCAAACTAGTCTTCATTATTAACATAATCAAAAATACTAATCTTCATTACATAATCTTATCTTGTCTTCTTATTATACAGGGTAAAATTAAATTAGCCAGCGAAACTCCGCACACGTCATAGGTACATATCTAAACACGACAAAATAAAAATAAAACGATTACTTAGATGATTTTTTTTTGGGTCAATAACACAAATTAAATTAAAAGCATACTTACATACATAAACTACGCTTGCCGGGGTTGTCCGTGGATGGGTGACCATCTTTACATATCGAGACTTCTCCGTGCCTCAGAAAGCACGTTAAGCCGTTGGCCCCGGCTGTCATTCGTGGATCTTTGACAGTCGTTACGGGTCGTCAGAAGCGATTGATCATGAATCATTTTGGCTTAATTTTGGGGGTTAAATGTGCAATGTTTTTATGTATTTGCTTTTATGTAATCCACGTAAACATTTTTTCACATTTTTACATTAACTAGGCTAACGTGGTTACCAATCCCAATAAAGAATTAGACAACCTTCAAGTCAACAATGGTAACGAACATGAAAAATATTTTAAAATAATTTTCCACGCGGTGTAACAAAGTTATAATTAAGTATTTTATTAGCAATGCTCATGTCTCCGTCCGAATTAAAAAGAAAATTATATTAACAGGAATAGTGAACAAAACTCCGAAATTAAATACAAAAGCACGGATGCAGGCAATTAGATTCGCTTCAGCTAACTCGGGATCCCAAAACTACCGCTCGAGTTACGTACAGTCAACTAAATAGACAAGTATAGACATCGAACTATAACTACTGTTTAAACACACTAATACTGTTTATTATTAATCATTTTATTTCAGAATAAAATATTCCATTAATTATTAGTAAATATTACTTATACCTATGTTAATACATAAAACGATTAATTTATTTAATTTATTTATGTATTCATTATCATTATTATTGTAAATTCATCAATTGATAATTATTTAATACTAGCTTTTGCTAGCGGCTTCGCCCGCGTGGATGTCGGAAAATATCCCACGGGAACTTACTACCGAGATCAATCTGCCTAGCCTTTTCCCAACTATGTTGGGGTCGGCTTCCAGTCTAACCGGATGCAGCTGAATACCAGTATTTTACATGGAGCGACTGCCTATCTGACCTCCACAACCCACTAATTGGGTAATATGATACCCCTTGGTAAGACTGGTTATCAGACTTTCGGGCTTCTGACGACCCGTAACGACTGTCAAAGATCCACGAATGACAGCCGGGACCAACGGCTTAACGTGCTTTCCGAGGCACGGAGGAATATCGGTATGTAAAGATGGTCACCCATCCACTGATCAACCCTGGCAAGCGTAGCTTAACCTGGTGGATCGACCCGTGCGGCTGTTATTACTTAGCCACAAGCTCCTCAACGTACTACCGAGAATTCCTTCCTTATTCCTTGTCTATATTATAAAGGGAACCTCTGTGCAAAATTTCAGCTTTCTTTTTGCGTTGGGCGTTGATGAGTCAGTCAATCAGGACTTCTCTTTTTATTTATATAGATTATTGAGGGCACCTCCGGATCCGTGGACGGTATTCCAGTGACTCACAACCGGGCAATGAACCCTTTCCAATTCAGAAGGCTGTTGGTGCTGCCTCGCATGCATCACATCAGGAAGCCCACTCTTTTACGCACTATTGCCCTAGACCAGTCCGTGCTGGCCTTAGCAAACATATCTGAGGAGTTTAACACGTAGGTAGGTATTGCGAACCATTATCATCCGCGTACCCTTTTCCCAACTATGTTGGGGTCGGTTTCCAGTTAACTGAATGCAGCTGAACACCAGTATTTTACATGGAGCGACATATCTGACCTCCACAACCCAGTTACTGGTTAACACAACACCCCTTGATAAGTCTAGACTTAATAGTCACACTTTCTGTCTTCTGACGACTCGTAGCCTGCTAAGATCTACAAATGATAGCCGGTGTCGATGCACGCAGAGGAGTCGATAATGGATTGTCATCACCCATCCACGGACTGACCTCGGCAAGCGTAGCTTAACCTTTGATTGACCCGTGGGGCTGTTATTAAATAGCCACGCTCGACCATGAATCAATAACTCAGCCTATAACAGCCAACTGCTGGACAAAGATCTAGCTCCCAAGTTGGGATACAACACCAAATCTCCGCCTTCCATATCCAATATTTCCCCGCCCACCTTTTGAAGATCATCGGTTCATCTACTGAGTTGGGGATCGTTGCACGCTTCGCTTACAGATTCACGGTCTCCAGTCAAGGACTCGCTCAGGCTCTTCGCTGGTGGTTTTAACCAGAGCAATAACCCAGCCTCTAATACAATTGCCTCCGTTGTGCAGTATTAGTTTTCTTGCCTGCACACCAACCCCTTTTGGTGACTGTACCTACAGCTTGAAAATTTTATTTCCACATTGCAAGCCAGCTTGCTGCAACCGATCCACTGCGTCAGTTCGTAACGACATGTCACTGCATTTAGATGTAGCAACTTCATTGTTGCTAAATTATGTTTGTTTTATAGCAAGACTGCCTTTGTTATTCAAGAAAGTAGGAATCAAAGTTTATGAGAGCTCCGACTTACGAGTTGTAAGTCAAGGGTTCGGATCCAGGCAGGCGCTTTACTTTGTTTAAATAATTTCACCACCACTGCTCTCGAAACGGTGTAGGAAAACATCGTGAGGAAACTGGCATGTCCTAGAACCAAAAATTCGAAGACATGTGACATCCACCAACCCGCACTGGGTGGTAAACCGCGTGGTAAATAACAGCCCACTGCCTCTCACAGAGAGGAGGTTTGTGTCCCAGCAGTGGGAACATTATAGGCTGATTATGATATCATTATTTACAATACTTACATTTCTCAATTTACAATCATCAATCATTATTTACAATACTTACATTTCAATATTTACATTTCTCCTACCAAATCATATATACTCCAACTCTCGAAATTATACGCTCTTCCCACAATTCCAGCGCTCCTGTAATTGGAGCATTCGCATCATTAGCGTCCCCCTGGGCATGCGTGGGTTTAACATCTGACAATTTGCTCAATGCAGGCCAATGACTGCTTTTACTGGGAATTGCAAATCAATTTGGAGTTCAGCGTGTGGGTTTTGCAAAGAATATTTGAATTGTTCCATTCGTTGTTCTTTTGTTTATTTAACTATGACTATGATGTGAGCTTGTCCAATATAGTAAAGCTAGGGTTTTATGAAACCTATTTTATTACATATTCTCATAAGAATGCGGTAAACCCCACATAGGGTCCATAATATTTAACGTTACTTACTTTCAGTAAGTTGGATGTTTCCCTAGAGCACCGTAAAATCCGTCACCGCGGCCGTTATGTGGCGGTCACCGCTTTCATAGGAAACCAAAGCTTAAGTACCTACTACACTATACCCATTTCAATTGCCAAGCAGGAATGCCATGTACCTATCTTAAAGGTATGATTTCCAGAGTTATACTAGGGAACTGAGGTATTTTAGCTATGATTCGCATCGCATTTGATCTGCGGTGTTTCTGGTATTGCAGATATAGGCACTGACACTGACAATTATTTTGCTATCCTGTAACTTAAGTCAATTATTATTATTCCTTGCTTGACTTTCTGTAGTTTCTGCCAAAATTGTCATTGTCATCTTTGCCGTTTTGACAGCATAAGCCCTGCGACCGAGTGCCTAGCGGGCAAAAAAATTGGGTCATTGTTTCTAAAGAACGTCAAGTTCGACTTATGCCATCCCTTTTCTTTTTCTCTACACTTTGTTTAAGGTTAGAACAGTAAAGATATAGTTCTGTAGATACAATATCGCTCAATACGCGCGCTATAAAATCGACCTGATGCAGGTCGACCGACAGATGCTCGCTTTTTGACATCGAACATCTCCTGGTCGACCGACGCGACAGCTGAGGGGAACCATTTTTCTATAATTTAATAGTATAGTTTTTGTAAGTCACATTAATTTAACATACATTTTTTATGGGTTTACTCACGTGGACAATCAGCAAAAGAATAGCAAACAGTTAGTTTCACTCGCGACCTCGCTGGGTGATGAGTAAGGATACTAAAGACTCGATCGCCGGTCGAATTTGAAACTAGTCGGACAAACCCGAGTTAAAACTAAATAAACACGTAAGTAATAAACCATACCTACGTTCATCATCATCGTCATCATCAGCCGTTAGTAGACCTACCCACTGCTGACACAGGCCTCGTCTCTGTGAGAGGGAGTGTCCGGTCGTCGGCGGTCCCTGATCTAGCCTGTCTCAGCGTCTTTGCCTGCATGACGAACCTTGAACAGGTTATAATGAAGGACTGTATTTCTTGAATTGTTAGGTTATTGAACCTAACTCCTTTCTATTGAGAAAGGAGGCTTGGTTTAAATAAAATTTCACATGTTACTCGCACTGAGTTTAAGGAACCAGCTATTATTTACACGTACTACATACATGACAATTAGAAAACTTGACACATTATTATAAACTGGCAACTGTCATACGTCAATATGACAGTAAAAACTGTGTTACAATGTAAAAAAATATAAAATGTAATGTTGCAAATTTGCAACAGGAAGTAAGCCATAAACCACCACGCGGGCTCAGTGCGGTTGGTAGATCTCACTTATTCTCGAAATTCAGACTCAGAAAGGATTAAAACAAGAAGGATGAAGGACATTTGGCTTTGCTCACAATGTTTTCCTTTACGGTTCTATGATAATTGATCCTGCGATAAGTTTATTAAATTATCAGTTTATACATACATACATAAACATACGTCTTCTTCCCATGGGGGTAGGCAGAAACTACAGAACGCCACCTGCTACGAAATGCTGCCTGCTGAATGCCTGCTGGAATTCGTTTACGTTCATACATATATGGTCATACACGCACGCCGGCTGCGAGTACTACGCACCTGATATTTCTGAAGAACATCACCAATAAGGTCATTATATGTCTTCCTAGGGCGTCCCCTCCCGGCGTTTCCACTCACATCTGCTTTGTCTTCAGTTATATTCATCTCAACAAATAACCGACCGAATATCCTACCTCTGTCACGGTATCAAACTTCTCCCGATAACGAACAGATGAAATCAATTAATATGAACGACTCGGCTCCGTGCCTGTGATAAGCCTCTTTTTAATTAAACATTAATTGGGAAATCCAATTTCGAGAGAGTAAAAATCGGTATATTTTTATTCAGTGCTAGCGTGAATCCTGAACATTTTAGCTTTCATTTAGTTTCACTTGTTAATATTAGGTCTTTACCTATGAAATTGCCGTTCTGCAGTACTGGCCATTTCAAATCAAAATAATTTTTGTTTGGCTAAGAATTCTAATTTCAAATTAATTTTATTTTAAAAACATGGATTTTTTTTTCCAAAAGTGGTCATTTGTTTATTGGTTAGTGTTAGCTTTTCATCGCATTTCAATCTTTTTCGTCATCATGGATACGTTAAAAATTCGAGTAATTATGGAATATGAGCACCGTCGTGGCAGCAACGCGGCACAAGCGGCACGCAACATCAACGACGTTTACGGAGCTAACACTACAAACCAACGCACCACTTGTTATTGGTTTGCTCGCTTCCGTTCTGGAAATTTCGACCTGAAAAATGAACCTCGCGGTGTTCCGAAGACTTTGGTCGACAATGACGAATTAAAGGCGATTGTGGAAGCTGATGATACACAATCTACGGCTAAATTAGCAGCAGCTTTCGACGTTAACGTCAAAACAATTTGCGTCAAATTGGCAAGGTAAAAAAGCTTGACAAATGGGTGCCCCACGAACTCAATGATCGCCAGCGCGAAGTACGCGTCGAGACGTGCCTTGCACTGCTCAACAGACACACAAATGAAGGAATTTTGAACCGCATTGTTACCTGCGATGAAAAATGGATTCTGTTTGATAACCGCAAGCGCTCAGCAAATTGGTTGGATCCTGGTTCAGTACCTAAACAATGCCCTAAACGAAAACTTACCCCTAGAAAAGTGATGGTCACTGTTTGGTGGTCTAGCGCCGGTGTGATTCATCACAGCTTCTTACCAAACGGGGTGAGCATTACTTCAGATGTGTACTGTGAAGAACTGAACACAATGATGGAAAAGCTGGCACATCTCCAACCAGCATTGGTCAATCGCTCGTCTCCGCTGCTCCTGCACGACAACGCGCGACCTCATACTGCACAGCAGACGGTCTCCAAGTTGCAAGAACTGGGGTTGGAAGCTCGCCGTCATCCGCCCTACTCACCAGACCTTGCGCCTACAGACTACTACTTTTTCCAGAATTTGGATAACTTCTTGGCGGGAAAATAATTCAATACCCGAGAGGCAGTACAAAATGCCTTTGAAGAATTTGTTGCCTCCCGTCCAGCCGATTTCTTTAAGAAGGGCATCAATAAACTGCCACTGCGTTGGCAAAGATGCATTGATTGCATGGGTGATTATTTCGATTAATACAAATAAAAAATGCATGAAAAAAATTCGTTTAAATTTTTTCATACAAAACAGCAATTTCATAGGTAAAGACCTATTATGTTGATAGATTCTTCCAAGCGAGTTTTGGACAACTTCGTCTTGGCATCTTCCTCACTTCTTTGAAGATAATATTTTTATTTTGCCATAGTAAAATGAAAGGCAGCTGTCAGGATCGTCTCAGCAATATGGAGCTCTTTAAAGACTACTGGTATCGTCCTAACATGTACTTAGCACACACGTTGAGATTGGTAATGACCAAAACGTAATCAATGTGATGATCAACATATTTTTGGCTAACTTTTGCCAGCGACTTTGCCCGCGTGGATGTCGGAAAATATCCCACGGGAACATACTACCGGAAATTCCTTTCTTATTCCTTGTCTACATTATAAAGGGGACCTCTGTGCAAAATTTCAGCTTTCTAGGTACAGTTTGGGCTGGGTGTTGATGAGTCAGTCAATCAGTCAGTCAGTCAGGACTTCTCTTTTTATTTATTTAGATTTACATTTTTGAAGTGAAAACTTCTTTCGGAGCGTTGACTGATTTTTGGTAGGGGGAAATCTTACTGGTTCGCGTTATCGCGTCACCACGACACCGCGTTTAAGTTTTCACTTATGTCGGCAGTTCCTATAACGGCCTATTTTTTTTTAGTTTGAAGGTTTTGTATTTTACTAGTTGTAATCGGTGTGCCTTTTCTGCCTAGCCTTTTCCCAACTGTGTTGGGGTTGGCTTCCAGTCTAATCGGATGCAGCTGGATACCAATAGTTTACATAGAGTGACTGCTTATCTGACCTCCCAGACTGGGTAACACGATACCCCTTCGTAAGACTGGTTGTCAGACTTTCGAGCTTCTGACAAAGATCTACGAATGACAGCCCGAACCACGGCACGTGCTTTCCAAGTCACAGAGGGGTCTTGCTATGTAATGGATGGTCACCCATCCAAGGACGGACCTCTGTAAATGGTGCTTAACCTGGAAAATCAACCCGTGCGGCTGTTATTATTTAGTCTCGTAATCCGCGTGCCTAAACTTCGTGCAAAAATTTCTTAGGTATAAAAACTACGTAACAGAACTTAACCGATTTGACTAATAGATGTAATAATCTAAATATAGCCTGAAACCGTTGTCTGAAACATTAAGTTATATCGAGGCGTCTAGCCGATCAGTTTGACCTACAAAATACTCTAAAATGTTTGTTACTACCCCGCTCGCCGCAACCCCATTCAAACTATGTATAAGCTACAAACAGCACTTTCATTTTGTTTCCTTTAGAAGAATTATAGGGTGCAATTATGGGGTGTAGCACGAATTGTAATAAATATTACGTATGTGTGAGCAGGATAATAGGAAACAGCGTCGTCCTGTGCACTACTGCTTATCTTAAGTCTTATCTCGAGTTGGCACGACGAGCTATTCGAGAATAGGGTCATGTATTGGGGAAGATTAGGCAGCAAATCACTATTATAGTAGGTAATAAGACTGACAGTCCAGTGCCCTGGATGCTACCACACCAGCGGATGGTGGGGAACGGCATTGAGAAGCATCCCGCAGTATGCCACGGATGAAATGGGGAGTGCACCCCCGTTTGCACTGCCTCTTCCCCGCGAACGTATGCTAGCGGACTCCGTCGCATCCCGCCGCGGTATCCTCCAGCGCGCTCTTCAATACCGCAGGAAATCCCCTCTGATGCTCCGTGGTCGATCTCTGAGCTTTGGAATCTATATCTATGACCATTAGATTAGATACATACGAATTTACGTTGGGTTAAAAATACTCTGCCCTGCCGTCCGCTGATGTGCGCTGGACTAAGTGCTACAAGAATCTTTTGGCGCCTGAATGACATTGACAGGGGGGGCGTTGCTGATAAACATTTCTGAAAATGACACAGAAATTGTATTGAAAAAACAAGATGGCGCCGTTATTTCCGATTTTGACCACGCGCCAACAGATTATTATATTCTTTTTACAAGTTGGTATCATCACTTCGATGCCTCCCACGTACGTTGTTGTAACCCATAAACTGCAATTTTACAGGAGAGCATTTCAAAGATAGTATTGGCAATAAAAACTGCATTTTTCAAGTAATCTTTATAAAATTCATTATGTGAATATAGTTATTAATACTGTAGCGTCTACTTCATGCCTTTATTTAAAAATACCAAAGGTTTCAGAGATTTTGCTGTTACAACACTTTACCGCGGCATATGGCCTTTGGAAATTGTTGTATTTGTCACTTACATTAATGTACATTGGAACACAAGAGTCACATTTATACGTATATGCTAGTTAGAACAATTTACGCCAAATGAAAAAAATAAAAGGGTCTGGTATGTATAGCATTATTAGATATTATAAAATAAAAACAAAATTTTTCCTGCGAAATTTTGTTTATTGTCCATCCTACACCTACCCTACCTACAATACTGTTTCGTGCATACGTTACTAAACCAATAAAAAATCGTTAAATAACTAAAAAATTGCTGTCGAAATTATTAAGAGGCATATTACATTTTGACCGTGATTTTTGAGCAAAATGGCCAACTGTGGCGTTCTTATTCGGAAAAACTGAAAGACTTCGACCACTTTGACTTATTGAGTGGTGGGGAATAGTTATTAGTATAGTTTAAAGTGGCCTCGCTTTTCGTAATTTTCTTATCTATATAAAATAAAGCCAAAATTCCGAAGCAAGTTTTTCAAAAACTGCACGACTGCATTTTTGAGCACGTGAATTAAGTATATAAGCAAATGAAATGAAAAATATATAATAATATCTCTTTAATAATGGTTTATTTCATTGCGCGCTCAGAATTTTGAAAAATGTATGGAATAATAGCTAAAAAAAAATCCCATTCAAAACCAAAACTACCAAAAACACTCAGAATTAACTGTAAATTTCTCCTTAAGTACCTACTACATTAATATTATTACGCTAAATTTATACCGGAATAAACGTTAGTTCATAAGAAATTAAAATTTCATACTTTAAACACAAAAAGTTTAATATAACACTCAAAATGAACGTAATTGCAATTGCCAAATTGCTACTTATTGTGATGCGTCGCCATGCTTTCAATATACCTAATCTGTCAAAACGTAATTTTATGATAGGCCTTTATGTTTCCGTTGTGTCTAAATTTATCTAGGGTCGTATGATAACTTGATCACTGACAGAGATGGTACTCAAAAAGTGTTTTTTACACACATCTACATAACGTTTCGTCACCGGCAACTGGCAATTTGTATTTTAAAGTACGAGTACCGATACGTCTCGAAACATTATCAGTAGGTATATACATTCGACGTTTAGTCTTCCTTGTAAGTAAATTAGGTATATGCATCCACTGCTTCTCTCTATCTCCTAATTTCCAAAAACTTTCAAAAATATTCTTCCTCTCTTCCTCGTTTAATTTATTAAAACATTGCACACAGCAGTGACGCGATGGACCCATTTTTCTACTGACTTTTAATACTCCTTTTCTAGAAAGGTAGTCTTTTCCCAAATTCCTTAAAGACTTTCTTTTCACATTTAGCCAGACTTTTACATGTCTTCCTCTTACATTACCTTTTGTCTTTCCTTACACGTGGACTATTATTAGAAATAACAGATAGAGGACTATTAGCTTGAGGAGTCTGAGATCTACGCAGGCGATGGCTGAGCTAGTGGTTTTTGATCTAATATGGGACAATTTTCTTTTTCGACGTAAGACGGACTAAAAATGGATGTCACAGTCGGAATCAAGTGGGAGTTCAGTTAGGAGATGGGTGAGCAGTTCCAAGATAAGAGTGATCTGCAGTATCAGTGTCTAAAGTTGTGTCGAAAAACTAGCCACTTCAAATATCACAGTTTCATTAAAATTGACTGGTAAGGATGGTGGTAAATAAGATGTGAATATAATTTCAATGGAGTAGAAAATCTCATAAACATCCTTAAAACACCCACGAAGTTCAATGATTAATTATGCATAAGTTTGATTACATCTGGAAACGTCAAATATTACTTACATACAACATAGGTATGTCAGTGATTAGCGACGTTGATTGTTGTATGTATTCCTTATTAACCATGAAACAGTTAATACTGCAACGTAAATCGTTGTATGTCATCTTACAATTTAGTTTAGTATAACTAATTCCAAAGTAAAATGTTGCATGTATTACTTAACATAAAATACTTCTAAATTCAGCAACGTTTATTGCTGTATGTAATCTATACCACATTTTAAATCACCATCACTATAATTACGAAAAATATTGCCATACAGATACTAAATTTAACAAATTCTTCAATACTTCGGAAAAATGAATCATGGAAATCGATATGTTCAATTTGATTTATTGTGATATCGTCATTTTCGATGGATTCCTCAATGTAATTTTTGTGTATGTTGACATTATTGACTGTATCACATAGTTTTTGTCCTCTGATTTGTATTGACAATGTTTGAATATGGTATAATATGAAAATATTTAAGTGATAGTGTTATTTATTACGCAAATATTAAATCAACACCAAAAAAACGCGCGTGACGTACAGGCGACAGCGAGTTCCAGCGTAGCCTGTTGTATGTGACTCATACGCGGTGCCTGTGCGCTCTTCAGCCGCCACCCCACCCGCCGTAAGCCATTGCAAATAGTAATACTGTAATCTACGCCGGAATAGTTTAGAACTTACGATATTATACGTCTCAGAACTACCTAAAATTATAGGTTTTTGGATTTGATTTATTTTGAACAGGATAATATGTATCAAATTAGACACTTTTGCGTGAAAAACACAAAATAGCAATTTTGTGGCTTACAACAACTTACGTGGAAGGCATCGACTTGTAGACGCTCTTTCACTGCATCCTATTTGTTTATTTTATTTAACTTCAATAAACACGGTTATAAACCAATTACAAAAAGTAAAGGCACACTCACACACACAGAAATCAATCAATCTGCCTAGCCTTTTCCCAACTATGTTGGGGTCGGCTTCCAGTCTAACCGGATGCAGCTGAATACCATTATTTTACATGGAGCGACTGCCTATCTGACCTCCACAACCCAGTAACTGGGTAATACGATACCCCTTGGTGTAAGACTGGTTGTGCTGTTGTGGTTCGGGCTTCTGACGACCCGTAACGAACGTGTCAAAGATCCACGAATGACAGCCGGAACCAACGGCTTAACGTGCTTACCGAGGCACGGAGGAGTCTCGGTATGTAAAGATGGTCACCCATCCACTGACCAACCCCGGCAAGCGTAGCTTAACCCGATGGATCGACCCGTGCGGCTGTTATTACTTAGCCACGAGCTCCTCAGGAAGAAAAGAAAATATAAAATTCAAGTAAAATATAAAACAATAAAATTAACAATACTTTGAATCCCTCTCACAGTACTTCTGGCATGGCAATAAAATCTTCGGCCATTCATCCGCAAACAGATCGTTTGTTGGATTACAATGAGCGCCCAGAGTGCGAGGTACTGGGGACTTAGCACGCGCAACATGCGACATGGGGGGACAGCAAACAGCCTGTACTTTCTATGCTATAACAATAATGCTATCTTCTATTATTACTTTGGCAAAGTTGGTGATAGCAAAAACATCGCTTATGCGTTATGACAATCGGCAAATATTTCTTAATATAGTAAAAAAAACAAAGTACCTATTTCTTTAAAAACTTCTTTTCCACCTCAGTATAAGAGACCTTCTTTGTCGAAAATTAGGATGTCTTTGGATAACTTCTTTAAAGGAAATGAGGGAAAAAACCAACAGTTTTTTTCTTTTATTTACACTTCTTTGCAGAAAGAACGTGATTGAGGTCTAGATTATGTAGGCGGTGAAACTTTGCTTGTTATTCTCTAAGGGCTTACTTAGTAATAATTTATGACAAAGGTATACTTTCTTATTGTTTTTTTTAAGTCAGGCATCTCGTTATTATTCTGAAAAACTTAAATGTATAACTGATGAAACGTCTGCAAGAGAGCTACAAGTTCTTGAAGTAACTTAGTATTTCAAGGGTGAGCTGCTTATGTAAGCTCGTGTACATGGTTTTTCACTCACTTTCAGAAGTCCAAAAGATCAAATTTATCAAGATCTGCCAACGGGCAGTGATACTTGCGGTGTTAAATTAACGGATCGTGTTGAAAACATTACCTATCTATCTATATAAATAATTATCATCATTATGAACAACTTTTATTATGGGACCAAACCTGAAATCACAAAAAAATCAGCTGTTTAATACATTTTAACATAAATGTATGTACTGACAGCTGATTTTTTTAGTTTTTTTTTTCATAGGGATACTTTTAATCCCGGTAATACGTTCCCGTGGGCATTGAGATATGTTACGACATCCACGCGGGCGAAGCCGCGAGCAAAAGCAAGTAACAGATAATTTACCTCATTTAATTTTTCATACACTCTACCTTTAAATTCTTACAAGCACGCCAGGAACATGAAAGTTTTGATTTCATGAAAAGCCCGAATGATCCTACGTGCTAATTGGGTGTTAAAATTTTGCGGAAGTTATACATAAATTAACTAAAGGCGGCTTAGTGGTCGAAAGCAGAAGGTTACCAAATTAATGTTACTTTAAATCATCATTTACTGTTAATTATGGGCTTATCGTGACCTCTTACACTACAAGGTACTTTTGCGGCTGAAGGGGCTTGTGGCTTAGTAATAACAGCCGCACGGGTCGATCGATTTGCCGCGGTTGGTCTGTGGATGCGTAACTATCTTTACATATACCAAGACCCCTCCGTGTCCCGGCTGTCATTCGGGGATCTTTGACAGTCGTTACGGGTCGTCAGAAGCCCGAAAGTCTGACAACCAGTCTTACCAAGGGGTATCGTATTACTCAGTAACTGGGTTGAGGAGGTCAGATAGGAAGTGGCTCCATGTAAAATACTGGTATTCAGTTGCATCCGGTTAGACTAGAAGCTGACCCCAACGTAGCTAGCCAGATGTTGACCAGTTATTGTTGGTGGCGCGAGGTGCTAATTTAGTGGACTGTATTTGCGATGCGGAACAATACGATTGACAAACGCTTGGCGATAGGTAATTCGAGCTGCGGTGGGTGTAGGACAATAGAACACAACCCGAAACAAATTAGGGAGGGAAGCACAAACCTTTACTGGAGCCACGTGCTCGCGTAGTCGCCGGTGCACCGGTTCACTTTTCCAGGTTCAGGGGCAGTTGAGCTTCAAATTTACTGTCCTCACACGTTGAACACAAATACAAACAATTGATTGCAAGTCTTATTACATGCGAAAATGCAGTGATTCCAAAGTTATCAATATTTTGGAGCGGAGCGGTTTGACGCCATTGCGCGCGCGTCTTGTAGCTTATCGGAAGTGACTCGCGACGAAAGAACCATCTTTATACACTCGCGAGGTCTGTGCGGAAGGGAGATGAATATAGGAAATAGCGGATGTCAATCAAATTTTGAATGTTGGCGCAACCAATTGTAATTAATCTTTTGATATTGGGTGGCCCATTTTTGCCACGTTTGAACTTATACTTTCGTAGTTCCAAAAGATTGCCAAAATTTAAAATAATAAAACTAGGAAGAACATACTTATTTAATTTTATAGCTATTGTACTTTTATATCTTCCGTTATAATCGAAAGTAAGTCGTAGTTCGCAATCTCTATGAGTGACCTAATGTTGACATGACCACGTTGCCACTGAATATTTCAAACGCATTCCAATTAAAGATAGTGTTGCCCTGAAAAATAAATGCGCAATTTCATTTGTTGGGACTGTGTTTTTGTCCCAAACCCCAAAGTTCATCCACATGGATGTGGGAATGGAACGTTATGATTGCATAACTATGTGAAAGAGCAGAATGTCAAAGTGCAAGTGAGGCAGATGATGTATGCCAAAGACGTATGCTTGGGATGATGTGGAAGATATTTAAAAAGGTAGAATGACAGTGAATTTTTGATTGACGGAATAAAATTAAAGTTAAAAACAAGTACCCATCTACGACAAAAATACCAACTTAAAAGGTAATAAAGAAGACATCACATCACAGACAGAGAAATGAAAAATCCGGAGTTACACGTCTTGTTACGTCATAAATCGATCAGATTACGTGTGACTCCGGATTTTTAATTTGTTTGTCAGTGATGTCTTGATACCTTTTTAGTAGGCTTTTTTTTCGTAGTTGGGTATTAGTTTTTAACTTTTATTTTTATTTAAATTTTTTTGGGGTTTGGTTTTCATAGGTTTCCCACTTATTTGTTTTGGGGAAATATCATAGATAACCATATCGATTATAATTGTTAATTTTCAGAAAGTACTTCTTAATACCTTTTATTAGATAAAAAACACTATTTATTGACATTTTTTTTTTTTTGGTAAATCTCTACATTCGCTCTAAGCTATGTTGAATTTTTTGTGAAGTCATAAATAGCCTATAACCAGCGGAACAACTTAACGCTTCCAACGATACCTCGTTTGTCAAAATAGAAAATATGACGAGTAGTTTAGAAGTTATTAGGGAACAGATGAACATACATAGAATAGAATAGAATACTCTTTATTATGCACACCATTTAAATTACTGGTTACAATTTTACAATGTTGAAATTTTACATACGAGTGACACAATGGGCGGTCTTAGCGCTAAAAGCGATCTCATACATACATAGCTTATTAAAACCATAACCCTCCTGACTCCTGTGGCTTTGCCGTAGTCGGGGAAAAAGACGATACAGACGTGATTTAAAAACTTTTACTTAAATGGAAATTCCCTAAAGAATATGTAACACATTTGTAAGTTTTGAAATAAACATTTATTTATTATTACTTATTATTTGTAAACCCCCGTCCGTACGGGCGTAATAAAATCGCGGCGGGATTTTATAGCGCACTGGATTTTCAACTCTCGTTGTTGAGCCGAGCGTTGAGAATCCAACATAACAATAACAGAGTACATTCTAGCGCGTCGAAAAAACACACTGTTGGATTTTGCACTCTCGGCGCTAAGCAGAGCGATGAAAATCCAGTGCGCTATAAAATCTCGCCGCGATTTTATTACGCCCGTGCGAACGGGGGTTTACTGTTTTACTAGTTTATTTATAAACCAGTTTGAGATATTTATTTTACTTTCCCTCTCTCAGCCCTTTATTCCCACAAGGACGTGCCTGGAAATAAATCCTAATCCCGAGGGTAGGACCTGAAACAAATTGTTTGGACTTGAATGTTTCAGGTTTCATGTCGCAATTGTTGTGTAAAATCATTTAAGCCAGCTAGCTGTATAGTAAAATGTTGTTTTGACACCAAACAGGAATAGGTACTTTATTTAAGGACGCTGTTACAAATGGGTAGTCAAATCATTACTTTTTTACACAAAAGTATGTTTATTAAATAAAATGCTTTCCATTCTTATAATGTTTTATGGCCGAATTGTTGATAGATGTGCATGGTACGATTCAAAACTATAAATGTAATTTTAGATAGGTAAAGTTTCTCAAAAAAGGTACCGAAATGAAAATGTTTACTTCGGTACCTTTATTGAGAAACTGTACCTATGTAACATTATATGTAAAGTTCAGAATCGTACCTTGCACATCTATCAACAATTCGGCTAAAAAACAAGTTAAGAATGCAAAGCATTTTATTTAATAAACATACTTTTGTGTAAAAAAGTAATGATTTGACTAACCATTTGTAACAGCGTCCTTAACCATTTATGTACATACAAATAAACAGACAAGATGAAAGGGATAGCAAAAAACATACAAAGGTGATGCGATTTACAAGTGACACTAAATTTTGGCGGGTATTGCGAGTGAAATGTCAGTTTTTATCGGGTTTTGCTACTGACCTGTCAAATTATGTTTCATTCGATGGCGCGATGCGGATTCTGTGCTGTAATTGGACGATTTCATTATATCGTGCAAAAGCCGACATAATGATATCGCACGAGTGTTTATGTCGGGTTTTGCAGCGAACATTGCATTTAAATTGTCGTTTTCGTAAGATTATAGCGGGTTTAGCTCAATAACGAGCTTTGTAACTGTAATAGAAAATGAATATTAACTCATTTTAGATCTGAAACCAATTTAGCGGGTTTTGAAATTAGACGCTTCATATCAGGCTAAAAAGACTTATGAAGTTACTTTAAAGTCGGTTAGGACACATCATTCTCCTACCCTTATCCCAATTTACGTGGGGTCAGCGCAACATGTCTTTTTCATCCACACTTCTCTATTAGTCATCTCGGTAGTCACTCCTTTTCTAGCCATATCATCTTTCACACAGTCCATCCATCGTTTCGGTGGTCTTAACCTACTCTTATGGCCATTCACATTCATACGTCTATGTCTAAAGTTGTAAATACGCTCTGTAAATTGCAAAACAGCATGCAAGGTTGCCAGAATGACATCGTGCCCCGACGAGTAGGTCGTGGGGTCAACCCAAGCAGGCTTTTTTTTTTTGACCAGCCTATTATTGCCCCACTGCAGGGCAAAGGCCTCCTCTCATACAGGGAAGGCATCAGCATTGATCACCACGCTTGCTCAAGACGGGTTGACGTTTTCAGACTTAGACTGGCACGGGACCAAATTTTTAAGATTGCTTTTTTGAAAAATGTAACCAATTAGCGACCTAGTAAATAATATTAATTTAATAAGTAGGTACCTAATTATTAAAAACACATTTCTAATGTGTTGTTGTCAATAAACTCAGCTAAAAATTATTGTGTCTTTAAGATAAGATAGATAAATGCCACAATAAAAATGTGTTTTTAATAATTACCTGTTAAATTAATATTATTTACTAGTCTACTACCTATATAATTGATTACATTTTTCAAATAAATTTACTTTAAAAAAAGTAAAAACCCGACTTCAAAAACCAAAAACGAATAAAATAACTTTCATAAAAAACTTAACAGCTTCTGAAGTCGGCGCCAAGCTAAGGTGCATTGAAGAATTGAAGACACCGACTTCAGAAGCTGTTAAGTTTTTTTATGAAAGTTATTTTATTCGTTTTTGGTTTTTGAAACATACGGGTCGAATACAGAACCTCCTTTTTTTCGGTTAATGAAATTAAAATTTGGTCCCGTGTGAGCGAGAGAGGTAACAAAACGCAACAACCCTCTTAAACAGCTTTACTTTATGTAATTTATTTCTTAAAACGCTGAAGAAAATCGAAACACTGAAGAAATTCGGTTCTAGCACATGCCGGTTATGTTCTAGAACCGAAAATTCGAAAACACAAGTCGGAACAGATACGAGTACCTCTGGGCCACCACTGCTCTCGATGCCTCCTGCCCCTAAATAATCCACAAGCCAGCATTAAATAGAAATAGGCCGATAGATAAAGGAAAGATTAGAAACTGAAAGAAATAGGGAGATAAGATACAAAATCTCCGTGTCAATTTATTATTCTATTGACTTTTAACTCGTAACCATTTTATTTTAACTTCGGTTCGGCCATGTTATTTCTGTTACATTATTTATAGCAGACCTTTCTTTTCTGGAAGTTTGGAACAGGTACCTACCTTTTATTCGTTTGAAGAGCTTTTGTGTGGCAAAAAAATTAAGAATAAGGAAGATTAAGTATTTTTATAATATTTGGCTTTTATTGAAACCACAATTCAGTAGATTACCATAAAATGAACAAGTTTAATACTAGGAAATGAATAATTAAAACTGTTTTGTGGCCTTCTGCTATTTGTATTTAAAATCTTTAGCATTATTATAATAATATGTGGTGTTACGCAAATCGGTAGATAAGAAACGAGTCAATCAATCTGCCTAGCCTTTTCTCAACTATGTTGGGTCGGCTTCTAGTCTAATCGGATGCAGCTGAATACCAGTATTTTACTTAGAGCGACTGCCTATCTGACCTCCACAATCCAGTAACTGGGTAATACGATACCCCTTGGTAAGACTGGTTGTCAGACTTTCGGGCTTCTGACGACTCGTAACGACTGTCAAAGATCCACGAATGACAGCCGGGACCAACGGCTTAACGTGCTTTCCAAGGCACGGAGGAGTCTCGTTAAGTATAGATGGTCACCCATCCACTGACCAACCCCCGCAAGCCTAGCTTAACGTGATGGATCGACCCGTGCGGCTGTTATTACTTAGCCACGAGCTCCTCATAGGTAGATAAGAAACGAGTATAAGAGGAAATTTGAAAGTGACTGAAAAGTTGTGCGGAAATCGGTTGTCATGGCATGCCGAGGAATGAAATTATCTTTCCGTACATTTTATCATCACTATTTTCACAGGCCATTAGCAAAATAGAACAGTTTGTGTTACAAAAAGAAAAATAAGGAAACTGACTCGTAATTACACCCCGGATACTGTACTAGTAATAATGGCCGACTATTAAACTAGGTAGTGGACGTAAAAGAATGGAAGTTTATTACAGTCGTTGTCAACTCAGTTTGCTGACGGTATTTCATATCGTGTGCACAAAGGGATGGGTGTGTTAAAAATGTCGACGAGACTTCGTAGAGTTTTATATTGAACGCAGAGCTGCACAATAAAGTTTGATATCGATTAAAGAAGATAGAGATGTACATTTCATATCGACAATGATTGTCTGCTGTCTTTCTCTCTAGCATCGTGTCAATAGTCGATCTGTGGCTGAATTCTGTATATGTTTGAAATCTTGCTTCAATTCACATACATAACTAGCTTCTGTCCACGACTTTTCGCGCGTGGTGGTAAAATATACTATGATCAGTACTTCCAGAGAATACCTCCTACATCCAAACTAACTTAGTGTAGATACACCTATCTAAAACTTTTTTACAAAAAAATACAACCGACTTCCAAAAACAACACTACAAAGTGAAAAATAACTTTAATTTCGGAAGTCGGTGTCTGATTAAATGTATTTTCGTTTTTGCCACCGACTTCCGAAATTAAAGTTATTTTTCACTTTGTAGTGTTGTTTTTGGAAGTCGGTTGTATTTTTTTGTAAAAAAGTTTTTATTTTTCACTTTTTAGTGGTTCACATGTGCTTACCCCTTCACAGCGTACTGGCGTGATGTTATGTTATGAACTGGTGTGAACAACAAACAGACATGAGATTTCAGCAATCCCAGTCCATTTGCTATCATTTATTGAGGAGTTCCGTTGCCTATCTCAGAAGTTCTTCATCAGATCTTCACCAAATTGAAATGGGACCACTCCAAGAAAGTACTCTTCCAAAAACTATCCAAATCGCTTCAAGTGTGCCTATAAAATTGGAAGAGTTCTCTCTATTTCTCCAGGATCCCATCATCAGATCCTGACTTGATGATCATGGGACCACCTGAGAAGTATACCCTTTCAAACAAAAAAATAATAATCCAAATCGGTCCAGCCATCTTCGAGTAATCGGGGAACATAAATAAAAAAAAAAAAAAAAAAAGGTTCCGTCGAATTGATAACCTCCTCCTTTTTGAAGTCGGTTAAAAAGGCGATTCACTCCTTAGTTATTGAACGTATGTTACGAACATCATCTGTTCCTACCCATAGGATTATGTAAGAGGTATATTCTCATTAGTTCCTTGCAATGTTTATTTCACGAGAAAATCACTTTTGAATTTTGCTGCTCGTATATACAGCCGGCTCGAATGTACAGCCCAATCTGATTTTATTTAATACCTAAGTATGTTAAATTAAATTATATAATAACAATCTTTATTGGGCAAGCGCCTATTCCCACAGTGGAGAAGTTCAAATATTTGGGCTCCTTGCTCACTACGGACGCAAATGTGGATGCTGACGTGACTCATAGGATCAACGCTGCATGGTTGAAATGGCGTTCACTTAATGTGTTATTCACGTAATCCCATTAAAAGAAAGGGTAAGGTATATAAAACCTTGAATGCTGCACATTAAAGAAGACACATAAACAAAAGGTCCATACCAATGAAATGAAGATGCTTAGATGGGCGGGTGGTGTGACCAGACTAGACAAAGTCCGCAACGAGTACATACGGGGCACCTTTAAAGTCACACCAATCACAGAAAAAATTACTGAAAACCGCCTAAGATGGTATGGACACGTCAAAAGACGTAATGAAGATCGTGTGGTACAAATTGCACTAAACCTGCCGGAACAAAAGAGAGGCAGAGGTCGCCCGCCATTGAGCTGGTGGTCAAATATAAAGAGAGACCTCAGGAAAGCCCAATTGCCAGAACCGACAACCCAAGACAGAATTACTTGGCGCAGGAAAGTGAGGAGACCCGACCCCAAATAAAGGGACCAGGGACGGAAGAAGAAGACCTAAGTATGTTAAATCTTTTTCTACTCATTCGGCTATGGTCTCCTTTAAACGCCGACGGCCGCTGATAGCGTCACGCCGCCGTACGCCGCGTACAGCGTCACGCATTGCGCCGCATCGCGATGCTACGAGTATCTATATAAATGTACTATTGTGGTCTCTTTCACACGTCGACGTCTTTTGACATCGTACGCGGCCTTCAAACGCTTTGCGTCGCGTCTCTAGTTATTTCGAACCATTTGCATTGCAGCGTCAGGTCGTGTTAAGTTTCAAGCGTCACTACAAAATGGTAACGACTGAAGCGTGGTCGTCCACTGCGAACGTATTGACCGCCGACGCTGTACGTTGCGTTCAGACGTCAATCAGAACATTGACACATCAACACCAACAACAACATCCACCAACATCTCCATGTACCATCCCATGTGTGTCCATCTTGCATGCATTTTTATTAAATTTTTTCTTTATAATTGTATGTACACACATGTTTGAGCTAATAATATGAATCTGAATCTGACGCTGAAGTGAGACGTCGCATATAGCATAAAATAGGAGACCAAAACCTTAAAATGTCACAACATAAGAAATTACTCATGAAGCCTCTACTGTCCCTTCAAAGTAACCTTTTCCATCAACATACATAATACAGTCGTTCCTTCCGATGGAATCTTTATTTCATAGCACCATTTGTCAAGCACCATTTTGGGCACCCATTTGTCAAGCTTTTTTACCTTGCCAATTTGACGCAAATGGACCAATATTGTTTTGACGCTAACGTCGAAAGCTGCTGCTAATTCAGCCGTAGATTGTGTATCATCAGCTTCCACAATCGCCTTTAATTCGTCATTGTCGACCAAAGTCTTCGGACTACCGCGAGGTTCATTTTTCAGGTCGAAATTTCCAGAACGGAAGCGAGCAAACCAATAACAAGTGGTGCGTTGGTTTGTAGTGTTAGCTACGTAAACGTCGTTGATGTTGTGTGCCGCTTGTGCCGCGTTGCTGCCACGACGGTACTCATATTCCATAATTACTCGAATTTTTAACGTATCCGTGATAACGAAAAAGATTGAAATGCGATGAAAATGTAACACTAATCAATAAACAAACGACTACTTTTGGAAAAAAAATCCATGTTTTTAAAATAAAATTAATTTGAAATTAGAATTCTTAGCCAAACAAAAATTATTTTGATTTGAAATGGCCAGTACTGCAGAACGGCAATTTCATAGGTAAAGATCTAATATTAACTCATCTAAATAAATAAATAAATAAATAAACTCAATGACACAAGGAATGTTTCAGAATGAAGACAGTACACGACAATGGTCATTCTGACAAGAACTTTATCCAATTGAGATAAAGTTTAATTTTCTTAGTTGTTGAGGTCATTTTGAACAGTCTGTTCATCCCGATATTTTTGACGCTGACTGTACAACAAAAAAACAGGCCAAGTGCGTGTCGGACCACGCACAATGAAGGGTTCCGTAGTTGGGATGAATTTATCTTAAGAACAAACTTAACATTGTAGTTGAAAAACATGTTCTCCCATACATTCCAACTGTAAATGTAAGTTTGTACTCACAATATTGATAGATTTACCATGTTATTTTAAGACCACAGACTTTTTATAGGTTTTCCTGTAATCTTCAGGTAAAGATCTATTTTCTGTATTTTTTTCCAAAAATTTTAGGCTCAGTATTTTTGGAGATAAGGGGGGAATGGTCAATTTTCGAGCATTTTCTTAAATAACTTTAAAACAATTTATTTTAAAATTATAAAAAAAAATATATTTGAGACCCTCATAGTAAGCCCTTTTATTTGACATGCCACATGGTGTAGTTTGCAAAACTTTTTTTTTAATTTTTTTTATTTGTCCCCCAAAAGTGACCTCTATATTCAAAATTCATTTATTTACTTTACCCGTCCGTGTTTGGGTCACAGAAATTCATATGTGTACCAAATTTCAACTTAATCGGTCCTTTAGATTCGGAGCAAATTGACTGTGACAGACGGACAGACAGACAGACAGACAGACAGACAGACGGACAGACAAACACACGAGTGATCCTATAAGGATTCCGTTTTTTCCTTTTGAGGTACGGAACCCTAAAAAGCGAATAAAACCTTACTCTATACACAATGAATCCTTCATTTACATCTACAATATTAATAAAAAAATTATCTCTTGTTGTGAACAAAAGTTCTGTAGGTCAATATTTTCGTCACGGGTCGCTAATATCATGCAAATGTTTGAAGCCTAGCCGGCGGCGTATCCTGCTATGTATTGGGGACAGCCAAGCGTAATATATTTATGTAGTACCAAAGCTCGGTCATTTCAAGGGAGAATTTTGACAGAATATGTATGAGAGGATAGAACGGTTTTTTCGGCGAAAATATACTGTACAGTATTACAGATGTAGAGTTGTGTTGTGGCTTCCTTTTAGTGAAACTTTTCCTTTAGTATGTGAATATTACCGAGTATACTGATTTTGTTGGTAGATATGTCGCAGGCAGATTGTATGATTCGTCATTATACATACGACCGTCGTCCGTTCAAAAACGCTCGCAGTTATGAAATATGCCGAAGGAAAATTGGTAACTCGTTCAATTGTTATAATTTCGACATTGATTGCTATTGTAAATTCAGTTGGTACTGTGACTAACCACGCGCGATCAGAATTGGTCGCAGTAACTAAGCACTCCGGACAAATGGGTTAGATTCGGTTAGAACTGTGACCAACCGAGTGCGAGCCGATCGAGCAGTGCCGCGGCAGTGGTCGGCGAGAGCCTTGAGAAATAGAACTAAATACTTCAATTTGCCGCGGCATTTCGTAAACGGTGTTTGAATTGTCCAACAAAATAAATGTTGCGACATATATTATATAGTGACAAGGCAAATTACATTTTGCCTTCGGCATATTAGAATAGAATAGAATAGAATAGAATACTCTTTATTATGCACACCATTTAAATTACTGGTTACAATTTTACAATGTTGAAATTTTACATACGAGTGACACAATGTGCGGTCTTATCGCTAAAAGCGATCTTTTACAGACAACCTTTGGATGGAGTATGGGGACAAGGAGAGACAATTCTGTAGGTAGTCCGTGGTGTACTATATACATATACAACATATACATACATTTACATATACATATACTTATACAATAATAAACATGAAACAAGAGCAAGGACAACTATATTTCACAACTGCGAGCGTTTTTAAACGGACGATGCCCTTTGTAAAAAACGGAATCATACAAATCGCCTGCGACAGATATAATATTGCCTATTGTAGTACCTGATTTAATGTTTTGTGTTGTGTAATGTAAATTATTTTGCACATCTACTATTGTATAGAATATTTTTTTTCTAACTGAATAAATAGTTGTGCTGCTGGGCAGTTTGTTGCGCCACTTCCTCCCAGTTAAAGCACTAGAACGTGATGAAGGGCGGAGGTGTGCCGGGGACTCTGTTATGTAATTTTGACGCCTGAAAAGTGCTGATTCTCAGCCTCATCATTCTATTGCCCTAATCTCAATTTATTTAGGGTCGGCGCAACATGTCCCTTTTTTCCATACTTCTCTATTAGTCGTCATCTCGATATGACTATCGAGCCATGTCATCTTTCACGCAGTCTATCCATCGTTTCTTTGGTCTTCCCACTCTTATAGCCATCTGATTCTCAGCCTAGCTTTTGATTTTGAATGCACAGTATACTTTTCAAAGTAGGTCTTCATTGGCGTTTTAAATAGATATCTATCATTTGGTTTTCCTTTAGGTAATGGAATGACCCATACCCATCCATAAGTATTTGCATATAATAAAAATACGAATGTAACTCTATCTGTCTGTCACCTTTTCACACCTTAACGGCTGAACGAATTTCGATGAAATTTGGCATAAGGGTAGACCATGACCTAGATTAGGACATAGGACACTTTTATCAACAAAATACGTTCCCACTGAAATAAGTTCCAATCAAAACACAGACGTAGCCGTGGGCAAAAGCTTGTGTGTAATAAGTTGGTATAATCAATCCACTTAAAGACCCAGGCTGCCATCTTTCCCGCCAAGAAAACTTAACCCTATTTTTCACAGTACTAATTGCCATTTCACATGGCATCTCATCTCAGTTCCGTAATTCATACGGTTTAATTTACATTATTTTACTAAATTTCCTCGTATTGCCATCCTTGATACTTTCATGACATTTTCGCTTCCTCCTCGCGTACAGAATTCATTATGCCGGCACAAAAGTGACTATTCCTTCATATTCCTGAGGGGAAAGCGACTTTTTATAGGTTTGCGACGAAAAGTTAACATGGCGACGCCTGATCTTTATTTAGTACGTTCAGGCCAGGCGCACTCCGAATTATAGGTATGAAGCTACAAGTTCGCGGCGGGTTCAACTTGATTGACGGGCAAATTCAGTGCGGGCTGCCGCGCACTGGCCGGGGCGCACATTAGTTCGATACTCACTCACGCACCGCGGCCTAAAACAAGACAACCCTAACGAGTCAGGAGTTACGCGATAGAAAGAGAGGCAAATTCTAGATGAATATAACTGTAGGTAATTAACGCAACCTGAATTGCACTTTATTGTGTCGTAGCAAGAGTCGCTATTTGTTTCAATGATTTTGCGGAATTAATCTTCTGTACTTGTAATATTCTGTGGTAGGGTTAAAAATTACACGAGGAACGAGGAAACATGTGGAGAATTTAGGGACCTTGTATTTAAAATACATGGAAGTATCCGGGTTTTAATAATATGTCGGATCCGGTCAATAGTACGGACGCGTAACGAATCGCAAGCGCGCCACTGGCGACATCACGTGAGGTGCCCACGCCTACAGCGCGCTTCTACAGAGTCATGGTGTTTTAACCTGATGGCGAGCAGGACAGTCTAGTGTTGGATCGCATCGGAGCAACATCGGGGGTAATACGCCACGGAACTGTATTCGATTCGTTGTGCTTAGTGATTGTGTTAGATTGTGATTTTAAACACCGTGTATCGCACTCAGTGTGTTTTCATTGCACGAAACCCATCTTCTGCCCACGTATCTGTCTAAATCTAACTGAGTAAATCATGACGTTCCCGACAAATATAATAATTATGACATATTTAACACAACTTCGAAACAGACAATTTCGAACTTGTCCCAAAACTCGATCTCGACTACTCCCCACCTACCTACCTATACCTTACCATGTAAGCTTTAGAAGAGATGCGTATAAAAAACTTGTGTAATATCATTACGATTTCAATATTTACTTTCATTTTACTGCAGCTAATTAAAAGTCTGACTGTAGTACCTAAATTATCTTCTAAATTCTTATCGTATTAAATACAAACTAAAACTTTTCTCATTATTTTCTCATCAATTATTCTACAATTTATTAATTAGCAGAGATGTCTTAAAATCAATTAAAGTTAAAAGAATCAAGAACTAGTTCATAATTAAAGCTTTAAAAGTTACATGAGAAAGTTTTTGATATAATGTTTGTGTGAAAAATGGAGTAAAAAGCTTAATTTCGGGAATAAAGTGTGTGTAAGCTCCGACGCACGACTGGAGTTTACTCCTTAAGTACGATTGTCTTTGAATATAATGCATTGTCTAACCGCTACAATGAAGACAGGACGAAGATAAACAAAGCAGAAAAACGTAACGCTTTTGAGTTGCACTTGTAATTTAATATTAGATACAAGTGTAACTCAAAAGGGTAACGATTTTCTGCGCAAGGTATGGAAATCAATTCTTAAAGAGTAAACTCCAATATTAAAAATTAATGTAAGCATATTTGAAAACGCACCTGGTTTTGCCTGTTATCGATCCCAAACTTCCCTGACTACAGCTAGATTTTGCCTGTTATCGATCCCAAAGTTCCCTGACCACAGCTTGATTTTGCCTGTTATCGATCCCAAACTTTCCTGACTACAGCTTGATTTTGCCTGTTATCGATCCCAAACTTCCCTGAATATAGCTTGATTCTGCCTGTTATCGATCCCAAATTTCCCTGACTACAGCTTGATTTTGCCTGTTATCGATCCCAAGCTTCCCTGACAACAGCTAGATTTTGCCTGTTATCGATCCCAAACTTCCCTGACTACAGCTTGATTTTGCCTGTTATCGATCCCAAACTTCCCTGACTACAGTTTGATTTTGCCTGTTATCGATCCCAAACTTCCCTGACTACAACTTGATTTTGCCTGTTATCGATCCCAAACTTCCCTCACTACAGCTTGATTTTGCCTGTTATCGATCCCAAACTTCCCTGACTGCAGCTTGATTTTGCCTGTTATCGATCCCAAACTTCCCTGACTACAGCTTGATTTTGCCTGTTAACGATCCCAAAGTTCCCTGACTGTAGTTTGATTTGAATCAACCGATTAAAGTCAAGCTTACCTCAAAATCTATTACTAGTTCAGCTGAAACTAGCGTGTTTCGTATTCCAACCGGGTTTAAACATAGTACGTGGAATACTGAAATGTTAAGAAACTGGTTCCTCGTTATAATATATGTAGGCGGTTCGGGTGTGATTGCGTTACTTTGCTTATTGCTATCCTAACTAATATTATAAATGCGAAAGTAAGTTTGTTTGTTTGTTATGTTTTCACGCCTAAACCACTGACCTTGTCATCCTGAAATTTTGCATATACGTTGTCAGGTGTACAGAAACTGACATAGGGTACCTTTAGGGTACCTTTTTTATAAAGTTCAGCTTTGAAGAGTGTCAACACTTCAAGGCTGAACTTTATCTAAATTGAATTTAGCGGAGCGGAGTCGAGATTGCGAGTACTGTGATTGGTTAGACCGCCCTACTCGACTCCGTTCTGTCCGGCTCGGGGCCGCGTGTTCATACCTATATTTTATTTAAAAGTCCGCTGAGCTACAACAATTTTTTCGCACGGCATGGGATACTTTAAGTTTTGTAATATTTCTAGGTTTATCTAATCTTTAAGCTGAACTGCTTTTGATATTAATTACAGTATTTCGCACTGCCTCGTTGGTCTAGTGGTCGTAAGCGCTACTGCTAAGCATGAGGTTGAGTTCCATTCCTGGGTCGGGCAAAGTGTTATTGGGTTTTTTCAAATACAATTTTTCAGTAACAGCCCGGAGTCGGATTCGTGCCCGGTTGATAGCAATATAGGCTCGCACCCTATGACAGGGACTTAAAAATAACTGGCGAAATGTGGGTGTGCTATAGGTACACCTGTGCCTAACTCTTCGGGGGATATACGCGAGATGTTGTTATTTCGTAGTAAATTAATTTGGTTAATGTGCGTAGGAGTGTCTGATGCTTGATTTAATTGAAGTTGAAAGTGTTGTACTGACTCGTGATTACAACACAAAATAACATAGTTATAATTTTTCGAAAAACTAATTTATTAAAAAACTTTTTTACAAAAAAATACAACCGACTTCCAAAAACAACACTACAAAGTGAAAAACAACTTTAATTTCGGAAGTCGGTGTCTAGTTAAATGTATTTTCGTTTTTTGCCACCGACTTCCGAAATTAAAGTTATTTTTCACTTTGTAGTGTTGTTTTTGGAAGTCGGTTGTATTTTTTTGTAAAAAAGTTTTTATTTTTTACTTTTTAGTTGTGTACCTACCCCACACAAATTCTAATACACTACCTGCAAAACAAACTAGAACATCATCCATATAAAAGTGGGAAAAAAATACGTATTATTGAAGCTAACTCAAAAACTACCAAAGCAAAGTTAGGTAATCAATTTTATATGGGACCAACTGTGATGTGCCCTCTCGAATAAAACAAAAAAATTCCAAATCGGTCCAGCCATCTTCGATTAATCGGGGAACATACAAGGTTCCGACGAATTGAGAACCTCCTCCTTTTTGAAGTTGGTTAAAAAGTACTATACAGCGTGTTGTTTTGCATCCTCGTCAAATTTAAGGTTGTGGTATAGACAATCAAACCGAACAACTTTTTCCATGGCACCAAAATCGTAATCGCGAAAACATAATCAGCCGTTCCATTCATTTGCGTCGAGTAGGTATTGAAGTTTTGTATGGGACTGTTGAAAATTTTGTCGCGATTACGATGTTGGTCCCATGGAGAAAGTTGTTCGGTTTGATGTTCTGTATCACACCATGAAATTTGACGAGGATGCTAAACGACACGTTGTATTAGCCTACTCATGGCTAACCCAACAATAAACTTCCCCCTATTCACTCACTTTGGAAAAAATGTCTTACAATTCTAATTTTCTTTGTAACAATCTTCACAAGAAACTTAACACTAATATTCCCTCTAAATAAACTCAATGGTTCGTCAATAACGCTGATAAAAGCTTCACTCTCGATTTAACCAATTGTTACAATTTGTAGCGAGGACTAAACCTAAAGATAAACCTACATGATCTACATTTATATACACAAAACCAACCTACACCAGACCTTGAACTGTCTGATAGGGATTAACTAAAGGATTGCTAAATACGGTGCTTGACAACAACTTTTATTAAAGAGTGACAATACTAAAAGAAGACCCGTGGCTAAGTAATAAGCCTAATAACAGCCGCACGGGTCGATCCATCAGGTTAAGCTACGCTTGCCGGGGTCGGTCCGCGGATGGATGACCATTTTTACATACCGAGACTCCTCCGTGCCTCGGAAAGCACGTTAAGCCGTTGGTCCCGGCTGTCATTCGTGGATCTTCGACAGTCGTTACAGGTCGTCAGAAGCCCGAAAGTCTGACAACCAGTCTTACCTAGGAGTATCGTGTTACCCAGTTAATGGGTTGCGGAGGTCAGATAGGCAGTCGCTCCATACTGGTATTCAGCTGCATCCGGTTAGACTGGAAGCCAACCCCAACATATTAGGTTGGGGAAAAAGTCTTTTCGCATTATAGTATGTATGAACTTAAAATAAAATCTCTTTGGCTATACTATTTGTATCTGGCTGGTTTTGGTATCATTAAAAGTTTAAATTTTAAAGAACATAATTCCAAATTCAAATTAGGAAAATGTGTGATTTTCATTTGTTTTTCGTACTGTCAAGACGAGTGAATCTAATGAAGAAATTCGATACATTTTAAAATTTTACTACAAAAAAGGTAAAAATGCAATGCAAGCCGCGAAAAAAATTTGCGATGTTTATGGACCCAGTGCAGTGTCTGTGAGAGTAGCACAAATTTGGTTTAAGCGTTTTCAATCCGGAAATTTTGATGTCAAAGATGCACGTCGCTCTGGTCGCCCTATTAAGGATAAAATGGATGCCATTTTTGAAAAAGTGGAGCAAGATCGGCATATCAGTAGTTACGACGTAGCTGAAGAACTGGGAATTGACCACAAAACAGTTTTGGCGCATTTGAAAAAAACTAGGTACACAAAAATGCTCGATATTTGGGTAAGTACCTCACGAGCTCACTGAATGAAACCTAATGAACCGTGTACTCATTTGTGATTCTTTATTACGACGTAATGAAACCGAACCATTTTTGAAGAAATTGATAATTGGTGATGAAAAGTGGATCACGTACGACAAGAACGTGCGAAGAAGGTCGTGGTCAAAGGCCGGTCAGGCTTCACAGACTGTGCCGAAACCCGGGTTAACTCGCAACAAGGTGATGCTGTGTGTGTGGTGGGATTGGAAGGGCATTATTCATTATGAGCTGTTACCACCAGGCAGGACCATCGATTCTGAACTCTACTGCGAACAAGTGATGACATTAAAGCAAGAAGTTGAGAGAAAGCGGCCGGAATTAATCAACAGAAGGGGTGTGGTTTTTCATCATGATAACGCTAGACCTCACACATCTTTAGCCACTCAGCAAAAATTAAGAGAGTTTGGCTGGGAGGTGTTAATGCATCCGCCGTATAGACCTGACCTTGCACCTTCAGATTTCCACCTGTTTCTGTCTCTTCAGAATTCTTTAGGCAGTGTCAGGTTGACATCACGAGAGGACTGCCAAAACCACTTGTCGCGGTATTTTGATCAGAAGTCCCAAAATTTCTATAGCAATGGGATCATGTCCCTACCTACAAGATGGCAAAAAGTTATCGAACAAAATGGTACCTACATACTTTAGATAAATGTAAATAATGTATAGTAAAAAATGTTTTGAATTTTCTTAAAAAATGCGAAGAAACTTTTTCCCCAACCTATTAGTTGGGAAAAGGCTAGGCAGATTGAATACTAAAAGAAGACCGTGTCTCGGAAAGCACGTTATGAGAGCTGTCACATATTGTCACCTCTGCTCACTCGCGACTAAATTTTTAAGATTGTTAAATGAAATGATGTTTTTTTGAAAAATGTAATCAATTAGCGAACTAGTAAATATAGGTAACTAATTATTAAAACACTTTTCTATTGTGTTTCTAATAAACTCAGCTCAAAAAGTATTAATTATCTGTTTTTGCGATGAGTTAAATAGATGCCATAATAAAAATGTGTTTTTAAGGACGCTGTTACAAATGGGTCATCAAATCATTACTTTTTTATACAAAAGTATGTTTATTAAATAAAATGCTTTGCATTCTTAAAATGTTTTTTGTCCAAATTGTTTATAGATGTGCATGGTACGATTGTGAACTATAAATATAATTTAAAATAGGTACATTTTCTCAATAAATGTACCGAAGTAAAAAATTTCACTCCGGTACATTTATTGAGAAACTGTAAATATCAAAAATTATATTTATAGTTCACAATCGTACCATGCACATCTATCAACAATTCGGCCAAAAAACATTTTAAGAATGCAAAGCATTTTATTTAATAAACATACTTTTGTATAAAACACAAACAACAAACACAAACATACTTATGTAGTAAGGGGCATATTTAAACCAGTCACAAATCCAAAGTTTACAAACTCCGGGTTGCTACTGATTGCCCAAGCGCACCTGACCTTTCTGAAGAATACAAGTATCATCAATTTTAGTCCACTTTTTGTCATTCTAAGCCCTAAGCATTAAGCTCTTATGTATTTTTGAATTCAACCACCCTGTAGGATTGCTTACTAGCACAGGGTCATAGCACTATGCTGAGCGATGGCTGTTTTGCGTGGATGTGATTCATATTTTCCCCTAAATTTTATATTAATAATAATAAATTAATACTAAAAATAATTTAGGGGAAAATATGAATCGCATCCACGCAAAACAGCCATCGCTCAGCATAGTGCTATGACCCTGTGCTGTGTGATTAGTTTAAACAAAACACAAATCAAATTAAATCCTAAGCTCTTGAAATTAGTAAATTGACTAATCTGTTCAGCCAGACATTAACATTTTTGTATTTGGTCTCGATTTAAATTATTTCCATGTAAAGGCGAAAGCGCTAGGATAGCCCGCTAAATATTTCTTACGTTTTTTGCTATTTGCAAGTCAGTATTAGGTTGTATGTTTGTCTAAATATGATTCGCGGCCGTATCAAATATTTATTTAAAATCATAAAAATCATCAGTCTCTAAGTTCATGCTGTTACCTAGACGCTAGCGCCATCTGTTATCGAGTAGCAGAACTACACAATACGTCGATTCGTGACAGAGTTTTCTAGAACCTTCTAAAACCTTCCAGAATGTTCTAGATGGTTAAGTGTCGTTTGGCAGCATTCTAGATCATTCCTGTAAGTACTAGAATGTTCTCGAATTGTGTCCTCGAACTTTCTAGAACTTACACTCATCATATAAATAGAGGGTTGCCAGCGGTGTAAGTTTAGAACGCGATATAGTGAACACCAGTGAACTACAAGTGATTCAAGTGATTCTGCCTAAAGTTTCTGATTACTGTATTCGTGATTATTTAAATACAGTGTGTTTTTGGTGTAAATTGGTATAAATTTAGTTATACCGAACCCCAGCTCGTAACAATATTATTGAATGACTATTTCATGAAATCATGAGATTTGAGGCCAATTCTAACTTACGGAGTTGTATTGCTGATTCTAAGATTATAATTCTGTAAACCCATATTAGTTACGGCCGCGGGTCATATTTTAATCAACGTACAACCTGACACGGACCTGCAAATTGCAAAAAACGTAAGAAAATTTAAATTTCGCGGGCTACTTCAATGAATCACACTAACCTTCGCAATTTATCAAAACTAGAATACCTACTCTTCCAACTTTGAAAAATTGCGCAAAACAATACTTCTGCCTCACAACTGTAAAGGCGCTGTGTAATCAAGCGAAAAGCGTGTTTCCAAGAAAACCGTGACACAGCCGCACCGTGCCAATATAAGCTTTAAAGACAAAGAATGTACCGCCAACCAATGAGAGAGAACTGCTCGAAGTAGGAACTTTTTTTCTTCATGTACTATTCTAGATATAATGAGGATAGCATGCGAAGATGTCGGACATGTGTCTTGAGTACCTATATTCCTCGTTTGTAATGTTTTACTACGTGCTTGTTTGTGTCTTAATAATAATTGAAAGTACTATTACTTGTTTTATTTACTTACCTGAGAAAGTGTTGTCATAACATTGCCTGTGGGCTTCTATTGAACATTAACTATATCTGCTGATAAACTTCTTTCATAAACAGAATTTCTAATTTCGTGTACATTAAAAACGCATTAATAAAATATACACATATAAATTTAGACAATATACTAAATTCTTTATTTCTATTTCTATTCTATATTTTATAATTCTATAACTATTAAAGGAAATATTTGATAGTCGTATATATACGTCTTTATATTTGTAAACACGTTCTCGAAAACGGCTCTAACGATTTCGATGAAAGTTGCAATAAAGGGTTTTGCTTGGGCGAAAATCGATCTAGCTAGGTCTCATATCTGGGGAAAAAAATGGGTTTTCTCTATTTTCATCAGAGCAAAGCTCGGTCACACAGGTACTTAAATGAATAACTAATTAATTACACCAATATATATAAAAACAAAAGGACTCATAAGCGTAGCAGTACTAGTCCACATCGCTATTGTTACACTTTCTAAAATGTTACAAAATGAAGTAATGCCTTCAAAGATATGGACAACTATGTAAAATCTTTACGCAGTTTGTCCACCGCACCGGGGACGGGACGTCAACGAGGAAACAGTTGACGGCGCCGAAGTAGTGACGATATATTACTATGTCCGAATAATCTCGATTTACGACGCAGTGGACTTTTCATAGTAACGTTACGGTCTCTATCAGCCATTTTCGATGTATAAATAGACACAGGCTTTTATACTCCTTCATATAAATAAGGGTCACTGATAATTTTCAAGTACCTACCTACTTGTCCAATTTACATATTGTTTCATTTTATCTTATCTGCGACCTAGCGTTAAATGTCAACACTCATGTAAGTGTTAATGGGGTAATTATATCCCATTGTAACTTTATTGGTCTCGTCTACGTTTGCCAGGGTTGGTCAGTGCTGTGGTTGGGCTGTTATGCATAACAGCTCCTTGCTACGAGTGCTACGCGGAGCTACGAAAGTGCTACGAAAGTTGTTTACTGAAGAAATTGCTCGTTATAAAAATATATCATTATTAATACATCTGATCATACACGCATGCCGGTTGCGAGTACACACCTGACCTTTCTGAAGAACGTCACCAATAAGGTAATAATCCTACCGCCTTAGTCTGTTACAAAGTAGGATGAAAACTAAGGAATAGTAAAAATACAAAAGTTTACGATCTGATGTCCTAGCTAGGTTACTTAGTAGCCTGTATTAAGGACAATCAGCCCTCATTTCCTGAAAATAGGACAAAAGTATTGCTTAGACTGTTACATAATTATCAAGGTTACTATTATTAATTAAGGTCACTATAATATGTCTTCCTAGGGCGTCCCTTCCCGGCGTTTCCACTCACATCTGCCTTGTTAGGTACCTTACCTTAACCTACCTTTTTTTTTTTTTTTTTTTTAACGTGTGGAAATCCTCATGGATGTCCTCCACCCTGGGGCAGGAGGAGGGGTCTGTCAGACTTTTACTGACTAAAACCACACAGTGTTCTGCTGCTACCTTAACCACACAGTGTTCTGCTGCTACCTTTAGCCGGGGTGCTGGAGTGCTTGCGCATTTCGTCACGCTCCCCCGGCTAGGTGTCGGCCCGCATGAATTCATGCGGACCCCGTCACCCTCAGCGGCCTTATACGGCCGCAATCCTTCCAGAGAGGCGCGCGCGGAACACGGCGCGCCGCCGTCTCGGGCCTTTCACTGTTCAGGCAACAAACTCCCCCAGTCTCTTGCCTGCAGGCCTCACCTTAAGGCGGCTGGAGATCATTTCGCGCCCTCCGCCACCCGGTGCGTCTGCTACGGATTGGAAGGGAAGTTAACCTATCTACCTACTTACTTACCTTGTTGTACCTTATGTTAGTCGCCTTGCATTCATCCCCTCAACATGACCTTACCACACTCTTTTTCAATTTTTGTCGCTATATCTTCTTTTAAACCGAACCGTTGCGGACGTAACCGAGGCAAAAGGAGTATGTAAGGATTGCAGCAGGTGGCGTTCTGTAGTTTCTGCCTACCCCATGGGAAGAAGACGTGAGTTTATGAGTTAATGTATGTATCATTAATAATGTAGTTTTATCGAGCGCGTATACTCACTTTTATTGTTATTTTGACAAGCTATTTCCGAAATGGTTTTACGTTATTTCCGAACTTTCTAGGTCACTTTCCACGCTTATCAATATCGAATCAGACGGCGCTATAGCCGGGCAGGAAGTGGATATTTGAATGCCGCTATCCACAGTTATGTACGCACTATAATATCTTTAATATCTTTACATACCATGTTTTACGCAAATAAATATTATTTCTATTTCTATTTCTTTAATTATGCTGTTTATAGTTATAAGAAGGGAATTCTGTAATCCCCAGTGGGGTAGGTAGAAATATATATACACTTAGGCTCGCTTTACATTGCCGCTGAACGAAATAGAGGCGAGTTTTTATACAAAGCAATATAATTCATGTACATAATTCTACTATAACAGAAATTATATGAATAATTAATGATAATAGGGATGTCAGTCAGATAATAAAATTATATTAGACACGTATTATTTGCTTTATCATAATATTACTAAAAAAAATACTTAAATAAAATTCGTCGATCCATCAGGTTAAGCTACGCTTGCCGGGGTCGGTCCGTGGATGGGTGACCATCTTTACATACCGAGACTCCTCCGTGCCCCGGAAAGCACGTTAATCCGTTGGTCCCGGCCTGTAGTGCTATTCTGTAAACATCTCACCGTGATAACTCAGGTGAAATGAGCGTGCAGTGAGCCGTCATTTCAGCTGATGCTAGGGGTTGACACTATTGACAGCTCACTTTAAGATCACTTCACTCATGTTTTCACGGTGAGATATTTACAGAATAGCACTACTGGTTCCGGCTGTCATTCGTGGATCTTTGACAGTCGTTACGGGTCGCCAGAAGCCCGAAAGTCTGATAACCAGCCTTACCAAGGGGTGTCGTATTACCCAGTTAATGGGTTGTGGAGATCAGATAGGCAGTCGCTCCATGTAAAATACTGGTATTCAGCTGCATCTGGTTAGACTGGAAGCCGACCCTAACATAATTGGGAAAAGGCTAGGCAGATGATGATGATGAGAAGAATCCTAAAAAAAATTAAAATTTTAAAATTTAAAACTATTTATTTCATAAAAACTTGACATGGGCATTACCGTTGCAATAGCGCTCAATCTTGGATATAAAAATAAGATTACATCCTACACATCAGAGTCATATATTTATGCGCCTACATTTATTTTCTTCGCCGAAATTACAAGAGCAGGTTTTTTATTTATTTCACAGTGACGCTTGATATATTTGAGAAATCCGCTTACATTAGGGTTTGCCAAGAAGCGGGTAATACAGCCTAATAGAATTGTTTTGGGACACAATTCTTCACGTCAAACGGATTTATCAAGTCCCTTGTGTGTGAAGAGATCCGAGTGGCTTCTGCCTTCGAGAACGAATCTTGGAATTTTGTAGAAAACCATGATATTACTTATGGACTATTTCTAAAATTTACGGAACGTTATTGGTTAAAATCTCTTGTATCTTTACTAATAATGAAGCAAAGACCTCATAGCTTTGCATTTGAAGACGGATGGAAAAAGATTGCATGCAGCGGAGATGACAATGTCGAGATGGATGTGTGGAGTAACGAGAATGGCTAAAGTAAGAAATGAGTATTTAAGAGGAAGTTAGTAGTTGGTATTTAATAGTGGCGCCAGTGACAGAAAACTTATAAGGATTTCGTTTGGCTTGGGCATGTGATGAGGAGGGATGAAACGCATGTGACTATAAGAGTGATGAATATACATTTCGATGGATGGAGAGGGAGAGGAAGGCCAAAGAAAAGATGGATGGATTGTGTGAGGAATGATATGAAAGAGAAGGCAGTGAATGATAGCGTGACGGTTGACAGGGGAGAATGGAAGAAGAAAACCTGGTGCGCCACCCCCACGTAACATGGGATAAGGGCTGGAATATGTAGCTTTGCATAGTTGACACTCCCATATCGACGGCGAAGTGTTTATAACTCCTATCTGACATTTTTCGCGAAATTCACTTGTTATGGTTTCAAATTTAAAGGTCAAATTCGCATGTTCTAGTAAAATCTCACTACGTTTTTAATTGCAAGTATTGGAACAGCATATTAATCAAAATGTAGAAATATCTTCTAACTATACCATGGGACACGTGTTGGCTTCGACAGTTGTCAGTTGTCAATGTCCCTCAAAGTTCTTCACGTTTTACCAAGTTTTGTTTCCCAACTGATAAAAATGCTGCAATATATATCAATAGTTTAGCACGCCTACCCTCATTGCGGAAAATATCCATTTAGTTGACCTTACCACAGACCTTAACAAGCAAATACTATTTAAATCATAATTTTGTATCAAAACTTGGTAAAACGTGAAGAACTTTGAGGTACATTGGTAATACGTAGAAATGGTATGCTTTTTCTGTTCGTATCATTCTAATTACAAAGGGCCCTGCTGGAAAGACGAACTTTCATGCTGATTTTCTCCTGTTCTATCAAAAATTCCTATTACATGGATCGAGAGGTACATTAGGAGCAGATGCGATCAATATTTTTTTTATGTATTACGAGCGCAGTATAGCCGAGGGCCCCGCTGGATAGATGAGGCGATTTATCGTGATTTCTATCAAAATGATCGAGGTACATTGGATCTTGTTGATAAATTCATGAGGTTGAACAAACAAAGCATTGCCACTAGTTTTATGAGCCTAGCTCGCTGGGCCCCGCTGGATGGAAACACATGATGACACTGACAGCTCTTGAACGTGGTTTTTATGTACTGTTCGCTTTCCGTTTTATTGGTGAAATTCGTCCTTAATAAACTTTCCGTGAAATTTGTCCTTAACTTACTATCCCTACTTATCCCCCGCCTTACTTTCCCTTTACTTTCTACGCAATTTATGAAAGTTGAGAGCTAAATGTCACATTTATTGTCTTAAAGTACATAAACTCTACTAACGATAAACGTCTTACGCCAGTTATTTAATAAAACTACAGAAGTTTACACAAAACATACATACAAAGTGTAGTACACATAATAACTGTTATTTTCACAGTAGTGTGCCTACCTAAACTTCAGAATAGCTTCCAAAAATTTATTCAAGTTATCGTTCGTGCAAGATTTAAAACGACTTTAAACTTAGGCGATTAGCACATCTAAACTTAGTTCAAGAGCTGTCTGTTGGAGCTTGCAATAATATGGCGTCAATATTATGAGTGTTTGGTCTGTGGTTGCATTGATTATGGGTAGTACAATGGATGACGTTGAGTAGTATAGTTAATTTAATTAATAAAATCTTTCTCCATTTTAAACACTATCTTTCTTTCGTGTCTCATACACTCTAAAACTGTCAGTGTCAATATTCGATAACAAGAATGGCACTGACAGCAGCTATTGAACACGGTTTCATCATCATCATCATCATTTCAGCCGAAAAACGTGCACTGCTGGACATAGGCCTCCTCTAAGTACCGCCCAATTTCTATGGCACCGCCACTTCGACCGGTTCTGTGCTTCCCGCATCCAGCGGGGACACTGCAGTTTAGATAGTTTGAACGCATTCAGTTTCATTGGTGAAATTCGCTCCTAGCGTTGTAATTCCATCTTCTTTCTTTTACTGAGCCTATGTTTTTTTTATTGACCTCAGAACAGGTACATTTTATAGTAGCTGCCAAAAGCCATAATAGATTATCTCCAAGAAATTGCGACTTCCTAGCCAAATGGGGTGACTAAGGAAATTTTTCGTAGGTGACAGGCTAATAGTGGGTACTAAAATATCTATAACACTCTGATATAAAGAGGCTGGCAATAGCCTATTACCTAGATTTTAACAAGCCAATCCTAATTCCAAAAAAGAAACGTCAGGCGCTTCAGGATTTTCAACTTTAGCCCTGAGATTGACAATTCCTTTTGTGCCTATAAGCGGCTTTCTATCAAAGGAATGTCAGCTTAGTTGCAAACCTATATATAATGTTATTGTTTAGGTCTTTGTTTGTTCCTTCTTTCGAAAAGAGCGAAAAAAATACTCATATGATGGATTGAGACATATGTGGGGGCGTGTGTCGGGAAACTCTTCAATGAATAAGTCCTTTTTAGGTTACGAAATATATCTGAAAGTTTCAAATATAATATAAAATAGATTTCTTATTAGCTAGGTTTGATGTATCAGTGTCCGTTCCCACCGAAGTTAGGTAAAGAAAAGGCGATGACCACCGTCGGTGACATCGGAAGCGCGGTGTCGTCATACTTTGTCGTCACTTTGGCGGTACAATGTGCTGAGCTTGCAGGTTGGCTTCGTAACAATTGCAAAAGTTTCGTTCCTCAACAAACAAATCCGTATAGTAATTCTATCATGCTCACTCATAAAGTGTAAAACAAAAGAAAGAAAAATTTCTTTCTTTTGTTTTCTTCCTCTGTACACAAAAATGATGTGCTGAGGGTGAAAATCAAGCAGTTTTTAACCCACTTCAAAAATGAGGAGCTTCTCAATTTAACTAAATATTTTTGTTTCAGCGATATCTTCGCCAATTGGTAGGTAGTGGTATTAGAATTTGTGTGAGGTAGGTACACAACTAAAAAGTGAAAAATAAAAACTTTTTTACAAAAAAATATAACCGACTTCCAAAAACAACACTACAAAGTGAAAAATAACTTTAATTTCGGAAGTCGGTGGCAAAAAACGAAAATACGTTTAACTAGACACCGACTTCCGAAATTAAAGTTATTTTTCACTTTGTAGTATTGTTTTTGGAAGTCGGTCGTATTTTTTTGTAAAAAAGTTTTTTTGAAGTCGCGTTTTTTTTTTTTGTTAAAATGTTTTTAATGCTAATCATACCGAAAATGTCTTACTGGGATCTAGATATTGATGCCAAACTTAAAGTGTGTGATTGTCGAACAACTCCTGATTTGCCAAAATTAAATGCTTGTTTACCAAATCCAACTAATATTATAAACTCGAAAGTTTGTGAGGATGGATGTTTGTTACTCTTTCACGAAAAAACTACTGAATGGATGTTGATTAAATTTGACACACAGATAGTTTATAACCTGGATTAACTTTTAATTTCGACATTCCTACGGATTCGAGACTTATGCGGGTGAAACCGCGGGGTGCAGCTAGTGAGACATTAGTTTAATTAAACACATGGCACTTTCTTTTCGCGCGGGACACACACAGCTTTATTTTTCCCACCAGGCCTTGAACTGGGTCAACCACCCCGAAATAGTGGATCAATATATAGTAATGTCTGTTGTCTATAAAACTGTGGGCCAAACAGTTAGGAAAATCGTGTTATTACCAAAGTTTTTACGTCGTTTGAAATGTTTGTAAAAAGTTTTACGTGTAACATAATTTGTATTATGACAGTTCGAAAGCTTTAAAAGTCCGTTTGGATCTAAGTAGGTACTTCTTCATTCTTAGTTCGGTTTCTTTACGAAGACACTGTTATTTACACAACTGACGCGTCTTACGAGTTATAGGTCGTATTTCGAACTCCGACAGGCGCTTTACTTTGTGTAAATTATTTCATCACCACTGCTCTCAAAACGGTGAAGAAAAACATCTGAGGAAACCCGACATGTCCTAGAACCAAAAATTCGAAGACATGTGATATCTAACCATCCGCACTGAGCCCGCGTGGTGGATTATGGCCCACTCCCTCTCACCGAGAGGAGGCCTGTGTCCCAGCAGTGGGAACATTATAGGCTGATTATGTAAGCATAATCAGCCTATAATGCTTTAATTATGAACTTCGTTAGTTTATAATATGTCGGTATTATTTAATTTAGATTATAAACTGTCGAAAAATTGAGAACTGCAACAAACCATTTACAATTTAACGCATTATTTTTCAATAGTTTATAATCTATCTAAACAGACAAATTGTGAACTGGTATCAAGCTTGCTTGCGATGTAACGCACTTTACGCTAATACTAATAGCCTGCCTAGCTGCGAGCAACTTGGAAGTAACGCTCGCCGGACGCTACCGCGGTATCGCCTGCTTCGCTCGCTCGGCTTGCGCGCGGTTGGTCACAGTTCTAACCTATGCTAACCCATTTCACCCAGTTCACAATTTTTCGCCAGTTTATGATCTAGATAGATTATAAAAAAAGAAAAAATACGTGTCTAATATTTTTTAAGAATCTACAGGACTAAAGTAAAAGACCTACTACCTACGAGTACTTCATTGATTCCGCTTGACAAACAGATCGTTTAATGACTCTAATCTAGATAGATTATAAACTAACGGTTCTCACAATCTTACGGTGACATATTGTACCTAATTACAGGTAGAATTGTCAAAAATAATTTGGAGCCAATTAAGTGCACAACTACCTATATCACTGGTAACCACCGAATGGGAACTCTCATTTTTAAAGTTCCTCTTTCAAACCTTGACTTATTTGGCACACGCTCAATGTCGCCGATGGTGATAAATCACACATATCTTTATATTATTCTTTATACAGTCGGTATTACTTCGTCGTATTATACTCAAAATGACAACTTCCTACTTACCTGTTAGCCTTTTAATGGCAGAAAGGTACTAAGTTAATGTTGTGAACCACACTTTTCACTTTCAGACTTTAGAGGCATGAGGAACAGGGTGTGACGTTTACTCATCCTCCATAGAAAAGGGAGGATCCTCCGACCAGACGGGTGTCGTGTCTGGTGGGCAACTGCCCAACCATAGATATATGAAAGAAGTTTTTTATATTTCTATGTGCCCAACGGTTGATGTCGGGACGTTGTACTAGTCGCGCGGTAAACTGATTGCGCGATGCAGGATTGCGTGACGTCAGTGTGACGCGTAGTTCATATGTGGCGATGTAGATTCCGCCACAGGACAAACAACTTTCAGGCTTTTTATTATCAGTAATGATTGCCAATTTAAATTATTCAATTAATATTTTAATAGTGCCTTTGTAGTGCTATCCGTGGATATTTTTTTATGCGCACGGCCTTTGGTACTCTCTGTGTTCCCATCCACATATAACCCGTCTGCCTTCAAAGCAAGAGTGAACAGATATCTTTTGAGCACGCCAGTTCTATCGTAGAACAGATTCATCCATCGCTTTCCACCAAGTAAAATCGAGGTCATAGAACTCAAGAGCCCATCAGGCAATAAAAACACATAAATTAATCGTGCAAAATGAGAGATTTTTTTTTGATTTTTTTTTTTTTTTTTTTGTTTTTATTTTTTTTTTTTTTATTTTTTTTTTGGATTTTTTTTTTTTTTTTTTTTAGATTTTTTTTGTGTTTTTCTTATTGAGTAGGTATTAAATTTAAACAAAAAAAAATAGTTACCAAGAACTCTGTAGATGGCGTTGAGCTGACTACACTACTAGGTGCCAAAGCCAAAACGGTTGGGACAAAAAAACATTGCGTCACGTCACATACGCTCATTGAGTGACATTTTCGTTTGCTTTATGTACCTACGTTTCGTTTTACAATCTCAAAATTATATCCAAGTGAAACGATGTGACGTTCCGTTCCTTGCAGTAACTTACCAAGTTCAGCGCCATCTATCCAGTGACTAGGGAAGAGTTTCAAAAGAAAATTCCTCATTCAAATGCAGGTTGAATATGTCAGTTGGACAAACAATCGTATCGTTCAACCTGTCTATCAGTATCAACGTATAACAAACTAAAGATCACGAACCTCTGCCAAAAAATCAAATCCTTAGCCTGAAATTGATAATTTATATAGTTGTAGATGGTTTAAATTACGATGCTGAATATTTGTTCAAATATAGCTGTGGGGCTATATTTGAACGAATATTCAGCATCATAGCTATCGTCGTAGCTTTCATAATAACGGTTCCGATAGCATATCAAAATCAAAATTTTATTAATTCGGACAACAAAGATCCATAATGTTGGTAATACCTTATAGCTACATCTTTCTACATTGTTCTCACATGTATATTTTCTACATGATCGATGTAACCAATATTTTGTAAAAATATTTTGATATAAAGAGTGTCGTGGAGTTTCTTGCCCGTTCTTCTCCTTAAGGAGCTACTACGCTTTGGAATGGGCAACTAGCTTCATCTTTCTGACTGACCGACCTATTGACAATTCAAAAGTGCCTGTAATTGGTTTATTTGAAATAAATGCTTTGAAGTAATATAAGTAATCTATTAATATAATTGAAGTAAAATTATTATAGGTAATGTTGAGGTAATTTTTAGAGTTTGAAGCATTTGGCACAGAAGATGAACAAGAAAGGTACAAGTTTCTCAGGTGAGAAACTTGTACCTTTCTTGTTCATCTTCTGTGAAAGGACGGCCAGGTGGCCGTCCTTTCCACAAGATGCCTCAAAATGGGAGAATAGAAACTCTCAGTCACTGTTTTCCGAAATAAAGAAAGACCCAGTTTGAACTGATGCGGGATCCAAAACTCTGAGTATTTTTTTTTATTAATGTATCAAAATTTACCATATACCTAGAGTAATACCACTTCAACAAGCCAAAAATAGGTTAAGGTTCTAATCATCAGCATTAGAACTACACAGGTTTTGTAGTGTTACCAACCTAAAATAAACCAGATAACATTACAACACCAGTATCAACACTGGTCAGCAGTACTAAATCCGGGATACAGATAACTCACAGAGATATGGTCAGAGCGCTGCGGTTTGTACTGTATACCTATAAGTGGTAACTACCAACATTACATCATTGAAGCTATTTACATAAACCACATTTGGTTTAGATTTTACGTAAAGGTCTATAAAGCCTTCTTATAATGCTAAGCCGGATTGAAAACTAGCTATGAATAGGTAATCTTCCCCTATGTAATGATCCCAGACTAAGTTTTGCATATATGGCTTGCTGTTTTGGTGTTGGCGATATATCAAAGTTCGTGCGCCAAACATGCAGTTCACAATTTCTTGGTTTGCCATGGATAGATTATCGAAAAATAATGCATTAAATTGTACCTAAATGGTTTGTTGCAGTTCACAATTTTTCGATAGTTTATAATCTCGACAATGACTATCCACTGCATACGAGTAGCACAAAGGGAGCGAGCTACACTTGGCATAACTCTACTAGACCGAGAGCGTAACACTGAAATCCGTCGTCGTTCGAAAGTCTACGATTGTCGGGGACAGGGCGATGCGCCTCAAGTGGAGTTGGGCATGACATCTAGTTAGACGCGGAGATAACCGATGGAGTAAACCTGTGACCGATGTTAGACCACAGAAACCAGGGCCATCCAAGAACAGATTGGACGGTGACCCCCAAACTAGGGGTTTGATAGGTTGATGATATCCTCAAAGTCGCGGGAAATACCTGGATGAGGGACGCACGGAACCGGGAAGTATGGCGGAAAAAGGGGAGGCCTACACCCAGCAGTTGGTGATTCCGGGCTGAAATGATGATGATGATATAATCTCGCGAGATAGATTAAAAAACTAACGAAGTTTATAGGTACCTACGGTGACATAGATATACAATATACATAGCCCGTTTATTAAACTCGCAGGTATGCTGGAAAATTCACATTTCTTTAGAAATAAGCATTACATTTGTACTTTCAAAATGGTTGAGCTAATTGATGCTGAACATGTTCGTGATGTCATATTCGTAAACGGGCGCCATCAGTTGGGACTGGTCGTCTCTTAGCTGCCACGGCCTATTTTTAATTTTTAATTGAGTTGTTTTTAGCTTTTATCTTTTATTACGGACGCTTTTTAACGTGCACGTATATTTTCAACATGAGCGATGTAACCAATATTTTGTAAAAAAATTGATTTAAAAGAGTGTCCGTGGAGTTTCTTGCCCGTTCTTCCCCATAGGGATCTACTACGCTTTGGAATGGGCAACTAGCTTCATCTTTCTGACTGATCGAGCCATTCACAGTTAAAAAGTTCCTGTAATTGGTTTATTTGAAACAAATGCTTTGAGTTTGACTTACGTATTTTTCTGTTTTTGTCTGTATACTTATAAGGTTAAATTTTTTTTTTAAATTATGCTTTCAGCACCACACGTGATGCTTAGAATTGAAACTTCTTAAAAATAAAGAAACAGAGGTTTAGTGTGATATACAGACAGAGAGAGAGAGAGGTATATCTTTCTTCTGTCTCATGTAACGAAATGTGCCTAAAAGTGACGCGTCCTTGAAATTTCACTCTCAATTCTCGTCCAATCTTCGTCAAACACTCAGGGTAGCTCTTACCTCAATCCAACAAACGTAACCATGTAACTAGTGATGGGGCCAATAAACCATAGACAATAGATCGATAGATGTGCACAATATGGCGACGGAGAATAGCCAAAGCATTTCTAAACTGTGTGCTGATGAAGAAACTTAAGTCCGCTGTGAGGAAGTGGCGGAGAATGCGCCTCTTCCGGAAGAGAGATGGTGAGTCTAATAAAAAGGTTATGGTCACATATATTTTTAACTGACGAAAAAAAGGAGGAGTTTATTTATTCGACACGTATGTTTTTTTTTTTTATGTACGACCACGCATAACTTTTTACAGAGTCGTCAAATTTGAAAAATTTTTGTTTTATTCGAAAGGGTATACCTCAAAGTAGGTTCCAAATAAAATTGATAAACTTTGCTTGGGTACTTTTTAAGTTGGCTTCAATAATACGTTCTTTTTTCCTCACTTTTATATGGATGATGTTCTAGTTGCTTTTACAGGTAGGGGAAGTACGTACAAAATGACATACAGTTTTGGTTTTGGGTCATAACTCTTTATTATTAAATCACAGCACATTCATATTGTACACCAGTAATCTTTGGTTTTATACCTATGAATTATCATAGATATTTAGAAGATAAACAAACTAGAAAAAATAAAAAAAATTGTTTAACTGAGATCAACGAAAATCCATTTTGCCCATAGTATATGGACAAAATGGCATATCACATATGGACTAAATGACATACACGCCAAAGTTATAAAATTAAAGGCAAAGCTCGCAAATGAACCGCTTGGTTCGTTTAGGAACGTCCGCGCAAGAAGCGTGGGCCCAATGCGAACAACTTAAACACCGCAACCAGTCTTCTCCAGGTCTTGACCGGGAAAAAAGATCGTTGCAATATAAGCAAACGCAATCCTCTTCGTCATCTTGAGTGTTGTTTGGCAAATTTTCTTCTTCACTGTCTTCTTCGAATAAGGTTTTGGTAACGGTTCGTCTCCTCTTCTCTGGAGGAGCTTTAGGCTCATTATTTGACTTGATCGCGTTCATGTTTGGAGTAGAAGTCAAAATCAAAGCGGTTTGTCGTTTCTTTGGCTTACGTTTTCCTTGACCACTTATGTAACGTCCTTTCGGGACAGGAGATAAATCCTCAATAGGCACTGCTAGAGTATAGGAGGAAGGACGTTCTTTACTACCAACAGATGGGCGATTTTGATTTGGACCAGATAAATTATGGTCTTGATCAGTGTTTGCTGTTGAATTGTTAGCTTGTTCAGTAGAGTCGGTTGTTTGAACTGTATCATTTTTGTCAGGTGTTACGGCACGGAATATTTGCTGCTGATGTGGAGTTTGTGTAGATTCAGAAGCTTGAAGATGGTTCGTTACGGGAAGTGAAATTGAATTGTCTAACTGCTGTGTAGAGGGTCCAGCTACGGGAACTGGACTAGGAGCTATTTGCTGATGACATTGCACATTGGAGGCGTCTTCCAGTGGTATGTTTGTAGTCTCCGCAGGTTCATACATATAATCGGGAAATATTTCAGGATTTAGAGGCCAAATGCCAGTGTTTTTAAATCCGTTACAACCATTTTGCACTGTAGCTGCCTTACCATAAGCTTCCTTGAACAGGCCAGCAATCTGAAACTGTGTAACGACACGCCCTGGGTGTTGTTTTAGCCATTTGGATGTCTCTTGGTTAAAATAAGTCTATAAGGGCCCGAAAAATGAGACATCTAAAGGCTGCATGCGATGAGTGCAATGTGGAGGTAGACACAAAATAATAATGCCGTTTTGTTTCGCGTATTCTAAAGTTTCAATCCCTTTATGACTTGCATGCCCGTCGACAATCAATATAACTTTATCGTCAATGGAAGATTTAACAAAATTTTGGAGGTGCTTAAGCCATTTCAGAAATAAATCTGTTGTCATCCATCCTGATGGTTGAGCTACACCTAAAGTGCCAGGAGGTGCTTCATCTACCAGTTCATTTTTCATATTTTTCCTCGAAAATATCATCATCGGCGGAACAAACGTACCAACAGCATTAACACAACAAACAACAGTGGTGTTGGTTCCACGTTCTGCGCTAGTTATTACGCCAACTTGCTTCCTGCCAGCAGTAGCCAATATCTTTTGGGGTTTTTGTACAGTAGACAGGCCTGATTCGTCAGCATTATAAATTCGATGTGGCCCAATGTTTTCAGATTCCAGCAGATTTCCGTATATCTCGAAAAACTTTTTGACTTGTGGCCGATTAAAAGCCTGAGCACGAGCGGCTGAAGTAGCTTCTGGTTTGCGTAGAGAAATATCTTTATTTCGTCTTAAAAATCCTTCTAACCATTCTTGTCCAGCTTTCTGTTTTTGTGGGTTAAATCTATGAGCGAAACCGTTTCTTTCAGCCATATTAAAAGCTAATTCTTGAACAGAAGCTCGCGTCAGTCCAAACAAACGAGATTCAAGTAATTTCAAATGCTCAACTAATTTTCTTTCCACATCAGGAGGAAAAGTAGCTTTCCAAGATCCTAGACCCTTTGCACTGGACTCCAAAGTTTTGTTACTATTCGAAGCATGTCTTCTGAGAGTTGCTTGTGGCACTCCAAAAGTTTTAGACGCCAAGAGCCAGCCCATTTTATTACTGAGCACTGCTTCTATAGCTTTACGCATTGATTCCTCACTCCAGGATTGGCGATCAGTTTTACGGTTATAATTACGCGGCATTTTGGTATATCTGTAAAGAAATTAACATCGTTGAATAAAGGTACAATTAGCTCATTGAGTTCTTATGGACAAAACGACATACCTATGTCATTTTGTCCGTTACCTATGTATGTCATTTTGTCCATATAGCGTTATAAAAAATCAAAATTCAATAATAAATTCAAAATGAATATTATTTACGGAAAAAGTTATTTAAATGTAACAATAAGTACTTAACGGGTGCAATAAATGTACACGCAAATTAAAATCATGAACAATATAACATTAATACATAAAACTCACTCCAATAAAAAAAAAACTCGTAACTTACCAATGTTTGTCGTCAGCCATGACACCCGAACGAAAGACTGGCGCGAGTTCACGATTTGACAGGTTGGTATGAGCCGGTAGGGTCACGTGATGTATTTGTCTACGGCGGGCTAGAAGCGGCAGAATTTGAAATATGATGCCTGTGTCATTTTGTCCGTGTATGTCATTTTGTACGTACTTCCCCTACTGGTATTAGAATTTGTGTGGGGTAATAGGTACCACAACTAAAAAGTGAAAAATAAAAACTTTTTTACAAAAACATACAACTGACTTCCAAAAACAACACTACAAAGTGAAAAATAACTTTAATTTCAGAAGTCCCTGGCAAAAAACGAAAATACATTTAACCAGACACCGACTTCCGAAATTAAAGTTATTTTTCACTTTGTAGTGTTGTTTTTGGAAGTCGGTTGTATGTTTTTGTAAAAAAGTTTTTAGGTGTTGGAATTATCGGCTGTTTTCTCCCCGGAGTGCAGAGGGCCTCTTATAGTGGGGGAAAAAGATGGGTTATACATTCTGAATAGCTTCCTCTTTAGCCCACATTGAAGCCGGGAATACCTCTCCACTCCTCATAAGCACCTTAGGACATGTTGCCCCCTTGTTGCTACGACATTATGTGCTAGCGACCATTTTTGAAGGCCCATTATTGAGATCTTATCGCGCGTTTGCACTGGCGAAACATCGCAGAAAAACATATTGATGTCGCTATTTCTTTCAATGTATCTGAAGAGATATCAACATGTTTTTAACTGAATGTTGCGACACTCAATGGTGCCGATTCTCTTGTCACAAATGCCTCTAAACTAGACTAAAAATCACTAAAATTTAGTTTATTCCTGTCAAACAACGATTTCCCATTCTGAAATTGACTAAAGTGACACAACTTAACTATATTTTAGTTTGACAGGACTAAGATTGTACGGAGTTACTAGTTTAGAGAAAATGGCAATTTTGCTATTCTGAATAAGACTGTTTTCACCTAAAATTTTAATTGTTAAACTAAATCTGACTATGTTTAATCGCGATTAAAAAGGTGTGGAATTAAATTAGTTGACATGAACTAAAATTCACACCGAGACCTTGACTTCGGATGCAAAAACAGTAGTGTATTTTTTTCTATTCTTTTGCATATATCTCGAAAACGGTGAGTCCTATCGCAAAAATAATGGAAATTTGGCCCCCCTTTATGAGACCCGTAAACCCCTATGACTCAACATATAGGTACAAAAAAAAAGGTACCAAAAAGAAAGGTAGGTACCAAAAAAAAAGGCACCAAAAAAAAAGGTACCTACATTCCATATAAAACACGTTGAAGCTGCCCCCTCCCTGCGCCCCTCCAGCTCTAAAAGATATTTGACCCGGTAACGACAGCGATGTCGGTGAACAAAATATGACAAGCCTGTCACTTCATAGTGATTTCGTTAGTTCCAATTAAAGCCACCGGGTCAAATATACTACAGGCACTAGCCGCCGCGTGGTAACGCGGAGTCACGATTGTCAAACTCGATTTTAGTTGTGTCAAAATTGTTATTAAATTTACGAGAATTACCGCTCTAGTAATTGGTAAATGTCCCCTATATTACCCTACCATCGAACATTAGTTTGACCGATACCGCTGTACCGCGAGGGGCGGGATGCCGTGAGCGTTGACGAAAGAGTGGCCTGCACTGTTGTGAATGAGCGTCCCCCCTGTCTCAACGCGCACATACCTAAGGCGTACTACAGCGGTATCGGTCATTCTATACCAGCTATACGACGAACAAAAAAAAATTTGCGGCAGGAAAATGTGTACCGTATCGTAGACTGATACCAGTTTTAGTTTCATCACTTATTAATTGACGTATATCTTTTGCCTGCAGACTCTGTGACGCGTCAGGTGTCGACTGATCCCGCGCCATCCACTTCAGGCACTCCTGCGCATTACCCGCGACCGCCGCCCGCTGAACTCTTGCAATTGGTAAGTATACCAACACACATAATCAAGTAGAAGACATCTTCATAATTAGAGATGTTGAGGTCAGTCCGATGTCTTACATTTTTGAGGAATGATGTAAGCAATCATCATAAATTGCGGTACCGATATCGACTTTTAAGTCACTTTGTCTCTTCCTTAAGAGATAAAAGGCATGCCGTCAAAACATTTATCTACAGTTACAATTGGCTACTACAGTGTCAGTGTACTCTTTTTAACACGCTTTTAATACCTTCACTTATTATAACAACTTACAAACGCGGTACATCGATTTTTAAGCGACTTTGTCTCAAGGCATGCCGTCAAGACATTTGTCTACAGTAACAGTTGGCTACTTCAGTGTCCGTGTTCTCTTTTTAACACGCTTTTAATACCTTCACTTATTATAACAACTAACAAACGCGGTACATCGATTTTTAAGCGACTTTGTCTCAAGGCATGCCGTCAAGACATTTGTCTACAGTAACAATTGGCTACTTCAATGTCCGTGTTCTCTTTTTAACACGCTTTTAATACCTTCACTTATTATAACAACTAACAAACGCGGTACATCGATTTTTAAGCGACTGTCTCAAGGCATGCCTTCAAGACATTTGTCTACAGTAACAATTGGCTACTTCAATGTCCGTGTTCTCTTTTTAACACGCTTTTAATACCTTCACTTATTATAACAACTAACAAACGCGGTACATCGATTTTTAAGCGACTTTGTCTCAAGGCATGCCGTCAAGACATTTGTCTACAGTAACAATTGGCTACTTCAGTGTCCGTGTACTCTTTTTAACACGCTTTTAATACCTTCACTTATTATAACAACTAACAAACGCGGTACATCGATTTTTAAGCGACTTTGTCTCAAGGCATGCCGTCAAGACATTTGTCTACAGTAACAATTGGCTACTTCAGTGTCCGTGTTCTCTTTTTAACACGCTTTTAATACCTTCACTTATTATAACAACTAACAAACGCGGTACATCGACTTTTAAGCGATTTTGTCTCAAGGCTAGCCGTCAAGACATTTGTCTACAGTCACAGTTGACTACTACAGTGTCCGTGTACTCTTTTTAACACGCTTTTATTAGTTTCACTTATAACTAAAAAATAATGTAAAAAAAATTTTGGGAGTCAATTTTAACGTAAATAGTAATTATCGTATCGAAATGAAACTTTGTATGTATAGTTGACAAATTGATGACAATACTATATTATTTCATAAGGACCACCGACCCTTTAATCCAATGTGAATTGATTATAACAATATTAACTGAGATTCGGATTTATTTTCGAACTACCCCTGAATTTTTTTTTTAATGAGGTTTTTTTTTCTTTTCTCGAAATTTGTACCGGTGATAAGATAATGTACCCAAATTTAATGACATGATAATGTGTAGGTACCTTTTTTCTTTTCTTGACATTTGTATAGGTGTTAAAAAAAATATTGAAATTGAATTCTAATTTTAATAAAACTACATAACAGTGGACTTGTAAGAACCTGTCACGTACATGAGTGACAGGTTTCAAAATTGCAAATCCACTGTTAATGTAGTTTTATATTATATTTTTATAAGTTATAAAGTCTTTTTGCTGTCTTAGTTTTTAGTTAGTTATAGCAATGGTTAAAATGTTAATGAAATAAATAAACACTTTCTTAACTACGAACGCAGACGAATTTCTAACAAGATCTAATCACAATTTCCATCTATAAAAAAAACCTAATATTACCAAACAATATGGAGTCTAACAAGAAAGTCTTGCTCAAATTTTCCTTTAAATTTTTAAAAGTGATTTCCTTAAATGTAGAAAAAAACATATTGAGTTAAGTTAGCTAACTAGTCTCTTAGAAAAAGCAAAAAAAACTCAAACTGCTTAATAATCCGCTAGCCAACGGTTTATTAAGCTTTTTGCTCTGTTTGCATAGTTTCCTGTAGGATATTATAAATCCAATTGGTATAAAAAACCTAGCCATACTAAGTGATTATTAATGAGCTTCCTTGGGGACAGCAGCGTCATAGATAATATAAATCAAGACGAATTTTCTACGGCCAATGCTTTTAATTAAATCTCGTTTATCTACTGAAGGCACTGTTTTTGATTCCACTTCCTTGAATGAGTATTATTAATACCGTCATATATGAATGAATAGAATGATACCATAATCATCTCGATTAACATAGCATCCAATTGTATTAGAATTACCATAGCGCCTGATAGAAATGAAAAAACAATGTGCGTGTGTTTGCTCTTATAATTTATTCAGGCGGTTACTGTAATAAAGTTACATTATTTGACGATTACAACCTCTTTCGGTTCCTGAACTTTATTTATGTTTAAGACTCCGATTATGTGACGACATCGATAAATGGTGAAGCAAGCAGAATCTATTTACTACAAAATCTCATTGCTGCGTGCTATTGTCGCATAACCGTAGTCTCAGGGACAGTGTATTTTAATCTATTTATTATACTTAAAGTATCTTTCTTGCACAGGAGCCAGACGAAGGTCAAAGACTAAGAGAGCAGCAACTTCGAACATACTCGTTCTTCCAATTGAGGGTACATTTAAAACGAGGCCAAAACTTAGTAGCTATGGACAAAAATGGTATGTTGGATCACCGCAACACTTTCACCGACACTATAACATGAATATCACTGCTAGGCGATGCACAGCAAATAATGCATACCTAATAATACACAGATAGTGCATAATAATACACAAATATCGATTGCTAATCGAAATTGAAAATAATCTTGGCAGAGCAGCAAATGACAAGCTTAATCAATCACTATTAAAAGTAGGAAGACGAAAATGAACTACTTACATCTAGTTCGTTGTCGAATATCTACAAAATTAACACAAGCATGAATTAACTCGTACTTAATTGGCACCTTTTTTTCCCTAAGGGTCGGCACTAGGAAATCGTATTATGGGTTTTGGATAAGTTTATATACAAAACTTATAGTAGTAGACACAAAAAAAACGTCTGGCTAGCTCAAGAGTTTCACCAGTCAGTGAAGAAATCGGATTGATGATAAATCTTGTACTCAGTGATTGTTACAAAAAAAAAAAAAAAGCACTGCCGTATTTTGACAACTTTGGCGTAAATTATGAAGTCACCTAAATAAAAACAACAAAGAACAGTGACTCATGTACTAAAAGGAACAGTGGGGTTTTAGTCAGTAGAGTCCGACATAGCCCTCCGTTCTCCTCAGACGGACGTTTTCCCCGGACTCCATGCGGATTCCCCCAAAGATTAAAAAAAAATATTGAAGTAAGTAAGTCACTTGGGCAACAACTGTGTTACAACAACCCCTTCACTGCATCAATTTGTCATTGCAGACAATTGCACCGATATTGCTAGTATTAAGGTCGATTCACACATATCAGTGAAGCCACAGTTCCGGCACAGTGCGAAATATTCTTTCGTACATTCTCTATGAACGCATCCCTACTTGTCAGTGTCAGTGCCGACACCGGCAATCACGGACGTATTCCTTGACAACATATTTTTTATCGGATCATGGACGCCGCGTACCTTCACATAGATTGAATACTGTATGTGAAGGTAGTTACCATCTAACTTTCTTCTTCGTCTAAAGCAATAGCTATCATTGCTAGCTCTGTAGTAGTACAGAACAGAGCCATAGCATCAATCACGATACTTGACGACGGACACGTTTTCACTGAAGTTCCGTGAACTGAGTACTGACATGTGGGAATTGAATCACTGACGCAACACTGTAGCACTGATACTGAAAGCTGACACGTTGACGGAACTGTGGCTTCACTGATATTGTGAATCGACCTTTACGCTGCAATTTGTCTTCCAAGTTATTGACAGTCCCTTGTCTAAAGTGCAACACCTACTAAACATTTGAAATTACTTTGCTAAATAATTTAACTTTCACACACAACACTACACCAACATTATTCTGTTATTGTTATTTTGCATGTTTCTTTTGTTTTAATGCAGATAATGCTTTTGCTTTCGTACCATAAATCACCTTTGGCATCCTACTCATATAAGAATCATCCTACATCCTATAAGAAATTAAAAAATACTCTCATCCTAACTTATTTAGTAAAATTGTTAATCTTACCGGATGAGGGGCTTGTGGCTAAGTAATAATAGCCGCACGGGTCGATCGATCAAATTAAAGCTACGCTTGCCGCGGTTGGTCCGTGGATGGGTGACCATCTTTATATACCAAGACCCCTCCGTGCCTCGGAAAGCACGTTAAGCCGCTGGTCCCGGCTGTCATTCGTGGATCTTTGACAGTCGTTACGGGTCGTCAGAAGCCTGAAAATCTGGCCACCAGTCTTTCCAAGGGGTATCATATTACCCAGTAACTGGGTTGTGGAAGTCAGATGGGCAGACCATGTAAAGTAATGGTATTCAGCTGCATCCGGTTAGAATGGAAGCCGACCCCAACATAGTTGGGAAAAGGCTAAGCAGATGATTATATTAATCTTACCGGATCTATTTCGGTCAATGAAATTAATGTACCTATAGTTGTCGACATTATTCAACTGCAAGTCGAACTCCCACCTAACAAGTTTGTCCAATTCAATCCCTGAACTTTGTGATGAAACAATCAATGCTACGATCGTGTGATTTCGGAACTAGTCGGAGAAAAGCGATCTCTCGAAATTGGATCCTTATTCATTTCCTCAAGGATTAGATTCTTAATTTGATTTATAATTAAGCTCAGAGCAGACGGCTTGTAATATTCTTGCCGTCGGAAAAGCTTTGCCAACGACCTGATAAATTCTCAGCCAAGCTTAGTACTGTTCAAAATTCTCCCCACGAGGCGACGACCCTTTTCCTAGTAATAATAAATTAGTTAGGTATGTACCCTTAGCTTACTTAGATTTTCTTTATTTATTTTTGCTTTTTCCTCTTCTAACTATAGTGTTTTGTGGGGTCCAAAACCAGGTTTGTTGTCAGGCACGAGCGATCCCTACGTCAAGTTTAAGGCTGGGGGAAGACTATTGCACAAATCCAGGATCGTGTATCGAGACCTTAACCCAGTTTGGGATGAGTGCTTCACTGTGCCGATTGAAGATCCTTTTCAGCCTGTACAGATCAAGGTGAGATATATTTGAGTTTGTTTTAATTATAGTACTTTTTGGTGATCTCGGTGGTGTAGTGGTCGTAAGTACGACAGCTGAGCATGTGGTCCTGGATTCGAATCCAAGGTCAGCCATGGTAGGCATGCAGGATGAATTTGTGACTGGTTATCGGAAATAGGCTTGCCCTAAATCACATGGGACTTCACATAAAGAACTGACGGTGTAAAATAAAATTACGACTTCTTTCGGACCATTAAATAATTTTAGTCTAGTACAGATAGAGAATAAATAAAATAAAACACAATCCTTTTTCAAGGTAATGAAAAACATATAAATAATAAATAAATAAATATAAAAATCCAGCCCAACCCGTCTTCAATACTTTTCTACGCACAATTTTCTTCCTACAGTGAATAAAATTTTATATTAACCCTTAATCGGTCCCAAGGGCGGAATGATATTACTATATCATCGCTTAGAGAGTGCGATGTCATGATCTTGAACTATTTAAGCCCTCGAACACACAGCCGACTTTTTATCGCACACGGAAATTTCAGTGCAGAGTGCTTAGGGCTGAAGAATTGAAAATCCAGCAGTATGCCACGGGCGCGCCGAGATGCACTCTGCTGGATTCTCAGTACTGGGCTCAACAACGAAAGTTGAAAATCTAGTCAATCAATCATCAATCAACTCAGCCCATCGCAGTCCACTGCTGGACATAGGCCTCTTGTTGTCATTGGTAGGTACTTACATAACATATCCTTCAAATTCTCAGATATACTGTAATAAGTTTTATTTATCAAAAAACTTGTTTTTTAGCCATAAATATACATATTTTTTCACTAATATGTTCGTGTGTAAAACATGTTGCTAGCAACGCAAAAATATGTTCCGCAACTTTTGGTAACATAAGGATACATACCATGAATGTATTCATGTTCTCCAAATGTTGCGGCTTTACATTGTAGTAAAGTAAAATCCATGTTTTTTGTAAAAAAAAAAAAAAAAATACGATAAATAAATAGACCCGACACAGCGCTAAAAAAAAATCGTGAGATTAGAATTTTTTGAGAAAAAAAAACTGTGTTCAAGACATTTTCAGCTTTGAATTAAAAACCTCTACGAGTATATGAGATGTGGTCTCGTTTGCAGTCTGTGTAAAATGAATATGCTAATGCTTTCAGCGAGCTGTCTGGGCCTTAATATACGATGTTCAGAATTGAGACACATCGTAAATAGGGACATTATATACTAGGGATAACGTAGATTATATTTCAGAAACATACGATAGTTTTACAGAGGCTAATTTCTATAATATAGACTGCTAATTGTAAGGATGATGCCTGGGTAAAAAATAATAAAATCTATTTAGTCCGTCACACAGATAATAAAAAAAAATATTAGACACGTATTCTTTTGCAATAACATATTAATAAAAAATTACATAGCTAAAACCAAGATAAAACGTATTGAAGTTGGGGTGTGGGAGCTCACTACGTCATAACTATAACAAACTAGGTACGTATAAAATCCCGCAAGGAGTGACGTCATGCCACATTTTAACTCAATGTATCGCCGTAATCTTTTGATTACGTAAAAAAAGAAAAAATACGCGTCCAATATTTTTTAATAACCAACATGACAGACCAAAAAAAAATTTAGTCATCACCCTATTTTAGGAGCCTGATTGAGTCACAAATTCACAATGGAGTTTAGAAGTTTCAACAATGTTGTTCACAGTTATTCTGACTTACTTTAGTCATTTATTATTCAATAGTCCTTAAAGAGACCAGAAGGTCAATTCTCGTACCTAAACACGTTCAAATTCAAGTCGCAATCTCATGCCAGCGACAATCAAATGTCAAAAATGTAGGTAAACGCTATACAATTTTTGACAGATGGTGACTGAGATGAGATTACGAACGTTGTTAAAAATACGGGAATTGCCCGTCAGAAGTTTAAAAGAAGAAGTGCAAATTAATAGCAAGTAAATCAATAGCAAGAATGGGGGTTTTCAGAAATGACGTTCATTAGATGGCAGCACTGAGATGTCAGGTCCGGCCCGGACCGTCCGGGCACCTGTCAAGAGTGTCACAGCGGCTACGTTTTCTTTAGTCGTGACTGAATGATGAACGTCATCATATATTTTACATTCATTGTCAAAGTGGCGCCAACTGTTGGCGTGAATTTTTATGAAAACCCTCATTGATTCACCAATCAAGATTAAACAGAATCAATCACCATTGATTCTGTTTAATCTTGCTGAATTGAATGTGATTCCTATATTCTGTTTCGCAATTATATTACAGGTCCTGAAGAACACTCTTTCAACTTTCTTAAACCAAATTATACATGTTTTGCTAATTTTGCAGGTCTTCGACTACGACTGGGGTCTTCAAGACGACTTCATGGGATCCTGCCACCTGGACCTGACCGCGTTAGAGCTCGGCCGCACCCAGGACCTGGTCCTCTGTCTCCGAGACCCTGGAAAGCCTTCCCAGGATATGGGAGAGATTGTACTGAATGTTACGCTGTGGCCGAAGTCTCAAGAGGATAAGGAACAGGTATGGTTAATTAATTTTTAGTTCCTAATTTACGTCGGATGCATTATTTTGCAAAGTATGAGAAGTTCAGGACTAAGGGTGAGGTGTGAACCTCATTGGTGACAGTGAAACTGAACGGAATCGGCACATCTAAATCGCATTCAAGCGCAGCTGTCAGTGTCAATATTATGGAATATTGATACTGATAGCTCTTGAATACACAGGATCAAATTAAATTAGCTAGCGAAACTACATAGCTACATAACTCCTTCCCAAACCGTATTACACTTATCATAGAACTGCGGTAACAATTTTTAAGTACACGACGAATTTAGTTCAATTTCAGACGAAAGATTTTCATCGAAAGAGACTTTTGCGAGAAGCTCTTACAAAACTTTTAAATAGAACATAAACACACTGGAATACTCTAAATCTTTTTGGATTCTGTTTCATTTTTATCTGTTGTTCTGCATTCACATTCCCAAACAAAGTAAGAAATAATATTAATACCTAGGTATATATCATGATAAGGAATAATAACATCATGGTTAATATCACGAGGAAATAGCCAATTCTATTGTCTTTTTATTTTTACTCAAAGTTGACTGATATACAATATATCCTTAGCCCTACTTACCTGCAATTGCCAATCAATTGGTCAAGTGGTGATTATAGAAAATATTCTCTCTATTAGTCCCGTCGTCCACTTTTACTCATACGTTCCCAATTGCACACACAAATTAATGCTGCGACATTCTGGCTACTCATTTTTCTTCTCAGCGTATCGATTTGCAACCTGTACGAGGTGTAATTTAACGCACAACCTCTTAAGGGGTCATTGTACTCATAATTGGACTACTTTTAATAAGGGACCTAACCTGAAATCGCGAAAAAAAAAACTGCTGTTCCCTAAATTTTGACAGATTATGCGAACATAAATGTAGGGAACAGCTATTATTTTTTGCGATTTATGGTAGAATCGAAATAAACCTGATACTTAGTTTTTAGGGTTCCGTACCTCAAAAGGAGAAAACGGAACCCATATAGGATCACTCGTGTGTCTGCCTGTCTGTCCGTCTGTCACAGCCAATTTGCTCCGAATCTAATGGACCGATTAAGTTGAAATTTGGTACACATATGACCAATATGTATGTTTAGGTTAAGGTATTTATCTATGGGCCAGTGTCGCCTGATATAAATGGTTTATTATTATTATTCCTTTATTTCATTAATATATACATACAAATTACATTTTTAAATATTAGAATATAAAAACATTTAAAAATATAAAACATAGTAGCCCACCGGTATCGGGAACAGGGTCCAAGCTACCGGCGGTCAGGGCTCCAGAGAGAGGAACCTCCTAACAATGCGCGCCGTGTCCAGAAGTACCGCTCTCTGAATCAGGCCCTTAATCCAGCTGCCCAACGAGAGCCTCCTTAGATGTTGGTCGAGGCTCTTGGCAATTAAGCCATTGGCTGATACGACTATCAGCACAATGATCGCTGAGTCCACATCCCACATGTCGACAACCTCGCGAGCCAAGTCAAGATACTTGATTTGTTTATCTTTCTCGGCTTTCACGAGATTTATTTATTATTATTATTATTATATGACTTTCTGTGACCCAATCACGGATGCGTAAAGTAAATAAATGAATTTTGAATATTTTGAATATTATATTCACTTTTGGGGGGCAAATAAGAAAATTTAAAAAAAAAGTTTTGTAAACTATACCGTGTGACATATCAAAAGAAAGGGCTGGCTATGAGGGTCTCAAATATATTTTTTATAATTTTAAAATAATTTGTTTTAAAGTTATTTAAGAAAATAGACGAAAATTGACCATTCCTCCCCCCCTTATCTCCGAATCTACTGACCTTGAAATTTTGAAAAAAATACAGAAAATAGATCATTACCTTTAAATTACAGGAAAACCTATAAGAAGTCTGTGGTCTTAAAATAACATGGTAAATCTCTCAATATTGTGAGTACAAACTTACATTTACAGTTGGAATGTATGGGACTACATGTTTTTCAACAACAATGTTAAGTTTGTTCTTGGGATAAATTCATCCCAACTACGGAATTCTTCATTGTGCGTGGTCCGACACGCACTTGGCCGGTTTTTTTTTTGGATCCCCTTATAATTGCAGTAACTTAGTCCGTAGAGTAAAATGATCCGATTGGAAGATAGTAATCTTCGCTGGCCATGCGAGGCTAGAACACAAGCCAGGGTAGTAAAATCGGTGGTGAGGTCGCTACTAGCTCAAAAATAGAACCCCATCCTATTAAAATATCCTGACTTGAGACGCTGGATTACTAGCTTTCTCACTAGCTCACTAGCCTAGAATTGAAGCTAGTTCTGTATATACGAAGCCAGAGTAACTAGTTTGCTAGCGCGGAAGGCAGCCTTCCTATTTCATAATGTTTCATTTTGAAAAAGGAGGGCTGCCTGTTCTACATGATATTCAATGATCACCGATACCTTAATATAAGAGCCACTTTTAGAACGACATAGGTACGCAGCCTTCCTATTTCAAAATTAAAGAATTTCTAAAATTGACTGCCCGGAACACTTTGTGCGGTCCCAGCCATAAAGTTTTATCGAAAAATGTTATTCTGAGCAAATATTCTCTCCAATATAAAATTTTATTACGATCCTAGTAATAGACCGAGGACCGAGGTTTGACATAATATTGAAGTTGTAAAAGTTTAATGTTCCGTCCATTGTGAATGTGTACGATATCTGACTTCAAAATAAGCAAAATTACAAGTTTCTCAAAACTGTAGGTCGTTTATCTTCGGAAAACCGAAATATTGCGAATGGCATGTTGTTATCGATCAATAGAAATTCATTTATAGTTCCACATAAATTATTATAGATTGACGCTCTAAACCCCCGTTCGCTCGGGCGTAATAAAATCGCGGCGGGATTTTATAGCGCACTGGATTTTCAACGCTCTGCTTAGCGCTGAGAGTGCAAAATCCAACAGTGTGTTTTTTCGACGCGCTAGAATGTACTCTGTTATTGTTAAGTTGGATTCTCAACGCTCGGCTCAACAACGAGAGTTGAAAATCCAGTGCGCTATAAAATCCCGCCGCGATTTTATTACGCCCGTGCGAACGGTGGTTAATACCGTCACTCCCTTATTGGACTTTTACATTTGATTCGGCAAAGGTTGGTTTTTCCGAAGATAAACGATGGAACCTCTGAGTCCTGTCGTACTGTACTTAAGGGCGAAAATACATATGCCTGTAGCTATGGTACACAACTATGCATTGTAACTGACATGCCATTGTGCCATTGACAAATCAGAAGTTGTTATTGCTCATGGCATGCCAGCTACTTGCATAGTTTTGTACCAGCTACAGACATCTATTTGCGTCACACAGGCCCTATCAGAATACCAGCGTTGAGGTATTTATTTTTTTAAATATCGCAGCTTTATGCTGAGATAGGAACCTTTTTGGCCTCGCACAGATCTTTTTTTTTCAAAGCTCGTCATTTGTTTTCATTTGGTTGTTAGTATTTACATATTAAATAAACTAACAGATTTAAAATAATAATATGTACATGGTATATAAAAAAGGAGGGGAAAGGATCATAGGGCATCAAAAAATTCGTCCGCATCGCTGTCAACTGGAAAAGTGCCCAAAAGGCTGGCAGCATTGCCACGTTGTATGGCAATGCTAATTCTTTGGCCAAAAAATAGGGCAGCCCTCTGATCACGTGAGGAGTCGACCAACCGTTTAGCGATGTCTTGAAAAACCAAGTGTCCACTCGGACCCCATGGCCCTAGTGTTTCAACCCCAAACGGTTCGAAAATATAACTCCCAAAATAATTTGAATATTTTCGCCGTTTGAGGTTTTTCGCACCTGCAGCAGCCGCACCAGCACAGCCCACTGTACTAAGAAGGTGGGATGGCGCAAGGGTATCGACACATGTTGCATCCCATACCAAAGGCCGACCTAACTTCCAAGGCATTATGGTCATTCCGTCAGGTCTCTTTCCATCGTCGCGTGCCAAGCCGTTGGGTTCTAAAACAGCTGGCACCCCGGCGGTGACAAGAGCACGACGGATGATGTCATTAATGCTAGCGTGCCGTGCTATCCGGCCTGCACTCTTACTGCAAGATAGGCCATGGTGTCCGAGGCAGTCGACAGCTTCACCGCACTGGCAGCGATGCGGAGCCCCGCAAGGAGCGCCCAGACGCAGACAAGTAGCGAGCCGGAAAGTGGTGTCACCCATCATAGTACCTATATTGGATGACGGTAGTGCTTGAAGCCAGAGGCCCGACTCCCACTCACCCACAGCCAATAAGCGGGCACGCTCAGCAGTATTGGTGGACGTATTGATAAGATTATTCCGTACCAACCTGCAGAGCGGCTCATCCCACTGTCTCTGGGAAGATGGGTTTACGGGCCGATCTGTATCCGGGCAAGCCGCTTTCCAGGCGTTCACCGCATCGGTCAAGCACGGCACTTCAGAGTCAACCAGGCAGGGGGCTAAAATTTTCCCGGTCAACTTTTCAGTGCTGTGGACAGAGGACAGGAACGCAGGTAAGCTAATATTGTTAATTTTGCGGACGCCGAGGCCACCAAAACGGATGGGTAGTGTGGCTTGAAGCCACGCTCGATCGTCCAAGGCCACATTTAAAATGGATGTTAGTGTGCTGCGAATAATTTAGTCAATTTTATCCAATAGATGTGGTTGCTTCCATAAAGGGGAAGAACGTAGAAAATAAATAAAATTTGGGCCAAAACAACAGTATCTAATCAAGGTGAAGCCGAATGTAAATTAATTTTGGAGAGCCTATCCGAAATTTCGTAGTAGTTTTTGATTTTATCTTCGATGAAAGGAGAAAAGCTGTCTTCTAAAATTGGGGAACCTAGGAGGTGAAGTGAACTTTTATCTAAAATTTTGACTTGTGGGGCTATTGCATTAAATTTTTCTAGGGTCAGTTGTCTGTCGGTAATGTCAGAAAGGTAAATTTCACATTTTGAGTGGTTAAGGTCCAGGCCAATAGATTTAAATTCTTGTTTGAGGAGTTGTAAGTCTTTCAAAACGGTGTCTACATCACCTCCTAGCGTTCCATCATCTAAATACCACACGTTAAATTTTGAATTTAGTTTCTGAATAATTGGAATAGTTGTTGTTGTTAAAGTTCAAGTAGAGAAGTCGGTTTAAAAATAAATGTTTTTGTCCGTGCATCACCAGAAAAATGTAAAATTTCACTGAAATACTTGCGTAATCTAAATCTTTTTAAGACTCTGAATATTGACCCATAGATATGTGGTACTAAGACGGCCGTAATTGGCTATCCGTGTGAGAAATTGCGTCGTTACCTGACTTCATATTCTGCCAACGAACCGTATGCAGCTAGATAAAAATAAGGGTCGGAAACTACTCCATTAGGTACTATTATATTATCTTGACATGACCTGGAATGCAAGGGGTGGGTCCATACACAAAATTCCAAAAAATAAAAAACTAAGACGCGGAATACGTTCGCCCCGCCTCTTTTTTATCTGGTAAGTCGACGTACGCACGGACGTAAAAATATCGCGGCGATTTTTTTTCGCGCACTAGATTTTCAACGCTCTGCTTAGCACCGAGAGTGCAAAATCAATTAGTGTTAAGTAGGATTCTCAACGCTCGGCTCAACAACGAGAGTTGAAAATCCAGTGCGCGATAAAATCCCGCCGCGATTGTATTACGCCCGTGATACGGGGGCTAACTCTCGGGCGTTCGGGCGTTTTGCAGTTTACGGTAGGTACCTACTGGTAACTTTCGGACGTTGGCCGCGGGAGTGGTTAATGTGACTACTGATAATAACAAAACGAGTTAACATTAGGTACAGTCAAAAAAAGAGATATCTAGGCAGGGTATACTAGCCGCCGGGGTCGCGGGTTGTTCGAAAGAGATACCGTGGCCCTGGCACGGGCAACTGAAGGAACACGGGTGGGTTTTAGTCAGTAAAAGTCTGACACGCCCTCCCGCTCTGCCCGGAGCGGGAGAAGTCATTTGATGATTTCCCATCCACAAAAAAAAAAAAAGGCAGGGTATACTATCATATTTGTGTGAATTGCTTTATGTTCAATTTTATATATATTACTTTGTTTTTGTATTACTCCTACATTGTAACACACCAACACAAAATTGTATATTTTCACGAAATTGAACATGAAGCAATTCACATACAAATACGTTAGTATACCCTGCCTAGATATCTCTTATGTTGATTGTACCTAGGAATCCCTATAACTTCTGTAGAAAGTCTTCCAGTAAGATAAAGGACCATCCGAAATATATTCATACATTTACTTAAAGTTTAAAAGCTATGTTAAGAAAGAAATAACACAACACAATGCGTTATTTATTTCAGTGCACAGTATTTCATTGAACTCCACAAAGTACACCAAAAAGGCAGTCCGGGGTGGCGAAGCGCGGTCATTCTTCTTTTGTTTTGTTTTTATGCTGTGGTCTGAGTGGGAATTAAAATCGAAAGGACGGCTATGAAAAAACGAGTTACCTACCACTCTCGAAAACTATCACGGTCTTATTACAAAACGAGGTTTTTCTTCTGTCACGGTTTAAATCATCGAGCCAGTTTTTGTAATAAGAACTTAGCTGTGATAGAAATACAGTTCTTTATACAAAATTGACAACTTAGTCTGGTACTAAGTTGTCAGTTTTGTAAAACTGACATCTTAATGTGTCGGAATAAAGTTCGAAATTCAAAAAAGGGTCCATGGTTTAAACCTGGATTTGAAGATGAACCTTGTTTTGTAATAAGACGGTCAGTGTTTTTTATGCAATACGTAGTATTATATCATACTGACTGAGGCACTCGTGGCTAAGTAATAACAGCCGCACGGGTCGATCCATCAGGTTAAACTACGCTTGCCGGGGTTGATCTGTGGAAGGCTGACCATCTTTACAAACCGAGACTCCTCCGTGCCTCGGAAAGCACGTTAAGCCGTTGGTCCCGGCTGTCATTCTTGAATATTTGACAGTAGTTACGAGTCGTCAGAAGCCCGAAAGTCGGACAACCAGTCTTACAAGGGTTATCGTATTACTCAGTTACTGGGTTGTGGAAGTCAGATGGCAGTCGCTCCATGTAAAATACTGGTATTTTTAGCATAATCAGACTATATTATGTTCCCACCTCAATGTAACCTACCACGCGGGCCCAGTGCGGGTTGGTAGATGTCACATGACTTAAAATTTTTGGTTCTAGGATATGCCGGATTCCTCACGATGTTTTGCTTCACCGTTTTGAGAGCAGTGATGTTGAAATTATTTACACAAAGTAAAGCGCCTGGCTGGGTTCGAACCCACGACCTACAATTCGTAAGTCGGGGTCGTTACCACTGGGCCACCACTGCTCTTGCGACTTCGCGTCACGCATCACGCATCACGCGTCACGTGACATGCTAATGTGACGTGTTGCGCTGTCAAGTTTTCACTTCTGTCGGCAGTCCCCATGACTGACTGTGATTTTTTTGGAAACAGTTTTTAAGATAACAATCACGTCTCTTTTACAGCCCCAAATTGTGTTACCGCTTTTTTTTTTGACATAAAACAAAATCACATCGGCCTTGCAATACGTTGCACCACACCCAATGTGTGGAGCTCCTAAGCTTTAATCAATCGCATAATGCCTTCATACCTCCGCATCCACAATATATCTAACTGGCACAGTGGCGGTACAGTCGACAAAAAAGAGAGAACCTGCCCAGAAAACAGTTTATTTGCATTCTTACGTTTCTTCAACCTGTATTCACTCAATGCTAACTAGAAAAAAATAAACATTATTATTGCAACCCACAGATAAAATTTAAATATTAAGTGATTTTATTTTGAAAAATTCCATAAAAACATTAAAAAAAAAAAACATTTTATTTCATAAACAAGAGGTACAGTCTGTTACATAGTAGGTTGACAGTTGGTTGGTTGGTTTGGTTGGTAGTTTGGACTATTAGAAATATTTTAAAACAAAAAACTTGTTTACAAAAAAATACAACCGACTTCCAAAAACAACACTACAAAGTGAAAAACAACTTTAATTTCGGAAGTCGGTGTCTAGTTAAATGTATTTTCGTTTTTGCCACCGACTTCCGAAATTAAAGTTATTTTTCACTTTGTAGTGTTGTTTTTGGAAGTCGGTTGTATTTTTTTGTAAAAAAGTTTTTATTTTTCACTTTTTAGCTGTCGTACCTACCCCACACAAATTCTAATACTACCTGCAAAAGAAACTAGAACATCATCCATATAAAAGTGGGGAAAAAATACGTATTATTGAAGCTAACTCAAAAACTACCGAAGCAAAGTTAATCAATTTTATATGGGACCAACTGTGATGACCCTCTCGAATAAAACAAAAAAAATCCAAATCGGTCTAACCATTTTTGAGTAATCGGGGAACATACATAAAAAAAAAATAAAAAAAAAGGTTCCGACGAATTGAGAACCTCCTCCTTTTTGAAGTCGGTTAAAAAGTGGAGAAAGCTGTCCAACCGTTCTCAAGTGATGCGCTTACCAAAGAACAACATTTAGTTTTTAAATTTTAGAAGTACCTAAGTATTAATTTCACAAGACGTAACTACTGATGGCTCCTGATTTAGATAGGTACTGCAAATACATAAATATAGAAAAATGCTTATTTAAATTGGCACAAAAACACTTGAAGGCGATATGTGATTAGAGTAATCACTGTAAATGTGTAGAAAACGAACGAATGGCATTTAACTCTAACAACAGCATACTAAAAGGATTTGCAGTTAGCTGCCTAGTTAAGTATCTCTTTTGTTGCCTGTACTTAACTGCATTGTCAGAGCATCGCGTGGCGTGCCACAAGGCACGGCTCGGGCCGCTCCTATTGTGCCACGCTTCGTCGCCTGCGAGCCGTCACGCTATGGGTGACTATCTGTTGTATCTCGTATCGAAGGCTGTCATTTATAGTGACTGAGATTATTGAGTTGAGATACCAGCAAGTAATGACGTAATCGTTTTGGTAGTTACAAGCAAATGTATCATCTAGTTATTGGGGTGCATTAAAAAAGTGTTTACGAAACTGAAAACGTCTGACGTACCTACACGAGCTTTGCTCGCTTTGATTAGCACCTAATATTTTCAGCCTATAACCTATTCTCGTATAAGTAATAATACCACGTACTATTTATTACAAAAGGATATATCTCCATAAACTGGTATCCGCAACTCCACGACAATGTTTAGTCTTTAGTTATCCGAAATAAAATGATTTTATTTATTTAATGCGCGTATTTTGCTTATGAGTGGGACAATCGACTATTCGATCCACCCCAGCTCCTCGAAGAAGGCCAGCAGCGCCTTGATATTACTGACAGCCTCACGGAGGGTACCTGGGTTACCGAAGTATGCGGCGACTACCGAGCAGTTTAGAAGCACATGAGCTGCTGTCTCGTCGTCCTCCATGCAGGCCATGCACAACGGACACTCTGTGACTCTTATGACAAAGAGGTGTTTATTAAATGACCCATGGCCAGTTAAAGCAGCTGTAACTAACTATACGCAACTGTTGTTTAGTTAGTCGGAGAACCTGTTTCGTGAGGCGGCCATCAATTGTAGGGAGTGCTTCTTAGCCTGCCTACACTCACCTTGGTCCGACCATAGTTTGTGACTCTATAAGTTTTTAAAACGGTGTGATTTTTTTCTTTCATGAGAAAAACTATTATTGCTGTCATGCTCCATTTACAAGTCCCTTTATAACATGCAAGCATGCACGCTTTAGTTGGTTTCTGCTTGCGACATATTTTATAATACTGTGTCAATTGAGAAAATCTAACAAAGGCTTTAGTTCATAGACTTTGCTTTGGGTCTATTAAACCAGCACGCAACATGATTTTAACCATAACATCACGCATTTATTTCCCGAAGGGCTTAGAGATTACTTATTTACCGTTTATTTGTAACCACATTAGGCTGACTTCATAAACCTAAGTAATTCTATTTGACCTTTCAGTAAAATTAGAAATTGATTAAATGACTCGTAATAACTAGGTAGTGCCGCAGGCCCCTGTTGTTTTCTGCTTAGTATGAAAATACCTCCACACTTAGTAAGTATTTAATTCACATCAATTGACAAATTGCCAGTGTAGTATCGACTGTATGTCATTAAACTCGATTTCCTTATTTAAGAAAGAAAGAATGAAAAACGTTTATTTGGACACAGTTCGTGTAACACAAAAAACAAAAGAAAAAAAAAATGAAAATAATGTTTTAACAACAATAGTGTGTGTCTTTTAATACTTAGTTCACATCTTTCTTTGACATTTTTGGGTCCTAATAGGTAGCTTGTGTCTAATTGTTGTTGTTGTTGTTGTTGTTGTTGTTGTGCGAGTGTTTTGTGTTGTGTCTAGGTCTCTATGAAATCAAAAAATACTTTGGAGAAACAAATTCAGTATAAGCTTCCAAAAATCAGCTTTTTTGTACAAATTTTACATGAATTTTGGGCGTTCATAATGTACTCGTAAATTGTAAAAGTAAGGAAAAGATCATCATGAAAACCTCGCACATGTTATTGAAATTCTAAGTGACAAAAATTTATTTCACAAACTTTGAAGGCTTAGTACCTTTTCACACGTCCCGGTTGCCGGGTAGACGGTGCCGGGTACCCGGCAGCTAAGTGTATGGACAGATACGTTATCTTTCACACGTACCGGCGTAATCTGCCCGGCGTTCCCATACATTTAGCCGCCGGGTATCCGACACCGGCTACCCGGCAACCCGGTCGTGTAAAAGGCACATTACTCAAAAACACGTATTTCCTGGAACAAGTTTTATGAAATTTCCGCATACTATTTTTAGTTCAATGTTATCGCGTTCTCACTCACTTGTTAGTAGTTTTCACTTGTGCTGAATGAAACAACAAGCTTTTCGGCTATGCTCGCATTGACTATAGGCGGACCGGGAAGGGCCCTCTTAAGAGCGCCATCTCGTCATATACTTATCATACAAACACTCGTATGTGATTATGGCGGTGTAACACATCTTTCTTTTAAATTTTTGAACTAAAAGTTATCTTGTGCACTATACCATCTAGGTTTCTATAAAAGCAAAAAAAAGAATAATTTGGAGAAACCTAAAAATCTGCTGTTTTACACAAATTTTATCTTTTTTTTTTCGTGGGGAAATCTTCATGGATATCCGCCGTCTGGGAACAACGGAGGGATATTTCGGACTCCTACCGACTAAAACCCCACTGTTCCTTCTATTAGCATGAGTTGGGGGCCCAGGAGATACTTGTACATTCTGATCTGAACTGTGGCCGTTTATAATGTACTCATAAATAGTAAAAGTAAAGAAAACATCTTCATAGAATCCTCGCGCTGTATGTAATGGAGATTCTAGATGACAAACATTTTTTCACAAACTTGTAAGGCTTACTCAAAAACACGATAGACGGACCACGAAGTGCCCTCTTAAGACAACAAATCAAAATTTGCAAGTAGATAAACACTGTTTTCGCTACTAAATATCACACAAAAATCACATCAAAGTAGCACAAACTCCAAACAGCAGAATTATATTAATTAACAGCACAAGTTAATTAAATTGAACTCCGCTAACTGAACGATTAAAAGACATCAAATTACATCTCAAACAATATAGTTTGATTAAATTAGCAGACTAGGGATTTGCGCAGCTGGATTAACTGTAGGTACTGTGGAAGAGAGTCTGGTTCTGACATTCTGAAGTTCCGAAAATAAAGGGCTGACTTCGCGATCAGCACATCTAAGTTTCCTCGAATGTACCTACGCCACTCGTCTCAGCGTTTGCAATTCCTGGCCCAGTATGTTATGTTAGTATCTATTTATTTGTTAGGAGCTTCTAACAAAAAACTTTTTTACAAAAAAATACAACCGACTTCCAAAAACAACACTACAAAGTGAAAAATAACTTTAATTTCGGAAGTCGGTGTCTAGTTAAATGTATTTTCGTTTTTTGCCACCGACATCCGAAATTAAAGTTATTTTTCACTTTGTAGTGTTGTTTTTGGAAGTCGGTTGTATTTTTTGTAAAAAAGTTTTTATTTTTCACTTTTTAGTTGTGTACCTACCCCACACAAATTCTAATACCACTATCTGCAAAACAAACTAGAACATCATCCATATAAAAGTGGGGAAAAAATACGTATTATTGAAGCTAACTCAAAAACTACCAAAGCAAAGTTAATCAATTTTATATGGAACCAACTGTGATGTATACCCTCTCGAATAAAACAAAAAAAAAATCCAAATCGGTCGGCCATCTTCGAGTAATCGGGGAACATACATAAAAAAAAAATTAAAAAAAAAAAAAAGGTTCCGACGAATTGAGAACCTCCTCCTTTTCGAAGTCGATTAAAAAATAGGTACGATCATCACATATTACCTTTAACATTATAGCTTCTGTCTGCGACTTTGTCCGCGTGAAATTACTTGATTTTTGCTTAGCGCTCTTTCTGACTTTTTTTATTTTTGCTCGGCTCCTTAAGGTAAAAAAAAATTTCAAATCCGACTGGTGGTTCTAGAGATTAACGCGTTCAAACAAACAAAAAAAACAAACTCTTCAGCATTATTATCAGTATTTAACAACTGAAACAGGTACACAACATAAGTATAACTTCACCATATACCAATGCGAAGGGGTGGTTCTTATCTTTGTATGTATATAATATTTGAACAGGCTTCAGGATGCTTTCCTTAGTGTTTCCTTTTCCTACCTGGTTCAAATTCCGCGCCTCTTGCGCTCGCTCTCCGCTGTGAGTGCTTCAAGGACAACGCATCGCTCCCGCCATCTGACGGCGTGAAGAAAACAACTCAGTTCGAACTCAACAAAAAAGACCGGCCGGTCTAACCGACGCGCGTGGTGGAAAAACACACTAAAATATGGTGAAATACGACTGCTACTGATACAGTGTGGTGATCCCCTGGCTCCCAGTATCCCGTGAGTACCTGACCTCTTTCAGTTTCTCATTCTCTAGCCTGTTTCTGAGTAGGAAACTTCAAAAAGCGTCCTTGGCTAAACGCGATACTCAATCAATATTAAAATGACAAATTATAAAATAGCAAGTCGTGTGGCCCATGGTATTTTCCTTCGCGCAAAATAACGACCTTCTATATAAACTTTCATCCCATATTTAACCCCTTTAGGGGATGAACTCTTTAAAAATCCTTCCCACTAGCTCACTCACTCTCTCATCACTTTATTATTTAAGGAACCCTTGTGCATAACATGTCGTACTTCTAGACTCAGCGGCATAATAATTCCTTTATTGTCAGGCAACTAAGGCCCATAGATAAAATGCACAAATTATTGTTACAAAATAATAAACTAATACATATTAAAAACATTAACAAACATAAAAACTACTGCACACGAAGTGACGGCGTCACTACTCGGCGTCGGGTGCTGTGAACAACACAAACTATCATTTCAGGATACCTATCCCAAGGCGATAGGATGGTTCTTAACTTACATATAAAATTACTAATTATAAAACAATAGCTCCATACAGTATGTATACAATATGTCACGTCTTTTATGCGGGATTATAGAGACTTTTCATTAGGAGGCCCAAGTCCACCAGAATTACAGTATGATGTCATGTCATGATGACTCATCATGTTCAACATGTCACTACCAAACAGAGAAAAATACAGAACAAATTCTCGCAGAACATTAGCTTGCATTATTAACGCTAATAAACGTCATTACATAGATAATCAGAACATGTCATACATAATAGTTAGTGAAGACGACCCTTTACGTCCTTCCCGACATACTGTTTACTTAAAACCGTGGTTTACTTACGACAATTTCAATAATTATATTAACAAACAAATTAACGTCAGAGATGAGAAACGTATTATATGTAGGAAAACTATTTCACAAAAAAATACAACTGACTTCCAAAAACAACACTACAAAGTGAAAAATAACTTTAATTTCGGAAGTCGGTGTCTGATTAAATGTATTTTCGTTTTTGCCACCGACTTTCGAAATTAAAGTTATTTTTCACTTTGTAGTGTTGTTTTTGGAAGTCGGTTGTATTTTTTTTTGTGAAAAAGGTTTTATTTTTCACTTTTTAGTGGTTCACATGTAAAATACTGGTATTCAGCTGCATCCGGTTAGACTGGAAGCCGACCCCAACATAGTTGGGAAAAGGCTAGGCAGATTGATTGAGTGGTTCACATGTGCTTACCTCTTCACAGCGTACCGGCGTGATGTTATGTTATGAACTGGTGTAAACAATAGACAGACATGACATTTCAGCAATCCCAGTCCATTTGCTATCATTTATTGAGGAGTTCCGTTGCCTATCTCAGAAGTTCTTCATCAGATCTTTACCAAATTGAAATGGGACCATTCCGAGAAAGTACTCTTCCAAAAACTATCCAAATCGCTTTAAGTGTGCCTATAAAATTGGAAGAGTTCTCTCTATTTCTCCAGGATCCCATCATCAGATCCTGACTTGATGATCATGGGACCACCTGGGAAGTATACCCTTTCAAACAAACCAAAATCCAAATCGGTCCAGCCATCTTCGAGTAATCGGGGAACATACATAAAAAAAAATAAAAAAAAATAATAAAGATTCCCACGAATTGAGAACCTCCTCCTTTTTGAAGTCGGTTAAAATACATAAATGGCTTTGAATAACATTGCACATTGATTCAAGCAAAGTGGTCAATTAATAGTAACAGTTCGTTGCCCCTTGTACGAGGATTTGCAGGAAAATAATAACACTGAGGCTTAGATAATTAAGGTCAAGAACGAGCTTACATCACCTATAGTTGCTTGAATTTATCACTAATGCCTACATTTGCCAGGCGAGGTGATCTTTGAACATCATCATCTGCCTAGCCGTTTCCCAACTATGGAGTCAGCTTCCAGTCTAACCGGATGCAGCTGAATACCAGTATTTTACATGGAGCGTTTGTCTATCTGACCTCCAAAACCCAGTTACTGGGTAATACGATACCCAAAGAACAGATAAAGAGTTATCTGATCTGTGACGATACCCCTTGGTAAGACAGGTTGTCAGACATTCGGGCTGCTGACGACCCGTAACCACTGTCAAAGATCCACGAATGACAGCCGAGACCAAAGGCTTAACGTGCTTTCAGAGGCACGGAGGGGTATTGTTAGTTGGTACCTATCCATCAACCGCAGCAAGCGAAGCTTAACCTGATCGATCGACCTGTGCGGCTTTTATTACTTAGCCACAAGCCCCTCATTACTTAGCCATCCACAAGCCCCTCGGTGATCTTTGAACCTTTAGCAATATTTCCACATAACCATTAATTATAGTAGGTTCTTGTGAGGTTTTCCAAAGTTAAACAGTGAAAGTTTGTGAGCTGAAAAAATGGTAAAGGAATATGTCATGGACTGGACAGCAATTGCAAACAAACAGTTAATGTGGGATATAATCCATCATGCTGGTGACAAAGGGCATTTTGATGAACTGGTAACTTTACCAATTGTAGATCAAGAAGCCCAAGAACTAGAAGAAAGTGATAACAGTAAAGTGGTAAATAATCCCTAGGAACCTATTTCAAGTTTTGACCTTGCTCTCAGTTAGAAATATCTGGCTATATTGGTCTCCAATATAGCCAGACCTTACTAAGAATTGTTAGAAGTAGTAAACTAACAACTCTATTTTCAATTTCCCAAGGAACTACTCCACAAAGTGTGCTCTTAAAGATACGCTCCATTAAAATCCTACTTAAAATTAACGACACCATAAAGTTGACATCATTTTCTGCTTTCACGGAGCATTTTCTAATGGCTGTGAACATTTCTGATGGAAAACGGTTGAATATAACTCATAGTTTGCACATTCTGTCCTTGAGTGCCACCAGCGATCAAGATAGTTACATAAAATAAATTACTATTACCCCCGACTGGTGTACCAATACATGTGCTAACCTCGTTTTGTAGTCAGCCGTCCGACGCCATAGCGTACGCGCGTGTGTTATTGTATGTCTAAACAGAATTGCGAAAACAAAATAAACTTCGTGGGTTTGATATGTTTCACTTTCAACGCGTTCGGAGTTCAAAAATGTAGTGTTGGTGGTTTTATTCAGTGCCAGTGTTATCCTGTTCTAAATATAAATTGCAAAAATTTAGTGAAGTGCGCGTGAAAGTGAACGATAGCCTGTTATTTTGGGACGCTATCTAAAAACAGTTTGACGTATGATTTGTTTTAATTGATGAATATTAAGCTTTTCATTACGCATTTAATGGTATAAGCAAAGTCGGAAAAATCAACGTTGTAAAGTGTAATGAAGCTAAAACTAAAGTTTTCAAATTTTTACGAACTACAAAGAACGGAGTGAAGAATTATTATAAACAATAATAAGTATAACAGTATGAAATAAAGCATATACGATAAAAGTAGCGATGAGGCTAAACATAACTAAAATAAATTGCAAAGAAAAATATAAAACAATTTAACTGCCAGTTTCGGCGTTCAAAAGCAGGTTCCAAGTTTCAGAGGGCATTCACGTAGGTCACCAAACCAGTCTTGCAGTTATCCGTAATAATCCATACCCTACGTAAAAATTAGATCTGCCTTTATATAGGTACCTTTATACTTTCCTTGTACTTCTTACAATCTTAAAGTTGTCTAGATGAAATTGCTTTGATAGACCTACCTGGGGGACCGAGGTATGCTCGGGTGAATATAGAGAAACGGAATTTTCTCAGGAATGAGACCTAGCCAGACCGATTTTTTGCCCCCGTAAACCCCCAACTTTCATCGAAATCGTTACAGCCGTTTTTGAGAACGTGATTACAAATATATACAAATATTGTCTATAGGTTAACGCCGATAGTACTGTCATAGGTTTGTTATTTCCTATTGTTCTTCTTTTCCTGTATAATACAGTATATCAATATATATACATACTCTAATAGTATTAAAATCTTGCATTACATACTAAATATTGACTACTATAAACATAAAATAATCTTGGACAGAAAAACACAGCTGTCTTCTTATCTCATTAATTTCATAAGAAAACATACACATTCTGATTGTGTAATTACTAATTACATACGTATTTATTTATCATCACACCACATGTTTATTAAATACGACTGCAAGTCTGCTACCGACTTTTTCTGCAGCCATTACCGTATTTCTGGATAAGTGTCTTCGACTTTTCCTTGTGTCCTGTGTTGAAGAAGGAATGCCATCCAAAAACGGATACTTAACTGCATCCTCATTTTGAGTAAGTTTAACCAGCTCAATTTGAAAAAATCTGCTTCATTAAAAGCCTGGTTTCCGAGACTTGTCGATTTTGGAACTGGTACGTAGTATTCGTTCGAAAATCCCGATCCAGATTGCCAACTATACAAGGTGTAACATAAATAACGCACAACCTCTTAAGGGGTCATTATGCTCATCACTATGAACAACTTTTACTATGGGATCAAACCGCAATCGCGAAAAAAAAATCAGCTGTTCAGTACATTTATCCACATCAAACTCGTCAAAATGTAGGGAGCAGCTGATTTTTTTTCACCGACACACACCGACTTCCGAAATTAAAGTTATTTTCACTTTGTAGTTTTTTTTTTGGAAGCATGTTGTTTTTTTTTTTTGTAAAAAAGTTATATTATTCCTAGATATACTAACTGCATGCATGATTCAAAATAATACTCTATAGTAGAAATATTTTTAACGTAAATGACTAACTAACTAACTATACAAATAAATACAAAACAAAAGGACACTTAGGCGTCGAAGTACTCGTCCGCATCGATGTCATCCGGAAACGTGCCCAGAAGACTGGCAGCATTGCCACGTTGAATGGCAATGCTAATTCTTTGGCCAAAGAACGAGCCAGCCCTCTGGTCACGTGAAGCCTCGACTAGTCGGCGAGAAATTTCCTTAAAAAGTAGACGCGCACTCGGGCCCCATGACCCGAGCGTTTCGACCCCAAACGGCTCAAAACTGTAATTACCTATAAGGTTACAGTATTTGCGCCGCTTGAGGGTCTCAGCAGCCGCAGCAGCGGCGCCAGCACAGCACGTCGTGCTTGGAACATGAGATGGCGCAAGGGTGTCGACACAGGTTGCGTCCCACACCAGAGGCCTACCCATCTTCCAAGGCAACAACGTCATGCCATCTGGTCTCTTCCCATCGTCACGTACCAAGCCGTTTGGTTCTAATACCGCTGGTACGCCGGCGGTAACAAGAGCTCGACGAATAATGTCGTTGATGCTGGCGTGCCGTGCTATGCGCGACCTGCGCTCCTGTAGCAGGACAAGCCATGGTGCCCGAGACTGTCGATAGATATATGATATATTCCTAGATATTATGTTCTCTGGCTAGATTAGCAACTACTATATACCTACCCAAGTTTGCACCAGTAAGTCAAATACTTTGTGATTTTTAGAATTTTTAATTGCGAATCTTTTACAAATTCAATCAGTACGACAATTTATGAGCAATTGTTCCTGCGTCAATTAGCAGACACAGGGCACAGGGCCTCCAGACTTGCGGCAAGTGTTGGAAAAACCGTCTTTCATTAGGCTGATTATGACGTAGTTTAGATGCGTAGTTATCACGTATTATATATTAATTAAAATATTACAATATCCAAATGTCAACTCAAAAGGTTATCAATATCAAACTAAGTCATCATCATCATCTTCTCAGCCGAAAGACGTCCACTGCTGGACACAGGCCTTCCGCAAGCACCGCCACTTCGACCGGTTCTGTGCTTCCCGCATCCTGAAACTTAAAAATACCCACATAATTATGACAAGCAAAGAAAAAACTAGAATCTAGTGCGACTAGAATCAATATTATTTTTTTTTATACTTTGTCTTTATAAGTGTCTTTCATGTGCCTATTTGAAACAAATGATTTGACTTTGACTTTGAAACATTTCATTTTTTGTTTGTTCATCCTGCTCGCAATTTGCAACACATCATATTTGCACACAATGTTTTTTGTGCACCTTACATGGCATGACTATAATAATAATGTTTTACGTTCTAAGTAACATATGAGATCTATTACCATCAATCAATATTAGAATCTATTGTGAATCGACAGTAAACATTGCAATATCATAATTTAATAATGAAGTTTTTAGGAGGGGCTCGTGGCTAAGTAATAACAGCCGCACGGGTCGATCCATCAGGTTAAGCTACGCTTGCCGCGGTTGGTCCGTGGATGGGTGACCGTCTTTACATACCGACACTCCTCCGTGCCTCGGAAAGCACGTTAAGCCGTTAGTCCCGACTGTCATTCGTGGATCTTTGACAGTCGTTACGGGTCGTCAGAAGCCCGAAAGTCTGACAACCAGTCTTACCAACGGGTATCGTATTACCCAGTAACTGGGTTGTGGAGGTCAGATAGGCAGTCGCTCCATGTAATATACTGGTATTCAGCTGCATCCGGTTAGACTGGAAGCCGACCCCAACATAGTTAGGAAAAGGCTAGGCAGATTGAATAATGAAGTTTTTAAAGATGTCTAATACCAACTTCTAATAAGGCTTGTAATAGACTCGACCCCTATTACATGAAATGTGGGTGTACTATAGGTACACCTCTGCCTAACTTCTTCGGGGGATACAGGCGTGATGTTAGTTACAGAATGCTTTATTTTTATTTAATTCCTATGCGCATGTATACAGAAAAAAAAACTGCTGTTCCCTACATTTTGACGAGATAAGCGAACATATATGTAGGGAACAGCTGACTTCTTTTTCGCGATTTCAGATTAGGTCCCATAGTAAAAGTTGTTCATAATCATGAGTACAATGACCCCTTAAGAGCCCATACTACCTCAGAGCTATTTATCTCGCTCGCACGAGACTGCAGTCTGGGCGGTGCTGGGCGCCGATAATTGCTTTTTACGGTGAAAATATTAGGGTCATTTGAAAAAAATAAGACCTGCTTTATAGTTAGTTCAGTTATTAGGCAAAGTTTTATGATCTAATTTGAAGTATTTTTTGAATACCAGCGGTTTATTGTTCGGTTTGGAGGTAACTTTGGATTTTTTTCTATTGAGAAAATTTTATGGAATCGTGTTTTCGTCAAACATAGAACTTTACCATATATTTATTTTAAAATTAATGCTGCAGTATTTTTGACATAACGGAGGATCATGCTAAGCCATTTGAGGTAGTATAGACTCCTAAAAGGATGCCCATGAATTAAATTTTGTATAGATAAGTATAGTCATGCCAGGAAAAACTGTTTTGGTACTGTTTACCTTCATGAACGCGTTGCTAACGAAATTATCACATTTTGGTAAAATTATCACGTTATGTTTAAGTAAATTACTACCTATTGGTCTAATTATAGACTGCTCGCCGATATTATTACCTAAAGATTTGTTTGTGCTTTAGATAAAAGTTCAATAACACAGACAAGTTCAATGTTTTTAAATGAAACAACGACGGAATGAAAATACTTACATTTATTAAAATGCTTCTCAAACTACTCATTGAATATGTCCAGCCTTTCGTCTTTGGGCCAGTATGTCACATGGAGCGACTGCTTATCTGATCTCCACAACTTAGTTACTGGGTAACACAATACCCCTTGGTATGCTTCTCAAACTACTGTTTAATGGATTTAAATGGAGTGGGAAAACCTTACTTTTGAAAATGTTCCAAGAAGGCGGAGTCGCGTTTACACCTTAAAAAGGAGCTGAAAAAGTGTTATTTGTGAAGATTTTTTCTTCAAAATGGGTACATGTAAATGATAACTTTGCATGAGAGAGTGTTCAACGCACGAACGACATAGAAAAACGCGAGGGTTGCGTAATCCAATTCGGCTCGTCAGTTATCTCAAAAAGTTAGTATAGTATAGTAGCAGTACAGTAAAGTGTTATCTCTTGACACTATCTAAAAATAATTATTTAATTTTGACCTATTCTCAACTTTTAATAATTCAGGGCACATGTGTGCGTCATCTAATTCATAATCATTCAGCCAATTTCGGTCTGATTTTGTAACAAACAAACAAACAAACAAACTACCGAAACCCGTTCTTATCTACTCAATTCTCGCGTCAAATTAATATCGATCTTTTAGTTCAAAACCCTCATCCTAAATGAGCACTCCAAAGTTGCTGACAAAGCTCTCAAAACAGGGTCATAAGTGGCGCTACGTAGGCTTTACAAGTTCTGAAAGACGCTGAAAAAAGACTATCAAGGTCACAGTATATCTGAAAACATCACCCCTGTACTCCTAGAAGTGCTTGGCAGAACTGTAAATGTAGGTAGAAAACACATATTATACCAACCGCCATGCCAGTCCAAGGCGACTGAAATTCTTTAAGAATGGCTACGGGTGGTCAGAAGTTTGATAACCAGTCGCGTTACCCAGTAAACTGGGTTGTGAATGTTAGATAAGCAGTCGGTCCATGTAAAGTAGGTACTGGTATTCAGCTGCATCTAATTAGACAGGAAGCCGACCCTAACGTAGGTTGGGTTTTAAACATTGTATTAAGTTAGTTTGTAAGGTCTTGTTTGAGCCATTGTTGCCTGAAATAAATGTTTACTAAAAGGCTACGCAGATGAGGAGGCGACCCTATTGCCATAAACAGGGCATCGATCTAAAAAATGAGAATGAAAAAAAAACAATAATTTATCGTTATTAGGAATTTATTAGCCGGAGAGTGAAAACGCCCTAGAAGATAATAGACTGACAAATAGGTCAGTCAGACTGACCTATTTGTATCTATTTTTGGTCTAGGAAAGGTCTATATAATATAAACTATAGACTGGCTCAGTCTGAAGACATTATTAATAGGACCTGCCAATTTCTTTTGGTCAGGGGCAGTTCAGGGATGTATTTATTTATTAAAGAACACCAACAGCATATACATTCAGCTAAAGCATACACAAATTATAGGTGTTCGCACGGCTACAGATCAAGCTATACATTTCCAGTATAAGCTGATCTCGCATTGTATAGGATTTCCATACAATAAGAGGTCAGTGTAAACTGGAAATTTATAGCTAGTTTTTAGCATTTGTATTAAAATTTTAATACAAATGGGGTACCCAATTGATGCAGCCCACTGTACATAGCTTTTTAAGAAAATAAAAGACATTGGACAGAAGTTTTGTCCGCGTGAAATCAGAAATACATCATCATGAGATTTGAGGTCAATTCTAACTTATGGAGTTGTATTGCTGATTCTAATTATTGTAATTCTGTAAAGCCATATTAGTTACGGGCGCGAATAATATTTTAATCAACATACAACCTGACTGACCTGCAAATTGCAAAAAACGTAAGAAAATTTTAATTTCGCGAGCTGCCCCCCCTTAAGAAAAAATTCCATGTATGTTATTTTCTCTAATTTTATTGGGAGACGGGAATAATAATATTCTATTGCAAATAAATATTTGCAAATCATTGGAAATGTTACAGAGGAACTTTTCATCGTATTTTGAAAGCTTCCCTCGGCTTTATTGTACTCTAGTTTTCCCGCACAACTCTTAACGACTTTGCAATGAAATAACATCCAAGAAATTGTTTCCCAACGGCCCTGCTGCCGACAGGTGCGGCTTCACTGCACCTTTATAATAAAATTTTTGATTTAGATTAAAAACACTCCCTCTATTTTATACAATACAGTCCTTATTTGAATAACCATGACTATGTAAATTGAGGGGCTCGTAACTAAATAATAACAGCCGCACGGGTCGATCAAAGGTTCAATCCATTACATATCGAGACCCATCCGTTCCTCGGAAAGCACGTTAGTCGTTACGGGTAGTCAGAAGCCTAAAAGTCTGACAACCAGTCTTAGCAAGGGATGTTGTGTTACCCAGTAACTGGGCTGTGGACTGGTCAAATAGGCAGTCGCCCATGTAAAATACTGGTATTCAGCTGCATCCGGTAAGACTGGAAGCCGACCCAAACATAGGAAAAGGCTACGCAGATTTATTAACTATTCAATTTACTTAAATCTTTTCTAAATCAACGTCGTATTGATAGTTCGAGAATATTGTTAGTCATTGACGCTTATTGACCGAGCGAGCGTAGCGAGTGAAGCGTCTGCGCTTCAAGTCTTGCGAAATTTGCTTTCGTCTGTCTGCTTGTTGCTACTCCTCTACAGGTCGTAAGTATTTTAAAACCGATCTGGACGAAAGATGGTATACAGGTTTTACTACTTTATAGATTTTTTTTGTCGTCGGGGATTTTTTATTAGAGGACTACTTCCTCCTGGAGGAGGAGGAGCTCGTGGCTAAGTAATAACAGCCGCACGGGTCGATCCATTAGGTTAAGCTACGCTTGCCGGGGTTGGTCCGTGGATGGGTGACCATCTTTACATACCGAGACTCCTCCGTGCCTCGGAAAGCACGTTAAGCCGTTGGTCACGGCTGTCATTCGTGGATCTTTGACAGTCGTTACGGGTCGTCAGAAGCCCTAAAGTCTGACAATCAGTCTTTCCAAGGGGTATCGTATTACCCAGTTAATGGGTTGTGTAGGTCAGATAGGCAGTCGCTCCATGTAAAATAATGGTATTCAGCTGCATCCGGTTAGACTGGAAGCCGACCCCAACATAGTTGGGAAAAAGCTAGGCAGATTGACTACTTCCTCCAAAAAGGGGCAAAAAGGGGGCTACTGGATATCTCCGCCTTATGAGATACGATTTCGATGGTTCTTTTTTCATTTGAAAGGTTTTAAGTTACCTACTTTAAATTGGTCTCATAAAAATTTGGTGAAGAAATTATTAAAAAAAAAACATGGTAACTAAATATCCCGTTTTAAATAATAATAATAATAATAATAAAGTTTTATTGACCATAAATTTAGGTTACAGTACACCGGTAATACATATTTACTTATTACTTACATAGTATAGGGCAAACTCACTTATGTTCAACTACACTAAGTTAGAACTTATATATAACAAGTAGCAACGGGAGTAGAAGAACAGTTAAATTATAATAATGATAACAACAAGTAAAGCAATGGCTCACATACTTCATAAAATATAAAAATGCCCAATGACGGTATACAGAGAAAAGTTCTTTACCTCCCGTGCTAGTCAAGGACTGTGTTACGGCAAGGTAAGATTCTCGCTCATGGAATAGTAGTCATAATGTAAACATGTTAAGACACTTTTTACCAAATACATTTGTTTTGCTGCATATCATAGATGACATTAACGAGTTACAAGCTTAGCGTAAACAAGTAGTATATGTAAAGAAATCAGACAATGCAACTCCCGTTATTTCAATGTAAACAAAGTGCTTTCACAAAAACAATATTTGTTTAGAATTTGTAATAAACAAGCGTGTTAAAAATAAAATAATATAAAACATGTTTATAAAACTAAAATAATAAAATTCAAAGTAAGAGCATATATTTTTTTTTTTTTTTTTTTTGTATTTTCAGCATGGAAATACGTTACAAGCGAAAAGTTCCAATGTAATGCATTTAGTGTACGTGTGTATATGTATATATTTATAATACAAATAAAGTTTGTGTACTAATCTTCAATTTATAATGATTACTTTATAGTGTATATATTTATCTATATATTACTTACATATATTCATATAATGTTTTTACTGTTTCTATAAACTTATTTAGTACTTATCAGTATTCAATAAAATATATATTTATAAATAAATAATTACTGACATATTTGTAAAAGTTTTTCAGTCTGTTCATAATCCAGGTTACTCAGAAACTCATCCAGAGCCCTTCTACACACAAATCTCGTCGTATCTTTAAGAGGTTTAATTTTACTTATGCGATTGTACAATAAAGGAGCCAAGAAATAAGAGAAACACTGTGCAAAAGTGGTTTTGCATGCTGGGACGTCATATACCTCATGCACTCTTCTGAGAGATTTGGAAACAGGTTTTTCATAGAAATGTTGTCTCAGGACTATTTTTTTGATAAAGAGTTGGCGAATATTTAGAACTTCAAACTCTTTGTACAATGCAGATGTAGGATATCTAAATTTTTTAAAATTAATTACTTTTAGTATACATCTATGGGCCCTTTCTATTTTTATAAGAGTACTTTTTCTAGCACCACCCCAGGCAGAGATACCATAAGTTACTATCGATTGGCACAGTGCAAAATAGACAGTTTTGTTAGTAGCTTTGTCTTTTAAGTTTCTTATTTTTTTAAAAATCGGTATTAGTTTACGAATGCGAGATTTTAGATTATGAATATGTTGTTTCCAATTTAAATTTTCATCGATCTCAACTCCAAGGTATTTTATACTTTTACTAGGAGATAAGACAGGGCACCTGCAAATACTTTTTGCAGAACAATTAGAGGAATGAGCCTTTAAATCAAAGTCTGTAGGTTGCAAATTATTCTTTATACTAAACGTTATAAATTTTGTTTTTTTAAGATTTAATGTAAGCAGATTGTTATCAAGCCATTCAATTATATTTTTAAGACCAATCTCGGCTGACGACTTAACATCACTCCATGTTTTTTGTTGAAATAAGATTACAGTATCGTCAGCAAAAGTGATCACTTTTGAACCGGGTAATTCAATGTTACAAAGATTATTAACATAAATCAAGAATAATGTTGGTCCAAGTACTGATCCTTGCGGCACACCGAAAACTACATTAAGCTTAGCGCTAAGGTTATTACCAATTTTCACTGCCTGGGTCCTATTATTAAGATAGTTTTTAAAAAGATCAAGTGGTACACCGCGAATACCTATAGCCTCCAACTTGCAAATTAGCAGAGGGATTGAGACAGTATCGAAGGCTTTGGCCAAATCCAGAAAAACACCAACACATTTATTCTTGTGGTCGAGATTACTAGCTACATTGGTAACTAGATGTTCAATCGCATCTATTGTTGATTTGTTCCTTCTAAAACCAAATTGATTATTAGAAAGAACATTATTTTTCTCCATATAATTTACAAGCCTAATGTTTATTAGCTTCTCCAGGATTTTAGCCATAGTAGGTAGAAGCGATATCGGACGATAATTAACGATTCTGTCTCTCTCCCCCGACTTGAAAACTGGTATAACAATTGAGTCCTTTAACACATTAGGAAACTTCCCACACGTAAAACATAAGTTGAATATGTGTGTCAACGGTTTACTGAGAAGGTTTACACTTCTTTTCAAGAACACAGAAGATATTCCATCCCACCCAGTAGAATTTGTACTTTTTAAGGACATAACAATTTCATAAACTTCTGTTTCATCAGTTTCCAATAACACAAAAGAGTTCATCGGGCTGTGTTTACATTTAAACTTTTGCACAAGATCATTTTCCGTAAGCTTTAACTTTTTTAAGATGTCAGTTGATAGTTTGGATGCCATATTAGTAAAAAAATCATTTACAAAATCGACCGATTCTTGAGGAGTTGATTTTATTTTTAATAATTCACAAGGCCCTTGAGATTTTTCAGAGTGATTTAGATTACATACACGCTTAATGACATTCCAGGTTTTTTTAATATCACTCTTACCAGTATTTAAATCTGCTTTATCGTGCTCATTTTTCAGATTGTGGAGAATACTATTACAATGATTTCTGTAACGCCTGTAGATAAGCTCTAGATCTTTATCATTAGGTGCCTTATTATGCCTTCTGTGCAACGTATCTCTGAACCTAATGCAACGCAGTAGACCAGAGGTTACCCATGGTTGAAAAGTCTGTCGCCTGTTTGGCACGGTAACCTGGTAACTGCTTTTTTGTCTGATTTCAGATAAAGTCTCGATGAGCAATTCAGTCGCTTTATTTGGATCTTGCAAAGTTTTTATATCAGTCCAATCAAAGTCCTTCATAAGTTTGAAAGCTTTCTCATAATTTAGTTGTAGCAGTGTCTTTTCTGTCCTTTTATACTTACTTTTCTGTGTTAAAGGAATAATACAGTATATACTACTGTGGTCAGTAACTGATGATTCACAGACTATTGTCAGCATTTTAGAATTAGGCTTTGCAAAACAGTGATCAATGCATTTATTGAGACGCGTAGGAAATTGATGGCTAGGTAGAAGACCGTACGTGGCAAGAAGATTCAAATACTCATCGGATTTCAGGTCAGTAGTATTGCAACTCACGTCAACATTTAAGTCCCCAGTTAGATAAACATTAGGTAAGTGTTTAATGTCTATTAGAAGTTCTTCCAAGGACCCAACAAAATTGGCGAGAGAGGCAAACGATGGTGATCTGTATATACAAATAAAAGCATGGCTTTTACCTATTTCTATCACCAAGCAGTCCGCATCGGCAAAATCTGGCTCATATACTGCGACATGTGGTAAATAGCTCCTTATATAGACAACTACACCACTGTTTTGGTTAATATGGTTTCTAGTATGAAATGAATCAAATTGCTGTAGTTTAGGTATCAAGTCTGAATTTTGTAGCCAACATTCAGTGAGAATAATTATATCATAGTCTATTTTACTCCTAGCAATAAAAACTTTAAAATCTTCAAAATTTTTATGTATGCTTCGTATATTTTGAACAATAATTCTAAGAGATGATTCCGTTCCAAGTTTGTATTGCGGAAACGCTTCTGGATCCTCGACCAAAAATGAATCACCAACGTTGATAGTATTGTCAACCTCGGTGACTACCTCATCTATGTTGTTACCCATAACAACCATATTTAACACTAATAGTAGTAAAATTATATTTTTGGTCGACGAATGTAGTTTCTGAAATCAGTAAGTTAATTTTATTACTGTCGGACATGAAGTTTGCATAGTGGACTGGTATTAATAATGTCATATAGATTTCTAAGTATGATATAAAAAATGAACTATAATAGTAGTATAAAAATATTATCAGATAATATATAATTAATAAAATGCATATAATATTATTGTGAGAGTTTAAAAAAGTATAAAAAATAGTAAACAAAGAAAATAAGTACCATATTTTCAGATGATTTTCAACAACAGCTAGTCATTCAGAGGTGAAATCCTTAAGTTGATTTAGAGAATTGATGACTATGGCAGGCTGTCCGTCTTCCTTACGTAGGAGTATGTTTCCTCTTGAGACCCAGCAGTACTTATATGAACCATTCTTCACCAGTTCTCGAGCGGCAGCCAAAATCTTTTTAGACATAAAAGTTAGAGACTCCGATATATAAACCCGTGAGAAAGCTCCGGTAAATCCTAAGATATTCGTACTTAATGGTTTATCTTTGTTGTCAGAGTTGTATTTTTTCACAGCTTTTAGCAGTACTTCTTTATTTTTAGTGTTTTGGTACTCAATAACAATAGGTCCCTTTTTCTTACCTCTTCTGTAAATAGCCGTATGTTCATCAATTGGTGGTATTTTTAGGGTCTTATATACGTTATTAACAATATTCTGCACGTCTTCATTATCGTGTTGTGGAATATTTCTTATTTCTATTGTGTTTTTCAGAAATTGTTTATGTAAAACGTTTACCTGAGTTTCCAATAGGTTAGTACGCTCTATAGCTGCTGCATGCTTTGTTTCAAGGGTTAACACCCTGTCGCGGATATCCTTGTAATTGGCAGCATTTTCTTTGAGTTGTTTTTTTATTTCGAGGTTGGACTGGAGTATCTCACTATTTTGCAGTTTAATTACGGCCATCTCAGTAGTCATCATTTCCTTGAAGGACTTTAGAAGGTCACTTTTTAGGTCCTCCAGTTGTTGTTCGTCAGGATTTCTCCGTTTTCTTGTGTTTATATTTCGTACACTTTCTTGGTCTTGTGATACATTTCCACGGGTAAGATCCGGATGCGACGAGGACTTAATCGGTGATCGTTCCATTTTATCTGGATTCCCTGCGTATACTACAACCGCTGGCAGACTCACGGCCGTACGTACAATCCGTGGCCTTGAAGCAGTGACAATTGCGTGCGGTGTGAGTGACGACGTCACACGTCCAGCTCAAGAAAGATAGCAGCGGCGCGGGCGGTACAGGAGCAGGACAGCAATTATGAGGTGGTTCCTTTTCCCTCGCGGGTCGCGGGTGCGCGGGCGCACCTCCGCTGCGTGGATGGTAGGTGTAAGCGAAAATGACAATTAGGCAGCCAAACTTATGCACTAGTATCGAGTAAAGTAAGCAATTTATTAATGCGGAGCAAAGAGTCACACGTCTGTTCTCGATGCGAGTTTAGGCGAGAAAGCCTATATAAATGTAGTCCTAAATAAATGTAGTCTTGCAAAAAAGTTTGTGCTAGCGAGGTCTATTGTTCCGCAGAACTACTAGTTATAAGTTGAGACAGGAACTGATGGAAAATACTGAAGAGGCCAAAACTTGTAACCAAATTCTGGGCTGACTCTATTTAGATTACCATTGATACGCTAAGAAGAAGTTGAGACCGCTTAAACATCAGGCTCTGGAGATTTTAAGTTTATTATTTGTGTCTTTCAGGTTTTCAGACCATTTGTCAGACTTCCAGGCTTCTGATTGCTCGTATATCAGCTTGTAAAGACAGTATAACAAACAAGGTTCAGTTTTAAAGTGCTCTCCGAGGTCCATAGGGATTCAAATGTAACTGTAAAGAACGGTCAGCCATGCACGGGCTGACCCCGCGAGCGAATCAATAGATCTGCGCGGCTGGGATAAAATTAAACTGCAACACTGCAACGGCTGCTCTTTATGAGACTGGCACATTGCACACACAGCGTTACTATGGCTTCTAAAAGAAAAAAGTCGGGAGGTGTCGTGGGACACTCGGTTTGGAACGAAGTTCCTTTCGCTGTACCTATATTCCAGTTACAATAAGATTAGACATTAAAACAAATCTTTTTTACAGCCCGGTCAACCGGTTTTGACTTCTATTGCGTTGGTAGCATGACAAATGGCAGTTGCAGTAAACAGTTGGTATTGTAACCTCTTTTTAGGGTTCCGTACCTCAAAAGAAAAAAACTGAACCCTTATAGGATCACTCGTGTGTCTGTCTGTCTGTCCGTCTGTCTGTCTGTCCGTCTGTCACAGCCAATTTGCTCCGAATCTAATGGACCGATTAAGTTGAAATTTGGTAAACATATGAATTTCTGTGACCCAAACACGGATGGGTAAAGTAAATAAATGAATTTTGAATATAGAGGCCACTTTTGGGGGGCAAATAAGAAAATTAAAAAAAAAAGTTTTGGAAACTACACCATGTGGCATGTCAAATGAAAGGGCTTACTATGAGGGTCTCAAATATATTTTTTTATAATGTTAAAATTAATTGTTTTAAAGTTATTTAAGAAAATAGACGAAAATTGACCATTCCCCCCCTTATCTCCGAAACTACTGAGCCTAAAATTTTGAAAAAAAATACAGAAAATAGATCTTTATCTGTAGATCACATGAAAACCAATAAGAAGTCTGTGGTTTTAAAATAACATGGTAAATCTATCAATATTGTGAGTACAAACTTACATTTACAGTTGGAATGTATGCGAGAACATGTTTTTCAACTACAATGTTAAGTTTGTTCTTAAGATAAGAATTATTCATCCCAACTACGGAAAGCCTTCATTGTGCGTGGTGCGACACGCACTTGGCCGGTTTTTTGCCTTTAATGCCGTCCTTAAGCCTACGGAATAGAAGTCAAAATCGGTTGAATGGACTGTAAAAAAGGTTTGTTTAAATATCTAATCTTATTGTAAATGGAGTATACTCGTATATTACTTTTACTGTTCCATCTGACGGAGTCTGCGTTTTGTTGCAAAAAAAAATACAATCAAAAAACTTGCTCTCTCTGCGGAAGACTAACGGAGTACGGGGGGGGGGGGGGTGGTTAATGGTCAGTATGTCCGGCCCGCGCACAACTTTATGTTAATTTTGAGGAAACTGCGATTTTTTGTATCGAGCCAAATTATGTCAACCGTGTTGTGGCCCTCATAATTTAATAAAGCAAATCTTCAATTTTTATTATTTTTGAGGACAAAAATTGATTTTGCGTACGCTTTTAAAGCATATTTAACGCGCATGACAATTTCTACCAGTAAACTCTTGCCGCAAGCTGCGTTAAAGAACCTCTTTCCAATAAAGACAAAAGAATAACGTAAACTGCGCCAGTCATATTAGGTATGTCACTCTCGGAATGCAATTGGAGACTTACCTCGTATTAGCACGAACATTGTTCCCATCGCGAGTAGAACCAGGATGAAACTGTCACAAGAGTACGGGAATGGGCACAAGGAAAGTGATACTTATGCCCAGCGGTGAGTGACGTCGGACTGGTCATGATGATAAGGATGCTCACGAATTAAGTGTAGCTCATCCAGTCAGCATTGTGATCGCGAGGCTAACTGCCTAGGCTGCAGACGTACATTAAATAATCGCCCCTAGTGAATGCTATTTTTTAACCGAAAAAAAAGGAGGAGGTTCTCAAGTCGACGCATTTATTATTATTATTTTTTTTTTGTGTATAACAATGCCTAACTTACATAAACAGCTCGAAGTTAGTCCCATGTGAAATTTATTAACTGCTTGGATAGTTTTTGAGTTAGCTTCAATAATACTTACGTATTTTTCCCAATTAGTCTAAGTGGATGATGTTTAATTTCTTGTTGCTGTAATTTACATAGCAGGTAGTGCAGTATTCGAATTTATGTACAGTCAGCAACAAAATTTGATTAACAGTTGAGTTTTCTTAATCTTAATTATTGAGAAAAATACTTCATTAAAATCGGAACAGATGTAAATTTTAAAGAAAATTAACTCTTATCTATTAAATGAAATGCTAAAAAGCAGGTTATCGTAGCATTTTGAGTTAACTTAGATGATGTCAAAAAGTCAAATTCTATTGCTGACCGTACCACAACTAAAAATTAAAAAATAAAAACTTTTTTACAAAAAAAAAAAAACAACCGACCGGAAGTCGGCGGAAAAAAACGAAAATACAAGCCAATAGCACCGAAATTAAAGTTATTTTTCACTTCATAGTGTTTTTTTTTTTGGAAGTCAGTTGTTTTTCTTGTAAAAAAGTTTTTATCCACTCGAATGTAACCATGAAAACTGAAATGTCTTTCGTTGAAGCATTCCCATATCTCTCCATGGATATAGCATAACATTAGCCTGAAGGCCGACTAGATTAGCAAATAACGGCTAACAGCGGTTTATCTGTACTAGTCCGTAACTAAACAAACATCTGAGTACACATGGAATTGTTAAGTATAGAGGCAAACAATGAACAATATGCACGCACGCAACTGTTATTGTTATCGTATGGATAATGACATGGGTAAAAGGTCCCCGAAACGATCGGTCGATCGAATTGTAAATATTGTCAACTTCAACGCAATTAAAAACAAATATCAAATGTGATAGACGATCAATTTGCGCATCAATCACGTAAAAATTGACAATAAATTGCAATTTATCGTTTCGGGGACTCTTAAGTTGCAGACACTTTATTTAGCCATACCACACCTTATCTGCATACCTAAAATTATAATGATTTCATAAAAAACATGGTTACGTTTTCGTTACGTTTATGGTTTACCTTTTGCAAATAATCATAATCGTAATAAAATTGTGTAGTTAGTATAATTTTCGTTTTTCATGTAGCTTGGATTCATACATCATTCTTCTGCCCTTATCCCAATCTATTTGGGGTCGGCGCAACATGTCCTTTTTTTCCATACTTCTCTATTATTCGTCATCTCGGTAGTCACCCCCTTTGTAGCCATGTCATCTTTCACACAATCCATCCATCGTTTCTTTGGTCTTCCCCTACTCTTATAGCCATCGACATTCATACTCAAAACTTTCCTCACGACATTTTCCTCACTCCTCCGCAGCTTGGATTCATACAGCAAAGTCGTAAGTCAAATTTGGTGGGCAAACCCGAAACATATACAGGGTTATTTTTCAATGACCAGCCAAATTTTCACAGGGTGTTCTACCCATGATTATGAACAACTTTCACTATGGAACCAACTTTGAAATTACGAAAAAAAAAAAACAGCTGTTTCATACAAAAGTTACCTACTCGACCAAAATGTATGAAACATCAGATTTTTTTTTCGTGATTTCAAAGTTGTTCTTAATCCCATGATTAAGGGTGTTCTACCCATATAGAACACCCTGTGAAAATTTGGCTGGTCATTGAAAAATAACCCTGTATACATGAATGAAACTACAAACCCATGAATACACAGACAAGTGTCAACGAAGTATTGACCTCGCACCTCAGCCAAATCAGCATAGGTACTAATTTCTTTGGCATACAGTACCTGTATGGTTTTCTGTATGGTCGTTACTTATCACACGGATGTTGGATTTGGATAGCCTCCCAGCACAGTAAATATCTATCTTTAGACAACGTGTCGTTTTGCATCCTCGTCAAATTTAAGGGTGTGATATAGACCATCAAACTGAACAACTTTTTCCATGGCATCAACATCGAAATTGTGAAAAAATAATCAGCCGTCCCATACATTTGCGTCGAGTAGGTATTGAAGTTTTCTATGGGACAGTAGAATTTTTTTTTTTGCGAATACGATGTTGGTCCCATGGAGAAAGTTATTCAGTTTGATGTTCTGTACCACACCCTGAAATTTGACGAAGATGCAAAACGACACGTGGTATAATTACTTTGTCCTGACTGGCTGACTGCTTCATCAACGCAAAGTCAAACCGCTGGGGCTAAGAACGTATAATTTTACATGCGAGTTCCTTTTTTGTTGTAGGGGAGCACTAAGAAGGGGTTTCTGGAAATTCGACCTTCAAGGGATGGATGGGATGGAAAAAGAGGGATTTTGTTTCTATGAAAAATCTTATTATTTTATGCTTGAAACTTGGCACGAATAATTTTAAAGTTAGTTTTTATTTTTTTCTAAACTTTAAAGGAGAATTGTCATAGTTTTTATGGAAGAATTTTAACGCCCGGTCCGATTAATTCGAAACTCAGTAATAATGTGTAAGTACCAGAGTTTTTTTTTTTATGTTTCTTTTTTTGGATTTGGATTTTAAAAAAAATGGTGGACTTGGTACGAAATTCACGCGGACTAAGTGATAGTTATCTTATATATTTACTCTGCTTCCAGTCTAACCGAATGTAGCTTTAACTCAGAATTTACAAGCGATTACTACTGACCTTCGCTCACTGTACTGGCACCATTTAATTGCAGACACATGACACATGATGGGCTCCTCCCTGCGGACGACTGGACATAACAGTCGTAAATTACTATGGATTTAATCAATTACTCCCAACTAGGTCTTATTCCATTGAGGAAACGCTGGTTTATATGGGCAATACGGATTTTATTGATCTAGGCTTTCCAATTATTGATACTATTGACGTGAATTAGGTACGTTTTGAGCACAGATACTATACTACATACGAGTAGGTATCCATTCTCTAGAGGCGTATTTTGATTGGCAGAATGAATACATTTGTAGTATAACTGACATTATTGTCGGAGGAGGAGCTCGTGGCTAAGTAACAACAGCCGCACGGGTCGATCCATAAGGTTAAATAAATAAATTGTTTATTTATCCAAAATAAATACACACAGACACAGTTCAAAAACAAATCAATACAATAGAATAAGCATATAGGTTTGCAAAATAGGTCTATGCATACAAAAATAGTGAACCCTGTCTCTTAAACTAGGAAGAAACCTGTATCTTAAGAGACAGTGATCGGCCAAAATTTAAATTGAGTAAAAACTAAAAACTTACAAGAGTGAATGAAAGTGTGTCGATTACCATTATTAATGCATATTAATATTAATATTAGTGTTAGTGTTATTCAAGTATGTGTGAGTGTTGAGGTGTATGTGTGTAGGTTAAGCTGCTCTTGGCGCGGTTGGTCCGATGTGTGACCATCTTTACATACCGAGATTCTTCCGTGCCTCGGAAAGCAAGTTAAGCCGTTGGTCCCCGCTGTCATTCGTGGATCTTTGACAGTCGTTACGGGTCGTCAGAAGCCCGAAAGTCTGACACCCAGTCTTACCCAAGGGTACCGTATTACCCAGTAACTGGGTTGTGGAGGTCAGATAGGCAGTCGCTCCATGTAAAATACTGGTATTTAGTTGCATCCGGATAGGACTGGAAGCCGACCCCAACATAAATGGGATATGGCTAGGCAGATTGATTTATAACTGACATTATTCCAAGGATAGGATTTTTTTGATGGAAAATTATGACGAATCTAGAATTAGTAAGAACCGTCACCGCCATTTAAATGCTAGTGCTGTGCTGTGACATTCTGCTTACTCATTCGTGATTTGAGTTTGTAACGTGGATGACGTGCCTTAAATCACCTAACTTCTTCGAAACAAAAGATTTTCGAATTCTCAACACACCTACATGAAATATGAGTACTTACCTTTACATAAAACATGTTCCAAGTAAACGAATTTGCTACAATTCTAGTAAAATATTTATTACACAATATCTAACAGTTCTATTGCTTACATAAGATGGATAGTGTAAGCTAACACTTACTATCAAGAGCGAACGAGATGGAATAGACTTCAATATAATACAAAACATATTTTTTGTTATAACAATATACAGACCGGTATCGGGCAGCATCTTTGTGTACAATAAAGTATATTCTATTCTTAATTTTACGATCTTAGTTTAACCGAAAAACAATAGATTTCATTAATTAAATCGACACGTTAGCCCCTTCCCATCTCAGCGGTTCGGTTTTAAGGGCCGGAGCCGCGGCGGAAGCTGCAGAAGAGGCCAAGCGACGCAAATACACACATCAAAAGTGTCTAGGGATCAAGCATTTTTATGCGGATTTCTTGAGATTGAGATGTGGCTTTGTAATAAATTTATGATTTTATAAATTTATATGGATCCTTTTTGGTGCATTTCATAATTTGAATCAGGAACTGTGAATCAAATTCGAGTAAAAGATGAAAATCAGCTGTCAATATTTTCCCTATAAAAACATACAACGCATTGAAGACATTATTAGTGCTACTGTTTCCCTACTACTGATTAAACCCAACGTTATTATGGAGCGGCGACGTCATTTAAGCAGGGAAGAAATGCTCAGAGCCGTGGGAATGATAGAAGCTGGTTCCCGGCAACGTACTGTGGCTTTAGCTCTGAATACAAGTCAGAGTGTTATCAGTCGACTTTGGACACGTTACCGAAGCACTGGTACCGTGGCTGAGCGCCATGGAGGACGGTATCGCTGCACCACACGGAGACAAGACCGATACATTCAAATCTTAACTCGAAGAGCTCCAACTATAACCGCCATGATGTTAGCCGTGAGGCTTCATCACTCTTCAGGGAACTTAATTAGCGACCAAACAGTCAGAAACCGCTTGCATGAAGTGAACCTTCATTCCCGAAGACCGCTACGGGTACCACCTATAGCAATGCACAATCGTAGGATTCGATATCAATGGGCTCTTGAACACAGAAATTGGGCAGAAGAACAATGGCGTTTCGTGTGCTTTTCTGATGAGTCTCGTTTTGGTATGAGACCGGATACAAGACGTATACGACACTGGAGAACCCCTGGACGCCAACAGCGATTAAAATCCTGCCAGGAAGTCCATCCTTATAGTGGTGGAACCATCATGGTATGGGCGGGTATTTGGATCGGCGGAAGAACTGAGTTGATTTGGATCAGAGGCAACCTCAACGCTCAAATTTATGCTGAGACGATTGTATCAGACGTCATCGTTCCTCTACAAGTGCAAATCGGTCCCTTATTTCAGTTAATGCATGATAATGCACGACCGCACACCGCAAGAGTTGTAAGACAGACTCTCGCCGCAGCTAACATCAATGTCCTGCCCTGGCCTGCTCAGTCGCCAGACTTGAACCCGATTGAGCATGCATGGGATATGCTACAGAGAAGAGCTCTGCCGAATATGGAGGGTATCCAGTCGCAAGAAGACCTTTTTTTGTTGTTGCAACGAACATGGGCGGCCATTCCACAGCGTGATTTGGATGAACTCATTTTGAGTATGCCAAACCGATGTTCTTGTGTTGTTAGTGTTCGCGGTAGAAACACGGATTATTAATTGTTTAAGTTACCCAATAAAATTTTAAAGAAAACTGTTATTTCAGTCTTTTTTTCGAACTTTAATGTTAGTGGTTCAAATGTCAAAAATCCCTTTATTAGGAAAATGGCAAATTTCTTTATTAATGCAAAGGTGACTTGGTTTATCGTTACTGTGACAAACGAAAACACTTTATTTGATGAATCCTTAAAGAAAATTTTAATTAATATCAATCAGGAGAAAAGTTATTGCAAAAATATATGTTGATCCCTAGACACTTTTGATGTGTGTATGTGACGCTTTCTAGCGACTACATACTCGTATTTGTATTGTACCGCTTGGCTTCGAAACTTTTGGTCCATGGGGTCCCAGTACAAAAAAAAATTTCAAGCAATTGTTTCCTCGATTAGTCGACGCCGCTGGTGACAGGAGGGCTGGCTCATTTCTCGCACAGAGGATAGCTATTGCTATTCAACGTGGAAATGCAGCCAGTGTTCTTGGCACCATGCCTCATGGACACCCACTTTTGTTAGATTTTTAAGGTTTAGTTTTGTATTTAATTTTACCCTACATTTATTTAAATAAAACCCTTATAACTAAAAAAAAAAATTAATTTAAAAAATTTAATTTAATTAAACTACGTTTAAGGCGCAAATATATGCCAATGGCATTGAGTGGTTAGCCTGCGTGTTCTGTTCTTAGCTCACGAAACACGTCTTACGTCCAGCCAGTAGTAGGAAGCGCCCATCAAGGAGCGCTGTCCCAAATAAGATGCATTATTAATTTACTATACTATAAAAAAAGGCATTTTAATAAAACACGTGTACTAAATTAAATTATCTTTAAAATGGTGAAGGTTTCACAGGAAAAATAAGCTTGATAGTTTTTGCGTGATTCTCAGTTTTATAAACGCGTTAGACATAATTTTACAAATTAATTACTATCCTTCTAATATTATAAACGCGCAAGTTTGTGAGGATGGGTGGATGTTTTTTACTCTTTCACGCAAAAACTACTGAACGGATTTTGAATTAGATTAACACATAGAATACTTTCCCGATATTCCTACCGGTTCGACTCACGCGGGTGAAGCCGTAGGTTGCTGCTATTGTAATATAAACATAATCTAAAATATTCACATATTTATTAAGAAAATGCTCAACATATATTTTTTCTAAATGATTATTACTACTCGTTCAGACGAATCATTAAAAGTTGGTTATCGTCGCCTTAACGTTATTTAAACGTTAGCGTTACCCAAACTTACTGTCTTTAAGATCGATTTTCATTAAAGTGGGAAGTAAGTGAAAATCGATCACAAAGTTTAATTAAGATTGAAAACGAAGCGGAATCGTGAATGTTGCAGAATTTCTAAAGCAGGGTTTAATCAAAAAGCTGGATTGAAACTTGAATCCAGAAGCAACATCAGTTTTCTTGGAGCCAATTATATTTTCATGGTAATACATCCCTGGTGCGCAGGGTGCGGGTCAGCCCGAATAGTATCCTGAGCACCTTCGCCCAGCGATTCGACTGTCAGTACATGTATCACTGTGACATGGTACATGTACGGGCTAATGTGGAAATATTGTTTTAATTGTATTGACCTGTAATTGAATTGTATTGACCTGTAATTAAATTGTATTGTATTGTATTTTATTGTATTGTATTTTGAAATTGTATTTGTATTAGTTTATTTTTATAATTGGTCCGTGTTGGCCTTTAAATTCAATAAATAATAATAATAATAATAATAAAAATTAATAACTAATTATTAAGTAACTGGGTTGTGAAGGTCAGATAGGCAGGAGCTCCAAGTAAAATACTGGTACTCAGCAGTATCCGGTTAGATTGGAAGTCGACCCCAGCATAGTTGGGAAAAGGCTAGGCCGATTGATTTTGGCAATGAAAATTAATGAAATCATTAAAGATTTTATTTGAAATAAACATAATGATTTTTTTTAATTGGTAACTAGACAAAGCAACATTTAACTTTGCCTAATGTAGAAATAATCCGTAAAAAACAGTTAAACAAAAAAAACTTGACGTAAATCGTGACTTTATAATATTGACAACACGTGCAAAGTTTATCATCATCAAGCGCCAATCTGTCTGAGCATATTGCAACATTATGTTCGATATACTCTAGTAATCAACAATTTCATTTGTCTAGGATAGTTAAGTACTACAATAATAATTACCACAGAACAAGATAGATGCGAATCTTATTTACGTGCTAGCAATCCTGCCGAAAAAATCATGTAACGCTTTCCACTCTGTTACATTCCAATCTCGCTCTAATTTTAAAATATGGTTGCCAGTTTTGACAGTGATCAAGTGCGCAATCCTGTCTAGGGTGAACGTTTCTTTCTCCCAACATTTTTGGGCAAGAGAAACTGTGGAATTTCCTGGGATGGGATTTCCTATCGGTAAAAATTACAAAATTATTATTATACTTAGGAGATGAATTTTCAATAATAGCTGTTGCCCGCAACTTCGTCTGTGATCCAGGATGAAAAATAGCCTATATCCTTTACCAGGTCATGGCCTACCCATGTGCCAAATTTCATCTAAATCCGTTCAGCCATTTTAGCGTGAAAGCGTAACAAAAAAAAACAAACAAACTCACTTTCGCATTTATAATATTAGTTTCTTCTTCTTCCTGCCCTCGTCTTTGTCCTTGTCAAGGATCAACTTGGACCCTCCTCTTCCACCCATGAACATTAATTCCGTTTTTTTAGTCACATGCATTTCATCCCTCTTCATCACATGGGAGTCTCACTTCTGTAATACTTATATTCTACGCTATGACACAATGAACGACCGCCGGCAATCCTGCGTCTATTAGTGCTATGAGTCATAGTTGCTGTTTACCGGCTGTAACGCCTGCTCATGGCACGTTGTTGGTTAATAACATTGTAAATTCTTTACCTACCATTCGTTTGTTCATTAGTTATATTTTTAGATATCAAAACCGGTTTTCTTCCAAACTTTACTTGTGTTGCAGTTTTTATTTAGGTCTCCTTCGAAGCGTGATCGATTATTTCCAGTTCGTCTGGCGATTTGGTTTTATTTTGATAGTTTCGTTTTGTAATCTTAAAGCTGTTTTATAATCTTTACCGGCGCGGCGTGGGTTATAAGTAAAGTATGGATTCTCAGGGTTGCTCAGTTATATTGTATTCTGTATTTTTAAATCAATTTAAACAAATAATAATTATTTACAAGTACTTATGGGGGATGCGCTAAGGTAGCCCGCGAAATTCAAATTTTCTTACGTTTTTTGCAATTTGCAGGTCAGTATCAAGTTGTATGTTGATTAAAATATAATTCGCGGCCGTAACTAATATGGCTTTACAGAATTATAATCATAATATAATTGCAATATAACTCCATATGTTAGAGTTGATCTCAAATCTCATGTTTTCATGTTTTAGATTCATATTTTAATCAACATACAACTTGATATTGACCTGCAAATTGCAAAAACGTAAGTAAATTTGAATTTTGCGGGCTACTTTAGCGCATCCCCCTTATATAAAAAGGAAGGGGAAAGAATCATATGGCATCAAAAAATTCGTCCGCATCGCTGTCAACAGGAAAAGTGCCCAAAAGGCTTGCAGCATTGCCTCGTTGTATGGCAATGCTCTGTAGGCCAGCCCTCTGGTCACGTGAAGAGTCGATCAAGCGCTTGGCGAAGTCTCGAAAAATTAAAAAAATATGTAGTAAAAAATTGCAAAAAGTAAAAAAGTAGGTACAAATAAACCTGCCGGAAGATATAGTTATCGTGAACTAACTAAAAAAAATTAAAACAAAACAGCAGAAATAGAAATACTCTTCCAAGAATATTTATATTAACATTAAACAATTTAGATTCATAAATATATCCATTATTGTCATTGTTATCGTGACCTTTCCTTATTTATTTTGGCCTGCCAATACACGAATATTTTTTTATCATGCAAACAAAAATGTTTATTATTCGGCGCCAGTAATGTTTCTCGTAACATACCGCGATTGCTTTGGCCCACATCTGTTGTTTACTTCCAAAAATACGAACATGTGAAGTTGTGTATTGTTTTCCGCCTTATAAAATGTTAGTTCTTCAGTATTTCACGGGAATTCAAACAAACTTGATGTTTCTGGTTTCGAATTTTCTTAAACTTTACCGCGAATGAATACATTTCTCAAAAACTTCAAATTAGAACTTACATTATGTTAACAATCACTCAACATTTTGATTAAAACTATAGTTTTAGTTTTCCTTAATAGAATTTCGATAATCGCAAATAGTTGTTTCGTTACTCTGAAGCAGGAAACAGGTGATGAATTTAATACAAATGTGGTGAAATAAATACTAAATAAAAATGACGGACAATAAAATGGACCGGTTGAAAAATCGATTCATAACGTTACAAGGGAAGTTTCAAGACCGGATGGACGAGTTTCAAGATCAAGTGCAGAATAAAATAGAAAAATCAAAAGTATCGAAATTCATATCGCACTTATCTGAAGAAAAGAGAAGTTCAGTAGAAGATAATTCTATCGAAAGTGCTGATAGAAGTTCTAGTGATGGTGGAGAAATTTCGAGCATACCTTCATTTGTTATTGATGAGCCGACTGAGAGCCAAGACCCGAAGGATATCTGCAAGCATTTCATTAATATTGAACAAGGAACTGTGCTGTATAAAAGTCGCTCGGCGTGCAACCTCGCCTACGATGATGATATGAATAATGATAGCTCCAGTGAATCTTGCCTCTCGTGTCTTTCATCCAGTGATGAGAGAGAAAGGTAATTTTTTGTCGAACTTTTGTGTTGGCTCCTTTGAAACTTCGTCCCTTAGAAGTACCTCACTTTTTATTGTTTGACCTTCATTTGTTTGGATCACTATAACTCTCTAGAAAAGAATTTTAGACATTTTTCCTTTTTACAGATTTCCATTAGTCTTGGTCCTTTGAAAGTAGGTAGCTCTGTTAAAATTACAATTTCTTTTTTTTACTTCCAATTTTATTCGTTCATTCCATCTAGACTTTTTAATATAAAAGCCTCTTCCAACGGTGCTAGCAGGATCAACAACAACATATTTCTCTTCTACCAGCTGAAACATTCCTTTGAATTATGATCACAGAGCTTCAGAACTTCGCCCAAGAGCTGGCAGTCTTCCACCTGGAGCCACTGCCTTGGACCAGCCTACACCATTCCTGGCTTTGGATTTGATCGAGAAATTCAGCAATCGATTTCCGAAGCTCAAAAGCCAAGGCGATAGAATCCATAGGGTATTCAAATATTTTAGCGATGGTGTTAACAGCATGTGTGTTTTGTTCGCTTTTTTACTCGTTTGTTGGTTTAACTGTGGCATTCAGAGACGTTACTTGAAAAATAATCTGTCATTAACTTAAATAGACAAGTATAAGGTCCAATTAAATTAACCGGTGATTCATAGATGTGCGGGAGAATGACATGATGATCAAACAAAAAAAAAACTGAATTCTGTTTTCTTAACTCATCATTTCAGTTATGGTACCTAACAAAAATATTTTCTTGGTATAGAACTCATACTACGTACAATATTAGGTAAAATTACTTCACACCGAACTCGTGTGAGGGGCTAAAGTAAAGAGAAAATCTTTTTATTGTTTTATCATCAAATACATCGATACGCAATCATGTCTGAGATGTTTCGTCAGTAAATTTATTTTCACCTTGTACATATTTTGATCGATTTAAGGGACAAAATACATACATATATACGATCGACGGCGTGTCGTGTGTATATGTTTTGGCCATATATTTCATACATTACTAGTTTTCACGACACGATGACGTGCCGTGCATCGTGACACGATGCGACGTCGTATCGTGAATTTTTACGATGCACGTCGTCTCAGATTTCCACGACACGACATCGCATCGTGGCACGATGCGACGTCGTGTCGTGTGTATGTGTTTTGGACCTAACTCGGTCTGTCAAAAATATTATGAAATACCTTTCTTTGTTGAATTGAAGTTGAAGAGAATTTTGTTGACATTATTCGTCTAAGGGCTTATTTCACGATGTCCGAATAGCCACTACTTACCGAATAAATTCAAAAATGGAACAGAATTTGTATGAAATTATCTGCCAAGTAAGTTAATAGGAGGAGTTAATCGTAGGTGGTGAAACAGGCCCTAGGATGATTATTTATAAGTAACATCTCTGAGTAAGGTACGGCAATAAGCACTCGATGGATAAGGTCATTTAAATGTTTGGAAGTGTCATCACGGCAGCATGTGGATTGCTTTGCTAACATTATGTACTTACTAATGAGGTGATTGGTGTTAACAGTATGTACTTAGGTACTTGTCGTGATAACATGGTATTTAAAGATGATAATAATAATATATAGGATGTAAGGGAAGTTTCTGTACCCAGAATAGCGTTGAAATTTTTGGACGGTTATAAAAAAAAGCGGCTGTTCTATTTATTTATTTATTTTATTTTAAATAGAACGGCCGAAACCAATTACACTATTTAAATATAATTACTTACACTACATAATATATAGTTTGTTTAACACAGTCATGCATTCTTCTCACAAAAATTCAAGCACTCTGACAGAATCATCTTCCATTCAGTCACAAACACATCAAAATCTGTGTTTGAGTTCAGGAGAGCGTTAACAGCGGCTAATGTCCGAGGAATAGGTGACTTGGAGCGTGCAACAGTACGACAAGTTGGAACAGCTAGTAAGCGGTGTTTTCTGCTACGACAATAATTGTTTGGGACAAATAGATTGCAGATTTCATTATGGAGATCAGGAACATCAATAATCCCCCTAAGAATTTTAAATATTACAGTCATCTATACATTTTGACCGTGTAGGAGGTTACTCGTACACTTTTGTATGAAACAGTAGATTTTTTTAGTAACTGACTAAAACTTACTCCCTATATATGAACATAAAATGGACCCTATTTCTTGGGATCATGTTAAGTTCATATACCTGCCCTACCCTTCGGATTTTTTTTTTTGCGAAATGGGCCTGCTCTTGTCCTCGATCTTGCCTGGTGGAAAGCGATGGATGAGTTCTACGATGGAATGAGCGTGCCTTTTCACTCTTGCTTTCAAGGCTGACGGATTTATTAGAAAGGGAATAAAGACGCTGGCAGAGAGTTCCACTCTTACTGTACACTAACTTACAAAGAGGCATGATGATAGGATATATTGAAAAGTATTTTAGTTTTCATTTTAGAATCCATTGTTTTAGTGAATGTACTAGCTTTTGCCCGCGTGGATGTTAGAAAATATCCCACGGGAACGTACTACCAGGAATTTCTTCCGTATTCCTTGTCTGCATTGTATAGAGAACCTCTGTGCAAAATTACAGCTATCTAGGTCTGGTTTTACTGGGCATTGATGAGTCAGTCAATCAGTCACTCAGTCAAGACTTCTCTTTTTATTTATAATGTGTATAGATAGATTGTCAATTGTTCTGTAAATAACATATAGCAATAGGAAAATGAAATAATATATAGAACACACACAAACAATGACGTTTTGATGACGAACAACAACAGTTAATATTATTGCATAATTGCATTTGACAATCTAAAATAAAAAGCAAATTAATTATAGTAATAGTTTAATGTACGAGTAAATGTGACTACAGCGGAAATTACGGTGGCTAATCAAATAATCTAGGTACTAAAACATGTACGAATAACCTCATTATACAGAGTCAAATTAAAAAACCGGCCAAGTGCGTGTCGGACCACGCACAATGAAGGGTTCCGTAGTTGGGATAAATTTATCTTAAGAACAAACTTATCATTGTAGTTGAAAAACATGTTCTCCCATACATTCCAACTGTAAATGTAAGTTTGTACTCACAATATTGATAGATTTACCAAGTTTATTTTAAGACCACAGAATTCTCATAGGTTTTCCGGTAATGTACAGATAAAGATCTATATCCTGTATTTTTTTTTTAAATTTAGGCTCAGTAGTTTCGGAGATAAGGGGGTGTGGTGGAGATAAGGGGGTAATGGTCGATTTTCGTCTATTTACTTAAATAACTTTAAAACAATTTATTTTAAAATTATAAAAAATATATATATATATATATAGAGACCCTCATAGTAAGCCCTTTCATTTGATATGCCACACGGTGTAGTTTGCAAAACTTTTTTTTTTAATTTTCATATTTGTCCCCCAAAAGTGACCTCTATATTCAAATTTAATTTATTTACTTTACCCGTCCGTGTTTGGGTCACAGAAATTCATATGTGTCAACTTAATCGGTCCATTAGATTCGGAGCAAACTGGCTGTGACAGACGGACAGACAGACAGACACACGAGTGATCCTATAAGGGTCCCGTTTTTTCCTTTTGAGGTACGGAACCCTAATTAGCTAGCGAAACTCCCCAGACGTGATGGTTAACGATAACCAAACATGATTTAGCATCAAATAAATTAATTTGATGATGTTTTTTGTTGGGGTCATCAATCAACCACCGGTAGTAGTAGTTAAAATATCAGTTTAAAAAAAACAGTTTTCTTTTGTGCAAACTTCACAGACCGATATCGATATCTCAATAAAATTCTCAACACGATAAAGTTCAAGTAACAACACTACCACCAGTCATAGACCCCAAAATGGCTCAGGCGCAAAACGTCTCTTTCGCAAAATGTCTACTGGTAGTAAAATGTCTCTTTCTCGTAATGTCGCTTTCTCATAATGTCGCTTTCGCAGAATGACTCCTTCTCAAAAGGTCGCTTTCTCACAATGCCTCTTTCGCAGAATATCTGTTTCGCAAAATGTCGCATTAATAACTTAGAAAAAAAATTTGCCAGGTTTAAAAAATAGGTTGTTTTTTCCTATTTCTTATTAAATGTTTACAAGTTTTACAACATATAAGCTATGTTTGGAGTTTCCTTGGTATATTTCAATACACGGTATATTTTAAATTTCATTCAATTTGGACCACTAGTTTAAGAATTATAACTAGTCAAAGTTTCTTAATTTTTTCACTGACTGACTCACTCACTGACCGATCATCAAAACTCTAAGGCACTTCTAGCAGACATAGAAGCTTCAAATTTAGAAAACAATTAGTGTTTAGTGTATGTATATCAAGGAAAAACTAAAATATATTGCAATTTCGGTCCAGTTCTCTTAGATACTCTAACTGCATAAATAACTTTGTAATCCCATATAAATATATAGGATTACAAAGTTACATTTGCAGTGAATGAATCTGTGTACCTGGATAATGGTGTGTAATGGAATTATAGTTATTTTTTTGATGGCTTATCAATTATTTGAAATATTTTTATTCTTGTACACTTGGGGCAGGATTTGTCGATCTCCTTTAGGGTTAAAATAATAAAATTACATATTTTGTTAAAGTGATTTATTATAAAATGGAAACAAATCATATACGTCTTCAATTAAAAAAGGAAACAAATAATATTATACGTTTTCAATTACAAAAAAAGGAAACAAATCATCACGTCACGTTCACGTCTTCACTTTGGTAAGTACTGTAATTTACTTATTTTTTATTGATTTAAAAATGGACTAAACAATAACAAAGCCTACTTTGTATTTACACCTCTCGTCTCAAAGTCACCTAATATTTATTTAGAACATTGTAAAAAAATAATTCTCTTTAAAAATTGCGGCAGCGTTTAACTCCTTACATTCTAATTGTCTCAGTAGTTTTTTTTTGTTTACCTACTATCAAAATATATATCTTTCTTCTTCCTGTTTTGAATTTTTTTGTTTGTATGTAAATTATCTGATATTCTTCTGTCCCAATATTTAGTTTCTTTACGTAATTTATACACGAACATGTATAAATTTGACTTTTTTGGAATCCGGCCTGCATTTATACGCCGGTGCCACCCCTCCAATGCGTTTGTTGTGCGATGGCGTCGGTAAGCGCAACTAATCAAAGATGGTGCCAATTTTGGGTACCATTGATTTTCATAATATTTTCTGAAATTTTCCATTTCTTTACTATCCGGAACTATACTCAAAACATATCCCCAAGCAGCAGGGATTTCATTGGCCGGCACCAACGCTATGATTGAAGCAATTCTAGCGATATTTCGTCCGGCTCTTGTGAGGAGTAAGCCTTTATTTTCTGCATTTTTCCAGATTTTTGCGTTATAATGCCTATAACATCCCGTTATTTCAGCTTGGGGAAAAGCTGTTTTAACCGCATTAATTTGTGCTATCTCATAATCACTCTTAAATGTTTTTATGTCTAAGCCCACCTTTTGTTTTAAAATAATATAAAGACGTGTATATGTCTCTTGGGACTTATTAGGTAGTAATGTAAAAATTACTGGTACTATATTTGTACACTTTTGGCTGGAATTTATGTCCAAATGCAAGACATACAACTGATAAAAATGCCCAAATGACATAAATAAATATATAGATATTTATAAATACTTTAGCCAGAGTGACAAAAATAACTTAAACCTTTATAACTTTTGTTGAAGACTGCTGAACAATAAGCACCTTTTTTTTTTTTGTAGAAGGTCTTTACTATTAAAATGACATAGATTCTATAAATGTACATTCTGGGTGCATTCTGGGTGGGTGGGTGGGTGGGTGCAATTTTTGGCCATCTTCTTTGGCATGTCATCATCATCATTTCAGCCGAAAGACGCCCATTACTGGACATAGACCTCCCCAAGTTTCGCCACATTGCCTGATCCCGTGCGTCTCGCATCCAGCGAATCCCCGCCACAATTTTCACCAGGTCATCGGTTCACCTACCAGAAGGCCTTTCAGCGCAACGTCTTCCGGTTCGCAGTCGCCACTCCAGAACTTTTCGGCCCCATCATGCAACGGGTAACCGTTCTGAGATTGATCATTTGGGATTCGATCATGCAAGGAAACTCCAAACATAGCTTATATGTTGTAAAACTTGTAAACATTTAATAAGAAATTGGAAAAAAACAACCTATTTTTTTAAACCTGGCAAAAATTTTTTCTAAGTTACTAATGCGACATTTTGCGAAACAGATATTCTGCGAAAGAGGCATTGTGAGAAAGCGACCTTTTGAGAAGGAGTCATTCTGCGAAAGCGACATTATGAGAAAGCGAAATTATGAGAAAGAGACATTTTACTACCAGTAGACATTTTGCGAAAGAGACGTTTTGCGCCTGAGCCCCCAAAATATATCATCAAATCTTTTTTTTTTATTTGTCGTGTCGCTCCATGTAGAACTGGAAGCCGACCTCAACATACTTGGTAAAAGGCTGAGCAGATTGATCTGACTGACTACACAGTCACCTCAATTATTATTATTTCAACCGTGCTGCATCAAAATTATTGGGAAAATTGTGTTGTGACGTATTCTAGTTAGTACCTACAAGCACTACAACATTAGGTATTTTTAAATAAACTTTCGCATTATACCCTCTCTGGAACAATGGTGTATTGTGTAATGGTGCAACATATAAAATATATTATATGTACTTATACAGTCCGCGAGGCCTAAGCTGAGCTTTGCATTTTTGTGTGAGTGCACATAGATAGTGTAGGTGTGACGTCCGGCCTAGAGCGCGACGCGTCCTTTGCTTGGTATAAAACCGGTTTATACTGCTTTTTGGCAATCGGCCTGAGGCGCGGTGCGTCCCTCGCGCGACGCAACTCCGCTTCTTTGGTGATCACTCACAGAAATGCAAAGCTCAGCCACAGAATAAATATAAGTGTTTTATAATCCACAAATTATTATCAAGGAAAACGCGTCATAGCACCCGGAAAAAGGATAAAACGAATTATTAATATTTTGACTTAAAAAGGATATAAATAATGAGCAACGTCATTTAATGATATTATTCCTTTGGTTTTAATCGTAGTATAATTTACAGTCCTTTAGTAACCAGTCGTATTTTAAGTCGATCGTAATATCTCGTGAGTGACAATGCTTTTGGAATATACCCGTGACATTTTTGTGAGTAATACATTACATTCGTAATATTGTTTTTAGGGTTCCGTACCAGTGCCATCGGGACCCTATTACTAAGGCTCCGCTGTCCGTCCGTCTGTCACAGGGCTGTATTATAGGTAGACACTTGAAATTTTTACAGAGTGTGTACTACTATTGCTGCTATAGGTAACAACAAATAATAAAAAATAAAACAAGAAGCGTGTTTTTTGTTTACTAAAGTATTTAAAAAAAGTATGATGTTAATATTGTACGATGGTACGGACCCCTTCGTGTGCGAGTCCGACTCACACTTAGCCGTTTTTAGGGTTCCGTAACCGAAGTGTACCAAACGGAACCTTAATACTAAGCCTCCGCTGTAGTCCGTCCGTTCGTCTGTCCGTCCGTCTGGCTGTCACAAGGCTGTATCTCATGAACCGTAATAGGTAGACAGTTGAAATGTTCACAGATTGTATATTCCTATTACGGCTATAACAACAAATAATAAAAATAAAATATAGTTAAAACTTAAACGCGGTCCCCATATAATAAACATTTCATTTTGAAAAAAAAAATCTTACCCTAGCATGTGGGGAGTCATTGTTTAGAACTTATTGAGGAGAGTACAAATATATTTTTCATTTTTTTTTATCTTCAAAGATTAAGAAATAGGGGGCCGTAAAAATTTGTAAATTTTAGACCATTTTTGTACGAGCTCTATCGCAACAATTACCATATTCTGTATATAATCAACAAATACTAAAAACCGTTTCCGATTCATAAGGTATTTTGGGCGATTTTCTGCAACTGCCAAAAATAACCTTGTAATTCAAAGTATCATTATGAAATACAAAGTTATCTTTGCTATTGTTAAACATATGGTACGGAACCCTTCGTGTGCGAGTCCAACTCGCACTTGGCCGGTTTTTTTATTTGTTGTCCTTACTTTGACTTGTATCGCTGCAGGCCTTAAGTTGTAATGCAAGTGGCGTGGCAGACGATCTTCTGAATTTTCATCTATCGGAGAAAGGAAAGGTACATTAACTCATACTGATCGTTGTCAAACCCCAACGGGGCACTTCCCGTATTTTTAACAACGTTCGCAATCTTATCTCAGTCTCAATGTGTCAAAAATTGTATAACTTTTACCTACATTTTTGACTTTTGATTCTCGCTGGCATGAGATTGCGACTTGAATTTGAACGTGTTTAGGTACGAGAATTGGCCTTCAGGTTTTTGATAGCTTGACCAACGAGGTACCTAATTGCTTATGAGCAATAATCACGCACGGGCTGGAAACGTCGCATTTCTAAATTATTTTTATTTTAATTATCAGTTGTTTTGGTACTTACTCTTAGAAAATAGAAAATAATTGACAATTTGTCATTTTCTAAGAGTAAATACTCGTACCAAAATAATAACTGTCAAATTTCATACATACATATAAACACCAACGATCTAAGAATTTGAGAGAGGAAATTGTCCTTTGATTTAAATTTATTAAAATAATCACGAAAAACCTTTAGAAATGCGACGTTGCCAGCCCGCGCGCGATTCACACTTAGCCGACGTTCGCACGGACGTAAAAATATTTCGGCGGGATTTTATCGCGCACTGGATTTTCAACTCTCAGTGTTGAGCCGAGCATTGACAATCCAACCTACCAACAACAGAGTGCATCCCAGCGCGTCGAATAAACACACTGTTGGATTTTCAACTCTCGGCGCTAAGCAGAGTGTTGAAAATCAAGTGCGCGAAAAAAAATCGCCGCGATATTTTTACGTCCGTACGAACGTTGGCTTACAGTCCCAATGCTAATAAATAATCTAATCTATCTAACTAGCCTGTACTGTCCCACTACAGGGCAAAGGCCTCTCTCTCTCCCTTTTGCACACAATAGGGATGCTGACATTTTTTTTTCCGTCATTGAAATTATTAAAAAATATTGGACGCGTATTTTTTCTTTTTTTACGTAATCAAAAGATTACGGCGATACATTGAGTTAAAATGTGGAATGACATCACTCCTTGCTAGATTTTATACGTAGTTTGTTATAGTTGTTACGTAGCGAGCCCTAACTCGGAACTTTAATGCGTTTTATCTAAGTATTTTTTTATTAATATGATAAAGCAAGCAAGCAAGTAAGCAAGCAAGCAAAGCAAGCAAGCAAGCAAGTAAGCAAGCAAGCAAAGCAAGCAAGCAAGCAAGCAAGCAAGCAAGCAAGCAAGTACAAGCAAGCAAGCAAGCAAGCAAGCAAGCAAAGCAAGCAAGCAAAGCAAGCAAGTTTATGATTAGTATTTAAACTACTGTTTGTTTTCCCAAATGAAATAAATAAATAAAGCAAATAATACGTGTCTGATATTTTTTTATTATCTGGCTGAAAGACTAAATAGAATTTATTTTTTTTACCCAGAAATCATCCCTATTCTGTCTTTTGCAGTGTAGGCCAATCCTCTAGGTAGGAGTCAAGCTCGTCAATAATTAATACATGCTATTGTAATGATGAGTACAATGACCCCTTTAAATGATGGGCATCCTTTAAAGGGGTCGTTGTACTCATCATTATGAACAACTTTTACTATGGAACCAAACCTGAAATCGTGAATAAAAATCAGCTGTTCCCTACGTTTTGACGAGTTATGTCAACAAAAATGTAGGTAACAGCTGATTTTTTTTTCAACATTACGAAACACAAAATATCAATCAGCAAAACCTCAGCATTCGCTAGATACTTGTGGTAACTGTTGTAGAAACCAAAGCTCTATAATCACCAGCTAAAGCAACACTTTCAAACACGGTTTCATTTTCCCCTAAGACCATCACAGTGTAATACATTTTCTGCAAGAGCAAAAAACTGAAATGAAAATTTTACTTCATAGATTAGAATCTATCGAGGAACGTAGACAAGCCTCACTGTATGCATTGCGCACGATGGCATGATTCGAATAATCGATCCGACCGAATTGCGATTTGAATTTTTCTTTTCGTATCGAGAAGGTTGCTCCTAGAAAATGATCGGGACATGTGAGTATGCCCAGGAGATTGTTAGCTTTGAATTTTTCTCGGAAAGGAAGTATATAACAACAGAACTTTCAACACTTATAGAAAGCTTTTAATTATCGTTGTACGGCTTTTAATATAGAGGCACTCGTGGCTAAGTAATAACACAGCACGGGTCGATCCATCAGGTTAAACTACGCTTGCCGGGGTGGTCCGTGGATGGGAGACCATCTTTACATAACGAGACTCCTCCGTGCCTCGGAAAGCAGTTAAGCTGTTGGTCCCCGCTGTCATTAGTGGATCTTTAACAGTCGTTACGGGTCGTCAGAAGCTCGAAACTCTGACAACAAGTGAAACACTGGAAAATGCAAAATACTGGTATTCAGCTGCATCCGGTTAGACTGGAAGCCGACCCCAACATAGTTGCTATTAGGCTATTAGGCAGATTTTGACTCAATACTGTAATTAATCTTCAGAAACTTCCTAAGTCCCTTACACAGTTAAAAACGATGGTTTCTCTAGCGTTTTAATAATATCTTCAGTGAATTGCTTACTTAGCAATTTATTCCAAGCCCGAACTTCAGTTGTAGTACCTAGTATAAAACACAACATTATAATGCAATTAAATAAGTACCTAATTAAGTATACAAGGTGTAACTTAAATAACGCACTACTTTTACTCATCTTTATGAACAACTTTTACTATGGGACAGAACCGAAATCGCGAATAAAACTCAGCTGTTCCCTACATTTGCATTATCAGCCTATTATGTACCCACTGCTGGGACACAGGCCTCCCCTCTGTGAGAGGGAGTGTGCTGTAATCCACCACGCGGGCCCAGTGCGGGTTGGTAGATGTCACATGTCTTCGAATTTTTGGTTTTAAGACATGCCGGTTTCCTCATGATGTGTTCCTTCAGCGTTTTGAGAGCAATGGTAATGAAATTATTTGCACAAAGTAAAGCGCCTGTCTGGGTTCCAACCTACGACCTACAAGTCATAAGTCGCGGCTGTTAGCACTGGGCCACCACTGCTCTCTATAACTTAATAGACAAACAAAATTACGATGTGGGTACGTAGCTTGGATATTGACAAAGTAATTAACAAAATCTATATCGCTTTATTTTCAAGATCATTAACAGCTTTCACAACGCTTTATTGATGACTCTGCGACGCCAGGCATTCGCCATGTCGATTTGCCACAACGTCATCAAAAATATGGCTCATAATTCGATTTATGGTCGTAATTATAACAGCATAGATATAAATTGATACTAACCTAAGGTGATGGTCAATATAAATGGTTATAATATTGATTTAGTTGGCAAAAACTGGGGCGTTGATATTGGCTCGTAAATCCCTATCTATGTCAATTTGTGTTTTACTCGTAGTAGACGAAACTATAGTAATCTCATATCTTAGATCTGTAATCGATGAAAGAGGAGAGGATAAGCATTTTATAAAGATTTAGAACTTAGTCATTTTAATGAAAAACGTAAAGTTTTCTATAATATTGTATCAAAGTATCGTATTCGAATTATAAGGGAAAGCGCCAGGGTAGCCCGCGAAATTGAAATTTTTTGCAATTTGCAAATCAGTATTATATTGTATGTTGATTAAAGTTTGATTCGCCACGGTAACAAATATGTATTTCCGGAATTATGAATTGTAAGATGAAAGAGACTAGTCTCCATGACACAGGGAATCCTAGTGTGGAGGCTATGTGAATATTGAATGCTTAGTTCTTAAACAATAAAAAAAATATTATTTATTTATTTATTATTTATTTTATTCATAATCATTAGAATCAGAATACAACTCCTTAATAAGTGATGTTTACACTCGTAAAAAAAAATTTTTTATAGCTATTTAAATTGTATACAAAATATTACATTTAATAAAACATGTCAAATACACAAAGCCAGTTTACAAAGAAAAACTTTACGACATCAGAAGTCCACAGTCCCTAGACGTTCCCGGCGCAAAGGAGCCCATGACACTTGCAGCGTTTCCGCGCTGAATTGCCAGGGCTAGTCTCTGCACCAGGAAAGAACCAGAGCGTGGGTCACCGCCCCTCTGTCTAAGTCGACGGCCGATCTCCGCCACAAATTTGATCGCGTCGGACCCCCAGCAACCAGTGGTTTCCACTGCCAGTGGGACAAAATAGTACTTCTTTTTGAGAGCGGCTGATTCAGCCGCGGCACCGGGTGACCCGACAGTGCGAGGGAGATGGCTGGCGGCGAACGTGCTAACACACGTTGCGTCCCAAAGTAGGCACTTACCCTTTTGCCAGGGTACTAACGTCAGGCCATCCGGTCTTTTGCCATCCAAGCGACAGAGTCCCGGCGGCTCCTGGACACAAGGGATATTGGCGCCAACCAGCGCCCTCCGGGCAATGTCGTTGAGAGATAAGTTAGTATAATCCTCAAATGTCAAGATTGCAAGAAATTCAATAGGATTTTACTTGGTCTTCTTGGGGCTTGGTTGTATTGATGACTTTATTCATTATAATTCTGTAAATAGGTACATACCTACTGTTACGGTCGCGCGATTCGCGACCGTAACAGTAGGTGTATGACTTAATACAGACTTGCAAATTGCAAAAAAACCTAAGAAAAATCTAATTTCGCGGGCTACTAATATCGAGACCCCTCCGCTGCCTCGGAAAGCACGTTAAGCCATTGTTCCCAGTTGTCATTCGTAGAACTTTGATCGTCGTTACGGGTATTCAGAAGCCCAAAAGTCTAATAACCAGTCTTACCAAGGGGTATCGTGTTACTCTGTAACTGGGTTGTGGAGGTCAGATAGGCAGTCGCTCCATGTAAAATACTGGTATTCAGCTGTATCCAGTTAGACTGGATGTCAACCCCAAACATAGTTGGGAAAAGGCTAGGCAGATTGATTTGGTACCTAGTTGCTTTGCCATCTTTACATAATTTAGATCAATCTGCCTAGCCTTTTCCCAACTATGTTGGGGTTGGCTTCCAGTATAACCGGATGCAGCTGAATACCATTATTTTACATGGAGCGACTGCCTATCTGACCTCCACAACCCAGTAACTGGGTAATACGACACCCCTTGGTAAGACTGGTTGTCAGACTTTCGGGCTTCTGACGACCCGTAACGACTGTCAAAGATCCACGAATGACAACCGGGACCAACGGCTTAACGTGCTTTCCGAGGCACGGAGGAGTTTCGGTATGTAAAGATGGTCACCCATCCACTGACCAACCCCGGCTGATGGATCGACTTGTGCGGCTGTTATTACTTAGCCACGAGCTCCTCTTATCTTTAAATAATTTAGATCGTAGGTCAAAATTAATATTGACAGCAATAACCTTCCCACTGACAGGAGCCCTGTCTCCCATCATTGGGAACACACAAACGTTGAGTAGGTATGTAGATATGAGGTAAGCAATAATCCAAAAAAAGAAAAACATCCAAATGTGAACATTATCTAACTGCTTAACAAAGACCTCTAAAAAAAATACATTTAACGTCCAAAAAGCAAATTGCCATTGTAATCTCCATACTTAGCTGGCAAATTAACGACAATTCATTGATTCATTGTCATTCTTCTCCAATAAACCTTAATTCACCTTCAACGAGGGCGTGAATCGTGATATTTATATTCTATGTCAGCAATTTAGTCCAACTGCATCAATACAACTGAGTTCAACAATCACCCTGCCTTCCGTGATCCGTAAGATCCGTTGACAATACTCGTAATGTCCACTGTGGTATATTGTGCATTGTGAAAGATCGTATGTTTAACAATAGATAGTAATTTACCGACTCACATGAATTTAATTATTACTCAAGAGATTTTGTTGTTAAACAATAGGGATGTTTCATTCAGATAATAAAAAAATATTAGTTTGCTTTAGCATATTAATAAAACATTACTTAGATAAAACTTTAACAAACTACGTAGGTATTAAATCTAGCAATGAGTGACGTCATACCACATTTTAACTCAATGTGTCGCCGTAATCTTGTGATTACGTAAAAAAAGGGAAAATACGTGTCCAATATTTTTTAATAATCTACATGAGGGACAAAAAAATATTTGTTGTCAACTTCCCTATTGGAAGGAGTTTTAACACTCGTGTTCGTGATTAAACGATACGTAAATACAAACAATTTTAAAATTTAAAATACTCATCTCACACGTAATATTTAGGTACTATTTACATCATTAAAAAAATGGAAGCCGACCCCAACATAGCTGGGAAAAGGCTAGGCAGATTGATTTACATCATTAAAAACGAACAGACTTAAAATAATAATATGTACAAGTATATAAAAATATTTTTTGTCATGTATTTCTCACGTTGGTGGTTATGATTCGTTGAACCTCAGATTATAGAAGAAAGGCAGATATACCGCGCGGAACACTGAGAGTGAGGCCAAAAAAGCGAATACAAATTAAAAAAACGAATTTAATCTCGAGTCAAATGTAGTTCCTATGTATAACTGTTCTCTGCATTTTTCTGAGACAGTAAAGAATTTATTGTCTCAGAACAGTTATACATAAGTACATTTGACTCGTGATTGAATTCGTTTTTTAATTTGTATTCGCTTTTTTGGCCTCACTCTCAGTGTTCCGCGCGGTCTATCTGCCTTTCTTCTATAATCTGAGCGTTGAACGAAATAACAACAGCACTGCTTGCGTAATTCAAGAACGTAAATAACGCAATGAATGTTGTTGAACTGTCAAAATGAAAGCCATTGCTACTGTGTGTTACGCAAATACCCCGCTGATTCAATTACTTGACTAGTTGAGTTGTGCCAACTTACCTAAGTACATTGTGGCTTTCAGAACTGTGGGCAACTTTGTACGGTGGCATAAAGTTGAGTGGTTCAATTAACAGATTGCACAGTTTTGTATTTTAATTAACGATTTGTTTTCCTTTTGCGTTCATTTCCTAATTCTTCTCTGCTGAACGCAATTTAGGACTCCCGAACTAAATTACGGAAACTGCCACCATTTATACCGCTATTTTTTCTCCAGTTTCACCACAGAATACATAATAGTTGGTATCACTAAATAAGACTAATTTAGTTCTGAGTAAGGCTAAGGACTATGAGCGGAAACTCGCGCGCGAAATTAATCGTGGCAAAATACACGCGTTTTTTCTGCAAATACCACATTCGGTTTTTCTGCTCCTTAGCCTGGGTTTGGCTTGGTTCAGATTCAGAAATAAAAAATACTATGTGTGTACTAACAACTAATTGTTGTCAGTCAATTGTATTTACATTGGCACACACAAACTCAACTCTAAAGTTGATTTTGAGTGTGCCAAAGTAAACACAATTGACTGATATAATGTTTATGGTGTTTCTGTTACTATTTTATCTAAATCTAAATGTTTCTCTAACTGAGATGTAAACATGTCTTTCAGACAAAACATTAGTACACAATCTTGAGTGGTTTCCTAACAGCATTATGGGTGTTTTGTCTTAAGCACAAGCCACACTGAAAACGAAGCAAAACGAATCTAAGTTCACTCATGTAGCTAGCTACCGCGTCTTTTCATTCATCGTTCTTAGTTCGCAGTGTCAACCAAAGTATGAAAAGATACGGTAGCCACATGAGCAAAGCTAAACGAACTTAGCTTCTTTTCGTTTTGTTCTCAGTGTGGCCAGTGCTTTCCTATTCTAGTACTTTGTTCAATGAGTAAAGATGTTGAAAATAAATTAAAAGGAAGTACGCATATGGAAATACAGAGAAGCTAAAATGCAGCAACTATAATAATACAGAGATAATCGTCGTTTGGTGCCTCCTGGTCATAAAAATTGTCAAAGGGGCCACTGCGAGTTGGTTTCAGCTCCTCGTACGCCTTCCAATGGTCCGGGACCCCAGGGTCCCGAGATATGTCAAAGATACTTAATAGAAGACTTATTATTTGGCAGTGTTTCACTACTATATCAACTGAAAAAAAATCGTCACATTGATCCCCCAAACTTGATAATACGTGACTTGATGACTTGGACTTGTTGATTGATTGATTGTTGATTGATTTACCTTTGAGAAGTCTAGATTCAAAACCCCCAAACTAGGAAAATACAAACGCTGCTTCAGATCTAGTTCCTGTATAATACAATCAGAAAAATCCTACTGGATTCCTGAAGACGTTCGAAATTCCTAAAGATTTGAACTTGTCTTACTATCCAAAGTATCCAATCCACATTCTTGGCAGTGCCAAAAGTTGACGATAGCCCTTTTCTAGCTACTAATGCAAAAAACAACGGCGTATAAAATAATATTAACATATACATTTTCTTTGCAGTATTTACTGAAGAACACAAGGCTGAGTGATGTGAACAAACGTTTGAAGGCACAGATATGGAGTTCAGTCGTCACCATCGTTCTAGTGGAGGCTAAAAATCTTCCGGCTATGGACCTGGATACCAGGTCCAGTGATCCTTATTGTAAGTTTAGGTGAGTACTAAAGATAAATGCAGACTTGTGTGGCTATGGTATAGTCAGGTTCAAAATTATGTCTTTGATGACACCTAGATGAAGAATTAAATTATGCTTGCTACGTTACAACTATATCAAACTACTATAAAAATGAAATCTAGCAAGGAGTCACGTCATGTCACATTTTAACTTAATATATCGCCGCGCCGTAATGTTTTGATTACGTAAAAAAAGAAGAAATAAGAGTCCAATATTTTTTAATAAAATATTTAAAAATATATTTTTAGTCATCATTATAGTTTTAGTTTTTAAACTTACTTTTTATTTATATTATTTTGGGATTACAATTTCGTGATAAAGTATTTGCAGAGCCACTGTACATTTTTAAAAAAGAATAAATAATTAATTATTATATTTTATGTATTTTGGGTAGGTTTGGAGAGAAATGTTTGGCTCACATCTGAGGCGTGATATTTTAATCCTTTTAGAGCTTTTAGCACTAACTTTGAGCGATCTAGATACGTGAGAAGGACTTTATGTCGCAGTAAGATGGTTGAAGGGATATCTAAGGATATAGCTATATACCGTAATATAGTTATATGAAAGCTGTTAATATCTATCTTTTTATTTAACTACTTATGACACTAGCACGATCTAGTGATATAATTAGGGCACTCCGACCAAATAGGTTAGGTTAGGCTAGAACTGTGACCAACTACGCGCGAGCCGAGCGAGTGAAGCGATGGAAGCTACGGCCGGCGAGCGCTACGTCAAAATTGGTCGCAGTAACAAAATTAGAACACTATGACAGTTATGAAACGCTTTCATATACTCGTAACTATAATATTACGATATATATATTAGATATATCCCTGGAGATAAATAACTATATCACGGCTTCAATCATCTTAGTGCGACATATAATACGACAATATGTTTACTCTTGAATAGGAAGAAATTTGCATCATTCTTGTGGGTCGTTGTCTTCTACATCTTTATGTAAACACATCGCTATTCTGCACCTATGCATTTCTTAGTACTCCCGCCTGAAAGGTAATGCATCTGTAATCCCGTTTGTATTACTTTGCGTCTATTATATATTCGTATCTATTTTGAGCGCGAATTGTAGCAACATAGACTTCTAAGATATTTCTTATTAAATATTTAGCTCGTCCTACTTCTCTTTCATTGAATTTTAAACCTTTTAGGGGAGAGCTTTTAGCACTAACGTTTAACGATCTAGATACGTGAGAAGGACTAAGACAACATGTTTACTCTTTAGTAGAAGGAATTTTGCATCATTCTTGTGGGGCGTTGGCTTCTACACCTTTATGTAAACGCGCCCCTATTCTACACCTACGCTTTTTTTATTACCCTCGCCTGAAAGGTAATGCATCTATAGTAATTCTGAATATCTTTATTTGTATCTATTTTGAGCAAGGATTGTGGCAGCATCAGAATTCAGACATATTTCTTATTAAATAGTTAGTCCGTTCTACTTCTCTTCCATTGCCAATAGTTTTTTTTTTTTAATTAATTTAGGACGTGCCCCTTTTTGAAAGTGTATATTTTAATTTTCTTCTGTTTTTTTGGATCTAGATGTAAGGCAGAACATTATTTCTAACAAAAGAGCTATTTCCGAAATTAATTCGAAGTAACTAACTACTTAGTATATTTCAATATAACAAAATGATTACCAAGAAACTTTGGAAACACACTGTTTGTTTTCGCAGCGAGTACAAATTGGAAATTTCGCAGACACCAAACTGATTTCCTGTAAGCTGCAAAGCTGTAATTTCACTCGCGGTAATTAATGTTTCCAAATTACTTTGAAGCACTGTACAGGGTTACTGGTAATTCGACGTATATCCGTCAGAGGCTGATAAGGGGGCCGAAATGCAACAAATTGAACCCCCCATATGTATGGCCGAAATTCAATAGTTTTCGAGATTATTTTTATCATTATTTTAATTATTTTGTTAAATTAAGTAGTTTTAATTATGTCAATAGCTTAATTAAAATGCCAGCTGCAACATCATTTTTAATGGTACCCATTCAAATATGTAATTTGGGTAAATATCGAAAAACTCTTAAAATTCAAATATCTCGATAACTATTGAATTTCGGCCATACATATGGGGGGTTCAATTTGTTGCATTTTGGCCCCCTTATCAGCCCCTGACGGATATACGTCGAATTACCAGTAACCCTACATAATTTTAAGGCGGTAATATTAATTGTTCTTAGTTTCGTAGTTTAGGTCGTTATTTTTGTTGATTTTGATCGAAATTAGATTGTGTCAATATTACTTATCGTGTAGGTAGCTCTCGGCAATATACTCGTATATATGTGGAACTACCTATTCATCTTCATTTGGATTGGATGTAAAGAGATTGGACTGCAGCTGATCTTTATGTCGGATAATTAAAGCACTGTAATCAACAATCAATTTGCCATGTTATTGCATTATCCCATATTAACAAGCTAGTTCCTTAGGCCTTCTAAGTTTATCAGCAAATGTATCTACAAGAGGTTTACCTGTTCAGTTGTTGAAAGCAGTCTATCTTTCATCTAAATTAATTTGTGATTTTTATACCACAGGTTAGGTAACGAAAAATTTAAGAGTAAGGTAGTATGGAAGTCTTTACACCCGTCGTGGCTGGAGCAGTTTGACTTGCACCTATACGATGACCAGGAACAGATACTAGAAGTTACCGTCTGGGACAAGGATAAACAAAGCAAGGATGACTTTATAGGAAGGTGAGTTGCACAACGTGAATACACTAAATCAAAATCGAGTTTTTTTCGTAAATATCTAGGTAAGCATTCAGGCTAATAATATTACACCTCTTCAACTGCGATTGCGGGGTGATCAACGGGTTAAGGTTTCAATGAAATGTCGATCGTATGAGTGACCAAGGTTGCTGTTTCTTTAACCAGACGTGGGGCCGACTTCCATTAATACTTTGAGCACACAAATGTAAAGAGGCAACTTAATGCTATAGATATTTGTAGCCAGCCTTTGGGTGATGCAGAAACAAACAGTGGTTGGTGAATAACAAAAATTGTAGATTAATTACCACTATATTATTATTCATTGAAAATTGGGACCTAGACCTAAACAAGTTTTCTGGGCCATAGAAGGGTCTTAATGTGCATGTATAACAACAAGGCCTTCATCACCTGTGTCTAAAGCAGTAACCTAAATTGGGGTACTTAATATTTTATCACGCTTGGCAATTAGGGCTATAACCGTTATGGCACTCGGGAGGCAACCTAATGGACGTAACGTGAGAAGCGCAACGCCCTGTTCAGTAAAATGTTTATAGTGATAAAATAGTAGGATAGTCTGGTGAAACAATTCATCATACTAATGCATGAAATTACCGTTTCTAATAATGTTGGAAGACGATTGGAAACTAAAAACGAACAATAGCCGGGTGTTAATATTGCACATCGAGATTGAAAAGGAGACTATCACACAGATATGAGTGATACATTGAAGCGTGGTTTAGCTCGGTGTGTAAGTAAAATGACTGTCTAGTTTGACGCGCAAGATAGAAGACTCTCACGCGCACCGGAACTAAACGCACTTCATGTAGATTTGTGACAAAATGCTATACTTAAATCAATTTTTAGCTTAATAAGTTCTTAACATATTTAAATACCTACCTTCGATTTAAAGCAATTTTTTCTGCACAATAAGCAACTGTTTTCGTACGATCGTATAAAACAGAAATAGATGGTGCTACTTTGGATATTTTTTCTACCGTTAAAATTTCAATTAATCATGTTTCGGTTTTAGTACAGCAGTAGACAATATAGTCAAATAACACATATGGAAAATCCCAATGATTTAACCATATTTGGTTATAAAGGAATTTTAAAAACACAAAATTTATCGATGTATCCCCGCGTAACGATGTATCCCCGTATAACGACCGCATACTGTATTATTAGATTTTGCAAACACTACGATAATAATAGCCATAATATGCTGGATAATGAGGAGAGAGTAATAATCGCTAAAAATAGTATTTTATTATCATAAGTCATAACTAATTTATTCTACGACCAATTTATTTACATTGATCCAATTTTCAGAGGACAGGTCAATGTCCTTTGGCCTTTATCCTAAATAGGGTGTTTATAACGTTATGTTTAGTAAAGATGGTCATTTTATCGTTTATGACAATAATTATGGTAATTTTCGTCACAATGATACCAATACAACTTTACAGGTGTGCAATAGATTTATCAAGATTAGAAAGAGAGAAAACACATAATATTTGGAAGGACCTAGAGGATGGGAATGGACAGATATTTTTATTACTAACTATCAGCGGAACGACTCAGTCGGAAACAATTACGGACCTCAGCAGTTATAAGGAGAATCCTAGAGACCGCGAGATTATTGAAAGGCGATATGTAAGTATTATGATATTCAACTTAATGCCAGACGAAATAGAACCTAAAGATAGTGTAAAAAGAAATGCCAGTAAAACTACTGCATCTCGTATTAAAAGACGAAGTGGATGTAGATAATGAGAAGGAAATAATTGAGTTGAAAATCTTATGAACAATTTTCACCACACGTTATTCTAATTAAAAAAAATATATATGTGTGACGACAATACATAATATATGTAACTGATAATAAAAGAGATTAGGTATAATAATCTTTTCTTCTAGAATTGGTATAACATGAACGAACAGTCAAGTGGAGTCGGATGGCTGTGCGTCAAAGTATACGGTGCTAAAGGTCTTGCAGCAGCCGATTTAGGAGGCAAGTCCGACCCATTCTGCGTCCTAGAACTCGGAAACGCAAGACTACAAACACATACGGAATACAAAACGTTAACACCGAACTGGATGAAGATATTCACTTTGTAAGTAATGTTGCAAATGAGGTTAAATCTGTTGCAGAAGGAAGTTTATAAACTACTACTTGAGACAATTCTGTAGAAGTTAATCCCGACTTGAGAAATGCGCTGCATATTGTATTGTAGTCAGATTACATTATTAGAGGTTGTAACTTCTGTACAATAGTAAATTTCCAGCGATGTGCATTTCAATGGACCTTTAGTAAGTTTTGTTGAGTTTCATTCATTCATTCTTAGTAGGTAGATACTGGAGACGATTGTTCAATCCTCTTGCAATCTAAATCTCTTGAATATTGATGGTTAGTTCCTTTCGATAGAATACACAGTGAACATAAAAGTGAAAACAATTATTACTTTGCTAGAGTAAGTAACAATTAATTGAGGGGAAGATTTAACTGTACAGTACCTGGTCGACTGAACTCTGCTCGGGCGAGAATAGAGAGACTTTTTCCAGATATGAGATCTAGCTATATCGATTTTTCGCCCCCGTAAACCCCCAATTGCACCTTTCATCGAAATCGTTAGAGCCGTTTTTGAACGTCATTACAAATATGTATATATGCAAATATTAATCATTTAATAGTATATGCTATAGTGATTTCGTAAGCAATAATAAATTATCAAAATAATATTTATACCCTCTCACTTCAAAATTACGCTCTATTTCTTTTAGCACAGTAAAGGATATCACATCAATATTAGAGCTAACTGTATACGATGAAGATCACGACCATAAAGTGGAGTTCCTGGGCAAATTGGCTATCCCACTGCTTAGTGTTAGGAACAGTGAGAAACGATGGTACGCTCTTAAGGACAAAAAGATGAGGGCACGAGCGAAAGGAAATTATCCACAAATACTTTTGGAGATACTGGTCATATGGAACCCGGTAAGTCAAAAATTATGGTTATTATTGGTTACTTATAATTATGTCGGCAGTAGGTACTAAATATTATTTTTCTAGAAATAGTCAAAATGACGTGTCAACTAATGTGCCCTTTTTTTCTAACGTGACGATATCATCGTCTACGTCCACATCCACGACACCACAAAACTACAAGGAAGTAGAATGTATGGGAAATAATTGTTACATGAAGAGGCTTTTAAATTTTTGTCCACATTAAATTACAACGTACAGCACGTATTTCCATACATTTTATGGATGTGGCCGTCGACGTTCACGATAATATCATCACATTAGACGTTATAAAAACGCACAATAGCCAAACACCCTATGGACCCAATCCATTAACGTAAAAAAAAAAAATATGTTTAACTCATATTTTTCTCATAAGCTCGCTAAGTCCCCCTAAAATCAAAACAATAATTATTATAACGTGATAAAAATAAATCAATAAATATGATTACAGCTAAAAGCAGCCATAAGAGCAGTGAATCCGAGGGAACCGAAGTACATGCACCAAGAGGCCAAGTTCAAAAGACAACTATTTATAAGAAACGTGATGAGGCTGAAGGCAATCATCATGTGGTTTATTGAAGTTGGGAAGATTTTACAGTAAGTATATTTGCCAATAGTGCTATCCATCTCCTCTATTCTAGTGTTTTGCTGACGTCAAATAATAGAGACTCGATGTTGTATTCAAATATTTATCTGCATCTGATTAGTTTGACTAACGACGACGATTTCAACAAAGCTGAATTATACAGAAACCGTAACACTGAATTTGACATAGGTCAACTCAGAAGATGAGGAGCAAGGCTTAAACAGAGTGCTAAATCCCAAAGGAATAAAAGTACACATAACTGCCAAAGCCATTAGATCAACAAAGCAGTGGTTGTATGTCAACAACTGGCATGCTTTATTTCTGCTAATAGAATTTACCTATTTTGTTTTTTTTTTAATTCAACAATTTCCAGGAATTGCAACATCTTGTCCTAATGATACGTGTACTAAAATTGTGGAAATTGTCTCCATAATTATATTACAACCATCAAATTAATGTCCATTCCAGAGACTGTTTCGAATGGGAATCAAGGATACGTTCATTCCTAGGCCTGTTGGTGTGGCTCGCGTTCTGCTACTACTACGAGATGTGGATGCTGCCATTCCTTATTCTAATGTTCTTCGGTAGAGCCTGGCTTATTTATAGACTTACTGGTAAGTCGAAACCATTAAAATCCTAAACCATTAGAAGTTATCTAGTCCTCCTCATTGAATTCTTTGCAAAGTGACAAAATAATATGGTTTTTGGGTTTGTGTATGTTCACGTTCTTTATTAGTTTTTTTTGTCACTCATTTTGACCAATGGTTGAAGGGCTTTGCTGTGCATAATGATGATATCCAGTAACACCACGGCCAGCAGCCATTTGATAGCTGAGGGCCAATTCTCGTAATTAAAAACGTTCAAATTCCAAGTCGCAATGTCAGCCAGCGACAATCAAATGTCAAAAATGTAGGCAAACTCTATACAATTTTGACAGATTGAGACTGAGATGAGATTGCGAACGTTGTTATAAAAATACGGGAATTGCCCCTCTGTTGTCGTTAGCAGCAAGTGTTGGGTTTAGATTCATATCTAGATCCAAAGAAATCCTGTATCTCATTGTCAGATTCCTTGGACTATTATTTTCGTTGTTTATATTATAATATATGATTTTCTGTTTCATTATTTTTTTTTATGTTTTTACAATTTTTTTCCTTTCTTTTATTTTATTTAGTTAAATTCAAAACCTTCGTGAGATCTATCAGAAGTGACCCGAAGGCTTATTTTTCATATTTATTTCTAAGTAAGTCTATGAATGTTGTGCCATAGCATGCTCTAAGTGTAGTGTTGTCTTTATTTTGTGTTGTGCTTTTATATGGGGCTTAGGCGTTAGACGTATCATTAATCGTTAAAATGTCTTCACCCACGTCAATAGATACGGTTAACGGGGTTACTTTGACACTACGAGTTTACTTTGATAACAAGTTTTGACTTATGAAAACTAATTTTATTCGGTGTGTAAATTAGGTTTTGTTTGTGTATGTACCGGTTACTGAGCATTTATAAGGTAAGAAAAACTTTTGATGCCTCCAAAAATCTATACCTAGAGATTTTTTCATAAGGCGAAAGTTGTTATCAAAATAAACCCGTAGTATCAAAGTAACCCCGGTTTACGGTACCAAAGAAGATATGTAAGAAGTTAAAAATGTTAATTCAGCTGCTGTTTCCATTGTTAGTGTTTGTTTATCAAACGTGGTAAACCACCACTGTTCAAAATAATACGCAGTTAGTAATAATGTGTAATTAATATTAATATATAATACCACAGTTGCCTAAATTTAGGCAACACAATCATTTTAGGAAGGTAGGTACTAATAAACTCTAAATCGGTAATTAAGTATTCTCATCCTGCTGATAATTTTGTTACAAAATGTTTAATTTCTAAAAATGGTCATCAGACCATACGGAAATAACACGAGCCTTAGTTACATTACCAAACATTTACATGGTAACATAATAATAAATAATGTAGTAGTCAGTGGTAACAAAACCAGTAGGTATGAGCTGGTGGCCTCAGATAACACTTTTGACCTTACGCTTAGGCCAGCCAGTCTTAACACTGACGTGTGCTTTCCGTGCAATTACAGTTCAGACGTCGAGAGAATGCGTTCCTGACACTTGTCAGTTAGACAATATTTTCTAATAACTATAAGACTGTTCATCCACAACAGCGGGAACGGGACGTCAACGAGAAAACAGATGACGGCGCCGAAGTAGCGTCAGTATATTTACTATGGCGCAGTCATCTGTTTTCTCGTTGACGTCCCGTTCCCGGTGCGGTGGGTAAATAGTGTCAGGATCTAATTCGTAAAATACATATTCGGTAGGATGAAACTGACAGATGTCAAAAACACATTCTCTCGACGGCCGGACTCTAGCAAACAGACAGACAAGACATTGTACACGTGCGTCGCGCTGACAGGTAACAAGAGAACTTTATCAAGCATAGGTACGTGCTACTATTGTTTGCCTGCACACATTACTTTTTTGCCGCGTGTACCGTAGAAATAATGGTCCGGTTTTAACCATATTGTGTCGCTTTTAGCTGTCTGGCTGATGACATAGGACCCTGGCATATTACTTATGACATACAATACAAGATAGGTATTCCTCTCATTACAGGAGGCAATCCTCTATTAGTACCTGTTGACGACGAAGATCTGTTAGCTGAAGAAGATGACGAAGATGAAGCTGATAAGGTAGATAATTATGTTAGTAATTACGTCATTTTAAATAGCAATAAATGCATAGGTACAAAAAGATGCTTGCTTTGGAATACCTTTAACGATGACGACGTTTTCTGAGAATGGCCATGGAACTGTTTAAATTTGTCGCAATGTGGAATCTATGCAAATCAAAAAAATCTCGGTTCCAATTCCTGATTGACCATCTGCTCTGTCTTAATCGAAAACCTCTTGCTTTGGAACATCCCAATCTACCTAAACATTATGCCAAAATTCAAGTTCTTACGTTGCATAGATATCGAGAAAAACCTCTGTGATAGTCGGACCCTCAGATTATAGAAGAAAGGCAGATAGAGCGCGCGGAACACTGAAAGTGAAGCCAAAAAAGCAAATACAAATTCAAAAACGAATTCAATCTCTAGTCAGTGTAACTGTTCTGAGACAATATTTGTTTTTTTTCTGAGACAATAAATGATTTATTGTCTCAGAAAAATGCAGAGAACAGTTATACATATGTACATTTGACTCGAGATTGAATTCGTTTTTGAATTTGTATTTGCTTTTTTGGCTTCACTTTCAGTGTTCCGCGCGCTCTATCTGCCTTTCTTCTATAATCTGAGGTCGGACCCTTTTTTTAAGTTTGGAACCTTAAAAATTGCAATAAGTGGAAAATGCTTAGCTGCACCAGATGTAGATAAGCTTGGTGCACTATACATCTAGCATGACTGTTCCTGATAATATTTTCGTTATTACAGGAGGAGAAGAAATCTTTAAAGGAGAGGTTGCAGGCGATACAAGAAGTGACGCAAACTGTACAGAATGCGATCGGTTACGTCGCCACTTTAGGAGAGTCGGTTAAAAAGTAAGTACCAATACCAACCTTTGCTTAAAATTTAGAAAATCCTCACTGATAGCTAAACGTTGGGTAAAGTTCAGGATAAATATTATCATATGTTTAAAGATAAAATATTTCAAATACCATATGCCTTAAATTAAACGGGCAATTTATTAGTAACCATCAGTGTTATGGTATGCTACTATAATACTCGTATTTTCACCAATAGTTTTCTTAACTTCGTACAAAAAGGTAAAATTTGTGAGTTTGTATGTAGGGAGCAATCTTCGGAACTACTGATCCGATTCAGAAAATTCTTTCACTAATGGGAAGCTACATTATCCTTGAGTTTCATACGTTATATTAAAAAAAATACACGTGGTCGTGATCGCGTGCAGACGTTAGTACCTAATGTTATATTATTATAAAGAGGCAAAGTTTGTGAGTTTGTATGTAGGGAGCAATCTTCGGAACTACTGATCCGATTCCAAAAATTCATTCACTAATGGAAAGCTACATTATCCCTGAGTACCGAAAACGAGAAACTTCACGTGACCGAAGTCGTGGGCAGAAGTTAGTGGTAGAAGTTAGAAGATTTTGCTTTATCTGGTCTACGAAAATTTTACTACCTAATTGCCTTAATAAAAGGAACATAAAATGTTACGATTGGTTAAGATAAACGATCCGTTTTATGACCGTAGGAATCGGTGGTACTTAAAACCTTCGTTGTTTCTGAAAAATCTTATGTAGGTAAATAATTGAGACCGAATTCCGTACAATCAAACATACAACTACATAAAAAGACAACAACATACAACACAAGAAGTAAAAACAAGTTTCAACTAATGACAGCACGGGCGCGGACTAATTACGGCAAAAAAAACAATATTAGTTGAGGGAGCACGGCTGTTCAACAATTTACCGGAAGATTTAAAGAAGTGTGATAGTATAAATATATTTAAGAAAAAACTCAAGAAACATGTATGTACCCTATAACGTCACCAACACCCCAGAGGCAAATATGATAATTTATTTTACGTAGATGTAAGCACTTTGTATCTCATTTTAAGCGAACTGTTATTTAAGTTCTTATGAGAATAAATTCTTTAAACCTAATTTAGCAGATTGTCAATGGCAATACCTATCTGCATTCATCATCTTCCTGCCCTAGTCTCATATTACTTGGGGGTTAGGGTCGACGCAACACGTTTTCTTCTTCCATTCTCCCCTGTTAACCGTCTCGCTATCATTCACTCCCTTCTCTTTCATACCATTCCTCACACAATCCTTCCCTCGTTTCTCTGGCCTTCCTCTTCCTCTCCATCCACCTACATTTATATTAATCACTCTTTTAGTCACATGCGTTACCCCCCCCCCCCCCCTGACCCCCCTCTCTTTATCATCACATGCCCATTACTGCTGATATACTTATTCATCATCTGCTTAGCCTTTTTCCAACGATGCTGGGGTCGGCTTCCAGTTTAACTGGATGCAGCTGACCTCCACAACCTAGTTACTGGGCTGGGTAACACGATACCCCTTGGTAAGACTGATTGTCAGACTTTCGGGCTCCTGACGACCCGTATCGACTGCTAAAGATCCACAAATGACAGCCGGGACCAACGGCTTAGCGTGCTTTCCGAGGCACGGAGGAGGAGGGGTCTTGGTATGTAAAGATGGTCACCCATCCATGGGCCAACCGCGGCAAGCGTAGCTTAACCTGATTGATCGACCTGTGTGGCTGTTATTATCTACTTGGTTAAGTAATAACAGCCGCATGGGTAGATCAAGCCCCACTTAATTACTCATTATTGAGTTAAAATGTGTATTTAACTATTTTACTAAGAAGAACTTTATTTATTTTCAGCCTGACGAACTTCACAGTGCCATATCTAAGTTATTTAGCTATTATAATGTTATTTGGAGCCATGATGGTGTTATATGTCATACCTTTGAGGTACCTGCTTATGGCGTGGGGTAAGTTGAACTATGTAATTTGAACTAGGTATTTAACATTTACCTACCCAGCTAAAGGTTCGGTTTTCTAGGAAAGCGGCCGTGATGAAAATCTATCATTTTCATCAATATTTGACATTAAGTCAAACCCCGCCCCCCAAAGATTTAAATCGCTAGATTTGCCCTCACTGTACTTAGGCACTCACAAGAAAAAGTGTCCATACTGAGAAGAGTGAGCTCACACATTATTAAACAGCGTTTCCATGATAATCAAGTGAAATCATTGCGTCATTGCGTGTCAGAGGTGTCAAAACCAAACAGAAATGCGACTATCTTTTGACGCGGTAGGGCGAATCTAACGATATAAATCATTACCGCTGTCATCATATTCATGACAGTAAGTGCAGCCACTAGGAAAGCTTTTTTACCGTTGTTACAATTTTTTTAGGCTGAGTCTAGGGCTTTTGACTTTGTTAGACAATATTTTTATATTTATATAGGTATGCTTTAATGTACACCACATTAGAACAAAAAATAAATCAAACACGATGCGACCTCTTCCAGGCAACCTTGATACTACCTATACAAGGTGTAATTTAAATAACGCAACAACCTCTTAAGGGGTCATTGTACTAATCATCATGAACAACTATTACTATGGGACCAAACCTGAAATCGCGAAAAAAAGTCAGCTGTACCCTACATTTTGACGAGTTTAAGCGAATATAAATGTAGGGAAGAGCTGATTTTTTTTCACGATTTCAGGTTTGGTCCCATAGTTCATAGTGATGAGTACAATGACCCCTTAAAAGGTTGTGCGTTATTTAAATTACACCTTGTAGAATAAAGAGCGTAAAACTTACCATATATCAGCTACACTCATAGTCTAGGTACACACGGCTACACATCAAGCTATACATGTCCAGTTTACACTGACCTCTTGTTGTAAGGAAATCCTAAACAATGCGAGATCAGCTTATACTTACTGGAAATGTATAGCTTGATCTGTAGCCGTGCGTACGATCAGCAACAAATTAAATTGCTATAATTATTGAACAAAATACTCACATAAAATGTAAACTCTGTACCAGTGTACCTACTTATACAATTTTAAGAGTATAAACTCTTAGATACTAGGTAGGTAATGAAATGGTGTAAAGCAATGTATCGAATCATTTTGTATCATTTTAGATGTTAGGTAATTAAGTATGTAAAAGTAACAGTAATATTCAACTTAAAATAAAACTATACTGACGATGCTGTTGATGCATAACTCATTTGTACTCAAAACTCGCCTTTTTATTTGATAAACATTTGTAAAACAGTCTAGAAATAAATAAATACTTACTTTAATTTGCTCACTGTACCTACATACCTATATACCGTGAGTTGCGCAAGCGTTGCTTACCTCATAGACGTATAAAAAAAGGCGGGCAGATTCTCGCTAACAAAAAACTGTGTCTAGCGGAGTCAGCCAGCTCGCTGTACCTACAGGCATGCACACATTCACACATCAGTCAACCATTCGTAAAATGGTAAGGTATATAAATAAGGTAAAAATACAGCATGTCTTGTGAAAGTGTGCGTGCCGGGCCTGTAGGTATAGCAAGCTGGCTGACTCCCATATACACAGTTTTTTGCAAGCGAGAAGCTGTCCAAGGCACCTACACAGATCATAGAACACATTTTTATGATCTGAGCCTACCTACAGCAATGCATTTTTGCGCAAAATTCTTTTATCGCTTGCTGGCAAATGAGCCTGTCTACGCAAGTCTTCTAAAAGACATATTCTAAATCATTTCTTTCGTTCTAGGTATAAATAAGTTCACAAGAAAGATTCTTCGGCCGCACACGATACCTAATAATGAAGTTCTAGACTTATTATCGAGGGTTCCGGATGATGAAACTTTGGTAAGTAGCCTTCGTAGAAACTTATCTCACAATCATTAGCAACATGATAAGCTAAAACTTGCTCAAGATGACCAGATTTACTAAAAGTAATTATTTTCTACAATCTGGAATCAGCCCCCGGCCAAAACCTACGGACGGTGTATCGTCCACCGCTAATTTGCCCCAAAAAAACAATCCACCGAAAAGAAGGAAGAATGCAACTTTATCAAAATGTTGCCAGTACAAACTCCCACTCTCCCTACATTACATAATTTGATTTTCCAGCTGGACTGCAGAGAACTTAAGCCCCACCCACCGAACGAACACCGAAGGGACCCGAGGAAGAAGCACAAACCATCGTAACATTCTCCAATCGCGATCCGAAAAAGGGTCCGACACTACGTAAGAAATCTCGGCAATAAGGACATGTAGGATATTGACGCGAACTTGACAGGTGACACTACCAAGGACCCGAAAATTTATGGTTCGCAAGAAAGATAAAGGTGCTCTTACACGGTCGAATAAAATACATACTGCAATATTATAAGTGTCTATTGCTTCAAAGCACTGGAATCCTCGTTGATGTTGCTCCCGACTGCAAATGGTACCTACGGTGTGCCTGTCTTGAACACCTCATAGGCCGAAAGTGGCATTACGAGATAAATATTGTAGCCGCTTAGTTAACGTCGTAAGAGCACCATAATAATTACTGTTTAGACAGAGAGAAAAAATATCGTAGTTATTTGTATACCGCTTAAATATTCTATATGTATAAGCAATGATACGTCTTTTCGAGATATTGTCGAGATATCGAAAATGTGTAGGTTTTATTGATTGTTTGTTGAAGTTATACAGCTCGGCAAAAATATCAAGAAACGGAACTATATTTTTTTCTTAACTAGCAACACTACTAGCAGTCAAGCTGAACTTTTGTTTTGAAAAAAATTGTGTTGCCAAATAAATATGTAGTTAGCCTTTGTCAAATTGTTATTATTATTTCTGAATGACTTATTATTTTATACCTAGGTTTTGTTAGCGCAGTTTATAATTGCTCCTTTATTCTAAAACACGTTCATATTTTAGGAAAAGTCTGTGATTTTGAAAGATCTGTTTACGGCAAATAATAATGTTGTTTTCTATGAAATTAAAAATTATTAAATATAATTATAAAATTATGACACCAACTATTGTGAGTTAATAAGCAATGTTCATTATACAATGAGTACTGCAATAATAATATCGATTTAGGTAAATATTAATTCTTCCATTGTTTTCCATAATACTTATTAGTACCTAGAACATGCTAGTTGAATTTCTATTTAAATGTTTGTTGTGTACAAAACTGCAAAGTAAAGTAGTTTTGCATCATAAACTGCACACCTCGCCACTTAACAAAAGGTAGCATACAGTTTGGCAAAAAAGCTAGTAACAGTTTTTTTTTTCTTCCTGGCAACACTAAGTTAGCTGTCAAGTAAGAAACTGTAGTGGCGCCACAATCGCAGCGATTATAGCGCCGCTAATCATTTCTACTCTTTTTTGCCCAACTATACCAGTGGCAATAGAGTAATGTTTTATTCACAAATTGCCAATCTACATAACGCAAATTTTTAGCTAAGTTTTTAAACAATTATGTAGATTGGCAGTACCTACGCTAAAAGAATTAAATTTAATATGTGTGTAAATAACTGGAGTTATCGGAATAAAGTATTTTTTTTTTTTTATAAAACAGAGCTCCAAATTCCTTGTCAGATGTTGCATTTAAGTCCCAAATTGTATAAAATCCAATAGATTATAATCATAACACGTAGATAGGATTTTTTAATGACGCCATTTTTGTATGAAATGTTATTGTGTTGATGTTAATATTTTAAAACATGAGTAATTACGATAAAAAAAAACATCATAGCATAGCTCATTCCTCTACACTACACCATTATATTTATAGCATAAGACTGAGACCAATCTCATTAATTACTTGCAGAGGATAGATAGAAAATCATGTTTGTACTTTTATTCTAGTACATAAAGTACCTATTTAACTATACGAAAATAAATCTATATTTCAGCTTTTCTTTAGCTGTTTTCTCATTCCAATTTATAAACTAAATCTAGTTTAGTGTTAAGCCCGGTTCAAACGAATTTAGTCTTTAGTAGAGAAGTGCGAGCCTTTACTAGTTGAAACAAAGTTAATCAAATCGTGTCACTTTCTGCATTAATAATTACCTAATTCAAGGTGTTCACACGGTTCGAGTTACAAAATGTTAGAGACCATAGACCACGAAGTATCCTGAAGACTGGAGACGTTTGAAAAACCGTTAGATTATCACTAATAACTGTTGTTTCTATATTCAATCTTTTAATCCGTGACACAATAAAAAATTAATGTTACCTACAACTTACAATCTCTTGTCTCAAAATTGTTGCACAATGTCATGCACAAAAATGTATCTTTCAAATAAAATCTGTCATGTCTTCACTCCTAGTTAGTTTTCAAAACTTGCCAATATTATTTAGAAAACCTTTGTTACAAGTACTTGGGTAAAGCTGTGGGTAAAGTTATATGCTAAATGTGCAAAATAATTATCTGAAAATTGGATAGAGAATTGGCCAATTATTAAACTCTTAAGCTGGACTCATACTGACGTGAATCCACCACGGGATTCACTCACGTCCGTCGTTACATTTGCTCTTAGCAGTTGTGTGAGTGCGGGCTAATCATACGCGGGATGCGCCTTTGTTTGTTTGAAGCTTAATGCATCAAAATGCTTTATAATGCTAGAAATCAGCTAAATACTTATATCTTAGCGTATAACTAATATTTCCTTAAAACTGTTCCCACCTTTTACTACAAAAAACAAGCATAAGATATCGCTGAAGCCTTTACTTTCAAACATTATCATAATAATGAAAAAATTAAGAAAATACTGCAGACAGTTATAAGTATAGGTATTGTTTTATCCTGTGAACAGTTCCCTAATAAATAGCCATGACATTATTTTAATATGCTTTAATTCGTTTTGTTAATTACTCCAACGCACAGACGTGCTATTTGAATACTTGGTGTTATGCCAACTGCTAATTAAGAGATAATTATTTTGTTCTAAACTAGTCATTCACTTCTTCAAGACTATGTTCCTGAATTTGCCTTTTATATGCGAGGTTAGTAAGCAAACTAGAAAAGGTAATAGTATATTATAAGTTCCAAACGATACAGCCTGACGAACGTAACTTCAACTGGGCAGGGAAATGTTGCTTGCACGATGTAGGAATCTGTGACGTCATGAACGGAAGTGGCTCCATCTAAAACCTGCAGTTTGCTAGCTGATAGTTATCAATGTAGTTCCAATGAAGCTGCCTAGATGTTGCTAAAACTGTTATATCTTTATTACTAGCCTCGTTTGTTTTGTTTACCTAGTTGTTAAGATTTTTTTAAAATTTCTAGTTTAATGCACATCCTGCACAGTTCTCTAAACAGACAATAGTACATCAGGTCATACCAAACTGTCTTTCTCAAAATGATTTTAAACCTTAAAATGTTGATGTTAAGTTCAAAATCGAATGAGAAAATTTGAGATTTTGTGGTAACTTGACCTGCTGCTATTGATATAAAAACTACCTGGTCAAGTTACTACAAACTTTTTGATTTTGAACTTAACCGTCAACAATTTAAGGTTTAAAATCATTTGGAGAAATTTGACAGTTTGGTATAACCTGATGTGCTATTGCCTGTACTTACAATGCACCTAGCGCATCTCATTACTTACCTAAATATATTTTGTATACCAGTGTATTTGTGATAATAAACAATAATAATTATTCTTGTTATGAATATAATAATTATTATTATATTGTTGCTTGTCTGTCCTAATTACTTTAAGGGGTGGCCAAGCTACCGAAACTTATGTACAATTATTGTAGTAGATAAATGTTGTTATTATCAGTACAGTAAACAAAATAATTCAATGAGCAGGCAAGAAATAGACATCTTTAATAGACACAGGCAATAGTTTTTCATAAAAATGTTGGAAAACGCAGTTAAAATGCAAAATAAGGTGGGAAAGCAAAGTAAGTAGTCACATACTGCACAGAGCTATCTCTTTTGTGGACTGTACCTGTCGTACATCGTTGAAAATAAAATCATTAAAGAAGACCGATACATAGTTGGGTAGAACAACAAAACCTATCTACTACAAAATTAAAAGGCAAAATACCATTGGTCCTTGGCTAACCGCTCATACGGTTTCGGTGTGAATCGGGTCCGTGAGATTTTAAATATTTTTTTATTATTAACGTTGTTCCATCCACAATATTAGGCAAATTACTCACGGACGAACCGTATGAGGGGTTATGTCTTTTATCTTATAACTTATTTGTATGACAGAAAAGTCTTAAAAACATGCTGAAACGTGCGTATCAAAATGTTACCTCCAGTCCATTTCAATGTATCGAACAAATATTATTTTCCATCCACAATATTAGGCAAATTACTCACGGACGAACCGTATGAGGGGTTATGTCTTTTATCTTATAACTTATTTGTATGACAGAAAAGTCTTAAAAACATGCTGAAACGTGCGTATCAAAATGTTACCTCCAGTCCATTTCAATGTATCGAACAAATATTATTTTCATGAAGCACAAAGATAATAATGTTAACGCTTTCATATTTTAAAGAATTAAAAAAATAATGAGAAGACTTTTTGTGCCTTTTATTTTCCTAAATTCCATTCCTACTAAATAATAGAGGTAGGTACTTCCTTAACATTTATTTTTTGGCGCTAAAATGTGCGGGCTCGATTCTCGGAAGGAATAAAATATTCGCTACAATACTTACTCTTTGATTCGGTTTAGTGTTCATTTTTGGTATACATTATTATATTGCCACTATAGCTGTACAAGGATCTTTTGCCGTGTGGCCAAAATCGCATTTAATAACGTCATATTAGTTATTCAATAAACAAAATATTTACATCAATCGAACACCAAAAGAAAAGATCCTTGTAGAGTTGTGGCAGAGTATCTGACCTACGGTGACTGAAAGTGAACTAAAGAAATCACTATGAAAAACAACGAAAATTCACTTACTGTTCACTTACATCAGATGTAAATGGATAGTAAGTGAATTTTCGTTACATAGGCCTACAGATTCTGTAGGCCTAGCACGGGGGGGCGGAGTGGGTACCTCGTATTCTAACATAAAATAGAAACACAAATAATATTTCTGTTTTATTCAAATCTTGAGATACTTTGTGTTTGTCCCACAAAAAAATGCTATTACTTAAAATGTATATTATTTTCGATTAAAAAACATACTCTTTGAGGGCCTCTGGCCTGGTCACTGGGCCTGGTGATGGTGCGGTGGCAGCTAGGCCAGCAGTGCTCTCAGTGAACAAAATGACTTTGTAGCATTGTAGACTTGTGGTAGCATTATATCATGCGTCAGGAATAACTTACTGTTTGCGAGTTGAGTCCCCGACAGGATTTCCCAGACACACATCACACACATTTATCACACCTATTCTTCAGGACCCTTTAAGGGGTGAGTTTTCAAAAAACCGGCCAAGTGCATGTCGGCCCACGCACAATGAACGGTTCCGTAGTTGGGATGAATTTATCCCAAAAACAAACTTAATATTGTAGTTGATAAACATGTTCACACCGCAAATTGTAAGTTGGTAATCGCAAAAAAAATGTGATAAAACTACAAATTAACAATTTTTCAGACTATTTATTTACTTGTGCTGTGAGACCTTGTTTCTTGTCAAATTTCAGTATTCTAGGTCAACGGGAAGCACCTACCTTATAGGATTTGATTTAAATGCGAGTATCAAAATATATCGCTTAGTAAATGGGCTTATTTTTTACTGCGTTGACTAAGCTTGATTTTTTTGGAGATCTAAAGCCTGGTTTCCACCACGAGCGGAGCGGACCCATTAAGGACTCCGTTTAACTCGCAAGAGTAAACTGCATACTTGTATTTCCACCAACAAATAGTCCAATAGTATGCAGTTTACTCTTGCGAGTTAAACGGAGTCCTTAATGGGTCCGCTCCGCTCGTGGTGGAAACCGGGCTTAAGGGATCACAAGCCTACGTATTTGGTATTAATTTCAACTTGATACATCCGAACTATAAATATAATTTTAGATAGGTACAGTTTCTCAATAATTGTACCGGACTGAAAATTTTTACTTCGGTACATTTATTGAGAAAATGTACCTATTTTAAATTATATTCATAGTTCAGAATCGTACCATGCACATCTATCAACAATTTGGCCAAAAAACATTTTAAGAATGTAAAGCATTTTATTTAATAAACATGCTTTTGTGTAAAAAAGTAATGATTTGATTACCCATTTGTAACAGCGTCCTTAAGTCTAAGTACAGACGCCAGCAGGTCAAGCCACCCGAAACTGTCAAATTTTCCCAATCAACCTTGAACCTAATTTAGCTTTAGCGATAAAGATAAAAAACCAATTTAAGAAATTTGACAGATTGTAGTAGCTTGATGTGCTGGCATCTGTACCAACTTCCATTGTAACTTCCAAAGTAACGAACTTCCATACAAACTTTCATCCCATAAAGGCGATCGATGATTTTCTAAAATCCTTCCCTAGTGCTCACTTTCACTACACAGGGTCAAATTAAATTAGCTAGCGAAACTATGCAGACGTGTTGGGTATCTCGATATCTATACACGCTAAGATAAAAATAAAAAAGATTTGATGTTTTTTTTATGGGATTGACAACCGCTGGCAATGAAATGAAATTAAATACTTATTTGTATAAGTAGATCTTTTAGACACTTTCAACCTAACTAATATTATAAATGCGAAAGTAAGTTTGTTTGTTTGTTTCTTACCTTTCACGCATAAACCACAGAATCGGTCATCCTGAAAATTTGCATGTACAGACGCCAGCACATCAAGCTACTACAATATGTCAAATTTCTTTAATAGATTTTCATCTTTATCGCTTAAGCATTAGGTTCAAGGTTGATTGGGTAAATTTGACAGTTTCGGGTGGCTTGACCTGCTGGCGTCTGTACGTTGTCAGTTGTATAGAAACGGACATAGGGTACTTTTCATCCCGAAAAATAGTACTGTTCCTGAGAAAAACAACAATAACCTTCAGATGGCGCCACATGTTTTTCGAATCATGATTATCAAATTCTAAATAACGCGAGCGAAGCCGCGGGCAAAAGCTAGTCTATATAAATAAAAAGAGAAGTCCTGACTGACTGACAGACATCAACGCCCAGCCTTGGACCTAGAAAGCTGAAATTTTACACATAGGTTCCCCTCTCTAATTTAGACGAGGATTAAGGAAGGGATTCCCGGTAGTATGTTCCCGTGGGATATTTTCCGACATCCAAGCTGGCGAAGCCGCTGGCAAATAATAATATTTTTTTATTAACAAATGTGGGTACAAGTACATCTCATCTATCCTAAACAAAAACACAATGTACAAATTTTTGATATTTAAAAGATAGAGTAAACGACGATATCTGTGCTAGTATTAACTGTGTGACAGACACCGGCGCCTTCCTCCTACAACCTTAAGTATCAAGCTACCTTGACATACTGACTCGCTACAGTAATATTAGAATGTTACAAATAGTTCTGGTACCTACAATATCAGATAAGTTCATGTACCTACGTTTAACCACTCACGCGACAATTGCACGAAAGTGAGCCTGAACACTGCCAGCCAGCTCCACTTCACCATATGCACCATAGCAATTTATGCTCACCACAATGATGAGTAATATAAATTGCTTAGTAACCATATTAAAGTACTTAATCAAATCGCACCCCGTGACAATTTTTATGAGTAAGTAGTTCCGATGGCCATCTGTGGTATTCTTCATCAGTTTTACTTCCACCAATGGTGCTTTCCGAGAGCAAATGCACGGGTTACTATAAAAAAATACCCAATTCGCTATTAGCCTATAAAATTTCTTAGGTACCCTTTAAAAAAAAACTAATTTTACAATTCCGTCTATAGGACGGAGTTATGCATAAAAATGTATATACTTAATACAAATTGAGAACCTCCTTTTTTGAAATCAGTTAAAAATTAGATGGCGCCGCCGGCATTTCCTAGCTGACTGATCCCTGAAAAGAAATGCCGAAACAAACTCAGAGGTCATGGTCTCATCTATAGTCCTAACATTACATAGGATTTTATAACAATGCAGGGCTATGTCTGGAAGGGCCGGTAGTATAAACTTGGAAGTACGAGTTGATTTCTTATAGCCGCTTTACTGCTACAGTGCGCGGAAAAAAAAACAGTCGAGTGCTCGGCCGATTGCGATAGCACGCGCGCGCTGGGCTCCCACAGTTGGGAGTCGATTGAGCTCACAAAAAATCAAATCAAATAAATTTATTTTATTTATAGATTTTATTATTTAAAGTATCTATTTACCTAGCAGTATATTTTTGTTTTTTTTTTATGTTTAGATATCGATACCCGTCTACGGAGTTTCGCTAGATAATTTAATGTGACCCTGTCTATCTAAGGTTTTGTGCATCTTGATCAATCTTTTACTTGGTAACACAAGCTAAATAAATCGTGTCAATATTTTCAAAAATTATTTTGATCTGGCTACAATTAATATCAAACAGAAACTTTAATCCCGTTTTTAGTAATAATGATAGTCATTAGTTAGCTGAAACAATAATTACGCTGTTATGTGATAATTATGCTGTAGATATTTGCCTACATTTGTGTTTAATGCTATGGTTTTATTTAAAATGGAAAAACTGTAACCAAGCGTGTGGAAGCATTTTCAAAATGCTGCAATATAAGTCATTGGTCAAAGATTTTTTTAGTTCTTAGTTAAATTCGAGAGTTAATTGATCGATTGTTAAAAAAATTAAATTGATGCATCAAAAGATCAAAATACGATCTTATCGGACACTATTTATTGGCCCTATCAGGGTAAATAAAAACTTTTACCTGGTAACACTTTTAAAAAAATTAGGAGCCGCCATTATTTTTCTGTCATTATCTTGTCAACGAGCCGTGGTTGAACATTGCTACAGTGCCAATTTATAATTCCAGTAAAATATAAGTTCCACAAGCACAATGGCAGCCAAATTGCAAGATTATAAGGCTTATTTGGAACGTGCTCTAAACGACAAAACCAAGCCATGGTCGAAATACCTCGACCATGCTGAACAAAAAACCGGCGTTAACCGAGTCTATCTCTTTGCTGGTACGTTAGTTTTTTATTTCACGTTTATTTATATCTTTAGCAGTAGTTTTGACGTTTTATTTTGTGTTGTGCAGGTATTGTCGCGTTCACTGGTTTATATTTAGTGTTCGGATTTGGAGCTGAATTGATTTGCAACTCGATTGGTTTCGTATACCCGGCGTATATGTCTATGAAGGCCCTGGAATCGCCACAGAAGGACGACGATACTAAATGGCTGACTTACTGGGTGGTGTACGCATGCTTCTCTGTGGTCGAGTATTTCTCTGACTTCATCGTCGGCTGGTTCCCGCTGTATTGGTTAATGAAGGTTAGTTGTTACCTCCATATGTTACGAAGCATGCTTTACCACGAGTACTGTAGTTACGAAATCGTAAGTAACAGACTTCATGAATATTCTGCTTATTAGTGAATTAATAGGAATATTCGGTCAGTGGGGCGGAGTCCGCTGAAATTATGTAGATTGCTAAAAAAACGTGTCTTGCTTTCATTATGGCAACGAAAGTGCCTTTCACAATTTTATTTAGAGTAGGCATGACTCAAAAGCTAGGCAGTTAAGATAAATTATCTTTTTGCTCTTATCTCCTTGTAATGCTTCACAACTACTTGGTATCAACTTTTAATATGGAAAAAAGGAAACAGTGTGGTTGGTATCACTTTACCTTTGGAGAGAGAGCGAGTTAGTATGCATTTCTTATCTTTGAAACATAGCAACAATCTAAATAAAATGCATCTTAGTATAATTTCCAGACTTATTTATCTTAACAAGATAGCGGCAAGTAGGTATCATATAAAGTTAGATTATATTTTTAGATAACATTTCTATAGTTCAAAGTCAAAGCCAGTCTATAAATTACCTACTTTAAAAATGCTTTTTAAAATAAAAATAAAATGTTATCTGATCTATTATTTGTTCCTAATATGTAGTGACTGGCCTAATTGTTATAATGGACTCGTTATGTTTAATTATGTTGAATGTTGAACCAGTTTTTGACCAATAATTAGGTTAAAAGTTAGTTTAACAACATGTGGAAATGTTCTTTCCTTAACGTTAAATGTTATGTGGGCCACTTTACAAAACTCGATTAAAAATCGATTCTTAAATGCGTCTGGTATTTGCCATTATCATGCGCGGATACAGATACAGGGGGAGGGGAGCAACAGGCGACCAAAACCGTGTCTAAAACTCGAAAATAAAGTTGCACCACACCTCTTTACATTTCATAAGGTGATTTAATCCATGTCTGATAGGTGTCTAATGTCACAAGTCATGCAAAATACGTCAACTATGGGCATTATTTGTGTGCTTTAGTTCTACTATGATTGACTGAAATAGCCGAATGTGTCTGCACTGAATTTAATTTAATTAAAATAAAGTGTAACAACATTTTATGCAACTATTGATTTTGAATTGAAGAGAAAGATGAGCTGTACTCTGATTGGACCACAATCGCAGTAGACCGGGAAAAGTGGAAAGAGGGAAAGGAGGCCTTTGCCCTGCAGTGGGACAACACAGCCTTATCAAATAATAATTGAAATAACAACACAGTACTTACATTCTATTTTAAAGAAATTCATTGACAAACAAATGCACAGACACTGATAAATTATGACCTATGTTAGCTGTCATAGTGTACATTTAATGTTTACTATACATGATAGTGCAATGAATGTAAAAACTTGCAATGAGGTAGATAATTTCTGAATCATAAATCACAGACCACAGTACAAAGTTCAATGTTACATAATAAGCAATTACTGCTTTATAAAATTGTAAGTTGCAGGTATTCTTAAATAACATAGACCATTCTTATTTAACTCAAGTAGGTTCTAGAAACTTAATACAATACATTATCTAATTATTTCCCAAGTGTATGTATTGTACCTATATATACATTTATGTGGAGGAGCTCGTGGCTAAGTAATAACAGCCGCACGGGTTGACCCATCAGGTTAAGCTATACTTGCTGGGGTTGGTCCATGGATGGGTGATCATCTTTACATACCGGGACTCCTCAGTGCCTCGGAAAGCATGTTAAGCCGTTGGTCCCAGCTGTCTTCGTGGATCTTTGACGGTTTTTACGAGTCATCACAAGCTCGGGCTTGTCTGACAACCAGTCTTACCTACGGGTATTGTATTACCCAGTTAATGCATTGTGGAGGTCAGACAGGCAGTCGCTCCATGTAAAATACTATTATTTAGCTGCATCTGGTTAGACTGGAAGCCGACCCCAACTAGTTGGAAAAAGACTAGGCAGATGATGTTCATGCATATTCCTAAAATATCCAATGTTAAGTACATGATATTATGAAATATTTTGCAAAGCAACAATCTCATAATTATTTAGGGTTTTTCTTTATCTAAAGTCTGACATCTTGATAATGACTAAACCTACAATCATTAGACAGCAAAATATATTTGAAAAAAAAGATTAAGAAAAAGTCCCGACAAGGTGGACATCACACTAATATTATAAAGGCGAAAGTTTGTGTGTGTGTGTGTGTGTGTGTGTTTGTTACTTCTTCACGCTCAAACGGCTTCACCGATTTAGATGAAATTCGGTATGTAGACAGCTTATAACCTGGATTAACACATAGGCTACTTTTTATCCCGGAAAAATGTAGTGCTCCCGTGGGATGAGCAAGAAATTCAAATAAATTTGCTACTGTTTCAAACTGAAACGCCTCGACCGATTTTGATGAAATTTGGTGTGGAAGTAGCTGACACTCTGGATAAACACATAGGCTACTTTTTATCCCGAAAAAATAGAGAAAGAAACAAAAAGTATTTATTGTGACTAGCACAGGAAGATCACTAACTTAACAAAAAACATAATAATAAAAGTTTGAAAACAAAAAAACAAAAATAAATAATCACACTATCACATCACACTATAATCACACTAATATTATAAAGGCGAAAGTTTGTGAGTGTGTGTGTGTATGTTTGTTACTTCTTCACGCTCAAACGGCTTCACCGATTTGGATGAAATTCGGTATGTAGACAGCTTGTACCCTGGATTAACACATAGGCTACTTTTTATCCCGAAAAAATGTAGTGCTCCCGTGGGATGAGCAAGGAATTCAAATATATTTGTTACTGGAGTATAGCTATCTGCCAGTGAAAGTCACTTTAAAATCGCTCCAGCTAGCCGTTTCGGAAATTAGCCGGAACAAACACAGACAGACAAAAATTTTAAAAATTGGTACGCAATTAGGGTAGCGGCAGACAGAGTTTACCAGATAATAGGTGGTACCTATATTATGACGCAGCCAACTAGCTTAGTTAGCCGTCCGCTGCCTCGGCACCGCTCGCTTCGCTCGGTTGGTCACAGTTCTAACATAACAACCTAACCCATCAGATCGGGGTGTCCCGGCTTAATAAACCGGTTTGACCTGAAATCGACATCAATAAGAATTCATTTGACTGTCTACAATTTGTGTTCTTTAATACTGTATTAATGTTTAGCTACAATTAACCTTTTAACCGCCCGACTTCAAAACAGTTGGCGTGTCCCCAGCGCCCGGCACAGTGAATCGAAAATTAAATACCTACAAGAAAGAGGGATGTGCAATATTTAACTTTGCGATGTCGATATTTCGTTTTAATAACGACATTTGCATTTACGAGCGTGGTTAACTAACAACTATATCTCACCAAGCTAAGTTTGCACCTCGCGTCGTTTACGTCACACTGGCGCTTAGGTACGGGCTGCAAAAAAGGATTCGCTATGACTTTAAAAAAGTAAACAAATGTTTGTTAGATTTTACTTTGCATTTATTGTTTTTAACATTATATTATACGTAGGTACACGGGTACACGCCGCATTCCAGCGAGGTGTAAACTTAGCTTGGTGGAGATATAGGTACCTACCTACTTGAATACTACGTACCTTACGAAATTATTCGGCATTTTTCGCAAGCCAGTAAAACAAAAAGTGTTTAAAAATTTGATCGATTTATTAATTATTACTTAAACTATTCACAATAAAATCAGTCCAGAGAAGGGTTTGGCGAGTTATACGAACATAAAAGTGTCCAAAAGTGCGGTGTGTGGCAGCGCGGCGGCACGCACAAAATAAATTCTAACTATGTATCTACGAGCGAGTCAGCGAGTCCACACGTGACTCGCGCTCGAACCAATCAGAATCACCGTTCCAGAGTGACCGCGCGCGCATTCTCATCGCACGGCGCGCTCTCGCCATCTCACTCACTCTAATTAAGTTTAAAATTTCCATTCAGACATCACCACCATACTACACAATAAATTAAAATACATATAACTAGATATGTAATAAAAATAAAAATTACCTCTACATCAATGTCAAACTCTTCATCTGATAAAAATTCTTCATTTTCTTCGCCTTCTAGAATTCGTATTAACTCTTCAGTAGTCGTCATGATAAATTTATATCATGTACATTTACGAGTATCGACATACGAACGTAAAACTTCATGCACAAGCACAACATTGATGGAAAATTCCAGAAGTCGGCACTCGTTTATGACGTAAGAAGCGGTCGTCTTTATCCGACCGTAGCGCAGGGCGTACTAACAAAGTAAGTTTCGGAACATGTAGGCTAGGGATGGGAACCATCAATTCAACCGCTGACATTTCATAAGTAAATTTACTTAATTTTAAAGGAATTAAATGAAATACTCACAAATATTTGTAAAAAAATGTTTTATTAACAATTGCTGTATTTGTTTTAAAGTTAATTAGTCAGTATAACGAGAAATATTTTGATTTATGTTTATTTTTGTATCGGTAAATCTTGGCATATGTCCCGTCCCTCATGTCGGATTTTGTCGTCATGGGCGTTGCACATCAATACAATTTTCTAAAAATAATGTTAGTAATTCATCTAACTTTGGACATTATTTTTAGGACTTCTAATTAAGAGACTAAAGTGTATTAAACTGTATAATGATTACTTACTAACTATTTACCTAATATAAACATATTTTTGATAGAATACAGCTTAATTAAATAAAAAAGCTGATTAAACGAGCATTGATATTTTGGTCGTAAATATACGACTCTGGCGAAATGGGCCCGAAAATATTTGTCGGATTAATCCGACGTAGGCGGTTAAAAGGTTAATTAGCTAATGTGTGATATATTTTGTGGCTACACAATGATGCCATATTATGGACTGGTCGTCTATTAGCTGCCATGGCTTATTTTTAATTTAGTTTGTTTTAGTTTTTATCTTTTTATTACGGACGCTTTTTAACATGCACCTCTTTCTACATTGTTCTCGCATGTACATTTTCAACATGAACGATGTAACCAATATTTTATAAAAATATTTTGATTTAAAAGAGTGCCCGTGGAGTTTCTTGCCCATTCTTCTCCATAGGGATCTACTACGCTTTGGAATGGGCAACTAACTTCATCTTTCTAACTGACCGACCCATTGACAATTCAAAAGTGCCTGTAATTGGTTTATTTGAAATAAATGCTTTGAGTTTGAATTTGGAACAAAGATTGTAAATAAGAAGATTAAAGATGATGATGATCTTTTTGAGGCTGATTGTACACAGACATAGCCTTAGTTAACTTCATCTACATATTTCAGCACATATTGCGTCGCGTGTGTACAAAGCAAGATCGTTATAATAATTAACAGAACGTATTACAAAGAGTAGACAGACTACTCATTGTTCGCAGTCATTCTAGTTCACGGTCGTAAAGTGCATGTACTTAGTATCGCATTATCGCTATCAGTGTCTTGTATTAACACCTGTCTATTAGGTTTACATGTGAAGCAAATCTGTTACAATGACAATCAGCGACCGGAGTTGGTAACCCCACAGAGAGAAAACTTCATACAAACGGGCAATGAAACTGTAATCAATAATATTGGTATATAACTTATAATAATTAATTAATTCAAATTGTACGGAATCAACATTTTGACATTATTATTATAATGTCGAAATATCAACAGTTTGACATTATTATTATAATTTAAAATTATAGACTTAATGTCGATTTTATAATATCAAAATGTTGATCCGTACAATTTACGTAAACATACCGAAGTGATTTTTTTACTTCGGTACATTTATTGAGAAAATGTACCTATTTAAAATTATATTTATGGTTTAGAATCGTACCATGCACATCTATCAACAATTCGGTCAAAAAACATATTAAGAATGCAAATAATTTTTTTTATTTTAATAAACATACTTTGATTTGACTACCCACTTGTAACAGCGTTTGTAACACCTGTCTATTAGAGGGACATGTGATTTTAACCTTGTGGTGTCGCAAACAATAAAAGTGAACCTGCTCACATGGAAATATGTGGACAGGTTTAATTCTATTGTTTTAAAACACCATGCTGCTCAGTGTTTAAAATGGTCTTTGGGTTTGAAGCAGAGACAAATCCCGTATTTTTAAGAATGTTCGGATTTTAGTCTCAATCTTTAGGTATATTTTTTTTAAATATCTCTAATTTACCTACATTTTTGACAAGTTCTTGATATTGATTGTCGCTGGGATGACACTGCGACTAAAGACCATTCACAGTTATTTTACTTCTGACAGCAGCAATACAACAGCAACCTTACTGTAACGAAGATAAAGATCACTTTGATTTTGACAGACTTGCCAGTGGCAGCAACCCAACAGCAACCTTACAGTAATGAAAATAACTAACTGAACGGTCTGTACATTTTGAAGATTTTTAAGAGGCCATAAAGATATGAAGCCGATACCAAACTTTTTTGAAAATCTGCATTTGACCACTTTCACTACCACTTCTGCAGATATGTTCTCGGTCCTAAAATAGAAACTCATAATTATAATAAACCAATAAGTACATATTTGTGGAATCAACATGTCTTATGATGAAAGCTATTGCCAGCTACTCCGTCTGCGTGTATTTTATCAATTTTTAATACAAATAACCGGGATAAAAAATACCCTATCTCCTTCTCCAGGTCCTATTCTGTCCAGGTCTATAATATTATTTAAAATATGTGCAATACCCATTTCTAATTAACACTTCCTCATTCCACAGTGCATCTTCGTCATATGGTGCTACATGCCAACAGAATACAACGGCTCGCTGATCATCTACAACCGCATCATCCGCCCCTACTACCAGAAACACCACAGCCGCATCGATGATATTGCCAACTCTGGTATGTACTGTAACTATGTTGTACTGTCATGTCCCTTTCACATCGTCTTAGCAAGAGGTATTCTGTTATCCAGTAACTGGGTTATGGAGGTTGGATAGGCAGTTGGTCCATGTAAAATAATAGTATTCTGTTGCATCAGATGGATTAGAAGCCGGCCCTAACATAATTAGGAAAAGGCTAGGCAGATGATCATGTCCCGTTCACGTCGTCTTAGATTATCGTGTTACCCAGTAGCTGGGTTGTTGAGGTCAGATAGGCAGACGGTCCCTGTAAAATAATGGTACCTATTCATTTGCATCAGGTTAGATTAGTTGATCATGTCCCTTTCACACCATTTTACCCAGTAGCTGGGTTGTTGAGGTCAGATAGGCAGTCGGTCTAAGAAAAATAATGGTATACAGCTGCATTAGGTTAGACTGGAAGCCGACCCCAGCATAATCAGGAAAATCGTCTTCTCAAAGGTATCTTATTACCCAGTAGCTGGATTTTTGAGTTGAGGTCCGATAGGCAGATGGTCCATGTAAAATAATGGTATTCAGCTGCATCAGGTTAGGCTGGAAGCCGACCCCAACATAGTTGGGAAAGATTGGTTGGCAGGTTTTGTGATTTGTCGGTATGAAAACTGTAGAAATAACGACCTAAACGCTAGGGCCGCACTTAAATAATTAAGTCGTCACAACTCACAAAGCAATGCGTGCCTAAAGATGCAGGTTTGCTCACTAAAAAGTTATCGTACTAACGTAGTGCTTCATACTTCGTGTGGTTACTGAGGCTCAATCAGATCTTTACGTATATCACGTCATTGTGCGAAGCTTCGTGACGATAGATGCAGGTCTCCAGAATAAGGGTGGTTCACTGTAAAGACAAAGGTTGGATTTCACCAATGAAACTGAACGCGATCTGCGTATCTAAACCGCGTTCAAGAACTGCCAGTGTCAATATTCCATAACAATGACAGCTCTTGAACCGGTTTTAGATATAGTTTATTGGTAAAACAAATTTAGATATAAACAACATATTTGATTGGATCCTTCTTTTAGGCATATAGTGCCTGTATTAGGAGAGCCCGCTCTTCCATAACAAGACGTGTTAATATAGAAACCAAAACGTGTAATTTTTATGCTAAAACTACATAAATTAACATTAATTTAAAATAAATCAAATGTGTGTCAGCACGCAGTATGCCGCAGCATGTGTGTGGTGGGTATGTGTGTGAGTATATGTGAGTGTGATGTGCTGGATGCGTTCAGTTTCATTGGTGAAATTCGCCCTAAGTTCCAATTTCACCAGTCAAACTGAACAAGATCGTCTAAATTGCGTTCAAGAACTGTCAGTGTCATTCTTGTTTAGGAATATTGATACTGGCAGCTCTTGAACGCGTATAGGGCCTCACGTAGCGATACGGCGCCGCACCGCAAAGATTTTGCCGTACACTGGGCAATGGCGGCGATTGTAGGGCCAAATCTTTGCGGTGCGGGGCCGCAACGCATCGTGTGCATCGGCTCTTAGGGCCTAAACAGGTGAAGCGGCGCGGAAGCCCGGCCAGGCCGCGAAAAACAGCCAGTCAATTACAGGCGGCCGGCGGCCGAACCGGTATTGAAATAATTCGAGTCGTTTGGTCTTGTGTAATTAGGCCCTTACGTGTGCTGATCGTGATCAGTTTCATAGGTGAAATCCGCCTTAAGTTGGTACCGAATTGTGCGGGTAAATACTCAAAGAAACAGTTAAAACATTGTAACCGTTTCTTTCCGTAGATCTATCTACCTGGAGCGATCTGTTTCGGATCCAATACTTGCAAGTCCCCATGGAATAGCGGTCTATCGCGTCTTATAGTGGAAAAGTACCTCTAGCGACTGCGCAGTGTATCAAACAATTATTGCGTAGCTGTCATACCGACAAATCAGAAAAGTGCGTTCGCGTTTTAGTTTCCAAACATGTAAACAACAATTATTTTTAGAAAAATAGCCTTAATACGCTAAGTGCAGTTTACGCTAAATTTAAATTTTTATGATTTTTTCAGTAGTAAGTCATTCTGAAATTGACATAAGTAATTTATATTTAAAATTTAATGTTGATATTCTTTTAAGTGAATATATAATGTTAAGTAATTGGAAACAAGGATTTGAATAGACTACGATTAAGTTCCTATTAACTTACTTGGCAGATAATTTCATACAAAATCTGTTCCAATTTTGAATATATTCGCTAAGTATGACTACACGGACATGTGTATTAAGCTGTCATACTGACAAATCAGGAAACTAGTTGACGTCGGTCGTACACAGCTGAGAGTGTAGCGTTACAACGTGTTTTATACTATGTCAGTACTCAAAGCTAATACCGAAGACATAGATATAATCTACGCATTTCTGTACATAAAACTAAGTAACATGAGCAAAAATTATTTCTGTTTACGGCAGCATGCTATGTAATGAATGAACGCAAAACATTGTGCTTTTAAGGGTGTATGCAACGGTGCAGGAGCAGTGGTGATATTTGAAGTTAAGCTATAATATTTAAAACTAGTGTTTTTTGCACAGTTGGAACTTTGACCTTCAATATCTCCGTAAACAGAAGGATCCCTAAGGGGCAATTCCCTTATTTTTAATAACGTTGGCAATCTCGTCTCAGTCAAAAATTATCGCTGGCATGAGATTGCGACTTGAATTTGAACGTTTTTAGGTACGAGAATTGGACTTCAGGAATGGTCCAGTACAAACAAAAATCACATGACGGGGGATGCAAGTGACTCTTGGTGACTTTTTACACCCGTTATAGGCAACGGTAGTAATCCCACGGACAAACGAGGGCAGACCGGACTAGGTCCCAGCCATGTCTCAGCCCAATGCTGGGTAAATTTGTAAACTATCAAACATTTCTGAAAAACTTCACTTCATTAAAAATTCTAGAAGAAAAGACCTTCAACTTTGGTTTACCTTAAGAAAATCCACATGGGAATTCTTAATAAGCACTAAAGTTCATTTTATTTCTAAAAGTCCTTGACTTTCTACCCGAGAGTTATCTGAAATATTTCAAACGGCTCTAATTTATAGTAAATCAGTGGGAAAACAATTTAGTAATTAACGTCTTTAGTGGCTAGAGTTAGAATGTTTTAATTAGCAAATAAAGTGAGGATATGGTATTTTTGGTAGGGTTTACATGCGGTAAAGGCTTCCGCAGACGGGCGACGCCGCGCTGAAGCGACTCTCGTATTGGTCCTTATCTCTGAAATTGGCAATTTTTGATACCGGCTAGTGTGACTATCTTTCATTATATTTAGAATTCCAAATTAAAATTAATTTTATAATATAGCATGACATAAATCAGTTTTTCATTTGTTTTCCCGCCGTTCGATTTTTCTTTGATATCGATGTTCCAGTAACCATGGAAAAATCTAAATTGTGCGCTATTTTCGAATACGAGTTCCGTCGTGGACAGCATGCAATTTTAACGACGTGTGGACAAGGTACCGCAAGTGAACGCGCGGTGCGTTTTTGGTTTGATCGCTTCCTTTCTGGAAATTTTGGTCTCAACAATGAGTCCTGAGAGAGCTGACAAAATGCGTCAGCCCTCTTAAAGAATTCATCGATTCCCGTCCCCAGGATTTCTATAGCAGAGGCATCAACGAACTTTCATTAAAATGGCAAAAGTGCATCGACAATATTTCTAATTAAAAAAATTGATTGATTTTTTTTCCATATAAAACGGCAATTTCATAAATAAGGCCCTAATAACAACAACAACAAACAAACACACAACAACAACAACAATTTTCATGAAGTTTCAATTGTTCTACTAGAGTAGCGCCGCTCTTCTGTCTCCGGGAGCGGTAAAATGAACATAAATACAAAATATAAGATAGTACAATAGTTGTTAATAATAGACCAGGAAAATGCTATGATGTTCAAGGTGAACTAGCTACAGGCCATTTAATAGTTTCATAATTATGTTTGGGAATAGGGATGATGACTAAAAAATTTTTTTATTGTCATGTACACACGGCTACACATCAAGCTATAAATTTCCAGTTTACACTGACCTCTCATTGTAAGGAAATCCTATACAATGCGAGATAAGCTTATACTGGAAATGTATAGCTTGATCTGTAGCCGTGCGTACTTAGATTATTAAAAAATATGGGACACATATTTTTTCTTTTCTTTTTTTTCGTAATCAAAAGATTACGGCGATACATTGAGTTAAAATGTGGCATGACGTCACTCCTTGCTAGATTCTATACGTAGTTTGTTATAGTTGTGACGTAGCGAGCCCCCACTCTCCAACTTTAATGCGTTTTACCTAAGTAATGCTAAAGCAAAAAATACGTGTCTAATATTTTTTACCCAGGCAACATCTCTATTGATTCAGTAATAAACCGGACCTCTTTTACTCCTTTGCGGACCATATTTTAAAGGGAATTTAGAAAGATGAAACTTCAGTCACAGTTATTTTAAAATTCAAATGAAAATTCCCTAATTTTAGAGCTGGAGGACATTATGAAGTCTGCAAACAAACATTTTGATAAAACTGTTACGGCATTTTACAAAGCATTGAAGGAGCTTTAATACAGGTACACAAAGTACATTTTCGCTCAGCAAGCTTTGCATGACGATGGGTTATTATATTATATACACGCATTATGTAATGCTATATTATATGTTGCTCATTTGTGACGTAATACGGGTTTGTTTTAATTTGAACAGGATTTGACTAAATAACATTGTTCTTCACACACTATTCTTGTATTATCCTTCTTCCTTTGTTTATTCTTGATTGTTGATACTATCGAGGAAACTTACATTTGACCAATTTGAAAACAAATCCCCATGCACACGATAACCACAACTGTTAGCAAGCGTTACTAGAGCAGCCAATCTCTGCAAGCAAGAGTAGTCTTACGGTGTATAGATGTTCGTTTCTCCGATACATGGTTGCAATAAGATTAGTAAGTACCTAGTTCTTCCTTCATGGTTTCGCTGTAGTCGGGGAAAAGAGTACTCTTAGATTTTTTTATAAGACTCATGCATATATCAGATGGGTCTTTAAAGGTGTTAACTATCCACAACTGCCCAAAATTTTCGTAAACCGACTGCCGAATGCTCACCTTAAGGTCCGTTGTACACGGTATTGTTTCTTTAGGGTACGGCGTGCTAGTCGCACCGCAGAATATTCGCGTGAGCTTGTATATGATACGGCAAACGATTGGTTGTATGGTACAAGGCGGCGGCGCCGTGCTGTAGTGATCTATACAACACTGAAGACCGTGCCTACACACGGCGAATAAACCGTAGTTTTTCACGGCTAATAAACGTTTGTGTACCTACAACGGGTCTTAGTGCGGATTTCACCAATGAAACTGAACGCGTTCAGCACTTCTAAACCGCGCTCAAGAGCTGTCAGTGTCAAAATTGTTGTGGAATATTGACACTGACAGCTGTTGAACGCGGATTAAAACTGCTGAACGCGTTCAGTTTCTTTGGTGAAATCCGCACTTAAAGAGCGACGACCCTTTTCGCTACAGAACAGATAAAAGTGGTTAGAATTAGTTAGTTAGTTATACATGGCATCTCGCAGTTGACCACTGAGGGTCGAGACTGCTCAACCGGGCGTTTCCTGTGGGTTCTTTAAGCGAACTTAAAGCCCCCGGCCAGGCTTAAAACTAAGGTAAATTATTAGTCGACTGAGCGTCGCTAATAATAGGACAGCCAGACGGGGCAGGCTGGATCATAACGGGGGGGATAAGTGCTACAGGCTCAGCTGTGCCCCCAGCTGGCACAGCTTCACCGAGTAGGGGATAGGGGGGGGGGGCGGTTACGATTGCGACCTCGGCGGCGAGGTCGGAATGTATTCCTGGGTGGTCTACGTTTGTAAACCGTACTGGTGGCCTTGCTACTCTCCTGAAGGAGGGTTATGGGGTCATCAGGGTCGGTGAGAAACTTAAGTGGTTAGAATGGAAATAGTTCCTGATTTGTATTAGAACGCGTGTCGCCGCTTGTCCCCCCACTCTGTAACTCCACTACAAGCAAGATACTAATACGTACGCGCATTACGCACACAAATAAACCACACGCACTTAGATCGCGAGTTTGCTATAGGTTCTCACACTAACGCAAACACTGCGCTTGACGTACACTCACACACGCGCAAAAGCAATTTATTTGTCATACATGTTACGGATACCAAAAGATCGATATTTTATATCGATAAAATACACTATAAGTTTTGAAATATTTCACTTTAATTTCGGGAGGGGGACGGGGTACGAATAGTGTGGACTTCCTATATACATAATAGGTCTTTACCTATGAAATTGCCGTTTTGTATGAAAAAATTTAAACGAATTTTATTCATGCATTTTTTATTTGTATTAATCGAAGTAATCACCCATGCAATCAATGCATCTTTGCCGACGCAGTGGCAGTTTATTGATCCCTTCTTAAAGAAATAGCTGGACGGGAGGCAACAAATTCTTCAAAGGCATTTTGTACTGCCTCTCGGGTATTGAATTTTTTTCCCGCCAAGAAGTTATCCAAATTCTGGAAAAAGTAGTAGTCTGTAGGCGACGACCGCGAGGTTCATTTTTCAGGTCGAAATTTCCAGAACGGAAGCGAGCAAACGAATAACAAGTGGTGCGTTGGTTTGTAGTGTTAGCTCCGTAAACGTCGTTGATGTTGCGTGCCGTTTGTGCCGCGTTGCTGCCACGACGGTACTCATATTCCATAATTACTCGAATTTTTAACGTATCCATGATGACGAAAAAGATTGAAATGCGATGAAAATGTAACACTAATCAATAAACAAATGACTACTTTTGGAAAAAAAAATCCATGTTTATAAAATAAAATTAATTGAAAAATTAGAATTCTTAGCCAAACAAAAATTATTTTGATTTGAAATGACCAGTACTGCAGAACGGCAATTTCATAGGTAAAGACCTAATATAAATAATAATGTCAAATTAAGGGGGAACATCCGATATAGCGGCGAAATTCAAATTTTCTTTGGTTTACATGCACAACATAATATTATTACTCTTTTATCTGTTCAGGGGCCGTACTATGACGTGAAAAAAGATCATGGACCCATCATAGTTCCAGTGTGTGAGAGAGAGAGACGGAGCTATATACGACATATAACACCATCCTGTTTTCATAACGGAACCATGATCTTTTTTCACGTCATAGCACGGCCACTGTGCTTTTCGCCCACGTTTCATTCGAAAAAGTATATACCTACTCAAGTACTTAGGTTCTCTAATGAACGGAATAAATATTCAGCGATTACTTGCCTATAAGATTGCCATTTTTTAAAAAAGTATTTATACAGGGTGAAATTTAATCAATGAGCATCCTCTTAAGGCCTCAGTGTACTCATAATATGAACAACTTTTACTATGGGATCAAAACTGAAATCGCAAAAACAAAACAAAAAAACTACTGTTCCCTACATTTTGACGAGTTATGCGAACATAAATGTAGGGAACATCTGATTGTTTTTCGCGATTTCAGGTTTGTTACCAAAGTAAAAGTTATTCATGGTGATGAGTACAATGACCCTCGGGTCACGGACCTCGGATAACGGTGATTAAAATTACATCCTGTGCTAACTTTTTTTCTAAAAATTTGTTTGATCTTTTCTACGTAAGCAAATCAACGCAATTTAATTAATTTCTTTTAAAATAGGTATTACACCATGTACGCCAAGAGCATATAGTAGACCGTACATTAATTAATCAAGTTAACAGGTTTATACCAATTACAAGGCAATTTCATAGGAAAGAGAGCAAATTTTATTTTTGTATAGATTTTAAAGTTAGGTTTGTCTTTGCTCAGCCAACGTGCGAAACCTGGCGCAGGGCGCAAGTAGACAGATAGATCATGCAGTCCGAAGAATGAACCAGTAAGAAGGTGTGTGCGTTACCCCAGCCAGAATATGTCGAATATCGTCATTTGAGTGTAATAGATAAAATTATAGTACGCGCGAGTGCTAGTCACCGCCTGAGGTATGTGAGCGGTGAGACGCGGGACGTAGACAAAGGACAAGCTAACTCAGTCTCCCAATCTTGTCAATAGCGCCCTCCCCGTCTCACCGCTCACATACCTCAGGCGGTGACTAGCACTTGCGCGCTCACTTTAGTATATCAGCTTCTGTAATTGTAGCGTAGGTTTTTAAATTTGTAGTGCTAATATTTTTTAATTATTAGACAAAAACAATTCTGGCTGGGGTAACGTTACCTTGGTCAGAAGTTTTGTTTATTAATGGGAATATTTAAATACATTTTACCTACATAATTAGTTCGTTAGACGAGGTAACTGTTGCACCTTAATTTGTATTTGTATCTTTTATGGTTGCGAAGATATTCAAGATCCTGCTCGTGTTTGCTGGATCTCTGAAACGGTTAAGTGCACTTTTATAATAGTACCAGCTAATTCATAAGAAATCGTGTGCAAAAAATTATAAAAGTGCGCTTAACCGTTTCAGAGATCCAGCAAACACGTAATCGTTACCCCAGCAGGATCTTGAATATCTTCGCAATCATAAAATATACAAATACAAATTAAGTCGCAACAGTTACCTACCTCGTCTAACGAAGTAATTATGTAGAAAAAAAATATTTCAATACTTATTCTCATTAATAAACAAATCTTCTGGTCACGGTAACGTTACCCCAGCCAGAATTGTTTTTGTCAAATAGCTAAAAAACCATTAGCACTACACATTTAAAAATCTACGCTACAATTACAGAAGCTAATATACTAATTATCTATTACTCTCAAATGACGATATTCGACATTTTCTGGCTGGAGTAACGCACACTAAAAGGTTGAATGCGTCAAGATGTACATATTAATACTGCTTGTCGTATGTTTTTATTCTTTATTTATTTTTTTCTCGTAGTTCGGTTTTTATCGTGTAGGTACTTTCGTCTTGCAGCAGAAAATATTAGAAGTATTTTTATTATTCAGTATTTTTTTATGATTGCTTTTTTATTATTTTTGCGTTAGAATAGTTATGCAGAAAAATAGGTTACGGTAAGAAATTAGCATCCCAACTCGAAATATAACAATGGCTCCTGCAGCTGCAGCACAAGCATAAAAATAAAATATTGCTATCTTTTACTGAATAGTAAAATAAGAAAGAGATGCAAGAAAATAAGAGTACAAATCGAAACCTTTTACTACTAGAATAAGGATGATTAAAATGCAAACTAATTAGTTCTCCATCTCTTTCTGGTTTTGCATCATAGTAAGAGATAACAATATTTTTCTTATGAGCCCATCTGACAATTAACTTACCTATACAATCTCGGTAATCCGGCACTAATTTATACACTAGGGTGGCGGATTAGTGGAAAATTCGGACTAGTTTAATAAGTGAAAATAACATCGTATTCCTTCGCAAGTTTAAACATGTTTTCGCCTTTTTCTAATATCTAAAATTTCCATCTTCTCACCCAAGGTAAAAAGTCTTGTTTTGTTATCACTTGTTCTAGAGACTTCTACTAGAGAAGCCTTAATGACGGATTAAGCGTATGAAATTTAATAATCAGCGAAAATCCATCTCGTATTTACGGTTTTGGCGCACATTCGCGTTATCGCCAAGGAAACTGACCTAACAATACAAAAAATGCAAACATACTATGACCACAGTATAATAATGTTACAGTAGTTCACCTTCATAGACAACGGCCGAAACGATGCGCTTCGAAATCACGGTATGTACCAGTACACAACAGTTCGAGTGCACGGATGGACGCGTATTTATCTACGAGCGGCCGTAGGTAATTAATTCAAGGTCACTGCCCAGATCTCAGATCAGGCTTCCGCGAAAATAGATCCATCAATACTTACCAATTAACTTCACTAGTTAATTATATCTCTACTAGTCTTGATCGCAGACTTGTGGCGGTAGTCATTCTTTACTTTGATTTTCAAAAGGCGTTCGACAGAGTCAACAATGACGTCTTGCTGTCAAAGCTCAGTGCGATAGGTGTTGCTCCAAGGCTTCTTGCTGATTATTTGCGGGACCGACAACAATTTGTCAGATTAGGTTCATACGAGTTACTCCCATATAATACAACACTTGGTCGGGTGTAAGTCAAGGTTCGGTAGTCGGCCCTCTCCTTTTCATTTTGATGATTAATGACCTCCCTGAAGTAGTTGCGAATGCCACATCCCTCTTATATGCTGGTGATTTAAAGCAATTTTGTGAAATAAAATCTGAGCTCGATTGCCAAACACTGCAATCAGACATAGATTCAGTATATAAGTGGAGTTTAGAAAATAAAAAGAAATTTAATAAATCAAAATGCTACGGTGATGTCTTTCGGTCGAAATCTGCGACCAGTCAACTTTCTATACAAACTGAATGGAGATACAATTACAAGAACTGATTCCATGAAAGACCTGGGAGGCATATTCGACCGTAAGCTCACTTTTCACGACCACATTACATCCACTGCTAATGAGTCCTTCAGGCTCCTTGACTTTGTTTTAAGGAACTGTCGTGACTTCCACAACCCCCACGTTATCAAGCTTGTTTATGTGGCATTGGTCCGTAGCAAACTTGAGTCTAGTGCTTGCGTATGGAATCCTTTTGAGAAGATTTCCTTAGATACCTTAACAAGCACTTGTACGGCTATTGTCCTCTCTTGTTATCCCACTAAATTCCTGTTGGGTTGCTTAAGTTTTTCTCTTGAAGTAAGACGGTCGCGCGATCAGATGACTGTAATATTTAAACTTCTTAGGGGAATTGTTGATGTTCCTGATCTGCATAATGAAATCTGCAATCTATTTGTCCCAGACAATTACTGTCGTAGCAGGAAACACCGCTTACTGGCTGTTCCAACTTGCCGTACTGTTGCACGCTCCAAGTCACCTATTCCTTGGACATTAGCCGCTATTAACGATCTCCTGAACTCAAACACAGAACTTGGTGATGTTTGCGACTGAATGAAAGATGATACTGTCAGAATTTTAAATTTCAAAAAAATAATAAGAATTAATCATTATAGAATGCATGACAGTGTTAAATAAATTATATGTTTAAATAGTGTAATTGGTTTCGGCCGTTCTATTTAAAATAAATAAACTACTGTAGCTTTGTTATTCTGTGCTATGACGGATTACTGGACGTGCCGTGCACGGTGTATTGAAGTGTCGGATTACCGAGATTGCATCGTACCTTTTTAATTTAATGATGGGTGCAAAGAACAGTATTCTTCACTACTAAAGAAAATAGTGACTAATTTTGCACACACCATCAGAAACACTATGTAGAAATAGTATCCTTTCTTTAGTTTGTGTTCTTTCCTGTCCTAACTAAAGTCATTCATTTATAGGTAAACAAGAATAGAACTGAAATAGCAATCGAAATTCAAGTTTGGTAAGTCAAAAAAAAAATCCGCTTCATGTAAGTTCATGCATATCTGGCAGGAAATATTCTAGTTCAGTTTTAACGTCGTTGATATAATTATTTATAGGCATTTGGTTTGGCAGATCCTAATTAAGAACAAATTCGCTTTTGCTGGTGAGCTTGGAAAATTTGAAGCCTCTTTTGTAATGTGTTGTGTCCTGTACGAGCAAACCCGTACATATCAATTGTTTAAATTCTATGCTGACATCGACGCGCAGCGAATGAATAAAATGCATGTATTTGAGTTAGCAATCAGTAGTTGCATAGCATCGTTTGGGCTATCAGCAAAAGGACTCACTCGCCGCGGGTCGATTATCAGTTTTGGGTGTTTTCTGTGTGACTCAATACACAAGTTCAACTCATATATCAGTCTTATAATTTAAATGTACCCTACCCGTACTTGTCCAAATTATAAAAAAATGTGATGTTTATTTATCGCTTGTTTTTTTACCAATAGTACCTATATGTAGTATTTTTAATTCATGAAGCGGCCGACGCGCTTCACTTGTGTGTTAGCGCAGGAGCTCTCAGTACCGTCCGAGATAAAAGCGAAGTCGGAAGTGTATGTGCGTGTGTGTGTTATGTGCTGACGCTACTCGTCTCCACGCACACATTCACAGTGTGTTTGTACACTTGGTTACCACAAGAAGCGCGTCGCTTTGTGAGATAAAAAATACTGTCAGTGAGTCACGAGTTTTTCAATGGATGTCCAAAGAATTGGAATGATGAAATGTTTTTAAAACACATACCTACTTACCAGCTTTTCACAAAAAAAAAAAATGCTCTTACTTTTGGTCATCTTGGGACATTGTTAGGTATATTTTTTGCCAGATAAAATCGCGGACTGTTTGGATGTCGTAACTAAATTAATTTCGTCTTCGGGATAATTGCCTAAAACCGCTCTTAACACTGCAACTGCGCTTTATTCCTGCAACTTATTAACCCAATGTACGCATTAACATGCATCTTTTATTATTATTATTAAGTACCTACAGACCTAACAGTACTCTCATTAAGTTGATTTTATTTAATTGTTTGAGTAGGACAGTCGGTACAGAAATTTATACTTAGTCATTAAAAAGTCGTAACTAACAGCCATTTTGTTATTACTAAGTTATTAGTAAATTAATATAATCACCAAAAATCACTAAAATACATTTAGCCCTATACTTATTTAAAACATAGTGCTATTTCGGTCAATCGTTTGAAGTTGACAGAGACAGAGTAATGTTATAACTATGCTTAGTGCTAATGATTTATGGTGCAAGAGAGTCTATACTTTGACTTTTAATCGTATTCAGTAACTTGACAGTTGAAGGGATAAGTTCCTGACAATAAAAAGAAAATGAGGTGAATAAAAGAATTAGCGAAACTATCTTGATGTGCTTATAGTTTTATTGAAACACATTATATTCGTTTATACCATAATCTATATAAATAAATAAAAATAAAAAACAAATAAATAAATAAGTCATTTAAAAACGAAAATTGTTTTGCTTCGAATTGTCAAGTTACTGAATACGATTTAAAAGTCGAAGTAAAAATATAAATTAATTGTGTATTTTTTCTTAATTTTGTCTTTCTTTTGATTTCCAGCCAGCCGCTTGGTAGCAGACATTAGGAAGAACAACTAAACCTATTATATAACATTTGAAATAAAATTTTGTGAGGAGCGAAAGTACAAATTTATTTCTGCACCCGCTTCTTTCACGAGCTTAGCAGCACAATCACAGGCCGAATGAATTAAATATTTATATCGAATACAGAGCACTAGTGTTTCAAACGTTTCAGCAGGGCGGAGAAAATTATTGATGGTCCCCTGTTCATTTTAATGTCAATTAATAATTTGTGATCAACATTCCTCGCAATTTCTGGTATTGGAATAAATGTGCTGACGTGTTTTTTTGAGATTGGGAGTTGATTAGAAATTAATTGTTGAGTTGTACAATTTTAGACCTTAGAGACACTGCAATATTTGTGTTATCTTGCCACTGAGGCAGTCACGACCTAAAAACTGACCACCAATCTTTTTTCGCCATTGCAGAGGACATTATATTGACATTGACTATTATGTAAATTACATACTGACCCGGTAAAGGGCCTTGTTGGTTTAATGTTATTTTGTAAAGACCTTGTATTATTAGCTAAGTTGTTTATAATCGTGACACATTTTTATACTTCTAGTTATAAAATTATTAGTTGAATCTATCTTTTCTTGGCTTGTATGTTCTTGTAGGGATTCGAATCCTTAGAAGCGTTCATAATTTCCCTATATTAAGATCTCTTGTGGAACAATGAATTTCTTAATGTTTTTCTGTATTTTTGCAGTTATAGATTTGCTCAAGGATTGTTAGTAATTGTCATATATAAGTTTGTCTTTTTAAGGTTGATTATGTTGTTAGTGTTACCAGCTTCAAAATACAGAATTCTGTTGCCATTATTGTCAAGAAAAAATTACCTGTACCTCTTCCAAAACTATGTATGAAATAATTATTTAGATGTATTTTTGTACAATTTTAAGAATATAATAGCTAGCTTATACACGTCGCTATTTGCGCGTTAAACCAGAAAAAGAAACCCCGATGTTTTCATAGTGTAATCATGTTTTTAAGTGTTTGGTGTTTGTGCTTGACATGTAAAAAATCCATGTTATGTGCCTTTGACGTTTGGCTGCCATCATTATTGTATTCACTCAAGGAATTGTTATAGGACTTGTCATTTTTCACGTAAATAAAAAGGAATTCATTGTAATGTTTGTTTTTACTCACTCGGGCGGTACAGGTAGTCAGAAGCCCAAAAGTCTGACAGCCAGTCTTACCAAGGAGTATTGTGATACCTAGTAACTGTTGGGGTTGTATATATACCTACTGATATTCAGCTGTACCAGGTTGTGTGGGAGACGACCACGACATAGTTGGGGAAATGGCTAGGCAGATTGTTTGATCTTAGCCCATCATCTGTGCGCGTATATTGCGCTAAACGCCGCATCTGCGTCGGTACTTCTCGGTGGTTCCGCGCGATTACGGCGCGTCTGATTAAAACGACGATAACTAAAGTTGCGATAGGTACCTCCCTACAAGTTATGAATTAGCTAACAGATTATGTATGGATTAGTGTAGTTTTGACTTGTGATGTATTAGTAATTGTAATGTATGTTCAGACAGTGACAATCGAGCCGCTCCGGCTTTTACACAGATTAAGGTCTTGTAACGAATCTACTAACCTAGTGGAATAATAGGGGAATATAGACTCAAAACAAAATATAATTTGGAAAAGGAAATAAAAAATACAGAACTAGATTTAAAAAAATACACTTCCTACCTAGTATGACTGAAATCCTTAGCTTGATTAGCTTTTCAGAAGCCGGACGTAAGTTTCTTCAGCCAACTCATAAAAAAATCGCAATAGGTACCTATAAATTGTAGTATGGCGTTAATGACGTCGACAGACGGTTCATTCACGAGGACTATGTCGAATTTGTTGAGATAGTTTCTCAGGTTGTCTTCAGCATTGCTTCCTAGGAAACCCACTTTGACGACAACGTCACAATGTTCCATGCCCACGGCCACGCCCGCGGACCAAGAGGCAGGCTTAAAAAATCACTCATCGCTCCAAATCAGCCACAGAGTACTTTTTTATATAGGAAATCAACCGGCCAAAAAGAAAATATTTTTTCTTTCTTCCCAAATTATATTTTGTTTTGAGTCTATATTCCACTAGGTTAGTAGATTCGTTACAGTATATTTCACGCGCGCCGCTCGGGTTAGCGCCACAGACGAAAGGTTACTCTCTTCAATTTATTGAGAACATCCTATTTGGTTTTGGGATTCAGCTTTTCGAAGCTGCATTACCCTCCAGGTTGACTTTTGAGTTGACACACACCCATGTGTGTCAACTCAAAAGTATCCGCATGTTTCATTAACCAAAATTATAATTGGCAATTGAAAGTAACAATACGATAATGTCGCTATAAGGATCTAGTAATGACATACCTACGGCAAACTAAAGGAAAGAGCAAATTTTTAACAAAATACTTTTTATTTTTCATAGGTTACCTACCGTCGTTCAGGGTGACTATCTACCTGACAGGTGAGAATGTGGAATCAAGGCACGACCTCTTAAACGCTTTATTTTACAAAACTAGTCAAAGCAGGTACATATTCAAATAATTGCTGTAACGTTAACGCGTACTGTTACGCAACGAACAGTCGGAAGTTCCGTCCGGTTTTAAGTTCTGTCTAAGGAACTTAAAACCGGACCCTGATTGCACATTCACCCCCCAGGCGCATACCTAGTCACCCCGAACTACGGTACCTTAACTGATTGTTCAAAATGAAGAACATTGTTTTCAATACATCACTGGATTCGACGTCTCAAGGATTGTACTGCATTCAGCATTACAATATTCCTACCCCATTTTCACCCGAGCTGTCGCCCAGGTAGGTACTAATAAATACGAAAGTAACTCTTGTTACCATTTCACACCCCAATGGCTGAACGAATTTCGAAAAAAATTGGCACACATACCATGACCTGAGCCATAGTTAGGCCATAGGATACCTTTTATCTTGGTAGGTACAATTTCCGATCTCCACGCAGGCAAAACCAGTCATATAAAATTTGTAAATGAAAGAAAAGACAAAATAATTATTACAATAACATTTATTTTCCTATAAACTACACATAAACTAAAACAAATAAAACTAAGGACTATTACGAGGCAGTTTGTTTAGCCTGGGCCTGTTCAGCTTCTAGCTTGGCAAGGTTCTCTTTCTCTGTTCTTCTGTTTCTCCAAGCTGTCATGTATGACCGAGGGTGGATGGGGAAGAACCCAGATAGACCTGGAAATTAGAAAGAAAGGGACATGTATTGCAAGATGTTGCAGGTTATTTCTAGCAGAGAATGCATAGAGAAACTTCCCTTTATACCTTCAGCTGTCATGTTGAGACAATTAAATTTCTATTGTTACCAACCTTTATGAAGTTGATCGACAGTTGAGAGATGGGCATTGTATGGAACTAATAGAAAATAGGTAAGTACTCATCACAAAATCAGTTATAGACTGAGAATAAACTTATCATTCAGCAGAAGTATCTTGGCCAGTCTTTCAGTTTGCAAGCAAGCATGTTGATATAGGGCATGTGGCCATTATAGTACTTGCATTAATGTCAGTAACAATAAGAATTATGCAACACCACCCTACTAATACTCACATCATTATGGCCCTCCATAAGCTCGTAAGTGCAAGCGAGACAGACTAATAGGAACTAGGATTTAGGGACTAACTACATTTATTCAGCTCAATTCAGCTTTTGTCCGTAGAAAACACCAGTTTTGTATGGAGATGCATTCAGCTTCCTGCTAACTAAACTAGTGTTGTCTATGGACAAAAGCTGAATTGGGCTGAATAAGTGTGTTAGTCCCTAATGGCCCGACAACTCAGTTCTTAATACGGCGACTATAGCTGTGTGTGCGGGCTACTAACTTCAACTACATTAAAGTGGCTTCTGGCTACCCAGGGGTGAAAGTTATGTTGAATTTTCTTTTTTATACCAAATAATTATATCAAATATAATGTTATGTAAAATATATTTGGGTTTATTTATTTATTTGTAGTAAGTATAAGAAACTCACCAAGTAGTTCAGCAACAGGATCAGTAACATGAGCGCCTTTGCCTAGCCAGAACTTTATTCTTTCTAAATTCAGGGCCACTAGCTTCTCATTATTTGTATTCGGCATGGGATCATAAGAACCAAGCTGTTCAATTACTGGCTGACTGTTCAGTCTCTTGCGCTATATTAAAAAATAAACAAAGTAGGTAAGTAACCTATACTTGATTAATTTATTTAAATTTCAAAATTGTATTAAAATAACGTGTTTTAGAAAAGATTCTTGTGTAAATATTCACTAAATATCGACGTTTTAGTGATTTGTAGTCAATAATCAAGAAATTAAGGCTACTTACATGAGTTACAGAAATGTGAAAGAATGGTCTGTTTGTACATCCCTGACGTATCAAACGAATAGATTTGGCTGCTCTCGCGAAATATCTGCCGGTACCACTCGCTGGAGGCAGCGACATCTCTCACGTTTATGTAATTTTATATCTCCAACACAATAACACAAATAACCTCAAAGTCTCAAACAGCCAATTGATCAGATGAAGATGAAGTTTTGTTATTCGTTCAGAATTTTTTTATAAAGGAAGAACTAACAAATCGTCAAAATATTTGAAATCCTATCCGTTATATGGACACAAAGTATAAAAATAAGAGAAACGTAACTGACGAGTTTAAAAAAAATAAAAACAATTTGGTACATTTATTATTACTAGTACTGTAATACTTAACGTAAAATGGACTTTTATAATGTAGTAACATTTTTTACATTCTTAAACGAAAATTATGCCACCTCTTACCGAAAGGCGGTAAAGTTGAAAATGTGATTTTGTTGAACAGTATTTCGTTACAATCCCAGTTTTAAATATTTTCAAGACATTAGGTACCTATAACTCCTGACCATCTACCCAAAGACAAAATAGGTACCTAGGTAACTCAAATGTGACTCAAATCTGCCTCAAGTCAAGTACCTACCTACTTAGGTATTTTTTGTGAAAATAGAAGACGTGAGGTGTGAATGTGCAACATAGAACACTTCTTTGTTTTACTTCGGAGAATAAAAACATGATTTTTTGTAAGTTCCTTCTTAAATGTTTGTACAGTTCTTTCAAAGTAATTAAGTATTACTTAAACCTCTGTTAGCAACCCATCAGCAACTTGATAGCAATTTAGAATAAAGGTCACTTCTCATTGTATTTGTGATGCAAATGAGAGGTAAAACTACTGTGTAAGGATATACCTTACTAAAACTTCTCACACATTTCTTACATCATTATTATAAACACCCTATTAAGCCCATATTTATAAGTGTAGGTGCCTAGGTACTTACCTACTTATTTATTTTTTAATTGACTTCATGATTTTTAGGTCCACCTAATATTGATTGTAGGTCGTTTCTGCTGTAGGAATAGGTTCTATCCGTCGACCTACCGACGGACTTTTATCAACCAATTTATTTTAGTTTCAGTTGAGCCGAAGTGGTACCCAATAAACCCAAAGAGCAGTTTTTTATGGCACAATGTCGCCCATTTTCGGGTTCTGCTGCCCATTTACATATCATCATTATAATTATTATCTATTTAACTGAAGGTGCAGTCTCGTTAAGTAGCCCAAAAACTGTCGACTCTAAAATTAAAATGGTCGCCATTTGAACGACCTTATACTATTATAATATCACTAAATATCGTCTTTTTATTAAAATTACCATCAAAATATTTTTTTTTGCCATGTCATAAAATCAAACGGGGTACCAGGACTTCATAAAACGCAGAGAGTGCTGAGCAATCCAATAGAGGAGCAGCTATTGCGACGGTGGCGCCACTAACGACCGCGACGGACCGACGACATCGCGACGGTGTAATTTTTTACGAGGCGCGCGCTGTTAGCGATTCTCCGCTTTTCATTCATCCTGCGCTTCGCTCGATGTAGTGTTGGATGCTTTGTCGACTGGATATGAGCTCTGAAAAGTGCTACAACATCGGAAAATGTTGATTAACGGACAAGTTATAAGCAAACTTGGTTCTTTTCAATTAAGTGCTCGACCAGATTGTGGTTCTGCTGTCCAAGGATTTGAGAACAATCCTATGGTTTGAACTGAATGTAATTGTGTCTTATAGTATCTCTCGAGATTTCCCGGGAAGATATATACCTATTATACAATTAGATATTTGGTCAAGCTAGATTATCGATACAATTAATAATTACTTAACTAGAAGATTCATAAACTACGTAAGTCATTCAACATTTTTAAGTTCCCAAAATAGCACTTAGGTATTATAACTAGGTAGCTACTAGAGTCCAATGAACCTAAACGCTTACAGTACCTACCTTACCTTGAACCTACCTTACTTACCTTACTTAGTACCTACCTTGAATATGTACTATTCATGTACCTACTACTACTACTACATTATGAAATGAACAAGCTGCTAGCTGTGCCGGCGATTAGGTACGCTTCAATTAGATTACTTCAAGAATGTAGTCGTTCTACTTACTGAAGTTACAATTAAATTTTCATATAAGTAAAAATCACGTGCAAGGTAGAAAATAAATTAAACATACCCTCGGAACATGTTCCATCGACATTGTTCCCATCACTAGCCTCTTCCCGATCGCTACCAGCGCCTCTGACCGACATAAGTCGACCTTACTATAGAGAGAGACAAGAATATACCGAATGTACGCACGCAAGTGAGACAAAACATGTAAGTGGGTCACGGGATGAGAGCCGTCTCCGTGCTACCGCTTTTATTAAGCGCTGAAACGCTGAAAAACACGACGCTAGGGAAATGGGTGGTTGAAACAGAGGTTCTAAAAATAGATACCTAGGCCCTTTTTGAAGGACATAAACTATAATTAATTGTACTTAAAAGGACTTAGAATTTTTCTAATTTGTTTTTTTTTTTTTTCTAGAAAGCAAATGTAAGATTTAAAAAAAAATTACGAAACCTTAATTTGGAATAAAGTGGGAAGTAATGCTGCTTTTCAGCAAAGTTTGTAGAAAGAAGTACTTACATACAACTTTAGTTAAGTTGGTACATAATTGGAAATTCAATTAATTTCTCATAGTCAGCTATAACTGACATCTACAGTCAGTTTCCAGGTCAATTATATCTTACACGATGGACTAAACTGAAAATATGAACGTTTTCATTTTGCCACCGTGGTTACAATTTTTGACTTTCTATCTACAGTTCATGAAAATAACAACGATCAATACATCAATAGCCATTTTAATGTAATTGATTAAGTACGTCAGGATCGCAATCAAAACGCGACATACCTACTGATTGTGAAGATTATCGAATCCGAAAATATCATAAGATATTAATTAAATTAGTTGCGAGTTTCGCGGCCGCACTCTATCCCGTCGCGCGACAAACACCGACCGGGAATCAATCGGTAGCGCTCTAGCCGCTAAGTTGTGCACGGACCGCGCATGCGCAAGAGAGGAGCGATCGATGCGGCGGGCGTTCCGTTCAGTGGTCGCGTACCCGTCGCGCAGTCCAGTGCACAATGCGTCCCCACTGACGCGGGAAACGAGCCAAGCTGTATCTCCGCGAGTACGCCGCGGAGGACGACCGGCCGCCGTGCCGGGAGGAGTGGCGCCGGGGCCAGGATTGGGCCGGCGGCGGTGGTGCGCGGACCCGCCTTCCCCAGGTGGACCGCAGCCCGTCCCGCCGAAGCCCCTACCTGAATCGAGATGACGAGCCCTCGCCGGCGCCCGACGAGCGAGGCCGCTCGGCCTCGGCCGGCGCCCACCACCGCGCGCGTCCTCGTCCACTCCGCTACCAATCCCTCGAGCGCGAATATGACCGCTCGTACGCACCGCCACCGCCCCCCGAAGAAGACTACTACCGACGCGAACAACCGCCGGGTATCTTCCTTGGAGAGCTGCAATCTCAGAATTCCGATCTGCACAGGGAACTGGGGAACCTTAAGAAAGAACTGGAATTGACCAATCAGAAACTCGGCTCCAGCATGCATAGCATAAAGACCTTCTGGAGCCCTGAACTGAAGAAGGAGCGAGCGTTAAGGAAAGAGGAGAGCGCCAAGTACAGCCTTATAAACGACCAACTGAAACTGCTCAATCAAGAAAATCAGGTTAGTTCCGAACTTTTTACCCTACGTTCGACTCTATTTCCTCTCTCTTGCAATTTCCCTAGGAAATTGTTTTCTATATCCTGACCTCGCTAAGATGCCTACTTATGTATAACACAGGAATTGGTCTGTGAATCTAGGGCTATCTCTCTCACACACATTTCGTGAAGCGTGGAGATGTCCTTATCCTTTTCTGCTTTCCTCCAATGGTCAAAGTTCGTCCTTCTCTAGATATATGTAGATTTAGACATTGGGAGAATTATGTTTTCAGAAAAAATATCAACAACTGCCGAAAATGAAATAAACATGTCTACCATAATAGCCGCAAATACCATGTCATCATGATCAAATCAGCAAGTCACATCCCCCAAAAGGGTAGGAAGTTGTTCTGTCACAGCGTGGTGGTTAGGGTTACAAAAGGACCCTTATTTTATAAGGAGGTCACATCCGGCGTTAATTTTTAATACACTGCACTCATTATAAAAGCATTATGAAGGGTTACACCGAGAACCTAGCAATCAAAATCAAATAACAGCGTAAGTTACTTTTAAGCTGCCAAAAACCTCAACAGAAAATCAGTCTGAATTCAGACCAGATTCGACACAATGACTCACTTTACGCCGGAATATCTCCCAAAGCCGAGCTTCTTAGCCGTACTATCTGAGTATCCTAACATACTGAACAAAATCAACAAACAGACGTGCATGACTCATATTAAAACCATCCAATACGATACTTCTAAATCTTTATTTCGTTGCGTCATACGCATGCTTGGGAAATTTTTACATTTTATTGATGTCAGAGTTCAGAGCAAATACTTCTAGTAATGCACTGTTCTAGTTTTTGATATTGATTAATTTTATTTAGGTACTGAATAGCCAAAAGATTACATTTTAAGACGGCGACATTTTATATTTGACGGTTATAAGAGTAAGATAAGGGCAGAAGGATGTACTCGAGGATGAGGATGGCTAAAAATAGTAGTATAGTAGCTATTGCCCGCGACCTTTTTCGCATACAAATTCAACCCCCTTTCCCCCGTTAGAGTCGCTCAGGGGTCGAGGTTTGAAAAATCCTTTCTTATTGCAGCTCTACATCCTCTAAGAACAACGTCTTGGAATGTTTCTATCTTCAGAAGTTTAGGCTATGCGGTGTGTCTCAGTCAGTCTGTCACGGGACTATTTTACATGAATAAAAGATTGGCTGATATTGATGCTTAGAGAGTAGACGTACAGACGGCTTTTGCAGATGGAATCCTAGCTAGAAGTAGGCAACTAATCAACTATCTACATAACACATAATATGACGCCTGATTTTTCCAAAGAGCAGAAGTGTATCTATAGTAAGTACACCCACATTTCGCCAGTTATGTTCAGTCAGTCCCATGTAATAAGGGGCGAGCCTATTGCCATCAAACGGGCACAAATCCAGACTGGGCTGCTAATAGACGCCATGAAGAATCACAGCTCCATTACGCGTTGTAATAATTAATATTATTGATTCAATTTGGAAAGAAATTTTTGAATTTAATTTCCTCTTTGATTGCTGGTTAATTCTTGACTATCTCCAATAATTTACCTCTCTAATATAAGAAACTTGTTACTTATAACCGGATTGATTTACCGTAGTCATAACTCGAAAGAGAAAATAACACAAATCAACAATCTAATTCAGTTTTGGCCACCTACGCAAAACGTTATATTTTATTTAGTCTAGCTGCTATAATTAGCTACCTAAGTGGTCTAGTAGATCTTTTTGCTTCTCACATCAGTTTAAAGACATACAGTAATGGTCCTGAGATGATCAACTAATTTGTAAATTTTGAAGTTCAAAGGTCAATTTATCTTTGACTTTGACGACTAATAGAGAATCTTGTTCATGAACACAGACAGTCGGGCTGGTCCACAAAGTCAAGGTCGCTCGGCGCGCTATGGAGCGTGGAGCTATTCTCAGAGTTTCTTTGATGGATAAGATCAGAAATGCAGTTATCTGGAAAAGAACCGGAGTTACCGACATAGCCTGCAGAGTAAGCAAGCTAAAGTGGCAGTGGGCTGGCCATGTTTGTCGAAGGACCGATGCGATGGCCAATGGTACAGCTGTTGTATCGACGACCTTAAAAAGTTAGCTGTTACAGACTGGGCGCAGAAGGCGGAGGACAGGGTGTTGTGGCACAGCCTGGGTGAGGCCTATGTCCAGCAGTCGACTGCAATGGGCTAAGTAGATTAAGAGAATATTGGATGATGAACTGCTGTAATTGGCTGACAGATTTTCTGTGTATCAGAAAGCACTAATTAAGTTCACACACACTATTCAAACTTATAATTACTATGGAAGAAGAAGACATGTTGCACCGATCCCAAATAAATTGGTTTAAGCGCAAGATAATAACGATGATGATGGTCAGTACAAAGACATTACTCATCTGACAGTAGATATAGTAAGTGCCACCACTGACTGAAAAGATGTGCGGAAATCGGTTGCCATGGTATGAGCATATATGATGCAGAGGAATGAGGAAAATATCATGTGGAAAGTTTTGAGTATGAATGTGGATGCCTTGAAGAGTAGGGGAAGACCAAAGAAGCGATGGATAGACTGTGTGAAAGATGATATGGCTAGAAAGGGGGTGACTACCGAGATGATGACTAACAGAGAAGTATGAAAAAAAGGGACATGTTGGGCCCTCCCCAAGTAAATGGACAGGTGAATGACGAAATTACAGTAAGTACTAAGATATAGTAAGAATGAGAGCATGAAATGTACCACATCGCCAAGTAGGTCTGAAATAAAACCACTTTGTAGAACTATAAGTAACTTTGCTCAGTTTGCTGCAATGGCGCCGCGAGACCGCCATTTATTTCCAGAGAGTTAATTTTCATTTAACTTACTTAAAAGTCTGTCAGTGCCAGTTAATCTGGGTTCCACCAACTGAGTAAAACTACTGATTGAAATAGGCCGAGGTAGTTTGTTGAGTCTTTGTAGAACGGTCGATAATTAATGGAAACGCCAGTGTTAAAGCTGAATTTTGATATTTCTGCGTTTTATTTTATATGCGACGTTACAAAGCAAATATGATATGAACTAAAATTTATGAATGATTTTTTAATTCCATCTTATTGATAGATATTTGACCGTGTAAGGGATTAATTATAACACACCGTGGTGTGGTACGTGACATTCGTAACACGTCATTATAAGAAAACCGTGAAGATATAGGTACTTAGTACTTAAAAGACGAAAAGTACCTAATTCGATAAAACAAAAATAATTTTAAGACAATAAAAGTAATTCGCTCTGTGAAAATATTAATTCAACTGAAATCAAAATCAAGCAATACGGAAAACAGAGTTTCTTAAAATTTCCTCCCAATTTCACCCTATGATCTGATTTCATAATTCTAATCATTAATTTAATATTGGTAAGAGTTTTCGATCTTGAAAGTATAACTTTTCCACAGCACGAAACTCCGCCCGATAAATTAAGGACTTTACTTATCAAGCCTTAAGCATAAATGTGAGATAACGGAAATTCTGTTCTAGTTACGTCTAATTTATTCGAAATCTTCTCAGCCTTCTTTTTACAGCCAGGAATAATTTTTACATAAAAAACATTTATATGTAAAAATGCTTTCTCAAGAAAAGAATATTACTATACACAACTACAATAGGTACTACACTGTACTACTAAAATACTATTATTATTGACACATATCACACATAATTTACCTAGAAGCTACGCTTGCCGCGGTTGGTCCGTGGGTGACTATCTTTACATACCAAGACTCCGTGCCTCGGAAAACACGTTATTAAGCCGTAGGTCCCGGGTGTCATTCGTGGATCTTTGACAGTCATTATGGGTTGTCAGAAGCCCGAAAGTTTGACAACCAGTCTTACCAAGGTATAATATTATCCAGTCAATGGGTTGTAGAGGTAAGATAGGCACTTAGGCAGTCGCTCGATATAAAATACTGGTATTCAGCTGCATCCGGTTAGATTGGAAGCCGAGGCTAGCATATTTAGAGGATGCTATATACATAGCATTCTCTAAAAATACGCTTCCATTCAAAATTCTGATATAACTGTCCCAAAATGATGATAGCTTTTTTACGCAGAATTTATTCAATTTCATATCATGGATGTTTATATCTAGAGAAAAACTATACCGACCAATATTTTCATTAAAAAATAGTTCGTAAATAATTTAGAACCCGTCTTTGATGAAAATGTAGTTTTTTTTTATATTATTTTCGCAACAATAGTAGCATTATATTAAACTTCATTTAATAGTGTATCTTTTATTATATAAATTTTCTCAGTAAAATTTAAACGATAGTGTTTTTCATCAATTTGGAACCACCAATATGTTTATGGCATATACTCCAGCGCATCACATTTCATATTCAGATATGAATCCCGCGTAGTTGATAAAAAATTCTTTTAACTCCTCATAAAAATTTTCATTTTAATTTTTTTCTGACCTCAGTTTTTCTGGACATCTTTAATGCCAGCCTAGTCTAGACATTTCCGTCTTGTGCCAAATTCTAGCTGTTTTGGCACTGTATCAGAATGAGGACTTGATAAATAATAATTTTTGCCGTCCTACTTCCATGTTTGGCAGGGGTCCTTATATTTCATGGGAATGTGGCATCGACCTCTTGAATCTAGGCCATTCCATTGCCAAGTCCCTGGCCTAAATCCCTGGGTGTCTAGATACAACTTATTAAACCTTGAGTGACATATTTCCAAATGTTTGCTTTGCAATTTTCCTCCGACTCGTTTGATTTTTGGAAATCCGTACCTACCTCAAAACGAAAAAACGGAACCCTTATTTATAGGATCACTTAGTTGTCCGTCTGTCTGTTTGACTGTCTGTCAGTCTGCAAGACCCTTTTTCTCACGAACGCGTGGAGGTATCAAGTACAAAAATTAATATCAAATACGTAGTCTATGTTTAAAAAAATCAAGTTTCTAAGTCAACGCAGTAAAGATATGGCCATTGAAGTGACATATTTTTACACTCGCAAGTAAATCAAAACCGACGTATCGACGTATCGGGCGTACGATCATTGACTGTGACGTATATCTATGTATGTTTTTCAATTACAATGGTATTTTTTTTTTTTGGGATATTTTTTTTTCATCTACGGAACAACGGAAACCTTCACTGTGCGTGTTCCGACACGCGCTTGGGCGGTTTTTTTTTGAGACATTATGTAACTTTACTTTTCATTTCGCTGATTTTTCTTTTTGTTGACTTGCAAGTTCTGGCTGGACATCAATATCTTTTAAATTGCACCTCAGCATTCAATCTTTCATTCTCGGGATTCTAAACTCCATCTTTAGTTTACTCGTAACCATCAAGTAAATAATTTTAATCTGCTTCATAATCAATTCCATATACTTTTGAAATTAAACTCAGATTTTAAAAGGATAACTGTAGCAAAATCTATGTGCCGTCCGCACTAATTGAACGAGTTTGAGGCGTGAAGGCGGGAAACAGGTCATTACTGGGCAGCCGGTCTACCTGCAATGCAGGAGAACAGATCAGATTAACCTATTCTCTGATTGCAGACGCTATTGTTATTCTGAATCCGTAGCGCAATACTGCAATTGAATAAACTCTAATTGCGAACAGTATGGACGGTTGTTATAAAATTTTGTTGCGATTTGTACGAGCTTTGAATTTTTTTGGGTAGTTTGAATTAAGCTCAAACAAAACCAAAGCGTAGACCCCGATGTGCATTGTAAAATTTTGAAGAGCGTTGAAAATTCAGCAGCCTTTTTCAATCAAAATCTTTCTAAGAACCATCATGGTTCGAAATGGGGAAAACACATCAAGACTAAGTACTGCGTGTATCAAAAAATGTATGGTCATAGAAGGGTGTGATACAGACCACCAAACTGAACAACTTGCTCCATGGAACCAACATCGTAAGATCGCGAAAAAATAATCAGATACAAAACTTCAATACCTACAATGTATGGGATAGTTGATAAGTTTTAGGATTCCGTATATACCTCAAAAGGAAAAAAAACGGAACCCTTATAGGATCACTTCATTGTCCGTCTGTCTGTTTGTCTGTCAGTCTGTCAAGACCCTTTTTATCAGCTGCTCGTGGAGGTATTAAGTTGAAATTAATATCAAATACGTAGGTTTATGGTCATTGTTACGTCAAGTAAAAATGTATGGGAGACTATGTTTTTCAACTACAATGTTAAGTTTGTTTTTGGGAAAAATTATTTTCAAATACGGAACCCTTCATTGTGCGACCCGACACGCACTTGGCCGGCAATATGACCACAAATTTCTGATACACGCTTAACCTACAAAATAATAAAGCTTAAATATAGACGTGTCCAAGTCCTCGTTGCCACTAAAGCAACAAGAATGGAAATCGGTAATCACTTTAACGGCAATTTAAAGTATGACGCCATTACGGCTGTCATTTTGGCGCGAAGCCAGCGTCCAAGCCTGACATAGGTGCCGTTCAGAAATATTCTAGTGATTGCGCTCACCTGTTGACTTTATTGTTAACTTACGAATCACTAATGAGCTTCGTTTATTATTAACGGCTTGGCAGGTTTTGTCTTCTTATCCGATATTAACTGCAGTCTTCATTAGCACTCCCTAAGTTTTTTTTTTCTTATTATCAGGTAAGGAATTGCAGTTAGTAGCCGCGAAATTCAAATTTTCTTACGTTTTTTGCAATTTGCAGGTCAGTATCAGGTTGTATGTTCATACAAATATGATACGCGGCTATAACAAATATGTATTTACATAATTTTAACCATAAAAATCATCAATACATCTCTCTAAGTTAGCTTTGTTCTCTGTAAGTTTGATTTCGGAAATCATGACATTTTGGAACAAATCTAACTTAGAAAGAGACTAGACTTAGACTACTAGAGACACTTAGTTAAGAGACTTAGTTTATTTTTACCTGCAAATTGCAAAAAAACGGAAGAAAATTGGAATTTCGCGAGCTACTACTGCGCAATCACCTTAAGATGGGTATGACAGGCCTTTAAAAAATGAACGTAGCCCGCAGTTTTCATTTCCACTTCGTCACCTTTTAAAGCTCGAGGCTGTCTGATCGAGACCTTCTCTTATTTCAGTCTTTATATTTTTATTATAAGTGTGCAATTGCAACTTTTCCCGCAAAAGACCTATTTCAATCACGCTATAGAGTTTTGCAGTTTATTTCCTACAGTTGCAACTTAAATCCACTACACTAACTTTAGACACTAGGTACAGACTGGAACGACTTACAGCGTTGACATATTGGTTTAAAACATTAAACTTTTATCAATTCACAACTTGGCAACGTCCTACTATTTATTCGTCCTACTATATTTGTTTTCAACTCCTTCAACTTCTACTGGAAAATAATCTTTAATATACCACGTCTTTCCTCTAGCGAATAGAAAAAACTTTTTTACAAAAAAACAACCGACTTCCAAAAAGTGAAAAATAACATCAAATATCATCATTTTGGAAGTCGGTGTCTTTAGCTTTGGATTTTCGTTTTTTGTCACCGACTCCGAAATTAAAGTTATTTTTCACTTTGTGGTGTTCTTTTTTTGGAAGTCGGTTGTTTTTTTTTTGTATCAAAGATTTTATTTTTCACTTTTTGATTGTGGTACTTACCCCACACAAATTTGAATACCACTACCTGCAAAATAAATTAGAACATCATCCACATAATCTGTATGAAAAATACGTACTTATTATTGAAGCTAACTCAAAAACTACTCGAGCAAAGTTAGTAAATTTTACATGGGACCAACTTCGAGATATACCCTCCCGAATAAAACTCGTTCAAATCGGCGTACTCTGTAAAAAGTTATGCGTGGACATAAATAAAAAAAATCCAAAAATACACCTCAACTTGAGAACCTCCTCCTTTTTTTTCTTGGGTTTAAAATACCACTATTATACTATACTTAGTTGCCTCATTGGTCTAGTGATTACAAGCTATACTGCTGAGCATGAGGTATTGGGTTCGACTCCCAGGTCAGGCAGTGTTACTGAGTTTTTCTACCTGGATTTTCTCAGTCACAGCCCGGAGTCCAGATGCAGATTTGTGCCCAGACATAACTGGCGAAAGGATGTGGGTGTGGTTTATGTACCTACAGGTAGATAGGTACACCTCTGCCCACCCTTCGGGCAAACAAGGCGTGATATTCCCTACCTACCTACTTATTAAAATTCTGTAGCTCAGGGTACAAAATTCCAACATCTTTCTTTGAAGGAATCCTTGAAAAAGAATGTTCGGAACGCCTTATTAGATGTATTTCTGGGAGAAATTTTCGCGTTCTCCCGTCATAAACACTTGATGGGATAAGAGGCTCATATGAAGTGTTTAGCAGACGAGTGGCGCATGCCTGCTGAGACGTGCCAAGAGGTTGTTATACTTGTAGCTTATGTAGTTTATAAATTGGCTAAGTATAACAGCCGCACAGGTCGATCGATCAGGTTAAGCTACGCTTGCTGCGGTTGGTCCGTGGATGGGTGACCATCTTTACATACCAAGACCCCTCCGAGCCTCGGAAAGCACGTTAAGCCGTTGGGCCCGGCTGTCATTCGAGGTTCTTTGACAGTCGTTACGGGTCGTCAGAAGCCCAAAAGTCTGACAACCAGTCTTACCAAGGGGTATCGGATTACCCAGTAACTGGATTGTGGAGGTCAGATAGGCAGTCGTTCCATGTAGTAAACTGGTATTCAGCTGCATCCGGTTAGACTGGAAACCAATCCCAACAAAGTTGGGAAAAGGCTAGGCAGATATACTGGATGACTTTTTTTACCGTCTTGAAAAAAATAGGTTATAATAGGTGAACGGAGTAGAAGAATATGGCATACCTAACTTATTTTTTTTTTCAAAAAAATAATTTAAAAAAATCAAAATTCAAATCATAATGCACTTTGCATATGATTTGAATTTGGATGTTTTTAAACGATTTAGGTATTATTTTTTTCAAAATTTCTGTTTTTGTTGATCTAATTCACCTAATATACCCTATTTTTTTCAAGACGGTAAAAAAGTCATCCGGTATACAACGTGTCGTTTTGCATTCTCGTCAAATTTAAGGGTGTGGTATAGACCATCAAACCGAACAACTTTTTCCATAGCACCAACATCGTAATCGCGAAAAAATAATCAGCCGCCCCATACATTTGCGTCGAGTAGGTATTGAAGTTTTCTATGGGACAGTTGAAAATTTTTTCGCGATTACGATGTTGGTCCCATGGAGAAAGTTGTTCGGTTTGATGTTCTGTATCACACTTTGAAATTTGACAAGGTTGCAAAACGACACGTTGTATAGTTACTAAGTGGCAACTTAAGGCATTTTTTGAGACTGATTTTGACAGCCAAGTTGGTATCAGTGTTTGTATCAAAAGGCCGACTGTTGGGCGGGGATGGGTTGGATCTCCAGAAGTCGAGCAAAATCTGATTGAGTTTCTCTACTAGGAGTCTCACTGAATTGTAAAGGTGGAAAGGTGGAATGGATGTCACAGAACTAAATATATATAATTGCATAGCACGTGTGAGCACTATGTAGCTACTATTAAGCTACCTTTTACTGGGTACGTCTTTCACTGACTTGAGTGTGCCCTGGCGGTTGAGAGTATGTCATGCTCACTCAAATGTCTCGCTGATGGTGGCGTGTGTGTTGGATCATTAAGTTCCCTTCAAAATGGTTGAGCTAATTGGTGCTGATCCATGCGTCATGTTCGTGAACGGGCGCCGTCAGTTGGGACTGGTCGTCTCTTAGCTGCCATGGCTTATTTTAAATTTTAATATTTAATTTAGTTGTTTTAGTTATTATCTTTTTATTACGGACGCTTTTTAACGTGCACGTCTTTCTACATTGTTCTCACATGTATATTTTCAACTTGAACGATGTAACCAATATTTTGTAAAAATATTATGATTTAAAAGAGTGTCCGTGGAGTTTCTTGCCCGTTCTTCTCCATAGGGATCTACTACGCTTTGGAATGGGCAACTAGCTTCATCTTTCTGACTGACCGACCCATTGACAATTCAAAAGTGCCTGTAATTGGTTTATTTGAAATAAATGCTTTGAGTTTGAGTTTGAGAAATACTTATATGTTTCTTTTAAATTTTCGTCTGTATCTTAGTGTGCTGGGTAGTCTTACCAAGCCAGGGGTATCGTGTTGCGCAGTAAGGGGTTGTGAAGGTCAGATAGGCAGTCGCTCTATGTAAAATACTAGTATTCAGATGCCTACGGTTATACTGCAACCCGACCCCAACATATTTGGGAAAAAGTTAGGCATATGATGATCATAGGGAGGGCTATTTCACGATGTCCGAATAGCCACTACTCGCAGAATAAATTCAAAAATGGAACAGAATTTGTATGAAATTATCTGCCAAGTAAGTTGATAGGAACTTAATCGTAGGTGGTGAAACAGGCTGGATTCATGATCAAACATTATTGTCAGATATCTCAAATTCTATACGAAATTATTTAAATTCCCGCTTTTATACAGATGGTATTAATTAAAAAGCCAGTAAAAAATTGGTTACATAAAGCGTATGCAATTGAGCAATGCTTGACCTCTGTGGGGTATTTTTATTCGCGCACAAACGAGGGATGTGGTACAATCACGGATAAAAAGTTTAACATAAAAATATTATATGTCTTTCTGTTTCGTCAAAATGTTGATTTGTTATTTTTGCTTTAATATATTTCTATCTCCAAAAATGTTTTTGATGTTCTGGGTTCGTAAGTTTTCTTATTGATAATTAATCATTAAATAATCTGGTTTGGATAGTAAGCGGAAAGCACTTTTGTATGTGTATGTACAATGTACAAGCTTTTGGTGTGTCGTTGTATGATTTTTTTGAAAATTTAAAATTTTCTTATTACAGGCAAGACCCGACAGACGTCCTGTCCAAATTTCACTAATTCATACAAAATTCCCATAGAAAATGTGCCTACTTTCAGTTTTCCCGAATTTTCTAATTTTCCCGGCAACTTTTTTTTATTTTCTTTCATACAAACCTTCCTGACAATTACAAACACAAAAAAAAAAAAAGTATTAGCCAAATAGGTGCAACCGTTCTAAAGTGATGTTTTATTTATACAGGGTTATTTGTAAATCACCAACAACCTCTTAAGGGCCTCGTAATCGTAGGCAAAAATGCCGCCCTACGTGCGCATCTCTGCGACCCCATATTCTTTGATCGTCGTTTTAGGCCTCTGCCTCGAATATTGCGGGCAGCGGCGGCGGCGCGGGAGCGGCCGGATTTTATGCGTAAAAACAAATTGACCGGACCGCGAAAACAGCGGCGCGGAAGCGGGGCGGGACAATGCGAGACGCGCCGCCGCCGCCGCCGCCCCGCTGCCCGCGAAATTCGAGGCAGAGGCCTTAGTGTAGCGCGCCACCGCGCGTCCTATACGTATGAAGGGGGGTGGTGGTTAAGCTCCGTCCAGATGCGCAAGGTCATCGAGGCATCTATATATTGATGCAGCCCACTGTACATACATATATACATATCTCGTCGCGCGTTATTAGCAGACACAATAGAAATTTTATTGTTATCTGCACACATGGTGTGCAATCGACATTTTAAGAGTGACGGGGTCATTGTACTCATCATTGTGAACAACTTTATCTATAGGACCAAACCTGAAATCGCGAAAAAAAAATCTACTGTTCAGTACATTTATCTACATCAAAATGTAGGGAGCAGCAGATTTTTTTTTCACGATTACAGGTTTGGTCCCATAGTAAAAGTTGTTCACAATGATGAGTACAATGACCCCTTAAGAGGTTGTTGGTGATTTACAAATAACCCTGTATAGATACGTACAAACACGCTGTAGATAAGAAAACCCAGGTACTTATTCAGAACAATAATAAAATGTTTGGTAATGTGGAATCTACGCGAAATGACTGACATAGGAAACTTTGTAACATTTACATAGCAGACCGAAAGTTTTACGGTTCCAACCAGCGGTGGCTGCAAAACTATTATATTGACGAATTTAACGAGTGTAACATAATTGTTACATTGAAAAAATTATGAGGAAATGTATGTTACTAAGTATAAAAGTTTACTTCAGTTTAGTATTGCGTACTAGATTCTGGGGTTTATATAGACGTTGCTTATGTCTATGAGATGTTTAAACGCCAAATTTGTATGGTTAAATAGTCACTTTATAAGTAAAGGATTCAGTTGTTAGCGTCTTTTTAAGTAGGTAACACTATCTACCAGAAAAGACGGAACACAATTTATGTTAATTTACCCCCAGAAAAGTTAACCAAAAATAATTATCAAGGGTTAGAAACAAGCAGTTATTCTCTTAAAATCATACGAAATTGTAACAGTAACACTGTTTGTCCAGCGCACCGGGAATGCGACGTCAACGAGAAAACATGACGGCGCCGGTGTAAATGTACTGTCGCTACTTCGGCGCCGTCATCTGTTTTCCCGTTGAGTCCCGTTCCCGGTGCCGTGGACAGTGTTAACGTTCGCATGGACGTAAAAATATCGCGGCGGGATTTTATAGCGCACTGGATTTCCAACTTTCGTTCTTGAGCCGAGCGTTGAGAATCCAACTTAACAACAACAGAGTGCATTCTAGCGCGTCTATAAAACACACTATTGGATTTTCAACTCTCGCCGCTAAGCTGAGAAAAATCGCCGCGATATTTTTACGTCATCAAGGATACTTCACGTTGACCTAGAAATATGAAATTTGGCAAGAAGCAAGGTCTCACAGCACAAGTAAAGAAGAAAAAGTTCAAAAATTGTTAATTTGTAATTTTATCGCATAAAAAATATTTTTTTTGGGATTACAATGTTAAGTTTGTTTTTGGGATATTTTCTAACTACTGAACCCTTCATTGTGCGTGGTCCGACACGCACTTGGCCGGTTTTTTCTATTTCTAAGTTAGATATCGATATCCAGATAAATATAGCTTCATTTGTTTTACGCCCATCGAAACTTTATGAGTAACTACTAGGTTAATTATTTATATGCCAGACTGTTCGGCGTCTCGGCATAGATTGGGTGCCAAGGTCTTTTCTATTCTTCTATCTATTTTTTTCATCAAACAATTATGTTGGTATTACTACAATGTAGCCTCTATCGTAAGCTGTCTCTATGATGCGTAATCTCAGCGCTTTGCAGACGATGACATCATCACACATTTTTTTACTATATGTATAGTCACTATCCGACTGGTCACATCATCATTATATATTATCATCATCAGCAGTTCACACATCCCTTTCCAATATCAAGCCATTTAGCTCGATTCTATACTCCATTTGCAATAAGATTAGACATTTAAACAAACCTTTTTTTACAGTCCGTTCAACCGATTTTGACTTCTATTGCGATGGTGGCATCATAAATGACAACTGCAGTAAACAGTTGGTATTGTAACCACTTTTTAACCGACTTCAAAAAAGGAGGTAATGTATTCTGTATTCGACCCGTATGTATGTATGTTTGTTTGTCCGCGATTTTCTCAAAAACTAATAAACCAATTTTGATGATTCTTTCACTACAGTAATGTACATACTTTCAGGAAGGTTTTAATATATAATACATTAGGTAATTGCTCTTATGTACGGAGTTATGTGCATAAATGTACTGTATCTCCGAAATTTTTAAGCGGATTTCGTGATGATTCTTCTTTTCGTTCGTCTTGGGCTGATGTAATTGTCCTAATTGTATATTTAACTAAAAATGGAAAAATAAATTGACTATAACAAAAGTAAAAACCGACTTCAAAACCCAAAACGAATAAAATAACTTTCATCAAAAACTTAACAGCTTCTGAAGTCGGTGTCTTCCATTCTTCAATGCACATTAACTTGACACCGACTTCAGAAGCTATTAAGTTTTTGATGAAAGTTATTTTATTCGTTTCAGGTTTTAAAGTCCGTTTTTACTTTTTTTAAAGTAAATTTTTTGCCTTTAATGTCATACTTATATGCCTGCAGAATAGAAGTCAATATCGGTTGAACGGAATGTAAAAAAGGTTTGTTTAAATGTATAATTTTATTGTAAATGGAGTACTTATAGGCTAAGCTCATCTTAGCCATCCTGTGAAGATTGATGCCCCTTCTAGCCTGAGAGCATTCGACCCTACGTTTGCCGATTCGCGGTGTCCATAAACACGAATACATACCCCAATGGTCATCGGTTCTACGGCTAATATGGCCGGCTCATTGTCACTTCAGCTAGCTAATATAATCCTCCAGTTTCCTCTCCTGAAGTTCTTGGGAACTTGGGAAGTAATAACAGAAGCTCTTTGCATCTGAGACGCTAAAATCTACTGGACTGCCAAAACAAACGTGAAACCTTAATTGAAAATTCGGTAGTAAATTCCATCCGCCTACGATTTGACCCACACGCAGTAACGAAGCATGGAACACAACGCCACTTAACATAGCCTACCTTAATTGAAACGTTCCAGTCGCAATCTAGTACAATTCATGCAAATATAGACTTTATTGATGAGAAACAAGGATGGTTATTAAATGACATCGCTGTGTTGATCGATGAGGAATGGACGAAAAATTGTATGTGGAATAAAATTGATTGGTAAAATTAAAAATTGAGGTTGTTGCTAAGTACGTTGAAACAACGAAAACAATGTTCTTTTAAGGCATATATCGTTCTTCTTTTGTTTCTTTTTGTTAGATGGCCCTGTGGCTAAGTAATAACAGCCGTTCGGGTCGATCGATCAGGTTAAGCTACGCTTGCTACGGTTGGTCCGTGGATGGATGCCTCGAAAAGCACGTTAAGCCGTTGGTCCAGGCTGTCATTCGTGGATCTTTGACAGTAGCTACGGGTCATCACAAGCTCGAAAGTCTGACAACAAGTCTTACCAAGGGGTAACGTATTACCCAGTAACTGGGTTGTGGAGATCAGATAGGTAGTCGCTCCATGTAAAATACTGGTATTCAGCTGCATCCGGTTAGACTGGAAGCTGACCCTAACATAGTTGAGAAAAGGATAGGCAGATGATGAGGCACCTTAGCTACATTAGGTAGCAGTGCTAAATAATCAAGGTATATTAGTCTTCCATGAGCACAAACTTAAACCTTCAACTATCATGTTACAAGAGATTTTTCTAATGTTATTTTGTTACCGACCTCTAGAAGGTCGGTCGTCAGTTGTGATGCATTCGTTATCGGTCTACCTCGATCACGCTGATTGCGATGGATGAGGTCTGTGGTTACTTTTATTATCTTCATAAGGCTGGTTTTTCAATAGTCAGATGAAAGCTGAAGAGTAAAAATTACAGTTTGACACATTTTCTGTTCAAAAGCTGTCAAACCACCATATTTATATTTCGGAAAAAAATTATCTGACTATTGAAAAATCGTCCCAAAATGATTACATATTTCATAGTATTTTGTGCACGATTGTACAAAGTGTCATAACTTTTAGAGAAAATTCTTTCAGACTTCGAACTATTGTCTCATTTCGCAATAAAGACCTAAGCGTAATAAGAAACGTATTTTATAGCCAATCGAGTTTTTATTCCGTTTTTTAGGCAACGATGAATTTTATGTCGTTAATAATATTTTTATTGGGTGTCGTTAATTTGGCGATTAGTGCTATTTCGGTGTGGGTCCGATCTGGTCCACCACGTGGTGGGATAGACGTTGGTGCTGGTGATTAAATTGAAAAACATAACAAATAACAGAGGTTGCACCAAGTGCTCCGTTATAGTTTTCGTTAAAGTTAATTAGTAAAAAACTTTTTTACAAAAAAATACAACCGACTTCCAAAAACAACACTACAAAGTGAAAAATAACTTTAATTTCGGAAGTCGGTGTCTAGTTAAATGTATTTTCGTTTTTTGCCACCGACTTCCGAAATTAAAGTTATTTTTCACTTTGTAGTGTTGTTTTTGGAAGTCGGTTGTATTTTTTTGTAAAAAAGTTTTTATTTTTCACTTTTTAGTTGTGTACCTACCCCACAAAAATTTTAATACCACTACCTGCAAAACAAACTAGAACATCATCCATATAAAAGTGGGGAAAAAATACGTATTATTGAAGCCAACTCAAAAACCACCAAAGCAAAGTTAATCAATTTTATATGGGACCAACTGTGATGTATACCCTCTCGAATAAAACAAAAAAAATCCAAATCGGTCCAGCCATCTTCGAGTAATCGGGGAACATACATAAAAAAAAATAAAAAGGTTCCAACGAATTGAGAACCTCCTCCTTTTTGAAGTCGGTTAATAAAAGAAAGGGTGACAAGTGACAAGACATCTAATAAGTAGTTGTACGCTCAACTTCGGGCGGTTATAGTTACGGATTGTGTCATCATTTGTTTATTTTTTTCATGTTGTGCAACAATAAGTAAGTAGTTAAATTCTATGGTCATTGTTTACTTTGACGGAAACTATAACATAGCACTTGGTGCAACCCACCCTTAGAGTCAAATTAAAAATTGTTTGACGATTTTGGATTGCTTCGCAGATAGTCTTTTTATTCTAATAACATTCATAATCTAATACAAGCCGTGTGCCCGATGGTACTTCCCATAGGGAAAAGACCGGCCGAGTGCGTGTCAGACCACGCACACACAGTGCGTGACCGTAGTTAATAATAATTTATCCCAAAAACAAACTTAACATTGTAGTTGAAAAAGAAGAAGTTTCCAAAAAAAAATTATGCGATAAAATTACAAATTAACGATTTTCGGTCTTTTTCCTTTACTTGTGCTGTGAGACCTTGCTTTATGCCAAACATGATTCTAGGACAACGGGAAATACCTTATAGGTTTTGATTTACTTGCGAGTATCAAAGTATGTCGGATAAATGGCCGTATTTTTTTACTGCGTTGACTTAGAAGCTTGATTTTTTTAGAGTTCCAAGGGACCATAGACTTACGTATTTGATATTAATTTCAACTTGATGCCTCCACTCGTTCCTGAGAAAAAGGGTCTCGACAGACTGGCAGACACGACGGACAACGAAGTGATCCTATAAGGGTTCCGTTTTTTCCTTTTGAGGTACGGAATCCTAAAAATGATGAACTTCAATACACTTTCATCCCCTATTTAACCCCTTTAGGGCATACTTTTTCAAAAATCCTTCCTTTGTTCAAAAGGAACTCTTGTACAAAATTTCACGCTTTTAAACCCATTGGTTTAGGCTGTGCGTGAAAATATATATACAAAAAAAAAAACAAAAAATTCAGATTCAAAATGAATTAATTTAAGATTTTTATTAAGGTCTGTCCTCCGTAAAAAGCGTGGCCACACTGTCGGACTGCATAAAAAAGAAAGAGCTAAGCGCGATGACACAACGCTGCTAAATTATTGCAAAATATGAAGTAATTTTCAAAAAAATAGTAATTTTTAAAATCTATTGATTGGACTAAAAAAGTATTGACATAAAATCATTCCTTAATATTTTTTAGAGAACTGTATAAATTTATGAACACTTTTAATGAAAATTGTAGAAGTAATAATATGGTAAAAACTAGAAAAAATAGAACTGGAATTCGTTTTTTTTTTCCTTATTTCTATAAACTAAAATAGATTTCAGGGCTAATGAAATCACTTCTTATGTATTGTAGATTGCTGTGTATTTTTTTACTGTCAAAAAGATGCTATAGTTACTGTAAAATATGGACACAAAGTTACTTAGTTTCGCCGGAGGACAAGCCATCTCACACTCTCGCTCTCTCACTTATCATTTTTTTGTTTGCTGCATGCATCCCTTACTTTTATTGTATTAATTAAGCATATATAATGAAAGAGCGCCTTGATTTCCATAATACTAGTCCTACTTAGTTTGGAAGTCCAGAGTTCATTTCCGTGTACGTTTTTTAATATGCAATAAACTTTTTTTTTTTTTTTTATAAAGAATATTATTTCAATTACATGTCATCAGACAATTACTTCTTGCCCGTCTTGGTACCTTTACCAGCAGTTATTAATGAAAACTAGTTCTTCTGTCGATAGTACGTAGGTTGTATTATTAAAATTCGGTAGGATTCAGTCAGATCGACAGTCTAATAGAACAGTTCTGAGAGATAGAGAAAACATGCACTTTGTTAACCAAATACCAGCGGCAGCGTTGCTAAGTTAAACGGTTCGTTACCAGTAAAATAACATGAGAGACGGGTAATAATTTCATGGTAACGTTTGTACCAACTCATAATATTAAATGATAAAAAGCCTTGAAGATATTTCCGGAAAGTAATGGAATGGCAAAAGGCGTGTATTTGCACGCTGTACCGACCCTTGTCACGTCTTTGACGCCAAAAGTCGCCATTTTGTATTTGTTTTTATTTTGTAGAATATATTTTTTTGTACTTATAATAAGCTTTAAAAAAAATACGCACAAAATTCTTAAGCTAACATAACATCGCCTGTATTTGCGGAAGAGATTTACAGCCATATTTCATGTATAATCAGCCTATAATGTTCCCACTGCTGGGACACAGCCTCCTCTCTGTGAGAGGGAGTGGGCTGTAATCCACCACGCGGTCCCAGTGCGGGTTGGTAGATGTCACATAACTTCGAATTTTTGGTTCTAGGACATGCCAGTTTCCTCACGATGTTTTCCTTCATCGTTTTGAGAGCAGTGGTAATGAAATAATTTACACAAAGTAAAGCGCCTGTCGGGGTTCGAACCTACGACCTAAAACTCGTAAGTCGCGGCCGTTACCTTTGGGCCACCACTGCTCTCAAAACGGTGATATATCTGATAGATAGCTAAATAAAACGTTACCTCTTCAGCGCACACAAGACTTGAAAAGACACACACAAAAGCACAATTAAATGATAACAAATTACATGAATATAATAATAAAAACAAGGTGCCAATATACAAAAAAGAAAAACATAAATACTTGAATATACATAATACTTGAAAAAAAAAACATCCAAGTACGTGTCGGGCGACGCACAATGAAAGGGTCCGGTTCCGTAGTTGGGATGAATTTATCCCAAAAACAAAGTTAACATTGTACGAGTAGTTGAAAAACAAGTTCTCCCATACATCGATATACGTCACGATCAATACTCCAACTGCAATTTTAAGATTCTAATCCCAGATTTTTTTTATTTTATTTGATAATACTATAACTTAACGATGTTCGGACTTTTTCTTTTACTTGTGCTGTGAGACTTTGTTTTTTGCCAAATTTAATGATTCTAGGCCAACAGAAAGTACCCGGTTTTGATTTATTTGCGAGTATCAAAATATGTCACATAAATGGCCATACTTTTTTATTGCGTTGACTTAGAAGCTTCATTTTTTTAGAGCCTCAAGGGATCGTAGACCTACGTATTTAATATTAATTTCAACTTGATTTGACTTGACTTGACCTTTGACGCGTCCCTGAAAAAAAAAGATCTTGACAGACGGACAACGAAGTGATCCGATAATATACATTTATAAGGGATCCGTTTTTTCCTTTTGAGGTATGGAACCCTAAAAACAAATCGCTATCGCTTCGGGTTGCTACTGAAAAACTTACAGGAAAACCCCATTAACGCTTTGCTCGACCTGGGGATCAAAACACGTGTTGACGTGTTCAGTAGTCGTGCTTACAAAGACCAGCGGGATAATTACGTAACACACTTGAAATGGTAATCAATCGCAATGCCTTTCACTTTGACAGTTCAGCCACGTTCATGGCGTTATTTACGTTGTTGGGCAGACGAATTTTTCTAACATGAAGTATTGGATTAGGAAGTTCCTTCAAAATCTTCGGTTTGTAATTGAAAATATGTTACGGAATTAGGGTGCTCAACAAGGCAGTAAATCTAATAATAGGGAGGTAGTGCTCCATATTTCTCTAAGGGATCCCCGAAACGATCAATCGTAATTGATCTATCAATTTCTATTGTAGTAATATTGTCAATCGCTTTAATTGCACGTGGCAGATGATCAATTTGCGCATCAATCTACGTATTAATCTCGTCAAAATAGACAATTTCTAGTTTCGGGGACACTAAAGACACGACGAGTAGGTACCTAACCGACTTATTTTATTGAAACTAGAAAATTACAGCCGTTTTATCTCCGACAAACACTTCAAAGTCACACCAAGACTTCAAATATTGAAGTTTTCTCGTTTATAAAACACACGAGTTTAGCCACCTTGTTCGAAAAATTCGAGAAGCATCAGACAAAATCAATTTTTGCTTTACATAAGACGTCTTATGTCTAGTTTATTAAAGAAGATCTTCTTTCTTTCTTCTTTTCTTGGAGATTTTCAAGATCTTGAATGGATCAAAAGTTATAGGTACAGACGTAGCTTAAAGCCTGCGACTTCGCCCGGGTGGAGGTCAGAAATTATCTCGCAGGAACGTACTACCGGGATGAAAAGTATTCTATGTCCTAATCCAGGTCATGGTCTACCCATGTGCCAAATTTCATCTAAATACGTTCAGCCGTTTTAGCGTGAAAGCGTAACAAATAAACTCACATTCGCATTTTCAATATTAGTTAGGATTCATTTTAATTAGGTACCAATTAATTAAATGTTATTGAATTAATATGTTTAGGGAAACGAAATAAATAGGATACTGCTTGTAGATGAAAGTGGAAATTGCTTTCAAAATTTGGAAGTAGATAGTAGTATCTACTTTCAAATTTTGAAAGCAATTTAGGATTTAGGAATTTAGGATGTTTCTTATGTTTGTTGGTAGCAACAAACATAAGAAACATCCTAAATTCCTATATCTTGTAAAGGAACATTGTGATCGGAGACTCGGATGACTCATTTGGAAAAATTCGTCCAAAAATACAGTTCAAATATTCACAGATTACTCTTCATAAAAAAATATCTAGGTATCAATTCCACGTGTCTTTTAATTTTCCTATATATGTTTCCTTTATGCTGGTAATTCCAATAAATAAACGAATGAAGTTGTGTTTAACTAAAAACGTGGTAAAATAGCAGCTTCTGAGCAGTAACCTAAAAAAAGTACTAGGCTTGCATGAATTTAAGATTGTATTTCATTAGTATTATTAAGTAGAATGCTTCTTTACTATATCTTCACATCATTATATAGCATAAGTCCATCTGGAATAACGTACCTTTCAAATAGTGGAAGAATTTTTCAAAGAGGAGCTGTGGTTCCACATGTGATGAACTCACAAATTTCGCTCCCTCTCTTTTCTCTCTTCTATATTAGTGAAAAAGTTTCGCACCATGCCTTAGCGTGGCTATCACTTTTATCTGGGTTGTATTAGTATAGCTAGTATAGACAACATAACCCCTCACACTAGCGCGGTGTGAATCTCATTTTACCTAAAATTGTACGTGGTATGAGTTCTATACCAAGAAAATTTTTTTTTATTATTACTTAATAGTGATGGAACAACGTTAATAATAAAAAAATATTTTCTTGGTATAGAACTCATACCACGTACAATATTAGGTAAAATGACTCACGGACCCGATTCACACCGCACTCGTGTGAGGGGATAACTATAACTAACTATTTTGTTACCTTTTTGTTTTCCAACTGTACCCGACAAAGCAAGCTTTTCTACTCGACATCCAATTTAAACAAGACCCTCTCTAAAAGGACAACGATAATACCAATTCATTGTGAAAAGTTCGATGTTCAAACAATACTGCCATTAAACAAAGTGCTGATACTGCGAAAAGGACCAAAACTGATAAGGATTGGGTTACATCGCTGCAGGGGCGATAATCGCGAACTGTTTGTAAAGCTCCAATGTCAGATTAGTGATGAATGAACGAAACTAGTCGAGCTTAGACGAGCGTTTGAAGGCGTCTAATTAGGATTACTAATTGATTTTCAGACTTTCATATCGAAGTTACTGTAAAAGGATATAGCGACAAAATATATAGAATTTTATACAGAATAAACTTTTAATCTATGTCTTGATTGTGAAAATGAGCATAATATGAATTATCTATAAAGACCCATAGTAATGAAAATATGAAAAATTTATAAAATCGGGTCATTCGGTATTCTAACACTTATAGACACATATTTATTATGCAGATGGCAGAAATCATGCCACAACAAAGAAGAAATGTTTATGAATCACAACACAACAAATCAACATAATAATTACACACGTTATATAGTTACTGTAACAATTATTTGCGAACCACAATGACCCACATACGTCTTATTAGACAGGAGATAATGAAACTACATGTCATAGCAACGTCAGGGAGGAATGTCTGACACAACGAGATATTACTACGCTTTGTGTGAAACATATGTAAGAGTGGTTATCAACGGTAGACACCCTCGCCTAAATAAACGTAGATTCTATTAGCGAAGTCAATAGCGGCTTGTAAGGTTTGGCGCATATGTGATACTTTTTTTAACATCATCATCGGTGAGTATTGGGCTGTCATTGGAATTGTTCATGTGCGGATTACTGAATCTTGTCTATGGGTCCATCCATTAGTTGTTTGGTAGAAATCACTTTTCTAGATCAATTAGACCTTATAAAGAAGAAGAAGTTAAGAAAGTGCAGCAGTTTCTGGTGGCAACATTTCTAACTCAGGCATATCATGGGCAGCACCATAATTGCGTAACACACTCGATCGGAATCGGTTTCATTTTGACAGTTCCACAACTTTCATTGCGTTATTTACGTTGTCGAGCAGAAAAAATTTTTGGACATATGAAGCAATGAATTAGCAATTTGCTTCAAAATGATTCAGATTCCGATTGATAGTGCGTTACGCAATTATCGATCAGGACAGTAATAGGCTTGCTCTAAAAATTGTAGCTACAGAGTCTGCGGGTCACGCAGTGTAATACTTTTTAATTACGCAAATCTGCACTAAATGTGATATATTTGATAGTGCCTCAGCGCTTAATCACTGCATCTTGTCGTCACTGTTGCTCTAACCATTCCTTATGTGCTGACCCTAAGCGCTAGAATCATGGTTATCGTAAATGCTGAGTTCATATGTGTTTGTCTTCTATGTCCATTTCTGCTGCTTTTGATATACGAGTTTCTATTATTATGCATATGAAATATGAAGGGAGAGCACGTTTTTGCATATAATATGAATACTTTATTTCTCCTTCAATTTTTATGTTTTAGGCTAAAATTATTGTTCCATGCTATAGTGCTGGTTGCTTCTTTGTCAAACTTCTAAAAATCAAATAATATAAAGTGCTTTCTGACATTAAGATATCACAAAAATCAGTCAGCCTGTTCGCTATTGTTTTCTGTTTGAATTCGGGTACCTACTATTCCCATATTTTCATTGCCAAGAAAACCCGGAGCCAATTCTTCGACCCCCTCGCACCTAGCTCCACCATATTTTCTTTTTATCATCATTTCAGCCGTAAAACGTCCTCTGCTGAACTTCCCATAAGCTTCGCCACATCGACTGGTCCTGCTTGTGCTTCAGGCATCTAGCGGATTATGGCGATCTTTACCAGGTCATCGGTCCACCGTGGGCGAGGCCTATTTCTTTTCAAAATGTCTTTGATTCCTTAAACAATAACTGAGTCTAGTGGTCGCGAGCGCTACTGCTGAGCCCGCAGTCCTGGGTTCGATTCCCGTGTCAGGCAAAGCATTATTGGATTTTTATATCTGTTTGTCAGTAGCAGCACGGTGACGCCGGATTGATGGCAATAAGCTCGCCCCACTTAAAGATAACTGGCGAACTTTTGGTGTAGATACTATAGGTACACTTCTGCCTTTCGGAGAATATAGGCGTCATGTTATGTCGTGTTAAAATTGAATCCTATAAAGAATTATTTTACAAACAGTATGTTGCTATCACTCAGTATATTGCTAAACCTGGTTTAAACAAGAGTAGATTTACTTTGGCTCTGTTTCTCTTGAAGGGATAAAAGCTTTAGTGGCTCATATATTTACCCAACTCTTGACCCTATTACGATAGCAGAAACTTTACTTTATCGAAAGGGCCATCTATGTCATGTTTATTATGTTAATAAAGTTTATTCGGTTCTAACTATACTTTTAATAAAAGTAATGAAATATGTCTAGAAGTAGCTGTTCTTGCGTGATGAAATTCGTTTTTAGGGTTCCGTTCCCAAAGAGTAAAACGGGAAGGCTAGACAAATGATGATGAAATTACAACGTAAGTCTTGAGAAACAGAACAATGCCCTAGAATGGGTTCCGATCTATTAAATAATTCTCAATATTAAGTATAAAGTATTCATTGTCGCGTACGTAGCGCCCGTGACTGCACGCTCCAGTGAAAGGGCTCGGGTTACCAATAATAGGATATTACGTATCATTAGAATAAAACATCACGCCTTACGCCATTGACTAAGAAACGGTGTTTCTTCGTGCGTAATACCAACGAAAGTTCACGACCTCATCTACATTTTAAGGAAGAGCCACGTAATTCTTTTTGTTATTTTCATAATGGACAGGTACCTCATCATCATCAGCTTACAGCAGTCCACTGCTGGGCATATGCCTCCCACACGCCAATACCTAATAAATAGTCCGGGAATAATATTTCGTCATAAAAATAATAATATAAGCCATTTTTATAAATCAAGCCAATAGTTAATGTAGGTACTGCTAGAGATGATTGATCTTCTCATAACAAATGAATGTCTAGATACCCTGAAAATGATGGACAATGATAGATTAGTCTTTCTATCAAGATCCGATAATTCGAGATCGTGTTTGATGTAATTAAGAAAATATATATTACTAGCTGTTGTCTGCGGTTTCGCCCGCGTTGATGTTAATACTTCCCTATTGAATGGGATTTTGTTCATAATTTCATGGGTTTTTTTTTTCGCGAAACCCTAATTCTTTTTCTAAAATAAAAGTAGTCAAGTTACTCCTTATAACATCAGCTATATGCCAGTGAAAGTCCCGTCAAAAAATCAACTGTTCTCTACATTCACATACATGTTTGCATAACTTGTCAAAATGTAGGGAACAGCAGATTTTTTTTTCGCGATGTCAGGTTTGGTCTTAGAGTAAAAGTTGTTTATAATGATGAGTACAGTGACCCCTTAAGACGTTATCAATTAATTACGGGACACTGTATAACAAATGGTATACATACAATAATAGTCTTAATAATTATAGTGTTATGAGCTACATGTCTCACTATGCCAGCCCATCCAATTTTTTTAAAGAAAACAAGTTAATAATAACAGTGTAATTAAATAGTTATTATTCCTACTATTACAAAATTGTATATTTTTTTTTACTATGTATAAAAACGGTTTCAAAAGCAGTAAGTATCTAATTAAACATCAGTAAATCAGTAACAATATTATCGCTTACTTTCATATCAAAGAATTCTTTTACACTATAAAAAGTATTACCTATGACTCATAGGTAGGTAATACTTTTTAGTGTAATATAGTGAACGTATGGTCCATAGGAGGTAATAATTTTTATAGTCTAACATAGTGGACCTAGGTATTGTCACTTTATACGGGTATGAGCCATTTATGGAATTTAGATTCAAAATATTTCAGAGAGTAAGTATCTAATTAAACATCAGTAAATCAGTAACAATATTATCGCTTACTTTCATATCAAAGAATTCTTTTACACTATAAAAAGTATTACCTATGACTCATAGGTAGGTAATAGTTTTTAGTGTAACATAGTGAACGTATGGTCCATAGGAGGTAATAATTTTTATAGTCTAACATAGTGGACCTAGGTATTGTCACTTTATACGGGTATGAGCCATTTATGGAATTTAGATTCAAAATATTTCAGAGAGTAAGTATCTAATTAAACATCAGTAAATCAGTAACAATATTATCGCTTACTTTCATATCAAAGAATTCTTTTACACTATAAAAAGTATTACCTATGACTCATAGGTAGGTAATAGTTTTTAGTGTAACATAGTGAACGTATGGTCCATAGGAGGTAATAATTTTTATAGTCTAACATAGTGGACGTATGTATTGTCACGTTATACGGGTATGAGCCATTTATGGAATTTAGATTCAAAATATTTCAGAGAGTAAGTATCTAATTAAACATCAGTAAATCAGTAACAATATTATCGCTTACTTTCATATCAAAGAATTCTTTTACACTATAAAAAGTATTACCTATGACTCATAGGTAGGTAATAGTTTTTAGTGTAACATAGTGAACGTATGGTCCATAGGAGGTAATAATTTTTATAGTCTAACATAGTGGACGTATGTATTGTCACGTTATACGGGTATGAGCCATTTATGGAATTTAGATTCAAAATATTTCAGAGAGTAAGTATCTAATTAAACATCAGTAAATCAGTAACAATATTATCGCTTACTTTCATATCAAAGAATTCTTTTACACTATAAAAAGTATTACCTATGACTCATAGGTAGGTAATAGTTTTTAGTGTAACATAGTGAACGTATGGTCCATAGGAGGTAATAATTTTTATAGTCTAACATAGTGGACCTAGGTATTGTCACGTTATACGGGTATGAGCCATTTATGGAATTTAGATTCAAAATATTTCAGAGGGAGTCCCCTAATATCTTTTGGGATATTGTTAAAAAAAATGCCTGCAGAATTTTGCCACCATACAATTTGACCACCAACATGCGGTCGACTGTACAACATAACTTTGTGTTTACGCTCAATGGGTTAATAATAATCGTCTGTGGAAAATACACGACATAATAATATTAACATTTCCGCTGAGCATTCCACTGAGTTTGTATTAGAAATTCTTTGCTTCTTTTAAAGCTTTTTAGGGTTCGCTGGATAACGGAAATAGCGATGGACTGCTATTTTTGATCAGATTCTTCCGTGTTCTGAAATATTTTGGTTTTTATATAGATTATATCAATTTATTGAAATAACAATTTTAAAATATTTACGTCTGTTGGAAACGTATTTATTCTGTTGCAGTTCAGGGTTGCTTTTCTAGCTTAGAAACTAGTTTTGAAAGTGCAGTATGTAGAAAGAAAGAAAAAAAAAAATTTATTTGGACACAGTTCGTGAAACACAACACAATTAATAAATAGGTACTGAAAGATGAAGTAGTAATTTCCGATCATTAAACTGGATTTCACAAACATTACAACAAAGTAGAGACATGCTACATTTTCATTTTATTTTATAACCCTAACCACTAGCGTAAGAAATGTATGATTTTCTAAATCTCTGCCAAAATTCCAACAGTTACGACGAGAGCACCAATCATTCAAACACAAAAACAATACCCCCAGTATCTACGTAAAATGTTTCAGTTCTAACGCACTTTCAAAACCAAAATCAAATCAATCTGCCTAGCCTTTACCCAACTATGTTGGGGTCGGCTTCCAGTCTAACCGGATGCAGCTGAATACCATTATTTTACATGGAGCGACTGCCTATCTGACCTCCACAACCCATTAACTGGGTAATACGATACCCCTTGGTAAGACTTATTGTCAGACTTTTGGGCTTCTGACGACCCGTAACGACTGTCAAAGATCCACGAATGACAGCCGGCACCAACGGCTTAACGTGCTTTCCGAGGCACGGAGGAGTCTCGGTATGTAAAGATGGTCACCCATCCACGGACCAACCCCGGCAAGCGTAGCTTAACCTGATGGATCGACCCGTGCTGCTGTTATTACTTAGCCACGAGCTCCTCCGCAACGCAACGCAAAGCACTTTCAAAACCGTCACTCTTAATCCCCCTTACCACAACATTGGTGTTGTGGTAACGGGGATTTGAAAAGTGTGTTTGAACTGAAACATTTGTACTATTGATGCACCTCCATTAACAGGTGTCCCGTCCATCGGCGATCGCACTAATTCGTTCTATTACTTAACTCCAGCTTGCATTGTGCGCTTCACACGGCTTTGATTTTACAGTTTAATTACACCTCCTTTAATAATGTAATTTCGAAATTGTTTTTAGTTTTCCTGTTTGAAGATGTGGCTCTGGGATGTATCATCATCTTCATCAACTATAGCCCAATACACACTTTAGGGCATAGCATAAGCCCTAGTCATTCTCCCCTGTTTGTTATGGTTTCCAACATGCTCATTATGTAGTCAACCCATCTCATCTTGCACGGTCTTGGCCACTATTCCTTGAGGCATCAATTCCACTTTCCATCACCACGTCTAGGCAAATGTCAGTTAGTCCTAGTCCTGCTTTGGGATTGTATCCATTTAATATAGGATCGAATCTTGACATCCAATACCGTCTTTGGCGAAAGGTGGGTAAACGATAGGACCAATGCCACTGCTTACTCTTTAAAATAGTTTAAGCACAGTGTTGTGCCAACATTTTTATTTGTATTATGATTATATCTTCGTTTTATCGACAACCCATTTCACGTTTGATACGCCAGCTTTCAGCAGTTATAATCTATCTAATTCGAAAATACCTGCTACTTTATTCGCTGAAAATGTCTTTCACAAAAATTTTAGACACATTTTTGCAAAAAATCTGTATGAACTAAGTCATTTTCTGTAGCGAAAATTTGTATAAAAGAACGTCAGACTATAATATGACGAATTACTCCCATTTATTTGATGATAGCCTGCAACTAAGGCGAGTCTATTATTGAGAACTGTTTACGCCACGGGGCACGCCCATATTACCGCAGTTAGCTCATAAACGTACGACAACCCATACATTATTACTACAACCTATAATTATGTTCCTACTCATTCATGCTACGTAATAACAAAAGAATAATTTTCATTCGAGATAAATATGAAAACAAAAAAAGTGGAAAGCGTTGAATGGCCGCGTTGCGTAACAAAATACTATTTTCAGTGGCCCAAACCGGGCGGATCAATGAAACGGCGTCGCCAACGCCATCTAGTGGCGGGTAGCGGGCAACGACCTCTGCTCCGTAACCTAGTCTAGACATTCTAAAAATGTGTACGAGGAATTAATCAATGTCTCCGGGGTATCATGTGTCGTGTTAGCTGGTTCAGTAATGTGTGGATTACTTTGCGGGATTAAATTCTCAATGCTTTGTTGTAATACTCGTAGGTGTAATGAAAACAGTTTAATTAATGTTATTGATTCATTGAATTTGTCCATAAATATTGGTAATGTCTTGTTTTTGTTTACCTACATAGAGCAAATATCTCACAAATAGAACGCAAATTGTAAATTCGACGTTATCTTTAACTAACAAAATTAAAGTTCAGTCAAAAACTTTTAAGCCAGACAAAATAAAACACATTAAATAAACTGCAGATTCTAGCACTGAAACTGCTGTGAAGAATTCACAGCAGTTTCATTCTCAACAAAATATCATCGATATCTAATATATCATTTAAATATTCTGCAAAATATTTCGAAACTAAACTAAACTTATCAAACGACAATATTTCACGAAAGTAAAACCAAGTCGTTGAAGATTTATGAGAAAGTAGCTAAACAGTTGATGTCAGGCCCTGGTTCCACTCAAGAAATAAACCGACGTTTTGCCGGCAAAATATTTCCTGTAATGCCGCCATATTTCGTACTACGAGGCTGAAGGAGGCCGTTCACGTGCGCCGGCTTTTAAAGATGGCGTCTTTATTAAAGTGACAGATGAGAACGTTATTTTTGAAAATGTTTGGTATAATTTCGTATTTGAGGGTATTTAGGTCTTTGAAGTTCTAAGAACTGATTCATAATTTTAATTTGTAGATTTCATGTTTCTTCTGAACATACTGTCAGCAGCACGTCCACAGTATTGTATACCATATAGCGACCTTACAGCGTTCTTTATGTAATAATTATAAAACAATTCCACCTGTGAAAAAAAACAAATGAATTTGAATTTGACAGTATCATTTTGACTTTATGTCGCAGCAATAAGGGCGATTTTCGTTCAAGTTTTACCACGTCCTTCATTGAGCATACAAGTGGGAAAACGATGAATTACTTACTTACAATAGATATGTAGAAAGACCATCCAGCTAGAGAGATGGTGATGGTTCATAGAATATGTGATTGGAAAATCAAAGATGAAGAGAGTTTCATCTTTGATTTTCTAATCATATATTTCCAAGATCAGATGCTTTGTTATAACCAGATTGAACGATACACCCATCTTATAAAGCTCAATGCACCACAGATGCATTTACGTAGCAACGTATACAATCTGTTACGTATTGTTATATATGCCAAGTACAAACCTCGTAAAATCGATACCACGATCACTGGAGTTACTAGACGGACTTACGAGAGAGGGTGGGAGGCTGCATCCCACCCTCCTACCACCTCACCCTCCACCTCGGGCGCTGGGAATAATCAGCTGTCATTTTACGTAATTTAAATTTTATCCCACTTGTTACCCATTTTGTTGTGGATAAGGATCTTGGGTTCCTTCAAATGCAAATGCGTATGATTGAGCCGTTTGCTTAAGAATGCAAATGTGTTTTGTGACCTTAACCACTTTCATCTTACATTTTTTTTTTGCTCGGAAAGGAGTATCCTGCTAGATTCGAAACTGCTAGTTGTGATCATTTTAGTGAGCCAGTTCTTTTATTCATGACATCAGACTTGCCCCAGATTGTGGCTTTGCTTAGACTTTCACTGTATGATGTCATCTGAGCAGTAATTGAAGCCTTCGTCTCTTTTTGACATAGTTTCTTGGGCGTGTCTTCGTACAATCTGAAAAGAGGTGGATTGAGATCTAGAAAAGATGTGTCAAAGAATTTGTTCTCGAACAATGTTTAAATGTTTCTTGTATTTCTGTTTGAAATAGTATTGACAGAGCAATATTGCAATCTATATCTTTAGAAATCACGAATGTTTTGGTTATGAAGTTGGTATCTGCTGAGATTTTTTTTTTAAATCAACACCAAAAAAAAATATCTTCATTCTATATCTTCCCCATGTTTTCCCGTTTTACGTATTTTCAATGTAGTCTAAATATATAGCAGATTCTTTTTTTGGGAATGGCATCTTGCAGGTCAATCTAGGAGGTTGTCGGCTGCTTAATTGGACTTTTCTGTGGGTGCTTAAATAAATTAAGGCCTCCAACCAGGGCATAAAACTTATAAACTGAGCATATTGGGCAGAATAACTAATTGCAATTTGTTAGCAGCTCAGTTTTGATAATCTTTCAACATACTTTTGACAAACTGTACCTACCTACCAATCTCTTTCTATCACAGATCTCTTCATTCCCTGCAATCTCGGGTCTACGTTGGGACAATACTAACAAAACTACCCGCCTCCCCCACCCCCACCCCGCCTATAGTGGGCGTCGACCCTCACCTCGACATGGCATGTGTAGAAATAATCTCCAGTCACTTTACGTAATCTGAGTGCTGGACGATCTGCTGCATGCAGCGTTATATAAAGTGATTCAACTCGTTGGACTGTTTTTAAAAGTACCTAGTCGACCGAGTTCTGCTCGGGTCAAAATAGAGAAAACAAGTTTTCCTAGATATGAGACCTAGCTACATCGATTTTTCGCCACCGTAAACATCTATATTGGAACTTTCTTCGAAATCTTTAGAGCCGTTTCCGAGCACATGATTACAAATATATAAATATTGCTAATTTAATAGTATAGGATAACGATTTTACTGGCACCCTGTTCCTATATTGAGAAAACGAATTGTTTTTGTTATGTACCTATAGTAATTTTGACAGCAGGCTTATAAAGAACTAGCTGTTGCCCGCGACTTCGTCTGCAATCTAGGATGAAAAGTAGCCTTTGTCCTTCTCCAGGTCATCCCATGTGTCAAATTTCATCTAAATCCGCTCAGCCGTTTTAGCGTGAAGTGAATCCGTAACAAAAAGAAACTGACTTGCGCATTGATAATAATACATATTAGGTAAAAAAAAAATCCTCCTCTTAAATCATCTTCATAGCAAATTATGATATCAGCGTAGATACAGGTATAGAAATTGGGCATCAGGCCAATTTTCACGCATGTTTAGGTTTAAAACGTGCGTAAAGTTGACAGGCCTCAAACTCGGTTGTAAAGCTAAACGGATGAATCGGCGAAAAATGAACCAGCGTGATATAGGTACGATGTTGGTCTTTATGAATGAAATGACAAATTACAATCAGTTGGTTAGAATGTAGAACTTTCAATCAACACTAAAAGCTCTTTCAATTCATGTTTCAGTTATTCTCTTAAACAAAACGTTACTGAAACACTAGCTTTAAACTGGACTAACATAATTTTAGCAACAGTTTTTTTTACCTGCAAGTTTCGCATTGTAAATATAACAATGACTCCATGACACATATTTTCCCAGCAAAGGAAAACAACATGAAAGTTACATTAACCCGCGCTTTGCCACGTTAGACTTAGGTACTACAGCCTTTTTCAACATTCCATAAAATAGGGATCTTTGATAGAAAGGTTTATTTAGGAAGCTAATAACCTCCCAACGGAGACATTTGGCCACATAACCGTAAAAGGCAACATTTTCTCAGTAGAGCTACAAAAAATAAAGAACCTAATTCATTACAACAAAATCAGTATAGGTATTTCATATATTTGAAAATGTAAAATGTTCAAATTAAGTCTCGAGAGTCAAACATGAATGTTTGATACGAATAAACGATTGTGGGCCATGAAAGTATCGATTCGGTTGAAATTAAGGAACAAATGGGGCAAAGGGACGTGGAAGGGTCGCACAGGTAGTGGACTTGCTGTGTGCAGAAGAGCGTGAAGCGGAGCGAGTTTTATTATTTAGATCAAGGAAACAAAAATTCTATTACGAACCTTTATCAACAGCTGAGATAATGCTTACCGAATACTAAATAATAACACGTTACATAAAACATGACAAAAAGAACGTTAAAACTGTTCTATATACGAATTAACTATTGGGATAAAAGTATTCTATGTTCTAATGCAGGTCGGTATATCTATATGCCAAATTCGGTCTGCCCGTCGTTTATTTACAAATATACAGACTAGGTATCACATTTATAATATTAGTAGGATTAGGAGCTACACACGTGAGGATCTAATGGCTGCGTCAGCGAACGGTATTCGCGTTGCTGAATTTTAGGCCAAACAAATTTAAAAAACTGCAAATGTATTTTTTATTATTTCGAGTTATTTTTGCCATCGACACGCTAAGAAGAAGTAGGATTCTATCAGACGATAATGAACAAGAACAAAATTAGACGCCTATTTATATACATATGAAACCCAATAGGTTCATTGTTAATGTGTGCTCGAATGTCAACTGAACCCCATAGGTTCACAACTACTGTAAGCCCGCGGTCGCCATCGGATTATGGTATTTTACATTTATATATTAATATGTTTATATACATATGATATAAAGTTTTGTCCTTACGTACTGTACGTCCGACGTTTAAGAATTTCACGTTCAGCCCATACTCTTGAAAGGCTCATGAAAGCACTAGCACTTAGCAGTAACAAATTGTCGCCCAGCTTACCATTTGTAAGACTGTCAGCCTTATCATGCTGTTCACAAATACTTGTAACACTCGCGAGGTCTTTAATAACCTTATCGCTAGTTTCATAATCTTGCTTGTTAGCTCCAAATATCGCGACCGCTACTACAATATCGCTACCTAAACCAAGTGTTGTCGACTCATGTTCCGCATTCCCATACATTGTTATTAGTTCGCCTGGGGTTGTGTCCCACACAAATATTTTTGCTGCCGTACGACGCACATGTTTTTGATTTATTATAACGTTCAGCTTTGACGCTTAATAATAGCGTTTTGTTTGTCATCCACGATTTGTTCGGGGATCTGTTGAAACTACTTACTTATTGCTACTTATGTTAATGTTATTTGACTTTTATTGGTTTGGGGTATTGAGGCGGATTTTGGTCAAATACGGATATTTTTCTACTGGTTTATTGACCGTTTGATTGAGTTTTCCTTTACTTTGTTCTTAATGTGCTACTTTGAGACGTTTCATTGTAACTTCTGCATGAGACAAGTCTTCATTGTTTAGAACATCTTCACATAAAATTTCTATTACTTTCCACTTCTTTGTCAAGAAATGAATATGATGGGTTCTAAGCTTGATCTTCAACAGTATTGAAACCATCCTATATATTAATTTCGGCTTTTTTCTATCCATAATTTCCTTTTACCTTCTATTATTTTCCTAATGCGATTACTTCCAACAGAATAACCTTAAGGATTTCATCTAAGAAAGCTACATTTGCCTTTAATAATAAGAAGTCATTCAAGGACGGAATGAATCAGTTTTATGATAAAGCTTCTGAACATAATAATGAGGTTATTATGATCACACACAATGTAAGATTCTTCGTCTTCAATTTCGCACAGAATTATGTAGTTCATGTGTCATCATTCGCGTAATATAATAATGAATGTAGGCGGGCAGAAGATACTTCAAGACTGTTATAATTTGAGAAATGATAACCCTAATATTGTTTAGTCCTACTCTTGACCTCAATCACGCCTGATGGAAAGCGATGGATGAGGTATAAATGATGACAGACGGGTTATATGTTATATGTGGGAACACAGACGCTGGCAGAGAGTTACACACTTTGGCTATGCGCATAATAAATGTTGAAGAAAAGTACTGAGTACGACTGGTCGTAATATCAACCAAGTGCGGATGGTACCCAGCAGTTTCAATTGCGTGATAAAAATAACAGAAAACAAGGCCTCTAGCCTCTAAAAAAAAAACCGGCCAAGTGCGTGTCGGACCACGCACAATGAAGGGTTCCGTAGTTGGGATGAATTTATCTTAAGAACAAACTTAACATTGTAGTTGAAAAACATGTTCTCCCATACATTCCAACTGTAAATGTAAGTTTGTACTCACAATATTGATAGATGTACCATGTTATTTTAAGACCACAGACTTCGTATAGGTTTTCCTGCAATTTAAAGATGAAGATCTATTTTCTCTATTTTTTTCAAAATTTTAGGCTAAGTAGTTTCGGAGATAAGGGGGGGGGGGAATGGTCAATTTTAGTCTATTTTCTTAAATAACTTTAAAATAATTTATTTTAAAATTATAAAAAAATATATTTGTGACCCTCATAGTAAGCCCTTTCATTTGACATGCCACATGGTGTAATTTGCTAAACTTTTTTTTTTAATTTTCATATTTACCCCCCAAAAGTGACCTCTATATTCAAAATTCATTTATTTACTTTACCCGTCCGTATTTGGGTCACAGAAATCCATAGGTGTACCAAATTTCAACTTAATGGCTCCATTAGATTCGGAGCAAATTGGCTGTGACAGACGGACAGACAGACAGACAGACAGACAGACAGACAGACAGACAGACAGACAGACAGACAGACAGACAGACAGACGGACAGACAGACAGACAGACAGACACACGAATGATCCTATAAGGGTTCCGTTTTTTCCTTTTGAGGTACGGAACCCTAAAAAGTAGTACGATGATCTCATGGTAACTATAATTTAAAAAATAATACAGTCTCTCTGGACTGCCAAAAGCTCTCCCTTCTTTAATTATGAACTAATTCTGATAAAATTACCCTTCTGATAAATTCTAAATTCTGATAAACTTACCACCAACAGATAGCACTATCTATCATATTCACCTAAACTAAAGGTCTAACCGATAGTTGTTATTTTCCTTTACCCAAACAATAACATCAACCTACTCGCAGTCGAGTAACAGAAATCAAATCATAACATGAAGTTTCTCCTATAACTGAGTTAGGTATAAGATCATATATTATTCTGTTATCAAAGATGCTACCTACGATAGATCTAATAATAACATTAGAGTGGGTGTAAACTTCATCGGTGGAGGTTTATTTAAAAGTACTAAGAAGAATCCGATGTTAAAAGAATGATTCATAGGATTTATTTATGCCCTCGATAACTCCTTCAGGTAGTGACAGATCTTCTCTATTATCAAAATTTACTTGATACTCTGATGTGAAGTGATACAGAGACTGATATTTGCAATTTGCAACTGTTAAGTGGGGAGTTTTTATTGCTGCCGCGGCGCGCTCACATTCTAACCTAACCTAACCTAACCCAAATGATTCCCCAACAATAGAGGTAATGGTCACTGTTCTAACCTGACCTAACCTAACCCAAATGTCGGATTGTTATAATAATGATGGTATCAATATATTTTGAACAATAGACCTAATGATTTTCGATTAAATAAACGTTATATCCAATAACGTTATACGAAATAAGTTTTAGAGTATATACATGTTATATGTAAAGAAATTATATCAACAGTTGGTATATCTCACGTTTATTACATCTTGTGAACGTTATTGAAATGAAAATATACCAACTATATATGATATGAGACGCACCCGTTTAAAATCTAATCAGTTTTTGCAAAAATGAAAGTAGACATTTCCAAATTATATTAAACGTGACTTATAGATTTTGAATATTATTCAATTATTATATTAATTGAATATTATTTCAAATGTGCATTATACCATATGAAATTAGGTAAAATAAAATTATATCAATAATTCATTATATCATTTGATCGTTATATTAATATATATATATATATATATATATATATATATATATATATATATATATATATATATATAATAGGTCTTTACCTATGAAATTGCCGTTTTGTATGAAAAAATTTAAACGAATTTTTTTCATGCATTTTTTATTTGTATTAATCGAAGTAATCACCCATGCAATCAATGCATCTTTGCCAACGCAGTGGCAGTTTATTGATGCCCTTCTTAAAGAAATCAGCTGGACGGGAGGCAACAAATTCTTCAAAGGCATTTTGTACTGCCTCTCGGGTATTGAATTTTTTTCCCGCCAAGAAGTTATCCAAATTCTGGAAAAAGTAGTAGTCTGTAGGCGCAAGGTCTGGTGAGTAGGGCGGATGACGGAGAGCTTCCAACCCCAGTTCTTGCAACTTGGAGGCCGTCTGCTGTGCAGTATGAGGTCGCGCGTTGTCGTGCAGGAGCAGCGGAGACGAGCGATTGACCAATGCTGGTTGGAGATGTGCCAGCTTCTCCATCATTGTGTTCAGTTCTTCACAGTACACATCTGAAGTAATGCTCACCCCGTTTGGTAAGAAGCTGTGATGAATCACACCGGCGCTAGACCACCAAACAGTGACCATCACTTTTCTAGGGGTAAGTTTTCGTTTAGGGCATTGTTTCGGTGTTGAACTAGGATCCAACCAACTTGCTGAGCGCTTGCGGTTATCAAACAGAATCCATTTTTCATCGCAGGTAACAATGCGGTTCAAAATTCCTTCATTTGTGTGTCTGTTGAGCAGTGCAAGGCACGTCTCGACGCGTACTTCGCGCTGGCGATCATTGAATTCGTGGGGCACCCATTTAACAAGCTTTTTTATCTTGCCAATTTGACGCAAATGGACCAATATTGTTTTGACGCTAACGTCGAAAGCTGCTGCTAATTCAGCCGTAGATTCTGTATCATCAGCTTCCACAATCGCCTTTAATTCGTCATTGTCGACCAAAGTCTTCGGACGACCGCGAGGTTCATTTTTCAGGTCGAAATTTCCAGAACGGAAGCGAGCAAACCAATAACAAGTGGTGCGTTGGTTTGTAGTGTTAGCTCCGTAAACGTCGTTGATGTTGCGTGCCGCTTGTGCCGCGTTGCTGCCACGACGGTACTCATATTCCATAATTACTCGAATTTTTAACGTATCCATGATGACGAAAAAGATTGAAATGCGATGAAAATGTAACACTAATCAATAAACAAATGACTACTATTGGAAAAAAAATCCATGTTTTTAAAATAAAATTAATTTGAAATTAGAATTTTTAGCCAAACAAAAATTATTTTGATTTGAAATGGCCAGTACTGCAGAACGGCAATTTCATAGGTAAAGACCTAATATTAAATGAAATTAGGTCTTGCGATCATTAGAACTTTTGTTATTATATCAAACGTTACACACCCGTTTTTATTAGGCTACCGAAGTTGTGGGTGTGGCTCTCTGATCTTTGTTGCTAGGCAATTTATTAAGTGGTTCTCTTGTGTCTCTCTCTCTCTCGGATCTTTGTTGCTAAGCAATTTAATTAGTGGGTCTTTTGTGTCTCTCTCTCTCGGATTTTGTTGCTAAGCAATTTAATTAGTAGGTCTCTTGTGTCTCTCTCTCTTGGATCATTGTTGCTAGGCAATTTATTTAGTGGATCTCTTGCCTCTCTCTCTCGGATCTGTGCTGCTAAACAATTTATTAGTGGGTCTCTTGTGCCTCTGTCTCTCTCGGATTTTAGTTGCTAGGCAATTTATTAGTGGGTCTCTTGTGTGTCTCTCTCTCTTGGATCTTTGTTGCTAGGCAATTTTTTATTTATTCGTTTATTTTACATGGTGTTTCCATTATAATATCTAATATAGGCTTTTATTTAGTTTCACCTGTCCGGTGTCTGTCTGTAATCGAATATTGCAAGTTCTTCCCGGTTTCTGATTGAGCTGAGATTTTACACGTATGTAATTCGAATGACAATGCAATATTATTATAATATGGAGCTAGAAGGCGGCCATGGAAACTCAGTAATAAAACGACGCAAGTATAAGCTCGCTTGATTTGTCTTGACAAGGACTCTGTCCTTACTTAGATGATATCCAGATTAATATGTTTTTAGAGTCCCGTACCAAAATGGTGAAAAGGAACCCTTATGGTGCGACTCAGTCTGTCTGTCTGTCTGTCACAGCTAGATATCTCAAGAACTACTAATGCTATCAACTTGAAATTTGGAACAGTTTTAGATGCCGTTTGCCCAACTATTTTGCAAATAAGAAAGAAATATATATTTTTCTTTTGAAACGGACTGAACTCTCTTGACTCTTAAAAATTCCAAGTGGGCTACTAGGGTATCATATGAAAGAGCGCTGTATGCATATTCTCAAACATATTTTTTATTTTTTTTAGCCCGTTTAATTTTAGACTTTTGATGAAAAATTTGAAAAAAAATACCGTTTCCCCCGCTTATCTCCGAAGTTGCATAGAGAAAAATCTGAAATTATTCTATGTCACAGAAGTGTATGTAAAAATCACAGGAAAAATAAAACGATGTCTCTAAATCGATGTCTCACTTTTTCAGAAATCTGAACGGAACCCTCGGTACGTGAGTCCAACTCGCTCTTGACCGGTTTTTGTTTTTTAAATAAAGCATTTGTTTCAATCATAAAATCACTAATGAAGAACCAAGTCTATTTTAAACTCCAGTCACATTAAATAACAAAGTAACACACGAACAATAATTTGATATTAAACTTACTAGAAGCAGGTGTCATTTATTATGCAGATTGCGTGGGTTTAGCCGTGGGTGGTGGGCAACACTTGTCAGAGCCACTCAGGGCTAATTCATGTTTAATCATTAATGCTTGTTACTTGGTAGTACTTTCGTTTGACGTGTGATTACACTTGAAAAGTTTGGCGTCAATCTTCTGGTGCTTCTTGGTTTATCGACTTCTTTTTTTAACCGACTTCAAAAAGGAGGAGGTTATCAATTCGTCGGAACCTTTTTTTTTTTTTTTATTATTATTTTTTTTTTATGTATGTTCCCCGATTACTCGAAGATGGCGGGACTGATTTGGATTATTTTTTTTTTGTTTGAAAGGGTATTCTTCCCAGGTGGTCCCATGATCATCAAGTCAGGATCTGATGATGGGATCCTGGAGAAATAGAGAGAAATCTTCCAATTTTATAGGCACACTTGAAGCGATTTGGATAGTTTTTGAAAGAGTACTTTCTTGGAGTAGTCTCATTTCAATTTGGTGAAGATCTGATGAAGAACTTCTGAGATAGGCAACGGAACTCCTCAATAAATGATAGCAAATGGACTGGGATTGCTGAAATCTCATGTCTGTTTGTTGTTCACACCAGTTCATAACATAACATCACGCCAGTACGCTGTGAAGGGGTAAGCACATGTGAACCACTAAAAAGTGAAAAATAAAAACTTTTTTACAAAAAAATACAACCGACTTCCAAAAACAACACTATAAAGTGAAAAATAACTAATTTCGGAAGTCGGTGGCAAAAACGAAAATACATTTAATCAGACACCGACTTCCGAAATTAAAGTTATTTTTCACTTTATAGTGTTGTTTTTGGAAGTCGGTTGTATTTTTTTGTAAAAAAGTTTTTATTTAAACTAGCTTGTTCAATCAATACTGTGACGATAATCAGGTCGATTGAATCGACTGTCAAGAAAAGTGACATATTGTAACTAGAGCTGCCTCGTTGGGTCGCATGTGCTGTGCATGAGGTCCTGGGTTCGATTCACGGGTCGGGCAGTGTTTTTGGGTTGTTCCATCTGGAATTACTCAGTAGCTGCCTGGAATCTGGATTTGTGCCCGGTTGTTGGCAAGAAGCTCGTGGCTAAGTAATAACAGCTGCACGGGTCGATCCATCAGGTTAAGCTACGCTTGCCGGGGTTGGTCCGGGGCTATCTTTACATATCGAAATTCCTTCGTGCCTCGGACCAACGGCTGTCATTCGTGGATCTTTGACAGTCGTTACGGGTCGTCAGAAGCCTGAAAGTCTGACAACCAGTCTTGCCAAGGGGTATCGTATTACCCAGTCACTGGGTTGTGGTCGTTGTGGAGTTCAGATAGGAAGTCGTTCCATGTATAATATTGGTATCCAGCTGCGTCCAGTTAGACTGGGGGAAAAGGCTAGGTAGATTGATGTTGGCAAGAAGCTCGCCCACATGGGGCTTAAACATAACCGGCGAAATACAGGTGTACTATAGGTAGGTACACTTCTGCCTGACCCTTGGTGTAATAGATTCGTGATGTTATGTAATGAAGTACCTGGTGTAACATTCAGGTTCAGATAAGGATAAAACATTTCTGTATATTTTATCTATACCTATAGAATTAACTTTATATTTTATTTATTTTTTAATTGCATATTATTTATTATATGCTGCACCGGTCGACGTCATCGCGTCAACGCCGGCTATCGCTGAAAACCAGCGCTGGGGCTCCGTTTCGCATGGGGCCGCGGCATTATGCTGAGCGGTAGCCGTTTTGCGTAGATGTGACGCATATTTTCCCCAAAACTAGCTTTTTACATATGTTTATTTTATTTTTTTGTCCTTTGCGTCATGTTTACCGCAAATAAACGTATTTTCTTTCTTTTCTTTTCTTTCTAAATCGAATTTACAAGTCCCAAGTGTGAACAAAATGATAAGTTAACTTAGAGAAAATCAAGATGGAGAAATCAAGCGTTTGTAATGAATCAATTAAAACAGACTAGCTGTTGCTTACGACTTTGTCTGTGATCCACAATGATATTATATGTAGAAAGAGGTAGATAGGTTACACACGCTCCGCAAGTGGCACGTCAAAATCTGGCTAATTAGCCACATTTTCGTCGTCTTGTCTCTTTTTCGCTCCCGATAAATTAAGACATGCCTACCTACTTCCACATGTCATCTAATCGTACGAAATTGTGCCGTTTTTGAACACCGAATGTTGGGTCGGTAACCTATCTACGTCTTTTTACATATAATATCATTGGTGATCCAGGATGAAAAGTAGCCTATGTCCTTTTCCAGGTCATGGTCTATCCATGTGCCAAATTTCGTACAAATCCGTTCAGCCGTTTTAGCGTGAAAGCGTAACAAACAAATAAACATACTCACTTTCGCATTTATAATATTAATTGGGATTTCGACATTAAGTACTTTACAGATACAACATATCCCGACTATAAAATACAACTCAAAAACATCTCTCGTACGTTTTGCGGTTTAAAAATCCGCCCGTAACACCACCACGCATCCGAAATCCGGGTTTGCACGATAAATATTGCATACACTGCGCAGTCAGATACCAAACTAATAAAACTTCAGTGTTACCGCGTAAACGGAATACAAAATGGTCCCGTTTCGCGTGTTACCGGTCGAATTCCCACGCTCATATAATTTACGACTGTCGAAAGATATGTTAGGTTCTAAAATGGTTATAAGTTGGTTGCGGCAGACGGTAGCTTCTAGCTAGACAGTGCAGTTTCTTAGGAAAAAATTATAGGTTGTATCATGTTTTGATGGATTTTCTGAAGGTTTATGCAGGCTGTTAAACTATGGGTTTATCTGAATTTTTGTGTAAAATATTTTGTACCCACCAAACTTTATGCAAATAAACGATTTTGATTTGATTTTATTGATCAAAAAGAGGAGGAAGAGCGCGTGTCTATGTAATAACAGCCGCACTGGTCGATCCATCAGGTTAAGCTACGCTTGCCGGGGTCGGTTCGTGGATGGGCGACCATCTTTACATACCGAGACTCCTCCGTGCCTCGGAAAACACATTAAGCCGTTGGTCCAGGCTGTCATTCGTGGATCTTTGACAGTCGTTACGAGTCTTCAGAAGCCCGAAAGTCTGACAAACAGTCTTACCAAGTGGTATCGTATTACCCAGTTAATGGGTTGTGGAGGTCAGATAGGCAGTCACTCCATGTAAAATACTGGTATTCAGCTGCATTCGGTTTGACTGGAAGCCGACCCCAACATAGTTGGGAAAAGGCTAGGCAGATATTTTTATTGATCAAAAAAGCTACTCATCTATCACAAACATTTGAACTTGAAACTTTTTAACGTCTATAAACAAAATGATCTTATAAATTCTTAGTAAAACCAATTCTTCTTCTTTTGCCTACCCTATCCCCAAATTACTAGGGCTTGGCGCAATATTATATTTTTTTCTCATTAATTTGCCACTATTAACTTCACTTAATGAAAAAAGGAGTGAAGAAGTAAAATAAAAACTCGCTCATTTAGATGCCAAGGGCCCTTAAATTAGTGACTCCACTAAATGTACCAAGAATGAGCACTGAATTCTTTACAAAAGATCACATTATTACGACAAACTGCAGACTTCTGATTCATGAGGTCTTCACAATAAAACTGCCGTTATTATAATTGTCTACTTGAATGTAATATTCACCAAGTCTCGTTTTCTTTAAATAAAATTTGAATTTATCATTTTAGTAATATTGTATGAAATCTCCGTTTGAACTCGCAATGGTATTTTGAGAGTAGTTTTTGATGTTACATAAAAGCTGGAGTACTTACTAAAATGCTAGATTTATGGGTGCAATATTTCGTGTAATATGCCACTTGTAGGTAGCCATTTCCAGCTATCATAAATATCGGACTTAAAGTAGCATAGGTGGATGCAGATTTAAAGACGATAACGATTGCGGGCGATCAAAGTTATGAACATCTTTGTCATGAATAGCTCTCTTTATCTCGTTTTGATAAAAAAGACTCAAATAAGAACCAATTACGTAGTTGTATAGTGTTTTATAGATTGGAATGTTCATATTTTAGGGTTTCGTACCTCAAACGGAAAAAACGGAACCCTTACAGGATCACTTCCTTGTCTGTCTGTCTGTTAGTCTGCCTGTCTGTCAAGACCTTTTTTATCAGGAACTCGAGTTGAAATTAATATCAAATACGTAAGTCTATGTCGTAATCCCTTAGATTAGAGATCTAAAAAAATCAAGCTTCTAAGTCAACGCAATAAAAAAAATACGGCCATTTATGTGATATATTTTCATACTCGCAAGTAAATCCAAACCTAAGGTACTTCCCGTTGACCTAGAAAAAGTCCGAAAAACGTTAATTTGTAGCTTTATGACTTAATTAGGTATTATTTTTTTGCGGTTACAAACTTAAATTTGTAGCTGGAGAATTGACCATGACGTATGTCAATCTATGGGAGAACATGTTTTGTAGTTGAAAAACATGTTAAGTTTTTATTGGGATAAATTTTTTTTAACAACGGTACCTTTCATTGTGCGTGGTCCGACACGCACTTGGCCAGTTTTTTATCTTCATAAGACAACCTCGTCTGCACTTTCTATGTATAAGTTATCAGCTCAATTGCTCATAATTTCAAATCGAAACTTTATTCGGCATACAGGTGTGGCCTTAATCTAAAATTACATTTTATTCTAAAGATGCTTCTTTATAGATAGTCTATCATCACTTTAGATTTAGTAGTAGAAAAAGAAGAAAACTACAAAGTTAAAAATCGCGAAAGACTGATAGTATATTAAATATTGATGCAGCAAACTAGACAATCGTTAACAATACTTAAAGCGATAGCGCAATGTAAATGAACATAAAAGAAATCGTAGACACCGTAAATACAGAAGTTTATACCCCAAATAAACTATGAACTAATGTCTCTTAAATCAACTGTATTGGAACGAGCAGTCTTTGAACTTGCGTTGTTTTCGTTAAAAGGAAAGTTTTTGATGCGACTCCTGTCTTTTCGTGTAAAGACATGCACGGGAAACGGGGGACGAAAACAGGGATATGTTAGATGTTGCAGTCCAAAATAGGAACGAAAAGGTTTAGTGAGTAAGTACATGGAGATTATGAGATACCATGTAAACTGATTTGCAGAAGAAGATACATTTGGTTAGGTAATAAGCTATAGGCTAATACTGTGAATGGCTTAAAGCCTCGTAATAAACAATAAATCAATAAGTTATTCTTAGGTCATAAATACTATAACATTTGACTGTAACAATACAGTTTAATATACGAAAAACCAAATGAAACTCAGTCGATTGCGTGCGATAGCTCTATAAATATATAAATATATTTAGTTATGTGACTTGACGAATAAATCAAACAAAATAGTCGGAGGCATAAAGAATTTTAATTATTTAATGAATTTGGTACGCACAACGACATATCAAGCTATACATTGCTAGTATAAGCTGACCTCTCATTGTGTGAAAAGCATATACCTACAAAGTGTGGTCAAGTGTACTGGGAATGTATGACTTGATATATGGTCGTGTACATGTGGTTTGGGCAACATACTTGCGTATTGCTAATGTAAAGTAAACGACTTCTCGACATAACCGCACGGCAGCGAACAACTAATATTGAACCGCCATTTCTTTTGTAGGAAAGTTTCTTCGCATTAGATGTTTCTCTAGCTTTGGGTTGCTCTACAAACTTTTTACTTTCGCGAAGATTAATAATGACAATGTTTTATTTTGGGAGATAATAACTACGTAAACTTTGATAATGTGACTTTGTAATTATGATTCCGATGACCTTGTGAAGGCCCCAGAAATCCACTGGATGCGGGAAGCACAGGACCTGTCGAACTGGCATTGCTTGAGGGAGGCCTATGTCCACCAGTGGCATCTTTTGACTGAAATGATGATGTTGAGACTTTGATATAAATTTCAAAATTGTTAATAATTTAGGTCTTTTCTGAGAACAGCAGCTATTTTCAGATATAGATCCGAGATTTCCGATACAATCAAGTAGGTAATAAAACTTCTGGTATTTTCTCAGAGCGCTAGAATTCTAAATACACCTGTTTCCCTACAAAATACTTTTCTTTAAAACAAACACGTACTAGTTTTCTTAGTTACTTAAATATATTATATGTAGTAAGCAGAACTGAAACATACGAGATTTCCTAGAACCGTTTGAAGCCACACAAATAAATCACGTGTTGGTTTTAAACATTTGTGTTGCATTCGAACACAAGTAACGTATGTTATCGAAAACAAAATTAGTTTTGCATTCATTACTGTTACCAACCTAGTGCAGATTATATTTTGGAAGCCATACAAACTAAGTGGTCCAAAGTCAAACCTTGTGGCAGTCCAAATCAATAAGACGAAGTAAAAGAGAGATTTAGAGAATCGTTACTTATCATGATCAAAATAAACAAAACTTTCCTCCTTCCTTTTCGAATCCAAATCTGATAATCAAAGAAGTAAAAAAAAAAAGTAAAAAGTAAATGAACAAATATTAATGATGATATTCCTCCACAGAAACAAGCGATGCTAGTAAGACAACTAGAAGAAGAACTAAGATTGCGCATGAGACAGCCCGCTCCTGAACTACAACAACAGCTGGAAGCCTTGTTCTCCGAGAACGAACACCTGCAACGAGAGATAGCCATATTGAGGGATACTATAAAGGTTGGCGTAACAAATTTCTTGAACTTGTATTTTCAAAAAGTTGTTCATGATGTTGTAAATACAAGTTTCACCCGTGTTCTAAATAAACCCTAGTTTACGTAACTTTCTGAGCTAACAAGAGCTCCGAGAAAGATAGTGATGCTACGAACAATCCTATTAAAAATTTAACAAACCAATTTCGTTTGCAAACAGGAACTAGAATTGAGGATCGAAACACAGAAACAAACGCTCCAAGCCAGGGATGAGAGCATCAAAAAATTACTCGAAATGCTCCAAAATAAGGGGATGGGTACGTAATCTGAAATTAATCTGAATAGTTTTGTTGTTAACATCTGCTGTGGTTAAGCAGAAGTAAAACTCCGAATAACTTTCAGGTAAAGAGGAAGAACGTCAAATGTTCCAGCAAATGCAAGCGATGGCCCAAAAACAGGTAACTGTCGTAACATTATGTAGCGTGTCTTGTGTGCATGTGAGTAGCAAAACTTCTAATGTGCAGTCGAGTGTTTTATACGATTTATTGGAAATTTTGTTACTTCTTAATTATTTTCCTGCACTGTGTAGCGTAGTGGTATATTGTGCACGTCACTCTGCTTCCTTATGTATTTATGTATTAGTGTTGTGAACACATGGGCGTTTTATTTTGTGATACCTTTATCATCGTCACTGTTTCTGTTAGTGTTGCTCTTGATAGTTTTCATTTCATTCATTTCTTGACTCTTAAGCCGAATGACTGTCGCGACGCCTTTTTATGTATTAACTGATCAATCACACTCGTTGGCTTCATAAAAATCTTTCTCAAATCTCGCTTCTCACTCCCACGGTCTTTACCAATACCTTTCTATGACACTGTCAAAGCTTGAACCCTGAGCACCAATTTACCGTTTTCTTACTCCCTTTTCCTGCCACCTACACGTCGCCGATACATAACAAATATTAATTACAATTCTTTTTTAATTTCATCCATGACGACCTATTAACTAATTCGGCCTACAAACACAAATAAAAAATTATAAAATTATATCGACACGAACACAAACTAATCACGACATTGCATGTTTAGCAGCTCATTATGTCCCCGTCACATGAACCTTAGAGAAGACCGTCTCGTATAAATTTTATTGGACATTCAGTTTGAGCAATCATTGTTTTTAGAAGCAAAAATTTAATTTGTACCGCCTTCACCTGGGGCTGCGTCGCGTCGATGGCGAATTGTTTGTCGTGTCGCGGCTAGTTCGCAGTAGCAGTATCGTGTCGTGTCCGACCGGCGCAGCCCCGGGCAGGCGCACGAGACGCGTCGCCGGGCGTAGGTAGGTTGTATTGAGCGGAGCCGCCGTCGGTGCTGGCGGCGGCGGGCGGCGGCGGCGGCTGACCGACTCGCGTGACTGGCAGGAGCTCAAGGCGACGGCGGACACGCTGCGGGCGCTGCAGGTGCAGCTGGAGCGCGCGCTGGCCGCGGCCGGCCTGCCCGGCGGCAGCGCGGGCGCCACGCTCACGGCGGTGCTCGAGACCAAGGAAGCGCGCATCGCCACGCTCGAGCGGCAGGTCGCCTTACTCGAGAGCGAGCTGGCCGCGCTGGTGTCGCCGCCGCCGCCCTCGCTCGCGCCCTCACACGCCTCGCTTTACGATAAGGCCGACCCTCCCTTCAAGAGACAAGTAAGTTTTCTGCTGAACGACGTGCGGGTGATGAAGGACGGGCGGCTGAGCGCGCCGCCGCCGCCGGCGCGCCCGCCCCGGCCCGCGCTGCGCTCGAGCTACGCGCACCCCCGCGCCTCGCCCTACTATAGTGCCACCACTCTGTGACTCCGTCGCCGACGACCGACGAGTACCGTGTCAATTTCTCGCTTTAAGTCCGAACTAGCCGAAATCGTCGCCGACTGTGTTGACTCGTAATATTTTTGTGTAAACTTGTTCGTTGTTAAAGCTATTTTTATTAAAATAAGAGGAATTATATTCTTGAAAGATGTCGATTTAAATATTTTTGTTAAATAGGGCCTTAGACAAAGCAAATATATAAATTTAGATGTAATTGTATGGTTAGATGAAACATGTGAGGTTGATTACGTTGACACCAAATTAATGACGATTTAGAGATAGACTGTTATGAAAATAAAGACTGTCGAGGTCAAATGCATCGAACGATATAATATTACCGTCATGGCAAGGTTTCTGTGAACCTCCTTGATCATTTTCTGGTTTGATCATGTTGTGCTTTCGGTGTTGATCGCAAGTCATCGTCCAGTATCAGCTCCAGCTTGTCCCGCGTCACGTCACCCGTCATCAACATCAACTAGTCTAGCTCATCACGACCCGACCTCTTCATGTAGTGGTCATGTTTCATCAGACTTCTCACGGTAGATAAATGTATCACAACGTAGGCGCCCGTGCATCTAACGATGTTTACTGTCGAACTACTTTTGGTACTATTAATTAATTATACCTATTAATTAGATATTGGATAACTGGAAAACTTTCTACCAACCCTCATCGAGGCTTCAGACTTTCATATTTATTAGTATTTAGTATAGAAAGTTTTCCAGATGTAAATATCCATTTACTATTTGATGATTCGGTACGATTTTTAAATATTTATATGTCGATGAATACGATTTATGATTGCATGTCGAATATTTGAACGTGTGAGAATATCGAAATGTCTTCCATGGCACTGCTCTTATCTCGTGTTCAATATTATAGTGCTGGAAACATTTCGTACCGTATTAACTAACAAATATTGACATAAAAAGCTTGCGTCGCTTGTCATAACCTCGGTACTAACGTCACTAACATAACCAGTATATTAATGATCATTGGATCAGTATTATTGAGTAGATTGGAATTTTTAACATAAGTATCATTTCCGCCATCACTATTGCCTCCGTAGATAGTTTCTTTGGTTTTACTAATTGTGGAGTCTTCCATTTTTTGTGTTCTACTAACGATATGTTTGGGTTTATCTAATTCTATACCGACTTTTGGATGGATGGTGAAATGATGAGCAGCTGGACGAGTTCCGGTTGGAGATCCAGAGGCGAGATCAGGAGATCCTGGCGATGGCGGCGAAGATGAAGGCGCTGGAGGAGCAGCATCAGGACTACCAGCGCCACATCGCCGTGCTGAAGGAGTCACTGTGCGCCAAAGAAGAACATTACAGTATGCTGCAGACCGACGTAAGTAATCATTGCATCACAAGTTATACATCCTGTACATCTACATAACCAAATTATCTTTATAGATAAAAAAAAATCACACAAAACAAATCGAGTGGCACAAACACAATGAATATACAAGTAGTGACGCACCATCGATTACAATACAGGACCTGCCTAACTCATAACTTTTTGTTAACTTCAAAATAGACAAAGAACTACTACCATGCACAGGTGGAAGAACTGAAAGCCCGGCTGGATGAGAAGAGTAGACTGGTGGACAAGAAAACGGCGGCGGCCTTGTCAGCAACACACGAGCTGGCCGAGCTCAGAGACCACTCCGAGATCAAGGACAGGAAGATCAACGTGCTGCAGAGGAAGGTAAATAGGACCTTCAAATGTTGGAGTTGATTTTAGAAGATCTAGAAGGTATTTATTTGAAAAAGGATCCAATTGAGTGTAAAGAGATAACTGACATTAGAATTCACGGTGACCAATGTAATATAGACAATGTTTTGTTTTGGGAGTAATGAGAGTTTTGAACTCCAAAAAACAGAAGACAACGTCGCATTTGCATTATTTATAGTATCGCGTTGAAACTATCGTATTTGTAATATTGAATCCATTTTTTCTAACCACCGTCAATTCACTACAAATTGTTCGGTTAATATTCTGTGGTAAACTTTGTTCTGTCTGCATATTTTTGTAGAGCTAGTCTAGACTATAAATATTGTAGATTAAACAAACTGAGCTGGCTAATATTTTATACACCTTGAGACTGAAAAAAATTTTGTTTAAGTTCCGTTTTGTGTGTATTTATTTTTTACTTTTACTTGTTTAAAACTTTATGTTATGTGTTACTGACTAGGCTAAGGTCAGTTACGATTTAATATTGTACTGTTCACTGAATTTATCAAAGTCGTTATATATTGATACAAAAATCAAGTGCTTAAACAATCTCTAACCAAAATGGTTTCATCGAAACAGCCAATATTCTATGAAACAGTAAACTGATTTCGAAATATGCATTCGTTGATCGTCCAGTCGATTGCACTGATCCCAACACGATATAAGAACATTAACATCAAAGGGGAACAAATTACAGCAATCGGCTCTGAGTTCAACCAATTTGTGTCCATTTTGATTCTCCAATAGTTCCAATGGAAACACTACTGAATTATTAATGTACTAGGAACTAGCAATAGTCACAATTGGGTTAATTTCTATTCCCAAAGTACATTGAAACATTTCCTAACGATACTTTACACCGAGTTGGAATTACTATGATTTGAATATTTTAACTGTTTGCTTATCTCGATGACATAGTTATTATTATATTATGTCTCGATTAGTTTTCTTACATTCCATGTGTATGTGCTATAAAATAAAGTTCTTGTAAGCAATATTTAATTTCATTATCGCCAACACGAATACCTACACAGGCAGCCCATACACACTTTAATCCAATTAATTACTACTTCTCAAATACGTGGCCCATTTAGTTGTTGGCATTATAAACAGTACCTGTACTTTGGGTAATCTTGCTAATTCTGAACACAACTTCAACCATGTTTCTTAGTTTATTACCTCTTTATATTATTTGTATTGTGTTTTGTTTTCGTATTTCGAAGTGAAAAGAAGATATTTTTTTGTTTTTCTGTTTTTATATCGTAGTACGCCATTTTTATCGTATTTATATTATTTATTTGTGGAAGTTATGTTGCTTGAGTATTTTTGTGTTTTGTTTGTCTTTTATGCTGAAGGTATGTTTTTCTTATTTATTTATATTGTTTTCTTTCATTTATCTGTTTACATAAAGTTAATTGCTACTAACTAATACTACTGTGAGTAGTAGTTTACACGTCAAACTGTTTTCAGATTGAAAATCTGGAAGATCTACTTAAAGAAAAAGACAACCAAGTCGATATGGCTAGAGCTAGACTGAATGCCATGCAAGCCCACCACTGTTCTTCCGAAGGTGCACTCTCATCGCTTGAAGAAGTTATAGGAGATAAAGAAAAACAAATACAACAACTAAGAGAACAGAGAGATCGAGCTGAACATGAGAAGAACGAAGAAAGAGAACTGCATGAAAGAGAAATAGCTGAATATAAAATGAAACTGCACGCACTTGAAAGTGAAGTGGAAAAACTTGGTGCTAGGCTTGAAAGGGCTCAAGCCGAGAAAGACCGACTCGAAGCGAAGTTGGAAAGCTCACAATCTGAACTGGGCAAGTCTAAAGCAGAGTTGGACAAAGCAGCCAGCGAGGTTGGCAGGTCTGGCGCTGACTGGGAGGCAGCGAAACAACGCTTAGCAAGACTTGAACTAGAAAACGAAAGACTCAAACATGAGCTGGAGCGATCTCAAACAACATTTGGTAGAAGCACGTTAACTACTTCGCAGGAATTAGATAGAGCGCAAGAAAAGGCAGATAAGAGTGCTGCAGAGTTGAGACGAACTCTGGCTGAGCTTAGAGTGACTCAGACTGATGCTGAAAGAGCTAGGGCGGAAACTGGCGGGTTGCAGGATAAACTAGAAAAGTCCCAAGGCGAAGTTTATCGTCTTAAAGCCAAGCTTGAAAATGCACAAACTGAACAGGATAGCCTGAAGGAAGAATATGATCGGTAAGTGTATCATTAGAACTTTAATAATTATTATTGTGTAAACAAGGAAAATTTTAACTGAAGAATGCTTGTGATGGTTTTCTTTACTTTTCAAAGTTATACTTCAAGAGAAAAATTTCTCAAGTTTATTTGTTTTTGTTCTTTCAATATCAAGTTTATAAACAGAACTTGAAGTGTTTGTTGAGATACGAATTGAGAGTTTGCGAACACGAGAATATTTTGAATCCCAATGTATACATTATCCAATACTTTTATGTTCGGCTATATGGTTATGGTTATGTACACCTTGGGCAGTAAGCCCTGAAGTTATCGACTGGAAAATAATTCTAACCACTGCCTGAACTTTTATCTTTACTTTGCGCTAATACGACAGAACACTTTCAATAAGCTCGTTGGGTCTTACTACAACAATGTAGACACTTGTTGAAATAGTGTCTACCGTAAAACTCCAGACACAAAAATGTTCATTTGGTTATTCGAATTTTCGAAACACGATTTTCTAGTAAAGCAATTACTCTCAAAACGGTGAAGGAAAACATCGTGAGGAAACCGGCATGTCTTAGAACCAAAAATTCGAAAACAATACACATCCACCAACTCACACTGTGCCAACTTATTCTCACACAGAGGAGGCTTGTGTCTCAGCAGCGGGAACGTTATAAGCTGATTATGTTTATGCTTTTATTATATTGGTATTTTCGTCCAATAGGGTACAATCATCAGTAAGTCGTCTCCACTCCGAACGGGATAAGGCCGTGGCTGAACTGGACAAGGCCAGGGAAGAGCTAGAAAGAACTCAGGCAACGCTCGGCAAGGCACAATTACAGCAGGATAAACTACAGGCCTCGCTAGATGCCGCTCATTCGGAGATCGACAAGCTTCAGGAGAAATTGGATAAGGCTGCGGTTGAAGTTAGGAAGGTGAGTCATTTATATAACATTAGTATTTCCTGAAGAAGTAGGCAGAGGTGCTAGGTGCACCTCTCTTAGAGTAAATCCACATTTTACCAGTTATGTTTTACACCTTTGGCGTCATCTGTATCCTTTTGTCAAACATGGTCGGACATTGTGAATCCAAAAGTATACAGATCTTTCTACTTGGTAATACTGCTGTGTATCTTTTAGGCACACGTTTTCTATAAATTTATTATGCAAAAAAATTAAAGCCCTGGCCTGTCGCATTTTTTCAGTATAAATGGTCTGGGAATCGATTCTGGCGCTGAGGGTATTACGTCCCATGTAATAGGGGGCGAGCCTAATGCCATTAACCGGGCACAAATCCAGAATCCGGCATTTAGATATGTTACAATTATTTCGATAAGGGATAGGGGGCAAGGGGTATTGGCCAGAGAGGCAGTCTAGTATTCAGCTGTTTCTGGTTAGACTGGATGTGTACTCCAACATACTTGCGAAAAGGCTAGGCGGATAATGTGTGACTGTTAAGAGTTTCAGATCAAGAGCAAATAATATTACTACATAGTTCTGCCAGACTAACTTTTATGAATTTACTAGCTGCGCCCCACGGTTTCACCCACGTAGACCGGGATAAAAAGTACCCTATAAGTTAATCCAGGGTGTCAGTTACTACCATACCAAATTTTATCAAAATTGGTCCAGGCGTTTGACCGTGAAGAAGTAACAAACATACATACACACACACTCACAAACTTTCGCCTTTATAATATTAGTGTGATGTTTGTAGTCTAATAATCAATCAATCAATCATTTTATTTTCAGGCAACTGAAAGCCCATAGAAAAAAAACAAAATAATTTAAACAACAATTATAAACTAGCTAATATATATTACTATATAACTGTAACTATACACGTAATGTTATCAGCGTCGTGTTTCGCTGCACGGAGTCGCGTAACCGTCCTCGGAAACGTCGAAATACGACACCTTTCGGTCAAAAGTCCTCTTTCAAGCAGGTTTGCAGATGTTGGGTTGGAACTCGCACCACGAATGACTTAAAGTTGACAGTAATAAAGTTTTACATAAATCTTTCAAGTTCTTTAAACTGAATGAATATTGTTTAAGACATTCATAAGAAATAGCATTCAATTTGTTATGAACAAAATTTTAAAAAAACTTAATGAATGCAACCACAAGCTTTTCATACGAAGTACTTAAGTAACACTGGTTTGGTTACACTCTTTTTATGCCGCTGGATTCCAAAGTGCACTTTTTATTTTCCCTGCATAAAACAGAACTTTTCCTTTGAAAACGGATTAAGTCATAGCATTTCAAATGGGAACAATTTCCAACTCAAGAATTTGTAATTTGACCCTATAAAATTCTGAATCAGAAATGGGTTAAGTGCTGCATATTAAGTTATAACTTTATTACCGATTAAAGAGTTCGTTTACGACGCTTTAATAGTATCTACTAAGTCATAAAAACTATTTGTGCTCATCTTAATGTGGGTATGTTCTACTGATAACTTATACAGTGCAGAGTAAATAAAAATCAAAAACTCAAAACTCAAAAGTATTTGTTTCAATTATACCAGGCACTTTTGAACTGTCAAGAAGTCAGAAAGATGAAGCTATAGTCTGTTTTTTTAACAAACGAGTGCTGAGTTATGTCTCTCGCACATTTTCGATATTGACTGAATGAGATGGGTCATTGGTCGGGGTGGGGCCAACGCCTTTGTTTTGTTTTGAAATTGTTAAGGCCCGTTCATATTGAATACTTCGAAAATTTACTGTACAGGAGACGTGTCCGGCCATGACTCACGCACAAACAATATCGTCTGGTTCACTCACTAAAACACGTGCGACGCGCAGGTAGTCCATGACTCAACTGAATGTACATGTAAATACAGCGTTTGGTTTGTGTGGAACGGACTTTATGTTGATTACGTGGAAGCAAAAAAACAGACTATAGTTGTCTATTCTAAAGCGTAGTAGGTACTTAAGGAGAAGAACAGGCAAGAAACATCCATGAATACTCTTTTAAATCATAATATTATTAGAAGTAGTTATTGTTCCAGCAAGCTTTTTATTTTTGGAACGAATTACTTTATTTCTACGTCTTTAGCAAATGCAACAACGGAACTAAACCGAGCAAAATTTTCTAGTGCAAAATTAGGAATCAGCTTGTCGAATTTCTATAATTTTTTCCGAAGCATTGCCAAAAGTAATAAAACGAAAAGTTGTTAATTTTCAACGGTGACAAACAGCAGTCAAAACCTTGCATTTTTTATACAACACTAGCACTTCCCGCGTGACTTTGCGTGGATCTCTTACTTTAGTACCCTGTTAGGGGTAGATTTAAAAAAAAACCATGATACACGTTATTACTATATCACGTTATTTTTGGTCTTAAGTATACTAAATATCTACTAAGTTTCGAGTTAATTGGACCGTACGTTAAAATTCTTCCATACAAAATTTTATACCCCCCAACCCTCCATTGGGGGTAGTTTAGAAAAACAAAAAATGAAAACTTCATAATTTACTTAGATAAGTATTCATGCCAAGTTTCAAGTTGATTATCTCAAGAAATAAGATTTTTCATGCCGAAAAACAAAATCCCCCCTTAAAAGTCGAATTTTCAAAAACCCCTTCTTAGTTCTCCCCTACATTAAAAAAGGAAACTGTACCTATGCAATATTTCAAGTTTCTAGCCCCAGTGGTTTAGGCTGTGTGTTGATGAATCAGTCAGTCAGTAAGTGAATCAGTCAGTCAGTAAGTGAATCAGTCAGTCAGTAAGTGAGTCAGTCAGTCAGAACAAGTAATTATATATGTATAGATAAAACAAATTTTCTGTACCTGTCAGTTCCCAAACCAACTCATATTTTACCGGCAAACCTTGCAGGAAATTATCTGAAGTAAATCCGTACGTTAGTCGTAAATTATGTTCGGAGTACATTGTGTTGAGAGCAGCTGTAATGTCTGGTTGAACATTAAACGGTGCGCGTGTGTATATGGTGGTAGCTTGCTAACTACACGATATTATAATATTATGTGGTAGTACGTAATTCGCAGTCTGCTCCTTTAGGAAATCGACTAAAGGTTGTGTTGAACATATTATGCTTGAAGTTTATGGTAATTTTCTAATCCAAGCTCTTTATTGTTTGTTGTGAAAGAGAATTTTGTTATAGATAATTCAATAATATATTGCCAGACAAAAAACAAAAAAAAAATCTCTGGCAGAATTTCTGTCATGCTCGGACAAAGATTCGTGTCGCGTTGGCGAGCTTATCGTTTACGGGTATACGCGATGTTCTTGGCTACATTACATCCACGTCGCGTTGGCACGCACATCGTGACGAGTGGTGTTCGACGCTTCAAAGTCTGGACTGCACTGAAGTGACGCAGATGTAGCCACGCAAACGAATATTGTCGCGACAAAATCCTTTGATGCGCGTCAGTTTACCGACAGTACAGTGCCCCGATAAGCATTCGTCATCGCCCGTTTTCTACGCGATGCTACAATCTACCAGGCCATACTTATCGCGATAACGCGATTATTCGCCATAGCCCGCTAATGTAGCCCCAGCATCAGAGCTAATAATCACAAGATTTTGCTACATACAATAGGGATGATGACTAAAAATTTGTTTTGTCCGACAGATAGATTATTACAAAATATTAGACACGTATTTTTTCTTTTTTTACGTAAACAAAAGATTACGGCGATACATTGTGTTAAAATATGGCACGACGTCACGCCTTGCTAGATTTTATACTAAATTGTGACGTAGCGAGCCCCTACTCCTCAACTTTAATGCGTTTTATCTAAGTTTTTTTTTTTTTATATATGATATACGAGTATATATCAAAAAGTACGTGTCAAATTTATTTTTTGTTATCCTGACTGACTAAATAGAATTGTTTTTTTTTACCCAGGCATCATCCCTATTACAAATAATATTGTCAACACCTAAACTTAATACAGGAGAAGCTCGAACAGGAATACAGTATTCACACAATATTAAATTAGGTCAATATATGCACAGAACTTAGACCCCTGACACCTAAACTAGGACACATTTGTATCCAAGGTGTCAACCTCAACTGCCCAACTTGTCATTCTGTACTTAGTCACACAGTTGTCAGTCTTAGTAAGTCTTGTTTTGTCTTAGTCTGTTCTGTCTTCATCACGGGTATTAATGGTCTTACTTTTGGTTTTGAAGATTATTCCATCTTGAGGGTTACCCATCATACACTCTATCTGATCAGTATCTATACAAATCAATAAAATTTTAGTTTCTGTTTGTAATGTCAAAATAACAGCTTTTACTAAATGCCTATTTATGAAAGTAAGTACTCGCCTAAAATTTTTGACTGCTTTTCTGTCTGTCTGTTGGTTTGTTCCGGCTAATCTCCAGATGTGAAAAATAAATTGTGTGTAACATAGTCACTAATATCTCCTCTCTCATTGCCCCAGTGTCAAGTGGATCGTGAGAAGCAAGCGTACGACTTCGAGTCGTTGCAGTCACAGCTCGACAAGGCTCTGGGCATGTCCGCCCGGTTCGGGAAGGAGAGAGACACCGCTCAACTGGAGGCTGATAGGTTCCACGACAAGTATGAGAAGTCTCAGGTAAGATATAAATGTTGATAGTGTTTCTTTCTATACAGGGCGTGAATTTCAGGCTGATTTTGAATTAAAAAAAAATAACGTGGATGTTGACAAAGAAAGTGGAGGGGCTCATGGCTAAGTAATAACAGCCGCATTTTTTTATTAATATTACTTTTGAACGAATAACAAAGGGCCGCTTTCTTGATCCGTAGTTAACTCAAGCAATAGTTAAAAATAGTAACAAACAGTTAAATTTGGTTCAAATTTTGCTAAAATTTAACCATAAGTTATTATTTTTAACTATTGGTTGAGTTAACTACCGATCAAGAAACCGAGAACACTTCAAAATATTTTATCGCTATTGCTCCGCGACGACAACTAAAATAAAATATGTCTAAGCCATGCATATAATTGGTAATTTTACCCTAAAAAAGGAGAAATCCCTAAAAATGGAAACGCTGGTTTAATATTGCCGCTGCAAAATCCGAATGTAGTGGACGCACCCTATCGGCATTTTGTAATTCCGGACGCTCCGTACATGCGGACGGACCGATTCCGACCTTAACAACAACACACGAGCGTGTATTTAAACCGTAAAAAGGCATTGGCGGGGCGCTGAGGAGGTAAGCAGGCACCGAATTCAATCATCTAACCTTACGACTTTGACAGCTCCAAGCGCACAGTTAGAAAAATCGAGATAGCCCAAGGTAGGTAGGTAGGTAGGTAGGAACAAAATTATGTTTGTAGTAAAAGCCCACACGAACCCATTAAGATTCAAAATCGACAAATTCAAAACGGTATTTTTATAGTTTCATCGTAAAAATATCGTGAAAATCGTGGCTCACTTACCTGGAGGCTGTCGAACCTGAACACGACTACCTAAACGAAAACAACTGAATATTTAATGCAGGCAGTTGAAAATTTAAAGGCTAAATGTAGCCGAGACTCCCGAGTCTATTAAAAAATTCAACTTTGAGTAGATTCAACGAACCTAAATATGGAAACTGTTCAATAATTTATTTAGAACTACGATATTCTGGGTAACTCATATTGATTTAGCATCATAATCTGCCTAGCCTTTTCCCAACTATGTTGGGGTCGACTTCCATTCTAACCGGATGCAGTTGAGTACTAGTATTTTACATGGAGCGACTGCCCATCTGACCTCCACAACCCAGTTACTGGGCAATACGATACCCCCCGGGTAAGACTGGTTGTCAGACTTTCGGGCTTCTGACAACCCGTAACGACTGTCAAAGATCCACGAACGTCATCCAGGACCAACGGCTTAACGTGCTTTCCGGGGTGCGGGTCTAAATGGTAACAAAACATTTAAATTAAATGATTACTATGCCTACTAAGAACAGCACTTTAGTGTTTCTATATTTTTTCCCATTAGGTAACCAAAACAATAATACAGGATGCCACGTCTGCGGAGTTTAGCTAGCTAATTTAATTTGACCCTATATATTTTTTCGTGTTATTTTTGTCATCGGTACGCTAAGGAGGCCAACGTACCTGTACTGGTTTTTTTTATCACTGACGTGCGCTGTACATGATCTACCAAATTGTTGGAATGAATTGCAGGAATTTGCCCTTTGAAAAAAAAGAAGGAAAATATATTTTTTGACCCAGGTCAAGGCACACAATATTCACATAAAAACAAAAAACTTAAAATAGTATTGTGTGCCTCACGGCTGAGCCCAATACGCCCAGTTCAGCATAAATGCCAGACAACTAGTTCCTGACGCTGGTTTTCAACTGGACCTTATGTTACCAGGATAGTGTGCGCGCAAGTGCTAGTCACCGCTTGAAGTATGTGAGCGGTGAGACGGGGGAGGGCGCGATTGACAAGATAGGCAGACTGAGTTAGCTGGACGTTTGTCTACCTCCCCCGTCTCACCGCTCACATACCTAAGACGGTGACTAGCACTTGCGCGTCAGTGATAACAAAACCAGTATAAGCTGGCCTCTCATTCTATTAAAACTTCATATAGGCCAGTCCAAGTTCAAACTACCACCGACGTTCGGACGACTGTAGTCGTAGAAATATCAAATTACTCTTTGGTATTGCTATACTTAATCAAAGTCAAAATCATTATTTGCTATAAATGCGGTAATACAAAGGTGGTAAATATTCTTGTGCGACGACACATTTTGCCATATCTGTGTGCCATAATCTGAGTGGGCGAAATAATAATTTATTATCCGAGTATTATTATTGCGAAAATCAAGGGCGTATTTATGAAAGATAACCAATAGAATTTGATCCTTTTCCTCAGAAATCCTTACCAAAGAATTCTTCCTTATAAATAGTTGTATTGGTTTTTGATACTATAACGAGAATAATAATATTATGAACAATAGAGAATGAGAATAATATTATGAACTAGAACTTCCCGCGGGGCTTCGCCCACGTGGATGCCGGAAAATATCCCACGGGAACGAAAATTCTTCCTTATTCCTTGTCTATATTATAAAGGGAACCTCCGTGCAAAATTTCAGCTTTCTAGGTCTAAACCCCCGTTCGCACGGGCGTAATAAAATCGCGGCGGAATTTTATAGCGCACTGGATTTTCAAGCCTCTGCTTAGTGCCGAAAGTGCAAAATCCAACAGTGTGTTTTTTCGACGCGCTAGAATGTACTCTGTTATTGTTAAGTTGGATTCTCAACGCTCGGCTCAACAACGAGAGTTGAAAATTCAGAGCGGTATAAAATCCCGCCGCGATTTTATTACGCCCGTGCGAATGGGGGTTAATGGTTTGGGCTGGGCGTTGATAAGTCAGTCAGTCAGTCAGGACTTTTCTTTTTTTAAATTAAGTAAGGTACTTTCTTTAGAAGCCGACTTACTAATAACTAGTCTCTGCCCGCGACTTCGTTCGCGTGTAATTTGTAAGATACACAATATACTATAATAACAGCCAAATTTTTATAAAACTTCCTCGGTCCCCTACTCACCGCGTCGATTTTGTTTTGTTTTTATTCGGCACCTGACGGTTGTAGCGTGATGTTGAATAGCTTATAACCTTCCTCAAGAATTGGGCTAACAAATGCAAAAAAAAAAAAATCTAATGCGACTGGTAGTTCCAGAGATTAGCGCGATCAAACATACAAAAATTTTACGGAAAAAATTTAAGAAAATTCATTGGTTTTCTTAATTTATCTTATGACTTATGAGTTTAATCACGAAAATCAATAGGGCTTTTCCGAAGTATGAAAGAAAACTCATAGAAGATGATTCAGATTAATTCATTGCGTATGACAACGTGAATCGTGACGACAAACAGACACACTTCCCAACAGAAAGAACTACACGTCATTCTTTAATTACATTTTTTGTTATACATACCTATATCAAGGTACAGGGGCTTGTGGCTAAGTAATAACAGCCGCACGGGTCGATCGATCAGGTTAAGCTACGCTCGCCGCGGTTGGTCCGTGGATGGGTGACATCTTTACGTAACAAGACCCCTCCGTGCCTCGTAAAGCACGTAAGCCGTTGGTCCCGGCTGTCATTCGTGGATCTTTGGCAGTCGTTACGGGTCGTCGGAAGCCCGAAAGTCTGACAACCAGTCTTACCAAGGGGTATAACCCAGTAACTGAGTTGTGGAGGTCAGATTGGCAATCGCTCCATGTAAAATACTGGTATTCAGCTGCAACATAGTTGGGAAAAGGCTAGGCAGATGATGATGATCAAGGAATAGGTATCTATATAAAAATATATGAATCTTAAAATTTCAAGGCTCCAGTTTTCAACGCCTGCTAATAAGAATACCATGATTGTATAATTGAGAGTATAGAAACATGTTGGAAAATTTTGACAAGACGACATATTGATAGTAGATCACTCTCACACTCTGAAGCGTTATGAGGCTTACAAAAAATCTTCAGCAATATTATTAACAATACGAGATATCTGAAACGCTAGACAAATTGGTCAATTTGGTTACTCAAAATTGGTTCTACGTAACGAGGTTTTCAGGCAGTCTGAATAGAAATCCATGGAGCTGTAGTTTCACGGCTGACACAAACGATATGCAAATTGGACGGAAACGTTTGTACTACGGTCAAACAGACCGGTTTATCTGTGCCTTTTACGGCGCTGTTAACAGGGCAATTAGGTTTCTGAGCGATAAACATTGATCATTTAATTTTATGATTCTGCGAACATTGTCGTGTGAGCAGAAGAAGAAGACTTTACAGAATATAATATTATTTATTGTTGCTGCAACTAACTGGTCATAATTCAAAATACTGGCCAAGTGCGAGTCGCACTCGCGCACCGAGGGCTCCGTATTTCAGTTAAATGAAAATACTAAACGAAGAATATTTTTCATCTGAAATTTTAATAATTGCGACTTAACACTTAAACTTTGTGTTTCATAATGGTAGTGTCAATTATAAAGTTATTTTTTGCAGTCGCAGAGAATCATCCATATTTAAACAAACCTTATGAAGCGGCGATTTTAGTATTTGTTGTTTAAAAACAGTATGGTACGTGATATATACAGAAGTTTCAAATTCCTAACTTGTATAGTTGTTGCGATAGAGCTCTTATACAAAATGCTTTAAAACTGACAACTTTTCTTCATTGATGAAGGTATATTATATATATATATATATATATATATATATATATATATATGTATATTTGTACTCTACTCCAAGAGTTATAGACAATGACACCCCACAAGCCAGGGTACGATTTTTTTTTTCTTGTGAAATAAACATTGCAAAAATACAACCGACTTCCAAAAACAACACTACAAAGTGAAAAATAACTTTAATTTCGGAAGTCGGTGTCTAGTTAAATGTGTTTTCGTTTTTTGCCACCGACTTCCGAAATTAAAGTTATTTTTCACTTTGTAGTGTTGTTTTTGGAAGACGGTTGTATTTTTTTGTAAAAAAAAATTTATTTTTCACTTTTTAGTTGTGTACCTACCCCACACAAATTCTAATACCACCACCTGCAAAACAAACTAGAACATCATCCATATAAAAGTGGGGAAAAAATACGTATTATTGAAGCTAACTCAAAAACTACCGAAGCAAAGTTTATCAATTTTATATGGGACCAACTGTATTGTATACCCTTTCGAATAAAACAAAAAAAAATCCAAATCGGTCCAGCCATCTTCGAGTAATCGGGGAACATACATAAAAAAAATTAAAAAAAAAAGGTTCCGACGAATTGAGAACCTCCTCCTTTTTGAAGTCGGTTAAAAAACCTTTAATCTGTCTGTAGGTTTTGTCTTTATTTCACTCACATATCTCAGTAATGTTACTGCAGTAGAGAGAGAAAACTTTGTGACTAAAAAAAACAAATGCGGACGACGAACTCGATGTATTTTACACCTAGAACACACAGTACGATGACAAAGAAAATCCAGAAACAAATTATTCACAGTGCTTCGATCTTTCTATGCTCACTCACCACCAACTGTAATGTCCCAATATAAATCATGACAGGAAAGAAAACCACTTGAATGGCGCCCGTCCGTCTAGACTCCGCCTTATGTAACATCTTACGACACTATGTCGGTATTAATAATGCTGGCTACATTGATCTGAGATTGAAATGGGACGGAATAATCTTCAGGTTTTACGAGCTCTTGCTTGCATTGGGTGCTCGTAAATGATTGGTTAGTATCCTATCTTCTTAATGATATACATCTCCTAATTGGTCAGACGAATTGTTGTCATTTACATCGTGATTCTTCATTGGATGAAAACCATGGTAAGAACTAGTTGTTAACGGTATGATGAATATTAGATATGACGTCATATGTCATATCGCATCATGAAATCAAACAGTGGGTATGTATAATAGTGACTGTTAATTATTTACAATCAGTTAAATCAACCAAGCTATCCCGAAATAGGTGTACCTAAATAATAAGAAAAAATATCCTAAGCCTACATCCATCCTACAACTGCATCCGGTTTGATTGGAAGCTGACCCCAACATAGTTGGGAAAAGGCTAGGCAAATGATGATAATAATGATCTTAAGCCAACAGAGGAAGCATAGTTAGAGATAGACTGACGGGATTGAATAATAAATTAGACAAGCATCAATACAGGAAAACAGAACTTGTATGAATGAATAAATCCACATTTTCAAAGAGACAAAAATAGCTGAGAGCTTGCATACTTTATAAACTTGCATTTAAATGATAATCCCACGCTCAGGGAAGAGCTACAACATTTTAAAATTACGTCACTGAAATTCTAGTGACGTCACATGAAATAACTTGCAGGAATGGCATCGCTTTTATTCGCTCGAACCTGCAGTAGTCCGAAATCCGAATATAGTTTCACCATAAATTAAAATATTGATACTGTAAAAAAAGCTTGGATATGAAAATTCTATGTTAATTTTGCTTTACAAAACTTTGCTCGTCTGCTAATAATACCTTATTCACATAATGCTATTGTGTTACTGTTGTATTGTCTAGTATAAAATATTTATGTAGCGGGGAAGGCAAAAATAGTATATCACTGACCCAAATTCTGGTTGGTTCGGTAGTATCAGTCGCATTTGATCGGTTATCGCCCGAATTGGATTGGAATCAGCTTTCCACTTAGCCTCAGCGTGCTATCGATCTCGCTGTACATTTACTGAACAATTTTAAAGAATTGCTTCGTCGCTCTATTGTATTTTGATCGGACAGACTGATAGCATGATAGGTTTTGTGTTGTTTACTGTTCGTTCGTTCAACTCGTCTCGTTTCATAGTTGGAATTTATTTTTGATCGGATACGATGTCTCGCAAAATGTTCATGGCAGAATTTAGGACAGACTTTTTTTAACTAAAGATTTTTATTTTTCAACCACAGATTATAGAATAAAAGTTTTCAATTATTAAGTCATTAGATTATGCTTTTATACATATAAAATAAAGGCTTTTCGTATTTGTCTGTGTAAACCGTTTTGTTCTTCTAAACTACTCAATGTATTTTGATGCAGTTGTCACAACAATGTTGAGAATTTTACTCTCGAAGGTTTATGTGTGTAATAAATTCATATTAAACTCATATACTTTTAAGGTGATTGGGATTGGTGATTGATTAATAAGAGACTAATACTTGAACACAATGATTGTACTCATGATAACAAACAACTTTTACTATGGAGCCGAACCTGAAATCGCGAAAAAAGTATCAGCTGTTCTCTAAATTTTGACGAGTTATTTAATGTGAACATAAGTGTAGGGACCAGCAGTTTTTTTTCGCGATTTCAGGTTTGGTCCCATAGTAAAAGTTGTTTGTTATCATGAGTATAATCACGTGTTTAAGCACGGTCACTAATTACCAGTCACCCTATACAGGGTTATTGGTAAAACACCAGCAACCTCTTAAGGGGTCATTGTACTTATCATTAAGAACAACTTTTACTATGGGGCCAAACATGAAATCCCGAAAAAAAAATCGGCTGTTCAGTACATTTATCTACATCAAACTCGTCAAATTTAGGGAGCAGCAAATTTTTTTTCGCGATTTCAGATTTGGTCCCATAGTAAAAGTTGGTCATAATGATTAGTACAATGACCCCTCAAGAGTTTGCTGGTATTTTACCAATAACCCTGTATAATAAAGGAATCTCGCTGTTTTGTGAAGTCGGAAAATCCGTACGAAGAACGGTGGCTAGTTAAAGATAATTATCTTTCTCCGTCTCTCAACCTTTCCTTCTTTCCATTCTGTTTTTAAACTTACACCGTAACTAAATCTATTTATCAATTCAGAAATATTAATAAACAAAAGTAAACTAAAACGAACAATTTACCTTTTTTCTTTTAACATTTTCAAAGATAGCTCTTCTTTAATAAACACCCATTATAAAATCAATTCAAGCAGAACTCAAAAATATACTGTAAATTTAAAAACTAAACCGTCTAAGACCCGTCTAGAAAAATAAAATATGTACTTGCGGACCCAATAAACCTGTCGTGATTGTATCAAGCTGGGCCGCGATAAGCAATCGTCAAGCAATACCAAAGGTTTTATTCAGTATTTGGCAAGTTGGGTCATGTTTATCGGTAGTAAAGCTAGCCGACTATTTCTTCATATCGCCTTGACATGTAACTTTAGTGGAATCCTGCCAACGAACTCCTAGGCCTACGTGGGGTGACTTGGTAACTCTAAAGTATGTTCTCAATACGTCTTGTGACAGATCGGTATTTCATTTAATATGAAATGCTGTTTGGTATGTTGTCGTGTCACTGAAGCGTATCCAATTAATATAATTATTTGTGTTGGAATGTCAAAGGTGGCATTTAATATTCGGCTTATTGATTCCCGTAATTTGGTGTCCACTAATTATTATTACGCATCATTAGGTAAATCAAACTACTCATGAATAAAGTATTGATTAGCAGAATTATCCGTATTAGTTAACGAGCTTAACTAATACTAAAAATTTTACGAATTATTATTTTTTTGACATTCCCTAAAACCATGAGTTTCGTCCGACAAATACTTACATTCGAAATATTCTAGTAACTTAACGGAAATGGCGATTTATTACTAATCACAAACAACCTGAATTTCTGACAATCGGTCGTAGATTATTCGGCATCCTCCATTAATTAGCTGTTGAAGATCAAATCAGAACAAAATTCTGTTCCATTTATTTTAACTGAAAGCGCACAACCAATTCATTAAAATAACTATAATAACGAAACAGAATCTACAATCACAAATTCCTTTCCAGGCACTAGTAGCACGAATACAAAAAGAACGTGATGCGGCACTCGCCGAAGCTGCAAGCTGTCGTGAACGTGCCGAAGCTGCGGCTGCTGCAGCCAACAGAGCAGCAAGAGACCGCGACAGTGCTACCACTGAGCTGGACGTGCTAAGAGAGCGTTGGGAGAAGGCGCATCAACAGCACCAGAAACTCACGGTGAGGAGGATAGATTGAACAAAGATGTAGCAGGTCTAAAACAGAGTAGACTTTTGAGACGGACAAGTACCTTAGCTGTGTTAATTTTTTGAATAAATTGCTAATTGTATTCACAGATTTTGGAAAAATATTACAGTCAACTAGAAAAACGTAAATTCTCACTATACTGAAATCTGAATAAGATTGGCATGTTTAGTTGAGAATAGTGAATATTTGATGAACTATTGAAATATCTACACTCAGCAAACTTTTGCTTCTTTTAGCGTGAAATTTTAAAGCTTCAAATAGGTTGGCTCTTACCTTACAAGTACGCATATACGTGTAGTAACAAATTTGGATGAGCATTGTAACAAATACCTACCTTTCATAACCTTACATTCGAGTGCGTAGTATATGCTGTAATTGTATATTGTTTTCTGTTGCTTTCAGATGGAACGAGACGATGCCCTAACAGAGCTTGAAATATTGAAAGAAAAACTAGATAAAGCCCTCTATTCCACACAGAAAACTATCGAAGAGAAGGAAACTGCGCACAAAGAATACGAAAAAATGCTTGAAAAGTATGACAGGTAGATTTAACTATATATGTCGTCTTGTGTTGGTGGCGAAGTGTGTCTGAGTCTAAAAAATCGATTCTAATTTACACTCTACGAGTAATGTTTTTCTTTCTTCTAGGTCACAAAACGAAATATACCGACTTCAGAACAAGATAGATATCCTAGAAGCAGATAAAGATCGCATTGAAATGGAATTCGAAAAGCATGCGCACATAGCGACAAAATCAAAAGAAGATCAACGCAAACTGCAAGACGAATACGCTAGATTACAAGAAATGTACGATAGGGCATCTCTCCAACTTAATAGGACTAAAGAACAGGAAGAAAAAGCCAAGGAAGACATGGATAGGTTAAGTGTTGACATCGAAATGGTGCGTGACCGTTACGAAAAGGGTCAAATCGAACTCAGAAGGTATCAGGCCGAAAAAGAGAAATTGGTCGCGGATAACGAGCGTCTACAGTTTGAATATGATAGGGCAATGACGCAGTGCGCTAAGGCACAGGCTTCCAACGAAAAAACACAAGAGGAAATGGCTAGAGTGCAAGTAGAACTAGAGAAAATGTATGACAAGCATGACAAGGTAGCGGCTGAATTGAGGAGAGTGCAAGCTGAATTGGACAAGGTGAAGCAAGACGCAAGCGGGGCAAGAGAGGAAGCTGAACGATACGCCGCACGATATGGGAAGTACCACGACACGAAGGAAGAACATGAGAGGACTAAGTTGGAGGTGGAACGACTGCGTGCTCGGTTAGAGAAGACCACAATAGACCTGGAGCGAGCGCGCAAAGCAGAAGAAGAAGCGGCCCGTCTACGTTCGGAGCTCGAACGCGTCGAAGCAGTCCGAGGTAAATACCAATTCGAACAGGACAAGTGGACTAATGAACTAAACAGAGTGCAAGCGGAACTCGACAAACAACACGAACGGTACGAGGCAGCACAAGCCGACATACAACGCTTACAAGCCGAGAAGGACCAGGCAGAGACCAAACTACACGAGATGAACATACAACTGGAACTATCCAAGAGTGAAGTCACCAAACTCAGCGCCACGTTGGAAAAGCAACGAACAGACCTAGAACGCGCTCATATTGAGTGCGAAAAGTTTAGAGACCGATGCGAGAAACTGAAACTGCGGTCAGAACAACTAGATAAGGACAATGAACGACTCAAAGGAGAACTGCAACAGATTGAGAGGATGAAACTACAAGCCGTCGCTGGAGACAAAGCGAGGACCGAAGATAGGCTAGAAATTGAGCGACTCCGAGATAAACTCGAGAAAGCAATACAAGCGAGGGATTCCACGGAAATGGAGGCTGGCCGCTTAGCGAAGGAACTAGAAAAGTCACAGATGCATCTCTCGAAATACCAGGAGACCAATGAGACGACGCGCGTCGAATACGAAAGAATGACGAATGAACTTGGTCGGATGCACGAGCGCCTTGAACGAACCATCCTTGAGATGAGACATGTTGAACAGGAGAGAGATGCGTTGTTACAAGAGATACATAACATGAGATTTAACGTGGACCAACAACAAAGAAACATCGACCACCGTACGCAAGAGACTTTAGTGAAACTGCAGCAAGAACTTGCTCAGTCAGTTCGCGATAGAGAGAAGATGGCGTCTATATTGGAGCAGAGAGACAAACAAGCAGACGCTATAGAAAAGCAGATCGTGAAGTTAGAAGCCGACACGAAACAGCTGACAATCGAGCGCGACCAACTTGTCGCACAGTTAGAAAAGTCTCAAGACATGCTCGTGAACTTCCAAAGAGAACTAAACGCTTCGGAAGCTGAATTACAAAAGCAGCGCGAGGAAGTGCGGCGCGTGAAAGAAGAACAACGAAAAATGGCGCAAGATACTGGTGGCGCTAAGAACGTCATCGAAAGCCGTGACCGCGAGATCGCAAAACTACAGCAGCAAGTCCAATCCGTCACTAAAGAAAAGGATTCAATCAGACAGAGGGCAGAGAAAGCCGAGAAAGAGGCCCAGAAAGTTGGAGAGATTGATAAATGGCGCGCTGCGGTCGAACAAGAGAAATCGAAGGCGATTCAAGCAGAGCGAGCGCTAGCTGAATGTCAGCAGCGTATGCAGAACTTGGAGAAGCAGTTCCAAGCTGCCCAGCAGCAACTGCAAGCAGGGTCGAGGGGTGGTGCAGAGGCGTTGGCTGCGGCGCAAGCTGAGGCCAGGTCGCATGCAGTGGAACGGGAAAGATGCCAGGCGCAACTCGAGATGCTCGTCCAAGAATTGGAGAAGAGCCAGGTCAGTTGGAGGATCGCCCGGCGACAAGCCCGCGCTGGAACGGGTTCAATCGAGTTTTACTTACGTTCTGTCAATAAAAATCAATATTTAAAGGAACTTCTAGGTATCACAGGACTACCTTCCGTCAATCAGAATTTATTTTTAAATGAATTTCTAGTTTTTCCAACCAGCTGTCTTCATTTACTTTCAATAATAAAAATTTGGTTCATCATCATCTGTGTTCAGCCGAAAGACGTCCACTGCTGGACATAGGCCAAAATGCTCTCATTTTGGCCAAGTGCATCAGTGGACGTTTTTTATTATAATCCAAAGCTGGCTAATGCTAATCATAGCTAGGGCAGCTAATGAATGATGATAATAAATCGTAAATGATAAAAGTTAGCAAATGGGAGTCTCGTCAGTGATAGTTTACCGCATGGATATTATAAGATCTAGATTACCTGCATGATTAGAGGTACTATATGTGTGATGAAATTGTTTACAATGAAAGATATGCCGCACTGATAGTAAATAAATGCAAATATCAGTTGTTTTCCCTCAAGCATTGAGAATGGTTAACACGTGAAAAAGCTGGTTGGGAAAAATAGAAGACTACATAAATAACAATAAAGTTAGTGTTTCTGTTTCATTCGTCTCAAGACCAACTCGATTGAACCGCAGCAAGTGTACGTTGTCCGCTTCAATCATTGCACCGGTGTCGAGTAGATTGTTTTATTTGGATGTTCATATTTTTGTTTGATCATCGCCGGTCGCCATCTTGTTGTTGTATAGTATAGCATGTCACCCACGGCCCGCTGGGCATCCTCCAACCCCTCATTGTTCGTATTTATTTTATTAGTTTCATCATCGCAGTGTACTCGAAGAAAATCATGGAATGTATTTGTGTTGACGAGCAAATTGTTGCACCATACATTTTTCATAACGCACCGAATGCAACCCGTTCGATGGTGGCAATAAATGTCGGGTGCAAGAAAATTGCAATAAACGCTTCATTGTAAAAAAAACTGTTAATTTTTATCTTTTTTCAGCCGTTCGCTACTGTACTGTGTATATTTGCAAAGTTTTTTATCATTGTTCGTTCATCTCAATAAATATATTTTGGGAGGGATTGTCGTAAATTATTTGGCTGCGACTGAAATATATTTTGCAGAGTTACTTGTAAGATAAAGTTTCGCTTGTTGGATTGTATTTTGCGATTCATATATCTAGCTTTTTAAGCTTTATGTAAGAGTGTACGAGGCTACCTTTGCTAAATAGAATACTGTTTACCTTAACGGTATTATTTTCCGGGGACAGCTCGATCTTCGAGAAGCGACGAAGAAGCTTCAAACTGCGGGCGCGCAAAACGCCAAAGCTGGGGAAGACACAGCCCTTGCTAAGAAGCAACTGCAAGAGGAATTTAAAAAGTTAGACGACGCGAGGAGACAGTTCGAAGAACAACGGAGAACAGTGGAGAACAAGCGGAAAGACGTGGAGGAGAAGGAGAAGGCGCTGGCGGAGTTGGATCGACAGCTGAAGAAGAGGAAAGAGCAAATGGACCAAATGGAAGCTTCTTTGAGGAAGGTGAGAAAATTAAAAAATGGACCAGAATTTGTATGAAATTATCTGCTAAGTAAGTTAATAGGAACTTAATCGTAGGTGGTGCAACAGGCCCTTAATCACAGGTATAGATATGTGCTTTTAATAATATATTCGAAATATTCATCGTCGCTACCCGGTCGTTACTATGCTAGCTATGTCAACTAACTTTAGAAAGAGTGTAACACTCTCTTTCAAAGTGCGGCCGTTAATAATGTTAATACATAAACATAACATAACATGACGCCTGTATACACCAAAGGGTTAGGCAGAGGTGAGAGGTGTACATCCACATTTCGTCAGTTATGTTTACGACCCATGTAATAGGGGGCGAGCCTATTGCCATCAACCAGGCACTAATCCAGACTCCAAGTAGAGAGAAGAAGATTTCTCAGTAGCAGACTGAGAAATTCCAGATGGAGAAACCCAATAAGAAATATTTATTATAGAAAACGTTTAGCTTTGTAGTGCGTCGTTGCTATCACGAGAACAAAAGTGACAGGATCTTTTTAAAGTTTGATTCACCAAATCAACACCTGGGTATAATTGCCGGCACGAGTCGTGAGCACAAAACTGCCCTCGTCAGCGTGCTCTTGTATTCTGTTTTCTATCTGTTTATAAATATGCTTGATCATATACTGCCGTGATAAGAAATAAGATTCGTTAGGTTTAAGATTAAAGTTTGTGCTCATGACTCGTGCTGGCAACTTTCAAAATTCTCCGTACTTCTTTTCCTTAAACCATCAAATTCGTCACGCAGGCCGGCGGCAGCACAGCTGCGGTATCCGACCTGAACCGCAAGCTTTCGGACTCACAGAAGGACGCGGACACATTGAAGCAGCAACTGACGCAGACTAAGGAGGAGTCGGCGCGACTGACGGCCGAGACTGAACGACTGCTGCAGCTGGTGCAAATGTCGCAGGAAGAACAGGCGCAAAAGGAGAAGCAGATCATCGACCTGCAACAGTCAGTATTTATTTACATAGTAAAATAGTGTATGTGGCGACTATCCTATATGATTTGTATTATTTTTGGTTTCGGCTGGAGGAAGTCGTGCACCACAATATTTTCTTAAATACATTTTGTTTCACAGATTACGGTAACATTATCATGGAATTTCTTTGGTTTGCTCTTGAATTTTATGCAACTCATTACGGATACTATTTATTTAGTGTTTTATTCCTGAACATGTCCAACGATATCCTCCAATATGTTCTTAAGGTGCTACTTCATAATGCTTTGGAGTTTTGGACAATATCAATCAGTGATATACTTTCTTACGGTTAATAGTTTCTTTTAAATATATTTCTAATTCACTATATCATACTATAGCTATATAATCATTTGTTAATTTATCTACCTTAACAAAAATTATATTTTATTGTTTGCAGGTCTATTAGAAATCTCCAAGCCAAACTGAAAAGTCAGCAGCAAGCACAAGCACAAAGAGAAGAGGTATGTTTTGTTATTTATATTATATGTAACGTGCATGAGAATAGAAAAAACTTAATAGTTAAATTAAAGTTGAGGGCTCATTCTACCTGAAACAACCATGTAGTAAATCACATCGATGATGAATTCTATAATGGTGATAATGTAACAGCAGAAGTTGCTGATATTTTGACCTACGAGGAGTTAATACGTCTGAATTAATCCAGCATGTTACAGTGACTAATGAAGAATTAATAAACTGACATGAAAATGAATTGAACAGTAGCAGTTAAAGTTTTGATGGAATATGGAAACTCTCTGATAACAATATTTTGAACTTTAACAACATTAAGGCTCATAAGAAGAAATCGTCATTTAGGGTCAGTTCAGACCAAGCGGAAAAATCCTTGTGGAATTTACTGGCTCCATTGAAAATAGAACCGTATTACCATACCCTAAAGTATAAAATTGTAGGACACAGTCAGATTAACAATTTTATACTTTAGGCTATGGTAATACGGTCCTATTTTCAATGGAGCCAGTAAATTCCACGAGGATTTTTCCGCTTGATCTGAAATGACGCTAAGACTGATTTTGATTGAAGAAAGTGCTGTTCAGAAAGTTGATATTCCAACTATCATTTTGCTTTCCATAACTCATTTCTAACTTCAATTGCTACACTATTTTTAATAATAACATGTGCATGTACTAACCCAACTAACATTTTCTGTTCCACGCAGGCTGGACCCGCTGGCTTCCTCAAAAGCTTTTTCTAAGTTAGTCCTTCGCACCAAGACTGTCGTTAATTTATTTGCTCTTTTCATTTAAACGTTTTTATTTGACTGTCGTTCTAACATCGTCAGCGACTACATTCCACGTCTTTCGGTAACAATATCACACGTAAGCTTTACAAAACGCAATTTCGTATTAAGTAATGTTATCGATATTTATATTGAATATTTATAACAAAGTGTTCAGATAATAATATTGATCTCTTGTTGAACTCCGTACCGTACGAGTCTCCTCCCTCGTACATTGTAACTGCACACAATAACGATAATTATTAGTTTAGCGATAATTTAAGTGATGTTTAAAAACAAATAAATAATCGTGGTGTTCAGCGGGAATTATTTTTTAAGTAATAAAAAATACAATATTGTAAAACTGTTAAGTAAACATGTATCTAGATAGATCGAGTAAGTTGTCCACTAGTCGATGTTATCCCGCTTCCAATCTTGTTATGCGAACTATCAATGAACTATAAATAAAACAAAATCTATGTTGACCTTTCTCGAGTTATTTTTGAGTTTATTATTGTTGATGAGAATTTTGTTGTTGAAGTAAAACTTATTCGTTTTTATTGATTTTTCTTTTGTTTGTTATTTATTTTCATCTTTCGACCCCACACGGTAGGATCTGACGTGCGCGAGACAAAGCGAACTAGCCGCCATGAGAGAGCTCGAGAGCACTCTCTCACAGAAAGACGTGCTCAAGGCAAAGTTGGAAGAGAGCAAGATGAAAGTAATAGACTTAGAGATAGAGCTGAACGAATCATCGCTTATACTATCAGAAGTGCTTAAGATGCCAGATGGGCCAGAAATGAATAATATTAAACGGAGTAAAAGCTTTTTTGAATTGCAAAAGAGTGGTAAGGTAGTGGATAGGCTTGACAAATGCAGATTGAGCAGAAGTGACAATGACTTAGATATGATGCACTGTCGAGACAAGAAGAGAGAACCGCCGAACATAAGTAAGTTGACGAGAAAGATATCTGACTTGACGAAGGAAATGGCGATCAAGAACTCTAAACTAATTGAACAGCAACGATGTATATCAATTTTAGAAGAAGCTTTAAGAGAAAATAACAATATAGCTGAGTTTGAACAGTTGCTTGCAGTAGTAAGAAGTAAAGATGAAAGAATCAATGAGTTGGAACAAAGTGTAAATAAGAAATGCATAACAAATCCAGGTGAAGGGAAAGCAAATAAGAGAATATTGGAGTTAGAGGAAGCTTTGAAGGAGTCATTTTTGATAGCGGCAGAAAGAGAGAAAGTATTTTATGAAGAAGAACAGAGAAGAATTGAAACCTTGCGCAAGGTAAGACCCCATTTTAGTTATTCCTAAGGCTATTCTTACGGAACCCATTGGTGTTGCTCGACTTGGGATCGATCTATAATTTCCAGTAGTGGATTTCAATCTAAACCTATTGTTAAATATTCCTTCTTTAGTTTACATAAGCTAGATGGAATTCTAAATGTCATTCTAATATAGTAATTAGTATTTAATTTATTTTAAAAAAAAGAACTATCAATGCAATTGCGACTCTTGGGTTACAGTACAAATAAAACCTAAAGAAATAGAATAATCTTCTAATTCTCACACATAACATTATTTCAGATGGGCAAAATGGAACAACGCATTCGCTCGCTTCAGAACGCTTCAGCGATGAACTGCGAGACATGCTCCTCAGTGCTGAAGCGCTTAAAGCAGCTGGAAGATGCACTGCAACACTGTCAGAACAACAGGGACCACATATTGCGACAACTATCGCACCTCGTGTAAGTATATATTTTTAATATTGTTGTTTTTAATAAATAGGCCCGTTGTTGACCTCCTTCTGGCTTAATAGAAAGCGATGGATGAAGTCTTCGATGGAACGGGCGTACCCAGAAGATGCTTGTTCACTATTGATTTTAAGGATATAAACCTACCCACAAAATAAAAGTATACATTTCAATAAATACATAAACTCACGCCTTCTTCCCATGGGGTAGGCAGAAACTACAGAACACCACCTGCTGCGATCCTTACATACTCGCTTTGCCATGTTTAAGTTCATAAATGTGGTCATACACGCACGCCGGTTGCGAGTACTACGCACCTGATCTTTTCGAAGAACATCACCAATAAGGCCTCTTTATAAGGTGCTATAAAAATATCTGCCACGGCTTCAATGGGAGATACTATTGTGAAGAAATTTCGTACCTCGGAACAGTTAAATCAATTTGAGAAAATAAAGTAATTAAATAAGCATTTACTTTATTCTGCATAACGTGTCGCTTTCTATCTGTTCTGTGAATGAACACTTATTACTACGGGACGGTTTCACACAAATAAATCAATTCAAATTTATACGCACATTTTTTTGTATGAAAAAATTTATGACATAAGATCAATAATGTATCTTCACTGTTGTAATCTATATACACAATACTGTCTTCCATTGCTGCCATGGCACATATTTCATAGCACCTTATATGTCTACCTAGAGCGTCCCCTATCGGCGTTTCCACTCACATCTGCCTCATGTTAGTCGCCTTTCATTCATCCTCTCAACGTGACCAAACCATCTAAGCATACTCTTTTCAATTATTGTCACTACATCTTTTAAACCACACCGTTGCCTTATCACATCATTCCTCTTACTCCAATAATCTTGAGGAAAACATTTTTCATTTTTTTTTTTTTTTTTTTTTAATTTTTTTTTTAGTCTGTCCCACTGTGCAATGGCACGGGTCCTAAACTCTTTTGGCATACCATGATCCGGGTTAGGACATAGGATACGACGTTGTTATCCCGGTAGGATGTTCCCGTGGGATAATTCCCGAAATCCAAGCGGACGAAGCCGCAGGCAAAAGCTAGTTTAAATAAACAAGTTAATAAAAAGTTATACTATACAAAAATAAGAAATTCCTTACAAAAATCTGTCTAGATAAGTTCAGTTTATTTCTAGCTTCGTCCACATGACCGACATACCACTACAAAAATAGACTCTGAAACGAGTACAACTAAACATACTGAACAGTCTTTTTTCTTTTTTTCAGTCAAGACGTGCTGGAAGGTGTAATCAGCGAGAAAGATTCTCAGATAGCCGAGCTCGAAGTGAAAGGTGTACTTGACGAGAGTGAGACGAACAGATACGACACGCTCAAGACAGAGCGGGACAGACTGCTCAATAGGCTTAAAACAGAGGTAAATTATATTTCTGAACCGTAACAGCAGAGTATTTTCTAGAATGCGTCATTTATGAAGTAACCAAACTCTCTAAGAAGTTTCCTTTACTTTTAATACCTAATATTTTTCATCATTGCGATTTCTGTTAGTCATTGTATCAAAAATTCTGTCTTATTTCAATCATGGAAAATTACTCTAAAGACTACTTCTTTTTAAGTACTTCTTTATGTTTAATTACTTTATCATATCATTCTGACCACTGCCATGATTTATTTTAGCTTTTACCAAAAGCCATGTCATTATTCTCTTTCTTTCGTATCGTCACTAACTCTTTGGAAATATCTTATGCCATGGTAAAAATATGAGACACTCAAGATGGTTTCCAGACTGACTGTTCTTCATTAAAACTTCCAACATCAAATCAATCGTGATGCGTAGTTCGTATGTGACATAATACAGGGTGGTCCAAATAGTGACGTCCAAAGGAAAAATCTGAATTCCTCATACCCAGGGGTATTCGAAAATACCCCATGTATATTCCGCAATTTATTGTAGTTTTCGAGTTATTTTTTTTGTGACATGATCGTCCTGAATGTTACGTTCATGTCACAAAAAAAGTCTGAAAATACACACTACACACCGACAATTTACTCGAAATAATTACAAAAACAAAAGTAACTTGAAAACTAAAAAAAATCGCGGAACATACATGGGGTATTTTCAAATACCCCTGGATATGAGGAATTCAGATTTTTCTTTTGGACGTCACAATTTGGACCACCCTGTAGATGCCATCAAACTATTCACAATAAAAAAATCTGGCCATTGCTTCCAGAACGAGCGCATACTACAATTAGAGCAGTACACCGAACCGCCACAGCCAGCGGCCGAAGGTTCCCTCGCGGTAGACCTGACGCTCACTGACGAACTGCTGCAAGTCTGCGACGACAATGTAATTGTTTGGGTATAGTTTACACCTATAGAGAATGGTGATAACGCATGGAGTGAAGCCGGTATTTTGGTTACAGCTATCTTTTGGTTAGTATGGGCAGTGCTGGGTGCGATTTTGGTAGACTGTGATGCTAGTTTATCCTATTAGACACTATACTATACAATACTCATTTATCATTTCGTCGCTCGCTTGAGAGTCAGCGGGACTCGAAAAGTTAAAACTTGATTCTACTTTGTCATGTTGGTGGTCTGACAAAACAATATCGTCAGTCTTTATGGCATTGTTTATCTAGAACGGTTTGAATTGATAAAGTGTCATGGGGTTGATTGCGCTATTTAAATTGTTCAGATTCAATGCTGGACTGTATTTGGTCAGATTGAGGTTCAGTACAGAAGAACGATATTTAAAAGCAATCATAGTCTCCAAAATTTACCTAGTTGAAAGAATGGATCAAACACAATAATAATTCTTCCAATAATTTTATAACTTAAGGAAAACTTTGAGATCACAATTTACAGAAGCTTCGATTTCTGCATGGTTTTCCTCATTAAGCTTCCTAATTAAACTCATAGATGTAATCGACAAAAGGCTTAACTAGTATAAAACTTAAAGACTAATATAAAAATGCGTCCACCATCTCAAATGGCGAGCAGTCGCCGTTTTGTTCATCATTAATAAAAAAATCTTATGCTTGATTGTCTTCACTAATTTCGCAGAACCAAATTGACTAAACAACCTATTGGAATTTACAATTGAGAATTTTAATTAAATAAAATTTTGCTCAATTTACTAAATGTGTGAAAGCGTGTTTGTGTGTGTGCAAATCAATTAATTGATTAAATAATTCATGTCGACGGCGTGAGAAAGAAAGAGTCAAAGTTTATGGAACCCTAATGATTGGGTGTGTTTATTGGCACAGGTTTAAGATTACGACCAGTGGAGGATGTAAGTGAACTAGACAAGACAAATTTGGAATTACTAGTGTGTTATGGTTATTATATAGAATGAAAACCTTAAGAAGTATAGGTAAACTTAGAGCAGCTATAACTTGCCTAATATTTTTAATCGTAAGTATGTCATCAATGTAGTTAAGGATGAAGTAATACTCATATTATGTTCTAATACTCATATTATAAGGTGTCTCAGAAGATTGGAGATTGAATGCATTTACAGTGAGTTACAGAAACAAAGATATAATGTTAATGCAAATCAGAAGATAGTCTAACATTCCTTTTTCGTGTCCTCGTCTATTTGATAATAGTTAATTGGAAACTCTGCTATGGTACCATGAGTCTTTTGCCTTTATCATGACCCAGGAGATAGCGAGGGATTGTCCAAGAAGACTACTTACTACTGCTAATAAAAAAATCCAAACATGCAATGGGAGTTGCTTTGAATCAAATAGTTTTTCATCAGAATTTGGACGAAAGGACATTCTTATCTGAGAATAAATAACATCCGATTGTTAGACATTATCAGTTGTATTACAATATCTGTTTTCTGTATCTCATCGTAACACCGAAAAACACCAGTTAACATTTTACTAATGACCACAGGAGGAGGACATCCCAGCAACAGTGCTCTAACGACAAACGCAGCTAAGTCAAAACGTAAATCTGTTTGTGGCCTTAGCCATCATCACGCACTAGTCACCCATCACTGCTACCTTACCAACTCATCATCGCTTATCACTCCAGCCTTCTGCCAAAAAAAAAAAACTAAAAAAAAACGCCCGCTTGCAACAACTTCTGACTCTAAGCCGAATTTTATACCAAAGATGTTAATTTTTCTGTAAATAAATTAAGTTTTTTTTTATTTATTACTTTTTGTTTTATTTTTTTTCTCTCTCTCGGTATTTTACCCTTTTAGTGCTCTAAAGTAAGAGATTATTTTTTTATCTCATACGATTGAAGGAACCAATGATTTATATTATCGTCTATATACGGCACTTGTTGATGTATAACTACATTAGAGCAATAATTACCGATATTATAGTTGAACACTCGATGTCTATTTTTAACTTTAATACTAGTCAAATCTATCAATGTTCTAATGCTTTAACATACAAAATATACTTATATATTCGTTTTTAAACAACGTGTAGAAAAATGTATAGTGAAATTTGAAATGTATCAGCTAAACTAAAGGCCAGGTGGGATTGAATAGACCGAATAGGTACCATAATAATTGGCTTATTCACAGAATTGAAGGAATAATTATGATAAGTAGAAGGAAACAGGCCAGAATTTAGAGAAATTACGACGAAAATTTTGTATACACGTTGTATAGAAACAAAATAGTAGTTATTATAATATTTTTCACCTTGAAAAAAGGAATTTTGGAATCTTTCTATCATCCCAAATCTTTCGGCCTTAGGAATTCGTTTAGTGGAATGTTACTTTTAATTAGTAGACACTGATATAAAATTAGTGATTGTTTTGCAACAAGGTACTAGCAGACTTTTCAATAAATTTTGACATATCATGCACAAATTATATGAAAAAGTACATTCAATGCTGACAGTCTGCATATCATTACAATTTAAAACGTAGCTTCTTACTCATAAATCATAAACCCCGTAGGAAATCGGTGTTCGAGATATTTTCGTGAGCCAAGAAGCTTGTACAATGTCGGAAAGCACTGCCTTACATTCTAAGTAAAAATATTAAATATTTTTTGTTAAGCGAAAGCCTCGTTTGCATAATGAAAAGAGCAGGGACGTCCGCTCTCTTCGACTGATAGCGATGAAATGAGAAACCGTGGGAAGAAAAGGCGTCAATTTTCCTTTACATGGCAGCTATCGAACTACCCACGTTCACGAGTGATTTTATATTTACGTGTTTTGAGCTTTTTATAAATAAAACATTATACAAGAAACAGTATTGTATTTGTGATAATAATAGTACCGGTGTCTACACGAAATCCAATTTGTGAAATATATTTTTAAATTCCACATGTTGTTACTTATCTATATATAATTACAGATATAAAATAATAATTTGTACATCTAGTTAAGTATTTAAGCCATTTAAGCTTATTGCTGTTTTAAGCAATTGTTTTTTAATGATAAAAATCCCATTTTCATAAATTGGATTGTCGCTCCATAATTAAATGAGAAACATCGAAAATACGCATATTTTTCTCGATAACTAAACTTTTACTCTAATAAGGGGCATTGGTCGACTGTTTTGGTTTTGGAAATTATTGTTATACTTTGAAACTCGAAATTGTTTAGTGTTAAGTGCATCAAATGACCTATTATTAATAGTTTGTACTTTTGTTATGTCCAATGTCCTTTAGTGTATAGGCTGAGATCCTTCCTTGTTCTATCTCCCACTAATTTATATAAAATGTTATATTATTTAATCACAAATTATAGAGTGTTGGCAAATTCTATGGCTTTTATACACGGTCGCTGAATGTAGTATGTATATGTACGGTAGGCGGGATGTATAGCGGAGATGCGGTGCGTCGATGTCATTTTACTTCGATGATTTATTTCGTTTTAAACAATCCGTCGATACGTATCATTTGAGGCTATTCCTTCCAACATTTCTCTTGGTTCGATGTACCGCATCTATCCGCGAATTAAACCTTTTGTATTGACTCAAGTGTGTAGTTGAATTGTATGATCAAGTCACAATAATTATTACGGTATTAAAGTAAATGATATTAGTTACTTGTTACTTAATATAATGGTATATAAATAACAGTGGGTCGTATTGTTTCACAAGTTGTATTGACCGAAATTATGCTGAAATTAAATAAAAAATACATGTTCTTTGAAAATATAATATCTTCATATACGGAACGGTATTGTTTGTTTTCTTTGAGGAACTCAATAAGATGCCCTTTTTCCTCATTATTTTAATACTAGTAGTGCCAAGTACAGTCAGCGTTAAAAATATCGGGACGAACAGGCTGTTTAAAAAGAACTCGCCAACTAAGAAAATTAAACTTTATCTCAATTGGATATATTTCTCGTCAGAATGACAGTTGTCGTGTGCTGTCTTCATTCTGAAGCATTCCTTGTGTCATTGAGTTAATATTTAATTTTCATATTCGTTTACAGCATTTATATCAGTCTGTTCGTCCCGATATTAATGACGCTGTCTCTAGATACATGGAGTGCGGTTAAAACAAGAGTTGCAAAGAATTTTGGCCGTAATAAAGTAAGTAAAGTTTAAGTTTAAATTGGTAAACTAGCTACAGTTGAATCACCAATAAATTAGGAAAGAAAACTTAGGTACTTGCTCATCTATTAGAAGTTAGTGAGTTCCTAGGTAAGGCTAGTAAGTCTACCTAGATCTATTACGAGCAAGAGGCATGACACAGCAAGGTATACATGGAGGTGGTGAATGGCGGTGGCGGTCATGATAAAACGAAAGAAAGACAAAATAATACAGCGTGGCATCTTTTTGGTAAAGACGTTTTGGTAAGTAAAAAAAAAAGCAAACTATTTGCTTAAAAGGATTCTCCCCATTGTAAAATGCATTGTAATTGGATAGTTTGCTTGTATTAGGATGCTCCGCCTTTCCCCAGGGTATATAATTGATATTAAGTTAATGAGATATGTAGGTAAACTTATACAAACAAAAACAAAACAATGAAATGGAAACAAAGTTTCCATAACCAAACAAAGTTAGGTTAGGTTAGTTAGGTTACCCTATAGTGTGCGGAGTGAGGGCGCGATTGACAAGACGCACAAGCTTGACATAGCTTGATGTTTGTATGCCTCCCCCGTCTTACCGCTCACATACCTCAGGCGGTGACTAGCACTTGCGCGCATACTGTACCTAAAACATTTTATAGCAAGAATTAGGTACCTGAAGATAACCGTAGCGTCTGCAGTTACTACGTTTGCCTTTATATACCTCAGTACCCTTTCAAAGTAATTTTACCTCTTCTTTTGCAACACAGTGATCTTTATTCGCATTGCTATACCTATGGTTCCTGTCAGAGGTAAAATAAGGTAAGGACTAAAATGATAGGGCTACGAACCCTACCTGATGATATTTTAATAAAATAATGCTCAGAGGATTCAAGATTCTTGCACCTATTTTCTACGTTGCTAGGCAGGTACCTACATCAATTTTATTTATTAGCTATAGCGTTTTAAACCCAATTAAGAGTATCTATAATATAGTCTAGCTGCTTATCTCATTATTTCCCGTGCAGATTATACTATGACAAACCGCAAAAGAATGAACCGCAGACAGCCGCTAGCTTCCTTTAGCTATTTTTATTTTCTTTTTTTAAATGCTGTAATAAAATCGGCTTGATGCTAATCTGGTAACAGCGTCATCTAGCGGGGAGTAATATTAGCTCCAATGAAGCTAGTGGGAACGGTTACATCGTCGGTTTATGATTGTTACTTCATCTACTCGGTAATAGATGGCAGTAGCAACACTAAATGTACCGACAAAAACTTTATTCTTCGTTGATTGTTGACTTTGCTTTCTTGTTGTTATTCTTTCTTACAAAAGTTTCGCAACTCTCAAAGTTGAATGCAAATTGAATGTTTACTTTTGGTACGAAATAAAATAAGTTAAGTTTAGTTAAAAATAAAGCATCTTTTGCTCGCTTTTTTTCAGTTGGAAAAATCTTTTTAGGTACCTACTTACTGTAATTACAAAATGAGATAAGACTAATCATTGATATGCCAGATCTTCAGACAAGCTTTTATTTAGTCCATAACAACTTTTGGTTGATGAAACTCGATTAAATATTTCAAAGTACCCACATAAATTAAAATAATTTAAATTTTATTCCACTATAAATCGCTACCTAAGTTGAGTATAAGCAGCCAGCTGTTATTGTAACAGGAAGTGCGTCGCGCGACCGGAAGCAGGTGCGTGTGAGTTCCGCTCAATACTGCACTGGTGCACATCCATACAAATGTAACACATACAGCTTTGAAAGACCTTATTTGTAGAAGCATATGGGACATAGTAGACTGTATGGACTGTGAAGGGGATGTGGTAAGCGGCAGGTCAAAGGGACACTTTCACTTGCTTCGTCAAATTTTGATGCATGAAAGTCGAAAATTTAAAGTTGTAATAATCGTTAGATGTGTGATTTAGGAGCTTTTAAAGTTAGCAATACCGATAAGTTGTTAACTGTGATAAATAAATGAGAATTTTATTCCAAACTTTTAAAATGAATATCATGATTGAATTGGTATTTGATGATAATCTTAGCGACTATGGGCCAATGGTCAATGCGCGGGCAGGCGAGCGAGTGGACATGTCCGAATATCGTTCGTTGAGTATTGATCAATATGAATGTGCTCATACTGCCTATGTATATAGGTATTAATTAGACTCAAAACTCAAACTTCAGAAAGGTCAGGTGCGTAGTACTCGCAACCGGCGTGCGTGTATGACCAGATGTATGAACGTAAACGAGGCAAAAGAAGTATGTAAGGATCGTAGCAGGTGGTGTTCTGTAGTTTCTGCCTACCCCCATGGGAAGAAGGCGGGCGTTAAGTATTAATGCATGCTTAAAACTCGAACTCAAAGCATATGTTCAATCAAACCAATTACAGGCACTTTTGAATTGTCAAGGAGTCGGTTAGTCAAAAAGATGAAGCTAGTTACGAACTCCAAAGCTTATTTATGTTTCTAAGGAGAAGTATGGGCAAAAACTCCATAGCTCCATAGCTCTAAGGCTCCGACGGTGTGATGCAATTTTAGTAGATCAATTTCCATGAACGTTTTCATAGAAATTTTTCTACAAGAGTCGCGTTGCGCTGTACGTCGTGACTGTTTGCGGGAGCCTTCATTGTAGAAAGGTACTTCACAAGGAATAGGTACTAGGTACCAGTAGATGTAAACTCAAAAAAAAAAAAAAACATGTCCCATACTGCAGGGCAAAGTCTTCTTTGCATTAAAAAATAGATACCCACCATAGATATATGAAAGAAGGAGATATGCCCGGTAGTTGAAAATGTATCAGAACCCGATGTCGCTAGGTTGGCCCCACCACCGCGCCACTACTACACATGTAGTTCAATAAAAGCAATAGATACAAAGTCGCGCACACACTTGCAATTCATAAATCAGAACATACTACACAATCAATTATAAACCTTAACTCGTCACACACAGCGTGCATTTACCATGCACCGTACAACTTACTCACACAAAAACATCTGGCGCTATTATTGTGTTGTGCAAAAAACAATTTATTTTACATATACGCTAGTGATTGACTAAATCGGAAAGTTATCGATACTTCCATTTATTACTGTACAAGAAAAATTTGGGGTCCTGAAAATAAAATAAAAAATGATATGTCCAGAAAGTATTATATATTTTAAATTAAAAAAAAATGTATATTAAAAAAAAAAAACACGAATCAATAAATTAAACCAATCCGGTTAAGTTGGTTTAGGCTGTGAAACCATAGGAATTGTTGAACCCTGTTATGATGTGTTTATTCACTGACCTGTAAAGTGGAGGTATTTGTTCAGTACTTGACGTACTCTTAATTTTGGGATTGCCCATTCAAAAAGCCTGCGAGTTTTCTTTAGAGGCTGGAACATTTCTGCCTTAAAGTGAATTGAGCATATGGTGCTACATTTTGTTGGGAACCAGTTAGGTGGCCTTCCTGTGGCATCAATCCATTATTTTTTTGTATTTGTATCTTTTGGGAAGCTAAAAAGGTACTTTATGAACTTTTTTATCATTTACATAATAAGTATCTTAAGCTATAGTCTATATAGTCTATAGGAACTAGTTGGCCGCTGAGACAGGGGTGAGGCGGCGGTTCGCAACGCACGTACTGAGTAATGCGCCCCCGCTCCTCCATCCCACCGCTCACATACCTAAGGCGCGATCAACTAGTTCCGCGCGGTCTATACTTCTTAACCTCACGATGAGTAAGCAGGTAGCAGGCAACAGGCGAATAGGCTTTTGTTATTAAAAAAAAAAACCCTTAGTTAAGAAATAGTTAAATATATGAAAACAAACACATGCCATACTCATGCATAACAAATAAATAGCATGAATATGTTGACTTATTTTAAGCAAAAATCACTAATATTTTATCTGAACCATACCGATTACTACAACGCATTCGAATCTTGTGGTGCATAGTTAAAGACTTTAGCGGAAGTAAAATACCAAAACCAAAAAAAAGTAAGGAAATAGCACGAAGATGCGATAATTTAAACCCAAAAACACTCCACCTAAACATTAATAAACTTACTTTACGACCGTTGGTTATGCATTTCTCAACTAGGTAAAATAATCAAAAACAGTAAAAAAGATTATTTTACATTCTCAAAGGTTTTCCAACCGTACTTAAACATCATCTTTTCAAGTGTTCCAACCGGGCTAAAACGGTTGACAAATTGAAAAATAAACTATAATAGCAATATAATATTCGCTGGGCAATCGACATTATTATCGATAGCCTACTTTAGTGGATCTTAACCTCATCACTATCTCGCCGCAAGACACAGCGGCTGTACTATGCGACGCTCCGCGTAAATAAAGTATCGTTTTGTTATTTTTACATTGCTTGTCCAGTCGCTTAGCGACATACTTAAGGTAGTGGTTAAGGAGCAATGTATTTGCTGCAAAAATAGTACAGCCGCTGCGATATTTGAAAACAAAAATAACGTAGTAAAAGCAAGAAATATTTTACGATTTGTTGTTTTTTATGATTTTAAAGATAAATACAGTAAAATACTTTTAATTACATATGGTAAGTGATTCCGTGAGATACGAAGTTTTTAATATCACTTCGGTTTTTGCAGGAAACCACTGAAGAACACGGCATTTTTATAATTTATCGTGACCACGGTCGAAAGCGTACTAGTTCGCGGAGACGGCCATTTGGCGAGTAAAGGCACAGCGTGCGCATAACGCGTGGACACAAACACGCCTCCATGCCACTTCTCCTGTTTTTTATATTTCTATGATACCCACACTCATTGCTCATTGTCAATTTCAGATTAATATAGTTTAATAATAATATCGTTTATTTATATAAATGGTGCAGATTTACAATAACCTATAACTTAAATTAACTAACTAAAAATTAACTTATATAAAATTAACAACGGAGACTAATTAAAACTAATATTAACTTAAAAGACTAAACATGTTTTATCTACAGACAGCGAGTAAATCCTCTATCTCACTGTATATACCAAGTAAAAATTGCAGAATAATCTTTTTACAGTCGTAATTATTTAATTTATAGATACTTAATTTCCTATTTAATTTATTGTACAAAAATGGGCCTAAAAATGTATAAAATCTGTTTACAAAGACATATTTAGAGGATGCATTTGACTCACATACAATATCATTGCGTCTCTTATTAGTACTTGCAATGTTATAGGAGAGCATGGTGTGCTGTTTTAATACCAAGTGCGATATGAAAAGCTGGCGAACAGTCAGATTATAGGGCTCTTTAGTCAACTGAGGCCGCTCGAACTTATCCCGCGGGAGGAGTTGACTAAATAATTAATTTTATTATTTTTCCTTTGTCAACTGATCCCACTTTAAAAAAAGATTATTATTTATATGTAAATATGTAGGTACATACGTGAACAAAATTGTTTGGGGAAAAAAGTGACACACTATGGCTTGGTTATACTGATATATACCTAAAAAAAACCGGCCAAGTGCGTGTCGGACCACGCACGATGAAGGTTTCCGTAGTTGGGATGAATTTATCTGAAGAACAAACTTGACATTGTAGTTGAAAAACATGTTCTCTCATACATTCCAACTGTAAATGTAAGTTTGTACTCACAATATTGATAGATTTACCATGTTATTTTAAGACCACAGACTTCTTATAGGTTTTCCTGTATATACTTTACCCGTTCGTGTTTGGGTAACAGAAATTCATATGTGTACCAAATTTCAACTTAATCGCTCCATTAGATTCGGAGCAAATTGGCTGTGACAGACGGACAGACAGAAAGCCAGACAGACAGACAGACAGACAGACAGACGAGTGATCCTATAAGGGTACCGTTTTTTCTTTTTGAGGTACGGAACCCTAAAAAGATTATTATTTATAAGTATGTAAATATGTGCATACGTGAACAAAATTCTTTGGGGCAAAAACTTACACAATATGGCTTGGTTATACTGATATATCAAAAAATAACAGTCGTTTGATTACTAAACAGAAAATTCAATGTAAATAAGTAGTGTCAAGATTTGAAGCGGCAGTAGTCGGTAGTAGTGCATCCTAACCTAACGGTATCGGACTTTCGTTCGAGAAGTCGCTAGTTCGATTTCCACCCATTATTGACTTGAACCAACTCCTAATACAAGCATTTGAAGTTTTGAAAAAAAAAAAAAACATTCTTGATTGTTATTTAGCTCTAACGGCCCGGCCACGAATTTGGCGGCGGCGGCAGCGTCAGCGGTTTTCCTAATTCATTGCGTGTGATCCCAACTAGCCACTGTGCGTTGCGCGTCTTGCAATAAACAGATAAAACGCTTGCCGCGCCGCAATTCGCACAAGGTCGTGAATGGGCCGTAACACTTTTTTCGTGTCAGTACAAATCATAAAATGGGATCAGTTGCCCGATTCCAAACATTCATTAGGTCAACTCGTCCCGCGGGATAAGTTCAAGCGACCTCAGTTGCCTAAAGAGCCGACTATAGGTACCTGGGTTTCACACGGTTATTACTTTGACCGAAAGGTCTAGGGTAATTTTCACAAGTTGCGGTATTTCCCCTATTCATAAAAGCCAGAGTAAAGGAATAACCCTTATTTTCCTGTCATATAACGGGTTTGTCCTATTTATAGTCGATATGCAATCACCTACAGTTACTAACGTAAATTAATCATGAATTTTCCTTTGGATATTTCCGAATTCGTTTATTTTAGGTATCAGTAGGTATTTATTACAGCTTATCGGATTTCCTTTACACCTACATTATCCTATGTTTCGATGTTTGTTACTCAATCACGCAAAAACGAATGAACGGATTTGGATGAAATTTGGCACGTCTATAGTTTATAACATGGATTAACACTAAGATACTTTTTATACCGATATTTCCACGGGATCGAGACATATGCGGGTGAAACCGTGGGGCACTGGTAGTATTTGTTGTATAAACTATTCCTGCTGAAAAATATCATAAACTTGAACTTTTCATTGTATTCAGTAACTTGACAGTTCGAAGCAAAATAATGTTTGTTTTTAACGGGAGGTTATCCGAATTTTACCTGTTTTAGAATCAATTTTAAATGGTCAAATTATTGTATTAAGGTTCTGAAAAAAATATATGCCATAGATACATCCTTGCTTGAGGGAAATTAACGGTTCAAAACACGATAAGTTGTAATTTCCTCGATGAAAAAAAAATCCAAAACATGGTCGATTTCAAAACCATTTTCCGTTTCATTTCCTAATTACAGCATAAAATTATATGAAAATTGCATGTACCATTAGGTAATCGTATTTCAGAGGGAATTTGACGGTTGGATTTTTGAGTTTAATAGATTTTTTTTAAATAAACTCAAAATTAGTCAATTTGGCTTAATCCGCTCGCGGTCAGAGTCCTGCGGGACGTCATCGAGGTTGGACCTGTGTCAAAATTTTTAAAAATTCGCTCTCCCTGCTGTTGTTCAAAAAAATTCAAACAAAAGACGAACACATTATATATGAAATTGCGACAGCTCAGAAAAAATATCTCGTAATTATATTATAGTTTTAATTCATAATATTGTTTTCGAAAATGTGATTATTTATATGTGGTATGATGACGTTTAATTGTCATCTTACGATAGTGCTAAGACACATTGCAAATTATTATCGATAAAATTATAGTCAAGCGCGAGTAGTTTATAATTTTTTATCGTGGTCCTTTATGAAGAAGTTTTAAAACACATTTTTCTAAGATTTTTCATCAGATTCATCCACATTAGTATTTTCACTCTCCATCGAACTGTCTTCACTACTAGTCTACTACCATATCCTACATAAATTACACATAATATAAATACAATGTGTCCGGTTGTCGGTTGGATACTAATAATAATCAACTTTCACTCTGGCAACAACAGTGAAAATTAGAAAAAAATTAAAATGTGCGGTCGGGGACCACCGTCAGGAATGAAGTTCCTTATAACGTATGATTTAAAACACAAACACAAAATTTTCACATCCACCATCTTGAATTTTCATTTTGACTTCACTACCGGCTTTGGCTCCCTCGAAAACCATAAAAACGACACCCCATGATCAGTTTTGAGTACAAAAAGTCACAGTATACAATAAAATATCGTGTTCTATACATTCGAAAAATAGCGCTTTGTGAACGTAGCCATGGCTAGGCGGTAACCGTATCACTCAGTGCCCATGTTCGAAAGCAAGTTCGTCGATGACGTATCCTATTGTCGGTTTGAAACTTTTAACATATTGACACTTGCACTTTTGTTTAGGTAAATAGTCCTATGGGACGCCAATCCCACATGAGCGGGGCCGGTTAGACAATATACTAAATTAATTTTGATGTCGTAGAATAGTAGATTCGATAAATTATAGCTGTAGCAGTAGGTACATCCCTTGATAATAAAGTACGGCAATTGTTCCTTCATATGTAGTTGTCAATAATTACTGATCTTCATGAGCAGTGGTCAACATCAAAAACAAAAGAATATGTTTGCAGCATAAGCAAAACAGTACGACCATTTTTAGCCCATTCTAAGAAAAAAATTTTTTTTATTCAGTCACTAAAGGGGTTATAGGGGATGCAAGTTAGACACACAATATACTAAAACAACAGCCACATTTTATAAAACTTTCCTTTACAGTACGTTTGTAGTTGTGGTCTCTCTCAGTAGCCAAAATACACAGAGAGTTAGGACTGGTGACGCGGGAGCAAGCGATCGACGACGAAGCAGCTTGTCCTGAGGTCGAAACGCGCAGCCTTCAGTAGCAATTTCCCACTGCTTGCGAAGTTTTTCGTTTTTAGTGGATAAATAAACAAACGCTTGTTCGTGTCGTTCCTGCATAGGAACGACACGAACAGGAGTAATACCTAATGGCATAACACGAATACACTGAGTGATTCTTACAAATTATTTCTGACGAACCCGGCTATCGCTAAAAAATATAACAGTAGATTGTACACACGGGATTTCTCATTAACTGTCAGCTAACCATTAATAATAGGTCTTTACCTATGAAATTGCCGTTTTGTATGAAAAAATTTAAACGAATTTTTTTCATGCATTTTTTATTTGTATTAATCGAAGTAATCACCCATGCAATCAATGCATCTTTGCCAACGCAGTGGCAGCTTATTGATGCCCTTCTTAAAGAAATCAGCTGGACGGGAGGCAACAAATTCTTCAAAGGAATTTTGTACTGCCTTTCGGGTATTGAATTTTTTTCCCGCCAAGAAGTTATCCAAATTCTGGAAAAAGTAGTAGTCTGTAGGCGCAAGGTCTGGTGATTAGGGCGGATGACGGAGAGCTTCCAACCCCAGTTCTTGCAACTTGGAGACCGTCTGCTGTGCAGTATGAGGTCGCGTGTTGTCGTGCAGGAGCAGCGGAGACGAGCGATTGACCAATGCTGGTTGGAGATGTGCCACCTTCTCCATCATTGTGTTCAGTTCTTCACAGTACACATCTGAAGTAATGCTCACCCCGTTTGGTAAGAAGCTGTGATGAATCACACCGGCGCTAGACCACCAAACAGTGACCATCACTTTTCTAGGGGTAAGTTTTCGTTTAGGGCATTCTTTAGGTGCTGAACCAGGATCCAACCAACTTGCTGATTGCGGTTATCAAACAGAATCCATTTTTTATCGCAGGTAACGATGCGGTTCAAAATTCCTTCATTTGTGTGTCTGTTGAGCAGTGCAAGGCACGTCTCGACGCGTACTTCGCGCTGGCGATCATTGAGTTCGTGGGGCACCCATTTGTCAAGCTTTTTTACCTTGCCAATTTGACGCAAATGGACCAATATTGTTTTGACGCTAATGTCGAAAGCTGCTGCTAATTCAGCCGTAGATTGTGTATCATCAGCTTCCACAATCGCCTTTAATTCGTCATTGTCGACCAAAGTCTTCGGACGACCGCGAGGTTCATTTTTCAGGTCGAAATTTCCAGAACGGAAGCGAGCAAACCAATAACAAGTGGTGCGTTGGTTTGTAGTGTTAGCTCCGTAAACGTCGTTGATGTTGCGTGCCGCTTGTGTCGCGTTGCTGCCACGACGGTACTCATATTCCATAATTACTCGATTTTTTAACGTATCCATGATGACGAAAAAGATTGAAATGCGATGAAAATGCAACACTAATCAATAAACAAATGACTACTTTTGGAAAAAAAAAAAACATGTTTTTAAAATAAAATTAATTTGAAATTAGAATTCTTAGCCAAACAAAAATTATTTTGATTTGAAATGGCCAGTACTGCAGAACGGCAATTTCATAGGTAAATACCTAATATTTATTTTTATTATAGATATAGATGGTATAAGAGGCCTAAACTTTATGTTTTCTGTGAACGTTATGCGAACAATCAAATAACAGTAGGTATATAACAAAATATAAAAAAAATAATCGAAAAAAATATAACAGTTGAGAATCAAACTTTTAACAACGGGTTTGCAAAGCAGTCGTCGAACCGTTAAGCTATTTGGTTTGATGAAAGTTTACTAAAATAGCCGTTTAAAGGTTCAATCTGTAACTATCTGCTATATTCGTTTCCTACTCAGCCCAATGAATTAATGGAATAATTCGCTTTTACATTGTGTTTTAATGTCACTTATATCGTCGTAGACAACGACCGATACCGATTATCAGCATTCTCCTGCCCTTATCCCAATTTTTTTTGGGGTCGATGCAACTTGTTTTTATCTTCCATACTTCTCTATTAGTCGTCATCTCGATAGTCATTCCCTTTCTAGCCACATCATCTTTCACACAGATCATCCATCGTTTCTTTGGTATTCCCTTACTCGTATAGTCATCCAGATTCATAATCAAAACATTCCAGACGACATTTTCTGCATTTCTCCGCATCACATGCCCATACCATGATAACCGATTTCCACACACGCCGATACCGATATCGGCACGATATCTACCGGCGAAGACAGTGCGGGGTGAGAGTAGCGGGCATTCTTTCAATTGAACAAACTTATTCAAACTGCCGCCGACTTAGTAGTGTGGTTGTTTGTCGTGTCGCGATGGTTATCGATATTCACCAATATCATGGGGCTGATAATAATTGTACCTATTGTTATCGAATCGTGTTGGTGTAGTTATCTGATAATGTGAAAACAAAACGACATTTTATGTAATAATCTTAGTTCACTCCACCGTAGACACCATAAAATGTAAACCTAAGGAAAAAAAATCGACCTAAGAAAAACTAATTAAGTTGATCAACTGCAAATATTTTACACTGTAGCATAGATTTTCCGCAAAATCGTCGGCAGCGCGTCGTAAATAAACACGTCGCGCTACATTTGGGGGAGGCGGAGGTAGCGTTTCAAAGGCCGACAGGCCCGAACAACCTGCCGTTAAGTAGTTTCGCTAATTCTGTTTTTCACCTCATTTCCTTTTTATTGTCAGGAACTTATATCCCTTCAACTGTCAAGTTACTGAATACGAATTATGAACTAGCTTTTGTTCGCTATTTCGCCCGGGTGATGGTCGGAAATTCTCTCACGGGAAAGTACCTGCAACCGGTATAAAAAAAAATATTGTGTCTCCTAACCCAGATCATGGTCTACCTGTGTGCTAAATTTCATCGAAACTCGTTCAGCCGTTCGAAAGGTAACAGATAGACAGAGTTATTTTCGCATTTATAACATTAACAAGCCGTGTGGCCGATGGGACTTTCCATCGGCAAAAGCAACAACAGAATTTTCAAAAATCGTTCCTTAGTGTTGACTTTCGTTACATAGGGAACTCTTGTGCAAAGTTGCTTGCTAAGACGCAGCGGTTTAGACTATGCCTTGTCTGTCAGAGAATGAATGAATCAGTCTCATCAGATGATGAGACAAGCAAGCATTCAGAAGCAAGCAAGCCAAACATCGTTCCCAAGCAGACAGATGCCCTTTTCCCAACTATAGATGTTGGAGTCGACTAACGTCGTCGTCGTCATCGTCTTTCGCAGTCGTGTAACTGGATGCAGCTGAATACCAATTCTACATGGATCGACTGCCTATCTGACCCTAACAACCCAGTTACTGGGGTAATACTGGTTGTCAGACGACCCGTTACAGCTGTCAAAGATCCAAGAATGACAGCCGGGACCAACGGTTTAACGTGCTTTCCGAGGCACAGGGGGTCTCGGTATGTAAAGATGGTCATCCATCCATGGACCGACCGCTGTAAGCGTAGCATAACCTGATCAATCGACCCGTGCGGCTGTTACTACTTAGCCACGAGCTCCAAATCAATTTATGATTTTTTATTAACATTGGTTCCTGACTGGCCAATATCAAGAAGGCATGACGAGCTCATTTCAAGTTCGTTTCGATGTCCTTCGTGGATACACAAGCGAGATGCTAAGTCATTTCATAAACATCCACAACTAGTCTCTAGGGGACGTTTACGGGCTGATATAAACAACAAAATAAGTAGAAGGGTAAAGGAATGGACTCGATATGAGCTCGAAAGATCGCTAAACTGTGTTGTAGTCTATCGATACAGGATACTTCGCTGGCTAAAATGGTTCGTTATACCTCGGACCCTTTCGATAAAACCACTTCGCTTTATCCTATCGGGGATCAACTACTGAACAAAGATTTCTTTCATAAAGAGATAGATAAAATACACGCTATCAGCATCTATACTACATAAAAGATAGCTTGATCTCTGCGACATATGTCAAGCTGACATTCCTAGGGTGTCCGGATATAAAAAAATTGTCTATAGAAATTATCGACGTTTCTTACTATTATCGATGCTAATGTAACATACTCGTATATCAATCTGCCTAGCCTTATCCCAACTACGTTGGGGTCGGCTTCCAGTCTAACCGGATGCAGCTGAATACCATTATTTTACATGGAGCGACTGCCTATCTGACCTCCACAACCCAGTAACTGGGTAATATGATAACACTTGGTAAGACTGCTTGTCAGACTTTCGGGCTTCTGACGACCCGTAACGACTGTCAAAGATCCACGAATGACAGCCGGGACCAACGGCTTAACGTGCTTTCCGAGGCACGGAGGAGTCTCGGTATGTAAAGATGGTCACCCATCCATGGACCAACCCCGGCAAGCGTAGCTTAACCTGATGGATCGACCCGTGCGGCTGTTATTACTTAGCCACGAGCTCCTCGTAATGTAACATACTCGTATAATTGGGTTTAATTGAATTACAAACGTTACTAAATTAAACGAATGTTATAATATAAAATACATTTATTCTCTTAAAGGAGTAGGTACAGCCCAAATGTTACATGAGTAGGTGAGAAATTGGATTTTATTTACTCACTATTATTTTAGATCAAATAAATATGTACAAATGTAAATAATGTTGTAATATTAAAATATACAATAAAATTAAAAGATAAATTAGTTTTAAATTAAGTTTTATTTAAAATATCGATAGCTTATAGTCTGTGGTCACGATGATTCATCGCCCATCACTAATTTGGTCAGCATGCCCATAAAGTATGACATTGACAGGTACTGTCTGTACTATTATGAAATTCAGGACTTCATAGGCGTGTTTTTACTGACAGCTGTCGCAGAGATCAAGCTATATTTTATGAAGTATAGTGTGTTATTTAGTAAGGAACAGGCAATCTCCTATATTCAAATTCAGAGACAGTGACCATTATTATTTTAATATGGAAACAAATAGGCATTATAAATCTATCTAGTCTATTTCATATTGTGGCAAGCAAAGCCGATGTCGACCATTCTGCCAATGTCAAAAGTGAAATGGAAATCAAGTGTGCATTGAGCATTGTCATGGAAGGGAAAAGAAAGGGTCAATTTCTTTTTCATTACATTTATGACATTGACAATTGACGCATGTCATCGCTGTCGTTGAAAGATTTCATTTACAAAGGCAGAGACCAAAGAGAATAATACTTATAACAACTTTTACGTTTATAAGGAATGATATACACAATTCCTACAAAGAGGTTTTGTAAAATTCTACTGTTGGAGAAGCAAATCCTATCTGAAGGTTGCCCATCTTTATGATAAGAGTGAAAATGGAGCCTCTAGTGTAATGCTAATGACAAATGCGCGTTCTATATGATGTTTTTCATCACTCTTGCGAAGAAAAAAGTAGGTATACCTAGATAGGAAACATGAAATTATCTATCTATAGGTATAAATAAAAAGAGAAGTCCTGACTGACTGACTGACTCATCAACGCCCAGCCCAAACCATTGGACCTAGAAAGTTGAAATTTTGCACAGAGGTTCCCTTTTTATAATGTAGACAAGGAAAAAGAAAGGATTTTTTTTCTCATGAGATATTTTCCGACTTACAAGCGGGCGGAGCCGCGCGGGAAGTGCTAGTTTTTTATTAAATATTTTGTAGGTCCCAATATAGGTTGCATCAGAATAGATGGGCCGGGATCGTCACACAGTGGATGCCTGAAGAAGGGCGTCGTCACCGAGGCAGGCCTAAGAAACGCTGGCGTGACGATTTGGACTCGTTCTTAACTGATTGGTTGGAGAAGACACAACGTCCAAAAACCTAGGGAGAAGGGAGACCTTTGCCCAGCTGTAGGACAACATAGGTTAACTTAAAAAAATATGTACGTAGGTATTTGTAAAGACGTTCGGATTCCTTTATCAGCGCGCCGTGCATTTCGCAGGTTGAAGGACAAGTACTGGCGAAGCCGCCAAACAGTCTGTAAGTATTAAAGAACACAAATGACGTACGCCAGCACATCAAGCTACTACAATCTGTCAAATTTCTTTAATAGATTTTCATCTTTATCGCTAAAGCATTAGGTTCAAGGTTGATTGGGAAAAATTGACAGTTTCGGGTGGCTTGGCCTGCTGGTGTCTGTACATAAATAATTTGACGAAATATATATCATACTTTAATTAGGGCTAATTTTTCAATCGTCAGATTACTTTTATTTATGGAATAAATATGGCGGTTTGACAGCTTATGTATAGAAAATAATGTCAAACTGTCATAGCTGAGAACAACTATGAATAACTATGATGAACTATGAATATATGAATTTAGTACTATTGAAAAATGAGCCCTTAGTTAGATAGTTTATACTTTATAAATATCATAAGAGGCAAAAGACATAAAAGGCATTAACGCTCTTTACTGAGATTTCAAAAAATTTGTCTCTGACTCATCGTACTTAATCATCATCAACAGCCCGACTTGCGCGACATGCGCGCTGTTTTTTGAAATCTCAGCAAAGAAACGCTTTTTGCTGAGATTTCAAAAAATAGCACGCGTCTCTGACTCTTCATAATCATCATCAACAGAACAAATTGCGCGACATGCGCGCTGTTTTTTGAAATCTCAGCGAACAGCGTTTCTTTGCTGAGATTTCAAAAAATAGCGCGCATCTCAGCTATTTCAAAATAAATGCTTCCGTAGAGCTAGGCGTATAAGGGGCTTGTTGGCTAAGTAATAATAGCCGCACGGGTCGATCGATCAGGTTAAGCTACGCTTGCAGCGGTTGGCCCGTGGGTGGGTGACCATCTTTACATATCGAGATACCTCCGTGCGTCGGAAAGTACGTTTTAAGCCGTTGGTCCCGGCTGTCATTCGTGGATATTTGGCAGTCGTTACGGGTCGTCAGAAGCCCGAAAGTCTGAGAACTAGACTTACCAAGGGGTACCGTATTACTCAATAACTGGGTTGTGGAGGTCAGAAGCTGTCGCTCCATGTAAAAAACTGGTATTCAGCTACATCTGGTTAGACTGGAAGCCGATCCCAACATAGTTGGGAAGAAGCTGTAGGCCTAGTTAGTTCACAAATGAATATGTTTCACTTTGATCTCTGTTACAATGTTGCTAACTGTCTAGGCAAACCGGCCGTCGTACCTCGGAGCTTCTCTAAATAACAGTTCAGCAAACAATTGAGTGACAAGAAGGCTGAACCCGGCCCAATGCTGTATTATTAATATCAAGCAGTTCTATCCACATTTGAAATGATACCCCTTTGAATAGTGGTTACACTGTCAGTACAGAATCACTGGTGTAGGTCGCAAATTGTATACAAACTGTTTCATTTTAATACAGGGACCTCATTCAATACGGTTGTATTCAGACATGAATTATGGGTGAAGTCTGTGGTTGTACCATTTAGATTGCTCGTGGAGCCTAGAAAAATTTCTATTTGGATAATGACATTCGTTTCAAGGTGCATTAGGTTTAGATACCTACTAGAAAAGCCTTAAAGACAGACGCAACGCGATGGTACGACGCGATGCTGGTAGAACAATTTCCATGACATTTTCATGATAATTGTTCTATTGGAGTCGCGTCTGCGGGTGCCTTAATTTCCCAAAGGTACACGAGTCTGTATAGCAATAAAATCTAGCCACATATGCAAATAATATGCTCTCAAAACGGTGAAGGAAAACATCGTGAGGAAACCGGCATGTCCTAGAAAAATTCGAAGACATGTGACATCTACCAATTCGAACTGGGCCCGCGTGGTGGATTATAGCCCACTCCCTGTCACAGAGAGGAGGCCTGTGTCCCAGCAGTGGGAGTATTATAGGCTGATACCTATGTGTGATGGAACATATGCACACATATACATACATACATACCTACATACATAGCTTGTTAAAATAATAACCCTCTATTGGTTTGCCGTAGTCGGGTAAAAATAAAATATCGTTTTGATAATAATGCTACTTGCTACTGCTGCTACTGCTTCTTTCTTCTTACTGTAGGCGTAAACCTTACAATAAATCATGACAGTGATCGATCATGGCAAGTGGCTATAATCACCACACTTGGTTTGGTGATCACCAATTAATCTCAATCAGCCTAGCCTTTTCCCAACTATGTTGGGGTCAGCATCCAGTCTAGCCGGATGCAGATGAATACCAGTATTTACATGGAGCGACTCTCTGACCTCCAAAACCTAGTAACTGGGTAACACGATACCCCTTGGTAAGACTGGTTGTCAGACTTTTGGGCTTCTGACTACCCGTAACGACTGTCTAAGATCTACGAATGACAGCCGGTACCAACGGCTTAACGTGCTTTCCGAGGCAAGGAGAGGTCTCGATATTTAATGGACCATCAACAAACCAACCGTGGCAAGAGTAGCTTAACCTTCGATCGATCGACCCGTGCGGCTGTTATCATTTAGTCACGAGCTCCTCGAGCTGGTGATCACGGTTTATATTATTAGTAACTGATAAAAATGCTTGGCTCAATGCTGGTCCTGCTCCACAACCACAAATAATTAATTAACATTTGAAGATACTGTTAGAGCTGCTGAAGATTGTAAGACTATCATTGCATTGTATAGACTCAATCTCCTTTGTATTATATAATTGCATAGCACATGTGTGAGTACTATGTACATACTCTAAAGCTACCATTTACTGGGTACGTCTTTGTTTGACTTGAATGTGCCCTGGCGGCTGAGAGTATGTGATGCTCACTTTAATGTCTCGCTGATGGTGGCGCGTGTTGGATCATTTAGCTAATCCATGCGTCAGGTTCGAGAACAAGCGCTGTCAGTGAAGGCTGGTCATACCTTAGCGGCCACGGCTTATTTTAATTTAATTTAAATATTTGAATTGTTTTTTTTTAAGGACGCTTTTAACGTTCTGCATCGTTCTCACATGTAACATTTCAACATGAATGATGTAACCATTATTTTGTAACCATATCTTGATTTAAAAGAGTGTCCGTGGAGTTTCTTGCCCGTTCTTCTCTATAGAGATCTACTACGCTTTGGAATGGGCAACTAGCTTCAATCTTTCTGACTGACCGACCCATTGACAATTCAAAAGTGCCTGTAATTGGTTTAATTGAAATAAATGCTTTGAGTTTGAGTTGAGTACCTACAGTTTGTAAGATGTAGAGCATTCGCTTGTCATATTTTTTTGCGTTAAATGGCCAACTTTGGCGGTCTTGTTCTGAGAAACTGAAAGACTTAGATAACTTTGACTTATTGAGTTGTGGAGAATAGTTATTAGTATAGTACATAGCACCCTCGCTTTCGCATTTTTTCTTATCTATTTATAATATAAAGCCAAAGTTCCGAAGCAAGTTTCTCATAAAACGCGCGACGGCACATTTTTGAGCTCGTAGATTAAACTATTTACATAAGAAAATTAAATGAAAAAAATATAATAACATCTCTTCACACCGTGTAATTTTAAAATGCCTCGGTTTATAGTGGTTTAGTCCATAGCGGCCTCAGAGTTTTGAAATACGTAGGTATGGGATATCTATAAAAAAAATCTCATTTCAAACCATAAAACTACTTAAAACGCTCAGAATAAACGTATTCATAACAAATTAAAACTTGATAATTAAAAAAAAAAAAATACACGTACCTAATTACAACTGCCAAATTGTTACATAATGTGATGCATGCTTCATTACATCTAAATTGTCAAAACGCAATTTAGTGATTGGCCTCTTAACAACACTGAATAGGCTTTCCTTTTTTCAATTCAACCAGGAATAAAAGTTAGAATATTATTTTAGGAATTTCAAACCATGAACTTTTACAAGAGAGACGAAAAATGCCTTTCCTCGCAGCATAAAAACGTGATTCCTACTACGTTACCAAAAATCTCGAGCAAAAAACGTTATCACGTAACGACCGTAAGTTATTTTTATTTTATGCAACCCCGAGCCGTTTGTCATGTCGAGCCTGTAATTATGCAATTTGCTCGAATTTACAATCGATCAGAAATTGTTCACAAAAAATACTTTATAATAGGTTTTTAATCCGACGCTGCGTTCCAACTAAATCGTTTTGCAGTTAACGAGGATGTATTCGATACTGAATCGAAATTAGGTTTGTTTGGCGTGTAAAAATAAAAAATAAAGTGGTTTAGTTAATTTTGCTTTATGGTCGTGGTGTAAGGATTTTTCTGAGAGTGGAATAGGGATTCTACATTACTCAGAAAATATAGCACAAACGTTGGCAGCTCGTTGTGCCACAACGAGCTTTCAATTCAATTCAATTTCTTTAATTCAGACTAATGTGTCCAATACATGAAAAAGAACTTAAAAATAAATGTTAGTACAGCTTTAGAAGAATTCTTTAAAGCCGAAATCGATCTCAAACTCATTAGAACCCGATTTTTCTAACTGTACGTCTGTCAACGTCAAAATATTTCAGTGATACCAACATAATGAATAATATGACACAACTGTTCAGACGACGAGTGTATAGACCGTACTAAACTTCCTACAAAATAATGGGTCCCTTTTGACAGCCCATATCGTTTCTTATGCCAAAGAGAGACAAACAAAGCGGGACAAAAAGGGGCACCCTCATGTCAAATCGGACTTCTTAGATTGACCAAACTTTAAGAGGCGTCGACGGGGCGCTGAGGAGGTAAGCGGACGGGTGAATTCAATACTGACAACTTACGATTTTGACAGCTACAAGCGCACAGTTAGAAAGGTCGATTTATATTATACTGCCAGGCAGTAAGTTTCCACGATTTTAAGCGCAATATTCTAGCTGATTAAAAGATTTTTTAGTGTTAGGCTATTCACCCGAATTTCACATTGTGAAAATGCTAATCTTTCAGATTTCAAAGAGAAAATGTAGGTATATTGTTTCCATACTACGTTTGTTTTTGTTGCTTGTCTTAGCAAATCTAAGGAGATGACCTTAGATTTGCGTAATAACATAATTTCTCATTTACCTGCCTGTACCTACTTTAGTAGCCCAAGTAATCCCTCAAGGTTTTACCTGCAATAAAGTTTACATTTAGAACTTAATTTATTACTTAGCTCATAGAAAAACAAATGAGCGTGCAGGAAAATATAAAACCTTGCAGCTTAAGTTATAAATAGTGCTGACATTATGTCCTAAGTTTGAAGTACCTACATAGCTATTGCAACTTAAAAGCGTACTTAATCATAACTTTGACGTCTATTTATTACTTATTGTACTTTGTAAATGTACATATGTGCAAATATCCTTAATAAATATTCATTCTAATAGTATTATTGACTTCTTCGTTGGTCTAGTGGTCGCAAGCGCTACTGCTAAACATGAGGTCCTGGGTTCGATTCCCGGGTCGCGCAAAGTGTTATTGCTGGTTTTTCTATCTGGAATTTCTCAATAGCAGCCCGAACTATAGATTTGTGTCCGGTTGATGGTAATAGGCTCGCCCCCTATTACATGAGCTTTAACTGGAGAAATGTGGGTGTATTATAGGTAGGTACAACTTTGCCCAATTCTTCGGGAATATAATGCCAGATAAGTTATAGTAATATTCTAAAACTATACGGTTGCATGTACTTAGCGGCATTTAGGTATTTATTGGATTAAAATTAAATAACAGTTTTCGGCTTATGAATATGGAAAACGCCAGAAGTCTTCTTTAAAGGGGATGCGCTGTGGTAGCCCGCGAAATATTTTTTTTGGGTTTATTTGCAATTCGCAGGTCCGTGTCAGGTTGTATCTTGATCAAAATATGATACGCGGGAATAAAACATATGTATTTATATAATTTTAACCATGAAAATCATCAATTCATCTCTATAAGTTAGAATTTGTGCAGAGTCGTTAGATTTCGTTCGTTCGACGAATCTGCACGAAATCTAACTTACATAGATGTATTGATGATTTTCATGGTTAAAATTATATAAATACATATGTTTTATTCCCGCGTATCATATTTTGATCAAGATACAACCTGACACGGACCTGCAAATTGCATAAAACGCAAGAAAATTTGAATTTCGCGGGCTACTACAGCGCAGCCTCCTTAAGAACAAAAAAAAACATATAGGTACATAAGTTTTTGCTAATTAACTGCATTATTATATTAATATATTTGAACTAACCTAATTCAAATGTAGACCTAAATGACATTCGGTAATTTTGTTTAGATAAATCAAAGCCTCCGTTTCTTTAAATGCCTAATTTTTTATTTGATCAAACAATCACATAATTTTTAAATCTCAGTGGACCGAATCCACTGACAGTACATCGAGATTCGAGCCTCACAGTCAAACCTCGCCCGCGGCACTCAAACCCCAGTCGATAGGGACCAGCAGACATCCAGCTACGACACTACAATTAGGATCAGCGGCTATAACAACGCACAAATTATACATCTTCCTACAAAACATTGGGTTGTTACAGAAACTATTTAATTATGAAATTATTCTGAATACTTTACCTATTATGTTTTTAGAGAGAAGCGATTGTGTTTTGTTTTCTTAAATGGTAGATAAAGATTTGGCTCGTGGCTAAGTAATAACAGCCGCACGGGTCGATTTATCAGGTTAAGGTACGCTTGCTGCGGTTGGTCCGTGGTCCGTGGTAACCATTTTTACATACCGAGTCCCCTCCGTGCCTCGGAAAGCACGTTAAGCGTTGGTCCCGGCTGTCATTCTTATATCTTTGACAGTCGTTACGGGTTGTCAGAAGCCCGAAACTCTGACAACCAGTCATACCACGGGGTATCTTATTACCCAGTAACGGGGTTATGGAGGTCAGATAGGCAGTCGCTCCATGTAAAGTAGTGGTATTCAGTTGCATCCAGTTAGACTGGAAGCCGACCCCAATATAGTTGGGAAAAGGCTAGGCAGATGATGATGACAGACAACGCACAACCAAAACCAAGAAGAGAATAAAGAGAGAGAGAGGTCTAGAAGCATGAAATATTGTACATTAGCTCCTTATTCTAACGAAAGTGAGCAGAAAAGAAAAAGGGGTTAAGTAGGGTATGAAAGTTTGTATGGAAGTTCGAAATTTCTGTCGATGGAAAATCCCATGGGGATCAGACAAATGGCTTACATAATCAGCCTATAATGTTCCTACTGCTGGGACACAGGCCTCCTCTCTGTGAGAGTGGGTCGTAAAAAACCATGCGGGCCTAGTGCGGGTTGGTAGATGTCACATGGCTTCGAATTTTTGGTTCTAGAACATTCCGGTTTCCTCACGATGTTTTCCTTCACTGTTTTGAGAGCAGTGGTGATGAATTACATATGATTATCATAATACGCTTCCACTAGACCATTCCTAGACAATTGTTGGAACAGAACCGATCTTTGGATGAACTGCATTTTGTTCGGTTACAAAATATTAAGGTTTGTTATGTGTGTTGAAGTGGAATATTATAGAATAGAATAAATAAATAAATGCATTATATTCTATTCTATTCGGTTACAAAATGCTATGGTTTGTTACGTGTGTCAGCACTGTACACGAATAAAACTCCAAACTGCTTTTTTAACAGAACTTTTTTATTAAAATATGAATGGGTCTTACACTATTAGCGGTAACAAAACCATAGCGCGAATTTAAACAGATGAACGCCATCTAGGGAGCTATGCGGAACTAAAACTTTAACTAAGTGTGAAGTAATAAAAAAATTTGCTTATTTGTCATTGCTACACTAATATGTAATGAGTATAGAATACAAAATAAATATTATAGTGTATTTTACTCTCTGGCATGATACAATTAAACATTCCGCCCACCAAAGGATTTGTCCTTTTAATGCTTTTAAAATAACGTTAATGGCTCTAAAAAAGACTAAGGTAAACCCTGCATGTTACGAAAAGTAAAACAAAACATTAGTTCGAGTAGACCGCCCACCGTTAAGACTGGGCGCTAAAACTAAACAACATAAGAATCACAATATATATAAGGAAAACTAATTCATCTGTTAAGGATTAACATGACATGCTCAAAATAGATACTTTATTTAATGGACGTTTTATTAGTCCATTCTTCGTTTTCAGTGTAAGCACTCTTGTAATTCCGTCTTGACCCGGGTGCTTTTGGACAACTCTACCTAACAGCCACTTTGTTGGCGGTAAGTTGTGATCTTTAACAACCACAATGTCATCTATCTCTATATCCGGTTTTTTGTTTTTTGTCCACTTGTATCGTTGGTTGAGACCAACCAAATATTCCTCTGACCACTTTTTCCAGAAGTCATTCACCATTTTCTGTGTCATCTTCCATCTTTGAATTCCGGTTACATGAATGTCTGATAGATCCTCATCTGGAATGGCTACCAATTGCTCTCCAATTAAAAAGTGGCCCGGAGTTAACGGCTGTGGGTCGGTTGGATCCTCACTCAAATATGAAATTGGGCGGGAATTAAGACACGCCTCTATCTGGCTTAAAACAGTTGATAATTCCTCAAAAGTAAGAGTAGAATCTCCGATCACTCTCTTCAAATGTGACTTAGCAGATTTCACGCTCGCTTCCCATAGTCCACCGAAGTTAGGGGCGTGTGGGGGAATAAAATGCCAAGTGGTTCCATCATTGGCTAATATTTGGGCAATTTCTGTGGGAAGCTTTGATTTTGCATTATTCAACATCTCCTTTAGCTCTCTATCGGCTCCCACAAAATTGGTCCCATTATCACTATATAAATCAACACACTGGCCTCGTCGTGAGACAAATCGACGAAATGCGGCCATAAACCCTTTTGAAGTTAAGTCCGATACCGCCTCGATGTGTACAGCTCTCGTCGACATGCATATAAAAATGCATATATATCCCTTATACGACTTTGAACCTCTTCCAGGTGAAAATCTAATGTTGACAAATCCAGTGAAATCAACGCCAGAAGTCTTAAAGGCTCTCGAAGGCTTCAGTCTGATTTTTGGTAACTGACCCATGAGCTGTTGATTATTCTGACGCGAATATCTTATACATTTGATACATTCTCGGTAGTATTTTTTGACCCGCTCTCTGGCTCGAATTATCCAATATTTGGATCGTAAATAATTTAACATAGTTTGTGGGCCTCCGTGCATAGTTTTATAATGAGCTTCAATTATTAATAGCTTGGTCAGGTGGCTATGACTAGGCAAAATAACGGGGTGCTTTGTATCGAAACTGACTTCGGACTCTTTAATGCGACCACCAACTCTTAACACCTCATTCTCATCGACAATGGGGTAAAGCGTTCGTAGTGAACTCTTGTTATGAATCGATTTTTGAGACTTTAACTGCTGTATCTCTTTGTTAAAGTATAGTTTTTGTGTTTTTATAATTAAATTTCTTAATACTTCTTGCATTTCAGTAACAGTTATAAATTTTCTTTCTTTTGGTCTCTGTGTCTTTGGTAATTTGAAATTATTTATAAATCTTTTACAGTAGGATAATACTCTCAACATCGTTGTTAAACTCGAAAATTTTGTCCAAATACAATCTTCTTCGTTTGTTATGACAGCAGTTAAAGTCTTGATTGGTCTTTGTTCTTCAGTAGTGGCAAAATGCTCGTTATTTTCATAATTATCACTGTCACGCAAAATTTCTGGACCATGCCACCAGAGCGTCAGACCAGCCATCTCTGCGCCTTTTATTCCTCTCGATCCAAAGTCAGCCGGATTATCGTGAGTACCAATATGGCGCCACTGATTGGGGTCAAGCATGGTATGAATTTCTGAGACTCTATTACTCACAAATGTATTCCAACGACTAGGTTCTCCACGTAGCCAGGCCAATACAACGGTGGAGTCTGACCACGCATGCAAATTTTCTTTAGGCACTTGCATAATTTGTGAGACTTCAAAGATTAGTTTGGTAGCAAGCAGAGCCGCACATAATTCCAATCGCGGAATACTGATTTCCTTTTCAACTGGAGCCACTTTGGTTTTGGCTGTCACTAAATTAACATGAACTTGGCCAAACTCATCTTTGACCTTTATATAAACAGCACCTGCGTAGGCTGCTTGAGAAGCATCAGCGAAGGTATGTAGCTCAACTTTATCACCTTGATGCGATTGTACCCATCTTGGTATGGTGATATTTTTAGCATCGTGGAGACTTTCACGAAATAAACACCATTCTTTGAACAACTCAGGTGTTAGATTCTCATCCCAAGATAATTTAGCTTTCCATAGTTGTTGAACGAAAATTTTTGCTGACACAATCACAGGTGAAATCCAACCCATAGGATCATAAAGCCGGGCAATATCTGAAAGGACTTTACGTTTGGTAACAGTCTCATTTAATTCAGGTAAGTGCAACGTATACTCAAAATTGTCTGTGGTTTTGTTCCAGCAAATGCCTAATACTTTAATCATGTTATTAATTTTGAAAATCAAAGCTTGATCTGATCTTTTACTCTCTTCCTGTATATGATTCATCAGTTTGTCACTGTTGCTACACCATTTCTGCAAAAGAAATCCTCCCGAACTCATCAACTTATTCATCTCTTCAAAGATCTGTATTGCTTCGTCTTCCGTTTCACAGCCGGTGAGCAGATCATCAATGTAATAGTCTTGAAGGGTAATTTTTGCCGCACGAGGAAAGTTAAATTCTTCATCTCTGGCCAGCTGTTGTAACGCTCTCACAGCCAGATAAGGGGCACAGGCTGTCCCAAAAGTTAATCTCAATAGTTTGTAATGTTCTATAGGTTTATTAGGATCTGATCGCCAAAGAATTCGCTGAAAATCGGCATCTTCCTCGTACACGCGAACTTGTCTATACATCTGAACTAAGTCCGCCAGTATACAAAAGGGATGACGTCTCCACCTCATCAAAATATGTCGTAAATCTTGCTGTATCTTAGGACCGACAAGTAAACAGTCGTTCAATGAGACATTATTTACACCCTTGCAAGACGCATCAAAAACTACGCGAACTTTGGTAGTCTCTTTGTCCTCTCGCACTACAGCATGATGGGGCAGATATACAGCCTTTGAATTATTTATTTCTTCAACGTCTATAATTTGCACCATGTGCTTTTGGTTTCTATACCCGTCGATTACTCTTTTGTACTCTTCATACAACAATGGATTTTTTAACAACTTCTTTTCCAACAATTGAAATCTGCGTAAGGCTATCTCCTTTGATTTTCCTACAACACATTTTGGATTAGCCTGTTCAAATGGTAATTTCACTACGTATCGTCCTTCATCGTCTCTTATAGTAGTAGCTTCAAACATTTGTTCGCATTTAATTTCTTTCTTTGTAAATTTCTTCATAATTGCATCTGGCTCTCTTTCTATTTCCCAAAATTTTTTTAGTAGTTCATCTTCGCTTACTCGTATGTGACAGTTGATCATCTGGGAGTTTACCAAGGCTGATTCCTGTCTTACTCGACCCGACAAAATCCATCCAAATCGTGTCTCTTGTGCTATGGGACCCTTCCCTGTTGGATGTCTCATAAAGCCTTCTAGAATTATATCTTCATATACTTCAACTCCCAAAATCATGTCGATTTTAGCAGGTGATCCATAATTTGGATCAGCCAAGTGGACTTTCTCTATATCTAACCAGTCTGTTATTGTGGTTTGACAAGTAGGAAGAAATGATGTCAGTTTTCTCAGAACATATGCATCGACTTTTGTCGAATAATTTGCATTGTGAATTGACTCCACACTAAGTGACACCATGTTCTTTGATCTGGCTAAACTATCTCCAATTCCAGAGACTAGACCATTAATGCACACTCTCTTCAGGCCTAGTGACTGTGCAGTAGCTTCTGTGATGAATGACCCTTCTGAACATGGGTCGATTAGAACTCGTATAACTTGTGAGTAACCATTTGTTGAACATGCTTTGACTACAGCCGTAGCCAATAGCATCTCTCTCTGAAATTTCTCTGTAATCAAATGGGCTACCACTTTCTGCTCAGTTTCTTTGCTCGGTTTTGGGTTAGAGTTCGTTGCGTCAATTTTCTCGGTGCTGGACGATGAATTTCCAGCTAACTCGGTTCTATCAAAATGTAGCAGTGTGTGATGACGTCTGCCGCAGCGACGGCAGCATGTAGACGATCGGCATTCTTTTACTGAATGTGTGGGTGCAAAACAATTGAAGCACAGTCTCTTTGATTGTACAAACTCTGATCTCTCTTTAGGAGACTGCAGTCCGAATTGCTTGCATTGATAAAGGAGGTGCTGACCATTACAACTCGTACAATTTGTATTTGATCGTTTATCATCCTGCGTGGTAGAATGAAAAACTTTCGGTTTAGTGGTATTAGGGTGCGTGTTTTGAGACTTAGTTGTAGGTTTGTTACCACTTATCATCTCTACTGTTCGGAATCTAGTTTCTAAAAATTCAACGAGTTGTTCCCACGATGGCAATTTCTCTGGATCTAATTGACTAACTTGGATTTCCCATAATTTACGTGACTCTAAATCAAGCCGTGATAAAACTAAGTAGTTAATGAAGACATCACAAGAACTGGTACTAATTCCGATGTTTTCCAATGATTTGAGAGATGATGTTGTAACATCTAGAAGTTGTTTGATTGAACTAGCTGAGTCAGTGACATTACGTTGTGAAAACAAGCGCTTCATAATCTCGTTGCAAATGTAACGTTTATTATTATAGCGACGAGTAAGTTGCTTAAAAGCTTCTTCGTAATTTGAGTCTGTAGTTGAAAAGTTCTTGAGAAGGGTCTCCGGTTCACCCGTGAGACTACTCTTTAAATAGTGCAACTTTTGCACATCACTCAAAGTTACGTTTTGGTGTATCAACGATATGAACATATCGTAAAAGGTTTGCCATTCTTCATATAATCCAGAAAATTTCGGTAGTTGAATCTGTGGCAACTTAACTTTAGTGCTTGATAGACTCGATTCATCAGGTTTGTTGATTTGAGAAGAATAAGGCATCACACCATAGGTCTTGAGATCGTCTTTTATCCTTGTCTTATATTCAGTGTAAATCTCCTCAAATTCAAAATAAACATCATCTGTGAAATAGGGTAGTTTCAATTTGTCTTCTCTTTTTACACTTTCAACTATTTCACTATGTACGTTCGCAAAACCTTCAAATAGTTTTTCTAAATTTTCTAGTCTTGCTTCAATATAAGATGGTTTGAGTCTCTCTTTAGGCGTTTTTTTATAATTTGAATAGGCCTTATTCATATGCTCCAACATATCCTCCTGCTTCATTAACAACCTCTCCATGTTTTTGTATTCGATCAACGAAATCCACTAATTTTAAAGTTTATATGAAGTATGAACTGTTTTCTAATATAATTCACTTCACTGTTAAGTCACATAAGATTTTGAAGAAATTTTATAAGTCCCTTTTTTACGAATTTTCTAAGTCTTTTTCATGTCAAATTATTCTAAGTGTTTTTTACGCAAAATTTTTCTAAGTCCAAGATTTTTTCTAAGTCCACGATTTTTTCTAAGTTAATGTTCACTGCAAATACGCACTTCACTTTTGTCACACTTTTTTTCCACTTTACTCACGCACTTCCCTGGTTTCGGCACCATAAATATGTCAGCACTGTACACGAATAAAACTCCAAACTGCTTTTTTAACAGAACTTTTTTATTAAAATATGAATGGGTCTTACACTATTAGCGGTAACAAAACCATAGCGCGAATTTAAACAGATGAACGCCATCTAGGGAGCTATGCGGAACTAAAACTTTAACTAAGTGTGAAGTAATAAAAAAATTTGCTTATTTGTCATTGCTACACTAATATGTAATGAGTATAGAATACAAAATAAATATTATAGTGTATTTTACTCTCTGGCATGATACAATTAAACAACGTGTGTTGAAGTGGAATACAATAGAATATAATAAATAAATAAATGCATTCTATTCTATTCTATTCGGTTACAAAATGCTATGGTTTGTTACGTGTGTTGAAGTGGAATACAATAGAATATAATAAATAAATAAATGCATTCTATTCTATTCTATTCGGTTACAAAACGCTATGGTTTGTTACGTGTGTTGAAGTGGAATAGAATAGAATAAATAAATAAATAAATGCATTCTATTCTATTCTATTCGGTTACAAAATGCTATGGTTTTTTACGTGTGTTGAAGTAGAATAGAATAGAATATAATAAATAAATGTATTCTATTCTATTCGATTCGGTTACAAAATGCTATGGTTTGTTACGTGTGTTGAAGTGGAATAGAATAGAATAGAATAGAATAAATAAATAAATGCATTCTATTCTATTCTATTCGGTTACAAAATGCTATGGTTTGTTACGTGTGTTGAAGTGGAATAGAATATAATAGAATAGAATAAATAAATGCATTCTATTCTATTCTATTCGGTTACAAAATGCTATGGTTTGTTACGTGTGTTGAAGTGGAATAGAATAGAATAGAATAGAATAAATAAATAAATGCATTCTATTCTATTCTATTCGGTTACAAAATGCTATGGTTTGTTACGTGTGTTGAAGTGGAATAGAATAGAATAAATAAATAAATGCATTCTATTCTATTCTATTCGGTTACAAAATGCTATGGTTTGTTACGTGTGTTGAAGTGGAGTAATATAATTGAATGTTACGGAACACAATTGTATGTTATGTGCCTATGGTGCAATTCTTGAACAATTGACAATAATAATCTTAGGTATATTGATCAATATACCTAGCTGGTATTATAAAATACCTCTGTACCACAACAAAAAAGAGAAAAATAAAAACTTTTTTTTACAAAAAAAAAAAACTACCGACTTCCAAAAAAAAACACTACATATTGAAAAATAACTTTAATTTCAGAAGTCGGTGGCAAGCAACGAAAATACAAAACCAAAGACATTGATTTCCGAAATTAAAGTTGTTTTTCAATTTGTAGTGTTTTTTTTTTTGAAGTTAGTTGTTTTTTTTATTGCTGACTGGACCTGCTTAATATTTTATGTGCATTTATTTATTTTAACTTAAATTAACACGGTTAAAAACCAATTACAATAATTAAAGGCAGAGACATATACACATAAAAGAAAATATAAAATTATAAAACAATAAAAATTAGCAATAGGTACTTTCATGAACCCCTCTCACAGTACTTCTGACATGCCAATAATATCTTCGTCCATTCATCCGCAAACAGATGACAATGTGACCCTGTCGGGCACAGCACATTTTGCTGATGTTAGATCACACTAGTCGGAGGACAGGCTCACAGGCCACAGGCCACATCTTCACACCACACAGGCCACTTCTCGTTGACGTCCCGCTGACGTGGCGGTGGAAAAACTGCCATAATTGTCATGAAATTGGCTGAAAAGGTTGTGGATGAGGTTATTATAATCGATTGCTTGGCAAAAACCTTTCAATCTGCTTCCGAAAGTTGGTTCTCGACCAAACCAACAACTTTTACTAAAAATAAAACATTCAAAATTATATCGGTCCGCTTATATTTTGACAGTATCTAAAAGAAAACACCATTAATTTAGTAGTTGATGTGGGAATTAAATGGAAACACGTTACATATAGCAGCATACGTAGGCATATATACTTATCATCGCGGAAGAGGCAACTTGTTATAACAGACGACTGACAGCTTTGTAGGCGATGGGTAGTCACGGAGGAGATAGCTCATGGAAGGCTAGGGTGACGGTGGCCGTTATTTACATTTTTAATTACCAACGACATACCAAATGACTTTTTTTTAATGGGGGAACACTGACTCCCAAGTCACAGAAATAAATCTAGTTTGGGAGCCATGGGACCTATGATTAAGACAATTCTTCTTTACGTTGTAAATTAATGTTATGTCTGCAACAACGCTGTCACTTTTTTGTAAATTAATGTCATATCTGTAATAACTCAGTTGGAACCTATTTTCCATTACAACTCCGTTAAAAACTTGCGGAGGCGGATGCGGATACACAGGCACGATTTCTTATGGAAGTTCCGCGTCTGCGGAGGCGCAGGTTCCATTACAACCCGCTTACGATGCAGTTAAAAGAATAGCCAATCAGTAAAATGATTTAAAAATAGGCTGACTGCGAAAGGAAGGACGGACGTTTGCATGATGCTTGATGACGTCTACTCCAAAAATCGATAATGAATGAATAATAATAATAATAAAATAAATAAAATTCTTTATTGAACAAAAAACACAGTATGACAAAAACATTTAGTGCGATAATACCTACATTAGTAAAATACTGTGTCGTAGGAATTAACGCCCACCTCAGGAAAAGGACGATAGCGTTCTAGAATTTATACTAAACACAGGAGATAAAATACAAACTAGAATAATAGGTTAAAAATGTGAATATGTGTAGGTACGAGCGAATGTATTATGTGCGTGTGGGTGTTTGCATAGGTATGTGAGTATGTGTGTGTATGTGTGTGTGTGTGTGCGTGAGGGTGTCTTAATTTATATGTTATGAATCTATTTCGGAAGGAAGAGGTCGATATTGGAAACAAATCAGGGTTTGACCAAGCTCTCCAGGTCTTCATAGGTGAGGGTTTGAAGCCAGTCGTCAATGAGTTTTTTACAGTCCCTATAAGAACGAGAATGAATATGGAGTACACTGTTTACCTTATTGTACAGCCTCGAACTAAAGAAGTCGTATTGCCGCCGGACCACTTCAAGTTTCGCCGACACTATGCCACAAACTCTGTCTGATCTACATTCACGTCTACGCTCAATAGTGGCGTTAGGGTCGTAAGGCAACTCCGAGTGCTTCCGTAACATTGTGCATAGAATGAAAGACTGCCTTACAGTAGGTATCTTCCATAACGAGTACAAATTGTGAGTCGGGAAACGAATGGGTTTATGTGCCATAACCTTAAGGACCCCTCTCTGTGCCCTCTCAAGTCGAAGGAGAAGACACTTCCCAGCCCCACCCCAAGCCGTTATACAATATGTAAGAACGGAGTGAGCAAGTGCAAAGCAAACTGTTTTCAGGGTAGAAACGTTTGCGGAAATTCTAAGGTTTTTAAAATGAATGAATGACATGAACGCTCAAATGAACACAAAGATGCGCACTAGCCCCTGGAACCTCATGTTTCATGGGATTACATATTAGGCCATTGTAATGGTACGGAAGACGTGCCCTTAGGATAAGGAAGGATTATTAGAGCCGTACCGGATATGCAACCTTGAGTAGGCAAAGGAATAGTGAAGAGAAGGGTGATATATATTTAAGGTTGCCCATCTTTCAACGACGTCGCCGCCGAGTTGTTTCAGATCCAGCTTCATCGTTGAATATTTTAGCGGGGTCAAACTGCTTTCTCAACTCTTTTCTATGTCACTACTATGCTGTGTTGTTCCAAAGTCTTCGCCTGAGGTCTCGCTACTATGTTTCAGGTTTTTTATAAATCTCGCTAGCGCCTTCTTGATCTTATCTCGTTCTTCAGCCAATCACCCGTGTCCATCCAAAAATAAATAAAGAAACTTATATGACTTAAGCTCTTACTGCTCACAAATTATAATTAACCTAATAGCAAGCCCAGTAACCATTCATCTCCCACTTTTCAAGTCCATTTTTCACTCAAGTTCGCACTCCATTTTCCACCTACTCTGTGTCAACCAACCAGCAGTAACCACTCCCTACTTATGCCTGATTACCATTTTAACCCGATATTCTATTACCATTATTTACCATACACGATCTGAGCGGTAAGCAGTAACTCAGTGTTCACCAGTAAACAACCGGTTACCCTGCTTACCTTTCAAGGGAAAAGTGTAACGATATTTGCATATACTGTCAAGGAATGTAGGGTGCTGACAAAATGATGTAGGAAGATTAGCTATGGGTTAAAGAAGGTCTTAGCAGTGTCTAGTTAATACTCAGTTTAGTCCATTTTTAGGGTTCCGTACCTCAAAAAGAAACAACGGAACCCTTATAGGATCACTTCTGTTGCGGCGGCCTAAAGCCTTGGGGTGAAAATCGAAATTTTCTTAGTGGACTGTATGAGGGGCGGTTCGGTGACACAAGTAGGTGTTTTGGTGGTGTGGGAAAATGATGATGGTACCTGCCTGGTGAGCTATGGCGACACGACGAGAAGGGTTTCCTTAGCCACGTGGCTGGCGCGTCCAGGATATCACGTACGGACGAGAATCTGCACTTTTCACAACACACATACACGCACTTGCACTGTTCAATAGCAATCTTCGTTCTTCGCGGTGAAAATATGAGTCCTTTTTCGACTTGGGATTAATTTTACCCAACAGGCGTCGATGTTGATTGAGAACTGGCGGATCTTCTTGGCGGCGGCGTATGCACGCCATTGCGGATCTTCCTTCTCGCTCTCACTTAGGCATTATAAGGGTTGTGGAAGGGAGAAGGAAAGCGGAAGGAACTTTATGTTACACAGATACTAATTAATTAGAGTTGCCAGTAATTAGGCATGAAATATAAAACTAAAGAAAGTAATGGCGTTAACATTCCTCGCGGCCTTAAAGGGTCACCTTTAAAGAGAATGATATAATAATATATACAGTGAAATTACACTTAAATCTAACTAAAGAGGGAATGGACTGAATAAGATATTACTGAGTAGGAATGGGGCATAAGCGGACCACAGGTCGCACAAGAATCCCATTAGAAGTGCGTACTGAAACGACTCGCGTGCTACCGTCTATAGACGTATGCAACTTCTCAATAACACCTAGAGGCCAGGATAGAGGAGGCGCATTATCATTAACTATCACTACTACAGTGCCTTCCTTAATCATGTCTCCATCAGGTTTATTCCATTTTAAGCGTGATTGTAAACTATGAAGATACTCGCTTCGCCATCTTTTCCAGTACGACTGGACTAATTTATCCATAAGAGAGTGTCTTTGAAGCAGGTGATCAGACAGTAAACCTACTTCCGCGGCGGGCAATGAGTTAAGCGGTACAGTATGTAAAAAATGCGAAGGGGTAAGAGCTTTAGGCTCTTCCGGATCAGCGCTAAGAACAGTAAGAGGTCTGGAGTTCAACAGGCACTCTATTTGAGAGAGAATTGTAACTAATTCTTCATAAGATAGAAGTTGTTGACCTATTGTCTTGAAAAGGTGAGTCTTCACGGCCTTCACCATGGACTCCCAACATCCACCAAAGTGCGGTGACGCGGGCGGAATAAAGTGCCAATTAATGCGATGCTCAGCGAGCTCCTCTTCAAAGCGCGGGCGGTATTCTTTATTTATGAAAGTATACAAGTCGCGTAAAAACGAATTAGCTCCTCGAAAATTGGTCGCGTTGTCCGAATACAAGCATTGTACCGGTCCACGGCGGGATAAAAACCGTTTCAACGCGGCTATGAACGACGCAGTCGTAAGATCTGTAGCTAATTCAATATGAACAGCGCGAGTAGTCATACAGGTAAATATACATAAATAACCCTTGCGACTCTTCGCACCTCGAGTGCGTACGGGCACATACTGTATAGGGCCAGCGTAATCACACCCTGTATGAGAAAAAGCTTTGGTTGCAACATTTACTCTAGATTTAGGGAGATCGCCCATAATCGGCGGACCATGAGGTCGCGGTCTCCACCTGTGGCATGCGTTACACTTGTGGATTCTATGACGAATAATGCGTCTAGCGGACAAAATCCAATACTTATGGCGCAATAACGACATAGTGAGTTCTGGACCTGCATGTAAATATTTTATATGATAATAGTCTACGAGGATTTCAACTATGCGATCATGACGGGGTAACACTACCGGGTGTTTAGTACTATAGGCCTCAGCCGAATGAGTTAATCGACCCCCAACGCGGATTAAATCATCACCATCTACAAATGGCTTGAGTTTAATAAGAGCGGGTGAACAAATTTTATTATTTTTTAACTCGGAATAATCATCCATGAAGTGTTTTCTTTGAACATGACGCCACAAAATGGTTTCAGCGAACTCGAGGTCGCTAGCGGTAACGGTGTCAGTCCGACGCGGGAGTTTTTTCATGAAGCGGTATATGAAAACAACAATACGCAGCAGTCTAGTCCACGACGACGTACGTTCTGCGAGTGCGAGTAGAAGCGAATTTTCCGAACTTGAATCCGCGACTATGGGATGCGCGTGGACCTTTTCTTCCGGAATGGGTTCCGAATTCAAGTCTGTAACCTTATGTATGGGCCATTCGGAAGGGTCGCGCTTAGCCCAAGCGGGTCCGTGCAACCATAATGGGTGCTCAATGAATTTGTCAGGTGTTAAACCACGTGACAAACAGTCCGCTGGGTTTTCAGTACCAGCTACGTGGTAGAAATGTTCCGCGGGGACGTTGTCTACGATGCGAACGACACGATTGGCCACAAACGTGTGCCAACGATGCGGAGAAGAATTTATCCAGCAAAGAGTCACCTTTGAATCGGTGAATGCGTAAATAGCGGTAACATTATAACGCGGATTATAAGTGTCATGAACACGGCGAAGAAGTTTAGCGAGGAGTTCGGCACCACAGAGCTCCAGTCGAGCGATAGTCAATGGTTTAACCGGCGATACCTTCGACTTGGCACAAACCAGCTGAACGACTACGTCATCGTTGCGAGTGACGTGCGCATAGATGACAGCGCCGTAGGCGCTTTCACTGGCGTCGGAAAATCCAATGAGGCGAAGAATACAATTTTCAAAAAATACCTAAATGGCGCGGGATTTTAAAATCATTTAAAAGCGGCAGGGCAGAGCGAAAAGTTTGCCAAATATTTATGATGTGACGCGGGGGAGTGTCATCCCAATCGAGCTTCAGTAACCACAATTCTTTGATAAGTAGTTTAGCATAGAGAACTACAGGCGCGACAAGCCCCATGATGTCCCACAGCCTAGCTACGGCCGACAGTATAGCACGTTTAGTACACGTGTCTGGCGGTGCGGAAATAAGAAATTCAAAACAATCATTTGACCTACACCAGCGCAAGCCGAGAACCTTTTGTTCTACCGACTTGTCGAATTCTAGTTGTTCGGTCAACCTATGCGACGCGGGAATACTGTTTAGTACAGTTTGAGAGTTGCTGGTCCACTTGACCAACTCGAACTGACCTCCTCTAAAGAGTTTAATCAGTTCGTGCGAAACCTGGACTGCACGTGATTCGGAGCTTACGCTGTAGACTACGTCATCCATATACAGCGAATCCGCGATGATAGCGCTGGCGCGCGGGAAGTGGTGACCATCGTCTTGAACCAACTGTTGTACTGTGCGGATCGCATGGTAGGGACTTGACTTGAGACCAAAACAGACACGGTTAAACTGATATAGAACCAGAGGATCGTTTGGACTAAAACGATATAAGATGCGTTGAAAGCGACGATCGCTTTCTCTTACTTCAATCTGTAAGAACATTTGTCGGCAATCAGCCGAGAGCGCGAATGCGAACAATCGAAAATTCAGAATTATAGTAAACAAGTCACCCTGTAAATTTGGGCCACTGTGTAAAATATCGTTGAGAGATAATCCAGTACTCGTTTTAGCACTAGCGTCTAACACGGAGCGTAGTTTTGTTGTTGTCTTATCTAAACGTACAACTGCGTGATGCGGAATTACATAGTCAGGACAACTACTGTCTGAACTATCGAGCGGAGCAGGAGATAAATATCCTTTATCAATATATTCGCGAATGACGTCATCATACGCAGTACGTAACTCGGGTGCAGATTCTAATTTCTTTTCTAGGCAGAAAAAACGTTTTTTCGCGATATCGAGTGAGTTCCCCAATGAGAACACATCGCTGCGAAACGGTAGGGCTACAGAGTATCTACCTGTGTCCCCATCGCGTTCCGTGGTCGAATTATAAAAGTACTCGCACTCAAGTTCGTCGAGCGATTTGCTCGTCGAAAGAGTGACGGGCGCTTCATCGACCTGCCAGAATTTTTTCAACGCCGATTCTAACGAGTCTTTGTCGGATGGTTGCGAAATATGTGAGTAACAAGACTGTGGAGGCTTATTACGACGTACAGGCAGCGCGGGCACAGTGCCCATGATGACGTAACCGAGTACCGTCTGCATGGCGGGCGGCGCGGAGGAGTTGCTGCTAACTACGCGGGGCAGCATAAGATGCGGGAAAAGCGAAGCCCCGATCAACACATCGATGCGACCGGGTTTGCCAAACGATTCGTCGGCGAGCGGTAAACCTTTTAAGTAAGGCAAGGCGGAAGTATCTACGGGAGCGGTAGGTAAATTATCGGTGATTGCATCGACAACTAGCGAATTAACGTTAAAAGTAACATTCGGATTAAAACGGGAAAAGAAAGCGAATTGTACGGAACCCTTAACGGATTTTTCCGTACCACCGATACCCTTAACGGAAGGCGTATCAGATGAATGTCTAGTCAAACCTAATCGTTTGCAACATTCTGCGGTAATAAAATTAATTTGTGAGCCACTGTCTAATAGACAGCGAATAAAATGCTCCTTACCAAATGAATCTCGAACTATTACAGTAGCGGTTGACAACAAAATAGTAGTATTCGTATTACATTGCGGCTTTGATACGCGGGAGTTCGAGTCGTAAAAGATCGACGCAGCAATGGATGCATTACATTGCGGGGCGCTCTGAGCGGTGGCGGCGAGTGGCGCGGCGGCGGCGTGAGCATCTTGCTCGCTCGAAGCCGTGGAGTTTGAACCCGATTGTGTACGTGCGGTATCATCAACACCGTTCGATAATACAGTCGCGTGCGATTCGCGATTAAAGTGTAAAAGCGTATGATGTTTATTTTTACAAGATTTACATCTAGATTCAGACTGACAGACTCTGGCCTTATGTTTAATACTTAAACAGTTAGTACATGCATCGTTTTGTTTCACCGATTTGAAACGATCACTTGGTGTCATTTTAGAAAAGGCAGGACATTTAAATAAATGTTCATGAACAAAGCTATCACACAAACATTTAGCGGATTTATCAATTACAGTGTAAGATTGCGGTTGCGGAGTTTTGAACGTTTTTTTATTTATAGGATTGTTATTAGACTGAGTGAAACTCAAGCTGTTTAAAGCTTTAGTATTTTGTAAAATGCGAGATTGATTTTTAATGAACTGTACTAAATTGTCGAATTTAGGAATTTCGTCTTTTGAGTTCATTTCAAAAAATCGAGCGGTTTCAGAATCAACCTTTTTTATAGCGACATGGAAAAAAATCAAATCTGATAAATCATTTATTTTAAGGTTTTTTAATGCGTTTGCGGCGGAAACAAAATTATCAGAAAAGGATTCGAAATTTTGAATAGATGCGGTATTAAAAGATTTATGTTCAAACATCCGATTAAGGTAACTAGAAGCTAACATACGTTTGTCTTCGTACTTGTTTATGAGTGAATTAAAAATTAATTGGTAGTTATCGCCATTAGGGCAAACTCCTGAGAACGCGGTTTGAGCCTTATCTTTCAATTTCCCCATCAAATAATATAATTTCTCCGAATCAGTCAATGTATTATTTTCGTGTACCGTACTTTTAAAATTAGCATAGAACAGGGGCCAGTTACGAATATCGCCATCGAATGACATAATTTCAATGGGAGGCAAGCGAACTGTTTGCTTATTGACACCACTACCACTAGAAGTAGGAGCCGATGTGGCTGATGATTTTGAGTAATTTGAATAATTATATTTAACGCAGCAATATAATTCCTCAAAACTAATCCACGACTGATCATCAATATTATTTTCCGGGTCTTGTCTTAGAAGAAGCGAGTTATATTTATTAAATGCCTCGAGGAACTCGGTGCGCAACGCATCAACATTGACACACGCACACAAGAACTTCTCTAGCGGTTCCATACCGGACTTCATTTTTTCCATTATTTCGTAAATGATTTGCATGCGGGCAAAAATCATGTTACGACATGACAGTGCTATTTGAATCGCGGATTCTATCTGATCATCCGAATCAATGGTCACTTTCTTAGGCATTTTCGATATTTTTGTTGGTTCTTATAATAGCTAAAATAAATCGCAAACTTCAACGAGTTGCGCGCGGTGCGGGATTGGTAGGTACCTACGAATATAGTACCGAACGATAGCGAAGCGAGCGAGCGGTAGATTTTGCTTCTACCTACGTATATTAAAATATTAAGTTGAGCGGGATGCGAAATACCTGTGAATGTACGCAATGACAAGTAGGTATTGTAATAAATGAATAAATTAAAGCGGTTTAGTATAAGAGTATAAGGAACGAAGATTGAAATGAAATATAGTTGCGGGATGATGATATACGGATATAATATTGATATCCGTTATCAAGAGAATAAAGAAAAATAGGTATCCGTGATCATGGGACCAAAACTGTTGGATATCCGGCTCGAAGGACCAAAAAATGTTGCGGCGGCCTAAAGCCTTGGGGTGAAAATCGAAATTTTCTTAGTGGACTGTATGAGGGGCGGTTCGGTGACACAAGTAGGTGTTTTGGTGGTGTGGGAAAATGATGATGGTACCTGCCTGGTGAGCTATGGCGACACGACGAGAAGGGTTTCCTTAGCCACGTGGCTGGCGCGTCCAGGATATCACGTACGGACGAGAATCTGCACTTTTCACAACACACATACACGCACTTGCACTGTTCAATAGCAATCTTCGTTCTTCGCGGTGAAAATATGAGTCCTTTTTCGACTTGGGATTAATTTTACCCAACAGGCGTCGATGTTGATTGAGAACTGGCGGATCTTCTTGGCGGCGGCGTATGCACGCCATTGCGGATCTTCCTTCTCGCTCTCACTTAGGCATTATAAGGGTTGTGGAAGGGAGAAGGAAAGCGGAAGGAACTTTATGTTACACAGATACTAATTAATTAGAGTTGCCAGTAATTAGGCATGAAATATAAAACTAAAGAAAGTAATGGCGTTAACAACTTCGTTGTCCGTCTATCTGTCAGTCTGTCAAGACCCTTTTTCCTAGGAGCGTGTGGAGGTATCAATTTGAAATTAATATCAAATACGTAGGTCTACGGTCCGTTGAACGCTCTAAAAAAATCAAGCTTCTAAGTCAATGCAATAAAAAAATACGGCTATTTATGCGACATATTTTGATGCTCGCAAATAAATCAAAACCTAATAGGGCACTTCCCGTTGACCTAGAATCATGAAATTTGGTAAGAAATAAGGTCTCACAGCAAAAGTAAAGGAAAAAGTCCGAAAATGGAAAATTTTTAGTTTTATCACATTTTTTTTTGCTATTACATACTTAAAGCAGTAAGAAAATTGACCGTGACGTATATCGACGTATGAGAGAACTGGCAGTCTATTCTGTAGAAATCTCACCGTGAAAACCTAGGTGAAGTGAGTTGTCATTCTGCCTGATGCTAGGAATTCACACTATTGACAGCCCACTCCACGCTCACTTCACCTAAGTTTTTACGGTGCGATTTGTACAGAATAGTGGTGCTGTATGTTTATCAACTACAATGTTAAGTATGTTGATGGGATAAATTCATCTTAACTACGGAACCCTTCATTGTGCGTGGTCCGACAAGAACTTGGCCGGTTTTTGTAAAACATAATATACCTATCGGTTGGTAAATGGTAAATATCAAGATAGATAGGTAATTAGGTACAATACATCTCTATCTCTATAAGTTAGAATTCGTACGTTACGTTCGTTCGACGAATCTGCACGAAATCTAACATAAAGAGATGTATTGATGATTTTCATGGTTAAAATTATATAAATACATATGTTTTATTCCCGCGTATCATATTTTGATCAAGATACAACCTGACACGGACCTGCAAATTGCATAAAACGCAAGAAAATTTGAATTTCGCGGGTTACACACACACACACACACACAGCGCATCCCCCTTAACATTAATCCTCAACTTTACCATATATTTATTTCAAAATTTATGCTGCAGTGTTTTCGACATAACGGAGGATCATGAGATAAGTTCAGTAGTAGTAGTTTAAGTTTGGATTGTTAAATACATGGGTGAAAAATTGAATTAAAAACTTTTTTACAAAAAAATACAACCGACTTCCAAAAACAACACTACAAAGTGAAAAATAACTTTAATTTCGGAAGTCGGTGTCTAGTTAAATGTATTTTCGTTTTTTGCCACCGACTTCCGAAATTAAAGTTATTTTTCACTTTGTAGTGTTGTTTTTGGAAGTTGGTTGTATTTTTTTGTAAAAAAGTTTTTATTTTTCACTTTTTAGTTGTGTACCTACCCCACACAAATTCTAATACTACCTGCAAAACAAACTAGAACATCATCCATATAAAAGTGGGGAAAAAATACGTATTATTGAAGCTAACTCAAAAACTACCAAAGCAAAGTTAATCAATTTTATATGGGACCAACTGTGATGTATACCCTCTCGAATAAAACAAAAAAAATCCAAATTGGTCCAGCCATCTTCGAGTAATCGGGGAACAAGGTTCCGACGAATTGAGAACCTCCTCCTTTTTAAAGTCGGTTAAAAATCATAAGTACATACATAAACTCACGCCTTCTTCCCACGGGGGGTAGGCAGAAGAAACTACAGAACGCCACCTAAATCATCATTAAAAATTAAAATCATTTACAAAACAAAATATAGTTTTCCTTCTGCTTCAGTTGTGTGACCAAATCATTGAGTGTAGATAAGATAATATTAATAATGACTTTCCTGGCACACGATACAAATGACACAACAACATTTGTAGGCAGTACCTACAAGGTTTCGAACCTCAGGCTCGGGTCCTCATAAACAACAATTGTTTTGAAAAATAAGGAAAAAACCAAAAAAACATTATTTCATGTGTAAAAAAATGTTATTGAACGAAGTATACCTACCTAAGTACATAGGCAGGTATTGCCTCTCGTGAAGGCTATTGTTACAAATGGGTAGTCAAATCATTACTTTTTTACACAAAAGTATGTTTATTAAAAATAAAAAATAGAAACATCCGAATTGAGAACCTCCTCCTTTTTTAGAAGTCGGTTAAAAATGCTTTGCATTCTTAACACGTTTTTTTGCCGAATTGTTGATAGATGTGCATGGTACGATTCTGAACTATAAATATAATTTTAGATAGGTACAGTTTTTTGGTTTTTTTGGTTTGGTTTCCGAAGTAAAAATTTTCATTTCGGTACCTTTTTTGAGAAACTGTACCTACCTAAAATTATATTTATAGTTCAGAATCGTACCATGCACATCTATCAACAATTCGGGCAAAAAAACATGTTAAGAATGCAAAGCATTTTATTTAATAAACATACTTTTGTGTAAAAAAGTAATGATTTGACTACCCATTTGTAACGGCATCCTTAAGGCGAAAGCGCCAGGGTAGCCCGCGAAATTCAAATTTTCTAACGTTTTTTTGCAATTTGCAAGTCAGTACGCGACCGTAACAACAAGTACCTATGTATTTACGACTAAGTAATCCTATTAAATTACTATTTCATGAAATCTTGACTCTTGAGGAGTATACCAACTTAAGTACGGTACCTCCTTAGTTGTATTACTGATTCTAATAAGTAAAATTCTGTAAATACATATTTAATAAGGTCACGCATCATACTTTAAATCAACATAATATAACATATTAATAGCTTGCAAACTGCAAAAAACGTAAGAAAATTTGAATTTACCTATTCATTTTTTTTTTCTTTTTTTTTTTTTAATGTGCGTTTTATTTGTGCAGAATAAACAGGTTTTCTTTCTTTCTAATTTCGCGGGCTATCCTGACGCTGCCCCCCGAACGCTTTTTTACGTTATTGATAGGTACACATTGATGCGCAAATTGATTAATTGCGATAGATCGTTTCGGGGACCCCTTATGTAGAACTTTCGCCTACCCTTCACAATTTTTATCGAGAATTGTGACTATAACTCGAACCAAGGTCAGATTTTTCAATATTCTTATAGGTATCTTTTAACAGAGGAATAACAGATTGCGGTTAGGCAGGTTTTATATAGAAAATATATAATGTGAAACCGCCATATCTGAAGAATACTTCAGATAAAAGTTATCTGACAAATCACCCTTTAACGAGTCGAATGCTGTAATTACAGACACACTTAAAAAGCCATTGTGTCTCGCGTAAAACTAGAAAACATCAAAAGTACATTTTATATTTACCTTAATAGAAGTGCAAAAGGGGTCCGTTGCTAAATAATAACAGTCGCATGGATCGATCCAAGGTTAAGCTTCGCTTGCCGAGGTCGATCCGTGGATGGGTGACCATCCATTACATACCGAGACTCATACATGCCTCGGAAAGCACGTTACGCCGTTGGTCTTGGCTGTCATTTTCGTGGATCTTTGACAGTCGTCACGGGTAGTCAGAAGCCCGAACGTCTGACAACCAGTGTTACCAAGGACTAATTAAGGTAAATATAAAATGTACTTTTGATGTTTTTTAGTGTACGAAAATCCACGTCAAATCATGCATTTTGCGTAGGTACTAAAAAGCCTACCTTTATGTAGATAGTTATAAATGCTGCTTTTTCCAGACGGTCCCTAGGTTTTGTGTAGCTGCATCTGCAAGCTCCACAGATTATGAATAGCAAAGTATATAACATAGGTATATATAGGTACACATAATGTGGACTGGACCGTCCAGCCGTGGAGTGGGACGGACACAGCGACAGCCGGTACTACGAACAAACTTGATACTTGGATGAATCATCCATTATTTTCGATTTAATTTTCTTTTTTTGTTTTCTAAAAGCTGTCGGTGCCATATTGAGTACAAAATAGCTTTAAATACTTGTGAATTTGCTGAAGGCAGGTTTATGGAATATTAAACTCAAACTCAAAGCATTTATTTCAATTAAACCAATTACAGGCACTTTTGAATTGTCAAGGGGTCGGTCAGTCAAAAAGATGAAGCTAGGCGCCCATTCCAAAGCATAGTAGGTACCTATGGAGAAGAACGGGCAAGAAACTCCACGGACACTCTTTTAAATCAAGATATGGTTACAAAATAATGGTTACATCATTCATGTTGAAATGTCACATGTGAGAACGATGCAGAACGTTAAAAGCGTCCTTAAAAAAAAAACAATTCAAATATTTAAATTAAATTAAAATAAGCCGTGGCCGCTAAGGTATGATAAGGTATATAAACTATGTCTACAGTTCTTTGAAGAACGCATTTTGGACGTTGACTTAGGTAGTGATATAAACTTTTGGGTTTAGCGAAACAACTGTAAGCTACAGCTCAAAAACGAAGGGGCTTGCAATAGAAAACTAAAAACATTGTTTAAACACGTACACATTTATTTCCTTTTCCACAACATTTGTTCAAACACAGATATCACCAAAATAATAAGTGCAGTAATTGCTAAGACTTAAATTAAGAACCCAAATTTGCTACGCTAATTCTTTATGCGTGTTCACTGATCGGCGTCACGAACAAAAGGGCCGGCTTGTCAGTTGTCTTCCATAGAGAATGAATGAATTTTGCGATGAACGAATAATCGATTGAGTGACTTATGAGAAAAAAAAATCAAGTCGATTAAATAAGTAGGGTTACCAGATACAAGATAACACAAGAGCTTTATGAAACTAATGTCTAGCGCATTTATAACAGCCACGTTAACGAAATTTGCACCAAAGTACGGAATCCATGGTGGCCTGGTTGAGCATCTGAAAATCAACGCACAAGTCACGAGTGCAAAATCAGCCTATAATGTTCCCACTGCTGGGACACAGGCCTTCTCTCTTCTAGAGGGTGTGGGCTGTAATCTACCACGCGGGCCCAGTTCAGGTTGGTAGATGTCGCATGTCTTCGCATTTTTGGTTCTAGAACATTGTGTTTTAACAACGTTACTTCACGATGTTTTCCTTCACCGATTTGAGAGCAGTGGTGATGAAGTTATTTACACAAGCGCCTGCCTGGGTTTGAATCCATGACCTCTCTCTCGTAAGTCGGGGCCGTTACCACTGGACCACCACTATGGTCCATTTGCGTTAAAAAAATAGTAAGTCATCGCTGTCATAATTTGTTTCGACCAATCGGTCGCAACAAATTATAAAGCTTTCTAATTTGTTGCGACCCGATTGGTCGAGGGGCCGGTCTAGGCCAGCGGACAACGATGACTCACTATTTTCTTATGAACTACAGTGAGTTTGTGTAAATCAACTTATTGATACACTGTGTCTAGTTTCCCAGGAGGTTGATTTTAAAAAACTTGTGGCGATGTCAGACTTCAGTAGAATTTGGGACACTTACAAATCGACTCGGCCCAAACAATAGAAATAGGTTAAAGCTCCAAAGAATAGGATTTCAGTTCAGTGCAGTTTTAGAGTCGGTAAATCTGCATGATTCACCTGCTCTAAGACCCACTTGCACCACAAATCACTAAATGCATGGAAGGGGTCCTCGAAAAGATTTAATAGACGATCAATTTGCGCATCAATGTGTATCAACCATGTAAAAATTGATAATTGCAATTGATCGTTTCGGGGACCCCTAACACTAAACTCACTTAGTACAGACGCCAGCACATCAAGCCACCCGAAACTGTCAAATTTTCCCAATCAACCTTGAACCTAATGCTTTAGCGATAAAAATGAAAATCTATTAAAGAAATTTGACAGATTGTAGTAGCTTCATGTACTGTCATCCCCAAACGAAAGACAATTCTTTCCGCAAGAGAGCTTTGTTTGTCACTTGTCAAAGTTATCGTGAAGACAAAGCGACCAATCGGCGACTATAAAAAACACTTAGCACCATCTCGCGACAAAGTTTTCCGCAAGGAACTCCATTGACAGCTGAACGAAAGTAACAAATACTTAGCGCCATCTACGCGGAACTAATTTGACAGTTTTCTTCTCGATTGAAGATTGTTAAATACTTTTAGCGCCAAATTCATTTAGTGATTTGTGTGATGGAACCACCGCAGTAACTGCATTGCATTATCCATTCTTTTCAGGACACGAATTTTATTAACTCACGGTATCAATTAAACTCATGCCCAATATCAAGACTGTTTCATCCAAATAACGGTGCGCCGCAACACGCACGCGCGTTTGTCACCGACAGACTTTGTACCCTTGTATGTATGTATATGTCTATGTATATGTATGCATGCAACATTTACCGATATGTATGCAAAATAGGTGCATCGTAGGTGGACGGCTACCGGCTATCTGTCTGTTAGTTTGTGGACATTCAAAGAGACTTTTACGTCCAGTCATAGTTGTATTGGCGCGATTCTGTATGATTGAAGATATCGTATGTTTTAGCTGCACTGAACTATCATGATGTACACACGGCTACACATCAAGCTATACATTTCCAGTTTAAACTGACCTCTCATTGTAAGGAAATCCAATGCAATACAATGCGAGATCAGCTTATACTGGAAATGTGTAGCTTGATCTATAGCCGTGCGTACCCAATCTTCTGCCTAGCCTTTTCCCAACTATGTTAGGGTTAGCTTACTGTCTAGCCAGATGCAACTGAATACCAGTATTTTACATAGAGCGACTGCCTATCTGACCTCCACAACCCAGTTACTAATAAGACTTTCGGGCTTCTGACGACCCGTAAAGACTGTCAAAGATTCACAATGGCAGCCGGGACCAACGGCTTAACGTGCTTTCCGAGGCACGGACGGGTTTTGGTATGTAAAGACAGTCACCCATCCAAGGACCAACCGCGGCAAGCGTAGCTTAACCTGGTCAATCGACCCGTGTGGCTGTTATTAGGATAATACTTAGCCACAAGTACTGTAAGATGTACTCGTATAGATAACGTAAATCTATTAGGTCTTTACCTATGAAATTGCCGTTCTGCAGTACTGGCCATTTCAAATCAAAATAATTTTTGTTTGGCTAAGAATTCTAATTTCAAATTAATTTTATTTTAAAAACATGGATTTTTTTTCCAAAAGTAGTCATTTGTTTATTGATTAGTGTTACATTTTCATCGCATTTCAATCTTTTTCGTCATCATGGATACGTTAAAAATTCGAGTAATTATGGAATATGAGTACCGTCGTGGCAGCAACGCGGCACAAGCGGCACGCAACATCAACGACGTTTACGGAGCTAACACTACAAACCAACGCACCACTTGTTATTGGTTTGCTCGCTTCCGTTCTGGAAATTTCGACCTGAAAAATGAACCTCGCGGTGTTCCGAAGACTTTGGTCGACAATGACGAATTAAAGGCGATTGTGGAAGCTGATGATACACAATCTACGGCTAAATTAGCAGCAGCTTTCGACGTTAACGTCAAAACAATATTGGTCCATTTGCGTCAAATTGGCAAGGTAAAAAAGCTTGACAAATGGGTGCCCCACGAACTCAATGATCGCCAGCGCGAAGTACGCGTCGAGACGTGCCTTGCACCGCTCAACAGACACACAAATGAAGGAATTTTGAACCGCATTGTTACCTGCGATGAAAAATGGATTCTGTTTGATAATCGCAAGCGCTCAGCAAGTTGGTTGGATCCTGGTTCAGCACCTAAACAATGCCCTAAACGAAAACTTACCCCTAGAAAAGTGATGGTCACTGTTTGGTGGTCTAGCGCCGGTGTGATTCATCACAGCTTCTTACCAAACGGGGTTAGCATTACTTCAGATGTGTACTGTGAAGAACTGAACACAATGATGGAGAAGCTGGCACATCTCCAACCAGCATTGGTCAATCGCTCGTCTCCGCTGCTCCTGCACGACAACGCGCAACTTCATACTGCACAGCTGACGGTCTCCAAGTTGCAAGAACTGGGGTTGGAAGCTCTCCGTCATCCGCCCTACTCACCAGAATTTGGATAACTTCTTGGCGGGAAAAACATTCAATACCCGAGAGGCAGTACAAAATGACTTTGAAGAATTTGTTGCCTCCCGTCCAGCTGATTTCTTTAAGAAGGGCATCAATAAACTGCCACTGCGTTGGCAAAGATGCATTGATTGCATGGGTGATTACTTCGATTAATACAAATAAAAAATGCATGAAAAAAAATCGTTTAAATTTTTTCATACAAAACGGCAATTTCATAGGTAAAGACCTAATATTATTGGTCAGTCTTAATAGAATCGAAGTTTAGAAACTGAGTCTCGTCTGTTACCAGCGTCAGATATCTGATCTTCGAATATTCTCATCCTAAACTCGGCCAGAATCATCAACCGAATCCTTGAATATAATATTTGTTGCCAAAGAATATAATTTCAGAAAATTTCAATTTCTGTACCATTGACACTTGATTCTTCAGAATTAACAAACCTGAAGGCATGAACGCCGAAGACCACTTTCCAGGCGCTGCGTAGCATTGATCCCCCAGAAGAGCTTATATAGCATTACCCCCGGAAGTGCTCCTTCACATAGATTTCTATCACTACGTAGTTCATAGCCTTTAACGTCCAATAAGATTTTGCAGCCATTTTACATGGAGCGACTACCTATCTGACCTACACAACCCAGTTACTGGATACCCCTTTTTTAAGTATGGTTGTCAGACATTTGGGCTTTTGACAAATGATATTCGTTTTAACGTGCTTTCCGAGGCACGGTTTTTATTTATTTATTTATAGGCTCTTCAACAATGAGTACCTACACTATTAGGTACTTTACAATTTGTACATTGCAGACTTAAGACTAAGCGCCTCGTTTTTGCTTCAAATAGGTACTTATGTACTTGATAACCTAAGATCCAATAAGCTTTTGCAGCCATTTTATTTCTATCAAGCATTATAAATTCTTCGCCCCATAGAATCCAATATAGCAAGCCTGCGAAGTTGAATAATTGTATTAATTAATTCCATTAGCACCATAGTCTTATAGCTTTGGCGCAAACTTGGCTCCAATGCTTTCTTGTAAAGAAAAGATAGCGAGGTCATTTCTTTTACTAAACAAAAAAGTTTCGTTGAGAAAGTTTTTAATAAAACAAGAAGCAATTTCTTTATTTTAGTTTTGCTGTTGCCGGTTGTTTCAGGGGAAAATTTTTTGCTTCCTTGTAGGAACACTAGGAACTTACTCAAGTTAATAGGTATTTTTTACTGACCAACCCTTAATTATCTTAATTTTTGTGTCTCAATGGGGCATAGAAAATATCCCATATATTTTTTTTTTCTGTCGCATTTTGTCACCTCTCGCGCTCACACGGAAGCAAATTTTTAAAGAATGTTAAATGACAAGATGCTTTTTTGAAAAATATAATCAATTACAGGACTAGTACTCGTAAATAATGTTAATTTATTAAATACCTAATTATTAACCCGTCGCGCGCTAATTAGCAGACACAATTGAAATTCTATTGTTATCTGTACACATGGTGTGCAATCGACATTTTAAGAGTTAAAACACATTTATAATGTGTTATTTAGATAATAAACTCCGTTCAAAAAGTATTATCTGTTTTTGAGATGAGTTAACTAAATGCCACAATAAAAATGTGTTTTTAATAGTTACCTACCTATTAAATTAACATTATTTACTAGTCCTTTAATTGATTACATTTTAAAAAAAGCATCTTTTCATTTAACACTTAAAAATTTGGTCCCGTGTGAACGGGAGGTGACAAAAGTTGACCGCCCTTTAAATGGGATATTTTCTATGCCCCATTGCTGCATTGAGACAAAAAATAGTTTTGTTGATTGTTTTTATGAGTACTAACTTACTTAGCTAAACATAATTAATAAAATTCCTACCTGTCTATGGAAAAGGCGATTTGTTAGTAATATAATATAACACAATAACATTTTTTTTTTTAAAGACGTAGGTACCTATTAGGATGGTCGTCTATAAAATGTGTACAAATGCAAAATTTTAATAACACCAAAGATTGTTTTCATTTAGAATCATTTCAATATTTTTTATTCTTCTATAAGTACTTAATATAATTTATGAGTAAAAGACGCATATGTGTGTTGTGCAAAAACGCAAAAACCGATTATAATATAGTTAACATCGCGTGCAAGTCGTAAAAGATAAATGTGGTATTAGTAGCTAGGAAATGATTTACGATTTCACACTCGGTTATGCAGTTTTAATTTTTTTTTTAAACTACAGGTTTGACCGGTTGACCCAGACATAGGCCTACCTAAGTATCTACCACTCTGTTATGAAAATAGATTTTTCTATAAATTCTAAATAATACACTGGATAAGTCACCATTTCTATATTTGACGTCGTATAATGCATAGGCACAATGACTTAGAACTTTAAATAATAATATTGACTGCAACTCATCGTCATGCCTAGCCTTTTTCAACTATGTTGGGATCGGCTTCCAGTCTAACCGTATGCAGCTGAATACCAGTATATTACATGGAGCCATTGCCTAACTGACTTCCACAACCCAGTTACTGGGTAATACGATACCTTTTTGGGTCGGCTTTCAGTCTAAAAGGATGCAGCTGAATACTGGTATTCAGCTGCATCCTTGTGCGACTGTCTATCTGACCTCCACAACCCAGTTACTGGGTAATACGATACCCTTTTGGGTCGGCTTTCAATCTAACCGGACGCCGCTGAAACCAGTATTTTACATGGTGCGACTGCCTATCTGACCTCCACAACCCAGTTACTGGGTAATATACGTTAGCTCTTTGGGTCGGCTTTCAGTCTAATCGGATGCAGCTCAATACCAATATTTTACATGGAGCGACTGCCTATTTGGCCTTCACAACCCAGTTACTGGGTAATACGATACCCCTTTGAGTCGGCTTTCAGTATAACCGGATGCAGCTGAATACTAGTATTTTACACGGAGCGACTCATGGAGGAGCTCGTAGCTAAATAATAACAGCTGTACGGGTCGATCCATCAGGGTAAGGCTACGCTTGCCGGGGTTGGTCCGTGGATGGGTGACCATCTTTACATACCGAGACTCCTCCGTGCCTCGGAAAGCACGTTAAGCAATTGGTCCCGGCAGCCATTCGTGGATCTTTCACAGTCGTTACGGGTCGTCAGAAGTCCGAAAGTCTGACAACCAGTCTTACCAAGGGGTATCGTGTTACCCAGTCACTGGGTTGTGGAGGTCAGATTGGCAGTCGCTCCGTGTAAAATACTGGTATTCAGCTGCATCCGGTTAGACTGGAAGCCGACCCCAACATAGTAGGGAAAAGGCTAGGCAGATTGACAAGAAGCGACTGCCTATTTGACCTTCACAACCCAGTTACTGGGTAACGCGATACCCCTTGGTAAGACTGGTTGTCAGACTTTCGGACTCCTGACGACCCGTAACGACTGTGAAAGATAGATAATATTGACCTAAACAATTGCTTTATTAATTAACAAAAATAATATTCTCTTCTATTACTCTTATCGCGCCGCGTTCCACTTTCAAAATCTCAACGCTAAATATTAGTTCTTAGTTTTTTTATTTATTTTTGGCGCTGCCTAGGGCCAAGACGGACGTCCAAAGAAAAAAAAAACATATACCTACTGTATAACGTACAGGGCCGCACGAAAGTTACTGTTATCTTGGCATATCCTCTCTAGGCGAAACGTCTATAAAGTATACGATTTATTATCTTAACGTCCGCGAACAACGGTATACGGTACTTGATGCGCGCGCCGCTCCCCCCTTGCTGCTATTGTTACGAAGCTTCCATAAAGTAACGTATTCGAGGTCGAGAATAATTCCGTCTCTGGTCTCGACTTCCAACGTTAATAACTCGGGTAACTCGCAAAATTTTCCACACAAACTTATATGTTTAAGATCAGTAAAAAATCACCGATTTTTTGATGTAAAAATCGATATAAAAATGGGTCGTTTAATGCGAAAACGTGGAGCTCTTAAATAAATTCCTTATCTCTCTGGCGTGTATTTTAAATGCGCTACTTTATGGGCGTGCGCGTCCATTGTGAACCGTATTTCTGTTGGCATAAATGCGGGAACAGAAACTCGGTACTTGGCTGGTCTCGGAGCAACCCTTCGTCTTATTCTCCGTCCTTGTCTTGCACGACGGTCGGCTGCGCTCCTCTACGTGCAAAGCTTGTGTTCCAGTCACAGTAGTTTTGTAGCATCACGAATTTTTATTTTTATTAATTTTCAGTACCTATACAATAGCAGTCTCATCTCAACACATAGTTTACAGTTGGTAAGGGTTTCATTTTGACAGCTCAACAACATTCATTGCGTTATTTACGTTGTTGAGCAGACTAATTTTTCGAACATATGAAGCAATGGATTAGCAATATGCTTCAAAATCAGTCAGATTGTGATTGATAGTGTGTTACGCAATTAGGCAGCTTCCTATTGATTTACGTATTTAAACAAAAACGAATTTAGCTATTCTTAGCCTTCTCTAATTTCATAATTTCAGCTAATACTCGTCAGACTCGATTACTCCAATGAACCCAAAGATTCACGCCCATACACGCGCCTACGCCCATACGCCCATATAGCCTCATGTTTCATGGGGCTACATTATTACACCATTTCATATCAAGGAGTAGACCGAGGGGCGCGATAATGGTAGGGAAGACGTGCCCATAGGATATGGAAGGATCAGGAGGATATGGATGTCTATTAAGAGCCGTACCGGATATGCATCCTACAGTAGGCAATGGAATATTGTGGAGGACGGGTGACATTTATGTATGGATGGGCATCTTTTACCGACGTCGGGCGTCGCCGCCATGTTGGTTTAGGGTGAATGGAAGCTTTTCTGCCACATCTTATCCTGTCATCACCTTTTCAAATAAGACTAAGAAATCCGCAACCGTTTGAAAAATACATATTTACATGTCTAAAATAAATTAGGTATGTTTTTAAAATAAATGAGTTTCGGTTTCCTATCTGACTAGCTTGAGAATCAATCTGCCTAGCTTTTTCCCAACTATGTTGGGGTCAGCTTCCAGTCAAACAGGATGCAGCTGATTACCCATTATTTTACAAGGAGCAACTGCCTATCTGACCTCCTCAAGCATTTTATTGGGTAACACCACAGAAATCTAAATTAAATTTCTGTGGGTAACACGATACCCCTTGGTAACGAATTGGTTGTCAGGCTTTCGGGCTTCATAAAAGACTAGCTTTTGCCCGCGGCTTCGTACGCGTGGATGTCGGAAAATATCCCACGGGAACGTACTACCGGGAAATCCTTCCTTATTCCTTGTCTACATAATAAAGGGAACCTCTGTGCAAAATGTCAGCTTTGTTCAAGGGTTTGGGCTGGGCGTTGATGAGTCAGTCAGTCAGGCCTTCTTTTTATTTATATAGATCCACGAATGACAGCCGGGACCAACGGCTTTCCAAGGCACGGAGGGGTCTTGGTTGGATGGTTATACCCATCCACGGGCCAACTGCAGCAAGCGTAGCTTAACCTGATTGATAGACCCGTGCGGCTGTTATTACTTAGCGGCAAGCCGAAAGATCTACATCACAGCTATAAATTCCATCATCGCCTAGCTCACAGTATGGAGGCCGTTCCTTAAGCCCGCGTCGTCCCGGTCGCTGTGCGCCTACGTAGTTATAGCGCGAATGTACTTTTGCCCACTTTGATATATCGCGCGCTTGGCGCACAGCCCCGCTACTGAACACTCCGGTTTCCTTCAGTTTTGGCTACTTCGTGTTTATGTGTGAACATGATGGCAAAGAAAGCCCAAGGAAGACCTGCGAGGAATCCAAAGTAGTTTCTGGTCTTTTCCTGGACATGCGCTCGTGAAGAGCTCGTGGCTAAGTAATAACACGCTTGCCGCAGTTGGTACACTTTACATTTCAAAACTCCTCCGTGTCTCGGAAAGCACGTTAAGCCGTTGGTCCCAGCTGTCATCCGTGTGCCTTTGACAGTCGTTACGAGTCGTCAGAAGCCCGAAAGTCTGACAACCAGTCTTACCTAGGGGTCTTACCCGTAACTGGGTTGTGGAGGTCAGATAGGCAGGCGTTCCGTGTAAAATACTGGTATTCAGCTGCATTCGGTTTGACTTTAAAGCCGACGTCAGTTGGGAAAAGGCTAGGCAGATGATGATAGTGTTTTTTGTTAAAAGGACATGCCTTAACTTCTTTTCTGCCCATCACGCACAGCTAACTGCGCATTCCAGGATTTGAACGCAGCGAATGACAGAGCTTCTTACAGGTCGGACGAAGTTTGAGAACAATATGGCCGACGTATCTTGGCGCGAACAGATCCAAAAGATACCGATTTCCTAAATTAAATTATTTTTTCACTAGGTATGTTTGTGTTCTTTTTGGAAGTTGGTTCTTTTTTTTTGTATAAAGTGTTTTTTTAATTCTACAAAATTAAATATCTCCTTGTAGTGAGGTGCAAAATTTATTTTAATTTAAATGGCTGTATTCTTAAGCGTTATACTCATAATACTAACTAATAACTAGGTAATTAACTACTATATAAGTACTATATTTTTCTGCGTTTGCCTCTTGTACATTCTCACTAGTGAAGCGTAAATATCGAACAAGGAGTTTTAAGTTTTTGTGGTACTATGCTTAGGTATTTCATAAAAAAAAACCAATAGAATACAAAACAGAGGTTTATAAAAGAAGTACCATGGTAACCTTGCAATAGACGCGTGGTTTCCTGGCATCGTTTTTATTGCCGAACAAAGCTTTTAACTTCCTCGAGGTATAAAGCGAAGGTTATACCAAAATTCACTGCGAGATCAATAAATATTATACATATAATTTTGCTATAGCAAATTTTTTTTTTTTTTTGGCTAAGGTAATCAGAAAAATATGTTTTTTTTTTGTTTTTGTTGTGGCTTAGTACCTAACATAAATTGCGGAAAACTTCAATAAAATTTAATGATAAACGTATAATGTTGTCAAGTATTATGTAATACAATACAATACCTAGTGTGTTGAAGTGAAACAGGAAAATGGGTTATCCCCATTTTATTTTGAACATAATAATGTAAGTAGGTATTCCATTGTTTTGTTTATGTAGGTATAAGCATGGTAGGTAAGCTTTTTCTGTTAATAAAGGTATTAATTAACAGATTCTTAAGTAGGATAATATTAGAATAACAATCAATTGAGTAATATCACACACATCTTTCTTGAAAATAACATTTCATAAGGATATATTGTACTTAATAATATGTTGGCGTTGGCAGTCTAACCCGATGCAGCTGTCTTTGAAAAGGACCGACTGCCTATCTGATCTCCACAACCCTATTACTAGGTACATGATACACATTGGTACCTATGGTTGTCAGACTTTTGTGCTTCTGACTAGTTACCCGTAATGACTGTCAAAGATCCACGAATGACAGTGGTTACGGACCAACAGCTTTACGTGCTTTCCGAGGAACGGAGGATTCTCGGTATGTAAAGATGTTCACCCATCCACGGACCAACCACAGCAGGTATAGCTTAACCTGATCGATCGATCCGTGCGGAAAACTTTTAAACAATCATCTTTATTAACCCTGTAATTTACACGGAGTTAGAAAAATAAATTTCTTAAAAAAAAAAAATTGGAAATCGAATGTGCAGTTACGCCTTTACGCGTCTCGCGAGTGACGGCCTGTCTAGAAGCGGGCGCTTTTTTTACATCGAGAGCCCATCCGAGGAACGGAAAACAAAAAGGCTGGATTTATAATATTTTTTTATTATTTTATTTATTTCCCTTTTATTTCTCTATTTTATTTTCGTTAAATTTTTGCATATCGCGCCGAGGCCGGCCCGCGCCTCATTGTTTATACGCTGTGGTCGTTTCGCGCGCTTTCGCCATTTTGTATGGAATGTCAACTGTCACGGTGTTGATTGGCGGGAATCCGAGGAATGGCGGTGAATGTTTTGGTAGACGGGCCTGTGTGTGGTCTGGAGGAAAAACGTTAGAATGTGCTTGATATTAATATTATTTGATCTAGATAGATAGGAATCTTAGTTAGCGTTGAGATCGGTTGCTACTGGGGGCTGGCATGGCCTGGCGTGGCCTATTAATGATCGATATTCGCTTGAAATCGTTCTATGTTCTATATTCCCGAGGGCCGGGCCATGTATCATTATCTTAGTTTATCGACAGATCTGATGGTTTTAGTTCGACAATTTCAACTTCTCGAATCTATGTGGAATAATGTTTCAAAACCCATTTAAACTTTTCTCGAATGTTTTATGTAATGGATTTTCAGGAGATTTTCTCTAACTATACAACCTACTCCTTCTATTAGGTATATAACAGAAAAAAAGTGTTCGCTGAAACCTCAAGACACGTGTATGTGTGTTACAAAATCCTCATGTTGGTTACACTCCATTGAAATAATTTCATCACATTATAGTTGGACTTATTTAACACGCTGTGGAAGCAAACACACACTCTCCTTTGTGGGGCACAGTCGGGCAAACCCGTACGGAATGAAACATCAGGTAGGTAGGTACCTGCGACCGACCGACGTGCAAACATTCTGTTTACATACATACCGCGAAGTACAACCGCGAACAGGAGTGTTACACATTATTAACAGGTTTTTTGAAGAGCACGGAAGGGACACAGGTAACAGGTTATAAGTACCATAAGTACTCAAAATTAAATACAGGGTTTTTAAACCTCATAAATAGAGCTTCTCGCAGGAATCCACTGGATGCAAGAAAAACAGAACCGGTCGCAGTGGAAGTCCTTGGGGGAGACCTATGTCCACTGCTAGTGGACATAGGTCTCCCCCAACAGTCTTTCGGCTGAAATGATAATCAATCTGCCTAGACTTTTCCCAACTATGTTAGGGTCGTCTTCCAGTCTAACCGGATGCAGCTGAATACCAGTATTTTACATGGAGCGACTACCTATCTGATCTCCACAACCCAGTACCTGGGTAATACCTACTGGTTGTCAGACTTTCGGGCATCTGACGACCCGTAACGACTGTCAAAGATCCACGAATGTCAGCCGAAACCAACGGTTTCCGAATCATGGAGGAGTCTTGGTATGTAAAGATGGTCACCCATCCACGGACCAACCCCGACAAGCGTAACTTAACCTGATGGATCGACCCGTGTGGCTGTTATTACTTAGCCACAAGCTTCTCTTCTAGGAGCCAGCTCTATTTTTTATTCAAAGAAAAAGAAGTACCACTAGAATGACCGTCAATCTGTAAATACCCTTATTCTGCTTCCAGACATCGTTGCTTGAAAGATATTGTTTGCCTATATCTACGTATGTACATGTAATTGCAGGAGTTGGAAAATGATTTCAGAATGAAATGTGCCCTGTTATATATTAGCATATAGTTTAGGTTGTGTGTGGATTTAAACGGTCACTTAAGGAATTGGAATCGATTAGATGACAAGCCCGGTGGAACTTCACATCGGAAAAAATTACATTTTTCTATGAAAACTTTCGTAACCTATTTGACCCATTTAGGGAATAAGTTTTCAAAAATCCTTACTGTTCACTTTCGTTACATAAGAAACTGTTGTGCAAAGATTAATTGCTTCTAGACCCTGCGGTTTAATCTGTGCTTTGTCTCATGTCTGTCAGTGAATGAAAGAATTCAAGAATTTTATGAAGTAGATTCAATCAGAGAAAAGGACACATAGAAGAGTATATTTTTAAATAAATATAGCAAAGTGAGACACACAAGATCATTGCCAAAGCCATTCGATCCCTATCGGAAAACAAAAGAAAAATATAAAAAATATTCCTTTTCCTAGAACAAATTGCGAAAATCGAATTGAATGACGGCAAATGGTTTGCGGTACCAGGGCGCCAGCCGCGGCAGGCGCTATAGCCAATCTATTTTTACTCGGGATTTAAATCAATTTATGCAAGCCGTATTCGCTCAAACGGTTTTCTGAAATATGTGTTTAATCGTGATATAAATAATCTAATCTTTTGCATATAGGGATTAGGGATAATGGTATAAAAGTAATATTGGTTGGGTATATTCGTTTTCTGTATAAAATGTGTAAAATTTTCTCTTTCTCGTCAGAGCAAATTCTTTGGAGCATTATTTCTACCGATTTTCCCAAGTTTTTGCACATATCAGAGTATTTGTGATTTTTCTGTCTCTGGATTCAGCTTTCTTTAACTGTGTTGGATCATTCAGTTCCCTTCAAAAATGATTGAGCTAAATGGTGATGATCCATGCGTCATGTTCGTGAACGGGCGCCATCAGTTGGGACTGGTCGTCTCTTAGCTGCCACGACTTATTTTTAATTTAGCTGTTTTTAGTTTTTATTTTTTTATTACGGACGCTTTTATTGTGGTCGTCTTTCTACATTGTTCTTACATGTATATTTTCAACATGAATGATGTAACCAATATTTTGTAACAAATTATGATTTAAAAGAGTGTCCGTGGAGTTTCTTGCCCGTTCTTCTCCATAAGAACCTGCTACGCTTTGGACTGGGCAACTAGCTTCATCTTTCTGACTGACTGACAGTTCGAAAGTGCCTGTAATTGGTTTATTTGAAATAAATGCTTTGACTTTACTGAGAGGAAAAAAAACTTTACATTGGACATGGACTTATTTTCCATCCCAACTCACCAAACTTAGGTATTGTATTGTATAACAGCTGCGTACAGTCACAGAAGCCATAACTGGCCATGGGTCATTTAATAAACACCATTTTGTCATAGGAGTCACAGACAGTCCACTGTCCAGGGCCTGCATGGAGGACGACGAGACAGTAGCTCATGTCTTCTAAAGGGTATCTGGGTTTGTTTCGGGAGGTTCCTGTTTCGGATAAGGCGGGAGGAAACGCCCGGGTGTCACCATTGTGTGGATCGCCCGGAGGACACGGTGGAGCATACAGTGGAGGTCTGCCCGGCTTGGGCGGAGCACCGCCGTGTTCTCACGGAGGCGATCGCCGGCGGCGATCTCTCGCGTCCAAACTTGGTCCAGGCCATGGTGCGGAGCGAGAGTGCATGGGAGGCCGTCACCTCCTTCTGCGAAGTAGTAATGCTCGCAAAGGAGGAGGCGGGACGCGAGAGGGAGAGGCAACAGCCGTGCCCTCGCGCCCCTAGCCGCCGCAGGAGACGCCCTGGGCGGCGGGAATCTATCGCCGATTCCCGGCCACCGTAGGGGCGGGCTTGCGGACGACGAGTAATGGGCAGCTCGCCGTCCGGTAAGGACCAGGCCCGGGTCGACGGCGCGTTGTGTTCCACGCGCGCCTCATAGAGATGTCAGCAGTGACGGGGTCCAATAGGGCCGAAGCCGCCGGGGTCGCGGGTAGTTCGAAAGAGATACCGTGGCCCTGGCACGGGCAACTGAAGGAACACGGGTGGGTTTTAGTCAGTAAAAGTCTGACACACCCTCCCGCTCTGCCCGGAGCGGGAGAAGTCATTTGATGATTTCCCATCCACAAAAAAAAAAAAAAAAAAAAAAAAAAAGGGTATCTGGGTTACTACGGTAACTCAGGTACCCTCCGTGAGGTTGTCAGTAACACCAAGGCGTTGCTGGCCTTTCTTGAGGAGCTGGAGTGGATCGAATTATCGATTTTTCCATTCGTACGCAAAATAAACGCATTGACGAGGAGTTGCAGACATCAGCCCGTATTACCAATACCAAATTGTACAACGGGCTGGTGTTAGTAACTCCAAGCGCATCCAAATGCGTATTTAGCGTACAGTACTTAGGTATTACCTAACTTTTGTTATACAGGGTCAAATTAAATTAGCTAGCGAAACTCGGTGATGTGTAGCGATATCTAAACATATAAAACAAAAAAGATGATGTTTTTTTTGGAACCGCTGGTGGTGTAGTCAAGTAACATAACATATCAGTTTTATTTGTGTGAATTTCAAAGAATTTGTGGGTATCGATATCTCAACACGATAAAACAGATTGTATCAACTCACATTTCAAGTAACATCACTACCAGCGGTCTTGACCCCAAAAAAAAATTAATTAAATCATTTTTATTTTTATTTTGTCGTATTTTGGTATCGATACTAGCGCTTCTGCGGGTTCACTAGCTAATTTAATTTGACCCTGTATACTTTTATCTCACCTTGAAGGAGCATGTGGCTAAGTAATAACAGCCGCACGGTTGGATCCATCAGGTTAACCTACGCTTGTCGGGGTTTTCCGTGGATGGGTGACCATCTTTACATACCGAGACTCCTCCGTGCCTCGGAAAGCACGTTAAGCCGTTGATCCCGGCTGTCATTCGTGGATCTTTGACAGTCGTTACGGGTCGTCAGAAGCCCGAAAGTCTGACAACCGATTCCCCTTTACCAAGGGGAATCGTATTACCCAGTAACTGGGTTGTGGAGGTCAGATAGGCAGTCGTTACATGTAAAATACTGGTATTCAGATGCATCCGGTTAGACTGGAAGCCGACCCCAACATAATTGGGAAAAGGCTAGGCAGCAGATACTTTTATCTCACCACTTGCAGGCCTCATAGCACTCACTTCTCACGATGTCTGCTTAAAAGCACAAAGGACCAGGCACATCAAAAAGGCGTTATCATAAAAACACATGACTGTTCCTTTCTCTCATAAAAAGTATACTTTTTGACGGACATTGGAAACAGTCTCGAAATGAAAAGCTTACTTAGTTATCTGCAATTCTGCAGTGCTTGCTTTCTCTGTAAAAAAACCTCACATTTTTAGGAAGCTTTTGTTTAGTTTCACTTGTTAGTTTGAGGCTTGCCACGGTTGGTCCGTGGATGGGTGACCATCTTTACATACCAATGGAGGGGTCTCCATGCCTCGGAATGCGCATTAAACCGTTGGTCGCAGCTGTCATTCATGAATCTTTGAGAGTTGGTACGAGTCGTCAGAAGCCCGAAAGTGTGACAGCCAGTCTTACCAAGCGGTATCGTATTACCCAGTACCTGGGTTATGGAGGTCAGATAGATAGTCGCTCTATGTAAAATACCGGTATTCAGCTGCATCCAGTTAGACTGGAATCCGAACCCAAAATAGTTGCGAAAAGGCTAGGCAGATGATGACATGTTAGTATGGATTTTTGCAAGCTGAATTTGAACATCTTCCTTTTGAAACCACATGTTGAAACTGTGTATCCTCGTTGAATTCCAATGGCAATCAATTTATTTTGTGTTCTTCTTCTTCTGGAGTCTATGGAATATCTACCTACATTAGGTATGTATAATAATATGAAATGAGATGTGCTCAGTAGCTAGCCACATTATTATTTTATTTGGTAGAGATGATCTGAAGCAGAGGCTAGAACGGACTATCTCCGCAGGAGGAATCTCTTCAACGCCAACATAATATCTGCCTAGCCTTTTCCCAACTATGTTGGAGTCAGCTCCCATTCTAACCGGATGCAGCTGAATACGAGTATTTTACATGGACCGACTGCCTATCTAACCTCCACAACCCAGTTACTGGGTAATACGATACCCCTTGGTCAGACTGGTTGTCAGACTTTCGGGCTTCTGACGACCCGTAACGAGACACGGAGGGGTCTTGCTATGTAAAGATGGTCACCCATCAACGATGAAACGCGCGTTAAAGATTTTGAAACAAAACGTTATTATTATCATAATGATGTAACAGTATATCCTAAAACTATTTTAGTTGTTTCAAATAGCCCAAAATCCCACTGTTGTTCTCGATGATACCTTGTTCATTATAATGAGTAGCGAGGTAGGTAGGTTGTGTGTTTTAAGCAAACAGGCCCCGGGCCGGCCGCCCGGCGTATTATACCGCGCTGGCTACTTTCATAATACTATTATATACTAGGTATAGCCGTTATGTAATAGGTATATATATATACAGAATGGGATATGGGATTCTAACACCCATATTCTATTCAATTTTTTTTTATTATTTTTTTTATTATGGCAAGCTGATGTCGACCATTCTGCCAATGTAAGTGTATTGGAAAAGCAAGTATCACACTAATATTATAAAGGCGAAAGTTTGTGAGTGTGTGTCTGTATGTTTGTTACTTCTTCACGCTCAAACGGCTGGACCGATTTAGATGAAATTCGGTATGTAGACAGCTTATACCCTGGATTAACACATAGGCTACTTTTTATCCCGAAAAAATGTAGTGCTCCCGTGGGATGAGCAAGGAATTCAAATATATTTGTTACTCTTTCAAACTCAAACGGCTCGACCGATTTTGATAAAATTTGGTGTGGAAGTAGCAGACATACTGTATACACATAGCACACATAAGCTACTTTACATCCTGAAAAAATGTAGTGTTCCCGTGGGATGAGCAATTTTTTGTGAATACTTTTCTCACTGATTAAATAATACACGTTTTAGTGTATCTCATAAACCGCGGGTAACACCGCAGGGCGCAGCTAGTGTATTTATATAAATAAATAAATAGAATAATGGTATTCGATGATACATTTAACCTTTTTTTTTTTTGATCTTGTGAATCATATGTCTTCGAATTTTTTGTTCTAGGACGGCTTCCTCACGAAGTGTTTTCATTCACCGTTTTGAAACCATAGACGTATAAAAAAAGGCGGACAGATTCTCTCTAACAAAAAACTGTCTATCGGAGTCAGCCAGCTCGCTGTAGGTACCTACAGGCGCACACACATTTCACAAGACATGGTACCTTATGAAACCCGGCCCGGCCTTACGAATGGTTTTGACTGATGTGTGAATGTCTGCGTGTCCTGTAGGTACCTACAGCGAGCTGGCTGACTCCGATAGACACAGTTTTTTGTTAGCGAGAATCTGTCCGCCTTTTTTTATATGCCTATGTTTGAAACCAGTGGTGATGAAATTAATAAAAAGTGCCTGTCTGTGTTCGAACCCACGACCTGCAACTCGTAAGTCAGGGCCATTACTGCTTTACCGGAGACTAAAGCACTAAATTATGATATTAGTTTCATACCTTTATTTCCAATAGCAAAACGGTCCCAATGGCGGAAGCATTGCTTAGAAGGCTCCTTCAAATTGGCAAGACACACGATATAATCGCGCGCGACACAAAGGCACCGCGTGTCAAGCGACGAGCGGTGCCTTCCCGCCTGTTTGAAGGTACCTTTCCTCGGTATCGGTAAAATCTTTGAAGCACAATATGATGACCTGCAAACTTATTTAGAAGGCACAAAATTACCAAAAAATACTAAGATGATTTGCAAAGCTCAACTAATTATAGGTAAGTTTAACCAATCAGGACCCTAGACCCCACTATTTGTATAAGGTCGGAGCTAAGCGCACTGGCACAAGGATTTTTACTGATTTCTCTAGCCTTATACAAATTTTCTTACGTTATTTTCCATATTTTTATTAAGGATTCATTCAATCACAAAAACTCAAATTCAAAGCTTTTATTTCAAACAAACCAATTACAGGTACCTACACTTGAATTGTCAATGGCTAGTTGCCAATTCCAAAGCGTAGTAGGTTCCTATGGAGAAGAAGCAAGAAACTCCACGGACACTTCTAAATCAAAATATTGGTGAAAATAATTCATGTAATGAACAGTGTAGAGTGTAGACGTGCACGTTAAAAGCGTATACTATAAATATAAAAACTAAAAAAAAAAAAAAATTAAACTAAGTTATTCGTACTAAAAAAATTTACGAATTTTCGTCCGTGGGCCCTGTAACCCGGGGCCCCGTATCATTGATACTGCTGATAAAAAAAAGACTCAATCAATCTGCCTAGCCTTTTCCCAATTATGTTGGAGACGGCTTCCAGTCTAACCAGGTGCTGCTGAATTCCAGTATTTTACATGGAGCGACAGCACAACCCATTAACTGGGTAATACGATACCCCTTGGTAAGGCTGGTTGTCAGACTTTCGGGCTTCTTACGACCCGTAACGACAGTCAAAGATCCACGAATGACAGCCGGGACCAACGACTTAACGTGCTTTCCGAGGCAAGGAGGAGTCTGGTATGTAAAGATGGCACCCATCCACGGACCAACACCGGCAAGCGTAGCCTAACCTGATGGATCGACCGTGCGGCTGTTAATACTTAGCCACGAGCTCCTCTGATAAAAAAGAGCCTAAGAAAAAAAAAAACTCTATGAAAGACAATCTCACATCATCCAAGTACTCCAAACCTTTTCAATAACTTCTTTGAAAAAAAAAGAAGCAACATCTACACCACAGAAATCTTAATAATAAGGCATAATAAGGCCTTATTATTAAGATTTCTGTGATCTACACCAACCAGAATCATAATAATTACATGTATTACCATCGCCAAGTCTGGGTGGCCATTTAAATCTGCATAATACCTACCAACATAGTTGCAAGTTCATACAACATAATATTATAACAGATAGTTTATTAGTTAATAGCTTCTAGTTATAGGAAGACCAGTATAGTTTGATCTTTCATGGCGCCACTAAGCAAAACTTGGAAAATCATTGAACAATAGATGGCAACGAAAAATTCAATAGATTTTCTGGACAATGCAAAAAGGTAACAATGAATAATCCAGATTACCTATCAATCACGAAAAATTCCAATTTGGGATCGCTCGATCGGTACAAAACTTATGAATTCTCTGTAGAAAAGTACATAAATGCTTGGTTTATACTCATGATACCATTTTTCAACCTGATCGAGAATAGACGAAACTTTAGCTCCTCCTGTCGAATGCAAAAATTGAATGAATGAATGTATGTTGCTGGAATTCAAATTTTCTTACGTTTTTTGCAATTTGCAGGTGTGTCAGCACAACGACAAATCAAACCTATACAACCAATCAATCAATCTGCCTAGCCTTTTCCCAACTATGTTGGGGTCGGCTTCCAGTCTAACCGGATGCAGCTGAATACCATTATTTTACATGGAGCGACTGCCTATCTGACCTCCACAACCCATTAACTGGGTAATACGATACCCCTTGGTAAGACTGATTGTCAGACTTTCGGGCTTCTGACGACCCGTAACGACTGTCAAAGATCCACGAATGACAGCCGGGACCAACGGCTTAACGTGATTTCCGAGGCACGGCGGAGTCTCGGTATGTAAAGATGGTCACCCATCCACGGACCAACCCCGGCAAGGGTAGGCTTAACCTGATGGATCGACCCGTGCGGCTGTTATTACTTAGCCACGAGCTCCTAAAGCAATACAACCTATACAACCAATGTAAAGAAATAAAATGGAGAATTAAATTCAAATTTTCTTACGGTTTTTTGCATTTTCCAGGTCAGTGTCAGGTTGAATCTTGATCAAAATATGATTCGCGACCATATGAGGTATGTATTTACATAATTATAACCATAAGAATCATCAAAACATCTCTCTAAGTTAGATTTGTTCTAAAATGTCATGAATGCGATTCATATTTTGATCACTGAACGGCAAAAAGCAAAAAAAAACGTAAGAAAATTTGAATTTAATTCTTAAGTGCCATTAGAATTTGTATTTATTGTACCGTGTTTCCTTTTTTTTTTTTGAACTGAATAGTTTTTTTATTTTTTATTTTATTTGTTTACACTGATTTTATAGGTTTGATTTATCGTTGTGCTAAATGTGTTCCCATAGTTCCATACTCCACAGTATTCCAAGTTCCACTGGTCGACTGTATTTATGAATAACATGGTAAAATTAACAGGCTGTGTTCGTTTCCCAGCCCAGCTCGCGGTGCGGTGGAGACAATTAAAATTACCAGTTACAATGACGTGACGAGGCACGCAGCTACTAAGTCATATTTGATCGATATTATGGATGTGGTATTTTGTAAACACAATGATCATGGGAGTTGTAGGAAAGCATGAAAGTCTCAACATCGGTCCGTAAATTAAAAGTAAAACTCTTTTTAATGGTAAATTGTCAGTATTCGTCATGATAAACGCAGACATTTTTAAGATCTTTTAAACCCATTTAAGCATGTTGTTTTATTTAAAGTACCGATTCAACTCTTTACTTAACTCTTTCAAAGATCTTAAGTGTGATTTTATGCATGTAAGCACGTCGAGTTGAGTCGAGTTGTACAGTAGAATAATAATGCATATTATGTATTTAATCAAACCACTAATAATTCCCATTTGGGTCCTAAAAATAATAATTAGTCAAGTAACTGTGGCGCTCGCTAGCTGCTACCGCGCACCACTCGCTTCGCTCGCTCGGCTCGTGCTCGGTTGGTCAAAGTTCTAACCTAACCCGTACCTTAGCTTAGTTACTCTGTGAGAAATGGCTAGAAAGATAAAAAGACGCTGAATTATTTTATAAAGTGTGCATCAATTCAATAGAATGAACAGTGCCGACGGCATGGAATGTTGCCATTTTTAATATTATATTTATATAAATTAATTATATATATATTATTATATGTGTATTTATTTTATTTTTATTTCTTATTAATATTTCATTGCATGCTGCACCGGTTGACGTCATCACGTCAACGCCGGCTGCCGTTGAAAACCAGCGCGGCTCTGTCTCGCCTTGGGTCGCGGCATTATGCTGAGCGATGGCCGTTTTGCGTGGATGTGACGCATATTTTCCCACAACCTTTTTTTTGTGTTAGTGTTATTTCTTTGCGTCATGTTTACAACGCAAATAAACGTATTTTCTTTCTTCCATTTCTTTTCTTTCTATTAGAAGCGCATAAGTATAAAGTTTTTAGACGATCAGTGAAATATTTCCCATAGACAACAAATATACCATATCCATTCCCCACTGAGCTCTTTAGCGCCCACATCCAACTTTAGTCCCCGAACAAACTTTTTTGCATCGCGTGCTGTGTGACAGACAGACAGACGGACAGGGCAATTTATAATATGTCCCTATCGCCCGATCTTAGCACGCTACAAACTACCGACATAACCTGAACTCCCGACCAATCAGCCATGTACCAAACCAAGGGTCTATTTAAATTAGTCGAGAAGTTGCAACGATAGCTGTTACAAAGCTGATTTTAGCGATATACCTAGAAATTGTACAATTATTATTCAAAGGAAGGGTTCGGGTATCGTTCGTGTTGTTTTGTTTTTTTTGGCTGATAACATCGGCTGATTCATCGGTAAAACCTAGGTTTTTAGTTGAAATTGTAGCCGTGTTGGAAAAGTATGGCATTTTGTTTTCTGCTTTTTTTTGTATTTCCAGATTTTATGGCTTTAGGATTCTTCGCCGTATTTAATTTTAAGGCTCCCACAGACAGTCGCGACACTCCGGTAGAACATTTTCCATGAAGATTTCATAGAAATTGTTCCACCAGAGTTGCGTCGTGCCTTTTTGCGGGAGCCTGTAGACTTGTGTGCTTTTCAGTCTTCAGTCAGTAGTTAGACTCAATACAATACTTTTGCTGTGCCCCCGGTTTTAGGGTCACACAGTACTCAAAATCAGCAATCAGGTCAGAAAACGTAAATTATCTAGGCATTAAAAAAACAGAACTCACGTTACTTAGGTTCATCATCATCTGCCTAGCCTTTTCCCAACTATGTTGGGGTCGGCTTCCAGTCTAACCGGATGCAGCTGAATACCAGTATTTTTATTTTTTATTTTTTTTTTTTATGGAGCGACTGCCTATCTGACCTCCACAACCCAGTTACTGGGTAATTCGATACCGCTGAGGTAAGACTGGTTGTCAGACTTTCGGGCTTCTGACGACCCGTAACGACTGCCAAAGATCCACGAATGACAGCCGGGACCAACAGCTTAACGTGCTTTCCGAGGCACGGAGGAGTCTCGGTATGTAAATACGGCTGTTTAACAATTTACCGGAGGATATAAAGAAGTGTAATAGTATATATTTAAGACAAAACTCAAGAAATATGTATGTACCCTTTAACGTCACCAACACCCCAGAGGCAAATATGATAATTTATTTTACGTAGACGTAAGCACTTTGTATCTCATTTTAAGTGAACTGTTATTTAAGTTATTATGAGAAATACATTCTTTAAATCTAAATATGGTCACCCATCCACTGACCGGCCGCGGCAAGTGTAGCTTAACCTGATCGACCGAATCGTGCGGCTGTTATTACTTAATCCCGTTAGGCAGATAAGTTGAACTTAAAAGTTTTTTTTTTTTTTTTTTTGAATGGCATCTCGTAGTGTGACCATGAGAGGTCTCGACTACTTAACCGGACTTTCCTGTGGGTGCCTTTAAGCGAGCTCAAAAGCCTCCAGCCAGGGGCATTAACTTAAAAGTGCATAACATAACGTACATAACATCATGCCTGTAATCCCCGAAGGGTTGAGCAGAGGTGTACACCCATATTTTGCCAGTTAAGTATAGGTCCCCAATAGGGGGTGAGCCAATTGCCATTATCCGGGAAGATATCCAGACTCCGGGCTGTTACTGAGACATTCCAGATGGAAAACCCAATATCACTGCTCGACCCGAGAATCGAACCCAGGACCAGCAGCAGCAGGCTCAGCAGTAGCGCTTGCTGCGAGTACCACTAGACCAACCAGGCATTTACAGTGACGTTGGGTTTTGTACGGATAATGCCAACCACCTCGTAAAATTATGTGCTGAAATAAGACTGTATTCAGAACCGTAAGGATATCAAAGCCTCACATGTTGATGATGTTTGTTTTCATTTCCTAGTGTCACAATCAGTAGTGCTATTCAGTAAACATATCACCGTCACCGTGATAACTTAGGTGAAGTGAGCGTGAAGTGAGTCGTCATTCTACCTGCAGTGCGATTCTGTATAACCATCTCACCGTGAATACTTAGGTGAAGTGAGCGTGGAGTGAGCTGTCAATAGTGTCAATTCCTAGCAAAAACAAACTCACTTCACCTAAGTTTTCACGGTGAGATTTTTACAGAATCGACCGGCTGATGCTAGGGATTGACACTATTGACAGCTCACTTTAAGATCACTTCACCTAAGTTTTCACGGTGAGATATTTACGGAATAGCACTACTGTGGTCACAACACAGAGCAGAGGCAATGTGGAGTTGTAAACTTGAAATTGTCTTTGGTCTCATATCAATCAAACTTGAATATGAGGCTTTTGCTCACATTGCTTTTGAGTGTATTTTGTAATTTTTTATTTTATTTTTTCTAATGTGCGTTTTATTTGTGCAGAATAAACAAGTTTTCTTTCTTTCTTTCTGATTTACATGGGGAAGATTTCTGAGTGTATGCTTAATTTAATTTCAACTCTATCAACGCAACATTGTTGAGGACTATGTCCAGCTGTGGACTGCTCACAGCTAGAGATCACTGGCCACTACCAGGCCACAACACAATACCGTGTCCTCCGCCTTCCACATCCTGTCTGTCCGAGTCAGCTGGGGGGCGTCCACTCTAGGACTCGTCTGCTCCCTAAGTCCATAGGTCCATAGGTGCTTTTTTTATTTTACTCCCCTAGCTAGGGATTTTTAGACATCCGTTGGCGTGTCCGTGGCATCACACAGGGCCCTATCAGAATATTATATACCAGCATTGCGGTATTTATTTTTTAAATATCACAGTTTTTTGCCTTTTTGGGTTAGCTCAGGACTTTTTTTAGTTAGTTTTTTTTTTTTGTTTTTTATGTTTATTTTGTTACTTTTTTATGCTCCTTCTTTACTGTATTTCCTGTGCGTGTCCCAAAAAAATATTATTCTTTCTTTCTTTCTTGCTTCAAGATCCTTCGACAAACATGGCCAGCCCACTGCCACTTCAGCTGGCTTACTCTATAAGCTATGTCGGTAACTCCGGTTCTTTTCCTGATAACTTCAAGAATAACATCATTTAATTTAGGGCTGATTGTTCAATAGTCAGATAATTTTTATCAGAGGAATAAATATGGCGGTTTGACAGATTTTGTATTTAGGTATTCTTCAGGTAAAAGTTATCAACCTATTGAACAATCAGCCCTTAAAGAGAAAGAAATAGAGTAAAATGTAGCTATAAAAATCTCTTCGCATAAAGAAATATGAAATAGTGGAAAACTTCTCAGTGACAACTACCCACATGATTCAGAGGGGCACGGGACAAGAATTTTGTAGTTTTTAATAAATACCGGCGCGCAAGCACAGCCATTTTTCATTCTTCTCATTACTTGCAACCCTTTGCGTTTCCACCCCTGTACGGTTAGCAGAGAAGATAAAATTAATATTAATGGTTTATTTTGTTTTGACTGCTATGTAAATTTTTGTTGAATGACTGGGCTGTTTCTTTGTGTATTTAATATTTAGACAGGTTCTTTGGGATTTAAATAATAATCTTACTAGATGAAATCAAAAACAAAAAACAGTTGAAAGAGAGGAACGCAATTCCTTTCGCTTTTGCACCCATGGCGAATGAGAGCTAGACCGAATAAAGCAGCAGAATAAATTTACTTTAAAAAAAGTAAAAACCGACTTCAAAACATAAAACGAATAAAATAACTTTCATAAAAAACTTAACAGCTCCTGAAGTCGGTGTCAAGCTAAGGTGCATTGAAGAATGGAAGACACCGACTTCAGAAGCTGTTAAGTTTTTTATGAAAGTTATTTTATTCGTTTTGTTTTGAAGTCGGTTTTTACTTTTTTTAAAGTAAATTTATTTTTCCATTTTTAGTTGAATATACGAACGATATAAAGAATCATCACAAAATCCGCTTTGAAATGTCGGAGATACAGTACATTTATGTACTTAACTTAGTATATAAGAATAATTACCTAATGTATATATATACAAAAACCTTCCTGAAAGAATATAGTTTACGGTAGTGAAAGAAACATTAAAATTGGTTCATTAATTTTGAGCAAATCGCGGACAAACAAACATACATACATACCTACATGCATACATACATACGGGTCGAATAGGTACAGAACCTCCTTTTTTGAAATCGGTTAAAAAAGTAGGCCGCTAGTTGAATGGCGCCGCGCCGTTTATTAAAAAGGCTAGGCGGTTGACTAAACAGGTAATTATAGGTACCAGTTGGCTGCGACATGTGCACCGTAAGGACTATTGTTGCTTGCAGCGCTCGGCCGCTATAGTAACGCTTGCTAACATATTATGTGGTCATCGTGTGCACGGAATTTTGTTTTCAAATTGGTCAGATGTAAGTTTCCTCGATAGTACCTATAAAGTGCGATGAGGAACTTCGTTCTAATAGGTTAGTAAGAGAATTTAGAAGATTTCTTTAGTTGCCGAGATTTTTGTACTTATTTTAACTTAGGGCTCAATTCTGCCGGGGCTGCCTTGAAGCGGCTCCTGCCCAATCTGGGGGGTCCAAACGCCTCCTGCCGGAGGCTTTACGCGGGGGTCGTGCGGTCCATGGCCCTTTACGGGGCACCGGTGTGGGCGCGTTCCCTGAGGCTGCGACCAGCCCGCCGGTTGAACGCGTCCCAGAGGGTCATGGCCATCCGGCTAGTCCGGGGATACCGCACGGTCTCCTGTGAGGCGGCGTGCCTCCTTGCCGGATTACCGCCATGGGATCTGGAGGCAAAAGTCCTCGCGCACGTGTGGGAGTGGCGCGAGGAGGTGAAACGCCGGGGCGTAACTCCGCTGCCGCGAGAAATCACGGTACAGCGGACAGAGCTCCGGCGGGATCTCATGGCGACATGGAGAGTGCGATTGTCGCAACCCAGCGCTGGGCACGCCACAATTGCGGCGATAAGTCCCCTCTTTGAGGAGTGGTTGGAGAGGCGCCACGGCGTCCTCACCTTCCGCCTGACGCAGGTCCTCACCGGACACGGTTGTTTCGGGAGGTTCCTGTTTCGGATAAGGCGGGAGGAAACGCCCGGGTGTCACCATTGTGTGGATCGCCCGGAGGACACGGTGGAGCATACAGTGGAGGTCTGCCCGGCTTGGGCGGAGCACCGCCGTGTTCTCACGGAGGCGATCGGCGGCGGCGATCTCTCGCGTCCAAACCTGGTCCAGGCCATGGTGCGGAGCGAGAGTGCATGGGAAGCCGTCACCTCCTTCTGCGAAGCAGTAATGCTCGCGAAGGAGGAAGCGGAACGCGTGAGGGAGAGGCAATAGCCGCGCCCTCGCGCCCCTAGCCGCCATAGGAGACGCCCTGGGCGGCGGGAATCGATTGCTGATTCCCGACCACCGTAGGCGCGGGCTTGCGGACGACGAGTAATGGGCAGCTCGCCGTCCGGTAAGGACCAGGCCCGGGTCAACGGCGCGTTGTGTTCCACGCGCGCCTCAAAGAGATGTCAGCAGTGACGGGGTCAATTGGGCCGATGCCGCCGGGGTCGCGGGTAGTTCGAAAGAGATACCGTGGCCCTGGCACGGGCAGCTGAAGGAACATGGGTGGGTTTTAGTCAGTAAAAGTCTGACACACGTAGCTCTTTTTCTAGTCGGCGTTAGATAAGTCGCTTTTACTTAAAACTTAATGATCGTTCAACAAATTATTGTAAGTACCTACAGAAAGATCGCGGTAGGTCCAGTCAACCACAGATCAGTGGTAACAATTTGACATTGACAGCGCATGTATGTCGTAGTAGTAAGGGCGATTTTCTTAGCGCAAGTTTTACCACTGATGTGCGTTTGACTATATAGGTACCTAAACGAAGTCTTAGAATAATAATTAGGGAATTAAAACATCATCATCTCAGCCCGGAATCTACCACTGCTGGGTATAGGCCTCCCCTTTTTCCTGCCATACTTCCCGGTTGCGTGCGTCCCTCATCCCTAGGTGTCTCCCGATTGACGATATCATCAACCTAATGCGCTTTTGGACGGCCCAGCACCCTAATTGCATAATACACTATCGATCGGAAACTGAATCATTGTGAAGCAAATTGCAAATCCATTGCTTCATATGTTCGAAAAATTTGTCTGCTCGACAACGTAAATAACGCAATGAATGTTGTTGAACTGTCAAAATGAAACCAACTCCGATTGATAGTGCGTTACACAATTATGGTGCTGGTTTCTATGGACTAACCCAGCACCCTAATTGCGTAACACATTATCAATCGGAGTTGGTTTCATTTTGACAGTTCAACAACCTTCATTGCGTTATTTACGTTGTCGAGCAGACAAATTTTTCGAACATATGAAGCAATGTATTAGCAATTTATTTCAAAATTAAACCAACTCCGATCGATAATGTGTTACGCAATTAGGGTGCTGGACTGCTGGCCACCATTCGGTCACAGTTTTATTCCATCTCCGCGTCTAACCTGTGGGCCAATTCTCGTAATTAAAAACGTTCAAATACAAGTCGCAATGTCAGCCAGCGACAATCAAATGTCAAAAATGTAGGCAAACTCTATACAATTTTGACAGATTGAGACTGAGATGAGATTGCGAACGTTGTTATAAAAATACGGGAATTGCCCCTCAGATGTCCTGCCCAACTCCACTTGAGGCGCATCGCCCTGTCCCCGATAATCGTAGACTTTTGACCGACGACGGATTTCGGTGTTACGCACTCGGTCTAGTAAGGTTATGTATCCCGTGCATGGCTCCCTCCCTTTGTACTACTCATATGCGGTGGATAATCTCCTTTGTGAGCGTCCATGTCTAATTAAAACACAACATTAAAAAAACCTGTATCTATAACATAACCTACCTACTGCATAAATTATTATTCTTAAAATAATACCGTTCTCCCTAAAAATATACTCCTTATCTAAAAACAACATTCCACAATGTCCACAAATTTTCCCTGCACTCGGTACTAGGGTCGAGTCCCCACCGCGCTGGTCCCGCAGGCATTTTTCATTCCAACTTGATTAAACCCTCCCGCGTAGCGTTAATATATGAAACCTGTATATTGCAACTATTGTTTGTACGTTGTACCTACTATGACTACGTACGTTTCATTAGTTCGTTTGGCCTCGTATATTAGGAAATGTTAAAGCTGTAGCTTTTAAGCGTTGAGCAAACGATGCGACCTAATTAGGTATTTTTAAATGAGTCACCGTGGAGTTTCTTGACGGTTCTTCTCCATAGGAACCAATTGGAACCGTACATCTAGCTTCTGACGATTCATAAGTTTTTTTCATGTAGGTATCATCATCTTCCTGCCCTTATCCCATATTACTTGGGGTCGGCGCAACACGTTTTCTTCTTCCATTCTCCCCTGTCAACCGTCACGCTATCATTCACTCCCTTCTCTTTCATATCATTCCTCCTTCGATCACATTCCTCACACAATCCATCCATCTTTTCTTTGGCCTTCCTCTGCCTCTCCATCCATCAACATGTATATTCATCACTCTTTTAGTCTCATGCGTTTCGTCTCTCCTCATTACATGCCCATACCAAGACAAACGATTTCCTTTCAACTTTTCTGTCACTGGCGCCACTTTCAAACTTCCTCTTATATACTCATTTCTCACTTTATCCATTCTCGTCACTCCACACATCCATCTCAACATTCTCATCTCCGCTGCATGCAATTTTTCATGTAGGTATAAGTAAGTAGGTGAAATAAAATATTTTGATTTTGATGGACAGTTTGGAATCTTATGAAAATAGTGGTTTAGGCAATGATGTTGGTTTAGGAATCGAAACTCGGTTCAGTTGTATAACATCTATATTTGTATCACAGCACAATATCCTAACGACGACAGTAGTAACGTTATCTATACTTAAACACAAACACAGGATAGCAAACTAGTTGGGAAATCACACGGAGATAATTATCATACATTCCGATTCAAAATCCTAGTCACTTGTTTTCTGTCGTGAAACATAGACAAACCCTCTAGACCAACTAGTGTTGTCAGAGAACTAATAGTGGGAAACATAGATATTAGTTTGGTTCGCCACAGTGGGATTCGAAATATATTACGTGTGCTTTATTACATTACCAACACGGTCTATCGTCGCGGACAAATTGTTCGCGGTTGAATGGTCCATCATCTGCTCAGCGCCTTTTTCTGTCTGGTCTGCGTGGCGTTTGCGTAACACTTAAGTAGGTAGGTACTGTAGAGGTTTGATGCTTTGTTCAAGCCTCGACAATGTTATACTGGCTGACATTTAATCATTCAAATATTGAATGTGTTCTAGAAAGAAAAATGAACCTCGTTTTTCTTTGTAGGATGACAGATAGACTTAGCTAGGGCTCCGCAGGCAGTGTGATATATTTTTATCTTGTAATAGAGTGATTATTATAAATATATACGGCATAAGCCTTTCGTCTCCCGGCCTGTCTCTATTTTCTGTAGTTACGAAATCCCCCAGTACCTATTGAAGAAATCGGTTTAATTTTTTGACAGTTCAACAACATTCATTGCGTTATTGACGTTGTTTAAATTGTCATCATTCAGGGCCTTAGCACATCTCTGCCGCGAAACAGCGAGTCAGTTGAAATAAACTACTGCTGTTTCGCCGTTATGGTTTCGCGACGGAGGTGTGTTGAGGGCCTCCGATTCTGATTGATAGTGTGCAAACGCAATTAGGGTGCTGGTGTTGCTGAGGGGACTTTTCTCCTACAGAGAGGATGGCCCTCTGCATAGCTATTGACAAACATTCGACGGGGCTTCCGAGTTCAAAATGACACATTTTCGGTTAACTGATTTGCCTACTCCACATCAAATAGCAGTCGGAAGAATAGCGGTCGTCTATTTGGTTAGCCTTTTCCCAACTATATTGGGGTCGGCTTCCAGTCTAACCGAATGCAGCTGAATACGAGTATTTTACATGGAGCGACTGCCTTTCTGGCCTCAACAACCCAGTTACTGGGTAATTCGATACCCCTGGTAAGACTGGTTTTCAGTTTTTTTACGGGCTTCTGACGACCCGTAACGACTGTCAAAGATCCACGAATGACAGCCGGGACCAACGGCTTAAAAACGTGCTTTCCGAGGCACAGAGGAGTCTTGGTACCTATGTAAAGATGGTCACCCATACACAGACCAACTTTGGTTTAATTTAAACTGCAAAAAAATTTGGGTTTCGGATTTATGCACAGCGTTTAGAAGACTCTTTCAAAAACATTGATTGATGTTTGATTCAGGACGGAGCCATATTGAATGGTTGTGAATAGCTATGCTGGTCTTTAAATTAGTTACTGATGTGAATTTTCTCTCAGAGAGGAGAGTCCCAGAAGAGGGAACATTATAGGCTGTTTCTGTACCTATGTGACTTAAGGAGGATGCGCTGTGGTACCCCGCGAAATTAAAATTTTCTTGCGGTTTATGCAATTTGCAGGTCCGTGTCAGGTTGTGTCTTGATCAAAATATGATACGCGGGAACAAAACATTATGTATTTACATAATTTTACACATAAAAATCATCAATACATCTCTTTATGTTACATTTCGTGCAGAGTCGTTAGATTTCGTTCGTTCGACGAATCTGCACGAAATCTAACTTAGAGAGATGTACCTATTGATGATTTTCATGGTTAAAATTATATAAATACATATATGTTTTATTCCCGCGTATCATATTTTGATCAAGATACAACCTGACACGGACCTGCGAATTGCAAAAACCCAAAAAAAAATGAATTTCGCGGGCTAACCCAGCGCATCCCCCTTAAAGGAAGTTATAACTATTTGGCCAGAGGCATCCAGCTGATGTCTTATCACAACCATATGTCATATTCTGTAGTATCTTATTAGGTAGTGTTTAAGCTGGACGGTAATTTCATCAATATCAGTAGGTACTCACTTAGAATACCCCATGCTTAGAAACTGATTTATATTCCCACCTAAATTATAATAATTTAGGTGGGAATGTAAATCAATTTCTATTGGTCGATAATCACATTTTATTCGCTATATTTCGGTTTTTCCGAACATAAACGATGGAACCATTGATCGTTGACCAGTTTTACGAGAACTCAATAATGTTAGAACAATTTAGTTAGAAGAATTTAGGTTAGAACAAGTTAGCACAATTCCGTCACTGGACGAGTCATATTTATTCGGCAAAGTTCGGTTTTTCCGAACATAAACGATGGAACCTTTGAACATTGTCGATTGTCATTGTACGATGTCCTTTAAGAAAGTTGTTCTGCTATTCAGGATCTAGTTAGTTGTTAAAGAGTTTGCATTTAGAAGATTTGGTCTTCTATGAAGTCTTCTAGAAGCTAGAGCAACATTTACATTGGCAGATTAGCACATCCTTTTCATTCATTCTTATATTTTCAGATTTTACAAATAAATATTTCAAATCCATTTTTCTTCAGGTAAATTCCTATATATCTGAATGAAAACCAGTCCATTCGACACATTCGTGGGTTTTCTCTTAAGTAATGATTTCCCAAACAAATCATTGAGAACATTAATGAGAACCTCTTGATATGTGGCGTCGGAATTACACAGAAAAGAACGTTTATACCTATGTCGAAACATGACATAAATGTGTCGACAACACAATATTATAATAACAGAAACACGGTGTCTTGCCATTGTAGATTTGTTGGTTAGAGTAAATAATATCTGTGATATAAATAATGTCGTGCAGGAAGTTGATATCTATTCTTTTGCCAAGAAAAAATATATAAATTGCAACAGATGTAGGTGTTTCAGCGTTTGTCGATGGAAACATTGCGGACCTTGAAACAGCTGTACTTATAGATTTCGTTGCCATTTGTTTTTGCTACGGTTTAAATTTTTAAGCGCAATGATTCATTGATGGTAATAACATTGCAAAAAGGCCCAGAATGTGTATGAGGAAGTAAAAGATAGAATCACACCTTTTGCTCCTGTAAATCGTCACGGGATATTTCGGTTTACCAAAATCACTATGAAGAGAACAGCTGAAAGTTTCTACAAAAAAATTGGATAAAAGTGCGAAATTTCGTACAATCAAACTTACAACTACATAAAAAAAAAAAAAAACAATAACACACACAAGAAGAAGAAAATAATACACACAAACACACACAAGAAGTAAAAACAAGTTCGGACTAATAACGGCAAAAAAACAATATCAGTTGAGGAGCACAGCTGTTAAATAATTTGCCGGAGTAAATAAAATAATAGGTTGGGGAAAAAGTTTCTTCGCATTTTTTAAGAAAATTCAAAACATTTTTTAATATACATTATTTACATTTATCTAAAGTATGTAGGTACCATTTTGTTCGATAACTTTTTGCCATCTTGTAGGTAAGGACATGATCCCATTGCTATTGAAATTTTGGGACTTCTGATCAAAATACCGCGACAAGTGGTTTTGGCAGTCCTCTCGTGATGTTAACCTGACACTGCCTAAAGAATTCTGAAGAGACTGAAACAGGTGGAAATCTGAAGGTGCAAGGTCAGGACTATACGGCGGATGCATTAACACCTCCCAGCCAAACTCTCTTAATTTTTGCTGAGTGGCTAAAGATGTGTGAGGTCTAGCGTTATCATGATAAAAAACCACATCCCTTCTGTTGATTAATTCTGGCCGCTTTCTCTCAACTTCTTGCTTTAATCTCATCAGTTGTTCGCAGTAGAGTTCAGAATCGATGGTCCTGCCTGGTGGTAACAGCTCATAATGAATAATGCCCTTCCAATCCCACCACACACACAGCATCACCTTGTTGCGAGTTAACCCGGGTTTTGCCACAGTCTGTGAAGCCTGACCGGCCTTTGACCACGACATTTTTCGCACGTTCTTGTCGTACGTGATCCACTTTTCATCACCAGTTATCAGCTTCTTCAAAAATGGTTCGGTTTCATTACGTCGTAATAAAGAATCACAAATGAGTACACGGTTCATTAGGTTTCTTTCAGTGAGCTCGTGAGGTACCCAAATATCGAGCTTTTTTGTGTACCCAGTTTTTTTCAAATACGCCAAAACTGTTTTGTGGTCAATTCCCAGTTCTTCAGCTACGTCGTAACTACTGATATGCCGATCTTGCTCCACTTTTTCAAAAATGGCATCCATTTTAACCGTAATAGGGCGACCAGAGCGACGTGCATCTTTGACATCAAAATTACCGGACTGAAAACGCTTAAACCAAATTTGTGCTACTCTCACAGATACTTCACTGGGTCCATAAACATCGCAAATTTTTTTCGCGGCTTGCGTTGCATTTTTACCATTTTTGTAGTAAACTTTTAAAATGTATCGAATTTCTTCATTAGATTCACTCATCTTGACAGTACGAAAAACAAATGAAAATCACACATTTTCCTAATTTGAATTTGGAATTATGTTCTTTAAAATTTAAACTTTCAATGATACCAAAACCAGCCAGATACAAATAGTATAGTCAAAGAGATTTTATTTTAAGTTCATACATACTATAATGCGAAAAGACTTTTTCCCCAACCTAATATAAAGAAGTGTGATAGTTTAAATAAACATATTTAAAACACATTCAAGAAACATGTAATAGGTTGGGGAAAAAGTTTCTTCGCATTTTTTAAGAAAATTCAAAACATTTTTTAATATACATTATTTACATTTATCTAAAGTATGTAGGTACCATTTTGTTAGATAACTTTTTGCCATCTTGTAGGTAGGGACATGATCCCATTGCTATAGAAATTTTGGGACTTCTGATCAAAATACCGCGACAAGTGGTTTTGGCAGTCCTCTCGTGATGTTAACCTGACACTGCCTAAAGAATTCTGAAGAAACTGAAACAGGTGGAAATCTGAAGGTGCAAGGTCAGGACTATACGGCGGATGCATTAACACCTCCCAGCCAAACTCTCTTAATTTTTGCTGAATGGCTAAAAATGTGTGAGGTCTAGCGTTATCATGATGAAAAACCACACCCCTTCTGTTGATTAATTCCGGCCGCTTTCTCTCAACTTCCTGCTTTAATCTCATCAGTTGTTCGCAGTAGAGTTCAGAATCGATGGTCCTGCCTGGTGGTAACAGCTCATAATGAATAATGCCCTTCCAATCCCACCACACACACAGCATCACCTTGTTGCGAGTTAACCCGGGTTTCGCCACAGTCTGTGAAGCCTGACCGGCCTTTGACCACGACCTTTTTCGCACGTTCTTGTCGTACGTGATCCACCAGTTATCAGCTTCTTCAAAAATGGTTCGGTTTCATTACGTCGTAATAAAGAATCACAAATGAGTACACGGTTCATTAGGTTTCTTTCAGTGAGCTCGTGAGGTATCCAAATATCGAGCTTTTTTGTGTATCCAGTTTTTTTCAAATGCGCCAAAACTGTTTTGTGGTCAATTCCCAGTTCTTCAGCTACGTCGTAACTACTGATATGCCGATCTTGCTCCACGTTTTCAAAAATGGCATCCATTTTATCCATAATAGGGCGACCAGAGCGACGTGCATCTTTGACATCAAAATTTCCGGATTGAAAACGCTTAAACCAAATTTGTGCTACTCTCACAGACACTGCACTGGGTCCATAAACATCGCAAATTTTTTTCGCGGCTTGCGTTGCATTTTTGCCTTTTTTGTAGTAAAATTTTAAAATGTATCGAATTTCTTCATTAGATTCACTCATCTTGACAGTACGAAAAACAAATGAAAATCACACATTTTCCTAATTTGAATTTGGAATTATGTTCTTTAAAATTTAAACTTTCAATGATATCAAAACCAGCCAGATACAAATAGTATAGCCAAAGAGATTTTATTTTAAGTTCATACATACTATAATGCGAAAAGACTTTTTCCCCAACCTAATATGTACCCTGCATCCTCATGCTGGAGCCACACCAACGTCAACGTCAATGCCCATCACTGCCATAAACAACGCGGTTATTGTTCCCATTATTATCTCGATAAATTGAGTGGCCACACTTCAGCGGTCAATGTCAATACTCATTCAATTTGGCGAGCGTCGATCGGCAACGTGAATGCCTTTGTCAAATTATCGCGTTATGTTGTAACCTGTGGCGTAAAATTATCGCGATAATCAACGGCATTTCCCGTTGGTGTGGCCTCGACATCAGACTAAATCAAAGACCCAGACATAGCGCTGCGAACAATACAGTGAAGCATGCACAAAACTACACCTCGCTCTGTGCATAGACGCTCACACGCACACATTTAAACCAAACTACAATTAAACTACACCTTATTTCGTGCACAGATGTTTACAAAATCGGAAACGAGCTGCTTCACAGCGCGACAGCGTTATGTCTTGGTTTTTTATTTAGTCTGAACCTGTACCTAACAGAGGCAACTATGATAATTATAGTTACTTAGATGTAAGCATTCTGTAACTCATTTTATGTGAATTGTTATCTAAGTTTTTATGAGAATAAAATTCTTTAAAAACTAAATTCAACTCAGCGAATCGCAGTCCACTGCTGGACATAGGCCTCTCCAAGGTTGCGCCACAACACCCTGTCCTCCACCTTCAGAATCCAGTCTGCCCCAGCCACTTTCTTCAGGTCATCGGTCCATCTAGCTGGGGGGCGTCCCACACTACGCTTACCGATACGCGGCTCCACTCTAGGACTCGTCTGCTTCACCGGCCATCGGTCCTATGACAAACATGGCCAGCCCACTGCCACTTCAGTTTGCTTACTTTGAAAGCTACTCCGGTTCTTTTCCGGATAACTTCATTCCTGATTTTATCCTTCAAAGAAACTCCGAACATAGCCCGCTCCATAGCGCGCTGAGCGACCTTGAATTTGTGGACCAGCCCGACCGTCAGTGTCCACGTTTCAGCACCGTATGTCTTAACGGGCAGGACACACTGGTTGAAAACCTTAGTCTTCAAACATTGCGGGATAGGTGACGAAAAGACTTGACGAAGTTTTCCAAACGCTGCCCAACCCAACCGGATCCTTCTGTCGGCTTCTTTCTCAAAGTTGTGTCTACCGAGCTGGATGGCTTGCCCTGGGTAGACATACTCCCTCACAACTTCAAGAAGCGACCCTTCGATGTGGATTCTACTACGCTTTGGAATGGGCAACTAGCTTCATCTTTCTGACTGACCGACCCATTGACAATTCAAAAGTGCCTGTAATTGGTTTATTTGAAATAAATGCTTTGAGTTTGAGTTTGAGTTTGAGTTTGATTGGACTCGGCAAGACATGTGAATTATACATGACTTTCGTCTTGTCTAAATTCATGCCGAGACCAATCCGCCGAGAGGCTCCATTTAGGCTGTGCAGCATCTGGTCTAACTGTTCCAGCGTCTCTGCCATTATGACGATGTCATCGGCAAAGCGAAGGTAAAAATTAAATAAGATAGGTAAATTTGATAAAATAAAACAGGCGTAGAATCAAGCATCAACGCGCGCTCCGAGAAGTCTTACAAGCCATAAAGATTCTTGTATTTCGATAAAATGTGAATGTTCTTCGCAGTCTTAAAGTTCAGAAGGCCGCCAGTTCATCGTAAAACGAAGTACTTACTGTGCGTGACGTCACAAACAAACGACAAGCGAGGACTGAATCATCGCATGCAGACAAAATGCAGTTTTTCCACGAAAATACGTTTCACTTGGCCTTCCATACTTTTACAAATACCAAGAATTGAACCGGTTAAATAATATTCTACGTTTTCTTTTAGCCGAATATCCTATCGAATGAAGGTCTTTGATGAAGGAAAGAAAGAAAAAAATTTGGGTCACGCACAGGAAAAACAAAGGAGCATTTAAAACAAACAAAATTAACATTAAAAAAACGGAAAAAAATACAAAATAAAAAAAAGAACTGTGCGAGGCCAAAAAAAGCTCAACATAATGTTGCAATACTGCAGCGCTGCTATTCTGATAGGGGCCGATATTGAAAACGTATTATGGAACTCAAATTGAGTTGGGCAGGACTCCTGGCAAGGCGCAGTGATGACAGGTGGAGAAAGGCTGTGACAGAGTGGCGTCCAAGGACTGGAAGAGAAGTCGGGCGGCGAGATGGGCGGACGACATTGTTATCATCGCGGGTAGATCCTAGATGAGGCTGGCACAGGAGTGTGGGGATTGGCATAAGAAAAGAGATGGCTATGCCCAGTAGTGGGTGACTTCGGGTTGTGGATGATGATGATGAGGATCTATCTATCAGACAATACATCGACTCAGGCTAGATGGAGCGACGATCTTCGCAGGGAGACTGGGTGCTGGAGCTTTAATGAGAGTTACCAAGGAACGAATTAAATGACGTGTGAGTGGAGTTCTATGGACTAATGATGATGAATAAAAGCCTTGCCTTTTCCTAACTATGTTAGGGCCGGCTTTCAGTCTAACCGCTTGCAGCTGAACACGCAACCCAGTAACAGGGTAATACGATACCCCTTGGTAAGACTAGTACTCAGACTTTCGGACTTCCGACGACCTGTAACGACTGTCAAACATCCACGGGTGACAGCCGGGGCGAACGGCTTAATTTGGTCTATGGAAGAGAAATTCGCATAAAATTATCAACCAGCTAGCTACGTTAACCAGAACATAACAGGCATAAGATAAACAGGAAAACAGCATAAAAGAAAACGCTAATTACAAAATGCTTTAAAGCTACAAACAGCGTTTTTACAGCCTCTAAACACACGGAGAGTTATAATCTCCCATCTTTTTCCGTAGGTAATAATATTTTTATTCTACATCAGGTCCAAGGTACCAAAGGCGTTGGATTTGGTACCTATAAGTACAAACTGACGGGTGTGAATTAGTCTCTAAAAATACAAGTTATGACATCGCCAAAGATTGTCGTGGTATACTCGACTGACGAAATGTTTTAGGAATGAGAAGAAAAATGGAATACGATTTATTTCAAGTTCATAATCATCATCATCATAATCTTTATTGGGACAAAAACATTATTAAAAATTTATTTCGTACGTAAATAGCTACATTAGTTAAAAACTGTGTCGCAGCTATTAACGCCCACCTCCAAGAGGTAGACAACAGCGTTCCAGATTATTGAAAAAGTACTTAAAATATTAAAAAATAGAATAATAAAAATTTAACTAGGACAAAAAATTTAAATAGTACAAAATTAAAACAGTAAAAATATAAAAGGTAAGTGCCTAATGTTGTGCATGTGGGTGTGTTGTATGTGAGTGTAGTGCATGTCTGAGGGGTGTAAGTATAGTGTGCTTGTGGAACCACGAGCACACTACGCTACGTGTATTTGGTATGCATGACTATGGAAGAAAGATCTTTAGGGTTTGACAAAAATCTCCAATTCTTCGTATGTGAGAGTATGAAGCCATTGATCAATTATTCTTTTACAATCCCGGAGAGTACATGGATAAATAGTAAGCACTTTATTTATTAGTAATTTTTTCAGAAATAATTAATTTGATTACTTAAATAATTTTAAGTAGGTAATAGATTAGGTATGTTGAAACTGTTTGTACTTCCCGTCATTTGTCCCTACAGGTTCATTAGAAAACCAGCGTCAGGCAGCATCTGTCTGGCATTAATGCTGAAATGAACCTTTTTGGTGCAGCCGTGAGGCACACACTCAATCAATCTGCCCAGCCTTTTCCCAACTATGTTGGGGTCGGCTTCCAGTCTAACCGGATGCAGCTGAATACCATTATTTTACATGGAGCGACTGCCTATCTGACCTCCACAACCCATTAACTGGGTAATACGATACCCCTTGGTAAGACTGGTTGTCAGACTATCGGGCTTCTGATGATCCGTAACGACTGTCAAAGATCCACGAATGACAGCCGGGACCAACGGCTTAACATGCTTTCCGAGGCACGGAGGAGTCCCGGTATGTAAACATGGTCACCCATCCACGGACCAACCCCGGCAAGCGTAGCTTAACCTGATGGATCGACCCGTGCGGCTGTTATTACTTAGCCACGAGCTCCTCCGTGAGGCACGCACTATTGTTGTTAAAATATTATTTTCACTTTTTTTTTCTTTTGTTTTTTGTGTTCCACGAACTGTGTCCAAATAAACGTTTTTCTTTGTTTCAGATGTATAAGAGTTGAATAAACGTTTCTAGTATAAGATATGATATGATGCAGGTCCAAATAAAATCACTAAAATAATAAATCAAATAGCTGTATCCTGATCCTGACTATCCTAACTATATTATAAAAGCAAAAGTGGAGTTTGTTTGTTACGCTTTCACACTAAAACGGCTGAACGGATTTGTATGAAATTTGGCACATGGATAGACCATGACCTAGGTTAAGACATAGGATACTTTTATCCCGATATTCCCACGGCATAGAGACTTATGCGGATGAAACCGCGGGGCACAGCTAGACATCAATAGAAACATTGCAAATAAATAATTAGGTATTTATCGCTTAAAACCTAAACAAAACTACAACAAAATTACTTGCACAAACAAAACCTCACAAGTCAATAATTTAATATGCAGAGTGTAATGCGTTTTCCATACGACTGTACAGTATACCACGTATAGCAGTAAGAGTGAGCACATAAAATTATTTATGAACTTACCTGCCGTTTAACGAGCGGGCCCTAAAGTGAAAAGTATATTTTATGGGCAGTTTATGACTAACTCCCGGTTATGGTCCGAGATCCGAGACTCATTCGCACAGGGTTTTAGAATTAAGAAAAACCTAATGCGTTAGCACACCTCCGCAACGAAACTATAGCAGCGAAACAGCAGTAGTTCAATTCAGCTGACTTGCATGCTTTGATGCGGTTTCGTGGTTTCGCGGCGGTGGTGTGCTAATGCCTTAACAAGTAGCGGAACAGTAGGTACTGACTTTTTCAAATTATGCGATATGACAGTAAAATTGCCAACACAAGTTACGACTTACGACCACTGCTATATCCGTAGCGCCTAAACCCCCGTTCGCACGGGCGTAATAAAATCGCGGCGGGATTTTATAGCGCACTGGATTTTCAACGCTCTGCTTAGCGCCGAGAGTGCAAAATCCAACAGTGTGTTTTTTCGACGCGCTAGAATGTACTCTGCTATTGTTAAGTTGGATTCTCAACGCTCGACTCAACAACGAGAGTTGAAAATCCAGTGCGCTATAAAATCCCGCCGCGATTTTATTGCGCCCGTGCGGACGGGGGTTTATAGCAATACGAGCAATACTAAAGAATAATAAGTATACGAAGACAGTACTATATAGCTGTAGAATCTTCATAGCCCGACCACGAGCGTTACCGTAGTGTGCGTGGGAGGCGTAGGACTCGCTAGAAAACGCACCCACACATTTATATTTTCAATGTGTGACTTTGTGTGTTCAAATGCTTTTACTGGTCGTAGGAAAACCGTAAAAACTTTTTACAAAAAAATACAACCGACTTCCAAAAAACAACACTACAAAATGAAAAATAACTTTTATTTCGGAAGTCGGTGGCAAAAACGAAAATACATTTAACCAGACACCGACTTCCGAAATAAAAGTTATTTTTCACTTTGTAGTGTTGTTTTTTGGAAGTCGGTTGTATTTTTATGTAAAAAGTTTTTACGGTTTTCCTACGACCAGTAAAAGCATTTGAACGCACAAAGTCACACATTGAAAATATAAATGTGTGGGTAAAAATAACTTTTATTTCGGAAGTCGGTGTCTGGTTAAATGTATTTTCGTTTTTGCCACCGACTTCCGAAATTAAAGTTATTTTTCACTTTGTAGTGTTGTTTTTTGGAAGTAGGTTGTATTTTTTTGTAAAAAAATTTTTCACTTTTTTATCGTGGTACCTACCCCATACAAATTCTAATGCCACTACCTGCAAAAGAAACTGGAACATCGTCCACTTATAAAGTGAGGAAAAATACGTATTACTGAAGCTAACTCAAAAACTACCCAAACAAAATGAATACATTTTATATGGGACCAACTTTGAGGTATACCCTCTCGAATAAAATGATTTTTTTTTTTTAATCGGACGACTGTAAATAGTTATGCGTGGTCATATACTAAAAAAAAATAATAATAAATAATATACATGTCGAAATGAGAACCTCCTCCTTTTTTTTCGTCGGTTAAAAAAGGGTTACTTGTTCCTGTGTACGAAATTTTCAAACATCCAAAAATCTGCTATTAAAGTAACATGTTTCGTTTTTAGTTTCAGTACTAGTAGTAGACAATATAGTCAAAAAAAAAAAAAAAAAAAAAAAAAGGTTCCGACGAATTGATAACCTCCTCCTTTTTGAAATCGGTTAATAACACAAAATGATGGAAAATCCAAATGATTTAACCATAAATACATTTAGTTTTATAGGAATTTTAAAAACACAAAATTATCGATGTATCCTCCCTTAAGTATTATTCTTTAGAAAAGCTTCGACTAGAATTCGGCCACTTCGACAGCGCCATTAGCGTCGCAAAGGTCTTCAATAGTGCAGGTGTTTATTGCACATAGAGCGCAACAAGAGGTGAGGATCGTTTGCGTTGTGGCTCCACAGTCGCACTGTGGCTCATCGGGGGCGTTTATTACATTATGGTCCGTTCACACAGACCGGCTCGGAGAGGAGAGCAGATTCTTATCACGTTGAAAACAGAGTTTTTAGTATTTGTATTAAGGTTTATTTTTGCATGTGCACTCCTTTTGTGATTAAGAATGCTTGAAGGCGCTTGGTGTGAAATAATAAGAGGAGCTTACCGGCTCCGATCGCGTAATTTTTCTCGATCGTGCAGCCGTTTGGCTCCGATTGCATGCTCTTTAACGCTCGCGCAGCCGATCGGTTCCGATTACGTGCTCTTTCTCGCTCGCGCAGCCGATCGGCTCCGATTGCGTGCTCTTTCTCGCTCGCGCAGCCGATCGGTTCCGATTGCGTCCGCGCTTCTCCACGCCCACCGCCATTTTGATAGCACAATCCTTTCAACGACCAAGCGAAAGCCGGCTCCGAGCGCATCCGACCGGCTTCAAGTGCATCCGACCGGCTGCGAGCGCATCCGACGGGCTGCGAGCGTATCCGACCGGCTGCGAGCGATTCCGACCGGCTGCGAGCGCATCCGACCGGCTCCGAGCGCATCCGCTTTCAGGTCGCTTCCAGCCGGTCTATGTGAAATAGTTGGCGGCTCCGCTCCGACCAACTCCAAGCGCATACGATCCGGTCTGTGTGAAAAGAAAAATGCGCGCCGATGCTCTCCGAGCCGGTCTGTGTGAACGGACCCTTATGCAGTAGTCCCTGGAACCGTGCTGCCGAATTAAAATGGTAGTCGCGAAAATATGATTCGCGACTATAAAAAATCGCTCACCAATGCTCACCAACCTACAGCAGAGGTATCGTGTTTGGGCTCATTGGAATAGTCTCAATGAATAGGTAATAGAACTCATGATGGAGTAGCTGAAAATAAATGAGGGTAGGTAAATTTATGTCGGGGGTTTTTTAAATTTTAAATTTAACTTAACGGTTATTCTTTAAATGCCACACCGCACAGAACGTTATTTATGTTTGATGTTAAGGTAATATCGAAAGTTCTTGAAAACGCTACAACTAGACGAAAGACGGAAGTTTGAACTCCAAACGTGATTTTTTCTCCCAAACGATTCAATCAAAATGAATGGCTAAATGTAAAATATGAAAGTACATTTTCTGTGAGAATTTTGTATGAATTATTTTTATGGACAGGACAATGTCTGTGGGGTCAGCTAGTAAATTAATAAACCATAAGCAGTAGTGCTATTCTGTAAACATCTCACCGTGATAACACAGGTGAAGGGAGCGTGAAGTGAGCCGTCATTCCACCTGATGCTAGGGACTGACACTATTGACAGCTCACTTTATGATCACTTCACTCATATTTTCACGGTGAGATATTTAGAGAATAGCACTACTGTACCTACCTAAAAGTCTTTGCCTTATCCCACATAGCTGTAAGAATAGCTGTATGCAGCTATACAGCGTGCTATAGGTATTGTCTGGACACTAGAATGCGACAGGAACCCCGCACCGATATAGTCCTTACAAGGTATTCGGTAGTCTCAGGTAGGCATTCAGACAGACTGAAAATGTCGCAAGAATAGTCCCTGCAAGGATGTACCAAATTATAACTTAGAGAAGAAAATTTCGCAATAAGCACATAATAAATAAATGATAGTACTACAAAGTGCTAGAAGTGTTTTTTTTGCTGAGATCGAAATCTTAAGAACACGATTTCTATGCTTAGGACCTACATGCCAGAAACTAGATCTTTAACTAACAGGAGAAGGTACTGTAAGGACTCGAACTTCACGGGGGATAGCTACGTTATAAATTAAAGAGGTAGAGATGTATACCAGGGATTTATTAAATTACAGAACTTTTCCAATAATCACTTCGGCCCGTGGCACAGGCCCATGGCCGCCTGACTTCCTAGTTTGTCTCATAAACTATTTAAACATCCACGGAGGTTGCATTCTAAAACGCATAAGGTTCAAAGCCTCTACAGTACCTACCTAAATAGCTTGGATGCAGTCATTTAGGTATAGAGCTGCTGTACCTAATTACCTAATTTCACGATGATTTCATTTTGAAAAACAATTCTTTCAAGTAAGAATTTTTCTTTGGGCTGCAATCTACTTACCTATATCTTGAATTGCAAGCATTGACGGACTAAGCCTGTCGGGGGCCCGCGGCGGCAAAATTAAATGGGGCCTCGCCCAGGTATGAACGAAATTAATGAACGAATATTTCGCACGCTCGCGCTGTCTCGAAAAAGTTAGGTTTTCTTTTGACCATAGGATACAGAAATAGGGTATACTTTGTCGACAGCAGAAAAGCTAGAGGATCAAACAAGCGACCTCGAAAATTGTTGCACTCCGCATAGTTACAATTTTCTTTTGAACATACGGAAATACGAATTACTTTGTTGACCTACACTGAAAAGTTTGAAAATGTACAGTCAACAAAAGAGATATCTAGGCAGGGTAGAGTAACATATTTTTATGTGAATTGCTTCATGATCAATTTTATATATATTACTTTGTTTTTGCCATACTCCTACATTGTAACACACCAACACAAAATTGTACCTATATTGTCACGAAATTGAACATGAAGTAATTCACATACAAATATGTTAGCATACCCTGCCTAGATATCTCTTTTGTTGACTGTACCTAGGATGCAAGAGCGAGCTCGAAAATTTTAGCATCCCGCCCCGGATAGGTAAGGTCGACTTACGCAGAGAAGTGTGAGAAAAAGAGAATGCAGGTTGCAAAATGACAATTTTAGCACCCTAAGTTTATATTTAGCGTAGACAAACCCCAACTACAAATTGCCTTTTCACTGAACATGTGTTTCTTGGGACCGGGGGCCCGGAGCGGATCGCACCTGCCGCCCCCCCTCCCCTCCTTACTCCTTGCAAGACCTAAAGGTCGTACCTGGTGTCAACATAAAAAAAATATCAACAACTTTTGATCATACATAAAGCTCTTCTGTTTCAATAAACAATTTCCACAATATCTAAACCAGACTTCACTGTTCAAACAGCTATCTAGCTTGGCTAGAGCCAGAAACACACATAGCACAGCATTCTTTTTTTTTTCGCAAATAGTTGTGAAATCTCATCGGTACCGGTGTGTACCTACTGGCAACACAAGACCGATAAGGTATGACGTATAAAGCGATGAACGCTGGGTATGAAACGTTCAATGCGTTATAGTGCATCCTTTAGATTTTAAGAAGTTTAGAAATAATTTTTTTGATATATTATTGTACAGTTATTAGTATACTTTATTGTACACCACAAAAATACATAACAAAAAAAAGACATAATCAAACACTACAAAAAAAAAAAAAAAAATATAGCATAAGTTCCCACTGCTGGGACCACAGAACAGATAAAGAGATTTATCTTATCTTACCTCTTTATCTTTTCTGTGGCTGGGACACAGGCCTCCTCTCTGTGAGGGAGTGGGCCGTAATCCACGTTACCATGTCTTCGAATTTCTGGTTCTACATGCTAGTTTCCTCACAATGTTTTCCTTCACCGTTTTAAGAGCAGCGGTGATGAAATAAATTACATAACGTAAAGCGCCTGCCTGGGTTCGACTTCGAACCCACGACCAAAAAGTACCTACACTCTAAGTTGGGGCCGCTAACACTGTACTGCTGATTGGCGAAGCTGAAGACAGGTCCAATTAGTTATTCTTTTACCTCCTTATTTTGGAGTAAGGATAAGTATAACATTAGTAACTAGGTACTTAACATCACGCATTCCCCCAAAAGGTTAATCAGAGGTATTTTCGCCAGATATTTTATCCAATAAGGGAGGACCAGGATGGATGACAAAAGCTAGGGACAGAAATCAGTGGAATGAAATGGGGGAGCCCTACGCCAAAGTGGCGACTACTACTTGAGAGGCGTGAGCCACACTATTATGTAATATCTGAAATGTAATAAAAACTTTTTTACAAAAAAAATACAACCGACTTCCAAAAACAACTACAAAGTGAAAAATAACTTTAATTTTGGAAGTCGGTGTCTAGTTAAATGTATTTTCGTTTTTTGCCACCGACTTCCGAAATTAAAGTTATTTTTCACTTTGTAGTTGTTTTTGGAAGTCGGTTGTATTTTTTTTGTAATAAAGTTTTTATTTTTCACTTTTTAGTTGTGGAACCTACCCCATACAAATTCTAATACCACTACCTGCAAAACAAAGTACTCGAAAAAGATCATCCATATAAAAGTGGGGAAAAAATATGTATTATTGAAGCTAACTCAAAAACTACCAAAGCAAAGTTAATAAATTTTATATGGGACCAACTGTGATGTATACCCTCTCGAATAAAACAAAAACAATCCAAATCGGTCCAGCCATCTTCGAGTAATCGGGGAACATACATAAAACAAAAAAATAAAAAAGGTTCCGACGAATTGATAACCTCCTCCTTTTTGAAGTCGGTTAAAAACAAAATGAAACCCTTGCGATCAAATGTCATTTTACGTGTTACAGTACCCCCCTGCACATGGTTTGTTTACACATATTTGTAAGATACTTTTAAAACAGAAGTAAGCCGACGTAAGCACGGACGTAAAAATATCGCGGCGGGATTTTATCGTGCACTGGATTTTCAACTCACGGTGTTGAGCCGAGCTTCGAGAATCCAACCTAACAACAACAGAGTGCATTCTATCGCGTCGAAAAAACACTGTTGGATTTTCAACTCTCGGAGCTCAGCAGAGCGTTGCGGAAAAAAATCGCCGCGATATTTTTACGTCCGTGCAAACGTCGGCTAACTGGTTAAACAATAATTGCAACAAGATACAAGATATTTATTTTGTAAAACATGAGTGCAGAATTATACAGGTCTTAAAAATCAGTGCACCTTAACTCACCGTAAGTTGTATAATCTCAATCTGTCAAGCGTAGATGCCGCAGCCCTGCACGCTCGCTACAAAAAGCCGCACGTTCACTTCAAACGCGCCGCGCCGGCCACCGCCGCTTAGGGTTGTCAACGTCGCCAGTTATCTCCTTTTTATCCGAAAACCTTTAGAAGTATTTTGATTAATTAACGATACCTTGTCACTGTATTGCGTTTTGAAGCTGCCGGTAACAAGTCGTGTTATGTGGTGGTTAGGATCGAGCAAAGGCTCCTACAAATAGGCGCGACACGCGATACAAAGGCACCGTGTGTCGTGCGACGAGCGGTGCCTTTGTGTCGCGTACGATTCGCGTCGCGTGTCGCACCTGTTTGAAGGAGCCTTAAAATAATTTGTCCTTGTAGGAACATGGGTATCTGTTATTTCGGTGGTCTATTGTGCGAAATCTAAGTATTTGTGTAATGTAAGCTTTAGGATTATATGTAGGCACTAACTTATCTAGTAAGTACCTACCTACAGGGTGAGTATAGGTACTAGACCAAAGAACTGTGTTAAAAATTGTCAAACTCAAAAGTAAAATATTTCTGACTGCTGCGTGCACAGATACTCGTAACGCATGGCGAGGGCGGCGGTGCTGACGGAAAAGAACGTTGTCATTTTCAATATTAAATTTAAATAAACTTTTAGCATTAAGTATTGTGTTTTTATTTTAGAATAGATTAGAATATATTTATTTCACTAGAATTACATTCAGGTGAATTGAAATTCCTGGACCTCATACCAGGATTATTTGGTATTTATATCGGGTATTTGGTTTTTGGTCGCGGCATTATGCTGAGCGGTGGCCGTTTTGCGTGGATGTTACGCATATTCTCCTCCAATTTGTTCGTTCAATTATTTTATTGTGCGTGTTATTTCTTTGCTTCATGTCGATCGCAAATAAACGTATTTTCTTTCTTTCAAATAAAGGTAGGTAGTCTGTAATAAAACTCAGTACTTTTCCACATTCTTTATATACAGTACAGTACATTGATATAGAACTTAAAAATAATTAACATTTAGCTCTACGTTACACATTAAGTTAACATTTAGCCGTACCATAAACAAGCGGGACTCTGCGCATCATAGACAACGTACAAAAATATTATTTTTATTACTTGCAACACTATCGTTAATGTCACAGAGTCCTCCAAAAATTATAAATTATAATTATAAATCATAGCGTTTAGAATAAATAGACTATAATTTAGCAATTAATAATTAAAAGGGCAAACGGTCATACCTAGTCACAATAGTAATCACACGCCTAACATTAAAATTAAATTAAATTATTTATCTATTTGTAATGAAGATCAAACAACAATTTTTTTACAACCACCTAACCCGAAACAATTACTCTAAATCTAGAAATTATAGCGTTGCAGACTTAAGGGAAACAGGTTCTTATAAGATGGTAAAAGGGATCAGTTTCTATCACATAAAAAACTCAAAGGGCCTAAGTAGGTACTATAGGCACCTGTCTTCCACGTCCCGTCCGAATCAAAATTCTTATGGCCAGATTTTGCCACTAAATTATACACCCGTCTCTCCTCAACTCCTTTGCTTAATATAGGATGCATATCCGGTACGGCTCTATTAATCCTTCCATATCCTAAGGCCACGTCTTCCCTACCATTATCGCGCCCCCCGGTCTACTCCTTGATATGAAATGGTCTATGTAGCCCCATGAAACATGAGTGAATCAGGATCATCTTTGGGTTCATTCGAGTAATCGAATCTAGTCAAACTATGCTGGGGTCGGTGCATTTCATTCATTCATGTAGAATTAGGTACCTATTTTAAAGAGCCCCAATTAGTGTGTAAGGGGATTCTAGTGCGATGCTAAACGTCAACGTCAATGGCCGTCATCGCCATAAACAACGCGATAATTATTCCGATAATTATCGCGACTAATTGAGTGGCCACACTTGAGCGGTCAACATCAATGCTCATTCAATTTGGCGAACATCAATCAGCAATGTCAATGCCGTTGTCAAATTATCGCAATAAGTTGTGGCTTCGCCTGCGGCCTACGTCCATCATCACCGATATCGATAATCAACGGCATGTTCCGTTGGTGTAGCCCCAGCATAAGCGATGAACAGTCACACAATAAGAACTGTCTAAATACAGAGCATTTTTGACACCATAATGTCAAATACTAGTGAAAATGACAGATTTTCATGACGGAAACGCTTTCTTAGAAAACCCAAGGTTACGTTATGAATCTCTAAACTGTCAGGTTTCTTACTTATCTCATCTCAAACCTATGAAATGAAGATTCTTTTCTATCGAACGTTCTAGAAATACCTACGGAACTTTAAGGGCCTTATCACACTGGCGATTTGCGAGCGTGTTTCCAATGAGGCGACTGAGCGAGCATACCACGTGTGCGCAACGTGTTCGCCGCGTAAAAACATAGGTACTCGAAATAAGCATGTTCATTACAAGCAATGTTGTGCCACACATGCTACTAACAGCAACTGCTCAATAAAAGCATGCTTTCGTGCCAAGTACTAATGAGCATGAGCGATTGATGTAAGTGAACAATACTGTGAAAACGTGCAGTACACGTCGCCTATCGCGGCTAGCTCGCTTCGCACCCGCGGAGAGCGCGTTCAAAATCGCTTCGCTGGAAGCAAGCTGGAAATCCGTCAGTATGCTAACGCCCTAACACAAGTCACGCTAAGTCCGCTTAAGTCTGCAACGATACATATTGTAAGCCCAGTACTTACCCTAATTGCGTAAAACACTATCAATCTGAATCTGAATCATTTTGAAGCAAATTGCTAATACATAGCTTCAATTATGTTCGAAGAATTTGTCTGCTCAACAACGTAAATAACGCAATGAATGTTGTTGAGCTGTCAAAATGATTCAGTCCGATTGATAGTGTGTTACGCAATTGCCCCGCTGGGCAACCACCCCACCACCCACCACAGGTACCCATGGTGGCGGTGGGTGTTACCCATAGATTTAAGAAATCCATTAACACATGTATAGATGTCATTTCACGGAATAAACAGTGATTCGTCACAGAGTCATTGTAAATAGTGCATCTCACCCAATTTTGAGATTCAATAGCATTAGAAACTACAATGGAATTCATAGGAAGAACTTGTGGTCGGAGGTATTGAGGCCATACGGAAATAAAGGTACGAACATATTGTACGATTTAAGGCTCCTACAAACAGGCGCGACACGCGATGCAAATCTCACGCGACACAAAGGCACCGCGTGTCGCGCGACAAGCGGTGCACCTTTTTTCATTATATCGAGAGTCGCACCTGTTTGTTGGAGCCTATACGATAATTTATGCAACGAGGTACATTACGGCCGGATGAATCATGGCTGATTCGGACTTGTTGAAAGTTGCAACATTTTAGTTAGTATTTTTTCTTGCAACACTGCGTTTACTGTCATCTGTCAGTAGTTTGATCTTGTCATTTGTGAGTGGAAATATATTAAAGCAAATTCATTGTTCTTAGGAGCAAGCCACGCTTTTTAATTGTACCAAGCCTTATTTCCTGAAATAACCAGGAAATCCCCAATAAAGTTTCCAACATAGTCCGTCGAACAGTGTCGTGCTGGAGTATCCGCCGCCACCGATCGATTGAGAATTATCAATCAGCTCTCCGAACTTTCGCACGCTCTCTTTATGTCATCATTTGATTCCTAATTTTTTTTTTTGCGCAATAACATTTTTTACGAACCCAATGGTCTTTTGCGCAAAGTTCGGACCGGCCATGATTCATAGGCCGCATTGTAATGAATTTGATGATGATGATAATTATTATCGAATCAATACAAAGATATTATTATCGCCCGATTATGGATTGCGGATATTCCGATTTTAGAAATTCTCTCAGACTTAGATGCTACAATATCGAATAATGGAAGACCATTACTCGATGTTTTGGCATCTATACACTTAAACAAAAACGCAGTCAGTGTCCTAACTGGCAGAGTATTTATGTAAGTGTATAATTATTGTTTGAATAATTATTATGGTTTCAAAACCACAACAGTTTGTATATAAAGCTTACCACAGCAATGTGGAAGAGCCTTTACAAATCCGCTTAATAAAATATTTTAAAACTAACAGCTTTGGGCAATGGATTCTACAATAATTCTGCGACGTTACTATGTGAATTAAACTGAACCTGTACATTTTCTAAACCAGAGGCCGTATAGGGAAATGTCAAAGTGATCATTGAACCGCTGCGAAAAGAAGACGGAGATATACAGGATGTATAGCGCTATCTCCTTTTCACAATGGGACAGTGATGATTCTGACATTTCGCTAAACGACCATATTACGCTATGTAGGAAGAAATATTAGGAAGTCCTGTTCTATTTCATTACAAAAACTTACAAATGCATATAAATGTATCTAATTAAAAAATTTTACATGCACCCATTTTAATACTAACAATATTACATTTTAATTTATTATTTTTCTTGTATGAATAAAAATTGGAGTTCTCTGTCAATTGCTTTGTTTTTTTAATTCATCAGATTTCATATAAAAAATAACGAACAAAAATTGTTCGCAAATAATTTTTCTCGCGTGGCAGCATTGTCGCTTTGAATTTCTAATAATACTTTTTAACGGTGTTCTTATCGACATGGAATATCTAGCGTTTTAATTAGTTGGAGTAAAATGGACTAACTATGTATTAAGTCCGTGGCCTCGAGTAGGTACATGAAGAGGTACATGCTGTGAATTATGGACTTAAAAATCCGCATTTCTAAGACCTAGCGCACACATACGATTACATAAAGGAATCACTACGAAACAGTATTTTAGAACTACGCTCGAAGCATGAATCTCGAATCAAAATGACAGATTTCATACTGATCTCTACGCAAATCACAAAAAAAAAATAAATTATATAATAATAATATTAAATAAAAAAAAATAAATATAATTATATAAATATATAAGTCACCCGGGGCTATTGTAGCCAAGGGGCAAATGTAGCTGATTGAAATAACTAGTTACCGTTTCGTTATTAAAATAAGTGACATCTGTGGCTGTAAATAGAAACTTCAGTTGAGTTAGGTAGCAACAGATGGCGCAACTAACACTTAAACTGTTTTATCTACGGAGCATCTTTTTAATCTGCCATTTTGAAGTAATGTCAGTGATGGTCGGTGGGAAAATATTCGCGAAAAAATTGTTTTTGTGCAAAATTAAGAGGTGTTTTGTAGCGAATCGTGAAACTAGGAAAGGTAAGTCATTTTTCATTCATTATTTTCATTCTACGCTTAGCTAAAATTATGATTTCTGTACCAGCTACGTTCACCCCACCAAAAATTGTAGGTGGTGTAATTGTAGCTACTTTGACAGCTACAATTGCCCCTGTGCTTATATATGAAAATCTAAAACACTAGTGATGTCAAGAAATCGATTGAAAGAGCGACTGGTAATAAATTTGATAAGTTACCAGTCCTTTAAAACACGTGATTGTGCAAGTGATATAAATGTACGAATTATATATATATATAACACATATTTCGCAGTGCTTTGTATGGGATGTCATTTTTTCCAAACTCCTTTGGGAAATATGATTATCAGTGGGTAATTAGTTACGAGTATAAACTAATATCATAAAGAAGTTGAATACGAAAGTACGAATGTTTATATTTTTTTAGTTTGTAAGTTTGGATGTAAGGGTACTACTACTAAACCCATTTTCAAAAATTCTTTCTCTGATAGAAAGCTACCCTATTCCCGAGTGACAAAAGGTTTATTTTTAGGACAGGGCGGGTAAAACTGCAGGTAATTTCTATTTCTACTACACAATAATCATAATAGGGCTGTTGTTGTATGGATATTTTAACAAACTTATTTTTTTTATTTTAGATGGTTCGGCACTACAAGCGTAAAACTGAAACTCCGTATTCAAGGGAGAATCTTTTGGAAGCAGTAGAAGCTGTGAAATCTACGAGAATGAGCAGTTATCAAGCTGCAGAACATTTTGGTGTTCCCAGAGCCACGATTTATGCGCATGTAACTGGAACGCGTGGATTTAATAAACCAGGCAGGTCCACGGTGTTTCATAAAGATTTGGAACTAAGAATGGTTAACTGTATTCACGGAATGGAAAAGTGTGGGTTTCCGTTAACTGCCAAGGAAGTCATATCCTTGGTTAGCGAATTTATTCAAAGAAACGGGATTGTGACTGCGTTTAAAAATGACATTCCTGGTCATGACTGGTTCAGAAATTTTAGGAGAAGACACAATTTTTCATTAAAAAAGCCGCAATCGGTGGAAATCGCCAGAAGAAAGGCGTGCAATCCCTTCACGGTATACGAATATTTTGAAATACTCGAAAACGCTATTCGTGATTTAGATTTATCGTCCGCACCCGATCGTATTTACAATCTTGACGAAACTAGTTTTTGTCAGGATCCATCAAAAAGTAAAGTTGTCGGAGAAGTTGGTCACCGTTGTACAAGAACAACTAGTTCACCAAGTAGAACCAATACCTCCGTTCTTCTTGCAGCAAATGCAAATGGTGATAAAATTCCGGTTCTTATTATTTTCCAAGGGAAATATTTGTGGAACGAGTGGTTATACCAAAATGAGAATGTCAAAACGGCATATGCTGTAAGCAAAAAAGGTCGGATGGAGACCAGCATCTTTGAGAAATATCTAAAAGATGTTTTCGTACCTGCAATCGGGAGCAAGAGGCCAGTTCTTCTAATATACGATGGACATTCGACTCATACAGATTTGAGCGTAATTGAGTATGCAATATCTGAAGGAATCACAATCCTAAAACTGCCACCCCATTCTTCTGACGTGTTGCAACCTTTAGACTGCAGCGTAATGAAGCCAATGAAGTACAAGTGGGACCAGGAACTCATAAAATGGCAAAGAATGCATGTTGGCTTCAAATTGCCCAAAAGTGAATTTGCTAGAATACTTACTGGCCATTTGGGAGAATTTGAATCCAGTAATTATCTCAAATGGATTTACAAAGACTGGCATTTATCCAGTTAATAGAAATATGATTGGAAAAGAAAAATTTGATTCCTTATCATGGCAAAAGTGGGAGAACTATATACAATTGCAGCATAAAACTATATGCGCTGAAAATATTACAGCCAATGATGATGATACTATGGAGTATTATGACTTCGCATCAATGACAAAAGATGCAGACCTGGAAAATTCCGGAATTAACATGTTTCAAAAGATTCCGAGTCTTGGAGATTTAGCACTCAGAATTTTCAACCAAAGTATCGCTCAGTTCCAGAATGTAGACTATGACAAATCTAACAAAAAAGCAGAAAATTCTGGTGGTATAGAAAGTAACTTAAAAATCATTGAAAAAGAAAATGAGCAACAGGAGAAACATCTACTAGACAATCAAAAAACCTTTGCTAATAAAGAGCTAGTTATATACGAGGAAGAAAAAAAAAACAAAAATGACAAAGAAGGAAAACTATTGCCAAGATATAGCCGAAAATCCTAAAATGACGATAAAAACACTTGGAAAAAGCAGAAGGATACTAATGATAAGAATGACGTACAAGCTGAATGTAAAAAAATATTGAATCCTAGAACATTTGTTCTTCCTATGAAAACTCAAAATAATAATAGTAACAGTGGCATCAAAATTTTAAATAACAAGTAATAAAACCAGCACATCTCAATAAAGAACAAAACGATGATGAGGTTAACACAACATTTGAACAATTAGTACTTAGCCACATTTCACGAAACGATTTGCCAAAAAGACCAAATAAACGTGTAGGCGCTGCAATTTTAACATATTCCGGAGTAGTTGCTCGCATGAAAAATTAAAGAGAGGAGCAGGAGACAATAAAAATAATGAAAGAAAAGAAGAAGCAAGAAATTTTGAAAAAGAAACTCCAAATGAAGAAAACGGAAATAAATACAGAAAATGTAACGAAAACTAAAAAAAATAAAAGGAAGCAAAAACAAACTTAACAAAAGAAAAACAAGGAATGGACTTCTGACAGTGAGGACACTGGGTCTTATAAGTCAATGGATAGTTCAGAAACTGAAGACATGGACACATTTTTAGCAAATATTTTACAAGATGAAGAGCTATACGAGGATGAGTATGAATTCAATGAAAACAAGACAAAACCGAAACAAGAGAAAGAACCAAGAAAAAACAACAAAGAAAAGAAAAACCAGGAACAGGAAGAGAAGAAAAAGAATGAAGGAAAGTATTGGGGATAGCTCGAACCTCGTAGAATAAAACACTTGCAGGAATTGTTTTGGAGGCAAACGAAGGCAAGGAACTAATGAGGAGCGGTAAGACTTCTTCTAGTTAGGAGTGTTCAGTTCCAGTATTCGGAGATTTTTGGAGCTACTTCATCTCCATGTACAGCACTATTCATCAAGAATAAAAATGCCAGTGAATTTGCAAGCACCTACCCAGAAGCTGCAGCAGCAATACAGAGGAATCACTACATGGATGATTACGTCCAGAGCTTCTCCACTATTCAAGAAGCACGAGAGATAACGAAGGCCGTCGACTTCATTCACAAGAAAGCGGGCTTCGTACTAAGCGGGTGGACATCAAATGACACACAGACGATAGAAGAGTTTGGACTTCCTGAAGAAAACAACTCCTTGACAGTAAGCCTGGGAGGCAAGGATACAGAGAAGACACTTGGACTGCTATGGCACGTGAAAGAAGATTCCATAGGGTTCAACACAAACTCTATGAAGATACCCGCAGAAGTAGAAGAAAACCAGCGTTCTCCAACCAAGCGAGAAGCCCTGAGCATCATAATGGCACTCTTCGATCCACTAGGACTGATTTCACCAATCACCACGCCAGCCAAGAGAATATTTCAAGACACCTGGCGCTACAAGACTGACTGGGATGATCCACTACCAGCTGAATTAGAAGAAAAATGGAAGAAATGGATCACGTCGCTTAGCATCATCAAACAGTTAAGAATACCACGATGCTACGACTACGAGCAGAGCGTCTCAAATCAGCTCCACACCTTTGTCGACGCAAGTGAAGAAGCATATGCCGCCGCAGTATACTGGAGAACAGAACGCGAAGATGGCAGTGTGCACTTGTCGCTGGTAGCTGCGAAGAGTCGCGTCACGCCCCTCAAGCCAGTCTCTATGCCCAGGCTGGAGCTACAAGCAGCCCTGCTAGGTGCACGCCTCGCACAGACTGTACTAGAAGAGCACGACTACAAAGTGGAGAGCAAGACTTACTGGAGTGATTCACGCACAGCATTAGTGTGGATCAGGTCAGAACCACGCGTCTACAAATCTTTCGTGGCCCATCGTCTGGCCGAGATTGAAGAAACGACCAAGAAAAATGAGTGGAGGTGGCTTCCCTCCAAACTCAACGTGGCCGACGACGCGACCAGAGATACTCCAGATAACTTCGACGCCACCCATAGATGGTACCAAGGGCCGCCATTCCTGAAACTGCCAGAGTCACAATGGCCGAAAGAAGAGAACGTGGTCAAATATGATACAGGAGAAGAAAGAGAGAAGTGTCACTCGTGTCAACAAGAAGACGACCGCAACCAAGATCACCTACCGAAGATCGAGAGGTTCTCGAAGTGGCTTCGACTCATAAGGGCGACAGCACGAGTCTTACAATTTATAGACTTGTTACGCAGCAAGATAAGTAAGAACACTGTCGCAGCCACTAGAAAAAGAACCAAGAAGAACGAAGATACAGATTGGCGAGCCGCTAAGAAGACGCTACCTAAACAGGTGAAAAGGGTCGCACCTCATGACCCTCGCCACCACATTGAAATACCAGCGACATACCTGGAAAGAGCTGAACAGCTGTGGATCAACGCCAGTCAACAAGAAAGCTTCAGAGCTGAGATGGAACGAATCAGAAGAGAAGACGCACCCAGCAACAGCGGCCGCCTAAGTCACCTCAGCGCGTACATCGACGCTCAAGGCATCGTTCGTCTACGAGGAAGAGTGGCCGCAGCACATGAAATAGCCGAAGACACGTCCAACCCTCCTATACTGGACGGCAAACAGGCCTACACGCGGCTATACATAGCTCACGTCCACGAGAAACTTCATCATGGCGGAGTAGAAATGGTCGTAAATGAATTAAGACAACGACTGTGGATCTCGAAGATACGCCCAGCAGTAAGAAATATAATCAAGAGTTGTCTACCGTGCCGCATAAGAAAAATGAAGCCAGCGAGCCCGCTCACAGGAGACTTACCGTCAGCACGTCTCGCCCACCACGCGCGCCCATTCACCTTCACGGGACTCGACTACTTTGGTCCTATAGAAGTGACAGTCGGACGCCACCATGAAAAAAGATACGGAGCTCTCTTCACGTGCATGACGTCACGAGCGATTCACATAGAAATCGCACACTCATTAAGCGCCGACTCCGCTGTGTCGGCCCTAAGAAGATTCATGGCAAGAAGAGGCTGCCCGAAAGAATTGTGGAGCGACAATGCTACGTGCTTCAAGGCGGCTGAAAAGGAGCTCGGCGCGGCGGCGCTCGAAGCGCTGGAACATAAAACCACATGTCACCACATCACTTGGAAATATATCCCGCCCGCAGCCCCGTTCATGGGAGGAACATGGGAACGAATGGTGCGGTCAGTAAAGGAAGCGCTGAAAATCACATTGAACGAGCGGTACCCTAGCGACGAAACATTGGTGACACTGCTAACAGAGGTCGAGAACACCGTGAACTCACGACCTCTCACCCATGTCTCGGTCGACCCCCAAGAACCCGAAGCGCTGACACCGAACCACATACTCATCGGCCCCAACTCTCGTCTACCAGTACCGGGTCACTTCGAAGAAAAGGACGTGACAGCCCGCCAGCAATGGAAGAGAGCACAAGTTCTGGCGGACATCTTCTGGAAGAGATGGGTCAGGGAGTACATGCCCCTACTACAATACCGGCGGGAGCCTACCAGCACAGGAACTCAGCCCAAGATCGGAGATCTCGTCATCATCTGTGACGGCAACCTACCACGCAACACCTGGCCACGAGGTCGCATCAGCCAGCTGTATCCAGGCGCCGACGGGGAGGTACGAGTTGTGGACGTCACCATCAGCAGCGGCCACGTCCTGCGGCGTCCTACAAAGAAGATCATCGTGCTACCAACGGAGTCGCAGAGTAGCGACGGCGGGAGAATGTGCACGACGCCCTAAGGTCACCTCGTTCCTAAGCGCAAGTAGCGGGCCGGGCGCTAACATCAGCTGTGCGCAACGCCATTAGCTCACCTCGTTCATAAGCGCAAGTAACGGGCCGGGCGTTAATATAATAGTTATTATGATAGTTTTATGTAAAATTATAATATCCTTGTAAACGGTAGAAAATAAGTTATAAGAGTTGTATTTTTATTATGTGTAATTGTGTGTTATGTGTGTTAGTCTAATAAATAACATTGTGTGATTTATTTTCTTGCCCCTGCGACGCCCACAGTAGAATTAATGGAACGTCGCAGGGAGCAGACCTATATTTGTATTAGATAGGTTTAAATAGTAGAAAATAGATTATAATGTATATTGGAATAAATAGAACAAGGTAGAACATGTACATAGAATAGAAAAATAAATAAACAATAGCGGGGGTGAGGAAGGGTGAGGAGACGGTAGAGGGGGTACGCCTCAGTGTATAAAAAGCGGGCCATTTTGTACCGCCGGGCAGTTCAGTTCCAGTATTCGGAGAGAACACTCCTAACTAGAAGAAGTCTTACCGCTCCTCATTAGTTCCTTGCCTTCGTTTGCCTCCAAAACAATTCCTGCAAGTGTTTTATTCTACGAGGTTCGAGCTATCCCCAATAGAAAGGTAACCAAAACGAAACCTTTGAAAATTAAACAATAACAGACTAAAGAAAAAAAAAACCAAAAAACGGGCTTCTGAAAGTGAAGACACTAATGAAGAAGAGTTTCAGGAGAATGAGTATAAATTTAATGAAGAAAATGAAAGTCCAAAGCCAGGGACAAGCAAATTAGATACATTAAAGAAACATAAGATTCTAGAAGAAGGTACATTTGTGTTAGAAAAATTTGCGTCATATAAAGGCAAAGAAGAATATAAATACATATGCAGGATAGAAGAAATAACTTGCGACAAAATGGTGGTTCAAGGATTTAAATCTATCAAGAACAATAAAAGTAAATTTCGTTTAATTGTAAATGATTTATCTATTATAGATCAAAAAGATGTTATCGAGTGTTTACCAGCACCTACATTTGATGCAAAAGAGATGGTGTACACGTTTTCGAAATATCAAAATGTAAAAGAAAAGTAAATTTATTTAAGTATGTAACTTTTTGTTAACACAATTTTTGTAATTTTAATAATTTTTCAATTTTTTTTTTTGTTTTTACACTATGTATAATAAACCAACTTCGAGCAATTCGGAGATAAATAAATTGTAGGAACCCAAAGTTATCGAGACACGTGTCCCAACACTATCATATATGGAATGTAGCTACATTTACCCCATGACAATACCTCAAGTGATTTTAAAGGAAATTGAACCCCATTACAGAGTATTAAAGTACAGAATTACACTTCACCGTTCACCGTTCATTATTTTGAGAAATGTAGGTGCAACAATAAAAGTTATATAGATGGATAGCTACATTTACCCCAGTTGGGGGGCAAATGTGACTATTGATGGCTTGAAGATCGAGTTTGTTGAGTTGAATATTAATTTATTAATATTTCATCAATATAAACAACTCGTTGACATGATGACTAAAACATGTCTTTGCAACAAAAAAACAAAAATAGCTGTTAAGTAACTACAAGCATTAGAAAAAAATTAAAAAAGTTCGAACTCGATTTTTAGTAGCTACAATAGCCCCGGATGACCTTAATATATATATATATATATATAATAAAAATAATAATATATATAATATCAATGTTATCTATGTACTTAAACCAATAAAAAGGTAATTTATAATGCGTACTACCTTGACAAATCATCGAGATGTAAACATCTGCATCATCTGCCTTGCCTTTTCCCAACATGTTGGTGTCGGCTTCCAGTCTAACCGGATGCAGCTGAATACCAGTATTTTACATGGAGCGACTGCCTATTTGACCTCCACAACCCAGTTACTAGGTAAAAAGATTCCCCTTGATAAGACTGGTTGTCAGACTTTCGAGCTTCTGACGATCTGTAACGACTGTCAAAGATCCACGAATGACAGCCTTATTAACAAAAATTCCCAGCTTGAGCTTGGATATGATATTATATATTATGATGTGATATTAACAAATATGTATAAACCTCCCGGAATAAATTCTCAAAATGATGGTGAAAACCGCATCAGAATGGGTCCGGGCCCGCTCACACTCGGCCCGAAAAATAATACCAGATGTTTAACTAACAATTCAGTGCCATTTGTACAGTCAGGCAAAGTGATATTTTAATTCTAAATAACTTATTAACTTATTTTATTATAAGTACATAAAATATTTAATATTTTGTTACGTTATGAATGTTACGATACATAATTTACCCTGGTAGTCAGTGATTTCGTTTCAAAAATGCAGTTAACCCGTCGCACAGCAAAGTACAAAGCGTATACTATATTAAAAAAGTATAAGTACTCACTTACTGGTTTAATTATTTATTTATTTATCCAAACATCATTTAAATTTTGCACTCTCTGTGGTGCAAGCGTTAAATTAACACTTTTCTGTCTGACTGTATTATTCTTCGGGTTGAGTCTAAGCGGGCCGAGCGGGCTCGGACCCATCAAAATCTGTTGCGTAGTTTAGAAGAACAACGCGGTCACACAGACTGACACAAAAAGCGAATTTAATTTTGAATTATACTGCATAGAATATCTGGACGCTACAAACATTCAATTTGATAAAAAGCTACAGTAGATAATTATATTACGTTAAAACAAGAAATTTCACGCGGAGGAAGCCGCAGGCAGAAAGAAGCTAGTTCGAGATAAAAGCTTGGGCATCGTTCCAGAATACGATACTACTCTTACATCATAATTTTACTCTAAAGTAGGTTGTTACTTTGGACTCTTGCGGTGTTATTACAAAACGAGGTTTTTCTTCGTCATGGTTTAAACCATCGAGCCAGTTTTTGTAATATGAACCTAGCTTTGATAGAAATACAGTTCTTTATACAAAACTGACAACTTAGTCCGGTACCAAGTTGTCAGTTTTGTAAAACTGACATCTTAACGTGTCAGAATAAAGCTCAAAATTCAAAAAAGGGTCCATGGTTTAAGCCTGGGTTTGAAGATGAACCTTGTTTTGTAATAAGACGGTTAGACTGCAGTTTGAATGAAATTGATCGGAATTCTAGATAGTTATTGGCATTAATTTCATAAAATTTAGACGTGATAAGAATTAATTACTCTTACTTAGCAAATAAGTCACAGACTAGCTAGCCAGAAATGCACAAACGATCTTTATTACATTTATTCATTCTCGTAAGAATGAACACTCAAGATAAGTATGAACTCAATGTGTATTGTCTATGGTCTTGGAATGACCACTAGGTATACTAGGTTGCATACGCGCAAACTGTAGCCAAGAATTCAGCATATGATCATATACCCCATAGCATAGAAATTTTTCTAAATGTATGGAACAGCAATTTTATTTTTTTCAACTGACGAATAATTTCTACGCAATCGGGGGGTCATGTAAATACCTATTGTTTTCATGGTAAAAGGTTGCGCGTCCCTGCCACCCTGTATTGTGTGTGCCCTATGCTAACATCAAGCAATAGACAATATTGTAAAATATTAAACTTTTTTTTTTTTAATTCTGTTTTTGTTTTTATCATATATCGAACACTAGGCTTTTGGTAATTTCTATTAGTATTTGTATTTCGTAATGTGCATCTTATTTGTGCAGAATAAACAATTTTTATTTCTTTTCTTTATTCTTAACAGATGACGTTTTCGAATCATTTCACTTTGCCCCACCGAGCCGCTCCACTGGTGGGGCAAAATGGAATGCCTAAAATTTTGCAGTCCACTGCAAAATTTTAGGCATTCCATTTTGCCCCACCAAATCAAATTAGTGGGGTAGATTCCAATCTACCCCACTAATTTGATTTGGTGGGGCAGATTCCACTACTCTAAAATCTTGCTGGATTCTTCTTGCCCCGCCAGTGGGGCGGCTCGGTGTGGCAAAGTGGAAGGATGTAGTTTCGCGAAAACTCTTCAAAAATCATTTGTGTGCGCTAGAACTTTTTCATTTTCTAATTCTATGGAAATTTTTTCCACAGCTTTTCATATTACGTTCAGATTATATTTCATAACAATATTATCAAAATAAATAAACCATTAAAATATTTTACATTATTAGAGCATACACGTAGATTGTATTGTCAAAATTGAATTTATTGAACGTAATTTATACTGAGCAATTTCATTGCTCATTGAAAACAATAATTTTGACGCAATATTAAATATTGCCTCATCGAAATACTGTTTAGAAGGTACGACTTTTATTAGTTTTCCAACGGGCAATAAAATTGCTCAGTGTCTACGAGGCTTTAGAGTGGACACTGTAGGTACTTAACAATAACTTAAAGCTAGAATAAATACTTAGTCAACGCTTGGAACACAATGATAGGGCCGCTAATGTTTTTGGTAACTTACTGCAGTTGTGAGATTAGTAAACTATAAAATATAAAATCTTATACAGGCTGTATCAGAAAGGTGTTGTCAAAATTGAGGCTGTGATACAGACCATCAAACTGAAATACTTTCTTCATGGGACCAACATTGTAAGCGCGAAAAAATTATCAGTCAGTTATTGAAGTTTTGTAGGGATGACTGATTTTTTTCGCGATTACGATGTTGGTCCCTCGGAGAAAGTTGTTCAGTTTGGTGGCCTGCACCACATCCTCAATTTTTACCACACCTTTCTGATTCACCCTGCATAAACGCATCTTGCATTCATTTAGAATGTAGGGAAGAACCACAGACACAGAATAATAAAGTTACAGTAGTACATCTGGGCATTGACCTTGAATTAATTACCTACGGCCGCTCGGTATATGATAAATCCGCGTCCTTTCTGTTGCCAACTGCCAATACACTGAGATTTCGAAGCGCGTCGTTTCGGGCGTTTCCTATGAAGACGTACTACTGTAACATATTATTCTGTGCCACAGATTATTGTTAATAATTAGGTAAGTATAGCCTTCCCGAGCTCTAAGATCTCGCATGTACAGTCCTACCAACTTATCTGTGAACTGAAAGAGGACGGTACCGTCGATTCAGTGTTGCTAATTAATATTAGGTGCCCAAAATTGAGTAAGTTTTCAAGAAGGAAATTTCACATTAGACAATCGTTTAATAAGAATTAGTTTTTACAAATTAAAAACAATGTTACCTATATAAAAATAATAAAATAACACGACGGCCGTAGCTCCAATTTTCGCCATTTCACAGATAAGTTGGTAGGAGTGGTAGGTATGTATCTTAAGCATATAATAATAACATGTAGTAACATTTAGCATAGTTTGAGGAGCGCTCTATTCACTCAAAAGTTTGTTTTTAATTATAGAACATTTTATAGCTCGTCAAAATCCGCTCGTGCGCAATATGCCTAAAGAGCCCGCGTAGACAGAACGACCAGGTTGATTTTGATAACTATGCAAATAGTATATCCAATCGCTTGCAATCAGTATTTAGAACATAGAACCTATACAAAACATTAAAACTGATTGACAAAAAAAAAAAAATTGAACTAGTTTTTTTTTAACAGCAGCCGGTAAATAACATAGTTTACTTTATTCGAGTTCCTATTCTTGTAACGAATTATACATCTGCTATACAAACAGGAATTTAAGATGACCAAATTATACCGATTTTGAATCCAATTACACAATCTGGCAGCCCTTTGCTCGCTCAGCCTGTGCGGACTTTAAACGGTGTTTGGTCGATAATACACGGTCGTTAAGACTAGTCATATCTGGGTAATCAATCGGAATTTGAATAAATTTGAAACAAATTGCTAATCCATTGCTTCATTATGTTCGGAAAATTTGTCTGCTCGACAACGTAAATAACGCAATGAATGTTGTTGAACTGTCAAAATGAAACCAACTCCGATTGATAATGTGTTGCGTAATTAGAATGCAAGCCAGCTAGCCTAAACTAGATATGACTACGATTTCAACGAGCCATAACTGGAAGATTTCAGCCGAATCACGGAAGAAATTCTGGATTTTTTGAGGTTAAATAATTATGATTTGGAAGAAATTTATTTTCTATAAATATTGTTCTAGTTGTTTTTCTATGACAACCCTCCTACAGATAAGTATTCTATAGGAAGGCTGTCATAGGAAGTTTAGTGTAAGACCTACATTTATGTCAAATACGGTAAAATTTCTTTGATACTATGGGATTCCTTTGATAACAACTATCGTCTTATGAAAAAATCTATAGGTAGGTAAAGATTTTTGGAGGCATTCACAAACCGAATAAAATTAATTTTCTTACGTCGAAAGTTGTTTTTAAAGTAAACCCGTAGTATTAAAGTAACCCCATTTGATGGTAATTTAAAAAGAATTACAAAAATTAGTTACGCACATCAACTTCAATAACATCAGCTTATTGTATAGTATAGGCAGAACTTGTTTGGTTCGTGCTCCTATACTTACTCTCTACACTAAATTAGAATAAAACAGGGTCAAATTAAATTACCTAGCGAAACTCCGCAGAACGTGATGGGTATATCTAAACACGACAAAATAAAATAAAAAAGATTTGATGATTTTTTTGGGTTGCTCCACCGCGCTCCAGGAATGCATTCCACTGGGCTCCAAGTTTTTATTACCTATATTATTTCAAAAATGATAAGTACCAAAATGATTCCACAGCACTCCAAAATAAAATAAGTAGAACACAAATATAAATATCGGTAGTATTTTTTTACCGTGGATTCATCTCGTGTGTCAAAATGCTCAAAGCCATTTCGCACTTTATGGCGCTCATGTCGCATGATTTTGTATGATAACGCGCGAAATCGCGCGCGCCGCCCGGGGTCATTAAAAAACTTTTTTACAAAAAAATACAACCGACTTCCAAAAACAACACTACAAAGAGAAAAATAACTTTAATTTCGGAAGTCGGTGTCTGATTAAATGTATTTTCGTTTTTGCCACCGACTTCCGAAATTAAAGTTATTTTTCTCTTTGTAGTGTTGTTTTTGGAAGTCGGTTGTATTTTTTTGTAAAAAAGTTTTTATTTTTCACTTTTTAGTGGTTCACATGTGCTTACCCCTTCACAGCGTACTGGCGTGATGTTATATTATGAACTGGTGTGAACAACAAACAGACATGAGATTTCAGCAATCCCAGTCCATTTGCTATCATTTATTGAGGAGTTCCGTTGCCTATCTCAGAAGTTCTTCATCAGATCTTCACCAAATTAAAATGGGACCACTCCAAGAAAGTACTCTTCCAAAAACTATCCAAATCGCTTCAAGTGTGCCTATAAAATTGGAAGAGTTCTCTCTATTTCTCCAGGATCCCATCATCAGATCCTGACTTGATGATCATGGGACCACCTGGGAAGTATACCCTTTCAAACAAAAAAAAAATTGTCCAAATCGGTCCAGCCATCTTCGAGTAATCGGGGAACATACATAAAAAAAAAAAATAAAAAAAAAAATAAAAAAAAAAAAAAAGGTTCCGACGAATTGATAACCTCCTCCTTTTTGAAGTCGGTTAAAAATGACGATCTAACTAATGTATGAAAGCTTTATATAAAACTTATGTCGTTAGAATTGTAATAAAATAAGCCTAACCAAATATGTACAATTTAATACAGTTTTACTTGGTAATGTGTTGTCAATTCTTATGTGTGGATCGCGTACAACACCTATGTACTATGTTTCATGCTAAATATTTTTTTTTGCCAACTCTATTCAATATTTCTCGGAGCGCGGTGGAACTAACCCCCCCCCCCCCCCCCCCTCTATGCCAAATTTCAACATTCATACCTGTATTTTAAATGGTGTGCATAATAAAGAGTATTCTATTCTATTCTATTGAAATATTTTATTGCTAAAAATTCTTGGAGCACAGTGGAATCAATGTATGAACATTAAAATTTTGAGAACAATGAGTTTTGGAGCGCGGTGGAATAACCCATTTTTTTGGGGTCAACGACCGCTAGTAGTATTTTTACTTGAAGTATTAGTTGAGAAATCAGTATTTTTTTTTTTTTCAAACTCAAATTCAAATTACAATATTACACTGCGGTTGACGACCCCAAAAAAAAAATCATCAAATTTATTTATTTTTTGCTTTTAGTAAGTATCATATTTATATATCAATACCCATTACGTCTGCGGAGTTTCACTAGCTAATTTAATTTGACCCTGTATACTAGTATCTAGATTTTTAAGGAATCGCTGATATCAGTTCTTTCATTCATAACCATCTTGCAAATACACAGAGAGTAATTGGTTATTTAGATCATCAATCAATCTTACTCTTCATAATACGATACAATTTCATGTTTCAAACTACTTCATTCATTCTCAACAGACATTCTTTCGTCAATTACTGTGTATGAAGCTGTCACATTGCTGCCATAGCAAGTACAGTAAGCAAAAGAGTTTAGTATGCAGGCTAGCAATATTTGAGGTTTAACTAGAATTAGCATGTTTTGTCTCTGTAATCGTCGGTCACGTGCAACAAAATTATATTTTTCTTCTTCAATTCTCTTGGAGATTCTCACTTTATAACTAAGACAATATCTATGACAGTTGTATGTATAAGTAGTCAACTTCGTAATTGCTTTATTGCGTTTGACAACAATTCCCAATTGAAACTTCTAGACTTTTTTACATTGCTCTCACATTATAGAAGCAACAAAAATAGTGAACCCAAGATTTTGTAATAAGTACCTACTTTGATTTAAAACCATATTTCCAGGTATTTTTTGCCCGTTCTTCTCCATATAGATCTATGTTTTAGAGTGGGCAATTAACTAGCTTCAACTTTCTGACTAACTGATCGACTCCGAGACAATTCAAAAGTGCCTTAAAATAAATGTTTTGAGTTTGACTATCTATCCAATGTGACACGTTTTATGACGTGTAAATGACATTCAACAAATAGGGTGGCAAAACAATTCTATGGCCGACTATATACCCTGCATACCCATCTCTTTTGCCAAGTGTACCAACGTTACGCTTGATAACATAACTACTACTATTGCTATCATTACGTTAGCTGACAATCTCAGGATGGCCATCCATTGCGTCACTAACAATTACCGGATTAAAATTCTTTAGGATTCCAGCAATAATATCACTTATTGTTATGTGCAGAACTAGCGATATCCGTGGATATAATTATAAACGTGTTTTTCGCTAGCTGGTCTTCATAAAACTCGGTATTATACGTCAAAAGAGAGCAGTGGTGGTGGCCCCGACTTAGCGAGTTGTAGGACTTGTAGGTCGTGGGTTCGAACTCAGGTAGGCGCTTTACTTTGTGTAAATAATTTCATCACCACTGCTCTCAAAATGGTGAAGTAAAACATCGTATGTCCTAGAACCAAAAATTCGAAGACTTGTGACATCTACCAATCCACACTGGGCCCTCGTAGTCGATTACGTGGTAGATTAGTGGTGATACAGACCATCAAACTGAACAACTTTTTCCTGAGAACCAACATCGTAATCGTGGGAAAAAATATGTGATCTCATGCAAAATTTCAATACCTACTTGACCAAATGTATGGGACCACAGATTTTTTTTTACGATTACGATGTCGGGAAAAAGTTGTTCAGTTTGATGGTCTGTACCACATCCTTAAGTTTGCGCACATTTTTCTGGTACACCCTGTAGTATAGTGCGCACGCAAGTGCTAGTCACCGCCTGAGGTATGTGAGCTGTCTGCCAATCATGTCAATCGCGCCCTCCCCCGTCTCACCGCTCACATACCTCAGGCGGTGACTAGCACTTGCGCGCACCCTATTCCTAGTAGGTACCTACCCATATATCGCAAGTTACATAATTTTTGAGTTGAGTTTTTAGAAACCGGGCGTTGTTTTGATGTATTCTTAAATACGTTAAGTCTTTTGCTAACACAGTTTTAGTTATAAAAATATTATTGCTTGTCCATTAATTAAAAGTATTTTGTGCGTTCATTGAATCAATTTCTAATTTATAAAATTAAATATTTTTGTATCACTTTTATATTACTTCATTTTAGTTTTAAGGCATCTAACACACTTTTCAAACATTTTAAAAACTGAGTTCTGACTTTTTATAAACCCCTTATATTTGTATATATCCAATTTTAGGGACAGTTATGCACCAAGTCCAGACTTTTGAGGGGGAAGCAATGTGGTAGCCCGCGAAATTCAAATTTTCTTGCGTTTTATGCAATTTTCAGGACAGTGTCAGGTTGTATCTTGATCAAAACGATTCACGAGAGTAAAAAATATGTAATTTACATAATTTTAACCACAAAAATCATCAATACATCTCTCTAAGTTAGATTTCCTCCGGTTCGTATGATTTCTGAAATAAACCAATCCGCAGGAAGTCTTAAATTAGAGAGATGAATAATTGACGGTTTTTATGGTTAAAATTATGTAAATACATTTTGTGATCAAGTATAAATTTACACTCACCTGCAAATTGCAACAAAAAACGCAAGAAAATTTCAATTTCGCGGGCTACCACAGCGCAATCATCTTAAAGAAAAATGACAGCAATTTCCACGTAGCATAAACAGTGTATATGTACCTCAGGACGCGTCCGAATCGATCCGACAACAACGTCTAAGCGAACCCTAAATCATTTAAAACGAGTTCCTGACTTTTGTATTAAGAAAATATTCAAAATCACTACTAAATACCGCCACATCTTCAATTTTATTTACAAATTCATCGTTTGGCAGTGACCAGCTGGTCTCTTCATCATTATTTACATCATTCCTTTACAATTTTTTATCAATGAAAATAAAACCTACATCTAAAATAAGTTATAGTTTTCAAGATATTTAATGGCATTAAGTAAAGCTTAGTTTACGAGTTTCAAAAGCGATTTCAGCCAACTATACTTACATAACAACTGTGATCACTTTTTCATAACGATTTTAAAACATTAAACTTAAACCTTAAGATGTTATACTCAGACGATTTATGCGTTTGAGCTTACTCAATTGCTCAATTCAGACACTGTATGACGATACATTTTTTTTTACAAACAAAACCAATACTTACACCAAATCCACATTACAATCTGGAATATACAATACAATACAAATCCAACTACAAAATACGAAGAAAATTCTTGATAAATATTTCGAAGGAAGGAATACGAATTAAAATCTGGAAAACAAAACACTGCTACTTCTACTTTCAAAGTCCTCACTTTACCGGCGTCGTTGGTGTGAGACCCAACGTAGGCGAAGATCAGGGTCTCGCATCATTCGAAGACTCCACATCACTAGAACTGCTCGATACAGATTTCTTCGGCTTATATTCTGTTATAACTACAGTTACGCCACTCACGGTCACCTGATGACAAACGCGTTACTGTATATTCAATTGATATAGTTGATAGTAAACACTTTGATCTGGACGACAAAGTGATGCTAACGGTATTAGTGATACGTAAATCGGATACAATGAAATTAAAGTAATGAGAAACGTGTTAGGTGTAAAGATGACAAGTATGCGAAAGTGGGACATTTTAATCCGATCTTTTCTACGATATATATTTGTAATTGCAATGTTAAAATTGGATAAAAAGTTGAACTTTACGGACACTAATCCTATTATATGGTCCCCAAGTGTTAACAAAAGCGAGAAGATTCGTTCTCTGGTGTTTTTGGGCGCGTTCTTTGGGATAATTAAAAAAATAACACAGAAAACGTAAAAACTGGATGAGCTGGCAAGATGTTGTTTAATGAGCAGATAGGAAAGAAAGCAATCATAACTAGTGCTACCACTGAGTGATCAGAAAACTAAGTCTAGTTGGATGATGACGCCAAATACCCCGAGAAAGATTAATTCCTTCTCTCTCTCTCATGATGATCTGATAGCCTACCTACATGATAATAGAGCTGGTAGGCGATTGTTACTAGACCACTAGAAGAAATAATGGAATAGTATCATCATTCTCCTGCCACTATGCCAATTTATTTGGGGTCGGCGCAACATGTCTTTTTCTTCCATACATCTCTATTAGTCGTTATCTCGGTAATCACGCCCTTTCTAGCCATATCATCTTTCACACAGTCCATCCATCGTTTCTTTGGTCTTTCCCTACTCGTTTAGCCATCCACATTCAATCTCCAAACTGTCCTGACGACATTTACCTCATTCCTCCGCATCACATGCCGCACAACTTTTCAGTCATATCCTCAAACATGATGAATCATCATGATGATGTTACATGTGTGGTTGTGTCATCTTTGTGTTGTTTTGTGTCAAGCCGGGATGTTTCTAAAGATAACGTGACCAGTATTACCTCTCTAGTCTGCGCGGAGCTCCGGTCAACATTACTCAGACGTGGCGGCCTCCGCTTCTTCTTCAACGAGTTGGCAGACCGTGGCCTCTTCTGAGAGCTGGTGGGCGCCGTGCCGGCTGCCTGAGCCGCAACCAGCGCTGGGTTCATCCGGGGCTTGCGTGTCGATGTGCCTTAGAACAATTTTGAGCGTTAGATAGGACAGTTTAGGGACGGCTATGGCATACGTAGTGAAGCGTCAGAGGCAGTCCTTTTATTGTACTTATGCCAAAGACAAATAGAAAAAACGTGTGTGATTTTTGGTCGATTGCTTTGTTTACCTAAATTCAAGTTAACAGACAGCTGCTCGTGGCTAAGTAATAACAGCCGCACGGGTCGATCGATCAGGTTAAGCTACGCTTGCCGCGGTTGGTCCGTGGATGGGAGAGCATCTTATATATCGAGACCCCTCCGTGCCTCGGAAAGCACGTTAAGCCGTTGGTCCCGGCTGTCATTCGTGGATCTTTGACAGTCGTAACGGGTCGTCAGAAGCCCGAAAGTCTGACAACCAGTCTTACCAAGGGGTATCGTATTACCCAGTAACTGGGTTGTGGAGGTCAGATAGGCAGTCGCTCCATGTAAAATACTGGTATTCAGCTACATGCGGTTAGACTGGAAGGCGACCCGAACATAGTTGGGAAAAGGTTAGTACTAGACACTGTGCTGCTGGGAAGTGTGTTGCGCCACTTCTTCTTCCCAGCTGGATCACTAGGAAGTGGTGGATGGCGGGCGTTTTGGGGGACTATCTTATGTACTTTAGACATACAAAAAAAGTGCTGATTCTCAGCCAAGTTTCAATTATGTAATGAATTTTGATTTTGAAACATAACTGGGAAAAGTGGGTGTATCTACTATAGATACTCTTCTGGCTAGCTCTTCGGGGAAACAGGCGTTACGATAAACGGTTTACGGTGTTTACGGTGAGTTGCACAAAACCAACATTAGTTTATTTAGTAGAGACTTTAAGTTGATGCTGTCACTTTCTTTTTGATACATATTTTATGGGATGGCATGAATTTAAAGTCTCCACTGTACTAAAGTTCGTTTCTGCAATTGTCCTGAAAGCCTTTCTTAATACAAATCCAATCAACTTGTAATCAAAGGCCACACGAACATCCATAACTTCATAAACAAAATATCAAGTCTCAAGTTTCCATCCACACATTACAGCGAACATTCTGAAGCTCTTAGCATTATTCCTGTCTGAAAATAGCTCCGAATTATCAATGCCCAGATTGTGAAGCTATGTGGGATATGAACGGGTCTTGTTGCCCGCGGGGCGAGTACCGTACTCTATGCGTCCCTTGCTAGCAGCCAGACGCATTACTAGGGGAACTCGAAACGTTATCATTTTGAAATGACGATAAATTTTGAAAGCTCTATAGTAAAATTAGGGTTATCTTGTAAAAGAAGTGTCTTTGGAGTTTCATATTCGTTCTTCTTTATAGATATCTATGCTTTGGAACGGGCAACTATAGCTTCAACTTTCTGACTAACTGACAGACTCATTGTCAGTTCAAAAGTGCCTGTAAATAGTAATAGGTTGGGGAAAAAGTTTCTTCGCATTTTTTAAGAAAATTCAAAACATTTTTTTATATACAATATTTACATTTATCTAAAGTATGTAGGTACCATTTTGTTCGATAACTTTTTGCCATCTTGTAGGTAGGGACATGATCCCATTACTATAGAAATTTTGGGACTTCTGATCAAAATACCGCGACAAGTGGTTTTGGCAGTCCTCTCGTGATGTTAACCTGACACTGCCTAAAGAATTCTGAAGACACCGAAACAGGTGGAAATCTGAAGGTGCAAGGTCAGGACTATACGGCGGATGCATTAACACCTCCCAGCCAAACTCTCTTAATTTTTGCTGAGTGGCTAAAGATGTGTGAGGTCTAGCGTTATCATGATGAAAAACCACACCCCTTCTGGTGATTAATTCCGGCCGCTTTCTCTCAACTTCTTGCTTTAATCTCATCAGTTGTTCGCAGTAGAGTTCAAAATCGATGGTCCTGCCTGGTGGTAACAGCTCATAATGAATAATGCCCTTCCAATCCCACCACAAACACAGCATCACCTTATTGCGAGTTAACCCGGGTTTCGCCACAGTCTGTGAAGCCTGACCGGCCTTTGACCACGACCCTTTTTCGCACGTTCTTGTCGTACGTGGTCCACTTTTCATCACCAGTTATCAGCTTCTTCAAAAATAGTTCGGTTTCATTACGTCGTAATAAAGAATCACAAATGAGTACACGGTTCATTACGTTTCTTTCAGTGAGCTCGTGAGGTACCCAAATATCGAGCTTTTTTGTGTGCCCAGTTTTTTTCAAATGCGCGAAAACTGTTTTGTGGTGAATTCCCAGTTCTTCAGCTACGTCGTAACTACTGATATACCGATCTTGCTCCACTTTTTCAAAAATGGCATCCATTTTATCCGTAATAGGGCGACCAGAGCGACGTGCATCTTTGACATCAAAATTTCCGGATTGAAAACGCTTAAACCAAATTTGTGCTACTCTCACAGACACTGCACTGGGTCCATAAACATCGCAATTTTTTTTCGCGGCTTGCGTTGCATTTTTACTTTTTTTGTAGTAAAATTTTAAAATGTATCGAATTTCTTCATTAGATTCACCCATCTTGACAGTACGAAAAATAAATGAAAGTCACACATTTTCCTAATTTGAATTTGGAATTATGTTCTTTAAAATTTAAACTTTCAATGATACCAAAACCAGCCAGATACAAATAGTATAGCCAAAGAGATTTTATGATAAGTTCGTACATACTATAATGCGAAAAGACTTTTTCCCCAACCTAATATTATTGAAATAAATGCTTTGAGTTTTGAGTTTCTGTCGATTCTTTTTACTACTTATAGAAATTGTAAAAGCGCTATGTGAGCGCATTAGAAACAAATCAACTATCGACATCAAGGTAAAAAGTAAACTAGATAATATGAAAAAGATTAAAATGTGTAGGTATTATTATATAGTGTGCACGCAAGTGCATGTCACTGGCTGAGGTATGTGAGCGGTGAGACCGGGGAGGTAGACAAAGGCCAAGCTAACTCAGTCTGCCAATCTTGTCAATAGCGCCCTCCCCCGTCTCACCCTCTCACATACCTCAGGCGGTGACTAGCACTTGCGCAGCACTATAGTCGACCTCGTAATAGCTCTACCACCCTAAGGTTGAATGTCACTTAAAAGTCATAAAACGACAAGGTCTTATGTGGCAGTTAAGATTTACTGGGAATTGTTGTCAAAAATGGTAGGTGTAGTAATTACGTCGAGTTTCGCAGTCGTACGAAGGTTTTTGATATCGGAAAACGAGTTATGGAACTCAAATGGAGTTGAGCAGGAAACCTGGCAAGGCGTAGTGATAACAGGTGGTGAAAGGCTGTGACTGAATGGCGTCCCAGGACGGGAAGACGAAGTGTCTGTCTTCCGACGGCGAGATGGGCGGAAGACATTGTTACCATCGCAGGTAGAACCTGGATGAGGCTGGCACAGGCACTTCAGGAGCGCGGGGATTGGCATAGGAAAAGAGAAGCTTATGCTCAGCTGTGCGTGTGAAGTAGGGCTGATGATGATGATGATGATGATTAATTATAATCTTTCCAACCATTTATTTTACTTTAGAGTCCATGAAGTATTGCATTTTTTCGTCTATGGTTGCCTGTCAATTTTATAAGGAACTTCATAGCGCCCATGAAGTACTTGTTGCGTTTTTTCGTCTATGGTTGTTGGTTGCCTGTCAATAAAAGAAATCTCATAGGCATGCTTATATCAAAAGTAAAATAAATAGTTGTAAAATGCCCGTTGTACCGTATGCACCATCGACCTGCACCATCAATGGTGCAGAGGAGACTAATTAGTTTCGTTTGCACCATTAATGGTGCAAATGAAAATGCATTGATAGTATGGTCTCATCTGCACCATTGAGAATGGTGCAAACGAAACCGCATTGATAGTATAGTCCCATCTGCACCATTGAGATGACACTATACTATCAATGTGGTTGTAGTTATTTCCTCAAAGTATTTCCTCTTTGCATGTAATATTATTTAAGTGTTGACAAGGTAACTATTTTGTTCTAATTCTGTCATTTTATGTCAATAATGGTCAATAGTTGTAAAATTGGAGCTTATACTATTAATTTACAATGAGCGAAACTAATTTAACTTTTGTTGCACAAAGTTGAGGAAGACTTTTATTGTTCGAAGGGTAACAATACCATTTTCACACACAGTACAAAAATTTAAATAGCATATGGAGGTGTAGATATTTTTAAAAAACCAAATGTACAGGAACGATTACCATTACATAGGTACGTACGTGGCATTTATGATATAGAAAATATGTATACACTTGTGGGTGAAGCCGGGGGTCCCAGGTCGCAGGGTTTTTTTTATTTTTCACAAGCTTATTTTTACTGGAATTATTGAATACATTGAGATTTTATTTTTTAGGATGAATCGAAGGTTGTGAAAAAACGTGAGCATTCCAATAACTGTATGCCTGATGAAAACAAAAACGTTGTATGCCATTTAATAAGTTGTGCTGTGGTGTTGTTTCGGTGAGCGACATCGTACGAACAACGTCTGTGAGGGATGGAATGGGTATATAAATAACTGCTTCAAAAGAACACCTCCGACTTTAAATAAATGCTTAGCTGTGCTTAAGCAGGATGCCGCTTTTAATCAATCAAATAATTTATTTCAGATAAATCAGTATCCATATAAAAGTAAAATTAAAATAAAATAAAATTAAAATTAATGTCAAAATTAAAATCAAAATTAAAACAAAATTACAAATTAACATCAAAATTAATAAACAAAATTAAAATCAAAAATCAAAATTAAAAATATTAAAATTAAAATCAAAATTAAAAATATTAAAATTAAAAATAAAAATAAATACACATATTACATTACATAATAATCGCAGGCGCTGGCATGCAGCTGCAGCCACCTCCGCAAAAAAGGCGAGTCCCACCGCTCGGACAACACACTGAGGAGCCCGTTCGAGCCGCCACTAATGCTGTTAACGCATTGACAACATACCCGTATAACAACAGGGCAAAAGACTTCAAGATACGTAATAAATATATATTGCTTATACTCAAAGGCAATTAATTAATGACGAAATTGATGTGCCGTTATTTTTAGAAAAGTTAAGGTAATCTCAGTGTCATTGTTCTAAAGTTGCCATTTTTAATTTTAGGGAACAATAAAATAAAAGTGTTTGTGTGGCATCATTATACATGATGTAATTTAAAAAAAAAGTCTACCTCTCAAAATGGATGTAGGAATGGGTCCCGTGGTACTAAGGAGCTACTCCTCATTGATATGGATATTAGCCAACAGATTCGTCGATCCCGCAAGGATCTGTCGACATGCTGGATAGATTATAAAAAGGCCTATGATTCGGTGCCACATACATGGCTCATGAGGGTGCTGGAGTTGTACAAGATTGATGCAACTCTGCGCACCTTCCTTGAGTCGTGTACGGGGCAATGGAGGACGGTTGACGTCTGTCGGACATTCCACCGTCCGGGTGAATCCATCAGATATATTATCTCTGGTTGTTCTCGTCTGGCTAACGGCGAGTACTTGCACAGGCATAACCAAGTGACCAGGATTATTCACCAGCAATTTACTTTGAAATAGAAACCTGTATACTCTGAGGTACTTGCAGGACCTCTATTTTTTATATTTTTAAATGTTTTTTTAGATCTTATTTTTAAGAAATATTTAAAAATGTAAGCAAATAAGAAAGAAAATAAATAAATGACATAAAAATATAATAATAATTAGTGATTATTACATGAAGTAGTTGTGGAATTTATTTGTAAAATATACTATTGGCGTTGCTTTTTGTTTGTTTATTTATATTAAAAAGTTCCGCACAAACAAAATACGACCTACATTGGTTTTTATTTTACCTATAACTAGGAACGTATGGTGAAGTAGTTGTACCTATAAATATTCATGGTGTAAAAGAAAATAATCAGTCTCCTCTGCACCATTGATGGTGCAGGTCAAAGGTGCATACGGCAAAAGTATGGTGAAGTAGTTGTATTAATATTAATGGTGCAAACGAAACTAATTAGTCTCCTCTGCACCATTGATGGTGCAGGTCAATGGTGCATACGGTACAACGGGGTAAAATGGAACATACGACATCGACTTTATAAACTTTTTGCAGTAATCTGCTGGATGCGGGAAGCACAGAACAGGTCGAAATGGCGGTGCTTGGGGGAGGCCTATGTCCAGCAGTGGACGTCTTTCGGCTACAATGATGACGTATTAGTATCTAATTTTACTAAAGTTGGCTAACCGCAAACGCTATAATATAAAGAAACACACGTAGATATCCATATATTCGAGCTTAGGTTACTGGGAATACGGAACAAGGAAAAGTGGTCAGCAAATTTATTATTGTATCGCGAATTCGCTGGTTAGTTACCTTGAGGAAACTGAACAATTTTGCGAAATGGCCTGCCTACTAGTAATCCATTGTTACCGGTAGGATTAGTTGGAAAAACAAATGTTGTTACGTTTTGTTTCAAGAATTGATTACTGAAAACGTCGCTATTGTTACTAAATTGGTCAAAATTAAGGTTTAACTGTTAATTAAACGGATATTTTAACAAGTATTCGTTAGATTCTTTAACAACCTTTTTAACAACATTCCTATTTGGATAATTAACAACAAAACGCATTTCACGGTCCTTATCAAGCATAGAAGAATCTCGAAAACGAGTTTCGAACAACACACGTTCGAGATTTGACGGTAATACGCGAAGTGCTACGAATTTGTGAGAAAAAGGCGAGTGGAAGCGTTCTACTAAGAACAAAGACGTTGTTCAGAGGGTAGATTTACTAGTACTTACGTACTTAGCGACGTAAATCGGGATTTAGTGCATACTACCTCAGTGCCTAGAGAGACTTAAAGCGGAGTGGACGGATCTTTATATGATATAAGTTTTTTTTAAGATAAAGGTGAAATTGTGAGGAAAATGCTGTATTTGAAAATAATGATAAGTACCAGCCAGTAACTGTGGCTCTGCAGGGTGATGGGGTCTCATACAAAGACGGGACGTCTATGAATCATCAAGGTGCTCAGTTGCTCAGCAAAGAAAGACGATTTCTGATAATTATGAAGGGCGAGTAATAACAGCCGCACGAGTCCATTGACCAGGTTAAGCTACGCTTTCCGCGGCTGGGTGACCATCTTTCCATACCATTGGTACCGGCTGTAAGTTGTAAATCTTTGACAGTTGTTACGGGTCATCAGAAGCCCGAAAGTCTGACGACCAGTCTTACCAAAGTGGTACCTATCGTGGTTTCCCAATAACTGGGTTGTGGAGGTCAGTTAGGCAGTCGCTCCATGTAAAATACTGGTATTCAGCTGCATCCGGTTCGACTGGAAGCCGACACCAACATAGTTGGGAAAAGGCTAGGCAGATGATGAACGTCTGTTTCCGCATGACGTTATTCAGTGATATCCAAGATTTTACAGTCAACAAAAGAGATATCTGGGCAGGGTAAGCAATGGGTATGGGGTCTGGGAAGCAATTTACACACAAACATGTGAGTATACTCACATGTTTGTGTGTAAATTGCTTCATGTTCAATTTCGTGACAATATACAATTGTGTGTTGATGTGTTACAATGTAGGAGTATTGCAAAAACAAAGTAATGTTAAGTGTTACGGTTAATGTGATTAATTGAAAATGATTAATAATTATCCATCATTATTAATAATTACCTCATGATTTGGTAAATGTGAATATAAAATTGAAATTCATCACTTTTAGCAGTTGTTATTAATAATTCACTACTCTCGTCGGTAAAAGTAATAAAATAAAATAATACTCGAAAGTTATTTCTCCAGTAAGTATTTATTTATAATACCACAGTACTTACTAATCATCTTCCTGCCCTTATCCCATATTACTTGGGGTCGGCGCAACACGTTTTCTTCTTCCATTCTCCCCTGTCAACCGTCACGCTATCATTCACTCCCTTCTCTTTCATATCATTCCTCACACAATCCATCCATCTTTTCTTTGGCCTTCCTCTGCCTCTCCATCCATCAACATCTATATTCATCACTCTTTTAGTCACATGCGTTTCGTCTCTCCTCATTACATGCCCATACCAAGACAAACGATTTCCTTTCAACTTTTCTGTCACTGGCGCCACTTTCAAACTTCCTCTTATATACTCATTTCTCACTTTATCCATTCTTGTCACTCCACACATCCATCTCAACATTCTCATCTCCGCTGCATGCAATTTTTTTTCATCCGTCTTCTTCACTGTCCAGCATTCCGATCCATAAAGTACGACAGGCCTTATCACGGACTTGTAAATTTTCCCCTTCAACTTGAGGGGCATCCGTGGGTCGCAAGTTGTTCCTGTAACCTGTCGCCATTTCATCCATCCTGCGTTGATCCGGTGCGTTATGTCTCGGTCTACTTCGCCATCCCCTTGGACAAGCGACCCGAGGTACCGAAAGTCGGAGCAGATCGGTAAGGGCGTTCCGGCAAGAGATATGGGCACAGGACCGGAGAGTCCGCCAAAATCACAAAACAAATACTCTGTTTTGGTCCGACTTACTCTCAGGCCAACGGTCTCCAGTCTTTTCCACCACACCTCCAATCTGCTCTGGACCTCTAAGCCACTCTCGGCAACCAGCACAATGTCATCGGCGAACAGCATACACCAGGGAGCCTCTTCCTGGATATCCGAAGAAAGAGCATCCATTATCAGCACAAAGAGGTAAGGGCTGAGTGCAGACCCCTGGTGCAAGCCGACAGCCACATCGAAGCTGTCAGTAGTGCCCACTGTAGACCGGACTTGGGTACTGCATCGACTGTACATCGCGCGAATCAACTGCACATACTTCCCTGGTACACATTTTTCCTTAAGTGCCCACCACAAAACTTCACGAGGCACTCGGTCGTATGCCTTTTCGAGGTCAACAAATACCATGTGCAAGTTTTTATGCGCACCTCTGTATTTCTCGCACAGCTGGCGGATAGCAAAGATGGCATCTGCTGTTCCTCGACCAGGCATAAAACCGAATTGGTTTGGCGAAATTTCACTCTCTTCTCTTAGTCGCCTTTCAATAACTTTCTCCCAAGCCTTCATACTATGTGACATTAGCTTTATTCCTCTATAGTTGTTGCACTCCAGCACATCACCTTTGTTTTTAAAGATGGGCACCAGCGAACTGTTGCACCATTCGTCAGGTATGGCTTCTTCCAGCAACAACTTATTGAAGAATAAAGCTAACCACGTCCATCCATCTACCCGTAATAACTTCCATACTTCGACTGGTATTCCATCCGGACCTATTGCTTTACCATTCTTCATCCCATTAACTGCTATTCTCACGTCATCCATACTAATAATTCTCACTAACCCCTCATTTACTGGTTTATTCTCAAGCACACCACTCCAGTCATTCTCCTCATTCATCAGTCTTTCAAAATAGCCCTTCCACCTATCCTTAATTTTCTCATCATCCGAAAGAACTGTTCCAGTTTCATCCCTTATACACTTTATCTGACAGACATCCCTCGTCTTCCTCTCTCTAGCTCTAGCAAGCCGGTATAGATGTTTTTGGCCTGCTGGATTATCCAGTGTGTCATAAAGCTTGTCCTGGGCCTTTGCTCTCGCTATGGCTACAGCTTTCTTGGCTTTTTTCTTTAGAGCATCATACTCACTCTTTTTTTCTGCTTTCAAACTAACGTTCTCATTTTCTACACTCTGCCATTCCTTGAACTTTCTCTTCTTATCCCGTAACATATTCTGTATTTCTGTCGACCACCACCATGTATCCCTATCTATAGTACCCTTTCCTTTCGTCTCTCCCAAAATATATTTCGCTGTACTCCTAATATACCCCGCCATTTCATTCCAACATTCATTTACACTTCGATCGTTCATGTCCCCCATATCTATCATTTTATCCACCACTCGCTCTTTAAATTTCTTCGCACAATCATTCTTCTCCAGCATATGCCATTTTATTTTAGGGGGAGGTCGCTCTTTGTTTTTATTGGGCTTTATTTCTACGACCATTTCCATAACTAGGAGTCTGTGCTGTGCCACTAGGTCTTCTCCCGGTAGCACTTTGCAGTCTTTGATGTGTTTTAAGTACCACAGTACTTACTAATACATAACTAAAATAAAATTACATGCAAAATCGTTTATTCTTTGGTTTTGCTTAAAAATATAATTGTACAATCATAGACTCCATAAAATCAACATTAAAAATTAAAATATTTCTTTGTTCAATAGGTACGAGTATTTATTGATACTAAATAAACTTTGAAAATTATTACATTTATCGGTAATCATTCTCCTGCCCTTATCCCAATCTATTTGGGGTCAGCGCAACATGTCCTTTTTTTCCATACTTCTCTATTATTCGTCACCTCGGTAGTCACTCCCTTTCTAGCCATGTCATCTTTCACACAATCCATCCATCGTTTCTTTGGTCTTCCCCTACTCTTATAGCCTACATTCATACTCAAAACTTTCCTCAGGACCTTTTTTTCACTCCTCCGCATCGCATGCCCACACCATGACAACCGATTTCCGCACAACTTTTCAGTCACCGGTGCCACTTTCAGACTTCCTATTATGTACTCATTTCTTATTCTATCCATTCGTGTAACACCACACATCCCTCTTAGCATTCTCATCTCAGCTGCATGCTTTTCATTCATCCCTTTTGTGGCCCGACATTCTGATCCATAGAAGACAGCAGGTCTAACCATTCTTTTATATACTCGTAACTTCCCCTTATGTTTAAGGGAAACGCGGGGGTCGCAGATTGTTCCCGTGACCTGCCGCCATTTATCGGTAATAAGGTTACATTATTAATAATCACCAGTAAATGTGATTAATTTCTTACCTTTACCTCGACTTTCGGTAATTATTAATAATGATTAACAATTATTAATAATTTTCAATTAATCACAATTACCATAACATATATAAAATTAACCATGAAGCAATTCACATACAAATATGTTAGTATACCCTGCCTAGATATCTCTTTTGTTGACTGTACCATATTTTGAGTTAAAGAAGATTCAACCAATCAGCGATAGTGCATTCCAAGGTTGGTTGAGGAAGCCATGCTTACGTCGTCATCATTTCAATAGAATGATTGACTGAATTGTGTCAAGTAGAGACAGCCAAACGTTTGATTAACTGAAACAGTTTTATTACTTTCAATTGGCAAATTCTTAGGTGTAACCTATGATATGACGTCAAAATCCCGCAGACCTGATTAAAATTAATTATTCGTCAGCTATGTTCTAAATAATAATTAACTTTGCGTAAAATAAATCACTTGTTTACAAAAAAATGTATGTATAGAGAAAGCTAGCTGTCAAATTCTTGCACTATAAGTGTGCGCGCAAGTGCTAGTCACCGTCTGAAATACTATGTGAGCGGTGAGACTGGGGAAGGCGCGATTGATAAGAATGGCAGGCTGAGTTATCTTGACATTTGTCTACCTCCCCCGTCTCACCGCTCACATACCTCAGGCAATGATTAGCACTTCTGAAGTGAGCAAGTGGCAGTTTTTATCCCCATTCAACCAACTATATGCTAGCGGATGAAAGGATGAAAACCGTCTAAGTTACTAGTACTTAGAATAATTGCTGAACATTCTAGAAACCGTCTACGTTATTCAGTAAAATAAAATATCGATCCCGCCCGACCAATGACGAAGTAAATGTTTACTTCTCAGTTATGCAATTATCTTTCTGTAAAATGCAGAACAGTTGGTTGCATACATCTGCTCATCTTTCCGTGCAAATTTAACTCAACTGGCTGGAACTATGTCACCTAGATGTGCACTTAACAGGAATTGCATGTTAACCCATTAAGAAATGCATGGCATGAAGATGATTTTATCAGGATCGAGAGTAGCAAGAGAACAATATCAAGGTCTCAGATACAATGCAAGAAAGTTAGTAGAATTATCCATCCTACTACAATCTATACAGATTTATTAATAACTAGCTGCGCCCCGCGATTTCACCCGCGTAGACCGGGATAAAAAGTAGCGGTATGAAAAATAGATGTTAGCCGATTCTCAGACCTACTCAATATGTTCACAAAATTTCCTGAGAATCGGTCAAGCCGTTTCGGAGGAGTACGGGAACGAACATTGTGACACGAGAATTTTATATATAAGATAAATCTGAAGCACAGTATAATAAAACTTCAGTAGTTTATCTGGGCAGTGACCTTGAATTAATTATCTACGGCCGCTCGGTAGACACAAATACTCGTCCATCCGTACGTACTTACAGTACGGCAGATTTATCTTGGCAAGCCCGAACTTCGCGCAGAAGGCTGCGCAGTAACATTTTTTAGGAACGAAATGGTGACATGAGGCAAGTGTGTGTGTGTGAGGCGATCGGCGGCGGCGATCTCTCGCGTCCAAACTTGGTCCAGGCCATGGTGCGGAGCGAGAGTGCATGGGAGGCCGTCACCTCCTTCTGCGAAGCAGTAATGCTCACAAAGGAGGAGGCGGAACGCGAGAGGGAGAGGCAACAGCCGCGCCCTCGCGCCCCTAGCCGCCGCAGGAGACGCCCTGGGCGGCGGGAATCTATCGCCGGTTCCCGGCCACCGTAGGCGCGGGCTTGCGGACGACGAGTAATGGGCAGCTCACCGTCCGGTAAGGACCAGGCCCGGGTCGACGGCGCGTTGTGTTCCACGCGCGCCTCAACGAGATGTCAGCAGTGACGGGGTCCAATAGGGCCGAAGCCGCCGGGGTCGCGGGTAGTTCGAAAGAGATACCGTGGCCCTGGCACGGGCAACTGAAGGAACACGGGTGGGTTTTAGTCAGTAAAAGTCTGACACGCCCTCCTGCTCTGCCCGGAGCGGGAGAAGTCATTTGATGATTTCCCATCCACAAAAAAAAAAAAAACAAAAAGGCAAGTGCGAGTGAGAAAACATGCCCAAAAGTTCATAGTGCCTATGTTCAGACTTGCCAAGATATATCGGCCGTACTGTAAGTAACTGCCGCGCACTCGAAACTGCTGCTTGGTGTATAAGTACTGAGATTTGGAAGCGCGCCGTTTCGGCTTTTTTCTATGAAGTTAAACTACTGTAACATTATTATTCTGTGGCTGAAGTTCGTTTTTTTGTTTGTAATTTGTATATATGTTTGAACGCGCTAACATCTGGAACTACCAGTCGTATTTGAAAAATTCTTATTGCATTTATAGCCCAATTCTTGAGGAAGGCTGGCTATTTAAGCTGGCTCAGGAGCCGAGCGCAAAAAAGAAATAAAAGGCACAAAAAAAGCTAAGTGAAAATGAAGCAAAGGCGCGGGCGGGCGATGCGATGCGACGCGGTATGTCGGGGAAACAAGTTTCACGCGCACGAAGTCGCGGGAAGTAGCTAGTTGCCTATAAATGCGAAAGGAATAGGACAGACAGACAGTTGCCTGTCTGTCTGTCTGTTACCTTTCACGCCTTACCTGGACTAGGATATAGCTGACATACGATACTCTTTATCCCGGTAATGTTCCCGTGGGATAATTTCCGATCTTGGGGTCGCGGTCGCGGGCGAAGCGCGAACAAAAGCTAGTGTTTTATAATCGACAAATCGATCACGAGTTTTATGGCCACACTCAAACTTTTTTTCCAGTCAGGCTGGTTATATGAAATATCGCATCGTCAGCCTGTATTTCCAGAAAGCTACCTGATACTTATCTCTTTCGTCGTGTGTACATAAAGTTCATGTTCATAGATGCATATTCCGGTAATTTCCCCCTCCCCCCGGTATAATTTAGCATGAACACAGTTCCTGCATTAGGGGGTATTGTCTGCCCCGGGCTGGTGGCCATAGCGGCGCCACCACGAATGTTCAGAAATGGGGTAGCCGGGGGGTTAAATAAGGGTTGTTTTGGTATCGTTAGTAGGGATGTGCATATTATGCATGATCCATACTTTCTGTTTTGTTTTATCGGTGTCGGGGGTGAACGACAGCTACTATCGATAAACGCCAGACCTTTCCAATTTCAAAACAATTTTGCTTGTAAGCTGCAATTGTAGGACAAACAAAGAGGGGCATGGTGTATCAGAACAACGTGCCGCCGCAATGCCGACATTAATTATAGACACAGGCAGGGCTAATGGCCGGCTAATCATAAAAATTATAATAAGATAAAATAATTCTAAATTGAAAAAAAAATATTTACCCACTCTGCTAAGTAGCTTCATGAATTAATTGTTTACAGTGATCCCAATTTTAAAAAACCCCAAAAAAAAAAACCGAGTAGCGTGGACTTTTTATTTCTCGTTCGTTTTAATTTCATAAGTGCGCTACAGGTTGCTCAAAGATGCTATTTTAGAAAATTGTAAATAAATCAATAAATAATAACGTTATTATCCCACGGGAACCTACTACCGGGGTAATTAAAAAGTACCCTATGTTCTAATCCAGGTTATGGTCTACCAATGTGCCAAATTTCATCCAAATCCGTTCAGCCCTTTTAATGTGAAAGCGTAACAAACAAACTCACTTTCGCATTTATAATATTAAGTTAGGATATTAGTATAATATACAGTGTGTCTGTATTCGGACTGGCGAAAATTAAGGGGGTGGTACAGACGATCAAACTGAACAACTTTCTCCCGGGGACCAACATCGTAATCGTGAAAAAAAAATCAGTCATCCCATACAAAACTTCAATACCTACTCGGCCAAATGTATGGGATGACTGATTTTTTTTTCACGATTACGATGTTGGTCCCCGGGAGAAAGTTGTTCAGTTTGATCGTCTGTACCACCCCCTTAATTTTCGCCAGTCCGAATACAGACACACTGTATAGATCTGCCTAGACGCCTGTATCAATCAACTAACAACACAGAGCAAAATTCATTCAGTTGGTTCCAATAAAAAGCTCCCACAAACAGGCGCGACACGCGACGCGAATCGCGCCTGTTTGAAGGAGTCTTTAGCTGAAACCTGTAACTAGAGCAAGTGTTAACAATAAATTTAATGGACGCTATAATAGCGGTATTTGCCAGCAGGAAGTGACGTCATCGCGATTCGGGCGCACGGTTCTCGCGGTACACCTAATACAGGTTGGTTTTGTCGGGCGCCCGCGACAAAACTTTGCCGTGTGATTATCTCGGGGCGACACGAGGATTGCAAGCTGGCTGTAAAGCACAAACCTAGTGCAAGGATTGTTACTCGCATTGTAGTTGGTAAAGAAAGAAAGAAAAAAGAAAGAAAAATATTTTATTTGGGACACGCACAGGAAATACAGTTAAAAAGGAGCATATAAAAGTAACAAAATAAACATTAAAAAACAAAAAAAAAAAAAAAAAAAAAAAGAAATCAGACTAAAAAAAAGAGACCTGTGCGAGGCCAAAAAGGCTCCCATCTCAGCATAAAAAAAAAAAAACCTAGAGTTTTATTGATTATTTTAATGATATTGATTTCTGTTCTGAAATACATTAGGTATTAAACCCACCAAAAACATTTTCAAGTAAAGACTTACATAACGCTCAAGTTATGAGATCTAATGTAGAGCCAAGTCCCTAACTCTACAAGGCCAACTCTACAAATCTTACATCTTGGTAGAAATATATGGCATGGCCGTTTCGTGGCTGTGGGTTGCCGCGTCGCGTCGAACAGGCACTGCCATAAACCCTCGTTCGCACGGGCGTAATAAAATCGCGGCGGGATTTTATAGCGCACTGGATTTTCAACGCTCTGCTTAGCGCCGCGAGTGCAAAATCCAACAGTGTATTTTTTCGACCCGCTAGAATGTACTCTGTTATTGTTAAGTTGGATTCTCAACGCTCGGCTCAACAACGAGAGTTGAAAATCCAGTGCGCTATAAAAAATAATTTATCATTACTTTTTTTTTGTTTAATTAAATCGCTGGTCTTTAATGTTGTGTTGTGTAAATAGTTCAAAGGAACTCGAAGATTAGTTACGGTCGCAAATCATATTTTGATCACATATTACTCGAGGAGGAGCTCGTGGCTAAGTAATAACAGCCGCACGGGTCGATCCATCAGGTTAAGCTACGCTTGCCGCGGTTGTTCCGTGGATGGATGACCATCTTTACATACCGAGACTCCTACGTGCCTCGGAAAGCACGTTAAGCCGTTGGTCTCGGCTGTCATTCGTGGATCTTTGACAGTCGTTACGGGTCGTCAGAAGCCCGAAAGTCTGACAACCAGTCTTACCAAAGGGGTATCGTTTTACCCAGTTACTGGGTTGTGGAGGTCAGACAGGCAGTCGCTCCATGTAAAATACTGGTATTCAGCTGCATCCGGTTAGACGGGAAGGCGACCCCAACATACACTTCTGGACACATCTATTGGCCCACCTTAGAGTTTAGGTTTCGATGGCCCCTACCGAAATACGATTGCTAGATTGAACAAAAACTGTTGATGCAGTTTTAAACCTGATACATTTTACCATCTTTTTCGATCGTATTGTTTTAAATTTGAATTCAGAATACCATACGACATGGAGCTACGCCTAACAAGTCGGATATGCGCCTTGTTAAAGGCAATTGATTTTTGAATAAAAAACATGTTTTATCAAATAAAGGTTTAATTTAATAACGCGTATTGCCTCCATGGGCATCACCACAGCTCTCATACGATTAGGCATAGAGTTTATCAACCGCTCTATGAAATTTTGAGGGATCATCTCCCATTCCTCTTCTATGGCAGTTTTCAACTCCTGCATCGTCTGGGCAACTGGCTGACGAGCCCTAACACGTCTTTTTAGCTCGTCCCACATGTGCTCAATGGGGTTCATGTCTGGGCTTCTGGCTGGCCAGTCCATAACTGTGATGTTCACATCCCGAAGATATTCCCTGACGTTGCCGGCCGCATGGGCTCTTGCATTATCATGCATAAAAAGGAAATTTGGGCCCACATAGTCCGCGTATGGTATCACGTGAGGTTCTTAGCACTCACGAATGTACCTTTCAGCATTTAATGTTGGCAGCCGTGGTCCTGTAACAACCTCAAGTTGAGTTTTGCCGCTCGCGGATATACCGCCCCAGACAGTCCATGAGCCACCGCCATAAGCAACCCTCTCTTCAAAGCAGCATTGTGCGAAACGCTCTCCCTTACGTCGGTAGACCTTCTTCCTTCCATCATTGCCATGTAACACAATTTTAGACTCATCAGAAAAGAGTACACGGCTCCAATCTTGCTGTGTCCAATTTAAATGACTGCGTGCGAAATGAAGGCGCGCTGTTCGGTGGGCTCGCGTTAGTTTGGGGCCATTAGCTGGCTTGTGTGGTACCATATCGCGTTCTTTTAACCTTCTCCGAACAGTTCGAGCGCTCACAGATACTCCGTGGAAGTCGCGAAGTTGGTTTTGTATCTCAATGGAGGTAAGGTGACGATTTCTCAAGCTGGTCGTCACGATGAATCGATCCTGCCTTTCAGTTGTGACCCGAGATCGTGGCCTTCCTTGGCGACGAACAAAGCCGCCAGTCTCTAGGTACCTCCGATAAACATTTCGGACCGCAGATCGACTTAAATAAGTTGAGCACTCACGTTTCTTTGGCTGTGTCCGGCCTGAATAAGTGCGTTAGCTTGGGCGGCGACTTCAGGTGAAGTATCCATAGATTATTGATAGAATCTCACCTTAATGTTAAGAATAAGTAATGTTTGTTGCAAAACCAAAGATATCAATCACTTTTTCAAGAATTAAATCCAAGTAAACCAATAAAACCAAGTTTTCTTAGTATTCGATTGTTTGATATCAACAAACAGGCTCTAAATTGTCTTTTGTTTCTTTAAATTCTGTGTTCGAAATTCAAAAAAAGACTATTGAATGAAATTGTGAATGTGCCAGGTTCAAAACTGCATAAAAACTTTTTGCTCGAACTAATATAAAATTTTAGCTAGGACCAAACGAAACTGAAAATACAAGGTGGGCCAAAAGATGTGTCCAGAAGTGTAGTTGGGAAAAGGCTAGGCAGATTGATTACTGATACAACCTATACCTACTGACCTGCGAATTGCAAAAAACGTTAGAAAATTTGAATTTCGCGGGCTACCCTCTGGCCACAGTGTACTTGTGTTCTGTATCTGTGTTCTGGTGCCCTAGCGCTTTCTAAGCGCGTTACCTACCTAGTCAATTCGGTCACATCGATCGAAAAATAAGTGCGTGTTGTTCGGCCATTTAAAAATGGCGGCAAAAAAAATTACACGTACTGACTTCAAAGGGGATGCCCTCCTCCCACACACCGTTTAAAATCTTAAAAATCTATGTCAATGTTAATATTTTTCATAGAACTAAGGCTATCAGACGGCGCGACTCGACGATGCAACGCGATTCTGGTAGAAGAATTTCCATGAAGTTTTCATAGAATTCGTTCTAGTAGAGTCGCATCGCGCCTGTCTGCGGAAGCCTTTACAACCACGATAATATCGCTAAACAAAGTCAAGTTACTCGTAAAACAAACAAATGAGTATCTGGTTATCATTCCTAAAGGTCCCTGACACTATAAGGGCCCATTTACACCATAAACAACGAGGCCATATGAGATACAACGTACTGCTTACCTATATCTGTCCTTCAAGTATAGGGTGGCAACATCACGTAAAGGTCAACGAACAGAAGCCGACTGAATTAGGAAGTCGCGACAATGTTTACGTAGCAAATGTCGGGAGGTGTATTTTTGTTTTGGTCGGGTTTTACGATAGACAAGCAATGAGCGTTCTGTTTTTAAAAGGCAGGAATGCACACAGATTTGTTTACATTCAAATCGTAAGTCAAAGACAAGATAATTGTTTGTTTATTGTTTAAACATACCTACTCTAAAGAGTTTTTAATACGAGAGCAATTAGAATAAATTAACGATCTTTATGACTGCATTTTGTAAGTATAATCAGGTGATAATTTGTTTAAAGATTTATTAAAAAATAACTTTATTCGTATGGTATCTAGTCCCAACTTTTTAACTATGTTATCCAGGGATTCATATATTTAATTTAACTATTTTCGGTTTATCTGAAGGGTTCAATGAACCTAACAATAATCGGATGTGTTAGGTAACACTACCTTAAAAATCGCCTGAACGAAGTTTACAGGTATAAATAGGTAAAGCAGATATTTTATCGTAGTCAAAACATTAGCAACGACGCAAGCCCGTTTTAATTCCAATCAATACTAGGATTTTGACTATGAGCGCTCACTTTTTAGGTTATGTTACGTTATAGACACTGTTTGGCCACCTAACACCTTTATTATGAAAACTTCTGCTCGCGCAAGTACAGTAGAGCGATAAAAGCACTATAATTACACTGATATGTAAATATTTCAGACCTACGCTACGTGGCCGTGGCATGTAAAATGTTCAGGTCATTCACGTCTGTTATGCACACAAAGGATTACATGCTGGTGCAAATCAATGATTGTATTACCTTTTCTAACATCACACATTGAACATTTGAAGGCTTCCGCATTGTTTCTGTACGTACAAACGCTGCAATCCCAATAATTTTCTTCAAGCACTTTAGACGGCCTCTTGGCTCTCCGAATGGCATTTTTCTTGTCCATTTTAACTCACACTTACAGCTAAATATCACTAGCACACTGTAATCATGATACTTTATATCGTAAACAAAAGTTTTTACCGCACAAACGCAAAATAAATCGTCTGAGAATCATTATTTTTGTTTTACTGTGCACAGAAATGTACACTTCTTTACGCCATGACAGATCGTCAATGTTGCGTCGGTAAAACAGAGCAGGGCCGCCACTTTCTCTAGCACTGTTTGATCTGAAAATCTGTTTATTTTTGTGATAACAGATGGCAGTAGTGCTGGCTAAGTTTTATAAAATGGTCAAGCGTGAGTAGTTTTATTAATCTGTAATGTTTTAAGTTTTATCACCATAATCTGCGTTTCACGTTTCACATTAAGGCTAGGTTGTTCGGGCCTGTAGGCCTTTGAAACGCTACCTCCGCCTCCCCCAAATGTAGCGCGACGTGTTTATTTACGACGCGCTGCCGACGATTTCGCGGAAAATCTATGCTACAGTGTAAAATATTTGCAGTTGATCAACTTAATTAGTTTTTCTTAGGTCGATTTTTTTTTCCTTAGGTTTACATTTTATGGTGTCTACGGTGGAGTGAACTAAGATTATTACATAAAATGTCGTTTTGTTTTCACATTATCAGATAACTATACCAATACGATTCGATAACAATAGGTACAATTATTATCAGCCCCATGATATTGGTGAATATCGATGACCATCGCGACACGACAAACAACCACACTACTAAGTCGGCGGCAGTTTGAAAAAAGTTTGCTCAATTGAAAGAATGCCCGCTACTCTCACCCCGCACTGTCTTCGCCGGTAGATATCGTGCCGATATCGGTATCGGTGTGTGTGGAAATCGGTTATCATGGTATGGGCATGTGATGCGGAGAAATGCAGAAAATGTCGTCTGGAATGTTTTGATTATGAATCTGGATGACTATACGAGTAAGGGAATACCAAAGAAACGATGGATGATCTGTGTGAAAGATGATGTGGCTAGAAAGGGAATGACTATCGAGATGACGGCTAATAGAGAAGTATGGAAGATAAAAACAAGTTGCATCGACCCCAAAAAAAATTGGGATAAGGGCAGGAGAATGCTGATAATCGGTATCGGTCGTTGTCTACGACGATGTAAGTGACATTAAAACACAATGTAAAAGCGAATTATTCCATTACTTCATTGGGCTGAGTAGGAAACGAATATAGCAGATAGTTACAGATTGAACCTTTAAACGGCTATTTTAGTAAACTTTCATCAAACCAAATAGCTTAACAGTTCGACGACTGCTTTGAAAACCCGTGGTTAAAAGTTTGATTCTCAACTGATAAATTTTTATCGATTATTTTTTTTATATTTTGTTATATACCTACTGTTATTTGATAGTTCGCATAACGTTCACAGAAAACATGAAGTTTAGGCCTCTTATACCATCTATATTTATAATAAAAATAAATATTAATGGTTAGCTGACAGTTAATGAGAAATCCCGTGTGTACAATATTTTTTAGCGATAGCCGGGTTCGTCAGAAATAATTTGTAAGAATCACTCAGTGTATTCGTGTTATGCCATTAGGTATTACGCCTGTTCGTGTCGTTCCTGCATAGGAACGACACGAACAAGCTTTTGTTTATTTATCCACTAAAAACGAAAAACTTCGCAAGTAGTGGGAAATTGCTACTGAAGGCTGCGCGTTTCGACCTCAGGACAAGCTGCTTCGTCGTCGGTCGCTTGCTCCCGCGTCACCAGTCCTAACTCTCTGTGTATTTTGGCTGCTGAGAGAGACCACAACTACAAACGTACTGTAAAGGAAAGTTTTATAAAATGTGGCTGTTGTTTTAGTATATTGTTTGTCTAACTTGCATCCCCTATAACCCCTTTAGTGACTGAATAAAAAAAAATTTTTTTTTAGGATGGGCTAAAAATGGTCGTACTGTTTTGCTTATGCTGCAAACATATTCTTTTGTTTTTGATGTTGACCACTGCTCATGAAGATCAGTAATTATTGACAACTACATATGAAGGAACAATTGCCGTACTTTATTATCAAGGGATGTACCTACTGCTACAACTACAATTTATCGAATCTACTATTCTAAGACATCAAAATTAATTTAGTATATTGTCTAACCGGCCCCGCTCATGTGGGATTGCCGTCCCATAGGACTATTTACCTAAACAAAAGTGCAAGTATCAATATGTTAAAAGTTACAAACCAACAATAGGATACGTCATCGCCGAACTTGCTTTAGAACATGGGCACTGAGTGATACGGTTACCGCCTAACCATGGCTACGTTCACAAAGCGCTATTTTTCAAATGTATAGAACACGTTATTTTATCGTATACTGTGACTTTTTGTACTCAAAACTGATCATGGGGTGTCGCTTTTATGGTTTTCGAGGGAGCCAAAGCCGGTAGTGAAGTCAAAATGAAAATTCAAGATTGCAGATGTCAAAATTTTGTGTTTGTGTTTTAAATCATACGTTATAAGGAACTTCATTCCTGACGGTGGTCCCCGACCGCACTTTTTATTTTTTTCTAATTTTCACTGTTGTTGCCAGAGTGAAAGTTGATTATTATTAGTATCCAACCGACAACCGGACACATTGTATTTATATTATGTGTAATTTATGTAGGATATGGTAGAAGACTAGTAGTGAAGACAGTTCGATGGAGAGTGAAAATACTAATGTGGATGAATCTGATGAAAAATCTTAGAAAAATGTGTTTTAAAACTTCTTCATAAAGGACCAAGATAAAAAATTATAAACTACTCGCGCTTGACTATAATTTTATCGATAATAATTTGCAATGTGTCTTAACACTATCGTAAGATGACAATTAAACGTCATCATACCACATATGAATAATCACATTTTCGAAAACGATATTATGAATTAAAACTATAATATAATTAGGTACGAGATATTTTTTCTGAGCTATCGCAATTTCATATCTAATGTGTTCTTCGTTTATTCGATTTTTTTTTAACAACTGCAGGGAGAGCGAATTTTTAAAAATTTTGACACAGGTCCAACCTCGATGACGTCCCGCAGGACTCTGACCGCGAGCGGATTTAGCCAAATTTACTAATTTTGAGTTTATTTAAAAAAAATCTATTAAACTCAAAAATCCAACCGTTAAATTCCCTCTGAAATACGATTACCTCATGATACATGCAATTTTCATATAATTTTATTTTGTAATTAGGAAATGAAACGGAAAATGGTTTTGAAATCGACTATGTTTCAGATTTTTTTTTCATCGAGGAAATTACAACTTATCGTGTTTTGAACCGTTAATTTCCCTAAAGAAAGGATGTATGTATGGCATATATTTTTTTCAGAACCTTAATACAATAATTTGACCATTTAAAATTGATTCTAAAACAGGTAAAATTCGAATAACCCCCCGTTAATAAATTAATCGATTCATCATTATGGAGGATGCGCTGTGGTAGCCCGCGAAATTAACATAATATTTACATAGGTAATACTAATAAGTTAGATTTCGTGCAGAGTCGTTAGATTTCTTCGTTCGACGAATCTGCACGAAATCTAACTTAGAGAAATGTATTGATGATTTTCATGGTTAAAATTATATAAATTAAATACATATGTTTTATTGCCGCTTAACATATTTTGATCAAGATACGAGTACAACCTGAGACGGACCTGCAAATTGCATAAAAACACAAGAAAATTTGAATTTCGCGGGCTACCACAGCGCATCCTTCTTAAGATTTCATAATTTAAAACTATAGTGAATAGGTACCTGGTACTTTTTTATGGATACTACGCTCTTTCAGTTTAGCAAACCCGAGGTTTCATTTTAGTAGGTGTGTACCATAATCCATCCATTTACTGATTAACTACCGTCATAAACAAAATAGAATATGAATGTCTCTAATATCGAATAATAATGCATTATACCTACAAGATGAGGACACTAGCTAGCTACCACACATTCTAACAATTAATGTATCCATCAAATTACCAATCAAACAAGAACTCTAATCCAAAGCAACAAGGTCAAAATTAAAACGCCAACTATTACATGAATAGTTTCCAAAGATCGTCAAAAAGCCTACTTTTATAAAGGCCAGTGGGAACGGAATTCTTAGAAATGTCGACCTTTTTTTTAGGCAAAACGGGTAACTATGTGAAATTTCTCTACCTGAGACTGTCAAGGATTTTATAAATATTTTGCTTTGGTAACTACCCACAACTTAAAACGATAATAATGCTGCTGGGGATCAAGAAGATCGTGAAGGTGGGCGGGCTTGCGGACGACGAGTAATGGGCAGCTCGCCGTCCGGTAAGGACCAGGCCCGGGTCGACGGCGCGTTGTGTTCCACGCGCGCCTCAAAGAGATGTCAGCAGTGACGGGGTCAATTGGGCCGATGCCGCCGGGGTCGCGGGTAGTTCGAAAGAGATACCGTGGCCCTGGCACGGGCAACTGAAGGAACATGGGTGGGTTTTAGTCAGTAAAAGTCTGACACGCCCTCCCGCTCTGCCCAGACTGGGAGAAGTCATTTGATGATTTCCAATCCACAAAAAAAAAAAAAAAAAAAAAAGGGGCTGATAAGAGGGCCAAAATGCAACAAATTGAAACCCCCATATGTATTATATATATCTATAAATTCAATAGTTTTCGAGATATTTGAATTTTAAGAGTTTTTCGATATTTAATTTGATATTTAATTCCAAATAAAAAAAAAATACATATTTGAATGGGTACCATTAAAAATGATGTTGTAGCTGACACTTCAATTAAGCTATGGACATAATTAAAACTACTTAATTTAACAAAATAATTAAAATAATGAGCGATATAAGAATAATATCTTACCAATATTTTCATTTTACGCTTCAAAAATGTTGTCTCGTCACAAAAATTTCTATGACATTAATCGTTTAAATAACTAAAACAACTTGCCTATTCTCTAAGCTTTCCATAAAGGTATAAAAGTCAATTTTAAAATACATAATTCGTGGCATGGCATGTTTGAATCGGCGCGGGGAGAGAAAGGGTCATTTGTATTTGTATGAAATGAAATGCATTAAAAAATTTACGTCAAATTTTATAAAAAAAAATTACAAATCTTGTTCAAAATGAGCTCCTCGATTACGACTGCAGGTTCGAATTCTCTTCCTAACTTCGGTTTTCGTCACTCTTGATGTGAACGTTGTTCTCATCTGTTGCAGCGCGTTTATTATTCGCTGTCGAAGTTCTTCGACTGAATTTATTACTAATTCCTTCATAAGACCCCAAACGTAAAAATTAAGTGGTGTGATGTCAGGGCCTCGTGCTGGCCACGGAATTGGCCCTTCCCTCCCAATCCATCGGTTTGGGTATCTCTCGTCTAGCCACTGTCGGACAGTAATCCGGTAATGTGCTGGGCAACCATCATGTTCAAACATGAGGTTGTTTTTTATTTCTTCGGGAACATCCGCCAACAATCGTCTAGGTTGTTTCTTAAAAACTCCTCGTAATTTTCGCCGTTCAAATTTTGGGGCAAGAAATGAGGGCCCAGCAAATAATTATCAAGGACACCCATCCATACGTTCAGGGAAAATCTCATTTGCGACGCAGTTTCTTTTAGTTTTTTTGGATTCCTGCCTACTTTAGGTGCCCAAAAATGTAAGTTATGGTAATTCGTTATACCATCCCGGTCAACTTCGACTCGTCAGTCCACAAAATATTTCTTAGGAAATGTTCCTGGTCAGCGTCAGCGTTTAACATAAACCGAGAAAATTCGAGTCGCCTGGCAGGATCTCCCTCGTGCAATGTTTGGACAGGTTGATAATGGTGTCTACCTGATAGATGTACTACCGACCACACTTTCCACTGGGACATACCGAGCTGTCTTGCAACAATGTTCGTTGAGATGTTTCTGTTATCAATAAAACACTGAAGAATGGTTTCCTCTTCGTTAGCAGTGTACCATCGAGGTCTGCCAGCGTTGACTTGTGCTCTCTGAACACTGCCAGTTTCAGACAATCGTCGATAGGTGCTCCCGAAAACAGTAACGTGGGGAAGTCGACGATAGGGAAAGCGGCGTTGGTATTCTCGCCGAGCCGCAGCCGTGTTTCCATCGGCAAAACCATAACAAAACATTATGTCTGCGTATTCGTTATTAGAATACCAATGATAACAAAAAGAATAACAAGAGAAACAAGAATTTATTAACAATAATGATCGATAACAAATTAACGCGATGAGAGATTGGTTAATAGCAAGATAACAACACACGTGCTTGTGCGGCGTAGAGTCGAAACTTACTAAGGAAGGCGATGCGAGCGCAGCAGACGCCGTGTTTTCCCCCGCCCGCACACCCCGTCCCATCACGAAGAATTTCGCAAGTAAAATCGGTTGTTTTAGCGAGCATCATAAACTAAAAACACAGGTGATTTCTCTCCCCGCACCGCGCGCCGCCGCGCCGCGCCGGTTCAAACACATGCCATGCCACGAATTATGTATTTTAAAATTGACTTTTATACCTTTTTGGAAAGCTTACAGAATAGGCAAGTTGTTTTAGTTATTTGTACGATTAATGTCATAGTAATTTTTGTGACGAGACAAGATTTTTGAAGCGTAAAAAGAAAATATTAATGAGATATTATTCTTAAATCGCTCATTATTTTAATTATTTTGTTAAATTAAGTAGTTTTAATTATGTCAATAGCTTATTTAAAGTGCCAGCTACAACATCATTTTTAATGGTACCCATTAAAATGTAAGTATTTTTTTTTTTTATTTGGAATTAAATGTCACATTTTGGGTAAATATCGAAAAACTCTTAAAATTCAATTATCTCGAAAACTATTGAATTTCGGCCATACATATGGTTGTTCAATTTGTTGCATTTTGGCCCCATTATCAGCCCCTGACGGATAGACGTCGAATTAACCAGTAACCCTGTATAGTATCCTGCTATAAAAGGCTTAAATACTGTACCTATTCCTAAAAAAAAAATATAGATAGTAGGCCGAACTACTATAATGTTTTAATTTCAATACAAAATGGTGAGAAGTGCAAGTACATAATAATAATTTTGCAAAAAAAAACCGGCCAAGTGCGTGTCGTACCACGCACAATAAAGGGTTCCGTAGTTAGGATGAATTTATCCCAAGAGCAATCCTATCCATACTATTTTTTATATTTCAATGATCTTAACATTGTAGTTGAAAAACATGTTCTCCCATAGGCATTCCAAGTGTAAATGTAAGTTTGTACTCACAATATTGAGGGATTACCATGTTATTTTATGACCACAGACTTCTTATAGGTTTTCTTGTAATCTACGGGTAAAAAACCATTTTATGTACTTTTTTCAAGATTTAAGGTCAGTAGTTTCGGAGATAAGGTGGGGGGAATAGTAAATTTTCGTCTATTTTCATAAATGACTTTATAACAAATTATTTTAAAATTATTAAATAATATATTTGAGACCCTCATAGTAAGCCCTTTCATTTGATTTGTAACACGGTGTATATTTGCAAAACTTTTTTTTTTATTTAATTATTTGCCGGGGGGCAAATAATTAAAAGTAACCCCCAATTAATTTATTTACTTTACCCATTCGTGTTTGGGTCACAAAAGTTTATGTGTACCAAATTTCAACTTAATCGGTCCGTTAGATTCGGAGCAAATTGGCTGTAATAGACGGACAGACAGAAACACGAGTGATCCTATAAGAGTTATTTATTTATTTAAACTTTTCGCACTAAAAATGTACAAATGCGGACTTAACGCCTTAGGCATTATTAAGAGTTCCGTTTGTTCCTTTTGAGGTACGGAATCCTAAAAAGTGGGCGACCCTAGTTTGCAGGTAGGTATCATCACGTGATGGTTTGCCAATTCGAGGTAATGACGTTGCATTTATCACCCCCACAGTCGGTCAATTTTGGCGTTACTTTGCCAATATGCAGAGGACCGTGTAGGCATAGAATATGTATTGTGCGCTTTTATAATATTTTCTATCGTGACGATATTATCGTGGACTTCCACGGCAGGGAAGTAAATTGTATGGATCAGGTTATCGTGAACGGAGAAAGTGTCTTCAAATATACATTTTACGTTCCTGTGTGCCGTGGACGTCCAGGATAATAACGTCACGTTAGAAAAAAGTGAAAAATAAAAAACTTTTTTACAAAAAAAAAAAAAAACAACCGACTTCCAAAAAAATACTACAAAGTGAAAAATAACTTTAATTTCGGAAGTCGGTGTCTTTGGATCTGTATTTTAGCTTTTTGCCACCGACTTCCGAAATTAAATTTATTTTTCACTTGGTAGTATTTTTTTGGAAGTCGGTTGTTTTTTTTTTGTAAAAAGGTTTTTTATTTTTCACTTTTAAGTGGGTCAGTCTGTAATTCATCTAAGTTACAATAGCCTAATGTCAACTGCCCATCACCTTTTACAAAATATTGCTTTTCCCGATACAAGGACGTTAATTGTTGAGGAGTTCTTCCAGTAAGGAACCAGGAGAACTGGAACTGATGGTGAAGTCACCATCAGCTCCATTTCAACATATGTATTGTGACGAGCATAAATTGCTTAGCAATAATCGAATCGCAACCCGTGAAATATGTATTATTGAGTAGTTACGATGGCCATCTCTAGTCTTCCTCATCAGTTCCACTTCACTAAATGGTGCTTTCCGGGAGCAAATGCACGAGTTACTATAAAAAACACCCAAGTCGCTATAGGTGTGCCTATAAAATTTTAAGGTTCCCCTCGATTTCTCTGGGATGCCATCATCAGACCCTGTTTTCCTTATCATGGTACCACCGTTGGGATATTTCCTTTCTAACAAAAAAATAATTATATAAATCGGTTTATAAATGACGAAGTTATCCGCGACCACACATTAAAAAAAAAATATATATACGGTCGAATTGAGTAACCTCCTTTTTTGAAGTCGGTTAAAAATATAAAAGCGCATATTCAGTTTGATTTCATGGCATCAGAAGGATGTAAAATTAAAACTGCTATACAAAGAAATCAATTAATTTCTCATGCCAACCACGCACGTTGTAAAATTTTACCTTCTACACCTGTAGATAATTATGTATAAATAAACACTATAACTAAATTGTCCATCGTCCCTTCTAGCTAACGGTAAACCTGCTCAAGCTAATCAAACAAGCAGGATTTGCATTAGCAGATTATATACCCTGCGACGTTATAGTCCCTAGTATACAAGGTGTAATTTAAATAACGCAGAAAGGGGTCATTGTACTCGTCATTGTGAAAAAAAAAAAACATTTATTTCGGCACCAGTCCATATTGTCCACGCACGTGAAATTAAAGATTAAATAACATTACGAATACATTAATTACAATATTACAATTAGACAACAATATTTTCTTGGTATAGAACTTATACCACGTACATTATAAGGATCCCTGGAACGACCCACACAACGCTCGCGTGAGCGGATAAAAACATTATAAATCACAATTTTACATCAACCATCAATTTTTCATCTTAGTCTAAATTTAGGTCTGGAACCGCAGTGCTCAACATGCAGCCTGGTCCAGTACCGCATTATTGGGCAATCCAGATCCAGATCTATCCTCCATGCGAACAGCTGAAGGTAACTGTTGGAACTGCCTCATATGCGGCGCATCAGGGACACAACTCTCTTGCGAATAATCGCCGCAAAACCATCTATATGTGCGTCCGCAAACATACCCGATGAACTACAGTAGCGAGGCAGCTTCATCAGCGCCCTAAAGGCATTGTTGTTGTTTTTTTTTTTGGTATGTAAAAACTTTTACTATGGGACCAAACCTGAAATCGCGAAAAAAAATCTGCTGTTCCCGACATTTTGACGAGTTATGCTAACATAAATGTTGTTCGTAATGATGAGTACAATAACCCCTTAAGAGGTTGTGTGTTATTTAAGTTACACCTTGTATAGGCAGAGTACCTGCCGTGTTTTCAGTATCTTGGACCTTAGAAGGGCTTGTCTTTAACAGTGAGCATAATGACAGTTGTCTTTTTCCAGAGCATTACCAGGCCAGGCGCACTCCGAGTCCGCATTTTAGGTATGAAGCTACAAGTACGCGGCGGGCTCGACTTGTCGACTTAGGTGACTACTCATCCGCAAATATTTCATCCGCGGATGAAACGTTACCCTGTTAAAATTGTAAGGCGACGACTCATCCGCAAGTTCGGATGAGTCGTCGCATAGTTAATATTGATGTGGTCATATCAGCCAAGTAGACAAACAAACATTTGTGTATAGGAACATTGTCTGTTCTTTAGTTTCGCTGGTTTCGCTAGCCGCTATGTGTAATAATATCGTGGTTAAATCAAACAAAAATACTTCTATGTATAAGAATCGTTTTTGTATCAAGAATATAATTTTTTGTCAGAATAATAAGCAATGTAAATGACAAGAAGTTACTGTTTTACTGCGAAAACTGAGTTTTATTATAAATATGAGTACATTTAAATAAATTGTTATTAAGAATTATACATTTTTATACATATGTGAGAAAATATTAACTAGTAAAGAAAAACCCAAATAATTTAAACCGTCTTAGTGTACAAAAAAAAATATTTATAACCATACAATCCCTTCTGGACTACAATGTTGAATTCGCAAAATGTTGATTGGCAAAATATTGAATTCCAAAATGTTAAATTCGTAAAAAGTTGAATTCAACCACTACGAAATTTTGTAAACGATGTTATCACTAATATGATAATTTCTCTATACAATGTCCGAGGCTAATTTCATTATCAATAAACTCGCAAACTGCTATATTTTTTTTTCCTTTAGTATGCTAATAATAGTAATAATAGCCCAACCGCCGTATCTCTACGTTGACGTCATGGTGGAGCTTGCGCGCTCTGCACTCTGGGTCTGTGCCGGTAGAGCTTACTTTGCCGAAACAAGTCTACGGTGAGGAGCCAGACCAAGAGAGATACAGAAACCCGCAGGGCAGCATGTGGCGAGCTGTTCGGCATGGGCAGTAGCGACCCCACGGACCCTATCTCCCGGGAGAAATCTTGTTCCTCATCTCTGGCTTGCCTTTACTGACCGACTGACGGGAACAGAGCTTTCACCTCATTGTTGCCTTTATTGGCTGGCTTGAGTGGAGATTCACAAGAGTGGTACCCGCAGGAAGGAAGTATTCCACTAAGTGCTTGCAGGGATCTTGACTATCTTCCGGGCTCTAGGATTGTTCTGAGGGCCGTGGAATACCTCTCCACTCCACTCCTCAAGCACCTCAGGATATGTTGCTTCCTTGTTGCTACGTCATTATGTGCTAGCGACAGTTTCCGGGGGTCCATTACGAGTTTGCAAGTCATCCTCTGCCATTTTTTCCATGTATAATTAAACATTGATCTGGCTGGAGCCATAGTCCTTTCATAATTCTAGGTAACCAGACCACTTTAGCCACTGAAATCCATAGTCCAATATCTTTATTTCCATATCCTGCAATAGTCCTACACCAACCGGGGTTGTCCTTGAGTGCACTTCCATAGTGCGTACAGAGATAATCATCGGTTGGTGCCTCATTTCATTGAAAGCGTCTAACAGACTTCTGCGACTTGGCATCGGCCCCTCGTACGCCTCCTAAAGGTCCGGGACCCCAGGGTCCCGAGAATTGTCAAGATTCATAAAAGTAATAATAGTAGTAATAATAGTTGGTTATTAAAGCATTAACAATCTATATAAATGTACTCATATTTATAATAAAACTCAGTTTTCGCAGTAAAACAGTAACTTCTTGTCATTTACATTGCTTATTATTCTGACAAAAAATTATATTCTTGATACAAAAACGATTCTTATACATAGAAGTATTTTTGTTTGATTTAACCACGATATTATTACACATAGCGGCTAGCGAAACCAGCGAAACTAAAGAACAGACAATGTTCCTATACACAAATGTTTGTTTGTCTACTTGGCTGATATGACCACATCAATATTAACTATGCGACGACTCATCCGAACTTGCGGATGAGTCGTCGCCTTACAATTTTAACAGGGTAACGTTTCATCCGCGGATGAAATATTTGCGGATGAGTAGTCACCTAAGTCGACTTGTCGGGCCAATTCAGTGTGGGCTGCCACGCACCGGCCCGCTCGCACGTTAGTTCCATACTCACTCACGCGCCGCGTCGTAAAACAAGACAACCCTAACGAGTCAGAAGGTATAAAAGTTACGCGATAGAAAGAGAGGCAACTTCTAGGTGTATTAACTGTAAGTAATTAACGCTGTGGCTATCTGAATTGCACATTATTGTGTCGTAGCAAGAGTAGCTATTTATATTTTAATGATTTTGCGGAGTGAATCTTCTGTAGGTACTTCTACTATTATGTATTCTGTGGCCTTACAAGTTACATAGGTATTTTATAATTTTCAACATTTGTAACCGACGAAAAAAAAGGAGGAGATTCTCAAGTCAACGCGTATGACATTTTTTTTTTTATTTATACCACCTAACTTTACAGAATATTCCGATTTTTAACCGACTTCAAAAAGGAGGAGGTTCTCAATTCGTCGGAACCTTTTTTTTTTTTTTTTTTGTTTAATTTTTTATGTATGTTCCCCGATTACTCGAAGATGGCTTAACCGATTTGGATTTTTTTTGTTTTATTCGAGAGGGTATACATCACAGTTGGTCCCATATAAAATTGATTAACTTTGCTTTGGTAGTTTTTGAGTTAGCTTCAATAATACGTATTTTTTCCCCACTTTTATATGGATGATGTTCTTGTTTGTTTTGTAGGTAGTGGGTATTAGAATTTGTGTGGGGTAGGTACCACAACTAAAAAGTGAAAAATAAAAACTTTTTTTTCAAAAAAATACAATCGACTTCCAAAAACAACACTATAAAGTGAAAAATAACTTTAATTTCGGAAGTCGGTGGCAAAAAACGAAAATACATTTAACTAGACACCGACTTCCGACATTAAAGTTATTTTTCACTTTGGTCGGTTGTATTTTTTTGTAAAAAAAGTTTTTTAACGATTCTTGTTTTATTCGGGAGGGTATAGTTTACATGGGACCAACTTTGAGTTTTATACGTCGAAGTTGCTCCCATGTATGGTTCGAGACAAACTTAATAGCGGCTCGGAAGATAGCTGCGAGTGAAGACCGTGCAGACAGTCAAGTCGACAATCGCCCTGGTGGTTGAGAGTATGCCATGCTCACTCAAATGTCTCGCTGGTGGTGGCGTGTGTGTTGGAACATTAAGTTCCCTAAGAGTGTCCGTGGAGTTTCTTGCCCGTTCTTCTCCATAGGGATCTACTACGCTTTGGAATGGGCAACTAGCTTCATCTTTCTGACTGACCGACCCATTGACAATTCAAAAGTGCCTGTAATTGGTTTATTTGAAATAAATGCTTTGAGTTTGAATCATTTTGGCTCCATTTATTTAAGTTCGATTAAGTATTTTATAACTTATGAATTAAGGTTTTATTTTAAGATTTAGTTCTTTTAAGTTTGAATCGTACTTTAACTGCACTCGCAGCTAACTTTCGAGCCGGTTTGAATCGAACTACTTATATCAGATAGTTTTTGAGTTAGCTCCAATAATATGTATTTTTCCCACTTTGACTATGTGGATTATGTTTGATGTTATATTAGATTAGGTAGGTTCCGTACCGAATTTCACAAAAAAGGTAATTTCAGTCGTGTGTGTTGTCGTGTGTGTGTCGTGTGAGAAGGGGTGTGTGTGGTGTGTGTGTTGTGTGGCGTGTGTGTAAGCCTTGATGTCGTTGATCACAGAACAGATCTATTATGTGTCATTGACCATAAAAAACCTACGACGCATTCATGAACGCTTCAAAATAGAAGTCAACGTGACCTTTTGCCGTCAACTGACAAGGTTTCTTTGCACGACACGAGTTTCATTTTATAAATAGGTAGACCAGTAAATCTTGGTCTCTCAGGATGGCGCCACTTGCGAAGGAAAGTGACAGTTCTTATGTCAAATTCTGTACAAAATTGTTTTAGTTCCTTATTTCGCCGCCTTTCAAGAAATATTGATCACTTCTAGATTCGGCAGTCGTAGATTGTGAAATATCTTCTAACCCCTTGAAGGGGGGTGAAGACAAAAGCAGATGAAGCCATCGAATTTATTTTTTCTTCTCGTTTTAATAAATAAGTACCTATTCACGCAATTTCACGTGGTCACTAGGGCCACCCTAAGCCATGGGGTGGGGCACGTTTAATTACAATAGCAGTTTTAACTTTTAGGGCGACGATAACCGACTTTTTAAACGACTTCAAAAAAAGGAGGTTTCTCAATTCGACCGTATATATATTTTTTTAATGATTTTAAACTGAAGATCACGTGTAAACGAGATTTGGAAAAAATAAATGTTAACTTAATATGTGAATATTTTTGATTATGTTTATAATACTTAGGGCCTGTTTCACCACCTACGATTAAGTTCCTATTAACTTACTTGGCAGATAATTTCATACAAATACTGTTCCATTTTTTGTTGTTTTTTTTTTTTTTAACACACACACATCCACACCTCAAATCTTCAATCTCACGAACACATACTTGCGCTCTTATAAGTACTAAGTCGAAATAATTGTAATAGTAGTGACACACATACCTATGTCCTAAGTTTGAACATTGTATAACAATAGCTGAACACTATCCCCTGAGATACAAGTTCCCGCCTAGTTCAGGGGCTAGGGTGAATATTCAGTTTATAAATAGAGACAGATGATGATGATAGCAAGATTTTGTTACCAAAAGATGGATGAAATAAATAAACATTTTTTTTTTTTTAATTTATTCAGTGAGAAGTCGTTATTCGGATATCGTGGAATAGGCCCATAGTGTAATTAATTTGTAAAGTTATGTCTAACGCGGATAAAAAACTGGGATCATGCAAAAAACTATGAAGCGTATTTTTATGATACCTTCACCATTTTACAGATAATTTAATTATTTATCTTTTAGTATAAGTACGTGTTTTAACATAATATCTTTTGTTTTATCTATAATAAATTAATAATGCATCTAATTTGGGGCGTCGCTCCTTGATGGACGGGTCTTATTACTTGCTGGACGTAAGTACGACGCGTTACGTGGAATAGAATAGCTAAAGATGTTTAGGTATTCCCTGGTTCATAATTATGTTACATTATGTCCACAGATCGGTTGTGTATTCGGCTTGTGGGTGTGTCCACAGAACCTCTTTATCTTTTCTGTGGGTGTATCAGCTACTTACAGTCTACCCATGTTTGTCAGAGAGAGATCTATATTAGTGTCGTGTAGTGTGTGCTGTGAGCTTGTTATTGTTAGTGTGTACAGAATAAATGTATCAATCAATCTGCCTAGCCTTTTCCCAACTATGATGGGATCGGCTTCCAGTGTAACCGGATGCAGCTGAATACCAGTATTTTGCATGGAGCGACTGCCTATCTGACCTCCACAATCCAGTAACTGGGTAATACGATACCCCTTGGTAAGACTGGTTGTCAGACTTTCGGGCTTCTGACGACCCGTAACGATCTATCAAAGATCCGCGAATGACAGCCGGGACCAACGGCTTAACGTGCTTTCTGAGGCACGAAGGAGTCTTGGTAAAAGATGGTCACCCATCCACGGACAATCCCGGCCAGCGTAGCTTAACCTGATGGATCGACCTGTGCGGCTGTTATTACTTAGCCACAAGCTCCTCCAGAATAAATTTATATTATTATGTATAAATTTATAATGTTTTGCGTTACTACTCAAGGTCATTGGCGTATATCTGCGGAGTACTTAGATACATTAAGTACACCCCCTTTCCCCTGTTTAATCCCATTTTAGATCCTATTTCAATCGGACAAGATAAGTGGCTAGTACTTATTATACAAATCGAGTTTAGGGAGCCTAATGCACCATCTGCACGCGAAGCATGACGACGTTTTGTCGACGGAAGAATAGACAAAACTACACATTACCGTGCTTAGATACATAGAATGCGTACAAATATTTCTACTATCTGCCATTTTGTCTATTCTTCCGTCGACAAAACCCATTTGTATGGCGGTCATGCTAAGCGTGCTGTAGTGCTATTCCGTACAGTTCAAAGTAAGTAAAGTATTCATGAATTATTAATAAAAAATTGTTTTACAAAAAAAAAAAAAAAAAAAAATCCCAAGAAAACGCTACAAAGTGAAAAATAACTTTAATTTCGGATGTCGGTGTCTTTGGGTCTGTATTTTAGTTTTTTGCCACCGACTTCCGAAATTAGTTATTTGCGAAAGTGTTTTACTTAGATATAGATATTAACACGCTATAAAATTCACAGTTTTGTCGAAATTATATTAGTTTTTTACTCTGTATTGTTTATTTTTGAAAGTTGGTTGTTTTTTTTTTTTTGTAAAATGTTTTTTTTTATTTTTCACTTTTTAATTATGGTACCCACCCCACACCGATTCGTATACCGCTACTTGCTAATGAAACAACAGTGACAGAAAAAGAAAATAAAGTGGATTAAATAAGTATTATCGAAGCTAATTCAAAAACTACCCTAGCAACATTAATAAAAAAAAAATTACAAAAAACTAAACCGACGAAAAAAAACCGAAAAGCGAAAAATAAAAAACCTTTTAGTCTAACTAAGCTCCTAAATTACGTAATTTAAGTACAGTACGGACGATTTATTTTGTCAAGTCTGAACATAGGCACTAAGAAGTATCGTGCATGTTCTGTCACTCACACTCGCCTCATGTCACCATTTGGTTCCTAAAAATTCTTACTGCGCAGCCTTCTGCTCGAAGTTCAGACCTACCAAGATCAATCATCCGCGCAAATTTAAATTTGTTTATAAAAAGTTTTTTATTTTTCGCTTTTCAGTTACCTTTTTCGTTTGTTTATTATTTTCAAATAAGGAATTCCCTCGAGAGCCTTCCGTCTCCATAGGTCTCCATCGTCCCTCGACCCCAGCCAAGTCTAAAGTCATCAAGGTGCATGAAATAGGCGCAAACACGATGTAGCTGCTGTTAACTACTGAGGGACTCTCGCGACTGTCTTCCGTCGCCATCGTCAGACCCTCGATGACACTATTATCCCCCCCCCCCCCCCCTAGGTCTAAAGTTCTCATCAATATTGTTGTGTCATTCATAACTACTTATTGTTACGTATACGCTAACGCCATCTGTTAAAAAGAGTAGCAGGACTACACGATAGGATTTTTCTAGAACATTCTAAACCCGTCCAGAATGTTCTAGCTAGACGGTTAAGTGTCGTTTTGCAGCATTCTAGATTATTCCTGTAAGTACTAGAATGTTCTCGAATTATGGCCTCGAACTTTCGAGAAGCTTACACTCGTAATATAAATAGAGAGTTGCCAGTGGTGTATGGCTTCCCCCCATTATGATCCAGCCTGCCCCGTCTGGCTGTCTTATTATTAGCGACGCTCAGTCGACTAATATTTTACCCTAGTTTTAAGCCTGGCCGAGAGCTTTAAGTTCGCTTAAAGAACCCACAGGAAACGCCCGGTTGAGCAGTCTCGACCCTCAGTGGTCAACTGCGAGATGCTATACCAAACTAACTAACTAGGTGTATGGCAGTTCAGCTAGGAATGCGAAACAGTGAACTAACAGTGAGCTACAAGTGATTCTGCTTAAGTTTCTGATTACTGTATTTGTGATTATTTAAATATAGTTTTTGGTGTAAATTGGCATAAATTTATTTATCTCGAGCCCCAGCTCGTAACAATATTATGTGTGCAAAATTTCAACAGAATCGGTTCACAGTTGAAAATTCAGTAGGTGAAAAATCAATCAACCCCTATTTTTCTACCCTTAGGGGTGGATTTTAGTTTTCAATTTAACATGGGACCAACTTCGAGACCCTCCCGAATAAAACAATAATCGTTCAATACGTAGGTACTACTGTGTAAAAAGTTATGCGTGGTATTAAGTAAAAAATATATACAACGTGACGTTTTGCATCCTCGTCAAATTTCAGGGTGTGATACAGAACATCAAACCGAACAACTTTCTCCATGGGACCAACGTCGTAATCGCGAAAAATTTTCAACTGTGCCATGGAAAACTTCAATACCTAATCGACGCAAGGGGACGGCTGATGATTTTTTCGCGATTACGATGTTGGTGCCATGAAAAAAGTAACAACGGTTTGATTGTCTATACCACATCCTTATATTTGACGAGGATCAAAAAGACACGTTGTATATACGCGTCGACTTGAGAATCTCCTTCTTTTTTTTTTTATTCGACTGAAAATTTATATGCGACCACCACGCAAGCTTCCTCTACCAAATGAAAAAAGAATTTTCAAAATCTCTCCACAATTGACGAAAATATTGATGAACATACATACAGACTCCTTTTTGAAGTCGGTTAAAAATAACACTCATTAAATAATTAAAATGGTATTTATTTTCTAACAATGATTTATAAGCTTGTGTATTTTGGCCTGGCTTACAATAGCTAATAATTCAAAGAAATAATAAAACAATGAGACATATCTTTGTGATTATAATAGGTGACCGAGATCTTTACAAAGACAATTAAAATGCTATAGAAATTACAAAACAAACTTAGTTTTGAAACAAACATTATGTTCTAAAAGCGAACCCGTTAGCACTTTAACTAATAATTAAGCTAGATATCAGAAAGGTAACAGAGAGCTCGTGGCTAAGTAATAACAGCCGCATGGGTCGATCGACCAGGTTAAGCTACGCTTGCCGGGGTTGGTCCGTAGATGGGTGACCATCTTTACATACCGAGACTCCTCCGTGCCTCGGAAAGCACGTTAAGCCGTTGGTCCCGGCTGTCATTCGTGGATCTTTGACAGTCGTTACGGGTCGTCAGAAGCCCGAAAGTCTGACAACCAGTCTTACCAAGGGGTATCGTATTACCCAGTTATTGGGTTGTGGAGGTCAGATAGGCAGTCGCTCCATGTAAAATACTGGTATTCAGCTGCATCCGGTTAGACTGGAAGCCGACCCCAACATAGTTGGGAAAAGGCTAGGCAGATGATGATGATCAGAAAGGTAACAGAATTACAACATCCCCTAATGGACGAAGCTAGTACACACGGCTACATATCAAGCTATAAATTTCCAGTATAAGCTGACCTGTCATTGTACGGAAATCATAAACAATGCGAAATCAGCTTATATTGGAAATGTATAGCTTGATATGCATTCCTCCTACCTACGCGTAAAGGCACCGCTCCACAGAAGACAGGAGCCCACGGCTAAGCTACGCACGTTGTATACAGGGTCAAATTAAATTAGCTAGTGAAACTGCGCAAACGTGATGGGTATCGCTATATAAATTACTAGGTATTGCCCGCGGCTTTGCCCGCGTGGATGTCGGGAAATACCCCACGGGAACATATTACCGGCATTTCCTTCCTTATTCCTTGTCTACATTATAAAGAGAACCTCTGAGCAAAATTTCAGCTTTCTAGGTTCAAGGGTTTGTTTGGGCTGGGCGTAGATGAGTCAGTCAGTCAGTCTGTCTGTCAGTCAGGGGCCTTACTATGAGCTCTTATAGCAGGGTAGAAGTTGAACGGTTCCAGTGTGATAGAGAGACGGAGGTATACACGACCTATAGCACCATCCTTTTTTCCCAACGGATCCATGACCTTTTTTCACGTCATAGTACGGCCCCTGGACTTTTCTTCTTATTTATATAAACATGATAAAATAAAAAACAACTTAGTTTCATGCTTTTTTTTAGTGTCATCTACCGGTAGTGTAGTCACTTAAAATATCAAGTTTTTCTGTAGTAAATTTCACAGACGTGACCCCAATCGTTAGCTCAACACGATAAAACAGATTTTATCAACTCACGCTTCAAGTAGGTACATAACTAACACCCCAAAAAAACAACAATTTTTTTTTATTTTTATTTTGCCGTGTTTAGTTATCGATACGCATCACGTCTGCGCAGTTTCGCTAGCTAATTTAATTTGACCCTGTTACTTTGCTTCGCTTCACGCTACGCACGAATGCTTGGCTGGCAACCAAATGAACTGCGCAGCCACAGAGCACGGATCGCGTGCCGCCAGCATCTAGAAATGTACAGACACATCAAGCTACTACAATCTGTCAAATTTCTTTAATAGATTTTCATCTTTATCTCTAAAACATATATATGTATATATATGTTGTTCAAGGTTGATTGGGAAAATTTGACAGTTTCGGGTGGCTTGATATGCTGGCGTCTGTACTTACCTCTCCGTGCACATTCTACATACGGCCGACCTATCTTGGCGAGTCCGAACCAGGGATTTTTGGTGGCTCACATCTGCGGATGCGGATGCGGATCTCAAGTTTTTTAAAGGAGCAAGGCGGCAAGGAGAAATTCAAAATTTCTTACGTTTTTTTGCAAATTCCAGCGCTGTTTTATTACAATTCGTGGCAATTATAATAAATTAGTACTAAATCAAAATCATTTTAAAATCAATATAGCTCTCGAAATTGTATGTGTTTGATGGATACAAGACTATTTCGTGAAAATGTGACGATTTAGTGCTATAATGATTTAAATTATTATAATTTCCGTTTCGTTGATTATGATTTTACTTATATTCACCCTTTTCCACCCACATCTGCATCCACATGAGCTCTTATAGGTCTAAATAAATGCGGAGCTCCGCAATTGCGGATACGGATGCGAATATCCGCAACATCTCTGGCCCGAACTTCACGCAGAAGGCTGCGTAGTAACAATTTTTAGGAACCAAACGGTGACACATGAGGCGAGTGTGAGTGAGAGAACATGCACAGTTCGCAGAGCCTATGTTCAGACTCGCCAAGAAGTGTCGGCTCGTCGGCCATAGTGTAATATCGAGGATTCTTACATCTAACCAATTTGAAAACAAAATCCGGTGCACACGACAGCCACATGTCTTAGCAAGCGTTACTATAGCGGCCGAGCGCTGCATGCAACAATAGTCCTTACGGTGGCGGTGTATGGATGTTCCTTTCTCCGATAGTACGTAGCAGTGGACGGTGTCCTTTAGGTAGCCTACTAGAGAAAGTGAGAACTAGGTACTCGTAGTCGTAGATAGCTAATGCCTAAATAAAAGCGCGCTGTTGGATTTTCAACTTTCAGCGTAGAGCCGAGTGTTGAAAATCCAAGAGCGTGTTTTTCCAACAGTGGGCATCATGGTCCCTGTTTATTTTCCACCGTTCATTGTTTGTAGTAGCGTGAAGTAGGACCAGGCTGAGCTTAGGACCTGTGGATGAACACCAATTTTATATTGTAAATACAAAATTAAAAAACATAGACAGTCATATCTAGATGACCTCTACAGGATCAAATCCATTGATGCGCAAACTGTTACAAATCTGCTGTTTCATACAAAAGTGCAATACGTACACGGTAAAAATATATGGAACAGGAGATTTTCTTAAAAAGAATTGACCAAAAATTTCAACGCAGCTCTAGAATCGTTTATTGAATTCATGAAAATAGTTTGCGCGTCGATGTCCCTTACAGCCAGTAATAGACAGGAAAAGTTTTTAAGCAATGCGCAAATTTTCACAGGGTATTCTACCCATGAAAATGATCAACTTTCACTACGGGACCAACTTTGAAATCACGAAAAAAAAAATTGTTGTTCCATACATTTTCGTCGAGTAGCTACTTTTATATGAAACAGTTGTTATTTTTCGTGATTTCAGAGTTGGTCCCATAATGATGGGTAGAACACCCTGTGAAGCGCACTGCTTAAAAACTTATCCTGTATACCGCACGATAATCTGAAACTTAATTTAGCATTACATAAACAAAATTAGGAGAGTAGGCAACATTCACTGCCTACCCTCCAAATTTTTCAGAAGCCCAATTGAATGAAGTTCTTACCCTCATAAACGCATTGAGGTTAACATCAGCAAATCCTGCGGCCGTCAGTTTGCATGGTTCCTGCGCCCTGCAACATTATATAAGGCTTTAAAAAGAGACTGTCACATCAGAGATGATGAGTGACAAAGATGGCTCTCAACAAAGACGAATTTACCAAATCTGATTTACACGGTGCGATTTCATTGCCTGTGGCACACCATAATGCGCGCTCTACAGTCGCGTGGCGAATGGCCGCGAAAACCATGAAACCAGCACATAGCGTCGCAGCAGCAGCAACAGACACAATCGACGTCCTTTCTTTGAGATCTCGAACGAAACTGCGAAACTTTTGCGAATGTGGAGGGACACGTTTTCACGTGGAGTTCACGGCGCGAACAGATTAATAATTTTTGGACTTTTTCCTTTACTTGTGCTGTGAGACCTTGCTTCTTGCCAAATTTCATGATTCTAGGACAACGGGAAGTACCTTAAAGGTTTTGATTTACCTACTTGCGAGTATCAAAATATGTCGCATAAATGGCCGTATTTGTTTTACTGCGCTGACTTAGAAGCTTGATTTCTTTAGAGCTCCAAGGGACCATAGACCTATGTATTTCATATTAATTTCAACTTGATACCTCCACGCGTTCCTGAGAAAAAGGGTCTTGGCAGACTGACAGACAGACGGACAACGAAGTGATCCTATAAGGGTTCCGTTTTTTCCTTTTGGGGGACCTACGGAACCCTAAAAAGAAAAATACGTGTCCAATATTTATTAATAACTAGCTGTTGCCCGCGACTTTCGCCCGCGTGGATGTCAGAAATTATCCCACGGGAACCTATTATCGGGACAAAAAGTATCCTGTGTTAATCCAGGTTATAAACTATCTGTGTGCCAAATTTCATCCAAATCCGTTCAGCCGTTTTTGCGTGATTGAGTAACAAACATCCAAACATCTTCACAAACTATCACATTTATAATATTGGTAGGATCTACCTGACGGACAAAAACTTGCTTGCAAGCTTGTTTTGCCTTATATCGGGCACAAATCCAGACTCCTGGCTGCTAGTGAGAGATTCTGAACACCCAATAACACTTGCCCTTCAGACGCTAGCGAGTACTAGACCAAAGAGGAGGTTTGAAACTCGCTGAGCCATATTAGTGGCTGCTACTGAAAGTACTAAATAGGCGGAGACACGGACAGGGAAGTGCACTTTAGTCTGCAACGGCTGTCCTTATGTAGACCAGACACAAAAGGAATACGATTACGTTTTCATTTATGGGAAAGTTTCCTTTAGATGTGCTCGTAAAAAGTGTTTGATAGTTTTAATTTTTCAACAAGCCAACGGACTAACTCGTGCAAAGTATTTATAAGCCAGGACAGTTAGTTAGACGTGTGTTTGCCGATGTATTATCTACCTTCAATTCACTGGCAGACACAGCCTAAACCGCTAAATATAAAAGCATGTTTGTACAAGTACACACAGTAGCAGGTCAAGTTACTACAAACTGTCAAATTTTCTTATTCGTTTTTGAACTTAACCTTCAAAATTTTAAGGTTGAAGATCATTTGGAGAAATTTGATAGTTTGGTATAACCTGATATGCTGTTGTCGTACAGACGCCAGCAGGTCAAGGCACCCCAAACTGTAAAATTTTCCCAATCAACATTGAACCTAAAGCTTTAGCGATAAAGTTGCAAATCTATTAAAGAAATCTACTAAAGACAGATTGTAGTAGCTTGATGAGTGTCTGTACAAGAGATCCTCTTTTAACGAAGGTGAGCAGGCACTTAAGATGTGTTTTTGAAAATTCATCGCCTGAATGTTTAATTTATGGGGTTAGTTTGTACAGAAGTTCGTCATTTTTGCGACACGGCTGTTGGGTTATATTTCAGCACTAGCTTTTACCAGCGGCTTCGCCCGCGTGGACGTCGGAAAATATCCCACGGGAACTTACTACCGGAAATTCCTTCCTTATTCCTTGTCTACATTATAAAAGGAACCTCTGTGCAAAATTTCAGCTTTCTATGTCCAAGGGTTTGGGCTGGGCGTTGATGAATCAGTCAATCAGCCAGTCAGTCAGGACTTCTCTTTTTATTTATATAGATTTCATTGCATTCCCTTTAAAAACATAGAGCTATAAATATATACACTTCTTGGTTACAGAATACAGATTTGGCAGTAGGAAGTAGTTTCACCGCTGCTCTCAAAACGGTGAAGGAAAACATCGTGAGGAAACCGGCATGTCCTAGAACCAAAAATTCGAAAACATATGACGACTACCAACGCCCACTGGGCTCTCGTGGTGGTATTCGGCCCACTCCTTCTCACAGAGAGGCGGCCTGTGTCCCAGCAATAGGAACATTACAGGCTGATTTTGCTATGTAGTTTCGCTGAAGAGCCATTTATGGAACTGAGCTGCTAATACATACCTTAACATGGTAGAGGGTATGAATAAAGCACCTTATTCTTCCTAAGGGTTGTAGTGACATGATAAATAACCTATTGCCTTCCTCAAGAATGGGGCTATCAAATTCAAATAGAAATTTTCAAATCCGACTGGTAGTACTAGAGATTAGCGCGATCAAACATACAAACAAACTCTTCAGCATCATTATTATTATAGATAACTTATTGGCTAGAGTTTAGATCTTCAGTTTAAATGCATTACCTGGTTTGTACCAAAAGCAGTTGCTTGCCGACTTTAGTATTGGCGAAATACCACTTACAGTTGTAGACAGCATTGCTTATCTCCAGACTCTGAAATTATGAATGTAGTTTTAATTATGAAACCTATAATTCATGTAGAAAGTGTGCGTCTCCTTTTTAAGGAAATTTCTCGCCGACTGGTCAACGTTTCATGTGACCAGAGCGCTGGCTCGTTCTTTGGCCAAAGGATTAGCATAGCAACGTAGCAATAATGTCAGTCGTTTCCGGATGACAGCGATGCGGACGAGTACTTCAACCATGAGTGTCCTTTGTTTTCTATTTCTTTGTATAGTTTCATAGAATCATTTAATTCTAAAATGAATTCGGAGCTATATACATACTGCACTCATCATCAAATCAGCGAAGAAACACAAGAAGAAAACTTGCATTAGAGCCATGGACAGGAACGTCAAAAACGTAACGATGATGACTATATCGTCAACAATCTGAAAGTAGCAAAAAAGTTTTATGAAAATAAAAGTCAAGAGTTGAAGTTTTTGAAGAACATTATTACACTATTACAAAAAAAAAAACTACCGAGGAGTGAAAGAAGGCTAGTACCAATTGATGATAGCAAAAATACTGATAAGCATAAAGACGAAACAGAAAATCCTTTTATTTCTGTAAATGGTCATGATGTGCAAGTGCTTAAGAAATTTTCACTTATTCATACATAACACAGTATTCAAGAGTATCATAAACAGTAATGTACAATTAATGCAGTCGATAATGACGTGATAATGATGATGGAAGTGGCATAGTTAAGCAAAATAGTGAAATTACCGTAACATTGAATCCAGTCAGGCAAATCACTAACGAACTGGACAAAAAGTTGAATAGCGTCGACTTCGAGTAGATTGTTTCTAGAATGTTTGTTGAGCTGCAAATAACATCATATAAGTCAGTGGGGTAAAATGATGAGGAGGAAAGAAACGCATTTGACTAAAAGAGTGATGAATATAAAAGTTGCTGGATGGACCGGGAGAGTAAGGCCAAAGAAAAGACAAATGGATTGTGTGAGGGATGTTATGAAAGAGAAGGGAGTGAATGATAGCGTAACGGTCGACAAGGAAATATGGAAAAAGAAATCGAGCTACGCTGACCCCAGATAATATGAGACAAGGGCAGGAAAATGATGATGAAGTCAGTGGGGTAAATGCGTAACACACGTACTTCGGAAAGCGATGGCAATGCTTTTCATGTTGACAGCTCAGCCACTAAGTTCACTGCGTTATTTACGTTGTAGAACTGGTAGATCAGACATATTTTTCAAACATATGGAGCAATGTATTAGGAATTTTCTTCAAACCTCGCGGATTGTAATTAAAAGTGTGTTACGTAATTAGGGTGCTGATCGTCTGTGACAAAGGCAAGGAAATTGCATTTATGAAATCTAATAGATTTGCCGCAATTTCTTACATTGTTGAAGCTTTTAATTTGAATCTATCATAAGCAATGAGAATATTATAAGAGGATGTCTAAAAGTGACACCAGTGACTGAAAAGTTATGCGGAAATTGGTTGTCACGGTATGGGCATGTGATGCGGAGGAATGAGGAAAATGTCGTCAGGAAAGTTTAGAGTATGAATGTGGATGGCTATACGAGTAAGGCAAGACCAAAGAAACGAAGGATGGATTGTGTGAAAGATGATATGGCTAGAAAAGAAGTGACTACCGAGATGACGACTAATAGAGAAGTATGGAAGAAAAATACATGTTGCGCCGACCCCAAATATATTGGGATAAGGGCAGGAGAATGATGATACTTTAATTAATGAAGTCAAAACCATAGTTTACTATTACTCACCGTATCAAATCAAGATGCCATTTTACTAACTCAGCAAATTTTTCCCGAAATTCATCTTCTTCATACCTTTCTCCCTTAGATATACTCCGGTCGGGTATGATCCTCTCGAAATCATACTGCAGCAGTCTGAATTGTACTCGAATGTAAGTGCAGCAGGTGAAAAACAAATAATCTGCTGCAGCCATCTCCAAAAGGACTACGCATTCTGAAAGTTTTTGAACAAGATTAAAGATTTTCTTTGTTTTTCGACGATAAAGGAGAATGGACAGCGAACTATGCGTATTTGCACTAAAGCCCAATACCCATAAGATATACACTAATGGGAAGAGCTGTTCATGTAGAACCTTTGCTACTAACATGAGTTTTGCCTATTGCTAGTCAGCTCGGAGTTAAAAAAGACCTACATAGATGACTTCTTGGGCGCCAAAGCTTAGGAATTTTCCTAGCATCCAATACCCATAATATATACATCAATGGAAAGGCTTTTCAAGGAGAACCTTTGGTACTGTCAGGAGTTTTGCCTGTTGATAGGCATTAACTCCGAACCGACTATTGATAGTCGGTTCGGAGTTAATGATCTATATAAAATATTATAGGTGACTACTTGGACACCGAAGTTTACTAGAGAAATTTTCTTGGTGTCCGATAGCCATAAGATGTATACATCAATTTAAAGAGTTTTTCAAGGTGAACCATTGCTATTAATAAAACTTTTGCCAATCTTTAGTCCGTCCGGAATTAAAGACCTAAAATGTGACTACTTGGGTACCGAAGTATGCATAGGAATTTTCTCCTTCTCTGTTTCAAGGAGAATTTTTCAAAGATTTTCTTCAAGCAGAATCTTGAAGAATATCTTAGATATTGTCTATGAAATATCTTCCTTGAAGAGCTCTATCCATTGGTACATATCATAATACTATTGGACGTCAGGGCAGATTTGCCCAATCTCCAAAAAAAATGTTACTAACCTGACCAAATCTGATGGATGTACGCAAACGGCCAGTATATCAACTCGTAAGGAATGAACGAAAACACGTCTAAATACGGCAGCAGCATCTCAAACTCCTTTGTATTATAATACTTCACCGCTATCAATACCATCGGAGTCATGTCAAACACGACTATCATTGAACAGTTCAACACATACAATACATTTATTACTTTGTTTAAAAACCCGGTTTCGTCTTCTATAATTTCTTCTTTCTCAGCGCACTTCTCTCTATTATTCTCTTTAATTTCAAGATCCCTTAAAAGGTCGATTAGCTGTTTAACATGTTTCTCATACATCTGATGGTAAATAGATTTGATCACTGCAAGTATTGAAAATGTTAGGCAAGGAGCAACACTAGTTACTTCTATAAAGCTTTTGCCAGTTACAATGCCGAGTATAATGTAGTATATACTGGCGATTACTGCTGAAAATACAACCATAAAATTTAAGGTATATAGCCATCTGTGTTTGATAATTTCCATTGGTGTGATAATATTTTTTTGAAGATTCATTCCGGAATATCGAAATAGAATGCCTAGCTTGTCAAGTGATTGATCGAAAAGTAGTGGTTTAGCCATTTTTCAATATAGATATTTTCAAGTTAAGTAACTACTCGTAAAAGATATTAAATTCAAAATAAAATAGTCAGGTAGCTCTTAGGATTATGTTTAAAACTATAGCTGAAGTTTAGCAATGTTACTGGTAGAAGAGAACTTTATGAACTGAACTTTGCCATGTGTATGTTAAGGTCATAAGCAGCTACGACAAACATAACATTGGCTTAGGGTAAACAATAGCTCGGTCTAGACATTGGTATCGCATACACGCTCCGCTTCATATTTCGTGATTGAAATTTCCTTGCGATCAAAATTTTGTCTTCGTCTTTGTGGAACGTAGATTGTTTTAAATGTTCTGTACATGTTCAGTATCGTCATGTAACTTCTGTATATATGTTCTATTGTTGCTTCCGTTCTACACCTTTTTGTAGACTTTATTCTTTCAATCGACCTTCAGCCATCTTCATAGATTTTAACTTTATTTTCACTAAAGCTACAGTTTCCTAGGAAAAACGGCCGTCATGAAAATGTGTCATTTTCACCATTACTGACATAAAGTAAAACCCCACCCCCCATAGATTTAAATCGCTAGATTTGCCCTCACCATACTTAGTCACAAGAAAAAATGTCCATACTGAGAAGATTGAGCTGCTCACCATAAATGTCAAGCGCACACATGGGGTGCGTAAGGAAAAATCTTTATATAATATGTTTATAAACGTATATCCTAACTGCCGCACGGGTCGATCCATCAGGTTAAGCTACTCTTGCCGGGGTTGTCCGTGGATGGGTGACCATCTTTAAATAACGAGACTCCTCCGTGCCTCGGAAAGCACGTTAAGCCATTGGTCCCGGTTGTCATTCGTGGGTCTTTGACAGTCGTTACGGGTCGTCAGAAGCCCGAAAGTCTGACAACCAGTCTTACCAAGGGGTATCGCATTACCCAGTAACTGGGTTGTGGAAGTCAGATAGGCAGCCGCTCCATGTAAAATACTGGTATTCAGCTGCATCCGGTTAGACTGAAAGCCGACCCCAACATCGTTGGGAAAAGGCTAAGCAGATGATGATGATATATACGTATATGATATACGTTTATAAAATCAATCTGCCTAGCCTTTTCCCAACTATGTCACCCATCCACGGACAACCCCAGCAAGAGTAGCTTAACCTGATGGATCGACCCGTGCGGCTGTTATTACTTAGCCACGAGCTCCTCCTCCTATACTTATATATATAAAGGTAAAACACCATCATCCGTTGGCAACCGCGGGCTTACATAGTTGTGAACCTATATGGGGTTCGGTTGACATTCGAGCACACATTGACATGAACCTATGGGGTTCATAAGTAGAAATAGCGACATGTGACGGGACAGCGTTTCCATGATAATCAAGTGTAGTCACTGCGTCATTGCGTGTCAGAGGTGCCAAATCGAAACAGAAATGCGAATCTTTTTAAGCGGTAGCGCGAATTTAACGATTTAAGTCTTTTCCGCTGTCATCAGTTATGTAGTTGCATGTTACAAAAGTGAGATGGATGAGATGGAGAGTGGATGGTCTTTCAGGCTCGGGGAAGGTCCTTAAGCCAAACACCTAGGGTTAGACTGAATGGCTACCCCCTTAGTAGGGTAGAACAGTTTAAATACCTTGGGCACTTGCTAACCCCGAAGCTGAAAGACGATAATGACATAGAAAGGGAGCGTAGAGCGCTGTCTGTTCGTGCGAATATGATAGCACGCAGATTTGCTCGTTGTTCAAGAGACGTCAAGATCACCCTGTTCAGGGCATTTTGTACGTCCTTCTACGCGAGCGGTCTGTGGGTGAATTATACGCAAAAGCAGTACAGCGCTCTACGCGTCCAATACAATAATGCATTCAGGGTGCTGTTGGGGCTGCCTCGCTTCTGTAGCGCTTCGGGGATGTTTGCCGTAGCGCGCGTGGATTGTTTTTATACAACCATGCGCAAGCGGTGCACATCCCTGGTGCGCAGGGTGCGGGTCAGCCCGAACAGTATCCTGAGCACCTTCGCCCAGCGATTCGACTGTCAGTACATGTATCACTGTGACATGGTACATGTACGGGCTAATGTGGAAATATTGTTTTAATTGATTGACATGTAATTGAATTGTATTGACCTGTAATTAAATTGTATTGTATTGTATTTTATTGTATTGTATTTTGAAATTGTATTTGTATTAGTTTATTTTTATAATTGGTCCGTGTTGGCTTTTAAATTCAATAAATAATAATAATATTGCGATCTTTTTCTTTTTGCTTCGTATTTTTCAACATCCTGTATTTCCTTTATTCTTGGATACTACTCCTGTGTCACTTTTATTAAATGTTCATTTATGTAATTCAAAAGTTGACACCTTTAGTTTTTTTTAAAGTCTACATCACCTTGATAGAGGATTCCTTCAGTAAAATAATATTGCTATAATTTCTGTTTTTTGTTACACTTAATATCACATAAATAATTTATCCGTTTTATAGGATATTTTAATAGGTCCGGTCGCCCCGTGGGTGTAATTAATACTAATGCATAATTGCTACTAATTTACGTAATTCGCTTAGGTAGATATTAGGTATAAATTCGCGTACGGTTTGCAGCTGAAGTTAGCACAAAATTAGTTAGTTATTTTTTTGCAAATCCCAAACATTGTGCCATGAATAAGCATGGTTCATGAATATAAAATCATCATCAAATGAATCAGCGGTTTCTAGTTTTCAGTGTTGAAACATGGATTCTTCAGAATGGTATCTATTTTAAAAAGGCAGACTAATTTTAGGGTTCCGTACGTTCGAATGAAAAAACGGAACCCCTATTACTCGTGTGTCTACCTGTATGACTATCTGTCCGTCTATCATAGCCATTTTGCTCCGAATTTAATAGACCGATTAACTTGAAATTGGTACACATATGAATTTCTGTGACCCAAACACGAGCGTTTAACGTGAATAAATTAATTTTGAATACGAACACTGTCGGAAGGCAAATATATGTTTTTTTTTTAATCCATTCCAGCTGCAAATATAATGCATTATATTATGCAAGGCTAAGAACTGAGAATATGTTGAAGCTTAACAAGGATTGAATCTGATGTGTGTTTGTTTTCAAAATACACTTTTTTCTGGTGGCAGAATAGATATGAATCAAACTCAAATTAAAACTCAAAGCATTTATTTGAATTAAATCAAGTACAGTCACTTTTGAATTGTCAAAGAGTCGGTCAATTAGTCAGAAAGTTGAAACTAGTTGCCAGTAGTTGTCAATATTTTGCATACAAACTTACAATAATAATTGCAGGTGGACTGAATGAGACTCATTCATTCCAACTGAAACTGTAGGTTGAAATAAATGCTTTGAGTTTTAGTTTGAGTTTGATTCCTAACTATTCTGCCACCAAAAAAAAGTGTATTTTGAAAACAAAGACAGCAGATTCAATCCATGCCATGCATAGAGCAACACGGCCCCCAGCGGCTATAATGCCATGGCATGATGAAGCTTCAACATATTCTCAGTCCTTAGCCTCGCTTGCTCGTGCGTAAATAATAAATAAATTGTAAACAAACTGATATACTTGCACCGAACAATGATGTCACTCTTACATCATCAACAATTGACTCAGTTGACTTAGGTACTACTTGTGGGGGACGAGGCAGCTGGTAACTATAGTATTTTGTTATGATTTAATTCCCGATTGGATTGAAAATAAATAATCTTCTAAAGGTTATTTTGTGTAGTCGTAAACTCGTAGGCTTGCTTTGGGCGTAAACTAATACGTATGATAAATGATATTTATTTCTTTAAATTGATAAAAAAAAAACAATTTTACTCGTCAGAAAGAAAAAAAGAAACAAGAAATATACATAGAGAAAGAAAGAAAGAAAGAAAGAAAGAAAGAAAAAGTATTTATTGTGACTCGCACAGGAAGACAATATACTACAAACAAATACACTACAAAGTACAACACTACAAAGACTATACTTACAAAGTTTTAAAATACTTTGGTAACTTATCCTTATTAGTTGGTAAAAAAAAGTTTTCTCTATAATATCTTCAATTTATAGGTTCTTACTAAAGTAAGGTGATGGTGATGTTCTTCAAGATGTGGTGAGATGCGTAGTACTCGCAACCGCATAGTGTAAGACCTAGGAAGAGGATGAATCGAAAGGAATATGTAAAGTGACAAGGGCGTGAGTCTATACAACGTGCAGCTGCAATGACGACATTAATTTGACTCGCGTATACGGCTCCGCGTTTTCTTTTTATCAAGATATTTTAATTTCAATAAACGTTATTATTTATTGATTTATTTACAATTTTCTAAAATAGCATGTTAGAGGAACCTGTATCGCAGAGATGAAATTAAAACGAACGAGAAAAAAAGGCCACGCCACTCGAGCTTTTTTCAGGGGGTTTCGCAAAAAAATCATTTATGAAGCTACTCACAACTAGGTTAGAACAATAGATAAACGATGAACAAAAAAAAAATGTCGGTCAACGACCTTGTAACAGCTGGCCTAGAACAATAGCTTCCTTTGCAATAGAGTGATCCTAATTTTGGTTATTATTTTATTATTTAGTTTGTTTGAAATTAAATTTATTTCAATTTACGAATTATTTTCCAATAATATTCCAAATGGACTGACCGTGATTGCCCATTAACTACTGGCGTACTTCCTTTTGTTTTAATCCAAATGGATTGACTGTGATTGCCCATAAACTACTGGTGTAAATCCATTTGATTTAATCCAAATGGATTGACTGTGATTGCCCATGACCTAAAAATGGCGAAAAAAAAAATGAGCTGTCCGTACTTTTGTTGACTTATGCAAACATTAATGTAGGCAACAGTTGATTTTTTTTCGCGATTTCAAAGTTGGCCCCATAGTAAAAGTTATTCAGTTCGATGGTCTAAAGCACTCCTTAAAGTTTCTAGAGTAATTTTTTTTAAAACCTTATAAGGACTTTTTGCTTCGATTCATACACAATAATTATTATTGTAAGTGCCCTTTCACGAAACGCTATAATTATATTGTTCCATTTCCTTTCGATTATTACTAACATTATGCAATTGGACCAAATAATTTTATACTTCCTCTATCTTTTTAACCGACTTCAAAAAGGAGGAGGTTCTCAATTCGTCGGAACCTTTTTTTTTTTTTTTTATGTATGTTCCCCGATTACTCGAAGATGGCTAGACCGATTTGGATTTTTTTTGTTTTGTTCGAGAGTGTATACATTACAGTTGGTCCCATATAAAATTGATTAACTTTGCTTCGGTAGTTTTTGAGTTAGCTTCAATAATACGTATTTTTTCCCCACTTTTATATGGATGATGTTCTAGTTTGTTTTGCATGTAGTGGTATTTGAATTTGTGTGGGGTAGCTACTACAACTAAAAAGTGAAAAATAAAAACTTTTTTACAAAAAAATACAACCGACTTCCAAAAACAACACTACAAAGTGAAAAATAACTTTAATTTCGGAAGTCGGTGGCAAAAACGAAAATACATTTAACTAGACACCGACTTCCGATATTAAAGTTATTTTTCACTTTGTAGTGTTGTTTTTGGAAGTCGGTTGTATTTTTTTGTAAAAAAGTTTTTTTTGCCAACTTGTCTTGCATCAACTATATAAACATAGAATAGACCGTCGTCGTAGTAATTATAAAACGAGTGACGTCATTAAAATGGTAGCCGATAGCAGAACCACATAATAAATATGTACAGAAGGTCGGCTTCATGCAAAGAGTAAGGCTAGGTGCAAACGAGCCACTGGCCATAGCCACCGGTGCGGTAGCCCAGCGAGAAGCACTTCACATGCTTTTTCATACGTTTTGGATGGATTCGTCGCACACGTGTGGCCGGTGGAGGCCACCTGCTACAGCAGTACTCAACACCGCAGCAAGAGGCGACAGCCACCGGTGGTTGTGGCCGATGGCTCGTTTGCTCGTACGCACACATAGACGCGTAGCGGAAATCTCAAACAAATGCCAATCGCGAGTGCGCTTGCATTCGCTGTACAAATACGTGAAGTGTGTCTTATTGTGCGTGCGTTTTCACTTGTTTCTAGGAGCCAACTTTCTGAAAATTATTTATTTTGTGGCAGAACCGCACTGAAATTTTGATAACAAAATTACAGTACGACCCACTAATTACTGACGAACGCTACGTTCCCATATGAGTTTTTAATCATTCGCTATTACAATTTGACACTGTAATCATTGCGAAATATTTTGTTAATTTCCCGTTGTGGATTCGTAATTGGAAACTGGTGATTATTTCCATTTAATAATAAATAGGAGTTTAAGAGCTGCCTTCCATTTCGCGTTTGTTTTGATCTATCATGTTTTGTAGTTAAGGCGACGATAACCAACTTATAATGATTCTAAACTGAAGATCACGTCTAAACGAGAGTGTTAATGATTTGAAAAAAATATATGTTAAATTAGAGCAGTTTCCTTACCGATCTGCTCCGACTTTCGGTACCTCGGGTCGCTTGTCTAAGGGGATGGCGAAGTAGACCGAGACATAACACACCGGATCAACTCAGGATAGATGAAATGGCGACAGGTTACAGGAACAACTGGCGACCCACGGATGCCCCTCAAGTTGAAGGGGAAAATTTACAAGTCCGTGATAAGGCCTGTCGTACTTTATGGATCGGAATGCTGGGCAGTGAAGAAGACGGATGAAAAAAAATTGCATGCAGCGGAGATGAGATTGTTGAGATGGATGTGTGGAGTGACGAGAATGGATAAAGTGAGAAATGAGTGTATAAGAGGAAGTTTGAAAGTGGCACCAGTGACAGAAAAGTTGAAAGGAAATCGTTTGTCTTGGTATGGGCATGTAATGAGGAGAGACAAAACGCATGTGACTAAAAGAGTGATGAATATACATGTTGATGGATGGAGAGGCAGAGGAAGGCCAAAGAAAAGATGGATAGATTGTGTGAGGAATGATATGAAAGAGAAGGGAGTGAATGACAGCGTGACGGTTGACAGGGGAGAATGGAAGAAGAAAACGTGTTGCGCCGACCCCAAATAATATAGGATAAGGGCAGGAAGATGATGATAGAGCAGTTTCCGAATAACTTAATATGTGAATATTTTAGATGATGTTTATATTACATAGTGTAATTAATTTCTAAAGTTATGTCTAACGTAGACAAAAAAACTGAGAATCACGCAAAAACTAACAAGCATATTTTTATGAAACCTTCACTTTTTTAAAGATAATTTAATTATTTATCTTTCAGTATAAGTGTTTTATTATAATATCTTTTGTTTTATGCGTGATAAATTAATAATGCGTCTAATTTTGGAGAGCGTTCCTTGATGGGCGAGTCCTAATACTGGGTGGAAGTACGACGCTTTGCGTGAATTAAGCACAGAACACGCAAGCTAACCACTCAAGGCCGCTAGCACTTATTTACATCTTACAGGACCTGCCTTCCGTTTCGCTTTTGTTTTGATCTATTTTGTAGATAAATAGGGAACAGTTACCTCCGTCTGCCACATTCTAGGTATACCATAACTGCACTCCAACTTCATATAGCGGTCATCAACCCCACTGATTACAGTCTTATCTCCTCAGATCATCCGCAGTAGCGATCTATGGGACAGGCTGATTCATCCGTGGACAGCTATGGCCTAATAATAATCTGATATACAGTGTGTTTGGTCACCGGTGTCCACGACCCGTTAAGGCGAAGCAATGTGATCAATTTTATCGACAAATCCACCATAATAAGGCATTTTGCCCCTACTGTTTTGTTTTTTTTTTTTATACTGAGTACGAAATTTCACACTTTTTACGTTTCAAGTATTTTTTAAAGGATTTAATGGGAGTTTTTGATAAACCTTTTAGTGTCAACTTATTGCCTTCTTTTGTAGCTGTCGAACGAAACCACTTTTATGCCTGTAGGACCTTTACATCGGCAGATATTGCAAAATAAATGAACCCATCCATAACCAGTAAAAAAAAAAAAAATTGCCGCCATTTTAAACCATTAGGGCCAAAATGCCTTATTATGGTGGATTTGTCGATAAAATTGATCACATTGCTTCGCCTTAACGGGTCGGACGCCCCGGTGACGAGACACACCGTATTACATACGTATATTATGTATTGTCTGACTGGTAGCATCCGTTCACGAGTTTGGCAGATGAGTCAGCACTGTTGAACTTATGGTTGAACTGGAATTTACCCATAGCAAAGAAACTTATGGTTGTGTAAAGATCAATAAAAATAATCAACCTTTTGACCAGGCATGGGGTCATAACCTGGTCAAAAGGGGGAAGATATAACGCGAAAGCATTTCTAACCGCTCTCGCCACAATCCGCACGCTTCTGGCGGGAACACCTCTCGCTTCCGCTCGGCCAATAAGGGCGAGTCAAGTTTCTAGAAGATTCTAGAAGCTTCCATAAAAACAGATGACGCGCAGCTTTGTCGTTGACATTTTTATCTGTCTGTCATCCGTCAACTGGGCTGTGCACATCTTGGATAGTATTTTTACAAAGATAATGTGTTTATGTTAAAACCTTAACGGTCTTATTACAAAACGAGGTTTTTCTTCTGTCATGGTTTAAACCATCGAGCCAGTTTTTGTAATAAGAACCTAGCTGTGATAGAAATACAGTTCTTTATACAAAACTGACAATTTAGTCCGGTACTAAGTTGTCAGTTTTGTAAAACTGACATCTTAATGTGTCGGAATAAAGTTCGAAATTCCAAAAAGGGTCCATGATTTAAACCTGAGTTTGAAGATGAACCTTGTTTTGTAATAAGACGGATAGCGTTCCCACTGCTGGGACACAGGCATCCTCGTTGTGAGAGGGGGTGGGTCATACATAATACAAAACCCGGGCCCAGTGCAGGGTGGTGGATGACAAGATGTTACAGGCCTTCGAATGCTACCAACTGAGAATTTCCTTATAAAACCCCTGTCAATCTGCCTAGCCTTTTCCCAACTATGTTGGGGTCGGCTTCCAGTCTAACCGGATACAGCTGAATACTAGTATTTTACATGGAGCGACTGCCTATCTGACCTCCACAACCCAGTAACTGGGTAAAAACTTATAAAACCCATGTATTAAGAGTATAACCTGTTTCGTAAAGACACCATCAATGAAAGAGGTCTATCTTTCATTGACTGTGAATTTGTAACTACGAAAGAAGTCTTGTCAAAAGAAATTCAAACATGTTGATATTCATTCGTATTCGCTCAACTAGATTGCGGTAAATAACAAAACTGTAAGCGAGAGGTAGAAAAATCCAGTGCATTTGGAACAAAGAGCTGGAACCTTTAGTCATACAGTACAGGAGTACAGCGGTCTGCGCGGGACGGTGGCACGCAAAACTGCCAGTTTTGTATCGGGATGTATATCTTGCGGGGACGATCAATTGCAGCCGGCGAGTTTTGTGGGATTTAGATGTGGGAATTTTTGTGAAGGAAACTTTTAGATGGAAAATGGAGTATTACGAAAATAAAATGATTAGGTAGTTAATTAAATTATCAAGAAGAAGATATCAATATTCTAATTTTTTATTGAAAACTATAGAGACAGCTTATGCAGTAGTATGAGTAATACATATAAACAGTGACAATAATTTTAAAGAAGTGATACAAGATAAAATTACGTTAATTGGTAAAGCTGCATTAGTTCTAATTAGTGACCGACCGAAGCTTTGTTTTCGTTTTCGGCTATTTTCAGCCAAAAAATCATGATTCGGCCTTAAACCAGCCGAAGCTTCAGCCAAACCGAAAATCAGAACATCGTGAAATGTTGCGCGTCGTTCAGCATACTTCGTAAAGCTCGGCAATATCAGGTGACCTTCGGCTAATTTCGGGGTGAATCGGGTCCGCTTGTGGTTTCACTCAACTGACTTAAACGGACACAATTTAATTTTGAAGTTGTGAAGCGAAGTTATGTTGTATTTTTTTATCGTGTAACGAATTACCGTGTTTTATTTCTTTTAAAGCCTATATTTGCTCTTTCTCTCCCTAGGTGTAAAAAAAACAAACAAGACTTTAGTGTACAGCGGAAATGTTAATAGTTTTTAATGTCTTAATCATTTTCGTTTTCGACTTTGTTTTTGGCCGAATATAAGACTAAAACCGAAGCTTCTTTTTTGTTTTCGGCTGTAAATCTATTTTCGGTCAAACACTAATTCTAATCTCTTTTTATGTTGGTGAGCCGTATAATGTTTGCAATAAAGCGAAGTAGGACCATGCTGTGCTTAAAATCTGAAAAAAGAAAATACAGTATCAATAAACTCTCCTGTTTCAGCTGCTTCCACTGTCTAATCGGTATTCATTACGGTACCTTCATAAAAGCCTTGAGATTAACATCAGAAAAATCAGAAGCCGTCAGTTTGCATGGAGTTTGCGCTCTGAAAACCAAATAATTGCATTTAACTATACATATATAAATCCCTAATAGAGATACATGTATAATTTTGCATTGTATATTGTGACACTACCTTGTTTGCACCAAGAGTAAATCCTTCCCAAGACGCGTATCAGCTAAATACCAACGGCAATTGTATACAGCATCGCTTACTTCCATACTCTTCAATAAGATAATAATAATTTAGTAGGCAAGAATTTAATTTAAATAAAAAAAATATCTGAATATACCTACTTACCGATGTCATCAAAAGATCACCGAAGAAACACAGAAAGAAGATTTGCAGTAGACTCATGAAGAGGAAACTAAGAAAAGTGACCACAAATGCAATGTCACTGATAGCCTGAAAATAAATAGTATTTTTTATCACACAGGTTATTACGATAAAATACAAAGTCTAGTAAATTAAATCAAAATCCAATTTTTCAGAAATATCACAACAAGTTTTTAATTGGCTATTCCAAAAATGTGAAGATTAACATTCCTGAAATAGTCAATTTAATATTTACCATAACATTGAATCCCGTAAGGCAGATGAGAACGGAACTTGAAACGAAGTTTAATAAGGTTGATCTTGTGTAGACTGTTTCCAGCATATTTGCAGAACTGTAAAAAAAGATATATGATGTTTTATCAAGATTAGTGACCCCACCCTGCTTTGTATGGTATTTACGACTTTTTAAAAGATCAAGATTTCAATATTATTATGTAAGTTTAATATTAATGTATTATACACAACAAACCTTCCGGAATAAATTCTCTAAAATATAAATAATGGTGCAAACCGCGTCAATATCCGTTGCTTAGTTGAGAAGAACAACGCACACAGACAGACACGAAAATTGATTTTAATTATTATGTAATAAGATCTTGATATAACTGTTTTCAAAACGATTATCACTAACCTTTGACACACTATTATACGAATCCTTGCTGCTGATTGTAACCCTATCAATTTCATCAGCAAAGCCTTTTATTATCAGTATCCAAATTCACATCTATTCCATCTAGTTATTCAAAATATACCAATGAATACTAACCTTATTAAATCTTGATGCCATTTAATCAAAAGCAAAAACTCAGCTCTTACTTCCTCAATGTTGCGTAATCGTCCACCAACCACATCATCAGGAATAAATCTTTCAATGTTATGCTTCAGAAGACGAAATTGCATTCGTATGTATGTGCAAAAAGTGTAGAATATGTAATCTGCAGTACATATATCAATGACCACGATGACTTCTGTAAAAAACCCAAACATATGGATATATATTTTATGGATGAATTATTTATAACATCAAAAAAGAGAGATCAAAGGAATGAAAGAGAGGAGAGTATAGGAGTAGTATAGAACGTATGGAAAAATTCCAATACTAACCTGACCAAATCTGTCGAAGATATACCCACGGCCAATATCTAATATCATAAGGATCGAAAGGATAAACAATTAAGAAAGGCAAAAGAAGTTCAAACTCATTAGTAGTATAATATTTCAGGGCAACCAAAGTCACAGGACTTAATGCAAATGCCACCACCAAGACGAAATATATCACGTTCAAAATTGATATGACTGTAGTGACAAAATTGTGCTCATCTTTTATGATTGCATCCTTTTCTTCATGTTTAGTGCGACTTCTCTCATTGATTTCTAAATCTCTTAGAACTTGTATAAGTTTATCGACATAGTCTTCTCGAAAAATAAGATAAAGAGACTTCAAATTGCCGAGAAAGCTCAAAGTGATGCAGGGAGCGACGTATGTTAGCTCTGTAAAACTTTTCGAGCTTGCAATGCCCATGAAGAACCAAGCAACTGCGCCACCAAGGTCTATATTCAGCCAAAAGAAGTTGATTATGTAGACGGTGCGACTTTTTATTGTGTCCATGCGCGTTTTTGGGCCGGATTTTATATTTACTCCGGTGCAACGGAATAGAAATTCGATCTTTTTTATTGTTTTGTCAATGAGAAGTGGCTCTTCTTCCATGATTGATTTCGTGAATGAAAACCAAGATTTGTCTTTCCTCAATTCAATAATGCGACTGTTTGAGAAAACTACAACACTGTTGAAATATAATTGTCTAACATTATAAACGGTAAATTATTTTCTTTGAAAATAATTTAATAAACCATAGAACTAGAAAGTGTGCGATATGACTATTAATACCGAAGCAGCATCAATTTCTGAAATAGCTTGAGTGTGACACTTTTTGAAAACGTTTTCTTGTTAACATGAAATGTCACTTTTGCACGACATCTTTATTATTTTTATCATGTTCATCTTCTAACAATTTTGGATCACAAGAACTATTAAACACGTTATGTCATTTCCACGTATCAGATTCAGGACAAAAAATTCTCGTCAAAAATATTTAGGAATTTCACAATAATTATTTATACACATACATATACAAACTCACACCTTCTTCCCATGGGGGTAGGCAGAAACTAACGCCACCTGTTACGTTCCGTACATACTCCTTTTGCCTCGTTTACGTATGATGTATGGTAATTTTTATACTTAGTTACTCGATCACATTTACTCTAACGTTAACTATTTTATATTTAAGACCTTTTATGTACCATATTTTATGCAAATAAAGTTTTATTCTATTCTAACTTACGTCAGTTTGTATGGAATTATTGTTACCATTATAGTCACCAGAGAGCGCTTAATCAGTTTCAGTACAAATTGAAGTTTACGTTAACATGATCGAGTAAGTATAAAAACTCGCACTAAGGCCTCAGTATATACGCACGCCGATTGCGAGTACTACGCACCTGACTTTTCTGAAGAATATAGGTAACCAATAATGTCCTCACATCTGTCTTTTAGATACCTCTTGTTAGTCACCTTATAATCATCTATTCCCATTCATATATTCCATCATATATTATATATATATCCATTCATATATTCCTTTCAGTACTTCTGTTCTCTCTAAAAATTTTGCCTCTGCACTACCGTCCATGCAAAAGGCAATTATGCTCTAAATGCAAAAAAAAAAAAAAAACTACAAGACAATTATTTGTGACAACCAAAAGACAGGCGAGGTTGAAGTGAATTAATTTTCCAAGAATCTTTGTTTCATTTTAATTGTTTTAACGCGATCAATTGCAACCATTTTCACACGCAAGTCAAATATTTGTGTCACTCTTAACTTCGTCTTGTTAACACTGAAAGGAAGGAAGAAAGTAATAATATGGTAATATTGTATGGCGATGTTTTGGGCCAACAAAACTTAAATAGTCGTGCGAGCGACACGAAGAAGAAGTATGTAATTTACATTTAAAATGATAATGAGGGTGGCAATGGCAATAATACCTGTGATTATTGTCAACAGTAATTAAACACCTTTTGTTACTTTAGTAACACAAACTATCGTTTGATACATGGTGTTACGAAAATATCCAAACAGTTAATTGTTAGTTGTTTTCTTATCTATTGTAATTTATTTTTTTAAACATTTTTATACTTACTTTCTATTTCCAACTAGCTTTTGCCAGCGGCTTCGCCCGCGTGGATGTCAAAAAATACCCCACGGGAACGTACTACCGGGAATTCCTTCCTTATTCCTTGTCTACATTATAAAGGGAACCTCTGTGCAAAAGTTCACCTTTCTAGGTCCAAGGGTTTGGGTTGGGCGTTGATGAGTCAGTCAGTCACTCAGGACAGAGGAGTGAGTCAGTGAGTCAGGTCATCTGTTTTTATTTATACAGGGTGTAAGTGTAAACAGTGGCAACCATTTAAGGGGTAATTGTACTCATCATTATGAACAACTTTTAATATGGGACCAAACCTGAAATCACGAAAAAAAATGAGCTGTTCAGTACATTTATGTTCGCATAATTAGTCAAAATGTAACTGCAATTTTTTTTTTTTGCGATTTCAGGTTTGGTCCCATAGTAAAAGTTGTTCATAACGATGAGTATAATGACCCCTTAAAATGTTGCCACTGTTTACACTTATACCCTGTATAGTGCGTGCCGCTGCTTTGACGACATTAACTTGACACGCGTATAAGGTTCCGCGTTTTCATTTTGTATAGTTATTTTAATTTGATTAAACGTTATTATTTACAATTTTCTAAAATAGCAACTTAGAGCAACCTGTAACGCAGAGATGAAATTAAAACGAACGAGAAAAAAATGGTCACGCCACTCGAATTTATTTCTGGGGGTTGAGCAAAAAAAATCATTCATGAAGCTACTTACAGCTGGGTCAGAACAATAGACAAACGATGAACAAAAAAAAGGTCAAAATCAAAGACCTTACCAGCTGACATAGAACAATAGCTTTATGAATGAGTCCTTTGCATAGTGATCCTAATTTTGTTATTATTTTATTATTTAGTTTGTTTGAAAAAAAAATTGTTTTCAATTTATTAATTATTTTATCTTAATATAATTTTATGATTACTGGCCTAGCACTACCTGTGTCTTTAGTTAATGTCGCTATAGCAGCGGCACGTTGTATATATTTAAGTATACAGAAATAGCTGCATATCTTTTCAATTTACGTTTGGTTTTAAGGGTTCCGTACCGAAAGTATTGCAACGGGACCCTATTACTAAGGCTGCGCTATCCGTCCGTCCATCCACCAGTCACAGGGTTGTATCTTTTGAACCGTAATAGACCTACTGTGGCCGCTATAGCAACCTATGAAAAATAAAAGTGGGTTAAAAAGTAAAGGGGGTCCCCCTACAAGATTAAAGAAATATGCATGCAGTGTTATTGAACGGTGTTGAAGTCCGACTCGCACTTGGCACCTTTTAAAACTTTTTAACCCCAAAATTAAATAGTAAGTATATCAAAACACTAGCGAGCCGGCCCTGCTTCGCACGGTTTTTACGATTTGACAAAACATGAATGTTTCTATATTATATATAAGTTAAATATGAATTTATTATACTTATAAACCTTCTGAAATAAATTCTCTAAATGATAGTGAAAACCGCATCAAAATCCGTTGCCTAGTTTAGAAGAACAACGCGGCCACACACACATACAGGAAAAGCGGCTTTATTTTAAGTAGGTATAAAATATAGATTTCCACCAAACAATACACCCGATTCATCTTCCCCAAACAAAACTCTGGTCCCCAATTGATCATCCCTCGCACCCCTACCCACTTGTTGCTGTCTCTCTGTGGAGTCCGTGTGACTGTAACTACGTAACTACGAGTGTACGAATCTGCAGTGTTGCCGTTTTAGCCACTTTGTGGCTAGATCTAGCGGATTTTAGACAGTTTTAGCCAAAAAATAATCTGTTTTAGCCACCAAAATGAATCTAGCTACTTCTGGCTACTTTTTAGAATATTACTACATACCTACTTTTATTACTGTTACCTGATGTTATCACTGAAACGGTCAAACCAACTGAAATACCATCCATAACATCATCCATTAACGAAGAGATTCCAGATTTTCCAGATGACATTGTAAACTTTCAAATTGATTTCTAATTTTGTACTAAAAAAACTGTAATTTTAATGTTTTTAGCTATAAACTTGTAACCAGTTTTTAATCATTTTTTAACAATACTATTAAATACTGTTTTTATTAAATCCACCTATCCCCATCCCTATATTTTAAAATTATATTAACAATATTCATAGGATCCAAAAATACTTTAGCTACTTTTAGCGGAATATCGAAAGTAATTTATTTACAAAACTAGCAACTTTTTTCCTTGATGTAGCCTCAAACTAGATGGTCCTAACGGCAACACTGCGAATCTGTACGATTGTGTACGAGTATGCGAGTATTGTCGGGAGGCTGTGTGCCTCTTGTGCTGTCAAATGATACTGTTCAGAGCTCTCCTGTCTTTTGTTGGTTTATCTGCAGTTGAATGTTGAGGTTTATGTGTGCCAATCGGAGGGTTTGTCTATGAACTGTCTTATTGACCTGACTGAAACACAGGTTTGTGTAAACCTAGATCGGGCAGGTCGCTACATAATATTCTAATTCTGAACCATCATTACTTGCACCTGTAATAAAAATATTTTAGCTTTAGTATACTAATAGGTACTTTTTTGTATAAGAAAATTACTCTTTGGCTAAATGTACACTTTTCGTAAACGTTTTTATTTATAAAATAAATTATTATTATTAATTATTATCTGTAGGTATACTAATGTGTGAGTTCTGCTTCTGATAATCCCACGTTGACACTATAACAGGTCAACAGGTAGAAGGGGGGGGGGGGGGGTAGGGGGTAGGTTTAACATTTTAGGGTGTCCCTTAAATAACGGACAACCTCATTCGGTAAGGGGTCATTGTACTCATCATTATTAACAACTTTTACTAAGTATGGGACCAAACCTGAAATCGCGGAAAAAAAATCTGCATTTTGACAAGCTATGCGAACATAATAATTAATATAGGGAACAGCAGATATTTGATGTGTACCAATGTTTCCTCTGGGTGGGAGTGATTTCTAAAAAGAGACGGAAGTGACGCAAGTGTGTAACAGGAAGTGAAAATATTGTACGGTTAAAATTTAGTATCACTTGGTAGGAGGACTGGGATGGGGGTGGGGTGCCCCCACTCCCCTGGTACCAATCCCATGAAAAGGTAACGCACCATTCTTGAGAAAAACTAATTATTGTAACCTAACCTCAAAATACTTAGTTCCTTCTGCAACGTCTCTGGCGGCGCTGCGGGAAGTGCAGCCCCTTCGCCCTAACGTAACAAAGGATACGCACCCATGCTCACCTCCGCAGCTTCAGCCTCAGCCGCTACGGCTCGCACGGGTGCCTATGTTTTATTACAGCGTGCGGGAGCTGCTCTACCTTCGCGCCTCCGGATTTTTATATACACTTTAGTAGGGGTAGCAGCCAAAAGACTACGTGGAGTCGGGGTGCCCCGATTCGGTTTTGGAACAGATTCGACCTATTTGAACTTTGAAGTGAGGGTACACGAGGTAAATGGTCTAAGGGGTACACTAACTTCCTTCTGAGCAGGATTTCAAGGTTGAAAAGGAATGAACGAAAACCATTGACGAAAACAAATGACACTGAGACATGACGCACATGGCGTAGTTTTTTTTTTCACCACATTTTACACCACAGACAATATACTGGTACAGATTTGGTTGTCAATCGCCCATTTTAACGTTTCGTTTCGCTTTGTATCTGATTTGAGGTTAGAAACAATTTTTATTAATTTCTCGAAATATATGCATAACCTTGTTCAGATCATGTGAAGACCATGAAGATTGGTGTCTGCAATAGTCTTTTGTAAAAAGAACCACACAGATTGAGTGTACCTGTCCAGACAGTGCACGCAATTGTCAGTAATCGTGCAGCTCAACTCGGAACATAGGATGATTCGACAAACAATACCAAAGAAAGGACATTTGGGTAGGCCGCATAAAATATTACTCAATCTGTCAGACCATGATTAAAACTGAGAAAAAAAAAACAATGATCCAGAAGTCTTCATCTAAGGTCTTCACATTCACCGGCTTACGCTGGAAACCAGCGCCGTGATTCGTGCTTTCGTGCACGGGCCACGGCATTATGCTGAGCGTTAGCCATTTCACGCGGAAGTGACCCAAATTTCCGTTTTGTTTTAGTTTTTAAGCCTAGATCTATAATAACTTTCATGTGAATAAACAGTTTTTCTTTCTTTCTTTCTTTTTCTTACATTCACCTTTTTTCCTAAATATTCAAGTCATTATAATATAAATGTAATATATTTATATAATATAATATATTTATACTTATAAAATTCATCAATGCCAATGTAATAATTTTGTCAGATCATGTGAGGACCATGTAGATTCGTGTCTGAAATGGTCTTTTGGGGAAAGAACCACACAGATTTGGGTGGACCGGTCCAGTCAGTGCAAGCATTTGTCAACTATCGTAATGTCTCCTAAACAGCTTCCAATTATAGTAAAAATACGTACAGTCAGCAACAAAGTAAATAGCAGCAGCAGTACTAGTAGTATATAATATCAGTGTTTGTGATAAATAAATAAATAAACAACATTAACTCTTCACAGTTAAAGGAAAAAAAAGCAGTTTATCGAATCATTTTGTGTTAATTTAGAATGATGATGTCAAAAAGTTGCAGTGTTAACCGACTTCTGTTGCTGACCGTACCTATGAGATGGCCGTAAATTCTTTGCCAACCATGTAGATATCCACCACTGTCATTAATCCGACAAAAATAACATTTAACAAGATAAATTAGTTAACTTTGCACCTTTATTTCCAAAGAGAAGACTTCGCCTAACAATGCGACATAACCCGAACTTCCCGCATTGACCGAAGGTAAACTTTTGTGTCGTTTTCCTACAACCGCCGCGCCGAGTGAATGATTAATGTTGTGTATGCATTCGTTCACCGTTCTTATTTTTTCTATTCGTGCAACAGGTCTTTTGCGAGGTTTTGCGTCGAATTGGCAATGTTAAATCTTTTCGTTTATTGAGATTGTAATACGGGTAAAATGTTTTTTATTCTGCTTGTTGAATGGGGATGATCTATCACCTTAATGCTTCCTTTATTCAGTTGTATCTCGGTTTATCTTCGTGGTCCTTCAGGCCATAATATTTTCTGTCTCTGACTGAGCCTCAAACAAGAGATCAACTTCGTCTCTCTTTAGATTTTATTAAAATTTTTACTGAATTTGCCCAAGCATTGTCTGTTCCAAAAGTCCAAAAATCTGGTTAGCCTTTTCTCAACTATGTTGGGGTCGGCTTTCAATCTAACCAGATGCAGCTGAATACTAGTACTTTACACGGAGTGACTGCTTATCTGACCTCCACAACCTAGTAACTGGTTAAAACCCCCTTGGTAAGACTGGTTGTCAGACTTTCGGGCTTCTAACGACCCGTAACGACTGTCAAAGATCCACGAATGACATCCGGGACCAACTCGGTAAATGTAAAGATGGTCGCCATCCACGGACCAACCCCGGCAAGCGTAGCATAACCTGATGGATCGACCAGTGCGGCTGTTTTTTTTTTTCATAGTGCCCCGTTTCGTATTCACTGACCGATTAATTGAATACTTATGCCTTAACCCGAAATTCTAATTTTAAATTACCGAAGATGTTTAGAAACAGACTATGCATAATTGTTTGCCCTCGGACATACTTAACTCTCATATTTCTTGCGAAATATCAACAACAACAACAACCAACAACAACATCGACAACATCAGCAACAACATCGTATGAACTTTATAATGGAAAGAAATAAATACTAACGAGAGACCAAACTTTGAAAAAAATACAACTTAGTTAATCTCGTAGCACATCTCAAATTCGTAGCATAGCATGTAGGTAGGTACCATGGGAGAAACGAACATCTACGTCTACACCGTAAAAAAAAAATCCCGTGCATACGGTGACCACATCTGATTGCAAGCGTTACTTAATAGCAGCCGAGTGATGCAAGCAAAAATAGTCCTCACGCAGTTTATTATGTTCGTTCTCATGAACGCCCTGCGTGACCTGCGTCGTCTACGAGCGCTACGAGTGCTACGCCAGTGCCCTGTGCGCTACGCTATATTGTTCTCACGATAACTTGCCATTTTTGGCATACCACGATTGCGTGTAGCTTTTGGAAACCTAATATAAGCCTAGGTAGGTACCATGTGGATGCCAGCTAGCAGCTGTTGAATGTTGACGGGAGAATAGAAAAGGAAACTCAGGAATAGGGATGATGACTAAAGATTTTTTTTGGTCCGTCATGTAGATTATTAAAAAATATTGGACGCGAATTTTTCTTTTATTTCGTAACTAGCTTTTGCCCGCGGCTTCCCCGCGTGGATGTTGGAAATTATCCTACGGGAACCTATTACCGGGATAAAAAGTATCCTATGTGTTAATCCAGGTTAAAAACTATCTGTGTCAATCTGTAGCTTGCTTTTTTTTGCTGGCGGCTTCACTCGCGTGGATGTCGAAAATTATCCCACGGGAACGTATTATCGGGATAAACAGTTTTCTATGTCCTAACCCAGGTCATGGTCTACAAATGTGCCAAATTTCATTCAAATCCGTTCAGCCGTTTTAGCGTGAAAGCGTAACAAACAAACAAACTCACTTTCGCATTCCTAATATTATTTAGGATTAAATATTTAATTAAATTAAACATTAAATTAATTCATATTTGGATTACAGCATGTAAGTATAGATTTAATTTTTGGATATATATGTTTATTGACTATTTGATTAATATTGTGACTGAAGGAAAAGGCAATTGGGTTTTTCATCGATAGAATTTAATTCCGAAAAAACCTTTTTCTTTTTTTATATTTTTTTTATGTTAAGGGATTATTCTAAAATCTTAAGTAATTTCATTGAAAAATTGCATTAAAAATGTGCGTATTAGGTCATTGGCAACTCTGGCTGAAAATATTTTTATAGATAGCTTAATTTATTTTTAAACATTTTTTTTTGGTTTGGCCATTAATCTGTGGTTTGGCGCTTATAATTTGGTTCCAGTGCATTGTTGCGCTCTCTTTTTTTCGCATGTGGAAGTAATTGACTCTGTCACATTCTTATTCCCGCACAGTTCGCCTTTTCCACCAAGTCCGTAAATAATTGACATGTTGTATTGTTTATCAGCATATTGCATTTTTATTGCTGCATATCTCTTAGAGAAAGAACAAACATTTTGCGCTACGCATTGTCCTACAGCATGTTGATATTTTTAACAGACTTCAAAAAAAGGAGGAACTTCTCAGTTCATCGGAATCTTTTTAATTTTTTTATTTCATTTCCCGATTACTCGAAGACGGACTAAAAGGGTTTACTTCCTAGGTGATCCCATATACTGGTGACTTTTTAACCGCCTTGAAAAAAATAGGCTATATTAAGTGAACGGAGTAGAAGCTTACGGCATACCTTACTTATTTTTTTTTCAGAAGAAAAATTTAAAAAAAAAATCGTTTAAAAATATCGAAATTCAAACCTTATGCAACCTGCATATGATTTGAATTTTGATATTTTTAAACGATTTTTTTTTCAAAATGTCTGTTTTTATTGTTCTAAAATTAAAAGTTTACATCGAATTTGTAGTATTTATTGATACTTAGATATTTTTTTCTGACTAAGCTATTAAAAAAAATAAAAAAAACTAGGTATGCCATAGGCTTCTACTCCGTTCACCTAATATACCTACCCTATTTTTTTCAATACGGTAAAAAGTCATCCGGTATTTTTATTAACTTTGCTTGGGTAGCTTTTAAGTTAGCTTCAATAATACGTATCTATTTCTCCCACTTAGTCTATGTGGATGATGTTATAATAACTTCCAGTCACTGTAATTTACATAGCAAATAGTCATGTCAAGATTTCATCACGATATTTTCCGTCACCAAAGGAGCAAATACACAATGTAGGTACTATTGATTGCACCCTAGAGGCCTAGAGGGGCTTGTGGCTAAGTAATAACTGCCGCACGGGTCGATCGATCAGGTTAAGCTACGCTTGCCGCGGTTGGTCCGTCGATGGGTGACCATCTTTACATACCAAGACCCCTTCGGAAAGCACGCTAAGCCGTTGGTGCCGGCTGACATTCGTGAATCTTTGACAGTCGTTACGGGTCCTCAGAAGCCCGAAAGTCTGACAACCAGTCTTGCCAAGGGGTATCAACTGGGTTGTAAAGGTCAGATAGGTAGGTAGTTGTTCCATGTAAAATACTGGTATTCTTCTGGTATACTGGAAGCCGACCACAACATAGTTGAGAAAAGGCTAGGCAGATGATGAGTATGAGAGGACTAAAGGTATGTATAGCTGATATACCTACTTTTTTTAATTGTGACCAACTTTTTTTTCTTAACCACCTGCGGCAACAATAAACAATATTCTATTATATTATACTAGTTTTTGCCAGCGGCTTCGCCCGCGTGTATGTCGGAAATTATCCCACGGGAACCTTCTACCGGGATGAAAAGTATCCTATGTCTTAATCCAGGTTATAAACTATCTGTATACCAAATTTCATCCAAATCCGTTTAGCCGTTTTTGCGTGATTGATTATCAAACATCCAAACATACAAACTTTCACATTTGTAATATACGTATTAGTAGGATTCTATTCTACAAATCATTGTCACTAAAACTCAACCTGTATACAAAAAAGGTAACAAATAAAATTAATTAATTATTTACATAACCGATTCATTAGAAATTCTCATCGGTAGTATTCTAGATTCTATCTATTTACTAAGTTTTACTTCTCGTTCGTAAAGTTACCGGTGGTAATTACGTAAAATTACCGGTTTTATGAATAGTTAGCGATTAGAGTTTATTTTAATTGTGGACTTCAGAGTGTAGGTGTGAACTTGTAAATTCAGGGAAAATAATTGTTAAGCAAATTGAAACCGTACCACAGAATACATAATAGTACAAGTACAGAAGATTCACTCCGCAAAATCATTTAAATAAATAGCGACTCTTGCTGCGACACAATAAAGTGCAATTTAGGTCGCACAGCGTTAATTACCTACAGTTATATTCACATAGAAGTTGTCTCTCTTTCTATCGCGTAACTCTTATACCTTCTGACTCGTTAGGGTTGTCTTCTTTTACGACGCGGCGCATGAGTGAGTATCGAACTAACGTGCGCCCCGGCCGGCGTGCGGCCGAATTAACCCGACAAGTCGAGCCCGCCGCGTAATTGTAGCTTCATACCTAAAATGCCGAGTGCGCCTGGCCTGACCCTACGTCAATTTGAAATGTTATAGCCATTTTATACAACTGGCAAAGAATGACAGTTGTGATTCGAATGTACGGACAATTTATGTTGGTAGTCAATTTGTTTAACATTAATTTTCCCGAGCAATTTAGTTGTACAGCAACTTTTTTGTCTCTGTCGCTGTCTTCTTGCCGATATTTAGACGATGCGCACACGGCGACAGCAACTCTATTTTTTCGTAAAAGGCAGCATTCATCAACATAACATGGATTTTGAAGAGACGGGTGTGGTCTGGTCATTCAAATTGGTCGCTGTTACTTGGCTTTTTAGTATTTTAGGACACCAAAATAGGAATGATTTGAGGTTAAAAAAAAGAAGTACATTGAATAAATTAGTGTCGATTAATATTTTTAGAAAATCAAAATGGGAATTATTTGGGTTCGATTAAATATTTATGGCAAAAAGTATAGGTTAACTCACGACTTTTTCCGATGGGGGTAGGCAGAAACCACATAACGAATCATTCTTACATCTTTTGCTTGTCAAAACCTAGTACTCGAAACTTCAAAGGTTTCCACCTTTTATCTTCAGAAAAACCGAAATATAGCAAATAAAATGTGACTATCGACCAATAGAAATTGGTTTATTATTATAGACTGACGCACTAATGCCTGGTTTCTGAGGAATTCATAAACGGAATTTAAACTCTCAATGGTTATTGATTCGACAAAATTGAATTCCTTCTTTTCTTCTTGAACTTGAGAGGGCGCAGCGTGTTGTGCTCAAAGTACTTCTCTCGCTACCGTTTCAACATCCTACAGATTCTGTTTATGATAAGACCGATGTTCTGTCTGTCAGAAAGTTGTTTGTGTATCAATGTTTACGTAAATATCATAAAAACACAGTACCCTATCTAATACCTTCTGGCAAAAGAAGAGACGAATGCCCAATCCCTAGAGTAAAAAGCAAATTTGCCCAACATCATTATAACAATGTAGCACCTAGATTGTACAATAAACTTAATATAGCTCATAAAACCAAACAATTATCTAACTATCAGTTTAAAAATAAAATAAAATTATGGCTGAAACCATTAAATTACGACGAAATAGAAAATCTATTCCTAATTTTAAAATAAAAATAAAGCAGTAAAACACAAAACCCACTCTCACATTGCCACATACACACACGCACTCCCACACCCACAAACATGCACACACACACACACACACACACACACACACACACTATTATAAGTTATGATTGTAACACTAGCTCGACATATTTATCTGGAAGGAACAGCAATGCTATTCTGTACAAATCTCACCGTGAAAACTTAGGTGAAGTGAGCGTGGAGTGAGCTGTCAATAGTGTTAATACTTAACATCAGGTGGAATGACAACTCACTTCACCTAGGTTTTCACGGTGAGATTTGTACAGAATAGCACTGCTGATTCCCAACATACAGCTCACGCTAGTTTGGGAAACAGGGCTTGCACATGAAATGTAAATACTTGTTGTTGCAATAAAGATTTTGTATTTGTATTTTATTTGTATTTATTCTTTATGCTTGGTTTTTGTTGCCCAGATAAAACCTCGTTAGTAATTCACTCGACTTTCTTCCATTACGAAGTGTTACGAAACACGATATCGTACCAATAATCACTATCGAATGGACAAACTCCGTCACTCCCTTATTGGAGCAGTCACATTTAATTCGACAAAGTTCGGTTTTTAACCGAAAATAAACGATGGAACCTTCGAACGTTGTCGAAATGAAGTATGTATTTCTTTAAAATATCGCTTTGCATTATGATAAAATCCTCCAAGTCCTGTAAAAAAGAACTAAAGCTTCACTATTGATTCATCCCGTCCATGTTATTTAGATCAAATGCAGCCTGCTTAGTAATCGCACACAAAAGTATAGCACATACAGTCGTCCGAAGAAGCCCGAGCTGCATGCAAAGTTCGGCGAACTTCGTGTATGATGTGTATACTGTGGTAATAGGATCGAAGAAGGAAAAGCTCGACGGAGTACCTACTATGAGATAAACTGTCGTACGGTCTATCCAAATGGCCGGACGAATAGAGAAATAGAATTTTTTTATGGTCAATGCAATTTTGGGATAGTGTTGTTAATGGGTGGGTACACTAGGGTTGTCATATTTTCCCGAGACACCGTCGGGACATTTAAAGCGAAGGGAAAATTTTGTAGGTGAAATAAAGCAAAAAACAAAAAATATTTATTTGCTAAATATTCATTTATCATTCTTTTTTATATTTTTCCGATGATTTCACCTGGGACAATAATTGTGGGTCACCGTTAATTTATAAAATTCTTCATAACTCATGTTAAAATTAATTTAATTTTTAACCGACTTCAAAAAAGGAGGTTCTGTATTCGACCCGTATGTATGTTTGTTTGTCCGCGATTTTCTCAAAAACTAGTGAACTAATTTTGATGATTCTATCACTAACGTGATCTGCATACTTTCAGGAAGGTTTTAGTACACATACATTATGTATTTATTCTTATATACGAAGTTATATGCATAAATGTACTGTAGCTCCAGCATTTCTAAGCCGATTTTGATGATTCTTCTTTTCGTTCATCTTGGGCTTACTTATGTAATTGTTTAATAAACTAAAAATGGATAAATAAATTTACTTTAAAATAAAAACTTTTTTACAAAAAAATACAGCCATCTTCGAGTAATGGGGGAACATACATAAAAAAAAAAATAATAAAAAAAAAAAAAAGGTTCCGACGAATTGAGAACCTCCTCCTTTTTGAAGTCGGTTAAAAAGTAAAAACCGACTTCAAAAACCAAAAACGAATAAAATAACTTTTATAAAAAACTTAACAGCTTCTGAAGTCGGTGTCTACAATTCTTCAATGCACCTTAGCTTGACACCGACTTCAGAAGCTGTTAAGTTTTTTATAAAAGTTATTTTATTCGTTTTTGGTTTTTGAAGTCGGTTATTACTTTTTTTAAAGTAAATTTATACAATGAAGAATAGCTTCCACCGTGGCGACTCCCAAGCGATTCGGCACATAGCGTATGCAATTCCAAATCGCGTATTCGTCTTTCGGTGTGTTCCGTATAAGTCGGGATGTTGATGTATTTGTCGGGACATTTTATAGCTTGTCGGGACATCGGGACACCTCAGAATACTCTGTATTCTGAGCGGGACACCAATGTTAGTAACGGTGACATGTCCCGAACATTAACATTTTAACATTATTCGTCGAGCTCTTGTTACCGCCGGCGTACCAGCGGTATTAGAACCAAACGGCTTGATACGTGACGATGGGAAGAGACCAGATGGCATGACGTTGTTGCCTTGGAAGATGGGTAGGCCTCTGGTGTGGGACGCAACTTGTGTCGACACCCTTGCGCCATCTCATGTTCCAAGCACGACGTGCTGTGCTGGCGCCGCTGCTGCGGCTGCTGAGACCCTCAAGCGGCGCAAATACTGTAACCTTATAGGTAACTACAGTTTTGAGCCGTTTGGGGTCGAAACGCTCGGGTCATGGGGCCCGAGTGCGCGTCTACTTTTTAAGGAAATTTCTCGCCGACTGGTCGAGGCTTCACGTGACCAGAGGGCTGGCTCGTTCTTTGGCCAAAGAATTAGCATTGCCATTCAACGTGGCAATGCTGCCAGTCTTCTGGGCACGTTTCCGGATGACATCGATGCGGACGAGTACTTCGACGCCTAAGTGTCCTTTTGTTTTGTATTTATTTTTATAGTTAGTTAGTTAGTCATTTACGTTAAAAAATATTTCTATTGTTTGATAAGTTTATTGAATAAATATTATAATTAATTTTGCTGTAAAAATATGAACTTGAAGAAAATTATGAAACAATATTATTTTGGTGATTAGTGTGATGTCAGAATTAAAGAATATTTAAGTAGTTTTTATCATTATTAACGGTGCTATACAATTATTTTAATCATAAACAATTAATCGATTTATATGTATAAAACATGCGTCATTAATAGAATTGCATTTAATAATAATGTTATTACTTACAGCCATTAATTAAGGCAATTGCATTTTATTAACCTGACAGTGACTAATGATGCAATTCGATAAAATATCGATAATTTTTTGTACAAATAAAGATAAACTACAAAAGTGACAATTAATAAATAACTGGTTAGCTTAGGTTCGGGCCCGGGGGGCCTCGCACCGCCTAAATTGAAGTAAGATTAAAATAATACTGCTAAAAACTTTTTTACAAAAAAATACAACCGACTTCCAAAAACAACACTACAAAGTGAAAAATAACTTTAATTTCGGAAGTCGGTGTCTAGCTAAATGTATTTTCGTTTTTTGCCACCGACTTCCGAAATTAAAGTTATTTTCCACTTTGTAGTGTTGTTTTTGGAAGTCGGTTGTATTTTTTTGTAAAAAAGTTTTTATTTTTCACTTTTTAGTTGTAGTAGCTACCCCACACAAATTCTAATACCACTACCTGCAAAACAAACTAGAACATCATCCATATAAAAGTGGGGAAAAAATACGTATTATTGAAGCTAACTCAAAAACTACCAAAGCAAAGTTAATCAATTTTATATGGGACCAACTGTGATGTATACCCTCTCGAATAAAACAAAAAAAAATCCAAATCGGTCTAGCCATCGTCGAGTAATCGGGGAACGTACATAAAAAAAAATTTTAAAAAAAGGGTCCGACGAATTGAGAACCTCCTCCTTTTTGAAGTCGGTTAAAAACAGCTGGTTGTGGACTTGTGGACTTTATAAAGTAGTTCAATCCACGAGCTCGAAATAATGTAGTCGCGCATTTTATGAAAAACTTGCTTCGGAATTTTGACTTTATACAAATATATGTATAAGAACAAATTGCGAAATGCAAAGCCGCTTTATATTATATACTAATAACTAATCCTCCAATAAGTCTTAGTTAGCCATTTAATGCGAAAATCACGGTCAAAATGTAATATGCCTCTTAATTACAACTTAATTATAGGTAAATCAATTTAGTAATTAATTCTCACATTATAATTTTACATACGAACTTTTCTACCGAACTGTACCGCACCTCACTATGCAAAAAATCCTAAAAAATACGTCGTTCCTCTCCACTTGTTCGACACATGCCCACAGTCCACAGCTGGGCATCGGTATGTGCGCGCACAAGCACAGTTCGTGTGCGCACTGTGTCTGTGTGTGTGGTGTGACGTATGGGCCGACAACCCCTGCTGTGCTTGCCGTAGCGAGACTGATTAGGGTTGGCGCTAATATCTGTTCGATAATTTAATTTTTGTTTTGTTCCTCGATTTTTTGGTATTTCAAAATCTTGTGTTCGGGGAAGTTATTTGTTTCAAAAGAATTCTAAAAATATTCGCATTTATTTTCTCAAGATTAAAGATAGGGTTTTTTTACTATTATATGAAAACATTTCCCAATCCTCGCTAATATCATCTAATACCTAAATACGAAGTAAAACTGAGCTGATAATCGTAAAAGAAACCACAAAGTTTCGACAAATCAAAAGACAGAAAAATGCCCTTTTTAAAATAAACAACTTTCCATAATGCCGCCTTTTAAAAAATATGTTAAATAAGTAACTAATGAGAATCCAGATAGGATGAAATCGTTTAAAAATGACCTTTTAGAGACTGAAATTTAAAACTGAGTAAATTCAGGAAATTAGATTTTCAGCTAGATTAAGATCTTTCAAGGACTACTTTATTTAACATTCTTGAAGGCATATTGAATTAGAACGTAGCCAGAAAAAACAACCGGCCAAGTGCGCTTCAGGCGGGACCACGTATTATGAAGGGTTACATAGTTGAGATGAATTCATCTCAAGAACAAACATAGCATTGTAGTGGAAAAACATGTTCCGCCATAGGTTCCAACTGCAAATTTAAGTTTGTACGCACAATATTGAGTGTTTTCCTATGTTATTTTAAGACCACAGACTTCTTATAAATTTTCCTGTAATCTATTGTATAGAACAATATATATTGTATATGTATTGTATTGTATTGTGTAGTGTCTGTATTTTTTTTTTTCAAAATTTTAGGCTCAGCATTTTCGGAGATAAGGTGGGGGACTGGTTCATTTTCATCAATTTTCTTTAATAACTTTAAAACTTTATATTAAAATTATAAAAATAAATAAATAAATAAATCTGCATAACAAGCCCTTTCGTTATGTCAGACGGTACAGATTGCAAAACTTTTTTTTTTCTCACAAAAGTGAACCCCATATTCAAAATTCATTTCTTTACGTAACATGTCCGTGTAAAGGTTTATGTCACAGAAACTCATATGTTTAAGTATCGGTCCAGTAGAGATGTGACAGCCAGACAGACATACACAGGAGTGGTCACTATAAGGGGTCCGTTTTTTCATTCAAACGTACGGAACCCTAAAACGTATGTATGTATAGAATAGAATAGAATAGAATTGAGTTTTATTTTGCAAACATGGGTACATAATAATACTTAAGATTACATTTAGCTCAGCCACATTTTACCAATCGGCATGCAAACATTTGAAATTATTAAATAGTAGGTATATAGTAGGGTGTGTTCGTGTGTGTGTGTGTGTGTGTGTGTGTGTGTATGTGTGTGTGTGTGTGTGTGTGTGTGTAGTAGTGTGTAGTATTTGTAATTATTAATTAGTTATTAATAACGTCACACAAAGGTTCTTTTACAGAGAAGAATCATGCAATCAATGACCAGCACAATTACCCACTGCATTTTACGGATTTCGACTAAGTATTTTCTTTTCGTTACTATTCTTCATCGTTGAAAAATGCACTGCAAAGAAACAACTTCATGGGGCTTTTAATCATGACATTTTCTTCCATACCATACCATACCAATTACCATACTAAAATTTACCATAGTTAAATTATTGATCTAATTAAATATTAATTTAATTTCGGACAGCCCTACCAAACTAGCTCATCACACCCCTTGCATGTCATAGCCCCCTGCAGTGTTTGGCAAGTGTGCACACAAACACACACACACACACGCGCGCACACGGAATTGACAACCCATAAATTAAAAGAACCTGTTTCACGAGGGTAGTTCTATGTCACTTAGAACTTCGTATTTTATTTATAGTCTGTGCTTACACAAATAATACACAATAATCTTATTCGAAAACAAAACTTATTGCCACCAAATAAGGTTCTTATTGTCGGCAAAGGGGGTTTGGTAAGGATTAGATTATGAACTTCGTAATTTAAACCTTATGATTTATGACACAGAAATTAAAATCGTCTTATTGGAGGGGCTTACTACTTTACCTTACTTTTTTTTCAAGAAATATCAGAAAAGGTCGGATATAGAGTTCATTTGAAGTAGTTCTAAGAATAATGGCGACACGCTGAGATTTTTAGTAGCTGGAACTTGTCACTGGACAAAGTTATAACTTGATTCTTTGAATTAAAACCTCTTTTAAGAAGTGGGATACTTATTTCGGAAATCTCTTGTATCCGGTGAAGTAATAAAGACATGACTCTGCACGACTTCAAGTCACCGTTGTAGACTATAATATTATTGTGTGGTATTCTTTCACTGAAAGAAAACTGTCCTTAATTTTTTTTTTTCATGTGGTTCTTAGGAAATATTAGGCCGCCTTGGAGGTTAGAATTCGCAGCTGCCTAGATTTGTGCCCGATAAATGGCAATAGGCTCGCCCCCTTTAGCTTGGAACTTCAAAATATTTCGAGAAATTTGCGTGTATAGGTAAGTAGGTACAACTACGGTCGAAGTATCTTGCCGAGTCTGAACATAGGCTCTGCGAACTTTTGCGCATGTTCTCTCCCTCACACTCGCCTCATGTCACCATTTGGTTCCTAGAATATGTTACTGGCAGCCTTCTGCGCGAAGTTCAGACTCGCCAAGATACGTCGGTCTTATTTTTGTACCTATGTAACATAGGCAAAATACGCGCCTTGGACGTGGATTTGCGGACATCAGCATAATATACGATAGATTATAATTCAAGTACTAAGTATAACTCCCTCCTTCGGCTGCCATCAGATGGACTGCATCGCAGCTACCTCACGTAGTCGTTAAATTCAACTGCATGCGTGAGTCGACATTCGCACGGCCGTAAAAATATCGCGGTGATTTTATTTCGCGCACTGGGTTTTCAACGCTCTACTTAGCGCCGTGAGTTGAAAATCCAACAGTGTGTTTTATCGACGCACTAGAATGCACTTTTTTGTTGTAAGGTTGGATTATCAACGCTTGGCTCAACAACGAGAGTTAAAAATCCAGTGCGCGATAAAATCTCACCGCGTTATTTTTACGTCCGTGCGAACGTCGGTTTATACGTTCAACTTCGTACAGTCCTGCTATCAACTTCACGCGGTCGACTGCAGTCGTGTGGAGTCAATAATAACTGCATACAGTCATGATTTCAACTTCACGTGGTCGGCTACAGTCATGTAGTGTCGACACACGCTGTCCATGGCTAACCGCATACAGTTACTACAGTCAGTAACTGGATGCGGTACAGTGTGCGTCAACACTAAGTACAGGACTGTAGCCAGCCGCGTGATGAAGTTGATATCACGACTGTAAGAAGTCGAACGTTGAACTGCATGCAGTTGAATATAATCGACTACGCGCGGCTGCTGCGGTGCAGTCCGTCTGATGTCCGCCTTTCTTTGGGAAATGCTAGCAAGATTAAAAAAAAAAACATTATACGGTAAGTACTTAAAACCTCCTTCAAATGTTAGGAATTCTCGCCTCTTCCAATATTTCAAATAAATCTATCTTTTATTGCAAACCCCGCCAAAAGATTCACCGTTGAAGCTGGACTTGTGGCTGCGACGTGATTGAAAGATGCCCAGGCATATAATATGTATATCACTCGTCTCTCCGCAAAGTCATTGCTTACTATAGGATGCATATCCGGTATATATAATCCTTCGATATCCTATGGGCACGTCTTCCCTACCATTATTGCGCCTCCTGGTCTACTCCTTGATATGCAATGGTCTAGTGCTACTGTGAATCTTTGGGTTCATTCGAGTAATCGAGCCTAGTCAAACCACGCTGTGGTCGTGGCAGCTTTCATGGCATTCCTATTGTATTTTTTTATATTAATTTTTATAGTTCATTCTAGTTTATCTCGTTCCTGTCGGGCCGTCAATCCATTAGCAATCAATCAAATAGTTCCATAACGGTCCACTATGTCTCATAACTCTGCCATAAACGATCTTGAGGAAATATCGGGGTCGCGGGTAGTTCGAAAGAGATACCGTGGCCGTGGCCCTGGCACGGGCAACTGAAGGAACACGGGTGGGTTTTAGTCAGTAAAAGTCTGACACGCCCTCCCGCTCTGCCCGGAGCGGGAGAAGTCATTTGATGATTTCCCATCCACAAAAAAAAAAAAAAGAAAGGTGTTCTTGCTCAAGAAACCAAAGTTTAAGCCCAAACACGCACATGACATACGAAATACGAATCACGCCATCAAAAAAAAAAAAGGAAATATTGCTATAATCAATGCTATTACTGTGTAGTGCAACATCATTCGTTTTCCTGTAAGTTATGATAGCTCGACGAGTGACAACTTGTCGATCGAATTGAAAATAAGATGGTTTTTAGTGAAACTATACCAGGTAAATTCTATTCAATTCAGCATATTTTGTGGACAGTTTAAAAAATAAAAACATTTATTTCATAAACAAGAGGTATACAGTCTGTTACAAAGTAGGTTGACAACTTAGGATTAGTATACATCTGAGATAAGTAGGTAACAATATAAGTTTACGATCTGATGTCCTAGCTAGGTTACTTAGTAGCCTGTATTATGGACAATCAGTGCTCATTTCCCGAAAATAAGACGAAAGTATTGATTAGACTGTTACAGTATTATCAAAATTTTGAACAAATTAACAATAAAAAAAAAAATAATAATAAAAATTAACAAAAATCCAATACAAGAATGTGTGGTGCGCGCGCGCGTGTGTGTGTGTTTGTGTGTGTGTAATTATGAGTTACTTCATTGATGTAAGAAGGGCTTCGGTATCATCATAATTTTTGGTAGAAAGAAGTTCAGTAACCCGCTTTTTGCATGTGAGCTTACAACATGTTTGCAGTGAAATTATTGCGTTTATTCTATTATATAGAAATGGTCCTAGATAAAGAAAGAATCTTTTTGTAAAAGCAAAATATGGATGAGGTACAGTACATACCCTGTTTCTCCTTCTGGGTATTGTCGGCCGACATGCAGTTGGAGTGTTTGTGTGCTGTTGTAAAATTGTGCTGAGTATGAACATCTGGCGAACGGTAAGGACTTCGCATTTCTGATAGAGGTCAAAGGTAGGATAAAGTATTGGTCGAAAAGTGCCTACCTTCAGGACTTTAGGACAGGAGTTTTATTATTACTTATTAGATGGCTAAAACTCACCCAAAGGGCAATGGAGAGGCCTATGCTTGGGAGATTCCCTACGTGATCGAATCAGAAATTAAGAGATTCGGAGGAGAACCAATTTATCCGACATAGCCCGAAGAATAATTGCTTGGCAGTGGGCAGGGCACATTGCTCGCAGAACAGATGGCCGATGAGGCCGAAAGGTTTTGGAGTGGTGACCGCGTACCGTAAGACACACAAGGTAGACCGGTGACCTTATAAAAGCCGCAGGAATCCGCTGGATGCGGGAAGCACTGTATCAGTCGAAGTGGAGATGCTTCGCGAAGGCCTATTTCCAGAAGTGGACGCCTTTCGGCTAAAATGATGATAATGATGTGGACAGTTTCATCTCACCTAATACTTAGGTGACAAATAAATATATGCTTAAATAAAAGCGTGCCCGGCTCAGCACCGAAAGTTGAAAATCCAACGCACGCTGTTATTTAGGCATTCATTTAGGTGTAGCCTAGTGTTAGTTACAACGGTCATCAACATCTTATCCCTTAGGTACTAGGATTTCCGTAGACATATAGAAAGGTTTTGGGCCAGACTGCGTAAAACTCGATGCTCAATACAAAATACCACTTTAATTTCTATTCAGGATTCACCAATGAGGTGACGATAAAGGCTCCCGCAGACAGGAGCGTTAACGATGACTGTACTGTTTCGCTTGACGTTTATTATCTGAATATAGGTACAGGGTTAGTGTTCAATGACCAGCCAAATTTTCACGTGAATATGTACAACTTTCACTATGGGACCAACTCTGAAATCACGAAACAAAGTCAGCTGTTTCATACAAAAGTTCAACACCTACTCAACCAAAATGTATGAAACAGCAGATTTTTATTTCGTGATTTCAGATTTGGTCCAATAGTGAAAGTTATTCATTTTCGTTGGTACCATGTTCAGTCCTATTCTTTCTGTTAACATAGCATACTTGCAGTCATGGAGTCCAAACCTTCGTAGAAAGCTACATGGTTCTTTTGGCGCGTGGCCAAACTCGGATCTATAGCCGCCATCTTGTTTTTCAATACGATTTCACAAATGTTAACCAATAACGCCCCCCTGTCAATTTTACTCAAGCGCCAAAAGATCCTTTTACGAGTGTATACTGTACACTAAAGCCAACGAGACGAGACTTTCATGTTTTGGGATTAAAAACGTTAACTTAATTGCATATGGTTCAGTTTCCATTGCATCTAAAATTATTTTATGAACTTTATCGACAGTTTTTTCATTCAAAAATCAACTTAGATTTCTTGAGTTTTGTTTACAATTTTATTTATTTCTCTCGTATCGTTGGCCTGAGTCTTTCGTCAGCCACCCACAGGAAGTGATAGGGTGGTCTAATCTACCCGAAGCATGCCGCAAAGTACCGACAAACAGATCACGAAATATCGTGACTTCTGCCTCTGAGGGAGCTTGAACCTCGCCTGTTGACTTTCCCCACGAACTAGTATTGGAAAGAATGGATTAAATCGTTTTGTAACATTTGTCTAATTGTTGTTCGATATAAATTTTTGAGCCTATTTCATCAGAAATCAAGTCATCTTACAAGATGACTTGATTTCTTGCTTCTAAATATCAGGAGTTCCACGTTTTTCATATACAAATTTCTTATACCTTAACACCTGGAATAAATAGGTCTACCTACTGTTAGGAGTTTTCATTAAAGTGGAAATATTTCAAAAGTTACCCCGTTGCCGTTACGTGAATGTGAAGACGCAACTTTTAGTTAAGTAATTCATTATCTTGCATTTAAAACGCGCAAATATTTTTTAACCGACTTCAAAAAAGGAGGTTCTGTATTCGACCCATATGTATGTGTGTATGTTTGTTTGTCCGCGATTTTCTCAAAAACTCATAAACCGATTTTGATGATTCTTTCATTAACGTAATCTACATACTTTCAAGAAGGTTTAAGTATATAATACATTATGTAATTATTCTTATGTACGAAGTTATATACATAAATGTGCTGTATCTCCGGCATTTCTAAGCCGATTTTGATGATTCTTCTTTTCGTTCGTCTTCGGCTTATAGGTAATTGTATATTCAACTTAAAATGGAAAAATAAATTTACTTTAAAAAAAAGTAAAAACCGACTTCAAAAACCAAAAACGAATAAAATAACTTTCATAAAAAACTTATAAACAGCTTCTGAAGTCGATGTCTCCAATTCTTCAATGCACCTTAGCTTGGCACCGACTTCAAAAGCTGTTAAGTTTTTTTATTGAAAGTTATTTTATTACTTTTTGGTTTTTGAAGTCGGTTTTTACTTTTTTTTAAGTAAGTTTATGTAATATATAGATCCATATTATCATATCCAATGATAATCTGGATTTATTTAAAAAGCTACCAATTCTAATAATCTTCCTTGCACGAATCGAATACGCGATCCGTAACGCAGAATCTAGTAGGAAGGTCCTAATGATAAAATTAAATATCAAAAATTCAATAATCAGATTGTACAAGAACAGATCAAAATCAAAAGTCATTTAATCAAACTAACCGAGAATCATCACTTTTGTAAAGTCATTTACAAGAGACAGTCCCCAAACACCCGCCCCTCACCACTTCCTGTGCTTTAGCTGGGTAAAAGAAGTAGCGCAACAAACTCCCTAACAAATTGAAACACCTACTGCACCAATCCATCGTTTAAAACAAAAAAAACATACAATCTGTTTTTACTACCAACACAAACAAGAACAAAGTAAGCAACAAATTAATATACATCATGAATATTCACGTGGCTACGAGCGGCCATATATTAGCATATAATTGTGTTTGTCACAATTATTTCAAAACAATGACGGTAGGCTTAATAAAATTCTGAACAAACTTGGCTGTGGGGACAAATTGTTGCGTATGAAGTGATAACATTGTCTTTTGTTCTTGTACTTCTTGATTGTCATCCATGCATTCCGATTCTGGAGACAAAATCATCAGACAATTTCTGATACAACGGAATTTTAATAATAAAATTTTGATAGCTATAAGGAAGAAAATCGTATTTGTAAGAGTCTGAATTTATGTCTAAAAGTCAAGATGGTTGCGCATTGTTCCATGAGGTGTACTATATTTACACCTCTGTCTACACAATTGGGGAATGCAGGCTTGATGCGTGATGTTCTTTATGCAAGCAATTATTTGATCCACAATCTCAACTGATATAATTAAAATGTGCTTTATGCAGTTTACACTGACCATGTTTCTCTATACTTTCTAAACAACCATTTTAGAGTTCATGCATATCAAATGCCAATAACCAATACCCATCGAAATACAGTTCAGATAGGCCCCTAAAATTTAATGGGCCTGACTCATAATGACTCCCGCATCGGAATTCACGTATTCCGAAAAAATACCAAGTTTTACCAACACAAGGCTGTCTAGTTTGATTCATGTTAATTTTTTTGTTGCAACTAGAGCCCCACGAATACTTTTTTTTAAAGAAACACGTTAAAAGACTTCGTGTATCGTGCGATACAGATTTCACGAAGAAAAAACTGTTTTAAAAAAACGTCAAGGAAAAAAGAGTGGACGGCCCCGCCTGCCTCGTGTCGCGACTGACTGACGCAAACGGGAGAAATTTCACGAGATATCGACACTTTTAGATGGAAGATTGAATTCTAATGGTAACATTATATAAATAAATAAATAAACTATTTATTTCGGGCGACACAGGCCCATAGATAAATACCTTAACCTAAACATACATATTTGAATATAAACAAAACCTGCGTTAATAAATAAGGCAAGCACTAAGCACTAAACACTTGAATTTGCACTAGTTTGTGCTGTCCGCGGAAGCGACAGAAAAGCACGTCCTGCGGCCAAAAGTCTTCATCCATGATGAGGGGCAGTTAACAGTTCGGTACACGTACCACGAATGCCTTGAAGTTGACGTTGCAACGCGACACCAGTAACTGCACACAACAGCAACAATGCAAATGCAATGCAATGCAATAGTTGTTGTGCATTACAATAACAAAGGTAACAGTGATAGTGCTGAAGATTATAGAGCTTTAGAGGACTGGTAAGTATTGTATTCATGCTTAAGGGTAATACTTGAAGAGAGACAGGTATGTTATGGGTTGATAAAATAGTCCTCCAGACCGATTTTCTGGCCAGGCCAAGGCAGCCAATCTCAGCGGAGACCAGCTATCTACGCGGGATATATTATAGTGCACAAGCGTGTGCGCAGACACCGGTGCACTCACTCTTCCCTCACTCTCATAGTCCGATGGGACGGCAATCCGACACGACCGGAGAGAGATCAGGCGCAGGACAGATATCGCACCGCCAACTTCCAAACTGATGACTGATGGATTGATATAAGCCGATGGAGAACTAAGCATGATAGCCTTAAAGCTAGACGTTATTATCATCAGAATGGAAACATCTTCATAAGCAGCAACAGCATTATCAGCTTATAATGTCCCACTATCAGAACTCAGGCCTCTAATCAGCTACGTGGGTCCAGTACGGGTTGGTGTTGGTAGATATGGTCCATATTCTGTCTGTATTCTGAGAGTCCATGGTCCATCACAATAACTGCAAATAACAAAATTCATCCATATCATTTCGTTGGTCATATGAATATTAACGTGACTTATTAAGATTCTACGCATCAACGACCCTCTATAAAAGTATAATCAGCATAGTCATGCAAAATGCTAGTAGCCAAAATGAAATACAGTAGTTAAAGAAATTATACTTGATAGCATGTTTGGAATTTTTATAGGGGTTAATCGCTTCTGGCTCGAATATTTCATTGTCTAGACTGGCTATTGTACCTAAATCATTAACCTATACTAGTCTATGAGTTAATACTTGTTCTATTATGACTTTGGTAAAGGCTATTGTAGTCTATGAAGAAAATATGGGAATGTTAACAAAAGAGTTAACATTACAGCTACTTATTAGTCACAATATTAGAATATTCGTGACTAGTATCGGCTTGTTACCGTTTGTTATAAAACCATTAAGAATTTCAGTTAGTGTTTTTTTGTATATATCCAATATTACAACATCAAGTTCGCTTACAAACCAGCACCCTAATTGCGTAACACATTATCGATCGGAGTTGGTTTCATTTTGAAACAAATTGCTAACCCATTGCTTCTTATGTTCCAAAATTTTTTCTGCTCAACAACGTAAATGACGCAATGAATGTTGTTGAACTGTCAAAATGAAACCAACTCCGATTGATAATGTGTTACGCAATTAGGGTGCAGTACCTTCTAACAAGAGAAGGAAAGATTTGGTCTGCATTAAGCTTCAAACTAGACATGCTTTTGTAAACCGATTCTAGTTTACCCCATTTATTATAAAGCTCAAAAGGATACTTAATATTTATAGTGCCAGTTACAAACATTGTAGTCTGAAGGTAAAATAGGTATAGGTTTGGGTAAAATTGATTATACAGACACAGAAGAACTTCTAGAAGCACTAAGAATAAATACGTAGATATTAAATTGGTATTTTTTATTTGTATTTAGTACTATAAGTAGGATAGTATTATTTCAATAATTAAGTAACTATGGGCAAATAATCAGCTGATCGCTTAGTCTGGGGATGGCTTGAAACACAGGTTTTTGTTAACCTAGCTCAGGCAGATCGCCACAAGTTATTATGTCAGTACCAACGCACCTTTCATAGGTAATTAAAAACATTATGTAAATTAAATTAGCTTTTATATTTATAAGTCGTAGTCTCTTAAGAACTTTAAGTATTTATAAGTTTGTAAATGTATTACTTTATAAAAGGACCTAAATAAATTATTATTTATTTATATTTAAAAATTTTTTACTGTCGACTAAGGTCCATTTTTCGTTCGTCGTCTGTTCCTATGTACCCAAAAACCTATTGCTTCCGATTTCCAATTTCTCATAGTCATCCTCAGATGAATAAAAATCGTCATAGTGGAATTTTCTTCCTGTTCCTTTGTTTTGAGCTTCTTGTCATTTAAGTATTAGGTAGGTACTAGCTAAGCAAGTTCTATTCCTATTGTTACCAAGTCCAGAACCGCTATTTTCGAAATCCATAACTAAGTTTACATTAAAAATCCTACGTTTATACAGTAGAGGCTTTATCTCTCCGTCCCAATCTCGTGTACAGCACAGAATCCGGTATCGTTGCATGCCGTCGCACACGGGTTGCCGCTGTCGTGTCCCTCCACCACATTATCATCTACACCCCTGCTAACTAATTCTACTCTTTAACACTTCGAGATAAGGGTGAATAAAACTGAAGCGACAATTTTGTGCACCGTTGCTGTCCCGCCATTTTATCTCTTCTGCTGATACATCCAAAAAGCAGCTTTAGTATGTTGTGGTAAGGTTTGTATTGATCGTAATTGTAATTTTGTGGTTTAATGCCTTTGCATTTGCTCTATATTGCTTCAAAAATGGCCGTTAGTACGTCGTAATAGGGACGTAAACAACGGCACTGCTCTTTAGGCAGAATTAGTATCTGTAGATGTGTTATTCTTTATATCCAAAGGAATTTAACCTCTATGCAAATAGTGATAAGGTTTATATATTATAAAAGAGTCGGTTCGTTATGTGAATAGCCACTTACCTGAGTTTTTACTGAGACACCCGTGCATTGTCTATTGGAAACATTCTTATGCATGTCTCATGAGTTAGCGTGATGATAATTTCATATTAATATATTCAATCATTTACTAAATTATAGTTTATTTCGTCCTAAATATAGGGGTCACTCGATAAGGTAGTGTTTGGATCTGTATCTATGTTCGTCTCTTTCTCGCCTATGGGTTGTGACTAGGATACAAAATCAGGGGAGATAATAGCAGCATACATACACCTGTACGTTAATAGCATCTGTATTGCCATCACCGATCAGTAACCAAAGTCGGGTGTTGGCCATTGTCCTCCAAAATCATTCGTTGTCATTAGCTGTAGTACTTACCTACCAAGTTGTGGGTGCTGGAGTATATTACGTATTATTAAATCTATGGCATATACTTGTACAACCAATGATATTATTAGTAAAAAGAGGTAGATAATGTTATGCAAGCTCCGCAATTGATACGTCAAAATCTGGCTAACTAGCCACATTTTCGTCGTCTTGTCTCTTTTTTGCTGCTTACGACATGCCGTCCTACTTCCACATGTCATCCGACATTGTGCCGTTTTTGAACAGCGAATGTTGGGTAGCTAACCTATCTACGTATTTTTACCCGACTACGGCAAAGCCAAAAGGAAGGGTAATGATTTTAGCAGTCTATGTATGTATGTATATAAGCATGTATTTACGTGTGTTCCACCGTAGCGCCTAAATTACTGAACCGATTTTAATGAATGAGGTATCAATAGATTCGTAATAATGGTCCGGGTGACATAGGCTATACAAATTCTCTGTAAATTTAATATGGTGGACTTTACACGTAAATTTCTGACCACGAAAAAATTTTTATTGAGATAATAATTACATTTTGGTATCAAAAGAAAGGTCTTGACGAGCACATTACAAATATGCATATATGTCATATTGTTTAAGTAAATAAATATGTTTAATTTGTTAAAAATAAGTTTCATTGGTTACAGACCGACCGCGGTGAGCGTGATTTTTCAGTACCTAGTCGGGTTTTAGTTTTTGAACTTACTTTTTATTATTACTCTTTTGTATCATAAACAATCATTAATTTCAGTAACATCTTATTTTCTTTTACTCATTTGACAGCACCATTTGCATGATAGCTCTTACCTGACGAATTTGTGAATGGTAAACTATGGGCCTATTTCACGATGTCCGAGTTTCCACTGCTCATCGAATAAATTCAAAAATGGAACAGAATTTCTATGAAATTATCTGCCAATTTGTAGGAACATAATTGTAGGTGGTGAAACAGGCCATACTTCTTGTATCACATACATTTAATTGACTAATTTTGTAAATGATGAGTTGATGACAATATTGTAATATCTACATTTTTATTTTTAAATTATAATTAGTATTGTTAATTATTTGATGTTTATGTAATAACCTACCTATTTATATTTAAGGCAAAACATGACTGATATAATTTTATTGTAACATCTTGCATGCCACGAATGTGTGTGTGTATGTATATTCATGTTTTGGACAAATAAATGATCTTTATCCGCTATTAAGACTTTATCTTTATAATGTATTTATCTCTTTACCGTGACAAAATGATTTGCACGTCAGCGAGTTTGGTAGCTACCTATCTAGATTGTAGTATTGTTACTAATGGTTGGTTGCTAAAGGCTACCTGTCTATTTGAGCGAAGAACCAGACCTAGGAAAACATAATCAACAGAATTCCACAAAATTCACGGTTTAGTGGCCACTGGCCACTGGTGATACACCGCTACACAGCTCCGCACTACTACCGCGGTCATCCCCACTAACTCGCTCCGCTCAAATGGACAAGCAGCCTTAAGCACCCTAACATCTGGTGTTCAATCAATCTGCCTAGCCTTTTCCCAACTATGTTGGGGTCGACTTCCAGTCTAACCGGATACGGCTGAATATCAGTATTTTACATGGAGCGACTGCCTATCTGACCTCCACAACCCAGTAACTGGGTAATACGATACCCCTTGGTAAGACTGGTTGTCAGACTTTCGGACTTCTGGCGAACGACTGTCAAAGATCCACGAATGACAATCGGGACCTACGGCTTAACGTGATTTCCGAGGCATGGAGGAGTCTCAGTATGTAAACCGCGGCAAGCGTAGCTTAACCTGATGGATCGGCCCTTGTGGCTGTTATTACTTAGCCACGAGCTCCTCCTAACATATGGTGTTCACTTAGCAAAGAGCAAGTTCAAATGTATAACAAAACAGCAGTTTATCAAACATTAAAATTCTTACAAATAGTGCCAGGTGTGAGGAACTATTTCAATAAAATAAAGGCCACGTAGAACGCATCAAATACATACAAAAACTACGCACGATACACCTCATTAAATTATGCATGCGAAGCATTTTGTGATGTTTTAAGGTCATGTTCGTAGTAAAGTAACAGTACCTAACTGTTAGTTTACGGAATTTTGAATAAACCAATGTGACTTTTTCAATACCTAATTCATATGAATTTTCTGAGTTTACTTCGGACATTCTGACATTGGTGAACGAAAAACATGTCTGAAATCACCAACCCGTCTTGAGCAAGCGTGGTGATCAATCTTCGTACCTTCTCTGCATGAGAAGAGGCTTCCAGATGGCTCTGTATGAATGCAATACACAATGATGAAACAAGTTCTAGTGCAGTCCTTTGTGAAGGAGGTCGGCAGGGAGTTCTACATGTATTTCTGCCCCAAGCAGTGTTGCTAAGCACCATTTTGAAGGGCATGGGTAGTAGGCTCAGGCACATAAAACATTTCTACTTTGTCTTCTGGATAGCATTTGATGCCTATGGTATTGCAGATGACCACAGGCGGCGATGAACACTTACCATCATCTGCCTAGCTTTTTCCCAACTATGTAGGGGTCGACTTCCAGTCTAACCGGATGCAGGTGAATACCAGTATTTTACATGGAGCGACTGCCTTTTTTTTTTTTTTTTTTTGACGCTGAGAAATGCTTTATGCATCCCCGCTCGTGGGGGACGAGACAGGGTATGTGGGACTCCTGTCGGAATGACAGTATACCCACTAAAACTCAGCAGTGTTCCCACATCGCCGTGATGGGAGGGCCATGGGAAACCGGCTCAGCCTTTACGTCCACAACCCTCCCGGCGCATGCCCGCCTAGCTGGCGGGCCCCGCATGCCCCCCGGGATGGGGGGCTACGGGAATGACCGGGAACACCTGGCCATTCCCGTCCGACACTGGTGGGGGCCTGTGCAATACAGGCAAGGATGCCCCCACACCCGTTGCCTGCTGGCCCCCACCTGGGAGGAGTCGTCTGCTTCGACCCCTCCTCCGCCTTCGGAGCGGCGCCGCGTGAGGGTCGTCCTCCCGCGCGCGCTCCGCCGCCATTTCGGCCGCAGAGGATAGGGAGAGCGGCCGACGTCATACCGACACTCCTCTTCCCCTGCGGCCCCACCGCGTCCGCCATCAAACGGTGGCGGCCCCGTCAAGGCCGCGGAAGGTAGGGAGAGCGGCGCACCGCAATACCGGCACTCCTCTCCCGCCGCGGCCTCCAATCCTCAGCCGCGATGCCTCCCATAAGACACCGCGGCCCGCCTCAGTTGCGGTGTCGCCCATACGGCCACCGCAACCTACCCGCTGGCCGCTACGTCGTCGGCTTATCGGCAAAAGCCCTGACGAGCGGCCCCCGCATGGGTTCCTCTTCGCTTCACCGTGAGTGACCAAGCCACGGCTACTGAGCCCCCCCGCCTCGACAATGCGGGAACCCTCCGGGGGGGGGGAACCCTCCGGGGGGGGTGGAGCGACTGCCTACTTAACCTCCACAACCCAGTTACTGTGTAATACGATACGCCTTGGTAAGATTGGCTGTCAGACTTTCGGGCTTCTGACGACCCGTAACGACTGTCACAGATCCACGAATGACAGCCGAGAGCCCGGGACCAACGGCTTAACGTGCTTTCCAAGGCACGACGGTGTCTTGGTCACCAATCCACGGACCAATCGCGGCAAGTGTAGCTTAACCTGATCGATCGACCCGTGCGGCTGTTATTACTTAGCCACGAGCTGTTATCACTTACTATCAGATGAAAATGGGACTTGTTTGTCACGCAATACCACAAGAAGCTACTTCAAGGTACTTGTAGTATAACATAGCATCACGCCTGCAATCCCCGAAGGGTTAGATAGAGGTGTAGGTACCTAAAGTACACCCAAATGTCCCTATACTCCATTTACAATAACATTAGACATCTGAACAAACCTTTTTTACAGTCCGTTCAACCGATTTTGACTTCTATTCCGTAGGCTTAAGGATGGCATTAAATGCAAAAAAGTGGTTACAATACCGACTGTTTACTGCAGCTGCCATTTGTCATACCGCCAACGCAATAGAAGTCAAAATCGGTTGAATGGACTGTAAAAAAGGTTTGTTTAAATGTCTAATCTTATTGAAAATGTAGTAATAGTTATGTTTAAGTCCTATGTAATTGGGGGCGAGCCTATTAATGCCATCAGCCGGGCACAAATCCAGACTCCGGGCTGCTACTGAGAAATTCCAGATGGAAAAACCGGATAACACTTTGCCCGTCCTGGGAGTCGAACCTAGGATCTCATGCTCAGCAGGAGCACTTGTAACCACTAGACCAACGAGGCAGTCTCATACTGTAAGGTGATCATCTATCTATCTATATAAATAAAAAGTAAAGCCCTGATAGACTGACTCATCAACGCCCAGCCCAAACCTTTGGACCGAGAAAGCTGAAATTTTGCACAGAAGTTCCCTTTATAAGGTAGACAAGGAATAAGGAAGTATACTCGTACAACATAACTTACCTACTTACTTGAAAATATTTCTTATAACAACCATGTTTCCTGAGCCTCTTCTAGAACGTCTGACCGGGGTAGTGTTTACAACTTAAGGGTTAATATCCTCATTTGGATCGACACACTGTTCATCCGATCGGATTCCGTCTTCCATCACTTCGCAAGCCTCTAGCCAATCCTCATCATCCGAACCCCTCTGTTCCCTCACATTATCAGCACTTATTACTACGATACTCCTATCACGCTCAGCCGTGACCTGCGCCTATACTCCTTTGCCTAGCCCTTCGGGGAATACAATCGTTATTTTTATCATATTTTTCCTACTGTCAAAAGTTACCCAATTACAACGTTGCTCTCATTTTCCTTATACATACACTCCAACCAAATATGACCACAACTAGTCTCCTAACTGTCGTATTTCCACGACACACTTACTATTGATACTAGTGAGTATGAAGTATGAATACTAATTCCCAACGATTGTATCGAAAGCGGTGGCAACCTAGCGTGCACAATGTCATGCCTGATTACCAGCTGTCAGGTTATTGGCACCGATTATGTGTAAAGAGTTATGTGTTTGGTAATATTGTTAGTGGTAGAATTAGCTGGATGGTATTGGAGTTCATAGTTCAAAGTTAATTGAGAGGAGCTCGTGGCTAAGTAAATAACAGCCGCACGCGTTGATCCATCAGGTTAAGCTACGCTTGCCGGCGTTGGTCAGGGACGGGTGACCATCTTTACATATCGAGTTTCCTCCGTGCCTCGGAAAGCACGTTAAGCCGTTGGTCCCGGCTGTCATTCGTGGATGTTTGACAGTCGTTACGGGTCGTCAGAAGCCCGAAAGGCTGACAACCAGTCTTACCAAGGGGTATCGTATTACCCAGTTACTGGGTTGTGGAGGTCAGATAGGCAGTCGCTCCATGTAAAATACTGGTATTCAGCTGCATCCGGTTAGATTGGAAGCCGACCCCAACATAGTTGGGAAAAGGCTAGGCAGATTGATTGAGTTCAAAGTTAATTGAGAACAGCCAACGTTGTTGTTGTATGTGTGCTCCTTGGATTCAGTTATGCATCCATATTTCACGTACCAAGAGACCAAAAAAAGGAATTTTTTAGAGAATATTAAAATGAAACCGATTTTCATTTTTAGGGTTCCGTACACAAAGTAAAACGGGACCCTATTACTAAGACTCCGCTGTCCGTCCGCCTGTCTGTCCGTCTGTCACCAGCACCCTAATTGCGTAACACATTACCAATCGGAGTTGGTTTCATTTTAAAACAAATTGCTAATCCTCCATAATTGCTCCATATGTTCGAAAAATTTGTCTGCTCGACAAAGTAAAAGACGCAGTGAATGTTGTTGAACTGTCAAAATGAAACCAACTCCGATTTATAATGTGTTACGCAATTAGGGTGCTGGCTGTATCTCACGAACCGTGATAGTTAAGCCGCTATAACAAAAAATACTAAAAAATAGAGTAAAATGAATATTTAAGGGGGCTCCCATACAACAAACGTGATTTTTTTGCTCATTCTTGCTTGATACTGATAACGGCAACAGGTAGACGCTTCAAATATTCACAGAATATTTAGTTAAATATTGAATTTAAAAATAAATAATTAAATTAAAATAAAACAAATATTTCTATTAGCTCCCACACAAAAAACGTGATTTTTTGGCGTTTTTATAGATAATGGTACGGAACCCTTCGTGCGCGAGTCCGACTCGCACTTGGCCGGTTTTTTAGACTTGTGATACATAATATTATATTTGATTATACTTAACTTATCAATATTTTTAACATCATCAACATTTCAGGCCGTAAGGACGCTTAGCAGTAGCTAAGCTTAATATTGACCTTCTTATTCTATATATATCTTATTGAGAATAGAATTTAATTTTTTATTTCTCTACTATAAACATATCTTAAATAAAATATACAAGTACACTAAATTAAACACACTAACACTAACACCAAATTATTTAAACTATGTAAAAGTATATATTAATAAAAAAAAGGGGAAGAGCACATATGGCCTCAAAAAATTCATCCGCATCGCTGTCAGTGGGAAAAGTGCCCAAATAGAATTGATTGATATGTGGTGGATGTAATGTTAGCCGACATCAAAAGCCATTAACCCTTATACTCCAGAAAACCTACCAAAGGGCCAACCTACCCAGTAACTGGGTTGTGGAGGTCAGACAGGTAGTCGCTCCTCCGCTCGATAGTCCTCCTCCGCTCGATGATAGTCCTCCTCCGCTTAATAGTAGTCGATAATCGAAAGGGGCAAGATCCAAGGGGCGAGCGGAGCCCACACCTAAAATACTGGTATTCAGCTTCATTCGGTTAGATTAGAAGCCGACCCCTGGGAAAAGGCTAGGTAGATTGATTGAACTTGTAAGCATATGTCCAGAATCACCAAAACTACATCAGCGAAACACCTCAAAAATCCAAAATATGATAAAAACGCACATAAAATCTACATATTGTATAAAAAGGGATAACTTTGGGATTTTTTCTATTCAGCAAAGTAATATAAACATAACATAAAAATAACAAAATTATATCCTAACATAACTAAAACTAAAAAAACTAAAATATGGCGTTGAAAAATTCTTCCGCATCGCTGTCGAATGGTAAAGTACCCAAAAGACTGGCGGCATTGCCACGTTGTATGGCAATGCTAAGGCTCTGGCTAAGGTAAAAGCCAGCGCTTGGGTCACGGGAACTGTCAACTATATTATATTATATTGTTTTAGTAGTCACAAATCACAATAGAACAAATGCGTGCCCTGTATCATATTACGAAGCAGAGTGCTCTCAATTAGGTTAATGTTAGAATGTACGAGATGGTTCACACCTGTGCCTTCATACTATTTATAATGAACACTCTACGAATATATTATATTTAAAATGTGTGAAATACTAGCAACGTCCCACTTCACCTGTACGAAGACTTTTTTAAGAACCTGGGAGAGAAAGTAGTATTCCCGGGTCTAATGAAATACAGGGTGAAATTTGAATGGTTGTTTTCCTCTTAAAGGGTCATTGTACTCATCATTATGAACAACTTTTACTATGGGACCTCAGTACCTACATTTATCTACATCAAACTCGTCAAAATGTAGGGAGCAACAGATTTTTTTTTCGCGATTTCAGGTTTAAAAGTTGTTCATAATGATGAGTACAATGACCCTATAAGAAGAAAACAACTATTAAAATTTCACCTTGGTAAGGTAATACCACTTTTCAAATCCGGGGACAGTTTAGAGACACCAATAATTATAGACCCATATTCGTGTTGCCGGTTTTGAGCAAGGTATTTGAAAAGGTAATGCTTAATCAAATACTCAATCATTTTAACAACAACAAATCTTGGAGTTTAAAGTTAGTTATCTTTCCGCTGAATACGAGTATGAGTAAAATAATCTTGAAGACTTATGACCTGAATACATTTCTCCAGAACACATGCCACTGGACTACTGTTTAATAGCTGGTCGATTTTCTTTGCATAATTTGAGGAGCTCGTGGCCAGGTGCACGGCTTGATCCATCAGGTTAAGCTACGCTTGCCTTGGATAGTCAGTGGATGAGTGACCATCTTTACATATCGAGACTCCTCCGTGCCTCGGAAAGCACGTTAAGCCGTTGGTCCCGGCTGTCATTCGTGGATCTTTGACAGTCGTTAAGGGTCGTCAGAAGCCCGAAAGTCTGATAACCAGTCTTACCAAGGGGTATCGTATTACCCAGTTACTGGGTTGTGGAGGTCAGAGTCGCTCCATGTAAAATACTGGTATTCAGCTGCATGCGGTTAGACTGGCAGCCGACCCCAACATAGTGGGGAAAAGGCTAGGCAGATTAATTGTACCGCTATTATTTATACCTCCGAATCCCATCCGCAACCGCATTAATCAATGCGGAGCTCATGTGGATGCAGATGTGGGTGGAAAAGGATTTCACTATAAGTAAAATCATAATAAACAAAATAGAAATTATAATAATTTAAATCATCACTAAAGCTTTAAATCGTCACATGTTTTTTAATGATTATAATTTAGTCATTATTCTATTATAATTGCCGCGAATGGAATTATGATCAACACAACGAAACAGCGCTGCAATTTGCAAAAAACGTAAGAAATTTTAAATTTCTCCTTGCCGCCTTGACGGATCCCTTAAAAAACTTGAGATCCGCATCCACGGAAGTGAGCCACCAAAAATCCGCATTCGTGGATGTTAAAAATTTGCATCCGCAACATCCCTGGTATAATTATCAGTACGTCGATTCTGTAAAATTCGAACAACAACTCGCATCTCGCATCGCTATTCACTCTCAGTCGTAAAATAGATGCTTTTTATTTGACACTTTGAATTGGGTTCGAGTGCGAAGTGAGCGTTGAAGTGACCTTACTGAATGCCACTTCTTACGTCATCTCATACTTTATCTTTGAAAATCTTACGGTACCAAAATTGACCATAAGATCCCTTATCGTCCCTTATCGTCCCTTGCGAGCGTGAACTAAATAGTTCAACTCGCTAACACGCTCGCAAGGGTAGCGCTAGTGTAAATTCGAATTATCAACCGAGTTTTTAGAATGCCAATCAAGAAACTAATAGCGGATTCAGATTCGAAGTTTAGAATGAGGTCTTACAGAACACACAGCTGGTCTTACCTATACAAGCTTAAATTTAAGTCGTTCTGGACCTCTTAAGGGGTCATTGTACTCATCATTATGAACAACTTTTACTATGGTACCAAACCTGAAATCACGAAAAAAAAATCAGCTGTTCCCTACATTTTGACGAGTTATGCGAACATAAATGTACTGAACAGCTGATTTTATTTTCGCGATTTCAGGTTTGGTCCCATAGTAAAAGTTGTTCATAATTATGAGTACAATGACCCCTTAAGAGATTCAGAACGACTTAAATTTAACCTTGTATACAATATCGCCATTCACTTTAGTTCTTCGTCTTTTCGAGTCGATGTTAAAACATTTCAGTTTCTAAAGTACACTTGGGCTCTTGGGCTAGACTTTAGTAGGTAATGTTAGGTATACTGGGAGTCCCCCCTTCCGCCTTTATTAACACAACCAAGCACCTCGCATTTGTGAAGGCTTATTTGTATTTGTGTGGTCTTGGGTTTATAAGAGACTTACTTTAAAGGTAATTGTTCACTCGTCCTTTTCATAAAATATATTTTCTATGTAGAAGAACTCTTCCGCCGAGAGGGGATGCCTTATGAAGCCTTAAAAGGACACACACACCTACCCCCCTACACACACATACCCACTCACCCCACACTCATTCAAAATTGTAAATGAGAATATTATAAATATTTTATTTTACAACTAAAAAGTGAAAAATAAAAACTTTTTTACAAAAAAATACAACCGACTTCCAAAAACAACACTACAAAGTGAAAAATAACTAATTTCGGAAGTCAGTGTCTAGTTAAATGTATTTTCGTTTTTTGCCACCAACTTCCGAAATTAAAGTTATTTTTCACTTTGTAGTGTTGTTTTTGGAAGTCGGTTGTATTTTTTTGTAAAAGAGTTTTTATTTTTCACTTTTTAGTTGTGTACCTACCCCACACAAATTCTAATACCACTACCTGCAAAACAAACTAGAACATCATCCATATAAAAGTGTGGAAAAAATACGTATTATTGAAGCTAACTCAAAAACTACAAAAGCAAAGTTAATCAATTTTATATGGGACCAACTGTGATGTATACCCTCTCCAAAAAAAAATCAAATCGGTCCAGCCATCTTCGAGTAATCGTTCCGATGAATTGAGAACCTCCTCCTTTTTGAAGTCGGTTAATGAGCAGCTTACAGATGTTGAGTGATATCTTCAAAACCGCAAGCCAAGTCTACTTGTAAACTGTTTTTAGAAGAGCGAAGTACGACCACGATCTGCTCAGGATCTGAAAAGAAGCAAAGTCTAATGATGGTCTAAAGTATCATTTATTTCGGAGAAGATGTTTTCTTGCATAGGTCACCCATCCCCCTCACACGAGCGCGGTGTGAATCTCATTTTACCTAAAATTGTACGTGGTATGAGTTCTATACCAAGAAATTTTTTTTTATTATTACTTAATAGTGATAGAACAACGTTAATAATAAAAAAATATTTTCTTGGTATAGAACTCATACCACGTACAATATTAGGTAAAATGACTCACGGGCCCGTTTCACACCGCGCTCGTGTGAGGGGATGTAAAAAAATAATAAAACAACGAGCGAGCATTGTGATGTGTAACATCTGAGTACCAACCTCTCGGAAAATGGGTTGGTTCCATCTGACGGCCAACTCTAGCACCGCACGCTCATTGGTCAATCAAATAGCGCGGGCTTCCCCGCTTCCTGTTACAAACTTCCGTCCTTTTTCACGAATTCACTCCCACAGTTTGCAGGAAAGCGAGAGGAAAGATGTTACTCATCACAAACAATAAAATTTACAAATGCTCATAATGATCATCCTGATGTCACGGTCGCGTACCAATAACTTAGTTCAACGACAGTATCGTTCTGGAAAGAAAACGATAAACTTGTAACGTTAATATAATTTTCTAACAAGATTGAAAAACAACAGAACTGAGCAGGACATCATATAAAACAGGCAATAATAAACAGGCATAACATGTTTGTGACGCAGAAAATACAGAAGTCACACAAAGATAGAGCAATACCAGTGGCGTAACTACAAGGTGGCAAGTCAGCAAAATGCCACGGGCCTCCAGCCGGAAGGGGCCCCTGGTAAGAGGAGAATCCCAACTCCCAACATTTATTAAAAATTACTATTATTGTTGGTTCAGCTTCTTTACACTGGGGCATCCGATGAATTTGCCACGGGCCTCGAACGGTATAGTTACGCCACTGAGCAAAACAAAAGAAAATCGAGTGCAATTAATCTGCAACTGAGGATAAATTTTTCCAACGGTCAGAACTAACCCATGCTCAAGAGCTGCTTAGTGTCATTGATCTGATCCAGCCTGTCCCTTGCTGTCCTCGTCCAGCGACGCTCTAAGCCGAGGTGCGTAGTTACCCCACAGGATGCCCTTATCGTATAGTTGCTTAGTTTTTTGCCCTGGCTGGAGGCCTAAGCTTTGCCGTACACGGGCCACACGCTACGGCCACAAAACGCCGCCACCGAGCTGTGGATTACAGTTTTCGTACATTTTTTTTATATGAACTCGCCGCACACCGATAACGCCAGCGGTCGCTACATGCCACGGTAGGCCGCTTCTCGCCATTCTTCTCGTGTGGCCGCCACTGACCACTAAACTAAACGTTAGTGTGGCGGCATTTACATCACCACATGTGCAACTACGCATCACACTGACGTCACGCAAAATCCTGCATCGCGCAATCAGAGTTTACCGCGCGACTGGCATATAAACAACATCCCGACATCAACCGTCGGGCAGTTGCCCACCAGACACACACCCGTCTGGTCGGAGGATCCTCCTCCCTTTTCTATGGAGGATGAGTAAACTTTACACCCTGTTCCTCATGCCTCTATACTAGCAATGGACAGGTCAGCATTTTAGGTGTTGAAGCAACAAGTACGCGGCGGGTTCGACTTGCCGGGCTAATTCAGTGTGGTCTACCGCGCGCAAGTTAGTTCGATACTCACTCACGCGCTGCGTCGTAAAAGAAGACAACCCTAACGAGTTAGCAGGTTTATGAATTCATAAACCTGCTAACTCGTTAGGGTTGTCTACGCGATAGAAAGAGATGCAACTTCTAGGTGAATATAACTGTAGGTAATGAACGCTTTGAGACCTGAATTGCACTTTATTGTGCCGTAGCAAGAGTCGCTATTTATTTAAATGATTTTGCGGATTGAATCTTCTGTACTTGTACTTGTGTGTATGTATTCCGTGCAATGGGTTAAAAAAGTAGCAGTTACCGACCACTTGTGTCGACCACCGACCACAAGTGTCTGTCGTGAACTTAGTACCCGCTTCCAGCTATAGATGGCGGCGTATTGTGACGATTTTGATTTGCTTCCGTCTGTCGACTGTTTTATTTGAACAAGGATTCAACGCTTACCTACTGTAAGTCTCTAATCAAGAGTTCCTTCAAGTGGTCCTTTTGTACGATCCTCTGCGTTATCAACGCTGCAGTGTCATGGATTGTTACAAGTAGTTGCTAAATATAACTCGCTCACCGTAGTGAATGCCCCCAGGTTGAGGACCGCAAACTTCCACGCTGTCAGTCGGCATGCCTTTTGAGATCTACAATCATGGAACATGGTTAGTTTTACAGATAAGGGTTGAAGGGCGTTCAAGTACTTTTCAACTTAAAAATTATGGACATCATCATTTGCCTAGGCTTTTCCCAACTATGTTGGGATTGGCTTCCAGTCTAACCGGATGCAGCTGAATACATGGCGTGACTCCACAATCCATCAGTTACTGAGTAATACGATACCCCTTTATAAGACTGATTGTCAGACTTTCGGGCTTCTGACGACCCGTAACGACTGTCAAAGATCTACGAATGACAGTCGGGACCAACGGCTTAACGTGCTTTCCGAGGCACGGAGGGGTCTTGGTTTTGGACATAAGGACCAAAAATTTGTATTTGTATTGAATCCTATAAACTGATTTTACATCTCTCTAATGAATAAATCTAGTTTTGGCGTAAAGAGGGCTGTCGTATTTTGTCACCTCTCTCGCTCACAAGGGACCAAATTTTTAAGAATGTTGAATGAAAATATGCTTCTTTGAAAAATGTAATCAATTGGTGAACTAATAAATAATATTCATTTAATAGGTAATTATTAAAAACAGATTTCTATTGTGTTATCTAATAAACTCAGCACAATAAGTACCTACTAAGATCTAAAAAATAAAAAAACTTTATTCAGTTCAGAAAAAAAAGAAACACGACACAATAAATACAAATTCTCTGGGCCCCACACTAGGATTCCCTGTGTCGTGGGGTCCAGTCCCTTTCCAACTAAAGTACATATTTCCATTAATTAAATTAAATTTAATCTGTTTTTGAAGTAAGGTGTTCTAGTTTGTAAAAGTTTTAAGAGCTAACATGTTGTATTAAGCATTATTTAGGACCTCAATACGTTTTAGTCCTGAATTTATCGGTTGTATGTAGGGATCGTAGCAGGTGGCGTTCTGTAGTGTCTGCCTACGCTCATGGGAAGAAGGCGTGAGTTTATACAAGGTGTCTCAAACGTAGTGGTCCAAAGGCAAATTAGGTAATGTGGAGGTGGCCACATATCATTTAAGCTAAGCTATGTGCAAGAACTCGGCAGGACATTTTTTTTAATCTGGGCTTAGAAAGTTTCTCTACAGTTTAATAAAGAGTTAAAAAAGACAAGTAAAAATCAAATCTAAAGCGTTGCAGAGCCAAACTGAACGTAAATAATGTTGTACAGACGCCAGCAGGTCAAGCCACCCGAAATTGTCAAATTTTCCCAATCAACCTTGAACCTAATCCTTTACCGATATAGATGAAAATCTATTAAAGAAATTTGACAGATTATAGTAGCTTGATGTGCGGGCGTCTGTACCTACACTATTCATAATAATTCATAATTCTTTATTGATTGGTTACATAAACTTGTCTGAAGCCTCTGATTCCTGAACTAGGTGTACCTGTATGTCAGGAGTCAGCGCACTCTCCCATTTTATTTGGCTTATAAACTAATGTCAACGTAGGAATAGACAAAACAGATGTGCTACAAAATACAATTTTAAAAGAAGCTACAACAAAATAAAATAAAATAAATAACAACAAAAAATTGAAAAAACATGGAAAATATGGAAAAACATTCTTAAATTATTATATCGTGCTGTGTGTGTTTGTGTACTATCAAGGCATCTTTCAGCTAGATTTGAACTCGTTACGTCGAAAATTTTGTGGATAATATCCCAACTGAGGCTCTTGTGAGGAGTCTTCTGGAGTATAATGCGACCGTCTGGAGCCCTAGTCAAATCAAAACAAAAATATGCTCGAACGGATACAGAACAAATTCATTCGATTTATTTAATTAAAGCTGTATGGGATATACCCGGGATACCCGTTACTGTATCCTACCTTGTTCTGTCTAGGCATGGTGGGCTACTACAAATTAGAAATCAGGCGGGAAGTGGCACTGTGGCAACGTATCTTTTCAACGTTTTAAGGGGTAGTATAAAAAACTCGGGTATACTATCAGAAATAGGGTTTAATTTACCGGATATTACGTGGCGCGGCAGCGCAAGCCGCAGCTGCTGGTGGTACCGCGTGCGCGCACCAACTTTCTGGGGCGCGCACCGCTGACTCGCGCGCTGCGCACTCTCAATACGGTGGCGGAGGCCATCGACATATTCACCTGTGCACTGGGTGAGTTCACAAGGGCCACGTACTGTGTATGTGTAGCATGTAAGGTATAGATACCTAGTTAAGTAAAATTTATTTTAAGTTACTTTGTCGCATTAGATTTATTGATATCTGTAATGGCAAAGGAAACGTGTGTGATAAATAAATAAATAAAAACTTTTAAATAATTAAATAATAGGTGGCAACTTCCGCTTTGCCCCATTTGCCTTTGGACCACTTCGTTCGAAACACCTTAGGTTCCTTTAAACCCTGCAGCCAGAAATAGGAGTCCGTCGACCTGCTGAGGAAAACCCTAACTCTAGACGGTCGACGTCAGGGGCACCCCGAGGTTCGGTTTGGTTAGGTTCCTATTATGTGTATGCATTACCGGGCGAAGCGTGGATTGCTATTGGTTTTGACCTAACCGCTCACACGAACGTGGTGTGAATCGGGTCCGTGGATTATTTTATATAATATTGTACGTGGTATGAGTTCTATACCAAGAAAATATTTTTTTATTATTAACGTTGTTCCATCACTATTAAGTACTAATATCGAATTCTATGCATTTAATTTGATGCGTTATCTATTTCCGAACGACTAGTTTTTTAAGCGGGCGTACCTGCCGTGTGAGCGGCTAACAGTTAAAAACCTAACAGTTTTTTTTAATGTGGTTTGATACTATGTTACGTACCTCATCATTACAAGTAATAAGGTCCTTTTGGAGTCTTCATCAGCCTCGTACCATGGGCAATTGTAGACAAAGTCTTTTATTTCCACGCTCTGTAATATGCACAACAGATGAACCAGACAATACAAATGTGTAAGGCCTCTGCCTCGAATTTTGCGGGCAGCGGGGCGGCAGCGGCGGCGGAGCGGGAGCGGCAGGATTTTATGCGTAAAAACAAATGGACCGGACCTCCAAAACAGCGGGGCGGGACAATGCGAGACGCGCCGCCGCCGCCGCCGCCCCGCTGCCCGCGAAATTCGAGGCAGAGGCCTAAGCAGCACACTATAGTCGGAGTTAGTTTACATAAATAATTAATCAGTCATTGCTTTATTTTAAAAAAAAATTACCTATTGTGGTATAGTAATTTTTATTCTAGGTGCATCGTCTTCTTAAAATTATAATGATTTATTAACGTAAGTATACAAAATATTGTAAAACAGTTTTAACAGAATAACGGTGGAGTTTCTTGCCTACTAGAATCAATATTTTTTTTTTGTTTTTGTAAATTTTGACGTTCAAAAGTGCCTTTTATGTGCATATTTGAAATAAATGATTTGACTTTGACTTTAGATTTCTGTGTTGTTATGGGGTAAAATAAGGGATAGTTGCCCTAGGAGGATACACGCCCCATAATTCAAATTGTTACTTTGTAAACTATCATCAGTATCCTCGCAGTTAATTCATCCCTTAAAGCGGTTGAAATAAGTTTTTTTCCGATGGGATTCCATCAGGCTTGTTATTGTATTATCTTACCGATTTCATCAATAAATCCCCGAAGTAACACACCATTGATATTTGCGATAGACTCATCAACAGGAAGGTGATGAATGCGACGATAATGTTGGTTTGATCGGCCACCTGAATCAACATGAAATAATTAAACAACATTTTCTTAGAAAATATTCTTCCATAGTACAATTTGAATTTTTTTCTAAATAGATGATATAGTTATGACCGAAATTGATTTCGTCCTTAGTTTGAAGATCCTTACTAACATCTTACAAGATTATTTTATCAACATCTTTTTCTGGATATCATGCGAATGCGTGTCGCGTCCCTGATGCGGCGACGGGTGCGGGGCAGCGACAACTGCCTCTCGGTGACTGTGGTGGATAGGGTTTCTGCCTATACTAATACCACAGTCTATACATCATACAGTCGTCCGACGAAGCCCGAACTGCATACGAAGTTCTGCGAACTACGTCAGCAGCTCGGGCTCTCGTTGGACGACTGTATGATGACATAGACTGTGGTAATACTCAGGCACAGAGGCACTGGACCAGTACACAAATATTGCCTTCAAATCGTGGCTTGAAATAATGTTGTTTCTTTATTGGTGTTGTATTGTCAATGATTTTGACATTATTAATAGTGATTTTGACATTATTATTAATGATTTTTACATTACTATTAATTATTTTGACATTATCAGTAGGTAATCATTACCAAAATTTGCCAAATGTATGTACTATAGTGTGCCCGCAAGTGCTAGTCACTGCATGAGGTATATGAGCGGTGAGACGGGGGAGGTAGAAAAGGCCAAGCTAACTCAGTCCGCCAATCTTGTCAATGGCGCTCTCGCCGTGTCACCGCTCACATACCTCAGGCGGTGACTAGCACTTGCGCGTACACTACTGTATAAGATGTGCGTGTAATCAACTAAAATCTGTTTTTTAATCTCGGAGACTAATTTGACAGGTGCAAATGTCAAACTATGAAATGAAACAATTATAATAGGGGTTAAAGTATGAAATTGCCGTTTATTGTATTAGGAACTTCGAATTGACATAGAACCTTCATGGTTTGAGATTTTTGAGTGAAACTTTTTTCACATGGTACCTATGAAGTTCTTCTTTTAAAAAATGTGCAACATTCGATTATCGGCTTTCAGTTGTTTTTTTTTATTCAGCTTAGACAAGAAAGATGGGTACTTCGAAAATTCGAGTTATTTTTGAATACGAGTTCCGACGCGGAACTAACGTGGCAGAAACAGCTCGCAATATCAATGTTGCGTTTGGAGAGGGGACTGCTAATGAAAGCACCGTGCGATTTTGGTTTAAATGCTTTCGTGATGGAAACTTTGATTTGAAGAACGAACCACGTGGAAGACACACACAGGTGAATAACAATGAATTGAAAGAGATGGTGGAAGCCTATCCGAGCCAAACTGCCCAGGAATTAGCGGCATGGTTTAACGTTACCTTACCAACAATATTGACTAATTTGCGTCAAATCAATAAAATAAAAAAATATGAGAAATGGGTGCCTCATGATTTGACTGATCTGCAGAAAGAAACGCGTGTTGAAACTTGTGTTGCCTTGTTGAATCGATACAGAAATGAAGGAATATTGGATCGAATTGTGACATGTAATGAAAAGTGGATTCTTTACGATAACCGTAAGCGAAAAATGCAATTGCTGACCCCAGGTCAAAAGCCGCAACAGTGTCCTAAAGCAAAGCTTACCAATAAAAAGGTAATGGTAACTGTTTGGTGGTCTCAGCATGGTGTTATTCACTACAGCTTTCTCCGATCTGGTCAAGCAATAATGGCAGATGTTTACTGTGCCGAACTCCGAACAATGATAGCAAAACTAGCAGTGAAACAGCCCCGACTAATGAATCGATCTTCACCATTATTGCTCCATGATAACGCGAGACCTCATACAGCACGAGAAACCGTTTTAACTCTACAGTCATACCTTATACATTATTGGTCATACCTTAGCGGCCACGGCTTATTTTAATTTAATTTAAATATTTGAATTGTTTTTTTTTTATGGACGCTTTTAACGTTCTGCATCGTTCTCACATGTGAAATTTCAACATGAATGATGTAACCATTATTTTGTAACCATATCTTGATTTAAAAGAGTGTCCGTGGAGTTTCTTGACCGTTCTTCTCCATAGGTACCTACTATGCTTTGGAATGGGCGCCTAGCTTCATCTTTTTGACTGACCGACCCCTTGACAATTCAAAAGTGCCTGTAATTGGTTTAATTGAAATAAATGCTTTGAGTTTGAGTTTGAGTTTGACAGGAACTGCAATTAGAAACAATTCGACACCCTTTGTATTCGCCAGACCTTGCTCCAACGGACTACCATTTTTTACGTGATTTGGACAATTTTCTACGTGATAAAAAGTTTTCTTCTCAAGAGGCAGTACAAAATGCTTTCACACAGTTTGTCGAATCTAGATCACGAGAGTTCTATCGCAAAGGCGTATATGACCTTCCTATTAGATGGCAGAAATGTATAGATAATAATGTTAATTATTTTGATAAAATAAAAATGTTAAATTTAAAAAAAAACGAATTTCAATTTTTCAGTACAAATCAGCAATTTCATACTTTAACCCCTAATATAACATGGAACATTTGAAATGACAAATTATATAGTCTCCTAGATTTAAAAAATAACCATAATCACTAAGAAATTGGATTTTTTAGTTTGATTACCATGTAGCACCCATTAATTTATGTACAGTAGGCCGCACGTCAGTGGAAACAAAACCAATATAAGCTGGCCCTTAAGATCCTTAGTCTTTCTCCTATTTTAGTTAAAGTATTATCCATCTCTCTTCTTCATTAAATACGTCATCACTCACTAACAAGCCTCATTCCATTTACATTCAAAACACACTTCTGTTAACCTTAGCACAGGTGTTCAAAGTAAACTAATGACAATTAAGTATTCCATAATATTTACCGTTATATTGAAGGCACTGAGGCAAATTAGTAAAGAGCTGGTCACAAAATTAAAAAGCGATGATTTTGAATATAGAATCTCTGATTGTTCCACGAGTCTGAAAAGTGAGAAAAATTTAATATATGTTTACAAAGGAAGAAGATTCAAAAATGAGCATGTACCTAGATTTAATTCGTCCATAAATAATCACGTTCCGGTCCAGCCAGCCTGTCCCTTACTGCCCTCCCCCAGCGACGCCCTAAGCCGAGGTCCGCACCCCACAGGGGCTGCCCTTAGCGTGTACTCGCTTAGTTTATAAATTGTATACCCTGGCTGGTGCCTTAATTTTTTAAGGCACCCACAGGATAGCGCGGTTAAGCAACCGCAACCTTCTAGGTTGACCTGCGACCCTGCGAGATAATATTATATAAAAAAATAAAAAACCGGCCAAGTGCATGTCGCACGCACAATGAAGGGTTCCGTAGTTGAAAAATTGTAATCCCAAAAAAATATTTTTTTATGTGATAAAATTACAAATTAACAATTTTCGGACTTTTTTCTTTTCTTGTGCTGTGAGAGCTTGGTTCTTGCCAAATATTATTCTAGGTCAACAGGAAGTACCCTATAGGTTTTGATTTACTTGCGAATACCAAAATACATAAATGTCGCTTAGATCACCGTATTTTTTTATTGCGTTGACATGTAAGCGTGATTTTTTTAGAACTCTAAAGGACCTTAGACTTAAGTGTTTGATATTAATTTCAACTAAATACCTCCACGCGTGACTGACAAAAAGGGTCTTGACAGACTGACAGACTTGAAAATATGTTCTAGGTGATAGAATGACAAATTAACGATTTTAGGACTTTTTACTTTACTTGTGCCGTGAGACCTTACTTCTTGCCAAATTTCATGATTCTAGGTCAACGGGAAGTACCCTGTAGGTTTTGAGTTACTTGTGAGTTTCAAAATATGTCGCATAAATGGCTGAGCTTTGTTACTGCGTTGACTTAGAAGCTTGATTTTTTTAGAGCTCCGAGGGACCATAGACCTACGTATTTTTTACTAACTTCAACTTGATACCTCCACGCGCTCCTGAAAAAAAAAGTCTTAACAGACAGACAGATAGATGGACAACGAAGTGATCCTATAAGGGTTCCATTTTTTTCCTTTTGAGGTACGGAACCCTAAAAAGATTTCAATATAAGTAGAGATTACTCTCAGCCGTACACTTGTGTAACCTTTGATGAATCTGTAAGCACAGTCGATCTTGCAAATTGTTTTATTAGGTACTTATTATTTTATTACAACAATTGCCAGTAAATTAAAACTCTAGGATGAAACTACTTACCTAATAGGCTAGTTGACAGTAAAAAAAAATACCTTATCAATTTTATTATGAATGGTTGTGAGCTAAATGTATCAAAACTCAACTTAGTTTTGTAAATGATTTAAGATTAATTAATAGTTTTTTTTTTTAATCATAGGGAATAACCACGGATATCGAGGGATATGGCTTGGGAGGTGTGGCACATGTCGCCTCAACGCGGTCACACTGACCGTATATACGCGCGATGGCGGTAAGCACCGTTTAGTTGTATGTTTGGACCGGAACGTAGATGCGATTTTGTATTTTTTACAAAATGCCGAATTGTGCCGTCCTTATTTACAAAAATAGGGCATTACAACAAACCTTAAGACAAGTGGCGTGTCCTACCATCAGTAAGTAAAAAATCACTGCATTATTATAATATTTAAGGATTTTACAAATATCTAGTTGTGAAATATTTTCTAATGACTGACGCATGTCAAGATGATACACTAGTGGTGCGCAGCGCTGAGATATGTATATCGATAATTGTTAGTATTGTTCTTACGGAATTATTTCATTATTACTAACATTTGCATAATGATAGAAAATAATATTACTATTTTTGTAATATTTGCATAATAGGCTAAATGAAAAGATTTTATAGTTTTCTTTTTGTTTTACTAATCCATATATTTACATCGTTTGAAAAGTGTGAAAATAAGCAATTATGTTTGAGAACCTGTTTTACAATACAATGAATACATTTTATTTCAGATTCCCGAAAGATCTAGAAATTAAAAATAAATGAATAGATGCAGGCAGGGAAAACAATTAGTTTCCCTTAAACCAAAGTGTAATTGGTTCTTTCCATTTTCAAGAGGATTGTATTAAGCTCCCCACGAAAAGTCGCATGCTTTTTGATTGGGCTGTACCTACCTTCACTCAAATTAAGACACAGTTGTTTTATGTTCGACAGTTAAATACTTATTTTTAATTTTAAGTAAGAGAACTGAAGAAACTGATTTACTTAAATGTCAATTGTAAACAAATAAATTATATTTTTAGGGTTACTCCCGAAATCCCCATTGACAATCCTCATCAATCGGGATTTGTGCACTTTTTGTTCACAAATCCCCATTGATAAGGATTGTTAATGTGGATTTCGGGAATAAACCTATTTTTACTTGATATGGTTTTATTGGTTTTTATAATACACTTCATCGAAAAGCAGAAAAAGAACATGGTCATAAATTCCTATTTATATAAATAGAGCACCCAGAAATTACTGATTTGAGATTTCAAGTAAGTACCTACTTACACGTGGTTGCGGTACCTAATCTTGAAATGGCACTAGTACAAGATTAAGTTAGTATTTAAATGTTCATTGCTCTGTTTTTTTTTTATTATTATTTAGATAATATTTTAAAATATTTATCGACTGTCAGACACCAATTGAGTTGAGTAGGTACATTGTCCCAAATTAGAATTCACTGTTTTCCACACACACACACTATTTCCCTCTCGCTAATCCTTGACAATATACCAAAATCGGTATTATTTGGTTAGTCTTAGTAGGTATAGCGATAAACAATACAAAATATTATGTACGCCTAAAAAACACTTCTCGTTTTTGTAATCGGGTTTCATCGATATTTTTATCGATCAAATATTTATACCAACCCCTCTTCCCTAGTAGATGCATGTGTGCATTCAGTGCTGCATCTATACTTTCTAGTGCCCGCCCCTTTTGAGCATGTGTGCAATAAGATAGCACAAAAGTGTTACGCATATTTTCTTGTGTGCTTGCGAAAAACTCATCATGTGTGCCGTGTCTATTTCTTTTGTTTTGGTGTGAGTTTCAGGAGTGGGGAAATTTGGCGACACTTGAATTTGAACAATTACAGAGTGAAGACATATCTCCGGATATCTATGAGAATAACACTGATGCTGCAGCTGTCACAGATGTAATAGATTTGACGACAATTAAAGATGATGACATCACTCGAGTCGCCAGTGCTCTGTGCCCCGTTTAGACTAAGTATGAAAATTAATTTGTTTTTTTTATGAAAAATTTGTATTGATTTGATTAATATTTTGATGAAATATTCATGTTTTAAGGAAAATAGACCACAAGGAACATGTTTAATCGGTTTCCTTAAAACTGTCAACTAGCCTATTGTCACATACAGACCATTTACAGTTATTTTACATCTGATCTTGCATCGCTGTCAAAATGACAATGATCTTTATTTTCATTATAATAAGGTTGCTGTTGAATTGCTACAGTCAGAGATAAAATAACTGAACGGTTTGTGGACAAATATACCTTGTTGTTTATGACGTGCAAGTGACATTCGACCAATACTGGACTATAACAAGCACAATCTGCAACAACAACAACAAGAATCACAATCACAACTACACAAGCTGGGACATAGAAGCTCACACACCTTTTGTCGTGCTCGCTGTAGAAACCTATACTATGGAAGACCTTTGCGAGGCTAACACTAATGTGTCGAAGTAGTCGAATTCTGGTCGGAATTTATTTAAATCAAACGGAATCATGGTCACGAGGAAGAAGAAAAAGAAACGATTACATGTTCTATACTACAGTCTGATTTTTAATTCGACGGAATTACGACAGCTGTATTTTTTTGACGCTCCAGAAAAAATATGAAAGGGAATGAGATCAAGTTAACTATATGACAATGTAAATAGTGTTTGTTCTGTGCATTCAATCACACTAACTAAAATATTAATTTTATATGGCTAAATGGAACCTAATTGAAACTTTAAATTCTAGAAAGGTTTTTTTTTAATTTCGCTTAAATGCGTTCCGGTTTTAGTAGGACCGTTTTATTATTGGCAACACTTCTGAAATGTCAAAATTCCGTGGAATTAAAAATCAGACTGTAGGTATGTTATTTCCATAGTAATAAAGAAGGAAATGCAAAATGTAAAACAAGAAACGAAAGAACTAATGCAAATTCTAAAAAATAAAACTTTTTTACAAAAAAATACAACCGACTTCCAAAAACAACACTACAAAGTGAAAAATAACTTTAATTTCGGAAGTCGGTGTCTGGTTAAATGTATTTTCGTTTTTTGCCACCGACTTCCGAAATTAAAGTTATTTTTCACTTTGTAGTGTTGTTTTTGGAAGTCGGTTGTATTTTTTTGTAAAAAAGTTTGTATTTTTCACTTTTTAGTTGTGGTACCTACCCCACACAAATTCTAATACCACTACCGGCAAAACAAACTAGAACATTATCCATATAAAAGTGGGGAAAAAATACGTATTATTGAAGCTAACTCAAAAACTAGCCAAGCAAAGTTAATCAATTTTATATGGGACCAACTTTGATGTATACCCTCTTGAATAAAACAATTTTTTTTTCAAATCTGACAACTCTGTAAAAAGTTATGCGTGGTCATACATAAAAAAAAGAAATAAAAATATACGTGTCGAATTGAGAACCTCCTCCTTTTTGTTTCGTCGGTTAAAAATAATTATCAAAGTCCCGAATGAAGATAATTCTTTATTTCATAAATTGCACTAAGATAATTGTGTCATACATAAATGTTTCAAGATTTATCGATAACGTGGCAAAAATCCCCGTGAACCATATTATAATCATTATGATTTATTGAAATGCGCATTGGTATCTGACAATTTATCACTATTTTAATTAGATCTTCTATATAAAAAGTAAGATTATATACATATTTATCTAGCATTCAGGTTCATAGAGAATAATTCTCAGAATATAATTGCCATTGCAGTCACTCAAGACTCCATAAAGGCAGTAATAATGAAATTTTATGGACTTGACTCAGTATCCCATTATGCTAGTAAAAGCATTGGCTAAGAAAGCTGCTTTTATTTTGTTTGACTAGATATTACTTTCTTCATTTATTTTATTTACTGTACATGTATTGTTTTAGCTCATTGGAAAAGTCAAATTTTCAAAAAATTTGATTAATGATATCTAAAGCTTGGTTACAGTCTGTTGCCCTGTCTTATCCCTTATAATATCCCCAAATTTCTTTAGTTAGAACTTCGTCCCTTAAAGTGTAACAAAAAAAAAACTCTTCTCTCTAACTCTTTTTCTCATCTATGTTTAAAGCTTTATGCCTAAACCTGAGTTCGAAGTTGAACTAATATATATCTGTTAAGGACCATCATTTCTCAGTTTCCCACTTTCAGTGGAAGGACCAGGATGGCATATTCAAAAGGACCACACAGCTTCATGACTTCAGTGTTGGTTAGGCGATATTAATTATTATTCGTCACACACTTCGCCTAGGCAAAACGATGGCCTAGCTAAGTTTATTTATTTATTCAAATCACAACGGGTTTGTAATTAATTTTACGTTTTATGCTTAGCTACTGCATGAATAAGTTACAGGCATGCACATCTAGGTTATTAGGTAACGAACTAACTTTCGCGTTTATGACATTGTCAAGGTTGAATGCGATATGAAAATGGCTCAGATTGTAGTTGAAGACTTATGGGGTAACTGTGTGGTTGGTTGGTGGCAACAAATGTTGCGAAATGGCTGGAATGCACGGATACTGCCAAAAAAAGATAATGATGATGAGAAGACAAGAGAATATGATATGATTGAAAAAGGAGTGAATGATAACGTGGCAGCTAACATTTTGTGCTGAACCGAAGTAGCTAACATGGGACAAAAGCGGGTAGGAGAAGAAACTCATGCACGTTTTCACAAACACTAGGTGACGTGACACCATATTAAATGCCTAAGTGCTGTTGGATTTTAAACTTTCGACGTTAGCGCTCATATACACGAGCGGCACGTTGCTAACGGCATGGCGGCAGAGGCAACTGCAGCCGATGGCAACGTGTTGGCAGCGTGTATATGTATGAGAGCACGTTAGGAAAGTCGTATGTTGAAAATCCAAAAAAATCGGCGGATCTACACATTTATCAGACAGTCACGAATCTCAATTCAAAAGATTCATATCAAATCTGTCAGTTCATGCATGATGATGCATGGCGATGATTCTGAAATATATAGGGACTAACTCTGTCAAAAGTATGTAAGAATCGTAGCAGGTGGCATTTGTTGTTTCTGCCTGCCCCAGGGGAAAAAGGCGTGAGTCTATGTATATTATTATGTACTTACTCTATAAGTTCCCGATGTCTCACCACAGCCGTCGCCAAGTTCCTTCGAGTTTCATGCTTTGAAGTCGATACTATGTTCTCAAATCGTAGACCCAATAAATGAAAGTGCATGTTAAGATACACACAGAGCGCGTAGAAGAGTGTGTCGCATCCAAACATGTTGAATATTACTATGGCTGCTGAAAAATCAAGGTCCTTTTCAAAGTTTGTATCGCTGGATTCCTATATTTTACCTTTGGTTGGTCTCAATGACTTCATGATTCCATAGTGTAACATAAGAGACGCACTCATGAGATTCGTTTCGATTCGGAACTTGATCGGTACGACTAGATAAACCTAAAATTACTGTAAATTTTCCATTCGTGGATAATAGGAACCGGGAATCTAGTTCACAATTTGTATGTAGGATTAGCAACTTTTTGAAATAATTCTACAAATTCAACACTAGAACATGACGTATTCATCGACATGGTTACAACAATATCCATTAAATTCTCAGAAAAGATCTAGAAAAACTATTCTTACTCAATATTCAATACAGTGAATGCAACGCTTCGCATTACAATGGATATTGTGATCCATAAGTAAGTAGTAACGTGCGAGTAATTCATAAATACTGGAAGCTGGTTTATTGTGAGGTGAATCATCTAACTGCTTCTATTATAGTTTGGCTATGATCTTCATCTATAATATAAACTTCTTTAATGAAATTACGTAATGTAACAGCTTCATCACTAGCATTACATAATGCATGTAATTTTATTTTAATAGCATAATCAACCTATAATGTTCCCACTGCTGGGGCTCTAACATCCTCTCTGTCAGAGAAAGCGGGCTGTCATCCACCACGGGGGTCCAGTGCGGGATGGTGAATGTGACAATAATGTCTTCAAATGTTTGGTTCAAGGACATGTTGCCTCGCGATGTTTTCTTTCACCGTTATGAGAGCTTTACATAAGTACTTTAATAATTTTCTATTAGATAGGTGTACGACTTACTTGCCCAAACTTGATTGAAGTATATCAACGGCCAAAACGAAGATTTGTATACATCATAAGGGTATTTTACCTCAAAAGGGTATGCTACCACAAACTCCCCAGTTTTGTGGTAATTATATCCTGATATTAAAACAGGAATAAAGCAAAACGTCGTGAAGACGAGTATGTATATACTCATTAGTAAAACTTGAACGAATTTCAACAATTTCATTGACTTCTTCATAATCTTGAGGTTGATTCCGACAGATTCTTCTGCCTCATTCTCATCAAACATTGGGTGTATTTCTTTCAATTTTTTCACTAGTTGTACCAGTATTCCTTTATTCAAGTAGACGAACCAGGATTTTATTGTGCCCAACATACTTATTGTTATGCACGGCGATATCAAGGATATTTCCACGAACGGCTTGTTGTTTTGTATGCCATCTATTATCCAATAGGTTTCGCCGAAGATAACTGCGTATAGAGCAATGAAGTTACAATAATATAGATAGTGGTTTATGAAGTAGTCCATGGCTTTATTCTTATGGTCGGGGTAAATTTTGATTCCAGAAATTAGGAGTGCGTACTTTATTACCTTTAATGTCTTTTCAAATTCTTTGTCAGACATTATTATTGACTTCAAAATTTCTGTTCGGATGACTGTCTGTTTTAATTTTTTCTAGTCAATTTTCGCAACACTAATGATCATTGACTGTTTTAAAGTGTGTTGCTTCTTCGAAATCCTCACATGAATTAAACTTATTAAAGTGTGCTTCTGTTTGTCTATGAACTGCTTACAGAATCTCTTTGATGATAAAATATAGGTGTCCCATATCGATAATTATCAACTCATTATTAAAGTAACTCAGAATGTCAACTTAGTAGTTCTGTATTTAGGTTTTTAATTAAAGAGCACCAATTTCTTTGCCCTAAATTTGTTTGTCTTATCTGTAATTTATTTCTATGTATTTTGAATACACCTTTTTATTACTAACAGAAAAGCTATATAATTAGGTACTTGAATGAAATTAATTTTGGATAAATTAAAAATTATTTGTGGTTTATTTAGTTTATCAGGGAAATAGGGGTGGAAGAAAGGTTAAGCTACGCTTGCCGCGGTTGGTCCCTGGATGGGTGACCATCTTTACATACCAAGACCACTCCGTGCCTCGGAATTAAGCCGTTGGTCCCGGCTGACATTCGTGGATCTTTGACAGCCGTTACGAAAATCTGACAACCAGTCTTACCAAGGGGTATCGTATTACCCAGTGACTGGGTTGTGGAGGTCAGATAGGCAGTCGCTCCATGTAAAATACTGGTATTCAGCTGCATCTAATTAGACTGGAAGATGACCCCAATAGTTGGGAAAAGGCTAGGCAAATGATGAAATAGAGGTGGAAGGACCAGTAAGAATAATAATAACCACCACACCACCACATAAGTTATTTAGATTTTCTAAAAAAATATTAATTTTAGAACATGCATATTTTATTTTGAATCAGTAGTTTAGTTACTTACTAACAGAAGTTGATATAGGATATACCTACAAGAAGAAGACGAATGTTAATAACGTAATAAATTAGAACAAAAATCACATTTTTACGAGCACAACAGAAAAAGGTCACCGTTTCATACAATTTAATGAACCATGAAATGTCTGACTTACCACACTTGTTGAAACCTAATTACTAATGTGTAATTATGTAATTTTAACGCTTATGTTAATTTGCTTTTATTACGTGTTTGAGTCATTGAAAACAAAAAGCAAACGCTTATTAAACAAGTTTGTAGGAATGATGGTTAATAGTGGAAGCCTTAAGTATAAGTTCGGACCGAAAGGCCAGGTCTATGCAAAGGCCAGGTCTATGCAAAGGCCAGGTCTATGCAAAGGCCAGGTCTATGCAAAGGCCAGGTCTATGCAAAGGCCAGGTCTATGCAAAGGCCAGGTCTATGCAAAGGCCAGGTCTATGCAAAGGCCGGGTCTATACAAAGACCATGTCTATGCATAGGCCAGGTCTATGCAAAGGCCGGGTCTATACAAAGACCAGGTCTATACAAAGACCAGGTTTATGCAAAGACCACGTCTATACAAAGACCAGGTCTGTGCAAAGGCCAGGTCTATGCAAAGACCAGATCTATGCAAAGGCCAGGTCTATACAAAGACCAGGTCTATACAAAAACCACGTCTATACAAAGACCAGGTCTATACAAAGACCAGGTTTATGCAAAGACCAGGTCTATGCAAAGGCCGGGTCTATACAAAGACCAGGTCTATACAAAGACCAGGTCTATACAAAGACCAGGTCTATGCAAAGGCCGGGTCTATACAAAGACCAGGTCTATACAAAGACCAGGTCTATACAAAGACCAGGTTTATGCAAAGACCAGATCTATGCAAAGACCAGGTCTACACAAAGACCAGGTTTATAGAAAGGCCAGGTCTATGCAGAGACCAGGTCTGTGCAAAGGCCAGGTCTATGCAAAGATTGGTTTTGATTTACTTGCCAGTATCAAAATATGTCGCTTTGTGCGACCGTATTTTTTTATTGCGTTGACTTAGATGCTTAATTTTTTTGATATTAATTTCATCTTGATACCTCCCCGCGTTCCTGAGAAAAAGGGTATTGACAGACTGACAGACAGACAGACCGGACAACGAAGTGATCCGATAAGGGTTCCGTTTTTCACTTTTGAGGTAAGTAAGTACGTCACGTTTATTAAATAGGCCCCTGTTCTACTAAACGTGGTGATTTTGGCATCTTTTTATGGTCTGTTCCCTAATACAATGATTAACGGTTACAAGTTGTAAAAATTATCGATACCAATTATTTGTTCCTTGTCTGACTGTTTAAAGTCGCAGTCCCATTTTCAAAAGCAAAAAAGTAACTGTCCCTAATTAAATACACAATTCCCTCGCATTTTCTGAACAAACGTCAGACTATTATGATCGATTGCCCACAATAACCATAATAATCTCTTTCCAGAAACTTGGAACTTTTGATCCGCCGTCTGAAAGTGACCGACGGAAAAAAATCCTAGTTCCATATTTTTGTTAGTCCTTTGTTTGCTTGTCTGGCCATAACGTTGGAAAAAATCGTCGGCACTGACAAAGGGGCTTGGTATAATGCTACGGCCAGACCTGAGCGTCAAGTAGCGGGACGCGGGACGCGGGAGCGTCTACAACGCAACACTTTTCGACGCACACCTGACTACAGCGCGAACCGCGATCCTCATTTTTAGGGTTCCGTACCCAAAGAATAAAACGGGACCGTCAAAGACTCCGCTGTCCGTCCGTCTGTCACCAGGCTGTATCTCATGAACCGTGATAGTTAGACAGTTGAAATTTTCACAGATGGTGTATGTCTGTTACCGCTATAACAACAAATACTAAAAAAATAAACGTGATTTTTTTGCCGTTTTTATAGATAATGGTACGGAACCCTTCGTGCGTGAGTCCGACTCGCACTTGGCCGGTTTTTAATAGTCACTGAAGTTGCACATAGATAGTTTAGTTTAACACCTAAATTAATGTCTAACAATAGAAAATCGCCTGACGAAAGAACTGTACCTGGCCCTTTGCTTTCGTCAATCGTGCGTCAGAGCTGACACATACACTTCTTTTTTGCAAAGCCGGGTGTTGTAATCACGGAAATTGTGTGATATTTGAGGGTTGACATTGTAAAGATTAAGATCATAAATGGTACAAATGACTATCACTATTCATGAAATTCTCGCTTTGTTCAGAGTAGACACGCTCTACCGACGTCTAACCACAAGACGCGTGCGACCGACAGACAGCGTCCCGCTTTGCAAACGCTGTCTTCCCGCGTCGCGGTCGCGCAGGTGTGTAAGGCGCCATAAGATAACACAGCGTCCGCCACGCGACTGACGCTCCCGCTTCGCAGTCGCTTCGGCCGCTCAGGTGTGGCCGAAGCTTTATCGGTTTGGGGGTCGGGACTCATGAATATGTAAGCTGCCTTCACCGTTATGTCTACCTGCGATTGGTCTTCCAAGTGAACTTTTTTTGGATCTAAGTTTAGTGTTGGTCGTCTGTCTGTCATTCAAATCGCTGGAATTTCTATTTTGGTTAAATCTGAATGAGTTGGAAGAAAAGGATTGTGATTTTTCGGTTCTGTCTTTGAGATAATAACCTCCTTGGTTGTTTTTGTTGTCGATAGTGTGGAGTCAGGACGACTGATTATGTGATTGGGCTGCAGCGTCCTTCTATCTACCAGTACCACAGTGAATACCAATTCATCTGACAAGCGTGGTGATTATGAGGATATCCTATGTCTTTAGCCCTGATGTGAGTTTTACAACCTAATAAAATTTAATTAAATTCATTTAATGCATCAAAAATGTTGATTTATTTATTTATTCTCCCACTGGAACGCCATACAGGAATTACACCAACGCGCAACCGTGCAAAAAATTACTTCATGTGCTGCTTTCCATCCATCCTGTGCGCTGTATGGATATCGAACGGGCGGCGATGGATCACGCACGCTTACCCAGCGTCAAGACATTTTTCCATAACTCCACCCACATTCTTTGCGATTTTTATCATTATATTTTAAATAAGTACATAAAAATTGAAAAAACAGAACAAAAAAAAACTGACGATAGAAATTAAAAACTAAACAAAATATAGTAGGAGTTAGACATTGTTTACACTACGTAGATACATATATACATAGGATACAAACCAGAAATAGTTTAGGTCGTTAAGAAGACTACCTACTTATGTTTTTCGTAAAATATGGGGCCAAAAGCTTTTATTGGCTAGATATGAGTTGTTTAATGTATTGTTAAACAATCATCAATCAAGCTACTTAACTAAAGAATATAAATGTGCTCAAATATCCATCATCGTGTAAGTCGAGATATTATTAATTTGTTTTTTAAATTTATTTTCTCAGGTTGATAGAACCTGGTATTTTTAAAATCTCACGGGTGTTAACCAAGGTGAGGTAAGATTAGGTACTTTATTATGCATTGAAATTATTGTCTAAATCTAACTGTAGGAATTTCCGGACTATACGAGATGTGTTTAATATAGCTGCTTTCTGAAGTGTGAGGTAAGTATATTTGGAAAGACTGATTGCATTAAAACTGTTAAATAACTGTTCCGGGATAATACCAGTAGTCGATACCACTATTGGGCCTATGGTTACTCTGTTCATTTTCCAGACTCGGGTGATTTCTTCTTGTAGTTCTGTATATTTACTAATTTTTTCCGAGATAGTTTTCTGTATATTATTAGTGTTTGGGACTGCTATATCTATTATGTATGTGTGTTTGTTTTCTTTATCAACAAGTGTTATATCGGGTCTGTTGTTATTGTATGATCTGTAATTATAGAACGGTCATAGTATAATTTGTAAGATTGGTTTTCTAATACTATTTTCTAGGTGAGTACTGTATTAAGGTGTGTAAGGATCCTGCATGAAATACAAGCTCCTGTGATGTGTTGTATAGTTTCCGGTTTGCTGTGACACTTTCTGCATAAATCGCTTCTTACTGTGCTATCTTTAATTATGAATTTTCTATAATTTTTGGTGTTTATGATCTGATCTTGAATGGCTAGCATAAATCCTTCGGTTTACGGAAATAATCCACTCAATTCCAGTCATTTGTTGAAAGCTTCTTTGTCTATGTGTGTTTGGTATAAATCATTAGGATGTCTTCCGAGTAGTTCTTTCTGTCTCCATTTTTTATGTATCTCTTCTATATGTCTAGCTTTATCTTTTGTTTCAATATTGTCTTCGCTAAGGTGCAGTGGTGTATATTTTTTATCTATCTCTACTATTGTCTTGTGTAATTGGCTGGTATTCTTCTTCCTATTGAAAAATTGTTTTAGGTTTACTTTTTGCCTTTTGTGTGTGATATTTCAATTAATCATCTGCCCTCTTCTTTTCTGAACATATTTACTCTTTCTATTGCTGATTCAGGGTGGTGATATCTATATTGTGTTAGAATTGTTCTAGTGTTAGTTTCGAGAGCATGTAATTCTGTGTTGGACCATTTTACCACGCCGAAAGAATAAGTTAGTATAGGTATAGCATAAGTATTTATGGATTTGAATCGATTTTTACTGGCTAGATACATTTTGCAGCCTTTTATAGTATTCCTGTTTCCTGTTGTCTTTAATAGTTTTATGCTCTAAAAGTCGTGCTTGGTTGTATCCTAAGTATTTATTAAGTTTCATTTTTCTTTGCTTCTATTACTTCTTCCGCCTCTGTTGAGTAATTTCCTCCCATAATCTTACCTTTTTCTATATTGAGTTTTCGGCATTTGTCTTGTCCAAAATCCATTCTAATATCTTTCTAAAACGATGTTGTAATATCTAATAAACTATTTAGCTCTGTGTTTTTATTGGCATATAATTTTAAATCATCCATATAAAGTAAATGTTTTATTTGGTGTAATGTCGATCTATTGTTTTTGATGTCAAAACCTAGTCTAGATTCCTTTAATGCGCAAGAGAGAGGATTTAGGGCTAGGCAAAACCGTAGAGGGCTCAGTGAATCCTCTTGAAATATACCCTTTTTAATTGCTATTTCATCTATGGTTAAGTTTGTGGTTTTCGTTTGTAGTATATATGTAGTTTTCCAGGACCCCATGGTAGGTATTCTTTAGAAAATTTATTAGTAATGGATTGAGGACTTGAACCAACCATGAGTGTGGTACGCTGTCAAATGCTTTTTTGTAGTTTAGGTATGCTATGTATAAGTTTTTTCTTGCTCTCTGACCGTGTTTTAAAAGAGTGGAATCAATAATTAGTTGTTCCTTGCAACCCATATGTCCTCGTCTGCAACATTTCGGTTCTTCAGTTGGAATATTATACTATTCTGTGTGTTTAATTATTTTATTAGTAATACATGATGTAATGATTTTGTACATAGTTGGGAGGCAAGTAATTGGTTTATACTTTGAGCGATCCTGGGTTCTACTCGATTTTGGGATCATGTATGTGATTCCCTTAGTCAGAAATTCTGGTAGATTTTGGTCGCCATTTAAAATATCATTAATTTGTTCAGCTAGTATTCTATGTAGTGTGTGTAGTCTTTTTGTCCAAAAATTATGTAAACCATCTATTCCTGCTGCTTTCCAGTTCTGGGTTTTATTTATAATTGTATTTATTTCAAGAGCATCAAATTCATCTTCAAACGGCATTTCTTCTATTGTTTCTGATCTAAGTAACTATTTCTTCTTGTACCCATTCAGCTTCTTTATTATGTTCAGTACTATCTGACCAAATCCCTTGCCAGAATTCTTTTAGGGCCTCTTCAGATGGAGGGTTTAGTATTGTGGTATCGTTACCTTTAAGCTTTCTGTAAAATTGTATCTCACTTGTTATAAATAATTTATTGTTATCCTTTCTTTCTTTTGCTTTTTTGTATCTTGCTATTTTATGACTTTTAACTAATAATTTTTGTTTTAATGTATCTAGGTGGTCTTCTATTCTCTTATTTAAATTGTCATGTGAGCTGTGTTGTTTGGTCTTTGTAATGATTTGCTTGACTTTTATTTAAAGTTTTCTTGATGTGTTACCATTTTTGTATTGTGTTAGTCTATTTATATCTTTTCTTAATAGGTCTATCTCCGTTTCTAATCGTGTTTGCCATGGTGGCTTGTTGAATACTCAGCTAGACCTAAATTTTCTAGAGTTGAATGTTTAAGCGGGATAATTTTTTGGTTAGAAATGCTAATGATATCTGTTATTTTATGTTATTAATATTATTGTGTTCTGGGTATTCGCATTGGTTTGATGACCACTCATTCTAATAGCAGATCGGACAAGAATCCTAAGTCTTGAACTATTAAACACGACTAGTCGGCTTGAAAGATCATAAAACAGGTATGAACGATTAATTTAGTCACAAACATTTTTTGGTCTTTTGATCCGCATATTAGTCTAAAGTGAAAAGTAGTGCTCGGGTGAAAATAGAGAAAAAGAATTTTCCCAGTTAAGAAACCTAGCTAGATCGACTTTTCACCCGCGTAAATCCCGATATTGCAACTTTCGTCAAAATCTTTAGAGCCGTTTTCGAGCACGTGATTACAAATCTAAGTACATTACATAAACAAATATTGCTCATTTAATAATATAGCATAACGGATAGCATACAGTCCGACTGCTACCAACATAATAATAAACAATGATAACGTAATAATTTTCTTTAAATCTAAAGTAGACATGGCACCGATTAATGCAAGAATGTCGCGGTACGCGGTGGGCGGGTTACGGTGACCGCTGACGTCATCCTGCCAAAATTATTAGGTTACCGCGGCCCCTCAGGTTACACACCTACTGGAGAAAGAGAACTGTCATTGAAAAAATATTGATACTTGTAAGGACAAGTTTACAGAAGACTGGCAGTTGATTTTTTGATCGATATTATCAACCATGTTGGGGCTTTGGGACTCGGTGTATTTTAACACTTGAGTAGGCCGATTAAACAATAATAATATTAATCAATAGCTGGTAGGTGAGTAGAGTAGTTTGGTAGTGGGAGCATTGGTAGCCCAGCAGTAATGCCCCCGACTTATGAGTCGTGGGTTCGAAACCAGCCCATTGCTCTCAAAATGTTAAAAGAAAACATCGTGAGGAAACCGGCACGTCTTAGAACCAAAAAACCAGCCAAGTGCGTGTCGGACCACGCACAATGAAGTATTCCGTAGTTGGGATGAATTTATTCCAGGAACAAACTTAACATTGTAGTTGAAAAACATGCTCTCCCACACATTCCAACTGTAAATGTGAGTTTGTTGTACTGACAATATTGAGAGATTTACCATGTTATGTTAAGACCACAGACTTCTTATAAGTTTTCCTGTAATCTACAGGTAAAGAACTATTTTCTGTACTTTTTTCAAAATTTTAGGCTCGGTAGTTTCGGAGATAACGGGGGGAATGGTCAATTTTCGTCCATTTTCTTAAATAACTTTAAAACAATTTATTCTAAAATTATAAAAAAATATATATTTGACACCTTCATAGTAAGCCCTTTCATTTGATATGTCACACGGTATAGTTTGTAAAACTTTTTTTTTTAATTTTCTTATTTGCCCCTCAAAAGTGACCCCATATTCAAAATTCATTTATTTACTTTACCCGTCCGTGTTTGGGTTTCAGAAGTTCTTATGTGTACCAAATTTCAACTTTGGCTGTGACAGACAGACAGATACGCGAGTGATCCTATAAGGGTTCCGTTTTTACCTTTTGAGGTACGGAACCCTAAAAATTCGAAGACTTGTGACATCTATACCAAACCGCACTGGGCTCGCCTGGTATATTACAGCCCACTCCCTCTCGAAGAGAGCAGGCCTGTGTCCCAGCAGTGGGAACATTATAGGTTGATTATTATAGGTAAAGTAACCTATTTATAGTCCGAGAAGACCTATGTCATTATGCCTGACTAGCATTTTGCTTAGTTCCTTTGTTCGTGAACGGGTGCGCTCAGTTGAGTGAGACTGGCCATCTCTCAACTTCCAGGGCTTATTTCTAATAATAATCTTATATTTTAGCATAAGAAGAGGAGCTCGTGACTAAGTAATAACAGCCGCACGAGTCGATCCATCAGGTTAAGCTACGCTTGCCGGGGTTGGTCCGTGGATGGGTGACCATCTTTACATACCGAGACTCCTCCGTGCCTCGGAAAGCACGTTAAGCCGTTGGTCCCGGCTGTCATTCATAAATCTTTGACAGTCGTTATGGGTCGTCAAGTCTGACAACCAGTCTTACCAAGGGGTATCGTATTACCCAGTTAATGGGTTGTGGAGGTCAGATAGGCAGTCGCTCCATGTAAAATACTGGTATTGAGCTGCATCCGGTTAGACTGGAAGCCGACCCCAACTTAGCTGGGAAAAGGCTAGGCAGATTGATTGATTTTAGCATAAGCATAATCAGCCTACAACGTTCCCACTGCCGGAACATAGGCCTCCTCTCTTTGATAGGGACTGGGCCATAATCCACGCGAGCCAAGTGCGGTTTGGTGGATTTTACATGTTGAATTCTTTTTTTTACATTGTTTTCACATATTATACAAGCAACAACAATAATGTACCCAGGTTTTTGTAATATCTTGATTTAAAAGAGTGTCCTCGGAGTTTCTTACCCATTTTTCTCCACAGAGCTCTACGTTTTGGAATGGGCAACTAGCTTCAACTTTCTGACTAACTGACCGACTCCTTGACAATTCCAAAGTGCCTGTACTTGGTTTAAATGAAATAAATGCTTTGAGTTATAGTTCAGTCTATTGTTTATTTTGATGTCTTCTTCAGAATCTCTTGCCATCTATATCTCCCTTTATTACAGTTCTTATTTTGACAATGACAAAAATCCAGAATATTTTTGCTGCTCCCTACTATGTCTTCTTCACTTATACCCTAATAAAAGAAATATTTTTTTCGTTTTATGAGACCTTAACCAGTGAGTCAGTATTGCCACACAGCAGGGAATGTTGCAAAATAAAGTATCTACTTGCTCACAGACCTGAGATCATTATCACAAGTAGGCGAAACCAGTCTGCTACGGGCAGTGGGCAGAAACGCAACTTTTTAATTGCCAACGAATAAATTATCCTCGCTTATATGACTCCCTGGTACAAGCCAACGTGTAACGGCACTTATAAGTTGGTATTCGGAGCTATGCAAGAAATGTAGTTTATTGAATTTTAAAATAAAGAAGCTAAACTGTTGTAGAGTTTAAGAATTTTTTGCGTTAAGTCTACGTGGTTGGAATTGTTCTCATTTTTATATGCCCAGACTAAACAGTATAAGTATACTGTATTGAATCGTTCAAAATGGCAGTGTGAAGCTTAAGAATTTTTACACGAAACGTTAAATTCAAGAAAACATGAACCTAATTAAATACTCCATTACAATAATCATACGTATTTGATGGAAACAATGTTGAATTTCAAGTCATTCAACAAATTCATGTTTTTTCCTCAAGAACCGTGAAGTTTTGATAATTGAATTGTTTATTTGACTTTGCATGGTCACGAAAATAATATACGCAGAGTAACATTGAGAGAAGTCGTGAAAATCACGTTTGGCATGAATGTGGTAGGTCAAAATATAGTAATGACATAATTGCAGCGACTAGGTGCTTTATCCGCTGGTGGATCAGTAAAAGCAACTATAGATTTTATGCCAATTTCACGATCAATTCATTCATTTATGAATAAGTCGAGACTGACTAAGATAGATATCAGTAGTTTCCAGCTGACATAGGAGCTAGTGGTTAAGTAATTACAGCCGCACGGGTCGATCGATCAGGTTAAGCTACGCTTGATACGGTCAGCCCGTGGATGGGTGACCATCAAGACCCCTCCGTGCCTCGGAAAGCACCTTAAACCGTTGGTCTCGGCTGTCATTCGTAGATCTTTAACAGTCGTTACGGGTCGTCAGAAGCCCGAAAGTCGACAACCAGTCTTACCTAGGGGTATCGTATTACCCATTATCTGGGTTGTGGAGATCAGATAGGCAGTTGCTCCATGTAAAATACTGGTATTCAGCTGCATCCAGTTAGACTGGAAGCCGACCCCAACATGGAAAAATGCTAGGCAGATTGCAGATTGAGAGGTATAGATAGCGGTTTTTTTTTCTGTGAGCAGTGTAATTACATGCTTATGAGAAATTTCAGTTTTTGTCTCTGTAATAGCAAAGAATCTGCGTAGCTTCTGGTATTGATCATCATCATCAAATCAGCTGGAAGACGTCCACTACTAGACATAGGTCTGCCCCAAGCACCGCCACTTCAATCGGTTATGTGCTTCCCGCATCCAGCGGATTCCTACGGCCTTCACAAGGTCATCGGTTCACCTTGTGGGACGCCTTCCAACGTTACGTCTTCCGGTACGCGGTCGCCACTCCAGAACCTTTCGGCTCCATCGGCCATTTGTTCTGCGAGCAATGTGCCCTGCCCACTGACACTTAAGGTTGGCAATTCTTTGGGCTATGTTGGTTACCTTGGTTCTCCTGCAGATCTCTTTATTTCTAATTTGATTCTTATGAAAACTCTATGCATAGTCCTCTCCTTGCTCCATTGCTCTTTGTGTTACTTTTAGCCTTCTAATAAGGCCCATTGACCATTGGCCATTGGCTTCTGGTATTGCTGATGTCCATAACGGTAGTGACCACTTACCTACCGTAAAGTGATCGGCTTGTTTGACATCCAACAAAAAAAACTACTTATGTTCAAACACTACTAATCTCTTGAGCAAATATTATGGTGATCAGGGCAAAATTTCCTTCTGAACAGTAATTGTACCTATCTAGGTCTTTAACGTATCTAAGTAATATTCCCTTTAGAACGATAGTTCTTTGTAGACATTCAAAAGAAAGCCCATATTTAATGTCATGATAATATAATTATGTGACCCCGTAACTCCCAGAATCGCGTACAAAATAGAACTGAAGCAAGCACGCCTGCTAATGAACTTTAATTTTTGTAATTGCAGAGTCTGAGTGAGATCATTGTGCATCAACAATTGTCGCTAGTTCAACTAATGTAACATGGCGGGTCCGATGACCTCGGAATATATTCGCACATCACAATACCAATACGATGAATGAAGATGACAATTTATTTGAATTGCCAGCTAACTCGCAAATAGAACATTTAAGTTTCATGTGTGAAACGATCTAGGTTGCCTTTGGTACTGATGTTTTCTATCCTAGTGATTGCCTAGGTATAACCTCCACCTTCTGGTCATCATTTTGATGGTTTGCCTTTAGTTTTTTATTTAAATATGAATCTTTTCTAAACGCTGTGGGTTTCAATTTTGAGAGAAGCATTTCTCTTGCAGTCATTCATGGCTTTCGTTTTCTTGAGTTGACTGCATGGACGAGGCAAACGATGACACAGTACGAAAACGTTTAAAGGTTCCACCGTTTATTGGCGGAAAAACCGAAATAACTATAGCGAATATAATGTGACTATCGACCAATAGAAATTGATTTATATTCCAACCTAAATGATTATAGATGACGCACTCATTCCGTCACTCCCTTGAACCAGTCACATTCAATTCGGCAAAGTTCGGTTTTGCCGAAGACATACGATGGAACAATTGAACGTTGTCGTACTGTAACTGTACCTACTAGTCATATTCACAACAGTGTAACAGATAGAAAAGTAAAATTATGGTTAATTGATCATTTTATAAAATAATTTACGGAAAAATCATATAGATCATTACAATCTTCTACGTCATAACTCTGCATATCAGGTTTGGTGTCAGTGTCACCCGTCTCTCCACAATTCCGTTGCTTGTTAGAGGGTGCATACTCGATAGGCTTTTTATCTCCTCCATATCCTAAGGGCACGTCTTCCCTACCATTATCGCGCCCCGGTCTACTCCTTGATATGCAATGGTCTCTGTTGCACCATGAGGCAATAGGGGCTAGTGTGAATCTTTGGATTCATTCGAGTAATCAGGTCTGGTCAAACCATGCTGCGGTCGATGCATTTCATTCATTCATTTAAAGTCTTATAGATCATTGTAATCTGCTAGATCATTACCCTGAGTCATATCAGGTGTGAAACATCGAATTTAAGTTCTAACAACCTCTAGCTGAATGCAGAAAATTGCATTAATCGATTTGAATTAACCATTACTCTTTTTTGCCGGTGTCACGTGTGTGTGTGTGTGTGATCAGAATATGTAACATAGCAAAGCATATACATATAAATTGTAATATGTGGTTTTCTACAGTTTTTAGGGTTCCGTACCTCAAAAGGAAAAAACGGAACCCTTATAGGATCACTCGTGTGTCTGTCTGTCCGTCTGTCTGTCTGTCTGTCTGTCTGTCTGTCTGTCCGTCTGTCACAGCCAATTTGCTCCGAATCTAATGGACCGATTAAGTTGAAATTTGGTACACATATGAATTTCTGTGACCCAAACCCGGACGGGTAAAGTAAATAAATGAATTTTGAATATTGAGGTCACTTTTGTGGGACAAATAAGAAAATTAAAAACAAAAGTTTTGCAAACTACACCATGTGGCATGTCAAATGAAAGGGCTTACTATGAGGGTCTCAAATATATTTTTTTTTATAATTTTAAAATCAATTGTTTTAAAGTTATTTAAGAAAATAGACGAAAATTGACCATTCCCCTTATCTCCTAAACTAGTGGGCCTAAAATCTTGACAAAAATACAGAAAATAGTCTGTGGTGTTAAAATAACATGGTTGATCTCCCAATATTGTGAGTACAAACTGACATTTACAGTAGGAATGTAAAATTGACCATTACCCCCCCCCCCCCCCTATCTCCGAAACTACGAAGCCTTAAATTTTGAAAAAAATAAAGAAAATAGATCTTTACTTGTAGATTACAGAAAAACCTATAAAAAGTCTGTGGTCTTAAAATAACATGGTAAATCGATCAATATTGTGAGTACAAACTTACATTTACAGTTGGAATGTATGGGAGAACATGTTTTTCAACTACAATGTTAAGTTTGTTCTTAAGATAAAATCATCCCAACTACGGAACCCTTCATTGTGCGTGGTCCGACACGCACTTGGCCGGTTTTTAGGGTTCCGTACCTCAAAAGGAAAAAACGGGACCCTTATAGGATCACTCGTGTGTCTGACACAGCTAATTTGCTCCGAATCTAATGGACCGATTAAGTTGAAATTTAGTACACATATGAATTTCTGTGACCCAAACACGGACGGGTAAAGTAAATAAATGAATTTTGAATATAGAGGTCACTTTTGGGGGGCAAATAAGAAAATTAAAAAAAAAATTTTGCAAACTACACCATGTGGCATGTCAAATGAAAAGGCTTACTATGAGGGTCTCAAATATATTTTTTTATAATTTTAAAATAAATTGTTTTAAAGTTATTTAAGAAAATAAACGAAAATTGACCATTCCCCCACCTTATCTCCGAAACTACTGACCCTAAAATTTTGAAATAATTACAGAAAATAGATCTTTACCTGTAGATTACAGGAAAATCTATGAGAAGTCTGTGGTCTTAAAATAACATGGTAAATCTATCAATATTCTGAGTACAAACTTACATTTACAGTTGGAATGTACGGAAGAACATGTTCTTCAACTACAATGTTAAGTTTGTTCTTGGAATAATTCATCCCAACTACGGAACCCTTCATTGTGCGTGGTCCGACACGCACTTGGCCGGTTTTTTTTTGTATGTTGAAGTCGGTTGAATAGATCGTTATCTGTAAATTACAGGAAAACTTATAAGAAGTCTGTGGTCTTAAAATAACATGGTAAATCTATCAATATTCTGAGTACAAACTTACATTTACAGTTGGAATGTAAGGGAGAACATGTTTTTCAACTACAATGTTAAGTTTGTTCTTAAGATAAATTCATCTTAACTACGGAACCCTTCATTGTGCGTGGTCAGGCAGGCCGGTATTTTTTAGACAAGTATAATGCAGGAATGAAGACACTCTAGAAAACATTAACCAAGAAAAATACTTACATTATTAGTTATTATGCAACTAAAAATGACACGAATGAGGTCAAAATTAGACAAAGCTACAGACCAGTGGGCCGTATCAATTATAATCTCAACTCCGAAGCATTACAAGTGACACTGATTGCAAACTTACTTTTTCGACGTCATCCATCAGCGGTGTCAAGGTCCACTATTGTTGCCGCCTCCATCATTTATTTAATTTCTATTGCTTTAAAGTTTTTGTTTGTGGTTTCATTCATGATTCAAGAAATCATGACTATACCACATTAATTTGGCAAAGCTATACCATTGTTTTGGCTCTATGTACATTTTGAATGAAGTGTGTGGATTTGCGAAATGCTTTGAGTTACCTACTGTATTCATTTTATACGATGCAAGACGTAGATCTTATTATGTAGCTCAGCTATTGTGATTATATAATAAAAGGTAGCTTATATTATAATGTACAGTCGATCGCATGTTGGTCGTAACATTTTGACCTTGAGCTGGTCTGGCGTAGTATTTCAATAAAATAAGAGGCCAGCTTATACTGCTTTTATTACCAATGACGTGCGGCCTGCCGTACGAGAATCATCATCATCCTGCCCTTATCCCAACATATTTGGGGTCGGCGCAACATGCCTATCGTACGAGAATATAGGGTCAAATTAAATTACTAAGCGAAACTCCGCAGTCGTGGTGGGAAATTGGGAAACGACATCAAAACGCGATAAAATAGAAAATAAATAAAGACGCGTTTTATTTTTGGAGTAATCGACCGCATGTAGTTTAGACACTTGAAATATACAATCAGTTTAAAAAAAAACAGCTTTTGTTTGTGTAAACTTCACAGACGATAAAACATAAAACTCATCCTACTAATATTATAAACGTGAAAGTTTGTAGGTATGTTTGGATGTTTGTTACTCAATCACGCAATAACGGCTGAACGGATTTGGATGAAATTTGGTATACAGACAGTTTATGACTTAGATAAGACATAGAATACTTTTCTTCCCGGGTAGAAGGTTCCCGTGGGATAATTTCCGACATACACGCGGGCGAAGCCGCTGGCAAAAGCTAGTATCTCAAATAACAACGCCACCAGCGATCGTTGACCTCTAAAAAAATCATCAAATCTTTTTTTCTATTTTGTTTCGATGTCAATATCCATCATGTCTCTGGAGTTTCGCTAGTTAATTTAATGACAATGATGAACAATTCATATAAAACAAGTCAATTTTCTTCCTACACTTGTACATTGAGGCAAAGAGCATTGCATTGAGGATCTTTTATGAGTGGGTACGATCAATTGAATAATTTGTGCTATCTTTGGATAGATTATCAGCGTTATCAGTTATAACAGGCTCATTATCTTCTTTGTCCTACCTTTTGTCAAAAACATTAAGATCTGCATTATCATAAAGTGCTAATTCTTTATTATCAAACGTAATCTTTTATACATCTTTTAAGTCAAAACATCCGCTTCTAAATATAGCTATCCTTATTGACCACTACTTACAATGTGTCATTAATGAATTATCCATCATCTACCACTTTTGTCAATTATGTTAGGGTCGGCATCCAGTCTCTAAAATATATGGTATGCATCCCCAGCTGCAGCTCCATACCATACTATATAATAGATTGTGTATCATCAGCTTCCACAATCGCCTTTAATTCGTCATTGTCGACCAAAGTCTTCGGACGACCGCGAGGTTCATTTTTCAGGTCGAAATTTCCAGAACGGAAGCGAGCAAACCAATAACAAGTGGTGCGTTGGTTTGTAGTGTTAGCTCCGTAAACGTCGCCGTCGTTGATGTTGCGTGCCGCTTGTGCCGCGTTGCTGCCACGACGGTACTCATATTCCATAATTACTCGAATTTTTAACGTATCCATGATGACGAAAAAGATTGAAATGCGATGAAAATGTAACACTAGTCAATAAACAAATGACTACTTTTGGAAAAAAAATCCATGTTTTTAAAATAAAATTAATTTGAAATTAGAATTCTTAGCCAAACAAAAATTATTTTGATTTGAAATGGCCAGTACTGCAGAACGGCAATTTCATAGGTAAAGACCTAATATGTTACATGGAGCGGTTGCCGATCTGACCTCCAACACCCTGTAACTGGGTAACACGATTCCCCTGGTAACTGGTTATCAGACTTTCGGGCCTCTGACTATCCATAATGACTATCAACCACTACAATGTATATTTATCATATTTGGGTTATCACTTATCATTAACAATACTACTAGTGTTACTCAGAAATCATCAACGGATCCTCGTGACCTTAGTTCTATTTATCCTCAGTTCATGGAAAACTCATTATCCTAATTTCAATCCTCTTTCATCAACTTTGTATTTCAATTCAATATATGGCGGTAACATAATTTATCAATATATTCGCTATATCATCGGTATCACCTACGTTATTTATTATCGTTTCTATAGAAAATTGAGGTTAATAGTTGCCTTTATTTTGTGGGTCCAATACGCTACTTATGGCAAAATACATTAGGTATATTGAAATTACGGATGTAATTTCAATATATTTTGCCATAAGTAGTGCATAAAGGCTTGATATAATCTGCTTTTCTATAGGGTCTAATAACCTGAAGGTAATATTCACATAATATTTAAAAAAACAATAAAATTATCCTTAAACCATTTACTGCTACAGCTGTGTATTTACAACAAACCTTCAAAGCAAACAAACATAGGAAAACAAAACTCTAAACAAAGAAAGCACTAAAACTAACAGTATAATTAAAAGTCGGCGTAAACAAAGTCGTTTCGAACAAAAACTAATATGTCATTAACGAATAACGAATAAATAACAAAAGAGTCGAAAATTGTGATAACGGAGCAAGGATTTCTTAAAGTGCAGTCATACAGTCATTGCATTGTAGAACTCAAGGTCTCCTTGAAACGGTACGTTCGTAACAAGGGCACACGACAAAAACTATAATAATAGCAGTATTCTGCATGATTTTATTGATGTTAAAAATGAAAGTAACACTGCTTCGGAATGATGCCGACTAGAATCAAAAGAGGTTACAAAATTGGATTAAAGGACCAACTTTTTAGGGTTCCGTACCTTAAAAGGAAACACCGGAACCCTTATAGGATCACTCGTATGTCTGTCTGTCTGTTCGTCTGTCACAGCCAATTTGCTCCGAATCTAATGAACCGATTAAGTTTAAATTTGGTACACGTATGAACTTCTGTGACCCAAACACGGACGGGTAAAGTAAATAAATGAATTTTGAATATGGGGGGTCACTTTTGGGGGGCAATTAAGAAAATTAAAAAAAATTTTGCAAACTATACCGTGTGACATATCAAATGAAAGGGCTGACTATGAGGGTCTCAAATATATTTTTTTATAAATTTAAAATAAATTGTTTTAAACTTATTTAAGAAAATAGACGAAAATTGACCATTCCCCTTATCTCCTAAACTAGCGGGCCTAAAATCTTGAAAAAAATACAGAAAATAGTCTGTGGTGTTAAAATAACATGGTTGATCTCCCAATATTGTGAGTACAAACTGACATTTACAGTATGAATGTATGGGAGAACATGTTTTTCAACTACAATGTTAAGTTAAATAAAATCATCCCAACTACGGAACCCTTCATGTTGCGTGGTCCGGCACACACTTGGCCAGTTTTTCATTTTTTTTCCGTTTTAGGACCAAATTAAGGGTGGTCGCACATCTGACGGAAGATGCGTCATTCGTAACTTCGGTCGCGTCTATTTATTCGCTCGACGCACTAAGCATCATCACGTTGAGTGTGTAAGGTTGAATGTTTTATTATCTACTTGTCAGTTCTGGCGTTACGCGACCGACTCGACGGCGACGCCCCGGCCGACGATATGCGACGCATCTTCAGTCAGATGTGCGGTTACCTTAGGGGACCGCACATCTGAAAGTAAATGTGTCGATTTCTTGAAATCATGAGGTTTGAGGTCAATTCTAACTTATGGAGTTGTATTGCTGATTCTAATGATTCAAACTCAAACTCAAACTCAAAGCATTTATTTCAAATAAACCAATTACAGGCACTTTTGAATTGTCAATGGGTCGGTCAGTCAGAAAGATGAAGCTAGTTGCCCATTCCAAAGCGTAGTAGATCCCTATGGAGAAGAACGGGCAAGAAACTCCACGGACACTCTTTTAAATCATAATATTTTTACAAAATATTGGTTACATCGTTCAAGTTGAAAATATACATGTGAGAACAATGTAGAAAGACGTGCACGTTAAAAAGCGTCCGTAATAAAAAGATAATAACTAAAACAACTAAATTAAATATTAAAATTTAAAATAAGCCATGGCAGCTAAGAGACGACCAGTCCCAACTGACGGCGCCCGTTCACGAACATGACGCATGGATCAGCACCATTTAGCTCAACCATTTTGAAGGGAACTTAATGATCCAACACACACGCCACCATCAGCGAGACATTTGAGTGAGCATGACATACTCTCAACCGCCAGGGCACACTCAAGTCAGTGAAAGACGTACCCAGTAAAAGGTAGCTTATAATTAAGGTAATTAAGGTAGATTATAATTCAGTAAAGCCAAACTAGTTACGGCCGCGTCTCATATTTTAATCAACATACAACCTGACACTGGTGCCGATTCTGTTGTGCACAAACTAAACTTAATTTAGGCTATTGCTAACTTTTTCTCTGTATTATGACAAGAAAGGGACGGAAGTAAATTAGAGCTGTCAAATTAGTTACAACTAATTTTTCCATAGACGACACGTAAAAACATGTTGACTAAAAACACGGTGAAGCGCAAGGCGTGAACTATTTAGTTTGACATCTCCAACTTAGTTCATAGCTATAGCCGTCCTTTTCTTGCGCTGCCTGTTAGTAAAAGATAGCGATTCTCTAATTTTAGTTTAGTGCGTTCACAAGAGAATCGGCACCACTGACCTGCAAGTTGCAACAAACGTAAGAAAATTTGAATTTCGCGGGCTACCTTAGCTCATCCTCCTGGTCTAAAACCGTAGCAATAATAGAAACTATTTGAATATGAATTTAAACTATGTACAATCCTACACGCGAAAGTTATGGATGAATGAATAGATGTTTGTTACCTGTCACGCAAAAATTACTGAACGGATTTTGATGAAAGGCACACAACCTGGATTAATACATAGGATAATTTTACCCCGATATTCCTACGAGTTCCGCGGGAGAAACCGCGGGACGCTGCTAGTATAATAAATGCGAAAGTGAGTTTGTTTGTTTGTTACGTTTTCACACTAAAATGGCTGAGCGGATCTGGATGAAATTTAACAGGGGAATCGGAGAAGGACATAGGCTACTTTTCATCATGAATCGCAGACGAAATCGCACGCCACTCCTAGTTACTCCATAAAAGAAGTTGCCATAAAACAATGGAGCCACCTAAACGAAAGTAAACTTGGTACCAATTGTAGAAAGTTGCGCATGAGAATATTTCTGTCAACAAAAGAGTTTATGAGACAACGACGTTCTTTATTACGAGAACTGAGTAACTGCACTCTGGAGTCATTAACTTTGTTACTCTTAGCTACACGATTACAAGTGCCGCTTTTATTTGGGACTAGCTTCTGCCCGCATTCATCCGCGTGAAACTTCTTATTTTTAACCGACGAAAAAAAAGGAGGAGGTTCTCAATTACACATATATATATATTTTTTTTATGACCACGCATAACATTTTAAAGAGTCCGATTTGAGAAAAATTGTTCGAGAGGGTACATCAAAGTTGGTCCCATATAAAATTGATTAACTTTGCTTTGGTAGTTTTTAAGTTAGCTTCAATAATATATATTTTTCCCCTCTTTTATATGGATGACATTCTAGTTTCTTTTGCAGGTAGTGAGTGGTATTAGAATTTGTGTGGGGTAGGTACTTACCACAACTAAAAAGTGAAAAATAAAAACTTTTTTACAAAAAAATACAACCGACTTCCAAAAACAACACTACAAAGTGAAAAATAACTTTAATTTCGAAAATCGGTGGCAAAAACGAAGATACTTTTAACCAGACACCGACTTCCGAAATTAAAGTTATTTTTCACTTTGTAGTGTTGTTTTTGGAAGTCAGTATTTTTTTGTAAAGAAGTTTTTAACATAAAATATATTTGATAATCGGCAATACTGTAGCTTCCCATTAGAAAAGAATTTTCAGAATCGGATCAGTATTTCCGAAGATTACCCCCTACATACAAACAAATATTACAATACGTGCCACGAAAGATGAGACTTGACACACCACGTGGTTTGATTTGTGCACTAGACGATTTTAGGTCTCTTTAGCGGTATGAGGTCTGAGGCGCGGGAAGGGACTGAACGTCATCGGGGCGGCGGAAAGAGCGCGGGAGGCGCGGTCAAGTCTCATCGTTCGTGACGTGAATTGTACATCTGTATGTACAAAAACCCTACTTCTTACTAATATACTAATATTATAAACGTGAAAATCTGTGAGAATCGAGGGATGGGATGATATTTGTTACTCTGTCACGCAAAAACTACTAAACGCATTTGATGAAATTTAGCAAACAGGTAGTTTATAACCTGGGTTAACACATAAGATACTTTTCATCCCGATATTCCCACGGGGTCGAGACTTACGCGGGTGAAACCTCGGGGCGCTGCTAGTCAGTATGTATCATCATCATCTTTCCACAGCCCAACTTCACCCACTGTTGGGCATAGGCCTCTCTTTTCTTGTGCCAATCCCCACACTCCTAGTATGAATAGATGTAATTATTAGCCTTTTCAGGAATAGTACATATTGATACAAGTGGAGAATTTTTGTTATTGCATTTGAGGCGGAATTAACACCCCAGCCATAGGCGAGGTTATTTTTGAGCCGAGAACTGCAATAACAAATATCCACGTGTATCAAACGACGTTTTTCAATACACTTTTGAAGAAATAAAATAACGAAATATATTCTTGTCATGAATTATTAGGAAACGATGATTTAAATTTTCTTTTTTTTACGCGCTATGCTTTTGCCAGGTTGAAGGAGAAGCAAAGGTATAAAGCCGTTAATCAGCCTAATACGAAAAATAGAAAATTAAAATATTTTCGAGTTTAGAACACAAACAAATGTTAATTTGTTCATAAACGTTTTTTTTTATTGTAACAATCATGGTTTTTGATGATATTCTATTTATAAACATTATTTAAATATTCAAAAAATATTAACGCCGTAAAGACGCTTAACTCTGCCGAGATTTAAAAAAAATATTCACCTCCGAATAGAGACGGTGTGAATAGGAGGCATTGAACCAATTTGGACTAAGTATAGGTATAAGCTATCTGTGACAATTTTTATTTCCGCACACGTGTTGGAAAATAAAAAATCGCACCCGTGTGAAATATATTGCATTGTGAACCTAATCGTAGAGCGATATGAACCAGTTTCCGAGGAAGTGTATTGAAAATTATTTATCACTTGCAAAAGACTGGTTGAGAATTAATATCACTTGATTTGAATTCCTTTTGGTATACGAGTAACTGGCACAACTTACTCAAAGAATCCGGTTTGAGTAAATTATTTCATCAAATAAAAGTAGAAGTTGTGTAAGACTTCGTCTGAGACAACCATGGCTTAAATGGTTCTAAATTGTCTGTACTATCTTCGCCTTAAAGCTTTGCACCCATCTTCCAATCACCCTGTATAATAAACTTCAAACATCAATATTTTTCTTCAAAGATAATAAGCTGAGAGGATTTGAATGTGTGAAAGGACGACTTTGTCCAGGAATGTAAATTATTAATTGTTAGGGAAATAAATGTTAGAATCTTACAATTCTTAGGGCCTGTTTCCCCACCTACGATTAAGTCCCTATTAACTTACTTGGCAGACCTACAAATTCTGTTCCATTTTTGAATTTATTATAATTAAGTACTGTAGTGGCTATTCGGACATAGTGAAATAGGCCCATAGAGTTTCAAACTCACTTGCGTAGCTCACTTGTAATTACGGTTGTCATTGTTTTAATACTTAGCAGGTAACGGGATTAAATCAATTGTTTTCAATTTCTGATAATTCGAGAAATGTTTTGAAATCCGATTACTGTTTCATTCGTTACGGCTAGTTTCCAGATATTGCTGTTGTTTGTAATTTTAAATGTAATTATGTTCTATTAAAAGCATTTACTGAACTGCTCGAATTGGGAGTTAAACTTTTAGAAGAATTAGAAATTCTAAGACAAAAAATATTTATGTAGGTACATTTCATTTTAATCTATATATATATATATATATATATAGTATATATATATAAATTAATGGCTAAATGTGTTGCTAAGAGCAAAACTCAAGAACGGCTGGTCGCTGGACCAAACGTAAAAACCACATTTTTCTTTTTCCCATAAAAATTCTAGGGATGGCGCGAGAGTCGCGCAATTTTGTAATTAAACATTTAATTTTTCGTAATTTATATTTTTCCACAAAAAATACAAAAAAAAAAACTGAATTTAGGTAGAACATTTGCTAGCCACGGCCCTTTTTGGCCACGCCCACCAGTGAGTTCGTGTCCGCGGCTAGTTGCACCTTAAATTTTGCATTTCAACCCTACTATGTCGTCCTGCAAGAAATACGTCGAGTACCCCTATATACAACATGTCCCGAAATTAACGCACAAACTCTTAAGGGGTCATTGTAGTCATAATTATGAGCAACTTTTACTATGGGACCAAACCTGAAATCGCTAAAAAGATCTGCTGTTCCCTACATTTACGTTAGCATAACTCGTCAAAATGTAGAGAACAGCAGATTTTTTTTCGTGATTTCAGGTTTGGTCCCATTAAAGTTGTTCATAATGATGAGTACAATGACCCCTTAAAAGGTTGTTCGGTAGTTCATACCAAGTTGAAAATGATGATCCAGCAAAACTATTCACACGGACAATTGCACATAACTCTTGATTACCTAGTTTCGTTAATAAACTCAAAATACTATTCCTAAGAAAAGAATAAGGACTTATACTCCATTTGCAATAAGATTAGACATTATTTTAATCAAACCTTTTTTACAGTCCGTTTAACCGATTTTGACTTCTATTACGTTGGTTCCATTACAAATGGCAGCTGCAGTAAACAGTTGGTATTGTAACCACTTTTTTGCCTTTAATGCCATCCATAAGCCTACGGAATAGAAGTCAAAATCGGTTGAACGCACTGTAAAAAAGGTCTGTTTAAATGTCTAATGTTATTGTAAATGGAGTATAGGTGCTCAGAAATCCAAATACAATCTCCCACTCTGATGACGTCAGACTGTAAAGAAGATGGATATGATTACGATGATCGAGTTCTTTGAAAATGTATGAGTCAATACAAGGAAATGCTAAGATGCTGTAATTGTTCTCAACTAATCTAAAACACTTGATAAATAAATTATAGGTGATTATTTATAATACAGATGGTAAATTAATGCTAAATTCATGAATTACTCCAAAACTTGTCAGTAGATTTGCTAAGACTTGCTATGATTTCATAATCTATCACCTTTTTCAAATTGGTCATTACATGAATTTCGTCTAAGAAGAGACAACACTACCGCACACATGAAACTTGTTTTTAACCGACTTCAAAAAAGGAGGTTATATTATGTTCATCTGTATGTTTTTTTTATGAGTACGTTCATCGATATTTTCGGCAATTTTGGACCGATTTTGAAATATTTTTTTATTTGATAGGGGAAGCTTGCGCGGTGGTTCCACATAAATTTTATTAACTTTGCTTCTAAGCAGTTTTTGAGTTTGAGTCGATTATACGTATTTAATCCACTTTTATCTTGATGATATAATACCTACTTCCTGTCACGTTGTTTACATAGCAATTAGTGGTATACGAATTGGTGTGGGGTAGAGACCATAACTAAAAAGTGAAAAATAAAAATCTTTTTTCACAAAAAAAAAAAACACTACAAAGTGAAAAATAACTAAGGCGAGTAGTGCTGCCAACTATTGCCACCATTGAGAAAAAAATCATACGTCTGGAGATATGGAACATTTTGAAATTTCATATGCTCACAGTTTTAGTCAGATGATGTAGATTTTTTTTACCTCACCTGACTTACCTCATCTGACTAAAAATGTGAGCATAGGCATAGCATAGCAGCCGTCGGGGTCGCGGGTAGTTCGAAAGAGATACCGTGGCCCTGGCACGGGCAACTGAAGGAACACGGGTGGGTTTTAGTCAGTAAAAGTCTGACACGCCCTCCCGCTCAGGCATAGCATAGCAATTTCTAAATCTTCCATATCTTCAGACTTAATATTTTTTTCTCAATGGTGGCGCTAGTCAGCAGCACTACTCGCCTTAACTTTAATGTAGTGTTTTAATCTCTTTGTAGTGTTTTTTTTTTAAATTAGTTATTCATAAAGTCCTCTAAATTAGTAAATCTTTAATCCTAATATTACTAAAGTAGTTTTTCAATTGAAAGTTGAGCCGTTGCCTTTACCAGGGGGGATGCAGTTCACTTGGTTCTGTCTCTGGGGAGGTTTAAGTTCAAAAGGGAGAGATTGAGGGGTTTAAAACTCGTCGCCGAATGTGCAAGTGACTCCCAAAAAGTACAAAAATAAAGATGAATATTATTTTTTTCTAATTTCAAAAGTTTTGTCGACTGTTTCGTAGACTTTAATGTCTGGTGCGGTTTGCAGCATCCTTTCATTAAACTTATTAATTACTATGAAAATAGAACACAACATGTTATTAATATTTTTGAATAGAATCACTAAAACGTTCATAAGCTTCTTCTTCGCATTTTTATAAATAAAATAGTTCGTGTTCTTTCTGATAGTGAGTAGATTATCCTTTCTTTTTAAAGTAATAAGTGCATAAAGTCTACAAAATAATGCTTTTGCCTAATACACAATAATTTTCTGCCCAATTTAATGATCACGATTAGAAATCCTACTGATCACCAACTAGATTATCTAGGAATGTACCCATACTTTCACATACTAGGCTTAAATACTTATGTAGTATAATGGTTTATTAACTGCTTCTGTTCAGTACAACCTACATGAACATTAAATTATTCGATTAATCCTGGCCACTTGTTTGTCTATGGCCTAAATTTTTTTCTTTTTATTTTCTTGTTGTTAAATTTTGTTCCCTTTTCAATGAGTGCAATGTGCTCCAGTTACTAATTTAATAAATTAGTTATTTTTACATTTTCAAGAGCATTTTTATATCCAACAGCTTCCCTGTATTTGAAAAAAAAAATAGTTATCACAAAGGACCAAATATTAATCTATAATCTGGTTCATTTGCAATAATGCTCCAATGGTTAAAATTATGGCGATGTAATAACTTTTCGGGTCGTCAGAAGCCCGCAAGTCTGACAACCAGTATTACCCAGTAACTGGGTTGTGGAGGTCAGATAGGCAGTTGCTCCATATAAAACTCTGGTGCTGCATCCAGTTACGGTTAGACTGGAAGCCGATACATCGAACATTAGAGGATATAGTTCAAAGTAAATTTTGTGTTCCTATTACATTACCACACGTGTAGCAATGTGTTTTGTTTTATGCAGTTTTCCTCATAAACATGTTTGCTGGGTTATCGAGTCACCTCGTATATCAGTCTCGATTATCGCATTCCTACTTATCTTGAAGATTCAAGATGGCGGACGCTAACGTCTAATCAAACAGTCTCGCTAAAGTTTTCTTGATAAATTGTATTATTATAGGCGAAATTATTTTTAACTTGTTAACTAAATAGTTTTTTTGATGCTTTAGCAAAGGATTTATTATGTTTAGTTTCAATAGTGCAATTTGAATCAAACCAAACCTTTTCCTGTTTTCAATTTTAATTTTAAATAAATTTAAAGCCTGGAACCAATATTAAACCTTCAAGTTGACATTTTGCTTTGCATACTTCCTTGAGTAAAATTTACTATTATATCACTTAAACTGGATTTTAGTAAGCTTTTCCTACTATAATTTATATATGCATAAGCATTTTATGAGCTTGACATTTTATCCTGATTACTTACATTACGGTTATCGGCTAGATAATTATAATGTATGCTTCTTTATAAATATTGTGAATAATATCAATTCTTACACTAATATAATAAAGAGGTAATGTTTGTAAGTTTGGATGTAGGAGGTAATCTTTGAAAGTACTGATCCGAATTCGAGAATTCTTTCACTAACAGAAACTTATACTATTGGCGATTGACATAGAGTACTATGTTTTCTATCATAGTTGACTACCACGCGGGCAAAGTCGCGGGCTGCTAATAATCAATATATTTGTATCAAAATAATCTTTTGCAGTTTAAAAAAGTAGCTAAGAAGTTCTCGTCAGTTTTATCATCCATCATTATTCCATTACTAGCTTTAACGCAATACGCGGGAAAAACAATGAAGTTAATTGACAATGTGTCATGTAGTATTTCCAGTGTCATCATTATTTCAGTACCATGGGTAATTACGACAGCACAGTTATGACATGTTATGTTTCAATTAGGTAATTTTGTTCCTTACGCAATTATTTTGGATTTCATTTAAATCAGTTTTTTCAAGTTATTCATCTATACCAGGGCATAGGTATTATAAATTAAAGTCGCTTTTCGTGTCTGTGTTCTTAAAGTCTGCAATGGATTTTGATGTGGTTCTCACCATCGTTTAGAGAATTTATTTCAGAAGGTTTACATTAATACTAACTAACATTATAATAAAGGAATCTCCACGTTTTGTCAAAACTGTTTATGATGTTCAGTCCAAATATTTTTCCGTGTACCTCTCGTCAGTTTTATCATCCATCATTATTCCATTACTAGCTTTAACGCAATACGCGGGAAAAACAATGAAGTTAATTGACAATGTGTCATGTAGTATTTCCAGTGTCATCATTATTTCAGTACCATGGGTAATTACGACAGCACAGTTATGACATGTTATGTTTCAATTAGGTAATTTTGTTCCTTACGCAATTATTTTGGATTTCATTTAAATCAGTTTTTTCAAGTTATTCATCTATACCAGGGCATAGGTATTATAAATTAAAGTCGCTTTTCGTGTCTGTGTTCTTAAAGTCTGCAATGGATTTTGATGTGGTTCTCACCATCGTTTAGAGAATTTATTTCAGAAGGTTTACATTAATACTAACTAACATTATAATAAAGGAATCTCCACGTTTTGTCAAAACTGTTTATGATGTTCAGTCCAAATATTTTTCCGTGTACCTACCAAGTATTTTCCATAATTGCATGGTTTTTTTTTAACATACCTATTCTTTCTATACTGTCCTCGTAACAGTAATCTAGGTAATTTACCTTCAAGGTTGACATTCAATTCAAAGGTATGACGGTCATGCAAAGGAACTTTCGTAATATATTCCGTTACTATGTAGTTTTTACTGACTTCTTTCATGTAACATTATCTAAGTACCTACAATATTTCATTGTTGCCTTTGAATCATGCATAAGTATAACCGTTATTAGCCTATAATGTTCTCACTGCTGGGACACAGGCCTAATCTTATCCGACTCCTAATTCACAGGTATTCCTAGTTTAGGAGTCAGGGTTTCAACTTTTGTGCGCCTTTAATTATTGTGATCTTTAGCTAGATATTAAGCATATTGTAAGGATTTGTATCAATAAAGAATATATTATATTATTATATCTCTCTGAGAGAACAGGCCGTAATCCAGGCCTAGTGCGGACATGTGTGCAGCACATGTACTATTCGGATTTTTGGTTCTAGAACAAAATCTAGGTCTTTGAATTAATTCATAGCCACGGTAATTAGAACAAAGTTGTCTTAATGCTTAAAAGTATCTGTAATCATTACATTGTAAAATATTCATTCACATTGAGTTTCTTTGGAAGTTGAATTTTAAGTGCATCGCTTGTTCTTACATAATTTGCAGGTATGGTTAAACTATTTCACGAAGTCGTATCTTGAAGCCTTTACGTCGTTAATTATAAGGTTTAAATTGCAATAACTAACCCGCCTTCGTGAAGTAGTTTAACTATATGTATAGTTCTTTAAAACTGTACTACTGTAGCTAATCCGTAACTTATTTGTTGCTACCTTAGTATTTTACTAGAATAATATATACCTGCTATCTATGTATGCATAGAAAAAGTGTATTTGACTATAGACCAGTCATAGTTGCAGTGAGAGCTCTGAATCTAGATTCCAATGCTATTACTGTACAGCAGGCTACAAAAGGTAAGGAAATAAAATGTCCAAAGTAATTTGTAACTTAAACGATGACTTTTAATACACTTTTCTCCTATATTACATTCGTTTTGTACAAAAACAACGTATCGATGAAGTATACAACGTATTTTTAGTTTTTAATTCGACCTCATACGACCATCACAATTCGTACACTAAAACAATTAATTACTAATAATTATAATATCAAAAATTACGTATAAACGAGATCTTTATACATTGGGAGACTATATTGGACAAATTATAAGAACAACATTCTTAAACATCACAAATTTGATTCAAGAACTTGAAAAGATTTATAAAAAGTTTTTGAGGTTAGACAGACTGGAAGCCATCTTTGATATTTATCCTAAAATTGGAACAAAATAACATGAAGAAATATTCGTTATTACGGAAGCCTAAAACGGGTAAGCCATTGTTCGAGAAAATTGTTCCAAAAGCAAAGTTTCTCCATTATAAACTAGAACTGGAGCAGACACAGTCTTGCTACAAAAAATTTCGAAATCCTTATCGCACATTTAGTAATCAGTTGCGTATTATATCACACTGACTTTGATAAGATACAACCCTCGGCTTCTCTGTCGTATTTGTTATTATTTTGTCATTTTCAACCAATATTTTGTCAGGAATCTTTAAAATTTAGAAACTATTTAGCAAATTACATTTTAATGTCTCTTTAATTCGATATTTATCACAAAGTACTAGCTATTCGTATAACAGAACATATAGGAAGAGAGAAAACGAAGATTATTAATAATATCAGCTGATTTCATTGTATTTGTACAATGTTTTTCTATGAATCTCAGTCCGGCCACATGATAAATGATTGGTATACATCACTGTCAACTGTTTATTGCGTCATACCGGCAAAATGTATTAGCATCATTGGTCCAATCTCTGAACACTTCTCCACAGACAATTTCTTCATTCATCTCAACTTTTTGCATATAGGGTATAGTTACTTAAGATAGTTATTCCTTATTCGATTTTTTCAAATAAACAAGGATCTTAGTCGAGATATTCATATAATAAACATTGCTGTATAGAGGAAGTGCCATTCATTTTAAAGGTTATTTCATTTTGGCTATAACTTTTTTGAACAATGCTATTTACAGATTAATTTATATTGGCCATTAAGGAATCAATCAACTACAGTATAAAAATGCCAGTTAATAGTTTCTGGCCGTCTTTTGCGGTACAAGTATTTGTAAAAGTTAAGCTTTAAACGAATTTTTAGTTAAAACTCATACATTTTTTACATCTCTGGAAGAGTTTTTATAGTAAAGCAATTTTCATCTCCCAAATCACGCTTCCATCACAAAATTAAATATAAAAAACCTAATTTTTAACATTTTGGATAGTTTCCTAACTTTTCGCACAAGATCGAATTAAAAACATTGATAAATTTGAAGAATGGCTAAATATCTACCTAACTAATGGAGCAAATTATTTTGATAAACCAGACCTTTTTAAAAATTACAAAACTTTAAACATTAACATAGTTGGAGAGTTGCGTCACGCTCAAGTAATAACAAACTTTATTGAAGACAATTAAGGAAAACACAGAACATTCAAAAAGGCCTGGCTCAACATTGCGACTAGGTATTGGGGCAACTTCCATCGAGAAACTTAACCAAAACTTGTCTTTTAATTAACACAAACAGAAACTAATACAACAGATAACACAACTGACCGAAAAACAGAAACTTACAATAGAAAGCAGCCCCCATATCCTAAATAATAATTCGATAATTTTAATATCTTAAAATTGGTTAATTCTTTTATTCACTGTCCAGAGTATACCTACAACCTTGGTGCTCCTTCACTTCAACATGGCCGACGCACTCACACACGCGCGTACAGACACTACCTAGTGTGTGTGTGGTCACCGCACATGCCACAGACCGAGGTTAAGTACACTAAGCCGAGGCAACTTCACGATGTGGTCCAAGCCTTGCGGAGTGATACACGTACAACCGTACAAGTCTATCGCTTTCAGATTGTGCAGCCCGTCCCCGAGCGCACGCAGGCCTCTATCAGTGACCCTCGTGCACTGTCCTATATTTAGCGTTTCTAGCTGTGATAGCCTGGCGACCCGCTCCAGGCCTTCATCGGTGAGGCGGCGGCAGGCGCTCAGAGACAGCGACCGGAGCCCTGACAGGCCCAGCGTCGCGTGTGACAGTGCCTCGTCACCAACCTTGTCGCAGAACGACACGTCCAGAGCTCTCAGTCTACCGCTCTCTGCCAAGTGGGCCACCCCTGCATCCGATATCCCATCGCAAGCTCTCAAATTAATATCCTCTAGATGGGGCAGTCGTGCCAGATGCCTCAAGCCTGCATCTGTGACTGCGACGCAGAACGAAACATTTATAGATTTAAGTTTAGGAAGACCTGTAGCTGTGTGCTTCAACGCTTCGTCTGTCAACCTTTGGCAGTCTTGTAGTCCCAAATGCTCCAACTCTGGTGTGCCTCGCGCTTCGCCGCCGCCACACAGATGCGCTATCCCCGCATCGTTCACGTGCCAGCACGATCGCAAGTTCAAATGACGCAGTTTCCTGAGTCCCCAGGCGATAAGCAACAGACCCGTATCTGTTATGTTACAACAGCCACCCAGTTCTAACTCTTCTAAGTTTTTAAGTGATTGTGCTATTCTGCCGAGCGATGAGTCTGTCACTTGTTTGCATAGTGATAGATCTAGTCTCCGTAAAGCTGGTAATTCGGCTGCGAACGCGCTCGCCAGAGCTGCATCCGTCACACTGTAGCATCCGCTAAGTGATAGCGACTCTAGTCCCGGTAGCGCGGCGACTGCATCCCTCAGGCCCCTTCGTAGGGACAGCACCTGTAGTTTCCGTACTCCTCTCCTGGCTAGCGACGCGAATAGCACCGGTGCGGGTCTCCTGAGATGCAGCGCAGCTTCCACTCCGCGCCACACGGACCGACGATCAGCTGCGTCCCGCCAAGAGCGGCAAACTTGCGCCGCGCGGCCTCTGTCCCGAACTGGCAGCCTTTCAAATATGAGAGCTAACAGTTCTGGGTACAACCTTGTGATGTGTGTTCCCTGAGGCTCCGGCGGTAACTCGGGCACGTGAGGCACGGGCAAGTGCGGCCGGTGTAGTCTGTAAGGCGCACTGCGTAGTTTTCTTCTATTTGTACTGGGCTCCCTAAGTTCCGTAAGTCCGAGCCGATCGTCCCGCCAGGACATCACTTCCTCCGTCCACGCACTCATAGCGGCGTCACTGCACACTTTAACATGTCACGATGCATCGGACCGGTTTTCGGTGAAACTCGTATAGTGGGGAGCGCGCGCGGCGCACGTCCGTGCCGCGTGGTGTATCCTCGTGTACTGGCGCTCGTCGGAGAGTGCCGCCCCCCCGCGGCGCCCCGCGGCCGCCCGAGCGCGGCTATTGGTCGCGGTCGCCGGCACGTGACGCGCGTCGTATCGATTCGGAGGCTCTGCGGCGGCATTTTTAAGTTGGCGGGCCGAGAGCCCGCCTTCGCCCCGCGCGGCCCCCGACGCCCGCGCGATATACTAAGCAGCCGCGCAGATAGGTAGTGCATCTGTATTATACCTAATTATGTTCCTGAAGGAGAATCGTCGCAATCGCTCCATGTAAAATACTGGTATTCTGCATTCGGTGCATTCGGTTAGACTGGAAGCCAACCCCAACATAATATTAAAATTTGGCAAAAGGCTCGGCAGATTGATTGACCTAAAAGCTCAGACTAAATAAAACACCAAGACATACCGCTGTCAACAGTGATGTGAGGCCAGTTTCGTAAACATGTGTGCACTTAGTGAGGTGTAGTTTAGTTATAGTTTGGTGTAAATGATGTGTGCGTGTGAGCGTGTATGCACAAAGCAAGGTGTAGTTTTGCGCATGCTTCACTGTAGGTATTGTTCGCAGCGCTATGTCTGATTTTTTTTATTTAAACTGAGCCTTAAGGAGAATCTTTTACAAAATTTTAATTGCTGATGGCACCAGTAGAAATATTTATTCGGAGTGACCTTAAATCTCAACATGAGTCATCAGGAAAACATCGTTACTCGTAATTAAGGCGATACCAAAATAAATTGGGGGCTTATTCGTTGGATATACTCGTATATTTTTATTGACTATTTGATTAATACTCTGCCTGAAGGAAAACGCAATTGGGTTTTTCATCGATAGAATTTAATTCCGAAAAGACCTCTACTTTTTTATGTTTTTCTTTGTAATTCTAAGGTCCTTAGTAATTTCATTGCGAAATTGCATTCAAAATGTGCGTATAATTAGGTAGTTGAAAACTCTGGCTGAAAATATTTTTGATAGATAGCTTAATTTATTTTTAAACAATTTTTATTTGTGGTTCCAGCGCATTGTTGCGCTCTCTTTTTTCGTATGTGGAAGTAATTCACTCTGTTTATCTGTAATTTTCTTACGCCCCAGTTCGCTTTTTACATAATTATCACATTAAAATAGAGATCGCGCAGTGATTTATTTTTTGACAATTATCCATTCTTGGCATTCCTTTTCGGTCTCGCACAAGTTTTTTGTTTTGTTAATTCAAAAAATAAAATGTGAATTGTGTTAGTTTTAAATGCTCCTTTTTTACTGTTTTTATTTCCTGTGCGTGTCCCAAAATAAAATATTTTTCTTTCTTTCTTGGTACTGTTTCTGAGTCATCTGGTGGGACATCCAATGACAAGAGTGGAACAGTTAATTGGGATTTAGGTACTGTTTTTCTCAAGGAGTCTCATAAATTGTAGGCACAATACATAAGCATCTCAAACTATGCAATCTTTGACCCCAGTGATAAGGCGGCAAAACAACTCGGCGCGACGTATATTTTCGTTCGCGGTGCACTTGCCGACGACTTGCAACCACTTTAAAAAGATCCCTGTCAACTGGCGCGACATTCCTTATTCCCATATATTTAAGAAGACCTCTATGTTGTGACACAGGCCAGGATAAATTGGTTTTTTGATAACACCAGCCAACTATTACAAGGGCGACCGGTCGCGAGCGTTCCAAATATGAATTTCGAATTGAAACGTGTTCCAGAATGGAACGCGAGCGAGTTGGCGAGCGGACCGAACCGTTTAGAAAATTAACGGGCCTATGTGGTGGACCTTCTTTCAAATTAAGAATTGGTCCTTGAGAACTTTTTTGATTGGTATTTTAGAAACCTTTGCGATTTCATAATAATTTGCACGACGATCCTGCACAGACCTGCTTCGATATTTTTATATATTTCTCATAAAAATTCTATCAAATAAAAACTGTTAATTGCACAGAAGTATTAAAATTGTAGTTAATATTTCCCCGTTATGATGCAAGCAGATCAATCGTAAAGTAGATCGTGAGAAAAGGTTTTCACAGTTCAAGAGAACGGCTTACTTCGAACCGGAAATACGAGACTGTCCCTTATAAACTACTGTTATTTATTTATTTTTTGTCATCTTCTAACTTTATCAATCGATTTGAAAGTACTTATAGTTCTGTAGAATGCTGAATTGAATCAATATTTTTTGATAATGGGCTCATGACTAGCCGTTTCCTGTCGATACAAATTAAGCTACCTACATAGATAAAAAACTTTTTACAAAATAATACAACCGACTTCCAAGAACAACACTACAAAGTGATAAATAACTTTAATTTCGGAAGTCGGTGTCTGGTTAAATGTATTTTCATTTTTTGCCACCGACTTCCGAAATTAAAATTATTTTTCACTTTGTAGTGTTCTTTTTGGAAGTCGGTTGTATTTTTTTGTAAAAAAGTTTTTATTTTTCTCTTTATAGTTGTGGTACCTACCCCATACCAATTCTAATACCACTACCTGCAAAACAAACTAGAACATCATCCATATAAAAGTGGGGAAAAAATATGTATTATTGAAGCAACTCAAAAACTACTCAAGCAAAGTTAATCAATTTTATATGGGCCCAACTTTGATGTATACCCTCTCGAATAAAACAAAAACTTTTCTAATCGGACGACTCTGTAAAAAGTTACGCGTGGTCATAAATAATCATTAAAAAAAAAAACGTGTCTAAGTCGAAGAATTGAGAACCTCCTCCTTTTTTTTCGTCGGTTAAAAATATAGCAGTTTGTCAAGATGGCTTAGAAACTCATCAAAAAGAGCCCCTTTTTTAAGACATTGAATAAATACTGTGCAAGTACCTACATCTGGCACATCCATCATAAGAAGTCAGTCCCGCAGCCCGCTACTAACTTCGCTGACTGGGTAATCTTTTCATCACGTTACGAGCTGGTACTTTTGGAGAAGAGAGAGACCATAGAACAGATAGGTATACGTAGATGGTGTGAGAGAAGATATAAACGAAAAGGGAGCGGCTGTCAGGAGAGGATGGATAACAAAACATGCTCCAACTTCTAGCAACGTGGAAGAAGAAGATAATATACCTATTTTCGGTTTAAGAGCGCTATCACAATTTCTCTTGTATTTGAGCGTTTGACTCGAGTTTTGATATATGATTGTGGTTTTGTTAGAGCCACAAAATTAAAAAAAAAAACATATGCCCAAGAAAGCTTGATTATTTTTCTTGGGAGTGTTCTAAATAAATATTTCAATTTGTTTACAAAAATCAGTAAAAACCTTGTCTCTGCAAAGGATGTTTCATAAAATTTTACTTTTGGACATGTTTTGATGCTTTGTTACATCGAAGATATAATAATTTAATCATTTAAAAAAATGTCCTTGGAACAACTGTATCTTCAACTTTGGAGTGCTCAATTCAGTTTTTTTATGTTTCATACAGTAATACACCAAAAATAATTCGGTAAACCAGAGAGTTACTGACAATTTTTCGTCCGAAATTATATTTTTTATCTACGAATGTATAATCCAAATTCATACAAAATGTATTTAATAAATAAGGTTACTATGTTACCTAGCTTGATAAAAAAAAATTGTCTATTTAAAAGTAAAATAATATGTTTAATTAATTATTGTATGCAGTGCTAAAAATCAATGTAAATCTCGGGACACGCGGTCTTTAGCTTTAGACGCCGACGGCGACGCATCGCATTATGTAGCAATTTAGCAGTTGTGATTACGTTTATTTTGAGTCATATTATAATTATTTTTTTGTTTATAGTGTGCAATTTCAATTTATGAAAAAATCACGGCCAAAATCTAATAGCGCCCTTAATGCAGGCTGACATCACTGACTAAAGAGGAAGGTGTGATAATGACAGAATTTCCCGTAATATTCTTTTGGTGTAGCAAACTAGAAAAAGAACCCTATTAAGGGATACAACGATAATTTTGTGTTTTTAAAATTCCTATAAAACCAAATGTTTATGGGTAAATCATTTAGATTTTTCATGTATTATTTGACTATATTGTTTATACTATTGTATTAAAGCCGAAAAATTATTACTTACTTGAAATTTTTCCGATAGAAAAAAAAAATCCAAAGTAGCACCGTCTATTTTCTGTTTTATACGATTATACGTAAACAATTCCATAATGTGCAGTAAAATTTGATTTAAATCGAAGGTATTTAAATATGTTAAGAACTTACTAAGCTAAAAATTTATTTAAGTATAGCATTTTGTAATAAATCTACATTTAAACGAAGCGCGTTTAGTTTCGGTGCGCGTAAGAGTCTTCTATCTCTCTCGCGTCAAACTAGACAGCCATAACGCCATTTCACTTACACACCGAGCTAAAGCACGCTTCAATAAATCCTCTTAAACTATAGCAGTTCTACGAACAGTACCTCGCGGGCACAATTTTTTTTGCAACAATTAATAGAGCAAGATCCTAGGGCCGCCAGACTTACTATTTTCTGATTAACGAAATGGTACTTGTTAGTAGTAGTTTGAACGTACGCATACCTGCTAGCTTGGGCCGACGGCCAATTTTCAGCTATCAGGAAACAAAGTTACGTAATAATATTACTCACTTTTCTTAAAGTCTGACTGCTGATTATTGTGTATGTTTTACAGAATATTGTCAATAATTATTAAACAATACAAGAAGCCCGATCAATCGTAGCGGTCAAACATCCCCCAGACACAGTAAATTGTGTCTGGGGGATGTTTGACCGCTACGATTGGTCTGGCTGCTTACAACTACTATACACATATAGTTCCCCGAGTATCATTATACAAAAATTAAGACTACTATAAATAAGATGACGTCATTTTTTGCGAGCTTTAAAGCGTCTGGCGGAAAAAACCGCCGACGGGAAGTGTCTGACAGTATTGATTATTAATTACTAACAATATTCTGTAAAACTTACTTATAAATCAGCAGTCAAACTTTAAAAGAAGTGAGTAAGTAATATTTTTACGTAACTTTAGTAAGTAGGTACCTACCTAATACCTGAAAACTGGCCGTCGGCCCAAGGTAGCAGGTATGCAAAAGCTCAAAGTACATAATAACACTACTCAATCCCATACATTTTGATAATCAGATTAAATAAGTAAGTTCTGGCGGCCCTGGGATCTTGGGCTATAATAATATTATACCAGTCGTCTAGCGGTGCACAGTAGCGCCATCTAGTAACCTTATTGTAAAATAAAACTAACAATAATATTGGTTTTAAAGCCACGTTTTAGAGAATTCTGATAACTATTTTCAGAATTCTCTAGTTTTGTGAAGAGAATGTGGTTCCTAGTGCTCCATCAATCCCTACCTAGTAATTAAAGGGACGATTCCACTGGTAGAAATCTAAAAGTGAGCAATTTACTGCATTTTGAGGAGCTATTCTGCTCATAACGCCGAAGATCCTCTTCAGATCTTCACCAAATTTTTATAAGACCAACTTAAAGTTACTACCTTTCAAGTTTTTATTATTATTATTTTTTTTTTAATAAAAAGCTCGTGGCTAAGTAATAACAGCCACACGGGTCGATCCATCAGGTTAAGCTACGCTTGTCGGGGTCGGTCCGTGGATGGGTGAGCATCTTTACATACCGAGACTCCTCGGTGCCTCGGAAAGCACGTTAAGCCGTTGGTCCCGGCTGTCATTCGTGAATCTTTGACAGTCGTTACGGGTCGTCAGAAGCCCGAAAGTCTGACAACCAGTCTTACCAAGGGGTATCGTATTACCTAATTACTGGGTCGTGGAGGTCAGATAGGCAGTCGCTCCATGTAAAATACTGGTATTCAGCTGCATCCGGTTAGACTGGAAGCCGACCCCAACATAGTTGGGAAAAAGCTAGGCAGATTGTTTTTTTTAATAAAAAATAACCATCGAAATCGGAACTCATAATGCGAAGATATCCAGTAGCCCCCTTTTTGCCCATTTTTGGAGGAAGTACCGCTCCAACCAAAAATCCCCGGACAAAAAAAAAATCTATAAAGTCGTAAAACCTGTATACAAAGTTTCGTCCAGATCGGTTGCACCTGTAGATGAGTAGCAACAAACTGACAGACGAAAGCAAATTTTGCCAGACTTGAAGCAGAGACGCGTCGCTTGCTCGGTCAATTAATGCATTCAAATTGCTAGACGACGTATTAACCGATTATAGAAAAAAATCGTACAATAATAACAAACACTTCTATAATATAAAAACATTATTCTTTTTAGGGTTCCGTACCAAAGTGGTAAAAAGAAACCCTTATGATGCGACTCAGTCTGTCTGTCCGTCTGTCACAGCTGGATAACTCAAGAACTACTACTGCTGTCAACTTGAAATTTGGAACAATTTTAGATGACGTTTGCCCAACTATTTTGCAAATAAGACAGAAATAAAAATACATTTTTTTTTTTGCAACAGGGACTGAAACGGGTCTTAATGGGGTCTTAAAAAGAACACTGTTTGCACATTCTCAAACATTTTTTTTCTTTTTTAGGCCGCACATTTTTCGACTTTTGATGAAAAATATAAAAAAAATACCATTCCTTATCGTACCCTCTCCGAAGTTTGCATAGAGAAAAATCTGAAATTATTATATGTGATAGAAGTTTATGTAAAGGTTACAGGAAAAATAAAACGATGTCTGTAAATAAACTCGCTACAAAATAATAGTTCCCTTTTGACAGCCCATTTCGTTTCGTATGCCAAAGAGAGACAAACATGGCGGGACAAAGAGGGACACCCTCATGTCAAATCGGACTTCTTAGATCAACCAAACTTTAGTACACTTTCAGAAATCGGAACGGAACACTCGGTGCGCGAGTCCGACTAGCTCTTGACCGGTTTTTTAAATACTTCCTTTGTATTATCGATGTAACATGTAATTTTCTTATTGTCAACAACAATAAGTGGGGTTTTAATACTAGAGCATGTGGTATGGCCTGCAGCCCTGCAGGCACAGTATATGCAATGACACCGGACGGTGGATGCCGCCCTGTTATAAATATGTTAAGGAGGATGCGCTGTGGTAGCCCGCGAAATTCAAATTATCTTGCGTTTTATTCAATTTGCAGGTACGTGTCAGGTTGTATCTTGATCAAAATATGATTTGCGGCAATAAAATATATGTATTTACATAATTTTAACCATAAAAATCATCAATCAATACATCTCTCTAAGTTAGATTTCGTGCAGAGTCGTTAGATTTCGTTCCTTCGACGAATCTACACGAAATCTAACCTAGAGAGATGTACACTCACATGTACACTCACGAACTAAATCTCATAACTATCAAAACACCACTTCTTATTTTTTTTTTTTTTTATTTGTTTTTAAATCTATTTTTTTTATTGTTCAATAGCTGTAAGAGCTCCCCTGCTGCTGTTATTTATGTCCTTAGTTTGGCTCTCAATTATGTATTCGAGATAAGGAGACCAGGAGACCCGTAGCACAGGTTTTACTTAGTATGGGCTCCTGTCTCCCATCTTCAAACTTTGTAATCTTATACTGTGTACATTTTAATATTTGTGGGAGAAAATAAATAAATTTTATTACTATTATTTTATTGATGATTTTCATGGTTAAAATTATGTAAATACATATGTTTTATTGCCGCGTAACATAATTTGATCAAGATACAACCTGACACGGACCTGCGAATAGCAAAAAACCCAAAAAAATAATAATTTCGCGGGCTACCACAGCACATCCCCCTTAATGGGTTCTGGTGTTTTTCTTTTTCCAATTTTCAACCACTAGAGTGGACTGTTGGCTGCACTTGCTTTGATGGAAAACTTTACAATATTGAGTTGTTCAACATAATGATTTTCACACGAAAAAAAAAATATGAAAAATCAGAATCAAATATCAAACAAAAAAGGATCTAATATAATCAGGACTTAGTAATAACATTTTTTTTTTTTTAATAATGTCCATTCCGTCTGTGGTTTCTTACTCGTTCTTCTCCATAGATCTACGTTTTTCAACTCTCTGACTAACTGACCGACACTCCTTGCCAGTTCAAAAGTGATCTTATTGTAAAAATGTTTTCAGTCGGCAAAAAACAAAAAAAGTCAACGTCACGCAGTGTTCCCAGGCGGTCACCCATCCAAGTACTGACTGCGCCCGATGTTGCTTAACTTCGGTGATCGGACGAGAACCGGTGTTTTCAACGTAGTATGGACGTTGGCACTTGTATGGAGGAAATATATGTTCACTACAGTACCTATCGCTCTGTGGACATCACACTTCACACTAATATTATAAAGGCGAAAGGTTGTGTGTGTGAGTTTGTATGTTTGTTAGTCCTTCACGCTCAAACGGCTGGACCGATTTGGATGAAATTTGGTATGTAGATAAGTTTATACCCTACACATTGGCTACTTTTTATCCCGGTCTACGCGGGTGAAACCGCGGGGCGCAGCTAGTCAATAATAAAATGTTAGTCTGTGTGAAAAACTTTGATGGGCTACTAGCCCAAGGCATTATTGTTTTTTATATGACCATGAAGACAGTCAAACTTGTATTTATTTATAATAAAGGATGACTAACACTCAGTCTATATTTTTTATAATATTACTAGTAGGTACTTATTAACTTACTTTTGCATTTATTAAGACTTACTTTTGCTTGCGGCTAAACCTGTCCTTAAAACGTAAATACATAGCATAGCAGGTATTTATCTAACATAAGTAATAAGTTTTGTAGTGCAGTCTACAACTACATTATACATAAGATATAATATATGTCACCGTATGATTATGAGCTTTGTTAGCGTAAAATCTACCTCGCGAGAATAATCTCGCGAGATAGATTTTACGCAAACACACACAACACACACACAAAACACACATGGCTCATGGCTGAATGGTCACACTTCACAATGCAATGCTCACGCAAATGCAATGCAATGCTCACTCAAATGTCTCGCTGGTGGTGGCGTGTGTGTTGGATCATTAAGTTCCCTTCAAAATGGTTGAGCTAATTGGTGCTGATCCATGCGTCATGTTCGTAAACGGGCGCCGTCAGTTGGGACTGGTCGTCTCTTAGCTGCCATGGCTTATTTTTAATTTTAATATTTAATTTAGTTGTTTTAGTTTTTATCTTTTTATTACGGACGCTTTTTAACGTGCACGTCTTTCTACATTGTTCTCACATGTATATTTTCAACATGAACGATGTAACCAATATTTTGTAAAAATATTATGATTTAAAAGAGTGTCCGTGGAGTTTCTTGCCCGTTCTTCTCCATAGGTAACTACTACGCTTTGGAATGGGCAACTAGCTTCAATCTTTCTGACTGACCGACCCATTGACAAGGACTCAGAAGCCTTAGTGCAAGTTTTTATACTTGCTCGATAACGTTAACGTAAACTTCAATTTGTACTGAAACTGAATAAGCGCCGTCTGGTGACTATAATGGGAAACACCATTATTCCATACAAATTGACGTAAGGTAACGTTAACGTAAACGCGATCGAGTAAGTATAAAAACTCGCACTAAGCCCTCTGGTATCAAACTTGAATGCGACGAACGTACCTTGCGCTAATACATGGCCAAGGAATTACGACCAATTTGAAACAACTAAGCTAAGCCGCGGCTGGGCACAGTTCCAACCTAACCTAACCCATTCGGTCGGGGTGAACTGGCTAGTTGCTGCGACCAATTCTGCTACCGCCAATACCTACCAATCAAGATGGGTTTACAATAATAAATATTACAAAATCGGACAGATTGTGAACTCTGTCGGTAAATACAAGTTCGTTCACAATTTGACGGTTTGACATGGATAGAACTATCAAAAATTTATCTACATAATTAAAAAAAGAGAAGTCCTGACTGACTGACTCATCAACGCCCAGCCCAAACCCTTGCACCTAGAAAGCTGAACTTTTGCATAGAGGTTCCCTTTATAATTTAGACAAGGAATAAGGAAGGATTTCCCGGTAGTACGTTCCCGTGGGATATTCTCCGACATCCACCATCCATTGTAACTAAGAAATGGTACAGTTCACAATAATTTATCGACAGTTTATAATCACGCGAGATAGATTATAAACTAACGATGTTCACAATACATTGGCTCAAAAGTTCTGAATTCTTATGACTTTATGACCTATACTTGCTTGGCACAGTAACAGCAGGCAACGGTACCTGTTTGAGTTTTGAAAACTAGTCCTTTGAATCTCTTAGGCCTTTGTCCTCCATTTCCAAAACATATCTACGTTAAATTACGCAAATAGGAACCATAATAGCAAGTAGCAATGTATTGAGAATGCTTTTGATATGCAAGTTCTATGGAGCTCGTGGCTAAGTAATAACAGCCGCACGGGTCGATCCACCAGGTTAAGCTACGCTTGCCGGGGTTGGTCAGTGGATGGGTGACCATTCTTTACATACCGAGACTCCTCCGTGCCTCGGAAAGCACGTTAAGCCGTTGGTCCCGGCTGTCATTCGTGGATCTTTGACAGTCGTTACGGGTCGTCAGAAGCCCGAAAGTCTGACAACCAGTCTTACCAAGGGGTATCGTATTACCCAGTTACAGGGTTGTGGGGGTCAGATAGGTAGTCGCTCCGTGTAAAATACTGGTATTCAGCTGCATCCGGTTAGACTGGAAGCCGACCCCAACATAGTTGGGAAAAGGCTAGGCAGATTGATTGATGCAAGTTCTATGCATGTAAAGCCACACATCATCGTTTTCAATATGATATTAATACTAGCTGTGCCCCGCAATGTTACCCGCGGTTTATGAGATACACTAAAACTTGTATTATTTAATCGGTGAGAAAAGTATTCACATTTTTAGAGGCAAAAAATTGCTCATCCCACGGGAACACTAAATAATCCAGGGTATAAGCTATCTATATACCAAATTTCATCTAAATCTCTCTAGCCGTTTGAGCGTGAAGAAGTAAGAAACATACAAATACAAACACAAACTTTCGCCTTTATAATATTAGTTTTATTAAACTTCGTCGTCACCACGAATCTTACCTCGCGAATTTAAGGTTCTTTTTTTAGCAAACAGGATGCGCGGAGCAAATTTTTTGCGATCACTTTTTACCGTCTACCTGAGAGTACCCATAAGGTTCACGTCTCGAGTTTTATAATAAAACTAACACTCACATATGAAATATATCATGTGAAGCTTGTCAGACGCAGTCCTAAAAAAATACTAATTAATAACAACACGTTTGAGTTTTTAGCCATAAACGCAAATTAATGGACATATTACATGGGAAGGCCTTTAGTGTGGGACGCAACGTGCGTCGATACTCTTGCGCCATCCCATCTTCCTGGCTCTGCGTGCTGTGCTGGCACTGCTGGTGCGGCTGCGGAAAACCTCAAACGGCGAAAGTACAATAACCTTATCGGTAATTATATTTTCGAGCCGTTTGGGGTTGAAACCCTTGGGCCGTGGGGTCCGAGTGCTCATGGTTTATTCAATGAAATCTCCAAGCGGCTGGTTGACACTTCCCATGACCCGAGGGCTGGCTTTTACCTTGGCCAGAGGCTTAGCATTGCCATACAACGTGGCAATGCCGCCAGTCTCTTGGGTACTTTACCAGTCGACAACGATGTGGAAGAATTTTTCGTTGCCATATTTTAGTTTTGTAATAGTTTTAGTTATGTTAGGATATCATTTTGTTATTTTTAGGTTATGCTTATATTACATTTAAATAAATATTATTTTAAATGGCCATATTTAATAACATGTTTATTGTTCAACAAGGACTAGATTACATGGCAAAGTAGGTAATGTATAAAGCACAAGCATTGTTACTTAATCTAGTTAGTGGGTGTCGTAATACTGTTCTCCCAGATAGGTTACAGTATAACCTGTGTTTAGGAGTAAATGTGCATACCTATCCTTACATACGGCGCTCAAACTTGGTCTTTGATGGTTCAGCAGAGGTTCAAGCTTGAGGTGTGCCAGTGAGCAACGGAGCGCAGCATTCTTGGAGTCAGATTAACGGACCATGTTAAAAAAGCATTGCTGCGCTTCAAAACAAAAATCGCCGACGTCACCCAAAAAACAGCCAAGCTAAAGTGGGACTAGGCCGGACACGTTTACCGTATGTCGAACGAGTCATAGACCAAATCATGGTGGTACATACGGGTCCCAGAAAACGTCCGTTGACGTCGAGACAGATCCAGGAGAAGATGGCGAGACGAGCTTGACGCCTACAGACAGGATTGGTCTACACTAGCTCAAGACAAAGAGGAATGGAAAGGAGAAAGGGAGGTCTTTGCGCTGCAGTGAAACAACACAGGCTAAAAATAAATAAATTGAGTTTGTACTTTGTTATTTACAAGAACTTTTAAACTTTTAACAGTATTTAGTTATCCGAACTGCCAACTAAGTATAGATACTTTAGGAGACCACCTGTGTGTGTCCTCTCTCTTCTTTATCGTGGAGAAATCCTCATTCTTTTTTATTCTGTAGATCTGTCTGTTCTTGTTGTTCTGCCTCCATCTGAGGAGAACAGAGGGTTATGTCGGATTCCTTTGAATTAAAATACCAGTGTTCCTCCCGTTAATATACTTCAGTTTGTCACCCATGTCTTGCTAATAGTCAGGACCAGTTCTAATCCAAATGTCTAACTGCACTTAACAGTCACAGAGTTTTTTGCGATAATCACTACATTTATTGATCCCAATAATAATGAATGAGAATTTTACTGTGGTAATAATTTAGAAGTAAAAAAATAATTGAAAAGCTTGCACAGTTTTAAAAACAATATTGTCCTTTCCTTACCCTTTCACCGCCATCTAGTAGTGAGTAGAGAACAAATCACATCTTGTTCCAGCAGCGCCACCTAGTAGCAAGTAGTAAAGCTGATACCAATATCACATTCTCACCTTTTCAAATAGTCTACGGTTGGCATACAAGATGGCGCTTTTTTTTAACTCTTTGGTTGAGCATCAGATGGCAGTATAAACTTTGCGTCCTTGGCACGCAAAGTTTCTCAGCAATCTTTCTCCCGATTCGGTCCCCTCAATTTTCAGGACAGACTCCTCACAGCAGTGAGGTTTGTCAACTACATAAGCATATGTAGTTGACAAAGCCATGTACTACTTATTTGTCTTTGACTGACTTGATGGAGCGCTACGTTCAACAGCACAGGACAGCACTTCCACTTGTTCCGTCATCTGGTTAAATCATCGCCTTTATCAACGCTTCTAGTCTTTGCCATCTATTTTGCTTGTCATACCAGGTAAAATCGATCGACATTTTAGAATAGACCAATCATCGTTATCAGCCTAGCCTTTTCCCAACTATGTTTGGTTCGACTTCTACTCAAACCGGATGCAGCTGAATACTGAGCATTTTATCTTACCGATAAGACAAATTAGTTAACCAGATTCAAGATCTTATTGGAAAGTTAACAAGACAATTGCCTAATTGTTTTCTAAGTGTATGCATATCAAAATAATATTTATTTTAAGATGCGTTGTGCCCGGCGTACGTCGGATAAGTATTATTATTTGATAACAGCATCCAGAGAGGCTCAAGTGAACGCGTACCAGTGTACAAATGTGGAGTGCTACAGGGAGGTATTTAGAATCCGGCAATATGGTATGAATATTCTCTAAGAGTAGGTAAGGGAAGACCAAAGAAACGACAGACAGGAAGGGGGTGAATATTGAGGTAAAGGTGATGACCAATAGCTCAGAGAAAGTATGAAAGAAGAAGCCATACAAATACAAATGAATTGAGATTAGGGTGAGACATATTGATAATTAGTATAGTGCGCGCGCAAGTGCTAGTCACCGCCTGAGGTTATTTGAGCTGTGAGACAGGGGAGGTAGATAAACGTCACTAACGCGTAAGCTAACTCAGTCTGCCAATCTAGTTAATCGCGCCCTTCCCTGTCTCACCGCTCACATACCTCAGCCGGTGACTAGCACTTGCGCGTGCACTATAGGAATAGAACTTCATTGCAAAGCTCTTTTTCACAAAAACCAGGCATAAGAAAATAAATAAGTAAGTAATAGAGGACATATTGCAAAAGGTCTGTCTCTACAATCACTGGGTATTATTCCAGCTAAGTCACTAAATCTATACATACATAATTATAAATTAAAGTCGCTTTTGGCTGTGTGACCGCGTTGTTCTTCTAAACTGGACAACGGATTTTGTTGCGGCTTCACCATCATTTAGACTTTTAGAGGGTTTATTCCGGAAAGTTTATATACTTAATAATAAAGACTCACACAACTTTACACATATTACACCTGCATTCTCATTAAAAAAATCACCACAAATTCCGTACAATCAAACATACAACTACATAAAAAGACAACAGCATACAACACAAGAAGTAAAAACAAGTTTCAACTAATGACAGCACGGGCGCGGACTAATTACGGCAAAAAAATAATATTAGTTGAGGGAGCACGGCTGTTCAACAATTTACCGGAAGATTTAAAGAAGTGTGATAGTATAAATTTAAGAAATTTAAGATATTTAAGAAAAAACTCAAGAAACATGTATGTACCCTATAACGTCACCAACACCCCAGAGGCAAATATGATAATTTATTTTACGTAAATGTAAGCACTTTGTATCTCATTTTAAGTGAACTGTTATTTAAGTTCTTATGAGAATAAAATTCTTTAAACCTAAGAATTAGATGCATGTGAGAAAGCATATGAAGAGGGAGGAATGTGACTAAAAGAGTGATGAATATACATGTTGATGGATGAAGAGGGAGAGGAAGGCCAAAGAAAAGATGGTTGGATTGTGTGAGAAATGATATGAAATAGAAGGGAGTGAATGATAGCATGACGGTTGACAGGTGAGAATAGAAGAAGAAAACGTGTTGCGACGACCCCACGTAACATGGGATAAGGGCAGGAAGATGATGATGACATAATAATAAAGAAATCTCGTGTTTTTTCAAGTCGTAAACCCATGGGAAGCAGAGACGGGTTGCTAGTAAATACTAAATGCATAAAGTGCATCCCTGTACAATCGTACGTCGCCATAAGTACTTGATAGTAAGTAAATATTAAACAGAATAAAACGATTAGAGTTTATAGCAAATACTCGTGACGCAACAGACTCAATCGACTCGCTCTAGCGGGACAGGCGTTTGTATGACAATGCTAAGGTTGTTTTTCCACCAGAGATGTGCTATGCAGCTATGCTGCGAGGATGTGAAAGCTAAGTTAAGAAACTGTTGGATACGCAGGCAGGTAATGAAAATGAGACGCAAATGCTGGTTGAGTGTGGAATGCCTTTATTTCTAAAAATCGGTCCCTTATATAGGTACAGTCTCTGTAATAACTAATATGTAGTGGGTAGGTACATTTTAGAACTTAGCTAGGACAAAAATAGAAATACCCTATGTGCTGCATTTATGAAATGAGTAGGTATCGGTAATATATAAGGTAGGTATAAATGGTAGGTATGCCATTCCGCTACAGTACACCCCCTCAAGCGAAGCGTACTACTGGCTTCACTATTCTTCCTGATCGCGTTGTTCTGTGTGTGTCATCCTTTCCTTGTTCGTTCATAGTGTAGGCAGGCTTCAATCGGTCGATCGAGACGTTGGTTACTCTTCCTGGTAGCTGTAGCTTGTAGTATTTCTCACATCTTTCCAATACGGGATATGGCCCTTCATATGTCGGCTGAAGTGGTTTTTTTGTGCAATCTCTGCGTAGGTAAACATTTTCGCAGGTACGTAGGTCGGTATGCACAAACATGTTGTTGTTGCTATGCGTTGTCTCAGCTGGTCGGTATGCGTTGATAGTGTGTCGCAGCTGTTCAACGAAATCGTGACTCATTGGGCTACTTTTTGTTTCTACAAAAAAATCTCCAGGCAATCGCAGCGATGTTCCGTAGGTATATTGTGCGGGACTAATTCCTGTGTCGCTGCGAGTAGCCGCGCGCAGTCCGAGTAGTACGGTGGGTAATTCATCAAACCACTTTCCGTTTTCTCTAGTAGTGCAGCGCGCGGTAAGTGCGGCTTTGAGTGAGCGGTGCCAACGTTCGATGATTCCATTTGACTGCGGGTGATATGCAGTTGTTCTCGTTCTATTTATTCCCATTAGCTTCATTAATTCAGAGAAAAGTTTGCTCTCGAACTGACGACCTTGATCGCTTGTTATCGTGATGGGACAACCAAATCTTGCTATCCAGCTTTCATATATCGTTTTGACTATTGTTTCTGCAGTTATGTCGTGTAGAGGTAATGCTTCAGGCCATCGCGTGTACCGGTCGATAATAGTGAGTAGGTACTTGTGTCCATATTGCGATGGTGGTAGGGGCCCAACTATGTCGACATGTATATGTTGGAATCGTTCCGATGGTGGGTATGTTGCGATTTGACTCGATGTATGACGACTGACTTTTGACTTTTGACAGGCTTCACAGGCTTTCGTCCATCGTCCCGCGTCAGCGTTCATGGATGGCCAGAAATATTTTTCACTGAGTATTTTCCTTGTAGTGCGCGTACCGGGGTGGCTGAGGTTATGTACACTTTCGTACGCTGCCCGGCGAAATGTTTCCGGTAGGTACGGGCGAATATGTTGTGTTGATGTTTCGCATAGTATTTTGCAATTTATGTCGGGTAAGAGTATGCGCTTCAATTGTAAATTATTTTGCTTCATTAAGTCACGTATAGTGCTGTCTCTTTCTTGCGCTGTGGCTAGTTGCTTGTAGTCGATCGTTGTAGGACAGGTGATGGTTTCTGTGTTGATCCGTGATAATGAATCTGCGACTACATTATCTTGCCCGCTAATATGACGTATGTCGTTTGTAAATTCGCTTATGTACATGAGTTGTCTGGCTCGACGCGGTGTCTCGCTGTCTGTCGATGTTTTATTTATTGCGTAGGTTAGCGGTTTGTGGTCGGTAAATATTGTAAAATGTCTTCCTTCGAACATTTTTCTAAAATGCTTTACGGCCATGTATATAGCTAGCAGTTCTCTGTCGAATGTGCTGTATTTCATTTGCGCGCTCGACAATGCTTTGGAGAAATATCCCAGCGGTTGCCATTTGTTGTGTACATATTGTTGCAGTACAGCACCGGCGCACTTGTCAGAGGCGTCGGTCATTAATGCGATGGGTGCGTTATGTGAGGGATGAGCTAGTAATGCCGCGTTTTGTAAGCCAGCTTTACATAACTCAAACGCTTTCTTGGCTTCATCATTCCATATAATCTTTGTTTTGTCTCGTTTCTTGCTATTGTGCAAATATGCATTTAGAGGTGCTTGTATTTCGGCTGCCTTTGAAATGCAATCTCTGTAGAAGTTGACGGTGCCAAGGAATCTTCTTAATTGTTCAATGGTTGTGGGTAATGGGAAATTGGTGATTGCTTCTACTTTTTCTGCTGGTGGTTTGATGCCATCTTGTGAGACAGTGTGTCCTAGGAACTTGATCACTTTCTTGCCTAGTACACACTTCGATGGATTTATTGTGATACCGTATTTGTTTAGTTGGTTTAGGACGGTTCGTAAATGTTGTCTGTGTTCTTCTTCTGTGCTGGAACTTATTATAATGTCGTCGACAAAAGGGTAGGCATAGTCGAGTCCGTGGAGTACTTCGTGAATAAATCGCTGAAAAGTCTGTCCAGCATTTTTCAGTCCTGGGCACATTCGGGGAAATTCGAATAGCCCGAATGGTGTAATGATGGCTGTTTTTTCAATGTGCTCTTCCAGGACAGGCAATTGTTGGTATGCTCTGTTTAGGTCAAGCGTTGAGAATATTTGCTTGCCGTGCAACTGGTAAGTGAAATCCTTCAAACGTGGTACAGGATATCGATCTGCTTTGGTAATGGCATTTAGCCTTCTGTAGTCTCCACATACGCGTAGGTCTCCGTTTGGTTTGGGTACCACGTGAAGTGGACTGGCCCAGGGGCTCTTGCTTGGTCGGCATAATCCCTGGTCCATCATGGTTTGAAATTCTTTCTTTGCAGCTTCGTAACGGTGAGGTGGTAGTGGACGAGCTTTGCAGTATAATGGCGGCCTTGTTGTTTCAATATAGTGTGCGACGTTATGCTTCGGTGTATTTCTTGGCTATTGTTTCGCTCACAGCTAGTATGGCGCGTACTGATGGCGGTAGGTGCTTCGTCCATATAACACGCAACGTATTCTCAGCAATGTTGTTACCGGCTAAATTTTGCATGCGGCGTAGCAGTTGCGAAGGCTTCAAATCTCCAAGTTCCACGTTGGACAGCAGTCGCTCGAGTTTAGTGTGGTCGCTCTCGTCGTAAGTTTGTATGAGCCTCATCTTCATGGTAGCGTATCTATTATTTTCTGTTGCATTTTTGGTATCGAACATGATGTCTTGAATTTCGTCTAGATCTTGTAGGTCGAGTTGGCGGATGAGCAGCTCTGATAGTTCCTTGTCGGTAAGTTTTCCAGCAGACACGATCGCTTCAAATTGCAGGAACCAAAGTTTGATTCTGTTTCTCCACAGAGGCGGTATCCGTTGGTTGTACGAGACGGCTGACAGTTCGTGCGAATCCTTTTGCGTTGCTGATGTTTCGCCTCCATCACTTGGTTTCGATGTACTCAAGGGCATAGTTCCTTCTTGAATTTTCTTCAGTCGGGGTCACCACTGTTGGATACGCAGGCAGGTAATGAAAATGAGACGCAAATGCTGGTTGAGTGTGGAATGCCTTTATTTCTAAAAATCGGTCCCTTATATAGGTACAGTCTCTGTAATAACTAATATGTAGTGGGTAGGTACATTTTAGAACTTAGCTAGGACAAAAATAGAAATACCCTATGTGCTGCATTTATGAAATGAGTAGGTATCGGTAATATATAAGGTAGGTATAAATGGTAGGTATGCCATTCCGCTACAAAACTATCTGTGACTGTTTTAACTAATGCTAAGTTATGTAGCGGAGTGAGTAAGATGTGCTATGAAGATGCGCCGCCGCGAGGTAGCTGTGCGAGGGAGATGCACATAGCTACACCACTCGCGCATCCATAGCTCCCATCCCTAGCAAGCGTCCTTCCATAATAAAACATAGCTTAGTTGAACCCGTTTCCACCAATGCTATGCTATGTGGACCAATGAATATGGTTGATGGATATCAAACGCATCGCATCATAGAACATTTTTGCTGGAAAAGCACCCTAAAACGCTGCAAGATGTGTGTAGTTGGTACACACGACTACACATCAAGCTATACATTTCTAGTTTATACTGACCTCTCATTGTAAGGAAATCCACTAAAATGCGAGATCAGCTTATACTGGACATATATAGCTTGATCTGTAGCCGTGCGTAAATATTGTGGGACGCACTGCATTAGTAGTAGATTTTTCGATGTTTGAAAATGACAGTACGGGCACCACCGTAAAAGTTTAAACTCTTCTTGAACGGAGGTACGGGCAACACAGTAAAATTTCGTATAAAGGAACAAGGAAGAGCGTTTTAATTAAATTGCTTCCCTGGACTGCCTGCATCCCGGTGTCAAGGACCACCAAGTGCAGTTAGGTTTATTTAGCTTCATTATATAATATTATTTTGTCATTTGACTGCGTAATATAACTGCGTCAATTGAGATTATGCTCCTTAACTCCTATGAAACTTTTTCTAATGAACATTGAACGCAAAGATTTATGCGACCACTGATGCTACTACAGCTGAACACAGTAATAACTCCACGTCACAGATTGACAGTGGCGCACATTTGCATAGATATCGCGTGTATTTAGAACATTAACACAACTTCGTTAGAGTTATCTCCTCGGTTATATGCGCGCCTAGTACCTCCGATTAGAAGTACGCTTGGAACGTTAGAATGTTTTCATTCGTTTTCTGTTAGAAGTTTATTGATTGAAACAGGGTTACTGATTATTGACCCTGTACTCAACATTATGAACAACTTTTACTATGGAACCAAACCTGAAATCGCGACAAAAAAATCTGCTGTTCCCTACATTTTGACGAGTTTTATGTAGCTAAATGTTCCGAACAGCTGATTTCTTTTTCGTGATTTCAGGTTTAGTCCCGTAGTAAAAGTTGTTCATAACGATGAGTACAGTGACCCCCTTAAGAGGATATTGGTCAATAACCAGTAACCCTGTAGGTATAAAGTTTTTTTTCTGTTCTATTAAGTATATCAAAGTATTGACCATAATAGACGCTATTATTATTGTTCTTAATTATAACTAGCTTTTGCCAGCAGCTTCGCCCGCGTGGATGTCGGAAAATATCCCACGGGAACGTACTACCGGGAATTCCTTCCTTATTCCTTGTCTACATTATAAAGGATCCGCTGTGCAAAATTTCAGGTTTCTAGGTCCAAGGGCTTGGAATGGGCGTTGATGAGTCAGTCAATCAGTCAGTCAGGACTTCTCTTTTTATTTAAATAGATAACGAATATAATATTATTATTACTACAGTTGATTTTGCTACCATTGTTGTCTTAGAGTCCTTAGAACAATAGAAATAATTATTTTCTAACTGCAGTTGCAACGACACTATCACCATTTCATTGAGTTTCTGTGTCAATTTCACGTTAAATCGCCCGCGATTCCTTAATGTTTGTTAGAACCGTAATAAAATACCTATTAGCATTCTGCATAATCTTTCTACCTACATAAGTACCTAATAACTAGTTTTTGTCCGCGACTTCGTCTGCGTAAAATTTCTTGTTCCCCCGATCCACCCCTTTGCGGCGCATCGCATTGTGTTCGCTTAGTTTTGTTTCTGACTTTTTAACCGACTTCAAAAAGGAGGAGGTTCGCAATTCGTCGGAACCTTTTTATTTTTATCTTTTTTTATGTATGTTCCCCGATTACTCGAAGATGGCTGGACCGATTTGAATTATTTTTTTTTTATTTGAAAGGGTATACATCCCAGGTGGTCCCATGATCATCAAATCAGGATCTGATGATGGAATCCTGGAGAAATAGAGAGAACTCTTCCAATTTTATAGGTACACTTGAAGCGATTTGGATAGTTTTTGGAAGAGTACTTTCTTGCAGTGGTCCCATTTTAATTTGGTGAAGATCTGATGAAGAACTTCTGAGATAGGCAACGGAACTCCTCAATAAATGATAGCAAATGGACTGGGATTGCTGAAATCTCATGTCTGTTTGTTGTTTACACCAGTTCATAACATAACATCACGCCAGTACGCTGTGAAGGGGTAAGCACATGTGAACCACTAAAAAGTGAAAAATAAAAACTTTTTTACGAAAAGATACAACCGACTTCCAAAAACAACACTACAAAGTGAAAAATAACTTTAATTTCGGAAATCGGTGGCAAAAACGAAAATACATTTAATCAGACACCGACATCCGAAATTAAAGTTATTTTTCACTTTATAGTGTTGTTTTTGGAAGTCGGTTGTATTATTTTGTAAAAAACTTTTTTTTTCTTTTAGCTCGGCATCTAAGGATCCTAGCGTGACGTCAAATAGCCTATGGGTACCTACCTAGCCTTTCTTAAGAATTGAGCTATCAAATTCAAATCAAAAGATTTTTTCAAATGCGACTGGTAGTTCCAGAGATTAGCGCGTTCAAACAAACAAAACAACAAACTCTTCAGCTCTATTATTGGTTTATAGAAGATTGAAAAAGATACCTAGATAATTTAGGTAGGTACAAAGATTCTATCTCAATATCATCAAGCGAAACATCGCAATATTGTTTTGCCTGTTTTACAACCCGGTTGAAAATCAAGACTGCCCCAAACTGCACGGTTCTGGTGAGGTTCTTCACCTGGGCACAGACCTGGGTGAAACCGCTGGACCCAGTTAGTTTTCGATATTTTTGATCAATCACAAAATCAATAGGTACCAAGCCGAACGTTGATATTGGTCAACATTACATGAATAATGACGATGAATCGTCGACTGTTGTCACTATGCAGGGCTACTTGTAATTTAGTATATTCCATATAGTAGGGTTAAAATGCAACAAATTAAGAATATATTTATTTCACTAAAATGACATTCAGGTGAATTGAAATTCCGGGACCTCACACTAGGATTCCCTGTGTTATGAGATTAATAAAAATAATAAATAATAATAATAGAATTAAGCCACCAAATGTGCTACCGAAATTCATTAGTTTTTGAGTTAGTTAGATTTTTAGTTTTTTTTTTTTTTATGAAAAATACAATTCAAAAATTATTTACGGCACGACGTTACTGGAACTTAAGTTATTATCATAGCTGATGCCGTAGCAGATCTTTGTTTAAAATTAAAAGTTAAAAAATGCCTAAAACTTTGGCAAAGATCACTAATTAAACATTTTATTTTTCCTAATTTATATTTTTCTTAGCCAAAAAATACAAAAAAAAAAAACTACTGAATTTCGGTAGAGCATTTGGTGGCTTAATTTGTTGCATTTTAACCCTACTATGACATCGTGCAAGGAATAGGTCGAATTACAAGTAACCCTGTTCGCGTCACGTAAGTTTGCCGCTCTGAAACTAGGCTTTCCGTTGCGCATGGCATGGCGCACCTCTGTTTTAGTATAGATTACTGCGCAGTCATTTGTAACCTACTTCAGAGTGGAAAACTTGCATGACGTTAACTGACTGTGATGAACCAGTGAATGGCAAGTTTTATGGAAGTCGATTGTCATCAATGCGTAGGAATGAGGGATATGTCGAGAGGAAAGTTTTGAATATGAACGTGGATAGATAACTTGATAAAACAGTAGAGTAAGCTTAAGATGGATTGGCATAAAAGGAGGAGGCGAAGACCAAAGACAGTAAAATTTTATGTAAAAATATTTAAGTAGTTCACACGTGTCGAGTATTAGGTTTGGGATGGGTTTCATCGTATTAACCGCATCTTCTGCATTTTATATTTTTGCGGGCGGGATGGCGATGCTGCATTCTGCATCCAAGGGGGAACCTAGCATAAACAGCTTATAACGCTCCCACTGCTGGGACACAGGCCTCCTTTCTTTGAGAGGGAGTGGACTGTTATCTATCACGCGGGTCTTGTGCGATCACATGTCTTCGAACTTTTCGTTCTAGGACATGCCGGTTTGCTCACAATGTTTTCCTTCACCGTTTTGAGAGCAGTTATTTACACGAAGTAAGACTGTTTGTCCACCGCACCGAGAACGGGACGTCAACGAGATTATTCGGCCATAGTAAATGTACTGTCGCTACTTCAGCGCCGTCATCTGTTTTCTCGTTGACGTACCGTTCCCGGTGCGGTGGACTAACAGTGTAAAGCGCCTGTCTGGGTACAAACCCACGACTAGTAGTCGGGGGGCCTGGACCTAATTATTGCGGAATTAAAACTAAATATTTTACTGTCATGGATTCCAACAAAGTAATGCCCTAAATAAACAATAAATGATAGATGTGAACGATCGATGATATGAGTAGATAAAAACTTTTTTACAAAAAAATACAACCGACTTCCAAGAACAACACTACAAAGCGAAAAATAACTTTAATTTCGGAAGTCGGTGTCTGGTTAAATGCATTTTGTTTTTTGCCACCGACTTCCGAAATTAAAGTTATTTTCACTTTGTAGTGTTGTTTTTGGAAGTCGGTTGTATTTTTTTTGTAAAAAAGTTTTTATTTTTCACTTTTTAGTTGTGGTACCTACCCCACACAAATTCTAATACCACTAAAACTGCAAAACAAACTAGAACATCATCCATATAAAAGTAGGGAAAAAATACGTACTTATTATTGAAGCTAACTCAAAGACTGTCCAAGCAAAGTTAATAAATTTTATATGGGACCAACTTTGATGTATACCCTCTCGAATAAAACAATTTTTTTGTCAAATCGGATGACTCTATAAAAAGTTACGCGTGGTCTTACATAAAAAAAAAAAAAAACAAAAAACATACGTGTCGAATTGAGAACCTCCTCCTTTTTTTTTTCGTCGGTTAAAAAGTACTGAATACTACTGAGATGACGGTTGATAGAGATGGAAGGAGACAAAGACATGCAGTGCCGACGTCAAATAAATTGGGGTAACACTGTCCACCGCCACCGTCAACGAGAAACGAAATTATTCGTACCGAACGTGACATCCAGTTAGTGGTGTGCGGTGGACTCGCGGCCATAGTAAATGTATTTATCGCTACTTCGGCGCCGTCATGTTGTTCTCGTTGACATCCCGTTGACGTGCCGATGGACAAACTGCCAAGGGCTGAAGGATGACAAACGTATTGAGATGACGAAAGTTTCACTAACGATGTCGAAAATCGTTGACTAAGTTTATTTCCTCGTCCTACAACCAATGGAATGCTTCTAGACTCATTCCTCAATCATGAATCCTATTAAAGCATTAAAGAATACTTAGTCGTTGCCAGCACTGCTTCACAGTCATCGTAGCTCATTAGAGACAAGCTACAGCTGCACAGATTTATTATTTAGCTGCAAACATTACGGAAACCTCATCAATATTCTTAAGGAGTAATTCCACTGTATAAAGTACCGTTGTATTTTATTGAGGGGCTCGTGGCTAAATAATAACAGCCGCACGGGTCTTTACATACCGAGACTCCTCCGTGCCTCGAAAAGCACGTTAAGCTGTTGGTCCCGTCCCGGCTGTCATTCGTGGAACTTTGACAGTTGTTACGGGTCTTCAGACCCCTGAAAGTCTGACAACCAGTCTTACCAAGGGGTATCGTATTACCCAGTTGGTTGTGGAGATCAGATAGGCAGTCGCGCCATATAAAATACTGGTATTCAGCTGCATCTGGTTAGACGGAAAAGGCTGGGTAGATTGAACTATTTCGAATGGTTGTGCCTGGAGCTTTACTGACCGTCATGGTAAGCAAAATTGTGTTTTTAATACTGGGCAAGTACATAACTCAACATAACGTCACGGAAGTTTTACACATAGCAGTACTTATACAGAGGTGAAATCATATGAAACGGTTTCTCACCGACCCTGATGACCCCATAACCCTCCTTCAGGAGAGTAACAAGGCCACCAGTACGGTTTGCAAACGCAAACCACCTAGGAATACATTCCGACCTCGCCGCCGAAGACGCAATCGTAACCGCCCCTCCCCCCTATCCCCTACTCGGTGAAGCTGTGCCTGCTGGGGGCACAGCTGAGCCTGTAGCACTTAACCCCCCCATCATGATCCAGCCTGCCCCGTCTGGCTGCTCTATTATTAGCGACGTTCAGTCGTCTAATATTTTACCTTAGTTTTTAAGCCTGGCCGGAGGATTTAAGTTCGGTTAAAGCACAAGAAACGCTCGGTTAAGCAGTCTCGACCCTCAGTGGTCAACTGCGAGATGCCATTTCTAACTAACTAACTAACTAATATGAAACGGTAGAATGGGGTTATATTTATACCACGGAGTTACTTTGATAACATACGAAAAACTAATTTTATTCGGTGTGTGAATAAGGTTTTGTTGGTGTATGTACCGGTTACTGAGCATTTTTATAAATGCTCAGTAAGTAAAATTTTTCTTACCTTATGGTAAGAAAAACTTTTGATGCCTCCAAAAATCTATACCTAGAGATTTTTGCATAAGACGAAAGCTGTTAACAAAGTAACCCCGTAGTATCAAAGTATCCTCATTCTACCGCATATAAAAAACATCTTATACTACGTAAAAGATAGCTTGATCTCTGCGACATAAGTCAAACTGACATTCCTAGGGTTGTCATGATATAAAAAATTGTCGATAGAAATTATCGACGTTTCTTACTATTATCGATGCTAATGTAACATTTAATTGGGTTTAATTTAATTACAAACGTTACTAAATTAAACGAATATTTGAATATAAAATACATTTATTCTCAAAAAGGAGTACACCCCAAATCCATATCTGAATCAGTTTCTGAATCTCTTGAACAATCTTGTAAATTTATTATAAACTCTTGTTCGCAAATATTATCAAATCGGACGTCCCGCTCCCAATCTTCTTCCATTAGTTTTCTGCATTTGGTTACCACCTTCTTCCAGTCTTCTGCAGATACATTGTCGACCGCACTCTTTAATAACTGCAACATTTTATTTGCCGTGAATAGAGCATTGATGATGAGCGTGATTCATCGCCCATCACTAAGTAGGTCGACATGTCCATAAAGTATGATATTTACAGGTACTGTCTGTACTACTATGAAATTCAGAACTTCATAGGCGTGATTTTACTGACAGCTGTCGCAGAGATCAAGCTATCTTTTACGAAGTATAGATGGGTGCAATAGTAAACCCTCATTTCTCCAGTAGTGAGTAAGTCCTTAAAACAGGACGTCTCTAATAAATGTTAATCTTCCTATTGCCATTAACGGAAATGACTCGAAAGACTCTAAGCTGTTTCTGAGAAATTCCTGATGGAAAATCCAATAATACTTTTACCGATCTGGGAATCGCCTAGACTCTAGAGTTCTAGACCGAGGAAGCAGTTCTTATCTGAAAATTGCATGATTTTCAGAAATGATAACAAACCCGCATACATTATGATCCCCAGACAATGATCCCGCACTCATTTATATTTCATTTATTTACTGTCACGACATGTGATCAGCCTGATTATGAATCTCATCATAACTCATTAGACGCTGGCATTTTGACATTGTAATTTTATGGGTGAATTTTTATAATTTCGTTTTTTTAATAATTTTTAACAATGTACACTTGCTTTTTCAATTCACTTTTGAGATTGGCAGAAAGGCTTTGCTTGCCATAATAAAAAAAAAACGGCTATGTGCGTGTCGGACCACGTACAATGAAGGGTTCCGTTGTTGTGATGAAGTTATCCCAAAAACAAAGTTGTAAGTTTGTTATCGCAAAAAAAATGTGTGTGATAAAACTACAAACTTACGATTTTCTGACTTTTTCCTTGTACTGTGAAACCTTGCTTCTTGTCAAATTTCATGATTCTAGGTCAACGGCAAGTACCCTATAGGTTTTGATTTATTTTTGAGCATCAAAATATGTCCGTATTTTTTATTGCGTTGACTTAGAAGCTTGATTTTTTAGAGCTCCGAGGGACCGTAGACAATTGATATTAATATCAATTTAATGCCCCCACGCGTTCCTGAGAAAAAGGCTCTAGACTGACTGGCAGACAGACGAACAACGAAGTGATCCTATTTTTTTCCTTTTGAGGTACGGAACCCCAAAAATTGACGCCATGAAGATTTGTTATTTCGTTCGTTACCAAAAAGTTCCTTATCAGGTGGAAAAATGGTTGTACAGAAATCTGATTTCATAAGATTTCCACTTTCTTGCTTTAGTTGTAATTTAACCCTGTGATTGATCCATTAAAAATATAAATTTTACCACTAAGCAACAATCCAATAGAAACTTACCATGTTAAAACTCTACGTTCAGCAGAACAGTTTTATCCGTACAATGGGCTCTTCAGGTATGTAATGATGCCGCCGGGGTCGCGGGTTATTCGAAAGAGTCAGGCAACACGGGTGGGTTTTAGTCAGTAAAAGTCTGACACGCCCTCCCGCTCCACTCAGAGCGGGAGAAGTCATTTGATGATTTCCCATCCACTAAAAAAAAAAGGTATGTAATGATAAAATATTCCTTAACTTTCTTTCTTAGGATGTGTTTATACCTAAAAGCACATCCTAAAAAAAAATAAAGTCGACATCGCGCGCGGTCCTAGCATAATCAGTCTATAATATTCCCCCTGCTGGGACACAGGCCTCCTCTTTGTGAGAGGGAGCGGGCCGTAATCCACCACACGGGTCTAGTGCGGGTTGGTAGATATCACATGCCTTACAATTTTTGGTTCTGGGAAATGCCGGTTTCCTCACGATGTTTTCCTTCACTATTTTGAGAGCAGTGGTGATGCAATAAAACAGAGAGATGAGAGGCGCTTTATTTTGTGTAAAAAGTAAAGCGCCTCTCAGGGTTCGAACCCACGACTTACAACTCGAAAGACTGCTCTTTTTTTTTTCTTAAATGCCTAGAAGAAATATTGAAGAATATTTAATTGAGGTCCATAACCTCATCCACTTAACGATATCTACCCATTACAATGCTTTATGAAAAGTTTCATAGATTAAATCAATCCTCGGAATACCAAAGGTCACCAAGATAATCTCCGCAAGTGAGCGCTCGCCTTTATCGCTAAGTTAAGGCAAGTTACTTACTCAAGTTGTTGAGGCTGTATGGCCAGTCAGCCTTCGTCGTCCGCGCAACCCGCACGCATGTACTTAACGCAACTTAATTCCAACTTAAATCGTAACTTCATTCGAAGCTAATATAAACAATAACGAACAAACCGTGTCTAAGTTGACAGTGATGTAAAAGTGTTACGTTTGTTTAACTTAAGTGACAGATAAGTTGAGTTTGCGGGTTAAGTTAGCGAGTGCAAACTTTTTGTTTTGAATTTTTTCTTTGATATGGTAGTGGAATGTTTAATTTTAAGTGTAGTGCTCATATCTGTATCAGTTATGTGTGAGGTTTTTGTTTAAGTTGTGTTACTTAACTTACTTAACTTTTACTTTGTGATTACAAACGCTGTATGGAGTTGCACTGTCGTTAAACTACAGTTAACATAATTAAACCACTGCCCCAATTTTAATTGGAAAACTTAATTAAGTAAAGGCTGATTTTTCAATAGGCAGATAAATTTTACCTGAAGAATAAATGTGACAGTTTGACATATTTTCAATACAAAAGCTGTCAAACTGCCATATTTATTCCGCAATTTAAAATTATCTGACTATTGAACCAAACTTTAAGAATGATAATGTAAAAGCATAACCTGAAAAAACTAAACAAATATGAATATTACAAACTTTATACCTACTTCCCTAAATTAATTACATTTTCATCTCAAGATATTCATTGTAATAACACTACGGACCTAATCTTTCAAATCTAAATCCAATGTAAATAAGAAACACCTAATTTATTTCGATAACTGAAAATGACGCCCATAAAAACTATAATTAATATTATTCAGTTCATAGATTCGTTACTTCTACCAAATGTTTGTAAAATGTTCCCTAAATCTTAATACATAAAACAAAGTCGGGTTTGTTCGAACACTTATAACGCGAGGCAGGACCGATTTACATCGTTTTTGATTTGTTGTATTTGTCTCCGTCCCAAATAGCAGAATAGGTACCTATTAAAAACATTGGAAAATTGACGAAAAAAAAATATTAAGAAAATTAATTTTCTCATATGGGTAGGGCACAATATCTGTCGGGAATCTTTCATTCTATTTAGAATTCTAAATTCAAATTAATTTTATAATCAGTTGTTCATTTGTTTTCCTGACGTTCGATTTATTGAAATTTTGACAGGTCAGCTATGTAGTATTCTAAAATAAAAATGAATTGCCGACATTCATACTCAAAACAATTTTTTTTCATATTTTTGACTTTTTTACTTTAAATTTATTTCAGGTTTTTTACTTTTGATCAAAAATCGTAGTTCAATTCTTGCGCCTTTGGGAACTTCACGCGTTTACATTAGAATATTCATAGCTAAGACAGGATAACGTCTGTCGGGTCAGCTAGTTATTATTAAAACTAAATAACTAAAAAGAAAATAAACACATTACACGAGTAACTTAACATTATAAGATGCGTTTAAGTTAAACTAGTTTCAATGATTGATCTAAAGTTTGCTATCTATGTTATAAAGTGTTGATAATTGCACTCTGCTGTAATGCTAATATTACTCTAAAATCAAGATTTACGGTCAAAATATAGCAGTCATATCTTTAGCTCCTATAAAAAAACTTAATTTGTACTTACTTAAAACTATGTGTCACCGTAATATTGTGAGAACCGTTAGTTTATAATCTATCGGTAATAATCGGTACTATTTCCGTTAGACGGTTCTAACCTAACCTAACCTATTTCACCCAGTTCACAATTTTTCTAGAGCCGCACGGGTCTATCGATCAGGTTAAGCTAAGTTTGCCGCGGCCGGTCCGTAGATGGGTGATATACTAAGACCCCTCCGTGCCTCGGAAAGTACGCTAAGCCGTTGGTCCCGGCTGTCATTCGTGGATATTTGACAATCTTTACAGGTCGTCAAAAGCCCGAAAGTCTGACAACCAGTCTTACCAAGGGGTATCGTGTTACCCAGTAACCGGGTTGTGGAGGTCAGATAGGAAAAAAACTGGTATTTAGCTGCATCCGGTTATACTGGAAGCCGACCCCAACATAGTTGGGACAAGGCTAGGCAAATGATGATCTGCGGGTGCAAGGCATTAGGAACATGGTTTGTTACTAAATATCATCATCTTCCTGCGCTTATCCCATATTACTTGGGGTCGGCGCAACACGTTTTCTTCTTCCATTCTCCCCTGTCAACCGTCACGCTATCATTCACTCCCTTCTCTTTCATATCATTCCTCACACAATCCATCCATCTTTTCTTTGGCCTTGCTCTGCCTCTCCATCCATCAACATGTATATTCATCACTCTTTTAGGCACATGCGTTTCGTCTCTCCTCATTACATGCCCATACCAAGACAAACGATTTCTTTTCAACTTTTCTGTCACTGGAGCCACTTTCAAACTTCCTCTTATATACTCATTTCTCACTTTATCCATTCTCGTCACTCCACACATCCATCTCAACATTCTCATCTCCGCTGCCTGCAATTTTTTTTCATCCGTCTTCTTCACTGCCCAGCATTTTTGTTACAGCAGGTTTGTTACTAAATATATTATAGATTATTATTTCTTGACTGCCTCTTTGGTCTAGTGGTGGCAAACGCTACTGCTGAGCATGAGGTCCTGGGTTCGATTCGCAGGTCAGACAAAGTGTTATTGGGTTTATCCATCAGGAATTTCTCAGTAGCAGCCCGGAGTCTAGATTTGAACTCGGTTGATGACAATAGGCGCGCCCCCTATTACATGGGACTTAAACATAACTGGCGAAATGTGGCTGCACTATAGCTACACCTCTGCTTAAGCCTTCTGAGATTACAGGCGTGATTATATGTAAGAATATAGGAAAATTATATGTATATGTATATATCATTTATTCTCTCTTCACAAAGCTGACTTAAAGTTAGTGTGTACAAAAAAAATGTTTCAGCTGTATTCCACCTTTGTGAGAGACTGGTGCCTGATATAGGTTTTTGGGAAAAACCTGTGTTACAGGTCACCAGCCCCCTTACACGGCTAGAATTAGCTTTCACAGAGATACCGTGCAAGAGTCGAAGTTTAAAAATATGCATAACAAAAAAATAAAAGCTAAACAAGAGTCAAACAGTGTACTTGTTACTTTATCTGTGTTAAAGAAATAAAATAAGAAGTAATAACAATAAGAAAAACCTAATTATAATTATGCAGAAGTTATTGAGTCATGATGAGAGACGATGTGTGAGTGAGTGTTTATTGTTGTGGAGTGTAAGACTAATAAGGATGTATGTAAATAATTCAGATGAGAAGTGTGTGAGTGAAGGTGACTTTTGTGGAGTGAGTGCAAATTAAAAAAAAATTACGATGTTTCATTTCAAATAAGTAATAAATAAAATAAAGTAATTAAAAAAACTAAAAAACCCGACTGCGGTAAAAAACTGAAAAGTTAAAAACAAGCCCATTTGAAATTAAATAAAAGTTGGAAGCAGGCGGGACCCATTTGAGTTAGAAAATATGATAAAAATGGAATGGGTCCCGCCCACTTCCAACTTTTATTTAATTTAAAATGGGCTTGTTTTTAATTTTTCAGTTTTTTACCGCAGTTAGGTTTTTTAGTTTTTTTTAATTACTTTATTTTATTTTCAGCTTTTTAGTTTACAAATGTGAAAGATTTCGCAGACGTTTTAGTTCTTGCAAGGAGTTTTAGTCGTGAGAGAAATAATGTTTTTTACGATTTGTGTACTTTGAATTACTTTTAACCATGTAAGTAGTATATATTTTTGTAATCACCTTTTGAAACCCTTCATTTTGATATCCCACTCGATGGTATTAGAAGAATAAAAAATTTCAAACTCCACAATATGGCACCCCAAACCCGCCATTTTACTTTGTTTTGCTATTTTAATGTAGCCAGTGACACTCGCGCTACCAAGACAAATCTAAAGACGTTTAATTTATCCAAATCCGTTCATTCGTTTAGGAGTTACGAGGGAACTAAGAAACGGACATACACACATACATACATACTTACATACATACAGGTCAAACACATAACCCTCCTTTTGGGCTTCGCCGCAGTCGGGTAAAAAACTGACGTGTTTTTGCATTCATATTTCGTTCCACTACAACAATCACAAAGAATCCAATTTCAGTACACATTGACAAAATGGACAAGAAATAGAACATACTCAAACTTTTCTGTAAATAATAATTATGAATGAATTAAATTCTTCAACGTATAATCTCGGAACCGAAAAGTCGGTTGTCACGCCGCCCCTAATAATTTGAATTTCGAACACAATACAATAGTCAAAAGCGTAGCTAATTTCTTTATGGAAGACGAACGATTCGTAAAGCATTTTGATATCAGCGACACGTCTACGACACGATATTTAATATTTTATTATCATCACGCCTGAATTCCTCGAACGAGTAGGCAGAGGGAGGTGTATCTACGTACCTACAATACACCCACATTTCACCAGTTATGATTAATGGCCAGTTTTTACACAGTGCGAGCTAGCGTGCGAGTCGGCCTACCGAGTAGCTGCAGTGCAGCAACTCGCACTCTGTGTGGACGTATCATACGAGTTTCTCACAGTTGCGAATTCGACAGTAGCTCGCAGCCGAGTAACTTCAAAGTTTTTTGTTCACATGCGAGCTAGTGTGCGGGTCAGCCTGCCGAGTAGCTGCAGTGCAGCAACTAGTGCAGTGTAAACAGTCAAGGCAAGCCGAGCTACTGACATGCGAGTACACAGTGCGAGCAGCTGTCTAGTCAACAGCTCGCACTGTGTAAACAACCAGTCATAAGTCCCATTTTGTAATAACAGATGGGGCACAACTAATGTCATAATGTCAATGTGTCATAATTTTTGCAAACGGCGTCATAATGTCACTGTGATTTGATATTTATGTTGTAGACTGATAGAAAATAAGATATGTAGATAGTAAGATAAATAGAGAATTAGTTGACATTGGAAAGGAGCTCGTGGCTAAGCAATAACAGCCGCACGGGTCGATCCATCAGGTTAAGCTTACTTGCCGGGGTTGGTCAGTGGATGGGTGACCATCTTTACTTAACTAGACTCCTCCGAGCCTCAGAAAGCACGTTAAGCCGTTAGTCCCGGCTGTCATTCGTGGATCTTTGACAGTCGTTACGAGTCGTCAGGAGCCCGAAAGTCTGACAACCAGTCTTACCAAGGGATATCGTATTACCCAGTTACTGGGTTGTGGAGGTCAGATAGGCAGTCGCTCCATGTAAAATACTGGTATTCAGCTGCATCCGGTTAGACTGGAAGCCGACCCCAACATAGTTGGGAAAAGGCTAGGCAGATTGATTGGAATGGAGCGATACACACAGCTCAGGCAATGACGGAGAACTCAAACTCAAAGCATTTATTTCAATTAAACCAATTACAGGCAGTTTCGAATTGTCAAAGAGTCGGCCAGTTTGTCAGAAAGTTGTAGCTAGTTGCCCAGATCCAAAACGAGATTTTGAAACACCAATTTCTGAGCCGTGTAATCTCCTGTTTTGGCGATTTGAACAGGCCGGCCAGATTCTCTTCTGCCTATCTTCTGCCTATCTGCCTTTGGAGGTTTTTGAAATCTCGTGTTTACCAACAAAACTACAAATCTTGGAAGCCTTTTTTTTTCTTCTACAAGGCGATTATATTGCATCAGCAGGGCAAAGGCCATAAATCCAGATTCCGGGCCCCTACTGAAAAATTCTTAATAGAAAAAACTTCTTTGCCCGACCTGGAGATGAACCCTACGCACTTGCGACCACCACTAGGTGGATTAAGTTATTGAGGATCATCAATGCAATGCGAACGTGCTTTACGTCTGTGACTAATTGACATACGATCTTTTGCCAATGATTACAGAATTTATATTCGAAATAGACAAATTCTACATAGGTATAATCGCAGCCAAGAAAATGCTTTATTAGAGTCTGCTTATAGCAGATTTAAAGTTACAACTTCGCGCAGATTTGTTTGCTCAATAAATTAACATTGAAAGCTGTATTCCGATAATTAATTCTAGTTTAATACTCGTAAAATGTAAATGTCTTGCGAAACAATTCCATACTTTTTCTTACTTCTCTCTCTCTCTCTGTAGTCGGTCCCTCATGTCTGAGGATCGTGGTCAGCTTCGGAGTTGCACCTGGAGCGGATGATCCGCCTCCACCGGTTTCTATCCAGCGCATCCCTTAGCACCGTGTAGAATTTAGAGGACGATGATTCCTTCACCTGATCGGTCCATCGTGTTAGTGAACGACCGCGTGATCGCTTGCCTTCGGTGTTCCCAACCACAATCAGTGTTTCCAAGCTTTCATCGCCTCTGCGTACTGTGAGGCTGATGCTCTCTGTATTTTAAGCTTCAGATCAGTTGTAAGTCACACTCCTTAACTAAATTGGTTCTACGCGGAGCCCTCACCAGAATCTATCTGTCATCCTATGAAGAAAACGAGAATCGTTTTCTTGATAGAAGACATTCCATATTTGAATGATTGAATGTCAGCCAGTATAATATTGTCAAGGCTTGATCAAAGCATCAAACCTCCACAGTACTTACTATATGGGCCGAAATAGGAGAGAATGCGTTGTTGACATATGGTCGATAAGCGGGTTTTTATTCGAATGCATTGGTGCGTTTGGCAGTCCACGGTATTCTCAACATTCGTCTCCAGCACCACATCTCAAATGCATTAATCCTTTGCCTTTCCCGGGCCAAAATCATCCACATTACTACTCCATACAGGAAGATAGCGAATACTAGGGCTCGTATCAATCTGATCATTTCTTACCTATTAATTATTTATACATATTGGATAAACAATACAGTAGTTCGTCATCACTATTTCATCATTCTCCTGCCCTTATCCCAATATATTTGGGGTCGGCGCAACATGTCTTTTTCTTCCATACTTCTCTAATAGTCGTCATCTCGGAAGTCAGCCCCTTTCTAGCCATATCATCTTTCACACAGTCCATCCATCGGTTCTTTGGTCTTCACCTACTCGTTTAGCCATCCACATACATACTCAAAACTTTCCTGATGACATTCTCCCCATTCCTCCGCATCACATTCCCATACCATGATAACCGATTCCCATACAACTTTACAGTCACCGGTGTCACTTTCAGACTTCCTCATAAATAGGTACTCATTTCTTTTTAAGTGTATCCACTCGCGTAACACCACACATACCTCGTGGTTCGTCCTTAATATACCTATTTATTATATTTCATATACACTATAATGCAAGATTATTTACATCAGCTACAAATATATTATATATTTATATAGGAGCTTGTTGCTAAATAATAACAGCCGCACGGGTCGATTCATCAGGTTAAGCTACGCTTGCCTGGGTAGGTCAGTGGATGGGTGACCATCTTTAAATACGGAGATTCCTCCGTCCCTCGGAAAGCACGCTAAGCCGTTGGTCCCGGCTGTCATTCGTGGATCTTTGACAGTCGTTACGGGTCGTCAGAAGCCCGAAAGTCTGACAATCAGTCTTACCAAGGGATTTCGTATTACCCAGTTACTGGGTTGTGGAGGTCAAATAGGCAGTCGCTCCATGTAAAATACTGGTATTCAGCTGCACCCGGTTAGACTGGAAGGTGACCCCAACGAAGTTGGGAAAAGGCTAGGCAGATTGATTGATATATATTTATATTATACTTAATATAATACTGAATTATATTTGATTACTAGTTTTTTTTATTTATAAGTATATAAATATCTATTAAGTATGTTGAAACTGTTTGCACTTTCCGTCACTTGTTCCTAAAGGTTCATTAGAAAACCAACGTCAGACAGCATCTTGCTTAAAAATGTTGATAAAACACTATTGTTGTTAAAGCATAATTTTCACAATGTTTTTTTTTTGCAATTTGTGTTTCGTGTTCCACGAACTGTGTCCAAATATAAGTGATTCTTTCTTTCTTTATAAAAAAAAGGAATGTTTTTTCGTTTTGCTCGGCTTCTAAGGTTTGTAACGTAGGGAACCTATATAACCTTTCTCAATAATTATGCTATCAAATGCAAAAATAACTTTTCAAATCCGACTGGAACTGTCAGAGATTAGCGCGTTCAAACCAACAAATAAACAAACAAACTCTTCAGCTTTATTATTAGTATAGATATAGATATTTTATCATCTTTCACACTAATATTTTTTTTTTCATTATTACAAAGAACTAAAGTTCTTAATAGTTGATTACAATCTAGCTTAATAGACTTGTAAGCAATTTTACTAACTTATTATTTTACGTGATAGATTTTGTTATAACTAACAATAGTGTCAATCTGCACTTTTTAACCGACTTCAAATTTATTCGAGTGGGTATACATCACAGTTGGTCCCATATAAAATTGATTAACTTTGCTTGGCTACTTTTTGAGTTAGCTTCAATAATACGTATTTTTTCCCCACTTTTATATGGATGATGTTCTAGTTTGTTTTGCAGATAGTGGTATTAGAAATTGTGTGGGGTAGGTACACAACTAAAAAGTGAAAAATAAAAACTTTTTTTACAAAAAAATACAACCGACTTCCAAAAACAACACTACAAGTTGAAAAATAACTTTAATTTCGGAAGTCGGTGGCAAAAAACGAAAATACATTTAACTAGACACCGACTTCCGAAATTAAAGTTATTTTTAACTTTGTAGTGTTGTTGTTGGAAGTCGGTTGTATTTTTTTGTAAAAAAGTTTTTATTCACAATTCCGTAGCACTTTCTTAGAGTCTGATAATATTGATAAGAACACTTTGTTCATGTGTCACATGTATAGCACAGCATTACTATTATTCATTCACACTCTACACTAACTCAAATGGTTTAGTTCTCTTTAGCCTGCGCACTATGTTCGTGTTGTCTAGCAGCTGTATTGCCTCGACATTCACATGTCGGTGAAGTCTGTGTTCGTGGGCTTCAGCAAATTTTTGGATGATGGTGGTGACGAATTCCATATTAAGGTCGCGGTGGAGGTCGTCATTTCTAATGTACCATGGTGCATTTACAGCATCCCTGAGTACTTTATTTTGAAATTGTTGGATTATTTTAAGGGGGAAGCGCCAGGACAGCCCGCGAAATTCAAATTTTCTTACGTTTTTTGCCAGTTTTTTGCCAGTCATAGGTTGTATGTTGATTAAAGTATGATTCGCTACAGTAACAAATATGTATTTACAGAATCATAATCATGAGAATCAGTAATACAACTCCTTAAGTTAGTACAATCCTCAAATGTCAAGATTTCATGAAATAGTCATTCAACAGGATTACCTGGTCTTAAAGAGTTGTATTGGTGACTTTAATGATTATAATTCTGTAAATACATACTTGTTACGCTCGCGAATCATACTTTAATCAACATACAACCTAAGACTGACTTGCAAGTTGGAAAAAACGTAAGAAATATTGAATTTCGCGGGCTACCCTGGCGCTTTCGTCTTAACGTTGCTTCGTTTAGTACAGCTCAAAAGTTGAATACACTAATCATTCAGCGTTTTTTTGATTTGGCAAACAGATAGTTTATAACCTGGATTAACACAGAGGATACTTTTTATCCCGATATTCCTAAGGGTTCTTAAGGACGATGACGATGTGCTTGATCTCAAGTTAACGGATGGTAAATACAACGATCCATTTAAAAAAAAATAAAATCCAAGCAAAAGAGAAAATGAAAATAAAGGAGGAAAAATGCACATTGCACACATTTCAAAATAGAAAGGCGATTCCTCTACACCGGTTCCAATTAAAAGCTATTGAAGGATAAATAATCAACGAAATCTACATAAACGATTGTAAAGTTAGTAGCCGCGGACTACGAATTGTAGCTAGTTCAATGTTAGCTAAGTGAACGCTTATATTAAGTGGGACTACATAATATGTGCATTAGATACTGATAATTTATAGAAAGCCGCAGAGCAGATAAGATAAGAGGCAAGATCGGATGATATTTATTAGTTCAAGGGAGTGTAAGGAGGTGCTGTTCTTAGGGCACACAGTGTAAATATTGGAAAGTTCAATCAAGAATACAATACATACACATAAATACAAGGACATTATGTCCTGTATATGTCGCAGCCAACTATACTGCATTTGCAATAAGATTAGACACCTAAACAAACCTTTTTTACAGTCCGTTCAACCGATTTTGACTTCTATTCCGTAGAAATAAAAATGACATTAAAGGCAAAAAAGTAGTTACAATACCAACTGTTTACTACAGCTGCCATTTGTCATGCCACCAACGCAATAGAAGACAAATTCTAATGAACGGACTGTAAAAAAGGTTTGTTTAAATTTCTAATCGTATTTAAATGGAGTATAGGTAGTTTTGGACAACTTCCTCTTAAGGTGGATCCACACAGCCGCTATATTTATGTGTGGTGCCCGGCGGCAAGGCACAGCCGCCGGCTGCTGTGTGGATCCATCCACCTTTAGGCTATCATGTTGAAAACTTTGTATACCTAGTACTCATTTAATTCCGATGACATATTTTTATTTGGTACAGATGAGTTTTGATGCTGCAGCGGGGATTGTCTCCCCACAAGGGAACTGCTAAACGGTTATTGCTATCATCTTCTTGGTAAAGATGTTAAATACAAAACATACCTAGGTACATTATAATTAGGGAATGCAATCTCGTTCTCGCGAGATCTCGGCCATATTTACCGAGATTAATCTCGGCCGAAAATATAACGAGATACCGAGAGATTATAGAATACATTTGTTTTTCGAAGCGGAGGATGTGTTTAGCGGGGTCTAAGGGAGAACTCTTATAATAGCAGACAATTGTTTGCGCTTTTGTCCCTACCTATGTAGAGGCTGAAAGAGCCTTTTTTACAGCTGGTAATTTAGCCTGCAAAATTATAAGCCGTCTGTCGGACGACTTATTAGATACTTTATGCTTTTTACGAAGCTACTTCCAAAATTTTGAGGACAAATTTTTATTTCCTTAAATTACTTTCTTAATTGTTTAATTTTCATACAGAAAAGAATACTGATTGTTTGATTAGTAAAAGATATTACAAATATAATGATTTACACATAAAAATACATCAAATTTCTTTTAATTTTCCTATTAATTATTGCAGTATTTAAAAGAAGAGTGAAAGAGCACTATCTTTCTACTTCGTCATAGTTGTTAGTTATTTTAGTGGTATTTATTTTAGTAGTATATATGTATTTAAGTATATATTATATGTTTTATTTAATGAGTAATTATTTTGGATTTTATGTATTTTATTTTCTCTTCTACTCTTACACACGTTGTCTACATCTCTTTTTATACTCTGTCCTATCGCAGGTATGCTGAAAGAGATCTCTTTTGAAATAAGCATCACGTATTTTTCTGTTCCTTTCTTCTTCTGTTTATTTGTGTGTACATAAATGTTTAAATAAATAAATAAATAATTATTCTATTTTAGTAGGTATGTACTTATATTACACAACTATAAAAAATAAATTTATGATGTATTAGGTAGGTATTAGTCAGCCAAAGATAACTTAATGCTTAATTGCTAACCAATCATTCGATTATGAGAATTTTCCTCAAAAAACACAAACAATTAACGTGTTTTTTGTGGTATTAAGAATATCCGATTAAAAAATACTTACAAAGAAGTCCAATTAGTGATGTATTAAATTAGCTTGTTAGAGGGCAATGACATTCAAGAGATCAAAGATCAGTGGCATGTTACAAAATATACCTACATCGCGAATTACCTAATCAACAAGCCAACCCACCCTACCCTACAACCCACAAGTCTAACCTACAAGTTTTCGCTCGTTTTTACAGATTCTAAATCTGAGAGTGCGTTCTATTCAGTTTTTAAAAACAATTTAAAACATAGAAGTAATTTAGGTACAAGTGGTTTTTGAAAAACATTGGGGTTTATCAATTTATATTATCCCAAGTTCCAACGTACGAGGCGACTCAGGATTAGTTTTTTTTTTTTGTCCAGAAGGCTTTCCCTCAGTCAAACTAAAACCCTAATTATATTATAATTAAATTAATTAAATCAATAACAATAGTTATTCGGCTTCGACGATGGAGCAGCTCTACCTCGCAAACAATAAACTCCAAACTTGATCCTGCAATTACTGACCATTCCAAGGTTGCCTAGAAGGGATCGCAGAAAGCGCGCGCCCATTGTATGTTTTGTAAAGTTTGGCCAATCTAAGAAGTCCGAATTGAGATGAGATGAGATGAGATGAGATGTCCCTCTTTGTCCCGCTATGTTTGTCTCTCTTTACGATATGAGCTGTCAAAAGGGACCTATTATTTTGTAGCGAGTTTAGTGTTAATTTTTTTTTTCTGTTATGTATTTTCTGGTGTACAATAAAGTATATGTTGTTTAAAAGAAAATAAAGCCCTGATACCATTATCATTTTCACTATCCTACTGAGTTTAAACGACAGTGCTTTATCTTCATCAGCACACACACACCGATAATTTTAAAAACGCCGTAACTCTTAAAATGTCGATTGCACACCATGTGTGCAGATAACAATAAAATTTCTATCGTGTCTGCTAATTAGCGCGCGACGAGTATAGTTAGTAGCTTCTTTTGAAGGAACAATTACTGCACGCCTCAATGCTTCATTCAGCATGTGAGAGTGCTCTACTCTCAATATGTCGTATTGTCAAAATTTTCCAACATAAAATCGTTTCTTAAATCGTTTGAATTACAAAAATAATTACAAAAATTACGTGTAGCGCTTTCGGTTGGGAAGTGTGTCTGTTTGTCGTCACGATTCATGTTGTCATACGCAATGATGGATTAATCTAAATCTTTTTTCTATAAGTTTTCTTTCATCCTTCGGATGAGCCTATTGATTTTCGTTATCAAACTCAGAACCGTTTATGGTTCCAAAAAATCTAATTTTCTTAGATTTATTTCATCGTCAACATGTAAGTCAGTGAGGCGTGCACTTTTGGATTTTCCAAATTTTTTACTTTTTCATCCGTGAATCTCAGCGGGGTACTCGTAGGTAGTTGAGTAATACTACAGTAGCAATGGCTTTAATTTTGACAGTTCAACAACATTTGTTGCGTTATTTACGTTATTGAACAGATAGAATAGATTTTTCCAACCTAAGCTGATAAGGGTTAAAAATTTACTTCAAAATCTTTGGGATTGTGATTGAATGTGTGTCCTAGTGATAGCAGTGCTGGCCCAGTGGTAACGGCCCCGACTTAGGCCGTTTTACACTACGATACTTACAGACGACTTTAATTAATAATACAATTCAATTAATTTATTCAATAACTACACATATTTTTACATCATGTCTGTATTTCTATAACTAAATATATAAGAATCATCATGAATATAATACATATTTAAATTATTACAATAATCAAAATTACATTAAAATCAGAATAACAATAATAATAATGTCGGGCATGCCACCGTCCGGGGGAATCAATCCGTCACATTATTTATGGTTGTTCTCGTCTGGTTAATGGAGACTACTTGCACAGGCACAACCTACTTTGTAGTCAGGATCATCCACCAGCAACTTGCTCTGAAATACAGTCTTGTGGAATCGGAAGTGCTGTACTACAGGTATGTGCCCGACCCAGTTCTCGAAAATGGCAATATCACGTTATATTGGGATCGATCTATCATCACTGACGAGACTATTGTTGCCAATAAGCCAGCTATAGTGGTGATAGATCGATTAGAGCGTCGCACAATGATTATCGATATAGCGGTCCCTCCCGCATGACGAGAACCTCGTGAAAGCTGAAAAAGATAAGCAGATCAAGTATCTTGACCAGCAGTGCTATTCTGTACAAATCTCACCGTGAAAACCTAGGTGAAGTGAGTTGTCATTCTTCCTGATGCTAGGGATTGACAGTATTGACAGCTCACTCCACGCTCACTTCTCCAAAATTTTCACGGTGAGATTTATACAGAATAGCACTGCTGGCTCGCGAAGTTGTCGACATGTGAGATGTGGATACATCAATCGTTGTGCCGATAGTCGTGACGGCCAATGGCATAATAGCCAAGAGCCTCGATCAACACCTGAGGAGGCTCTCGTTAGGCAACCGGATCAATGGCTTGATTCAGAAAGCGGTACTTCTGGACACGGCGCGTATCGTTACGAGGTTCCTCTCTCAGCAGCCCTGACCACCGGTAGCTTGGACCCTGTTCCCGATACCGGTGGGATACTATTTTTATATTTTTAAATGTTTTCATATTTTTATATTCTAATATTTAAAAATGTAATTTGTATGTATATATTAATGAAATAAAGGAAAGAATAACACAAAAACAAGATTAAAAAATATAAAATTAATGTCGTACATTATCATTCATTTAATAAAATTCAATAAAATGTTAATTTCAAATCAATAAAATTATGTTAATTTCGACCTATAAATAAATTTATAATTCATCAATAGAATATAGACACTTATTTAACAAGAACGGTTTAAGCTTATTCTGAAACCCACTTGTATATACTAGACTTTTTATTTTTGTCGGCAGTTTATTGAGCATTTTTAATGACTTGTGGTAGGCGCTATGCTTTACAACGTTCAGGTGGGGCACTTGCTTCAACTGGAGGTCTTTTCTTCTTGTGCTCTCCCTTTTTTGCCTTTCATCTTCAGTCTCCTAATCAAAGATATGTTTTGATAAGTGACTAAGTAGGACCAAAATGTACAAGCTTGGAACTGTCAATATATCCTACGTCAGTACCGAAAATGAGTCGCCGAATCTCAAATACATTTTTATATGGTGAGTCGCAGTATAGTCTCTTGCGAGTATCGTAATGTAAAAACGGCCTTACAATTTGTAAGTCGTGGATGTGAATCCAGACAGGCTCTTTACTTTGTGTATATACTATCATCACCATTGCTCTTAAAAACGGTGAAGGAAAACATCGTGAGGAAACTGTGTCCTAGAACCAAAAAATTCGAAGACATGTGACATTTACCAACCTGCACTGGGCCAGCGTGGTAGATTACAGCCCACTCTCTCTCAAAGAGAGGACACCTGTGTCTTAGCAGTGGAAACATTATAGGCTGATTATAATGTGTCCTAGTTAAATCATCTTTCACGCAATCCATCCATCTTTTCCATGGTATGCTCCTTTTCAGATAGCCAATCGTTTAAAAACCGTATCACGTAAAACACTAGTACATCATCATTCTCCTGCCCTTATCCCAATTTATTTGGTGTCGGCAGAACGTGTCCCTTTCTTTCATACTTCTCTATAAGTTGTCTTCTCGGTATTTTCTAGCCATATCATCTTTCACATAGTCCATCCATCGTTTCTTTGGTCTTCCCCTACTCTTATAGAATAGAAAAGAATATTGAATATAGCTATAGACATTCATACTTACTCAAAACTTTCCTGACGACATTTTCCTTATTCTTTCGCATCACATGCCCATACCAAGACAACCGATTTCAACACAACTTTTAGTAATACATATATACCTTTATAAGTACCTGGGTAGACAGGAACCCTTCCAAGATTAAAATACCAAGTTACATCGAATTTCTCGTGACCTAGACATTTCTATTTTCATCGACAAACAGACGAGCTTTGCTCTATCTAATCTTCCGATGTCCAACCACTAGAATCTAACTATATATCCAATATACTCAACCAGTACAGATCTAGATTCATATCTAGGTGGATATCTATAGCACTATGTACGTACAAGGGATTAGTTTTTCAACATTAGCAAGAAATTTGCTCCTCGGAATCTGTAGATAGACGGCTATCTAACCTTTCTTCCATTTTAGGGATGATTACTATTCAAGCTGCAATCTGTTTAAAAGCAAATAAATATTTCTTTTACGTTTACCCAAATATGGTGAAGACAAAATGAAAGATTCTAAGTTTCACAGGAGATGTAAGATTGCTTGATAGATCTAACAGCCCAAACTAATGAATTTCAACAATTACAATGATTGATTCTAACTGTATCTCACATTGAGATAAATATACTTCCTGTGTCCACACTAGGCCATTTAACGTCGAAAAAGCCAATATGGCGGATGCCAACCATTTTGTTACAAATGATGATATTTAAGGACGCTGTTACAAATGGGTAGTCAAATCATTACTTTTTTACACAAAAGTATTTTTATTAAATAAAATGCTAAACATTCTTAAATTTTTTTTTGCCCAAACTGCTGATAGATTTGCACGGTACTATTCTGAACTATAAATATAATTTTAAATAGGTACAATTTCACAATAAATGTACCGAAGTAAAAATTTTCACTCCGGTACAATTATTGAGAAACTGTACCTATCTAAAATTATATTTATAGTTCAGAATCGTACCATGCACATCTATCGACCGTTTGGCCAAAAAACATTTTAAGAATGTAAAGCATTTTATTTAATAAACATACTTTTGTGTAAAAAAGTATTGATTTGACTAACCATTTGTAACAGCGTCCTTAAGATATTAAAGTCTGGACTTTAAAAGAGACTTTGACCCCTGAGAATAGAATAGAATAGAATAGAATAGAATAGATGTTTATTTCTTTAGTTAAATAACATATCACTTATAAAATGTAATTTTACAAGAGCATTGTGTGTGCTTTACTTTGGCGCACTTTGTCCGGGGAGGGATCTTTTGCAACCTTTTGTTGAACTCTTTTCACACACGATTGAATTATATAAAACAAGTGTGAGAAATTTGGATTTAGGATCCCATCAGGTCTAGACCTGAAACTACTTATAATGTACGAGTGACTTTACGAGTCAAAGCCTATGCTGACGGGGGGGGGGCCGTTCTCTTGTGGAGCGGTTTCTCCCTCTCCGATTTATTTATATATTCAATTTCACCTATTCTGTTTGAGAAAAGGGATGGATTGAATTGTCCATATCTCGTATAGGCGGGACCGGGATCGTCGAGGCCGCTGATCGTCAGTGAGGAGAGTTTTTCGATCATATCATGGTGGAGATCGTGTGCTCTGAGGTGCCATGGGTCTTGCCCAAGCATTTCCCAGAGCGTTTTTGTTTCAGTGCGACGTGGGAAGGCACCTGCAGCTTTCAGTGCCATTTTGTACTGTCTCTCTAGTTTTGTCAAATTGCTCTTGCTGTATCTTGGAAGGAGTTGGATGACTCCATAGTCGAGTACTGGCAAGAGACACGTCTGTATGATGAGCAGTTTTGTTTCAATTTTTACTTTTGATCGGTACCCTATGATCGAATTTAGGGCACCTCTTACTCGTTTTACCTTTTCTACGGTCTCTTTGGTGTGTATGTTCATTGACAGTCTCTTGTCTAATACGACACCGAGGTATTTTATTTTGTTCTTGTATTCAATCCGTTCGTTTTTCATTTTGACGTAATTTCTATATCCGTTGTTTGGATTTCCCAGCCGAGGTCTTTTGTAGGAGAACATGATGCACTCCGTTTTATCCACGTTGCATTGGAGGCCCCACCGCTTGTAGTAGTCTATAATTTCCTCCGCTGCCCATTCTGCGCGCCTAGTGGCGTGATCTGGTTTCTCCGCTGCATTGAGAATGCACAGGTCATCTGCGTACTGAGAGAGCATCTGTCCTGCGATTCGTTGCTTTGGTATGTCAGCGACGTATAAGTTAAAAATCACGGGTCCGACGATTGATCCCTGGGGAACACCATGTGGTACCTTTTTTTCTGTTCCTGTTGTGGTTCTAAATCTGCCTTTGGTTGTTCTGTCTGACAGATAATTTTCTATTATCTTTATGATATTATTTCGGGCTCCAGCTTCGTAGAGTTTCTTTATTAGGCCTTGATGATTTATAGAATCAAATGCCTTGCTGAGGTCTGTCGATATCATGGCCACGCTGTGTCCTTTCTCCAGGGCGTCGGTTATGTATTTGCCCGTCCTTAGTATTTGTGTCGCTGTGCCTCTTTGGCGGACGAATCCATGTTGGTGTTCGGGGATAAGTTCGTTACTTTCTGTGTTTATTCTCGAGAGAATAATGCGTTCAGCCCATTTGCCCATGATGTTGAGTAGACTGATGGGTCTGTATGACTTGGGTTGTGTGTGGTCTTTCCCTGGTTTATGCAAAAAGATGCATGTGCTTTCTTTCCATCTTTTTGGGAAATATCCCGTGTTGATAATGTAGTCCATTATTCGCTTGAACATGGCTATCATCGTATCACCTCCCATTTTTAGAATATCTGCTCTTATCCCGTCAGGGCCAGGTGCTTTCTGATTCTTGAACTTTCGAAGAGCTATTTTTAACTCTGCGTGTGATGTTGCTTCTAATGGTTGGAATGGTGTGTATTTCTCTGTGTTTTCGTCTTCGTCAGAGATATCGGATGTGTGAATGATAGCCGTGTCCACTAGATTGTCGATAATTTCCAGTTCTGTGTTGCAGTTTTCTATAAGGGGGAGCCTTTGAGGTGGCTTTTTCATCGCTCTCTGTAAACCCCACATTTTCTTTCTGTTGTCAGTTTTACTCTCTAAAGCTTTGTTCAGCATTTCTTCTCCGTGTTCGATGAGTTTCTTAGCCAAATTGCGTTTTAATCTGTTGTATTCTCTCTTTAGTTCGTTGTATCTATATGTGAATCTTAGACGCCATGCGATGTCTTTCGCTTCATTTCTTTTTTCTATCAACTTTTGTATTTCTTTGGGAAGATTTTCCTTGTTGTCGGTTTGTTTGAGTGGCGCAAATTCGTCCAGTGTCTGTATTACAGCCTTTTCTAGGTTTTCAATCATTTTGTCGCAGTCTATGTCAGTTTCGATTTTTATGTTTGGGTCTATTTTTGTTGCCAGAGATTGTTCAAACTCTTCACGTTTTTCCTTACTCGATTTGATGTCTTTGAGGTTGCGACTGAGTGGGATCTCGTAGTCGTTTTCCAAATTTATTGTCATTATCCATGGTATATGATCGGACCCTATGGATTCTATCTGTTTGCATGATTTTATTTCCAAATCAGAATGGTTGTATGTTGTGATTGCTATGTCCAGTATGTTGTTGTTACCAGTACTGGTGGGTCTAGATGGCTGACCGGAATGTATAATTCTACAGTCGCCGTTGTTGTGTATTTCCCGTAATAAAATTCCGAGACCTCTATCGACTGAACGGCCGAGCAGTTGCATTCTTAGGTTCATGTCTCCCATGATGAGGGCACTCTCTTCTCTAAGTAATTGCTCGAATTCATCAGACAGTTCGTTTTGATTCGGTATAGGGACGTAAATGCCTTTTACCGTGATGTATTCTCCAGTTCTGTGGTTGGTAAAGACTCGAATACTGCATCCTTCGATGTTTCTCTCATCATCACTAAAGGAGTTAATGAGTTTGGTTTGAGCCCACCTCATACCTCTTTTGACGTATAATATGGTGCCTAGATGGTTGGCTTTCTGTTCATATATTTTGTCGTAATTAAGAATGTTGAACTTTTTATCTGTCAGGTCGATTTTGGCTTCGTTTATGATGGCTATGTCCACATGGTATTTCTGGACCAATTGTTTTATTTCAGTGAACTTGTTTCTGATACCCTGCACGTTGATGTGCAGGATCTTTATGTGTTTCTTACTGCCTTTAGTAGAGTAGGACATCTCTGAGTTCTTTCATTAGTGTCATGAATGTTTCCATAGTTTTATCAAATATGGAGACTTTTTCTTCCGTGGTTAGTTTTCTGCGAGGCTGAATTGGTTCGATTTCATTATTCGTTGCCTGTGCGTACGATGTACCCTTTTGAATCGTCGATCTGCGTACTGGAGATCTCGATTTTCTATTTGTTTCTTGTTGTGGTGTTGGTTTAGTTGCAGATGGTACATTTATGTGTTCCTTTTCTACTCGCTCAGCCTTTTTATTTTGTCTCTCTATTGCCTTTTTGAACAGTGGGCACTTTCTCTGTGTTGCGCTGTGTTGCTCTGGCTGTACATCTTTACAGTTTGAGCAGACTCTCACCAATTCATTCTGATTGTTTTTAATCGGTATGGTGGGTTCTCTTTTCGGTGCATGGCATGCACTCGTTGCGTGGTTGAATTTAAAACAGTTTTTGCATTGTAGCACTCTGTCCGAGCCTGCTTTGTATTTTTCAGGTCTTAGCTTGTGTGCACAGTAAAAGGCTTCTGTGGCGTTTTTCATTCTTACAGCGATCTCATTGTATGAGAAATCGCCGCTGAATATGCATAGTTGTACATCGCTCGTTATCTTTTTTATATTGAGAGGGCGAATGCCGATGCACTTTTCCATCTCGTCTTTTTGTTCTTCGACTGTATAGTCATGTCCCATATTTCTTATGATGACTTTCGTTGTTTTTATTTGTTCCGCCTTGGGTTTTGGCGCTATAAACGCGAGATCTGGCTTGAAGCATTTGATGTCCTCAATTGCCTTTGCCCTTTTCTCTAAGTCGGTGAGTGTGATGAGAATGTTTTTGCTTCTCACGTTTCTGATGATGCGGCCATGGTATTTGCTCATTAATTTGGTTAAATCTCCTACGAGTTGGTCGCTCAGCATCTTTTTCGTATCCTTGTTATCTTTGTATTTGTATCTCGCGTCCGTGATTAGTATCGGTGGTACGTGGGTGCTATTCTTTTTTGGTATATTTTGCCCCGTCGGTACAGAACCTTTAGGTGAACTGTCGAGTGTTCCTGTTCGCCTGGCAACTTTTTTCGCTTCCAATACGCCTTCTCCCACGAACGGGTGTGGGCGCTTAAGTGATTGGCTGCGCGATCTCGGTGAGTGATCTCTTACTGATGACGCAGAGTGTGAGCGAGATGGCACTATCACCCTTCTGTTTTCCTGGTTCGAATTGTTTTGAAGCAGCTCAAACCGATTATGAGTCGGTATTGCATCAGCCGCTGCCTCGGTTGTTCTAGAGACTTCGATTTGTTTCTGTATCGTATTTTTCTTAGTTTTTAGGTTTAGTTCACTCGATTTGATGTGTACTGTGTTTATTTTCAAGCAATTGCATACATATTCCTCTTGAGCTGTGAACTCAGCCTGGGGAATTGCTTTGATATTTCTTTGTTTTTTGCATTCCACACAGTTGTGGAAAACGCTTCTTACTACTGTGTTTACGCACGAGTAGATTTTATAATAAACATCTGGAATGAACTTACCGTTCGTGTGACGGTGGTTCACGAACGCGCAAATCTTTATAACACTGGTTTTGGTACACTTTTTGCACTTCATTGATTTTATTTTAGTCTGTTCATTTGTCCATTCTAAAAAGTTTTTAATGTTATTTCTGTGGGTACACTGGTTACACTGCACGGTAAAAGTTCCGTCTTCGTTTGTTGAGATTTCGCTCACTATTTCACATGTTACTTGGTGTTCTAATTGCACTGTTTTATTACCAACTAATAGGTCCGCCTCCATTATTGGAGGGTACTTTCACTTTCACTATGTTACAAATTGTACGTGTAATACACTTATTATTCACTAAAAGTCACATTTTGCAGTGTTCGATAATTAGTACGTATATAAACAATAACACAATACAGTGGAATGTTCCGCTCGCCGGCTGTTAGCGGAGCGTGACCTTGACGCGACGCAAAACAACAGCGGGACACTCACTCGTTAGACACGTCCGACCCGTACGGCGGCTCGCACGGTTCTCCTCTGACCCCTGAGTTTGCTTTGCCATTTCAGATAGGAAATGTCGACTCTATCTAGCTTATTTTTTTTATGTGACGTTTAATAGTGACGTTTAAAACATTTCATTTAATTTCGTTATTCCATTCTTGTGCATTATATTATTTCTGTAGTTCAGTGTTAGATAAATCTTCTACTTAATTTTATAGGATTCCAATGATATAAATTCCTGCATATTTCCATTCATCACAGCCTTTGAAGTACGTACATTAGATGTGTATCAAGTGACAGTTCAATGATGTGACGGCGGCCATCTTGAATACAATATGGCGTCGTTCAGTGTGTTCCGGTTTCTGGTGCTGCTGGCTGCACTGGTGTGGATCCTGGCTGAGGAGAAGAATGACACACGAAGACCATACCCCTGGACTAACGGAAGCTGGTTGTGAGTATTTGTATTTTTATAGTTTTCTGATCGTGAAACCATTGTGCACATAAAATAACTTAACTTACTTTTACTTTACTGGTTCCGACTATGGGATTATGTCAAGGGAATGATCAGCAGCGTTCTCATCAACTTTCATAGAAACTTCTGTCTACCTGTGTTCGTCGTAAAAACCTCGATGACAATAAATTATCAACAGCTGATGGTGAATACATCACCCTACGGGCGTTAGTTGATCAGGGCTCACAAATAACCCTGATCACTGAGAATGTAGCTCAGAGGCTAGGTGTAAAGCGTCAACAGCTGAACGCGAACATAATTGGGATCGGCACCTTATCCAACAGGAGCAAAGGAAAGGTGAACCTGCTCTGCAGGTCCGTACAAAACAACTTCCAGTTTGCTACGGAAGCGTTGGTCATGCCACGGGTGGTAAACAATCTGCCTAACGCCACATTCTCAAAAAAAACTTGGCCTTACATAACAGACATCACTCTAGCCGATCCAGAGTACAACGTATCAAGGCCCGTTGGCACTCATTGACAATTGCACTGACATTCTATAATTAATGTTAGGGTGTGTTTGCATTTGCACCCTACATCATTTTTTTTTGGCATTGCATTAAAATGCATTGCGATTTCCGTGTTGTCCCGATATAGTATACCTATGCACCTATCTATTCATGTTGGGAGAAGTCCTTTTTTTGAAAAGCTGTACGAACAGACTGTGTCGTACACTATTCGTAACATAAAAAAAATCATATAATTGTCATTAATGAATGATGAATGATTCATGAAAATATTCATGATCCATACAAAATTGCAAGATTATAACATGATTAAAAGATCACAGAAATGGAAATTTAAATTGAAATTAAAGTTAAGATTGAAATTTAAATTAAAAACGGAAATTAAAATTACGGAAATTAATATTATATGACTGAATAACAAAGGACCTCCAAGGCGGGGGGGATGAGATCATATCAGCCACAATCTTCAAGATTCCGTAGCGGCTGCCGCGCCTTCTGCAGATCAGGGATACCGTCCTTTTGCGAATAATTATGCATTTTAGACAAAAAGTCCCACTCTTGCTACAATAATTTATTTTTTGATTTAATAGTCGAAAATTAAAATTATGCCGGTCACACTTTTATCGTAGACAATGTAATGTAATGTAAGTGTTCTTAACCTAGAGCCTTTTTACTATTTTCATTTCTATTCTATCTAAGTACACATATCTACTATATAGCCTTATTGTCCCAATGTAAAGCAAAGGTCAGGTTCTGGGACAGAGAGAGAGGTTCCCTCTCTCTAAATTTCTGTTGATAACTTTTCTCGTCCCTATAAAATCATTGACAAACAAACACTCCTTTAAAGAAAATTAAATTATACCCTCCACATAGCCCATGTATATGTTTTATAGCAAGTCTAGACGTGTCTCAGGTGGCATTAGAGATACAATAAACCCTCATTTTATATGACGCTGTGACGAATTCAGATTGGATATACGAGCGAGCTCTTTGAAATGAGAGTTAGTTCTGTGGATTAGGTACAGGTGTGGAAGAGTTCGGATTTTATTCACGTTTCATTCAGAAAAGTCGTTAATAATCTCAGCTTAATACTGCCTTATGAGAGCATACTAAATAATAACAGCCGCACGGGTCGATCCAATATGCTTGACGCGGTTGGTTCGTGGATGGGTGACCAGACCATCCACGAGACCCCTCTGTGCCTCGGAAAGCACGTTAAGCTGTTGGTCCCGGCTGTCATTCGTAGATCTTTGACGAAGAAGCCCGAAAGTCTGACAACCAGTCTTACCAAGGGGTATCCTGTTACCCAGTAACTGGATTGTGGAAGGTTGTTGATAGGCCGTCGCTTCATGTAGAATACTGGTATTCAGCTGCATCCGGTTAGACTGGAAGCTAACTCCAACACAGTTGGGAAAAGGCTAGGCAGATTGATGAGAGCATAGTTATTTATATATTTAGGTGATGGTGCTAAAAATCTAAAATATTTGTTATGGCAATACTTATTACACTATTAATTCTGCGAACAGTGGACCTCGTGTAGAGCAGTGCACAGTAGCGACATCTAGTGACCTTATTGTAAAACTAACTTTAATATTAGTTTTAAAGCCTCGTTTTAGAGAATTCTGATAAATATTTTCAGAATTTTCGAGTTTTGTAATGAGACGATGGTCCCAGGTGTTCCATCAACCCGTACCTAGTAGTGAAAGGGCCGATTCCACTGGTAGAAATCTAAAAGTGAGCAATTTACTGCATTTAAGGAGGTATTCTGCTCATCACGCCGAAGATCCTCATCAGATCTTCACCAAATTTTTATGAGACCAATTTATAGTAACTACCTTTCAAACAAAAATAAACATCGAGATCCGATCTCATAACGCGGAGATATCCAGTAGCCCACTTTTTGGAGGAAGTGCCAACCCCTCCGATGAAAAATCTGCGACGACAAAAAAATTATACAGGGTGTAAGTGTAAACAGTGGCAACCTTTTAAAGGGTCATTGTACTCATCATTATGAACAACTTTTACTATGGGACGAAACCTAAAATCACGAAAAAATAATCAGCTGTTCAGTACATTTATGTTCGCATAATTCGTCAAAATGTAGAGAATTCAGGTTTGGTCCCATAGTAAAAGTTGTTCATAATTATGAGTACAGTGACCCCTTAAAAGGTTGCCACTTACACCATGTATTTTGTTAAACCTGTAAGTATACGAAGTTTCGCCCAGATCGGTTGAAAAATACCACCTGTAGAGGAGTAGCAAAAAACTGACAGATGAAAGCAAATTTTGCCAGACTTGAAACAGTGATACGGAGTAGGAAACACCCGTAACTCAAACTCAAAGCATTTATTTCAATTAAACCAATTACAGGCACTTTTGAATTGTCAAGGGGTCGGTCAGTCAAAAAGATGAAGCTAGGCGCCCATTCCAAAGCATAGTAGGTACCTATGGAGAAGAACGGGCAAGAAACTCCACGGACACTCTTTTAAATCAAGATATGGTTACAAAATAATGGTTACATCATAACGATGGCCGAAACTACGGACTTCGTGCTTAGGGAGTAGACCCCCAGAGACGCTTCGCTCGCTCGGTCACTAACATGTTTTATCACTGGCACAAGTTATGTTACCAAGTTATATGCTCTTGTTGGATTTGATATTTTCTAAGTACATTATACTTTTCGTTGGTAAGAGCCACACTTGAAAAAAGCTCAACTGATTTTTTTTCTTTTGAAATGAAAATTCCAATAGTTGCTCGGAAAATGGAATATTCGGGAAAACTTATACTATTTCTTTCTGTGGGATTTGTATTTGAATCCAAGGCTGTTAAAGTTAAGGCTTCTACAAATAGACGCGACACGCGATGCGAATCGCACGCGACACAAAGACACCACTCGTCGCGCGACTCGCTGTGTCTTTATGTCGCGTGCAATTCACGTCGCGTTTCGCGCCTGTTTGTAGGAGCCTTAACTCACGGTTTATTGAAATTCGAACAGGACAACGTCTGTCGGGTCAGCGGGGGTTATAACAAACGTAAAAATATCGCGGCGGGATTTTATCGCGCATTGGATTTTCAACTCTCGGTGTTGAGCTGAGCTTCGAGAATCCAACCTAACAACAACAGAGTGCATCCCAGCGCATCGAAAAAACACACTGTTGGATTTTCAACTCTCAGCGCTAAGCAGAGCATTGAAAATCCAGTGCGCGATAAAATCCCGCCGCGATATTTCTACGTCCGTGCGAACGTCGGGTTAGGCTTAGCATGCGACATACGATAAAGAATTGCATAATACGCGCTTGAATTACACAAACCAAACGTTGCACAAACGTGGCTCTGGCAATTCATCACTTGTAGCATGTACCTGTTACCGGTGTCACAGGTATATAACTGCTAGCTTACAAATACAGCTATCAAGCAGTAATACTTACTTATAATAAATTACCTACTAAATAAAAAAACAATGTGACTTTTTCAATTCATATGTACTTTCTGAGTTTGAGGAGCTCGTGGCTAAATAATAATAGCCGCACGGGTCGATCCATCACATTAAACTACGCTTACCGGGGTTTTCCGTCTATCTTTACATAACTAGACTCCTCCGTACCTCGGAAAGCACGTTAAGCCGTTGGTCCCGGCTGTCACTCGTGGATCTTAGACAGCCGCCTACGGGTCGTCCGAAGCCCGAAAGTCTGACAGCCAGTCTTACCAAGGGGTATTACCCAGTAACTGGGTTGTGGAGGTCAGATAGGCAGTCGCTCCATGTAAAATAATGGTATTCAGCTGCATCCGGTTAGACTGGAAGCCGACCCCAACATAGTTGGGAAAAAGGCTAAGCAGATTGAAGTCGAAAACTAAGTGGCCTAAAAAAAAGAAAAAAATGTTTGAGAATGTGCAAACAGCGTTCATTCATATAATATGATACCGTACATGCCCTAACAGCTCCACATAAAATTTTTAAGGCACCGTTTCAGTACCTGTTGCAAAAAAAACATTAATTTTGATTACTTTCTTATTTTGCGAAATAGTTGGGCGAACGTCATCTAAAACTGTTCCAAATTTGAAGTTGATAGCATTACTAGTTCTTGAGATATCCAGTTGTGACAGACGGACATACAGACAGACAGACTGAGTCGCACCATAAGGGCTCCTTTTTACCATTTTCGTACGGAACCCTAACAGGAGGAGATTCTGAAGTCGACACGTATAATAATTATTTTTTTTATTGTAATATAACTTTTTACAGAGTCGTCCGATTTGAAAGATTCTTGTTTTAATCGGGAGGGTATACCTCAAAATTGGTCCCATGTAAAATTGATTAACGTTGCTTGGGTAGTTTTTAAGTTAGCTTCAATAACACGTATTTTTTCCACTTAGTAATATGGATGATGTTCTAATTTGTTTTGCAGATAGTGGTATTCGAATTTGTGTGGGGGTAGGATTGTAGGCAAAACAACTAAAAACTAACTTTAATTTCGGAAGTCGGTGACAAAACCAAAGACACCGACTTCCAAACTTAAAGTTATTTTTCACATTGTAGTGTTTCTTCGGAAGTCGGTTGTTTTTTTTAAACACGCGTAATGATCTAGCTGGGGCTGGTGAAAAAAGATCATGGCTCCATCATGGTTCCGTTGTGAAAAAAGGATGGTGTTAGGTCGTATATAGCTCCGTCTTTCTCTCACACTGCAACCATGATGGATCCATGATCTTTTTTTCACGTCATAGTACGGCCCTTGAGCATTTTCAAAAACGAAAACGCCTAAGTTCTTCGAATACCGGCCAAGTGCGAGTCGGGCTTACGCACTACAGTTTCTATTATATTTCCTCTTCTCTGTGTGAGGGACTTACCTACTAGCACAGTCTATACATCATACCGTCGTCCGACGAGAGCCCGAGCTGCATACGTAGTTCGCCGAACTTCGTATGCAGCTCGGGCTTCTTCGGACGACTGTATGATGTATATACTGTGCTACTAGTTATGTTCAGATTACGGTCATCAGAGTAAAACAATCTATTCTTTTCAATGGTAACTATTTAATTAATTAACAGAGGCGATAATTAGAGTTGAGCTCCACAATGCCGGGGGTATCCTTCCTGGCTCCGTAGAGCCAGAACTCGTAGCTCAGAGATGTTAGCTGGCGGCTCGTAAACGATAATGATATTGTATCCTGAAACAAAAACAGTTGAGTTGCCAGTAGTTCTGCGAACAGTTAGACCACACGAGCACAAACTTTTCTTCAACAATTAATATTAGGTCTTTATCTATGAAATTGCCGTTTTCAAACAACTTTATATCCCGGTCTACGCGGGTAAAACCGCGGGGCACAGCTGGTCGGTTATAAATACGACCTGTAGCAACCAACTGACAGAGGAAAGCAAATTTTGCCAGACGTGAAGCAGAGACGCTTCGCTCGCTCGGTCCATTGTTTGTAATGTATTGGGAATTAGAAACGTCATTTCAGTCCGAAAGCTACATTGCAGTGATCTAATTTGAAGGAGTAGAGGTGAAATTACAGGGCCAAGAAACTATCAACTTTGTGAATCCTATTGAATGTTTGGCGGCAGTAACCAATCCTCATCAAATAGTCTATAAGGCCGTTAACTAATAGAGAATAACTTTATGATCTAAAATAGTCGATAAGCGCGGTGGCAATAAGATGTGATTTAAACGCCTGCAAAACAAAGACATGCAATATTTGTGCTTACGAATTGTATGAGTTAACTTTCAGTTAGGCGCTAGTAATAGTTTGAATTTAGAAACTGCATGCAATCATAAAGCGTTCCAAAAGCTTCTAAAAGCTTTTAAAACATGTTTTTTCTTTCTAAAACTGGTGTAAATCCTTAAAATCTAATCATCATCTGCCTAGCCTTTTCTCTACTATGTTGGGGTCGGCTTCCAGTCTAACCGGAAGCAGCTGACAGTATTTTACATGGAGCGACTGCTTATCTGACCTCCACAACCCAGTTACTAGGTAATACGTTACCACTTGGGTAAGGCTGGACTTTCGGGCTTCTGACGACCCGAACATAGTTGCGAAAGATCCAAGAATGACAGCCAGGACAAACGGCTTAACGTGCATTCCGAGGCACGAGGGGATCTCGGTATATAAATATAATCCAAGGACCGACCGAGGCAAGCGTAGCTTAACCTGATCGATTGACCCGTGCGGCTGTTATTACTTAGCCACGAGCTCCTCCATCCTTAAAATCTAATTCAGTTTCAATTTCAAGGGAGCGTTATTTATCATAGGGTCATGTTTTATTTACGAGTATTTCATAGATTCTAATACATCCCAAAGCCGATTTCGGCTACGGTGACTATTTTTATTTCGGACGACTATAAGGTTACGGGCGTGTGCTCTGATATGGCTAATAGAACCTACCTTGACAGTAAAGAGTTAATTCTACTGACCTGCAGAACTCCTCCATCATTTATAAACCCCTCACTGGTAAGTCCGTCTATGAACAGGATCACCTTGAAGCCTGTTATGAGGTAATCTTCATGTTCTTCTGTCCAACTTTCCTGGAACAGGTCAATATAAAGATAATTTTATTAATTTCTCATCATAAATGTTGTTGTGGACAGGAAGTGCTTATTAATCTAAAAAATATAGCGTTAAACATTTGTGAGAGACTGGTGCCCGAAAAAGGCATAAAATACATTTGTGAGAGACTGGTGCCCGAAAATAGCATAAAATACATTTGTGAGAGACTGGTGCCCGAAAATGGCATAAAATACATTTGTGAGAGACTGGTGCCCGAAAAAGGCATAAAATACCTGTGTTACGCTTACGGGTCACCAGGCCCCCACGCCACAATTGTGGCGATAAGTCCCCTCTTTGAGGAGTGGTTGGAGAGGCGCCACGGCGTCCTCACCTTCCGCCTGACGCAGGTCCTCACCGGACACGGTTGTTTCGGGAGGTTCCTGTTTCGGATAAGGCGGGAGGAAACGCCCGGGTGTCACCATTGTGTGGAGCAGTGTCACGGTGGAGCATACAGTGGAGGTCTGCCCGGCTTGGGTGGAGCACCGCCGTGTTCTCACGGAGGCGATCGGCGGTGGCGATCTCTCGCGTCCAAACCTGGTCCAGGCCATGGTGCGGAGCGAGAGTGCATGGGAGGCCGTCACCTCCTTCTGCGAAGCAGTAATGCTCGCGAAGTAGGAGGCGGAACGCGTGAGGGAGAGGCAACAGCCGCGCCCTCACGCCCCTAGCCGCCGCAAGAGACGCCCTGGGCGGCGGGAATCTATCGCCGATTCCCGGCCACAGTAGGCGCGGGCTTGCGGACGACGAGTAATGGGCAGCTCGCCGTCCGGTAAGGACCAGGCCCGGGTCGACAGCGCGTTGTGTTCCACGCGCGCCTCAAAGAGATGTCAGCAGTGACGGGGTCCAATAGGGCCGAAGCCGCCGGGGTCGCGGGTAGATCGAAAGAGATACCGTGGCCCTGGCACGGGCAACTGAAGGAACACGTGTGGGTTTTAGTCAGTAAAAGTCTGACACGCCCTCCCGCTCTGCCCGGAGCGGGAGAAGTCATTTGATGATTTCCCATCCACAAAAAAAAAGGGTTCATTGTACTCATCATTATGACCAACTTTTAGTATGGGAACAAACCTGAAATCGCGAAAAAAAATCAGCTGTTTCTTACATTTTGACGAGTTATGCGAACATAATGTATGGAACAGCAGATTTTTTGCCATTGAATGCCATTTTTGCCATTTATTGCCCATGAATTCAATTTCACCCTGTAGATGTGAACATACAACTTATCCAAGAGTCATCCTTAAAGATTTCAGTTTTACGAAGATTTTATACTTTGGGAAGACCATTTAAATACTGGTAGATATTTCCAAAGTATTAGGTAAGGATTCACATTCACCAAATATATTTTTTTTTACAAAATAAATCAATATTGTGAATTTGCGTCGCTGATAGCTCTAGTTTGGTTTCGCGACTGATCAAATTCACAAATAAGGTTTTTAAAACACTTACACCATTGAAGAAGAACTCAAAATAGTCGGAGGCCTAAAAGGAGAAAAAATATTTGATCAAATCAGGCAACTAAAGGCCAAGGCAGGTATTTAATAATGACCCTGAAATAATTCACATTTCACTTTCCTAAAAATATTATTAAACCCTCTAATATAATGAATGCGCCTCTTTTTGTGGACCTCTAATAATTCCTATTTTAGGGTCCTAAAAATACTAAATAGGCAAATAACTGCGTAAACTGGCTTAGTTACAGCGACCAATTCAGCTCGCGCGTGGTGGTTACAATTGTAACCTAACTTTTCCCGTTTGGTTGGGGTATCCCAGCTCAGTTTCTGCGACCAACTGTGAGAAAAGGCCATTTAAAAACAGTATAATAGAATACGCTTTATCTCTTTCTCTAAAAAGATGCTTATTTTTTTTTTTAAACCGACATCAAATAAATAGTTTTTATTATACTTCTCCGGAAAAGCTCTTTCAGAAACAGTTCCGGTTGTTTCTCTCAAAAAGTTTAATGGTGCATATAGTTCTGTAGGATTGCTGTACCAAACTAATAAACAACATCGATAAGAATATATAAACATAGATAAACATAGTGAAAATAGTTCTTACTCTGTCCTCCGGTGGATATCGGAGTGTGAGGTTCACATCTTGCAGAGGAAACGTCCAGCCCTTGGTCCCGTACACCATCAAATGACTGCCTGTGGAAGTGAGGGATATATCATCAGATTTAGTCTCTACAAGCTGTTTGCCCGATGGCATTCCTATCGGCAAAATTGACAAACGTTCATGCTATTTTTCATCCCCTTTTTAACCCCTTTAGCGTTCGAATTTTTAAAATTCCTTCCTTATTCCTTCCATCAACGTTGCATATAAAACTCATCATCTTCCTGCCCTTATCCCATATTACTTGGGGTCGGCGCAACACGTTTTCTTCTTCCTTTCTCCCCTGTCAACCGTCACGCTATCATTCACTTGCATATAAAACTCATGTGCAAAATTTCATGCTTCTAGACCAAGCGGTTTAGGCTTTGCGTTGCCTGTCAGTGAATAAATGAAGTTTAGATTTTTATTAAGTACAGACGCCAGCACATCAAGCTACTACAATCTGTCAAATTATATAAATATATTTAATATTATTTTATTATTATTTTTTTATTATTTTTTTATTTTTATTTGTTTATATAATATATTTTAATAAATTTTCATCTTTATCGCTTTAGCGATAAAGATGAAATTTTTTTATTATTATTATTAATTAATTAATAATTATTATTTAATTTATTTAATTTTTTATTTTTATTTTTTTTTATTTTTAGCATTAGGTTCAAGGTTGATTGGGAAAATTTGACAGTTTCGGGTGGCTTGAACTGCTGGCATCTGACTATAAAAGTAAGGGAAGACCAAAGAAACGATGGATGGACTGTGTGAAAGATGATATGGCTAGAAAGGGGGTGACTACTGAGATGACGACTAATAGAGAAATATGGAAAAGGGTCATGTTGCACCGACCCCAAATAAATTGGGATAAGGGCAGGAGAATAATGAAGATCCTATTAGGGATTTTTTTTTTGCTTTTCCACTGCTGCATAGATTATTAGAATGTTCACGGAGAGGTTACGCTACGCGTGTTCACTTGTTTGCCAGCAACGTTATCCTTGCGTAGCGTAAACGTATGCAGCAATAAAACCGTCCTTACTCCCAGTCACAGTATTAGGAGTTAGAAACTTTTAATAGATTGTAGATTTGTAGACCATTTTCTATTTTGTTCTTTTGTCTTGGTACTTGTTGACAGGCCTACACTGTCCTCCCATACCTATTAACACTGTTATTTTAAAATATTGTGAAAGCCAATTATTTTTAAAAGAGTAACCTTGGAGTTTCTTGCCGGCTCTTCTCCATAGGAAACGACCAATTGGAACCATGCAGCTAGCTTCTGACGTTTCATAAGTGCCCATGTAGGTTTAAGTGGACTAAAATATTTTGATTTGATTTGAAATCTTGGCCACTCTTGGCACTGATCATAATTTTACTTTTGCCTACCATATTCGGAACTAATCTGCTTTCCGTCATACCCAAGACTCATCCCATGTCGTAAGTTGTAAACCGCTTATTGGATCTAACATCAACAATTATATTTCAATTGGACGGGAAAATTGATGTCAAAACAAATAAGTAAATCCATTTACAATTTTTGTGCCACTGATAGCTGAGGAATAGGTAGGTATGTTAGATTATCATTAAGAGCTCATCATTCTCCTGCGCTTATCCCAAATCATTAAGAGCTCATCATGAGTAAATAAGTAGTTTAATCATTTACTCGACTAGGCTCTAACAGACGCGCAATTTGTTTTTAAATAAGACTAATAGCTAATAGCTTCTTCCCGCGACTGGGAGGAGCTAGTGGCTAAGTAATAACAGCCGTACGGGTCGATCCATCAGGTTAAGCTACGCTTGCCGGAGTTGGTCCGTGGATGGGTGACCATCTTTACATACCGAGATTCCTCCGTGTCTCGGAAAGCAAGTTAAGCCGTTGGTCCCGGCTGTCATTCGTGGATCTTTGACAGTCGTTACGGGTCGTCAGTAGCCCGAAAGCCTGAGAACCAGTCTTACCAAGGGTTATCGTATTACCCAGTTAATGGGTTGTGGAGGTCAGATAAGCAGTCGCTCCATGTAAAATACTGGTATTCAGCTGCATTCGGTTAGACTAGAAGCCGACCCCAACATAATTGAGAAATGGTTAGGCAGGCAGATAGATAAATATAGATAGATTTAAAGCTAGATGGATAATTATATGACTCTAATTCACGACAATAATCTTTCACCAGTTATGAAGTCCAGGCAATATAATTTCTGACGCATACAGGAAAAAAAGTTTAAATCTAATGGTACCTACGTGTCATCTACCTATCATTGTCATAAATAAATCAGTATCAATGTTTGTAATGATTTTCATTATTTGTTTGTACATAATCTAACTGGTGATAACTCATAGTGGACTTTGAATACAGCTGAAATTAGTTACCGGATTCATATTGTTACTAAAAGTTACAGTGACATGGCAAACAGTCACAAATTTTCCGTACTGCACCGCATGTGCACTTGGTGATCTTATGAGTGTGTCAGTGAGCGGAGTTCTCGCAGCTGAATTTGGGGCCAAACCTAATATAACATTTTGCCATTGATACGCTAAGAAGAAGAATGACAAACCGTTTATTGACGATTTTTTATCGTTTTTATGATACGCAATAATAGATTAGGTTGTAATGAAGCCTGTCAGCAGGTTGTTGAGAAGACTGATGGCTCAGCCTAAGGCGTACTTTTTTTTTTATAAATATTTAAGTAGAGTGATAAAAACCTTAGTGAATTTAAAAATGTTAAAGCTAATTGATAAGATTATGACAGTAAAAGGAGAATTGCACTATATTATACCAAACATATTACATTATGCGAAGCTATGTTCATGAAAGTTTGCCATGAAACTCTACTGCACCACTAACCTTCAATAATAGAGTCCAATGAACAATAATACTTATTGACAGTCTTAAAGACTGTCGAAACGACTTGTCTTCCGTCATTATTATTACTGTTGCTATTTCCCAAGAATTTCACTTCATTCACAGCATTATACTTCTCGATTTCCGGCTTAATAAACTTAACTATTTCACTTTCCACAATAACCACATAGAAAACGGAAACACATGATATTAATATTCTAATATTCCCATTCATAACGCAAACACATAAACGGCGCGTAAATGAAAACGATGGGCATAATATCGTTTGCGCATTTAATGTAAGATTAATTAACTCTGATTAGGAATGTAATTAAAATAATATATAGTGATAAGAGTCGATATTTTGGTGATAAATGTTGTGATCGTACTGCTGTTATCGTATTCTGTCGCAGTGAACTCGCGCGGCTGTGGCGATTATGTACCTTGCGTAAATCGAGCGTAGGTATCTGAGTGATTAGATTGCTGGATTCGATCCTCATAAGCAGATGTTGGCAGCTAGAATAATTTTCCGTATAACAGTACGAGTGATAACTTTTTCAATGCGAGATCAGCTTATACTGAAAATGTATAGCCATATATATGTGGCCGTGTGTGCAGCCAATCACAAAAACAAATGACACAAAAAGAAAATGAATCAACCTCTCACCGTACCAAAAGTCCAATAAAAACTTCAAATATCCGAAGTTTATGACGCACAATAAACGAACTCATACATAGCGAGGATCTACATAAGTGAATAATTAATAGAACCTTCTCTAAACCGGTTGTCCGTACAAAAACGGTTCCGATCACCCTTTTGATCTCTAGAACCCTCATTAGGGCTACTTAAACATTATTATAGGCCATTATAATCACGCCTCGTTCAAAGATGTGGTAACTTATGGACCTTAAACTCTATGGATTTATGGTAGGAGATAATGCATGCTTTATGGTCTTTGCTACGTTTTATAATGTTTTGTTTTATCTGTGTTATAAATTAGAGATGTGTGAAGAGGTTTTCGTGATAGGGTTAAGACAATAGTTTTATTACCAACCTGATGATTTTAAGTCTTCACGTGAGTAGCAATGTTTTTTTTTAAATTCCTTATCAAAATCAATACATTAAAAAAGCATCAACAAATTACCTAAATCATTCGTATCATAGCTGCTACATAGATTACAAAACCACAACACGCTAACACATTATGAGCCCTTTATAAAGGAAACCACACAACATCAAACAGCATAATTATCAATACAAAATGGCCGCCAAACTGCTTCTCTTTACTGCACTTCTGTCATTCTCTGGGATCCTAGTACACGCCCAACCGCGTGGTAGCTTCAACATAGGAAACACTTTTGGATCTCATCTTATATATCACGAAACCCATCAGAAATACCCAATACCATTTATAAAAAGGGTTGAAGATTTTACGGTGAATGGAGTCGGCAATGAAATTATCGAATCTGTGATTGTGAGTGATTTGGAAGGTACAGGTCTGAGTTATATAAAAAATGGCGGGATCAGACAGCATAATGTGACGATACATTTGGAAAGTAAGAGGGGAGATGGCTATAAGTTTCTGGTTGAAGTATATGCTATTTAATATAGTTGTGTAATAAATTGTTGAGTGAAATGTATTAATTGTTTTATTGTATCTTGCAGTTTACAGTTGTACTAGAAGAAGGATTTACCTTACATATGTTCACATCTAGACATACCAATTGTTAACAAGAGTTAGTTCTGCTACTAGCTGATGGGGATTTCAATAAAAAATGAGGTGTCGTTCGATTTGCTTTCCTTCAATGCCTAGGCACTTTGGCTGTCTGGTCTGTACCAGTCTCATCTATGCAATTCTTACCAGCGTTCCTTTGTAGATCATCCACCCATAATCTGACAACACTTGTACAACTTCCTGCCACCATTCATCTCTCTCTCTCGCTCCCTCTCTGTCTCTGTTTTTCTTTCTCTGTACCCGACACCACGATTTGCCAAGTGTCCTGCCCACCTCTCTTTTAGAGTCACTTCTTGTATTCTGACTACTTGGTTAAAATAAAAGGATACATAAGGTAACCTTATCATAAATCCAAAGCAAAAACAATGGAATCGTAATACGAATTTCCAATAACCAATTATAAAATATAGAATTATCAGGATCACCGACCGCGGACTATTTCGGGTCCTGTGGAATAGTGGGCAATGGATTTCCCCAAGTCCGTCGCCCCTGGACCCGTTTAGGAGTCTGGAAGAGGGCATTATCCGCCCTCCGCCGACTCCCCCTTTTCCTTTCCTTTTCTGCAGCTTCTGCTAGATGAGCTAGATGTAGGCCAAGTTGTGCTACTGAGCCATAACACCAGGATCCAACGGTCATTGGTCTTTCGACAGACATGTTCAGCTCATTGCTACTTGAGCTCGCGTAGACTAAAACCTAACTATCGCAAATACGCATTTAAAAATCATATATTCTCTGTTGTGAACCATAAAATCCTACCCAACCTTGCTGGTCTGGTGGAACTGGTCAAACTTTTTGCTTAAGTTGGTTGCCTTTTGAGTATATTTTACATTCCATGAAAATAATACATTACTCTTGGGTTTAAAGAACTTTATTTCTCATAAAAACTTATAAAAATAACAGTTCGCTTAAAATGATGGTGATGATGATGTTGTTGTGCTCTTTCCTTTATAAAAGTATGAATATGAAGTACAGCCAAACATTTAACAATTGTTCTAGGACCCATTTTGTCCTGAGTCTTATCCAATAACGCCTCAAAAACGATTTCAGAACAAAACGTCAATAACATAACCAGTACTATTCTAACTAAACCCTTCCTATTGGCTCTACTGTGATGGTGGTAAAACAAATTACAATCAATAAGACAATAACACGTCTATAGCCAATCATTTACACATAACCACGTCAAATAGCATAAACTTCAACTAGAAACTTGTATCCATCTCCCCTTTTACCTTCCAAATGTATTTTAGCTTCGCGCTGCCCAATACTGTTGTCATTCATATAGCCCAACCCATCCCATTTGCCTTCTATATCACACACAATCACTGCTTGTATAATTTCATTGTCGGCTGCCTTCACGGTGAAATCTTCGTCTCTTTTGATTAATGGTATCGGATTTTTTTGGTGAACGTCTTGGTAAATCAGGTGAGCTCCACAAGTGGTTCCTATGGAAAAGCTGCCACGGCCACTGGCTTGTACTAGCATCGCAAAGATTGACAGAAGACAGTGCAGCAAAGAGAAGCAGTTTTGTGGCCATCTGGGAAAGGTGTGGTGGTTGAAGAGTTTCTTGCTTTGTTTATATAGGAGTGTTAATGTGTTAACGAGTTGTGGTTTTGATAACTAATAGTTTTGTATGATTTGAAATTATTATATGCCAGTATGACCCGCTTCCCTTAATCTATATGAATAAAAAGAGAAGTCCTGACTGACTGACTGACTCATCAACGCCCAGCCCAAACCCTTGAATCTTGAAAGCTGAAATTTTGCACAGAGGTTGCCTTTATAATGTAGAAACGGAATAAGGAAGGAAATGCCGGTAGTATCTTCCCGTGGGATATTTTCCGACATCCACGCAGGCGATGCCGCTGGCAAAAGTTTGTTAATCATAAAAATGTTGGCTCACAAAAGGATTGATGGTTCCGTAAATTAATAGAGTTAGAAATGAGTAGAATATAAGGGGAAGTTTGAAGGTGGCGTCGGTGACTGAGGAGTTCTGTGGAAATTGGCTGTCACAGTATGGGCATGTGAATAAGGGATATGTCCTGACATCCTGAGAAAAGTATGAATGTGGATGGTTATAAGAATAGAGGTAGTCCAAAGAAATGACTGATAGATTGTATGAACGATGATATATCTAGAAAGCTAGGAGAAAATACTGAGACGATGGCTGAAAGAGATGTATCAAAGAATACAAAATTCTTTCGCAGACATTTTAAATTAGTTTTTTTAATAGATAATGTTCCAATAAATTAATCATTAAGCCAGCCTTTTCCTAACTATGTTGGGGTTGCCCAGCGCTAGCCCTGGGGTAGAGCGAGATTAGCGGTCGCTCTAGGCGCCAGATGGCAAGGGGCGCCAAAAAGCCAAATGCGAAAAACAATTTCTAGCGCAAAATAAAATTTTGATAGCGACTTTTGAGAGGCTCGGGAGCAGTGATCCCAGATCAGATTTTTAAAAATCGCTTAATTATCCTTTACTACTTTAAAAGCTAAATCTGACTGTTTGGAGCGGCTAGACCGTGACTTGAACCTAGTCCGTAAACAACATTTTTTTGTAAAATTAGGTACATAGCTTTACATGGCAAAATTACATTAGCTCTTTTGTGCACAGCTGAAATCATTGCTTCATAACGTTATGATAAATATAACAAAAACATTTTCGTCAAAAATACAACTAACTATATCAAATATCCCAGCAGCGGAAACAATATAGGCTGATTATGTTAGGTTTTATAAATGTTGATATTTGCAATAAAAGTTGATTTTTGAAAATTTGGGAATTATTATTTAAGTATCTGAAGTAGAATTTACGTGAAGTGAAAGCGTCGAGCAAAGGGCGGCGAAAGACAATATCGCTCTACTCTGATCAAAGGCTTAGGGCCGGCGCTGGGTGTCCCAACGAATGAATATCATCGTATTCTAGAGCACATAAAATAAATTTGACTCTACCAAAGCGGTGATGTGCGGAGATGTCCGAAGCGGAGACGAGAAGAGATGTTTTCAGCTAGGGTGTATCCACCAAAGCTGTGCGTAGATGCGTACTGGCTAGACTGGAGCGGAGCTGTGTGCTGGCAAGAGTGGAGATGTTGCTGACTAGAGTAGAAGTGCGCTGCGTGCGGCGAGTGTTGGATGATGAGAGAACGCACAGTTTAGTTAACGCTCCCCTTACATTTCTTCACGTCTCTGCTGCGCGCTGTCGCCAGCTTACGAGGCACAGCTCACATCTCCGCTTTGTACCGTCGTCCAGCTCAATCTCGGTGAGACTTAGCTTACATCTCCGCTTCGATCGCGCCATACAAATATGATACATCTCCGCTCAGTGGTATCCACTGATGCTGAGTGGAGACGAGATGTGTGAATAACGTAATTCTATTGGTTGTTTAAAACAGATCTCCTCTTCTCTCGTCTGGTCTCTGCTTTGGGCCTTAAACTGGTACATAACAACGCTGCTTATTGGCAGAAACGATAAATTATGTTTGAAGTACTTCCCCGGACCAGTTATTGTTTAATATTGACAGTTCGAGTGAAACCTATCAAGTACCTAAGAGGTCATCATACAGTCTACGCAATGACCTAACAAATGTTACGAATATAGCCCTTAGAAGCCTTGAGTTAAGGTTCAATTTGTACAAACTAATTAGCGAAATGGATTCCCCGTTACATCAGTAGTAACGGACTGAGCAAATGTTTATTTATTTATTTATTTATTTATTTATTTATTTATTCACTCCAAACATACAAATATCCTTACAGGCTAGACCCAATGCGATATTGTAGCACACATATATAAATTAGATAGTTCCACTGCTTGTACCATAACAAATTCTATGGGTAGCTATTCTCTCAAATTCACCCAAAGTGCAACAGAATATGTCGACGTCATCAGCAATGAGGTTGAGAGTGCGGAGCGCGCTCGTCAGCGGGGCCTCACGTAGCAAGTTAGTTCGCGCGTGCGGTACCGCCAGCAACCGCGGCTGACGACGACGACCCACATACCCGTCTGGCACGACTAGTTCCACCCTTCGCAATATATCCGCATTGTGTATCTTCCCTCTAATTATCTTAAAGATATAAGTAACAAGTGTGAGTTGCCTCCTGACCCTCAGTTCGTTATATCCGACCATACCTAAGATAAATAGTGTTGGATACATTAAAGGATAAAATGGATATACCCCGTATTCCCTCATATATATATATCTAATAAATTTATTTTGTACGCGCTCCAACATGAGACTATATTTAGTTTCATGCGGAGCCCAGATAACTGCATTACTTTCTAATTGGCTCCTTACTAAAGCATTATACAATGCCGTTATAGCTTTCATATTTGTGAAGCCTTTTACCATTCTCAGGACAAATCCTAGGTTTCTATATGCTTTTTTGCATACCCTGAGTATATGATCACGAAACGTTAGTCCGGTGCTGAAACGGACACCCAAGTCCCTCACTTCAGTGACCCTAGCCATCGGTACCCCGTCCACCGTATAACTATGTCTAATGGGCGTGTGTGCGCGCGAGAAACTTATGGTCACACACTTAGATGTGTTAAACTGCAGGAGATTACTCTTGCTCCAAGTTACTACTCTGTCTATATCTCTCTGCAGTCTTTCACAGTCATCCATGTTTGTTATGGGGAGAGAAAGTTTGAGGTCGTCGGCAAATAGCAAGCACTTAGCGTCTTGTACAACACTTGGTAGGTCATTAATCATTAAGAGAAACCCAAGGGGCCCTATATTAGTTCTCTGACTTACACCAGATCTCGTATAGTACGCCTTCGATTGGTTTCCTGCAAAGTCAACATACTGTTGCCTGTTACTCATATAACTCACAAAAAACTTAAGTAAATGCGGGGTGAAACCGACCCCTGCTAACTTTTTCAGTAACACGTCATTATCGACTAAATCAAATGCCTTTTTAAAGTCGAAGTATGCAGCATCGATTTGCCCCCCACCGTCCACTATCGGCACCACTTCCGCCATGTAGCTAAGTAAATTGCTCGTAGTATTTCTAGTCGGCCGAAATCCATGCTGCGCGTCGGTGAGTTGCGAGCTAACTTGCTGATATACTTTCTTATGAATAGCCGATTCTAATACTTTAGCCGTTGTTGACAATACAGCAACAGGTCTATATTCTTCAACTTTAGTTTTCGAACCTCCCTTCGGTACCGGTATGACCCGGGTAATCTTCCACATCTCGGGAAATACAGCTGATGTAAGGCAAAGATTGTAGATGTGCAACAGCGGTCTCGCTACTCCCATTCGACAGTCCCTAAAAACATACGGCGGAATACCATCAGGCCCTGACGATTTTTTCGGCTTAAGTTGCTGCAGGGCACGTACCACGTCATCCAACTCCAATCTGTCAAGATGAACCCGTCCTGCTCCGTTCTGACTGCCTGCTTCCACTATCGCCGCATTCACATCTAATCTAGGTTTCTCTACACTATACACTGAATAAAAATATTCAGCGAACTCTTGAACTGCTTGTTCATCTGTCAAGGCCTCTCCATTCTTTAAAATCTTTTGGCTACTGCTGTTACCTCTTTTAGAATTAACGTAAGCCCAAAAAGATTTAGGGTCACTCGACATTTGGCTTAGTATGCGTTGGCGATATTGTTCCTGTGCTACTAAAATCTTCCCTTTAACTTTAGCCCTACACCGAGCAAACGTTTCGTAATCATTCCCTGAACCACTACTTTTATATTTTTTATGAAGCGCAGCTTTGAGTTTTATGTCGCGAATTATCTCACTCGTGTACCACTCGGGATAAATGTACCTCGAGCGTACACGACTTCGCTTTTTTCTGGGAACACAGTCATCTATAATTGAATAAATGGTGTCATAAAAATACTTTAAACTCGTATCTAAATCTAAGTTATATAAAGGAGTCCAGTCGACGGCTGCGATCTTGGAATATAATAAAAAAAAATCCGCTTTATTAAAATTCCAACTGACATGTGTGCGCGTTTTCGATGATGTTGTGCTCAAACTTGGCCCTATGTGGGTATTCGTACGTAAACGCGGGCTGACGGACACGTCAAGCGGTGGGTGATAAGCGTCCACCGGCATGAGTGGCGCCTCCGCTGCGCGCACGCTCACACACTCCCCCTCCTCAAATGTACTCAGTACTAAGTCCAAACAGCGATCATTGCAATTAAATATTCTGTTGCTCTGGGTAAACCTACAATATGTCATAAAAAACTCATAATATGAATGAATGCTTATAGTACAGGAATATAAATTAAAATCTCCTACCACTACCACTTCACGATACTTATTACAATATTGTTCAATGATTCTAAATAGCAACCCATATTCATGTTCACTACTGTTAGGTGGGATATAAACAACACATACTAAAAACAAAAACCTATTACGTAAATAAACAGTGGCACCTACTAGTTCAAAAACATGCTCATCGATGTTCACGCCACTCGGTATAGGTACCCGCCGCAACTCAATTCGCGGTGTGGCCACGAGACACGCGCCGCCCTGCTTCCGTCCATCCGCTCGGTCACATCGCATTATAGTGAACCCAGGAGGGATTAATTCCGAATCACAAATCGATTCGTTTAGGCCAGTTTCCGTGATAGCAAATATATCCGAGTTATAACTTGATAGTCCTATATAAAACTCCTCTAATTTGGTTCGCAAGCCTCTTACGTTCTGATAATATATTTCTATAGTAGACTTATTCCGAGGTATTTGGGTTTTTGTATGGTCTACGAAACCAAACCCATTCACAGAACTCAACATTTATTGGCCAATTCTCAGGTTGACATAATACGTCATATTTACTCTCCGGTACCCCAATCATAAAGGATGCATAATCCCTTTCTGTTCTATGTTTAATGCGTTCTACTTTAACAGGTTTTTTCAACCCACATATGTTTCTTACATACATTTCCAAGTTTTCTTCTTTAGTATCCTTCTGTAGACGCCAGACGTGTAAGTACTTATTTTTTTCTATTCCCTGAATTTCATTTATAGCAATACTTCCTCCTCTTTTAACTTCTTTATTAAGATATCGGCTTTTCTTCCTATTTACAACTGTCCAATTTTCTTCCCTATCCAGACTTTTCTTCCCTTCTTCATGTACCTCAACTAAGCTAAAACTCCTTTCACTCTCTTTATTTATTAATAATGGTGATTTGCTCCCCGATACTAAATTTGTGGTTTTCGTGGCCACACATTCTTTGGTTGGTATAATATTGGCGGAATTTTGAGTTACCCGCTTTTGATTTTGCTGGAGAACGTCCACGAACGTTTTAGATGATGACGGTATTTGGCTCTTAGTTGTTTGAATTCCTACTGAGGTAGCCTGCTTTGAACTTTCCATACTGAGACGGGCTCGCAGGCGTTCGTTTGACTTAATTAAGTCTATGATTTTTGCCTCTAACGTATCCACTTTGTTTGCCTTCGCTTGAACTACCTCCATTATTTTTCGTAAATCTTGCAATTCGGTCTCTGTTTTGAAAAATCTATTTTGAAGCAAAGCATACTGCTTAATTTGCTCGTCCAGTCGCGCTATTATTTCCAAGCGAAACTCCCGTAGTTCTTCATATGGTTCACTATCAATATCTGATTCATTCGCGTTGCGATGACTACCGCGCTTAGTGTTGACGTAGCAGTCACTCGCACCGGCCGCAAAAGTTTTATCCACTGTGGTGCTTCCTCGAACTGGCGTATTGGAATTTCCTCGTTTTGGAATAGTGCTTACACATTCAGGACACACCCATTTTTTCTTATATGCCTGCGTAAACGCCTCGTACTTCTCCGTCGTCACCGCCAGACATTTTAGATGGTATAGCTTCTGACACTTTGCTAGAGAACACTCCATATACACCTCATCGTTAATATCGACATCACATCCGTTACACTTCGTACCCATCTAGTGAGAACACGACGTAGTAATTTAACACAACAATATATACGTCCGAACGCTTCCGCTGCGGAGATAGATAAGTTTGATAACAATTTGATATTAATTACACATTTGCGAAGATTATATCGGTGCTGGTGTACCCGTATCTAATTACAGGCATAAATGAGACATTTCTGCTTTGTCTCTTGGAAAACAGGAATGTTTCTTGGAAGCACCTGCGATGATTTTGGTACAGTCACCAACAAAAGTCGATTAACACTTGCAGTTTTTTAATCTTAATTATTAAGCAAAATATTTCATTTAAATCGGAACAGAAGTACTTAAAATTTTAAGAACATTAACTCTTAACAGTTAAACGAAAAAAGCAGTTTATCGAATAATTTTGTGTTAATTTAGATGATGTCAAAAAGTAGCAGTGTTAACCGACTTCTGTTGTTGACCGTACTGCAGAAATGAAATTAAATTAAATTCTTTATTCTAGAAGAAATGTCGAAACAAACTCAGGCGACAAAGTCTCTTTTAAAGTCTAGACATAATCTTGGTCAGATCATGTCCTATGTCATGACCATTTTAGACACGGTCTAAAATGGTCTTTCGAGGAAAGAACCACACACAGAGTGGACCTGTCCAGTCAGTGCAAGCATTTGTCATTATAATCGTTTAGCTCAACTCATGACTTAAGGAGCTCAACGACTCGATGAACAATACCAAAGAAAAGTCATTTGGATAGGCCGCATAAATTTATGACCCAACATAAGTTTTGGTAAAACACTAGTGAGCCTATATGAACATATAACATAATATTAGGGTATATAGTTATATCCCTAGAATTCCCTAGGGATATAACTATATCGCGGCTTTAACCATCTACTTCCTGTGACACATATGCCACTTCCATAGATCATTGTGATTGGTCTGCTAAGTGACAACGCATTTGAGAATCACGCAGGAATATATAACTATGACTAATACAATATTCACAATATTTTCCTCAACAAATATGGAGATAACACGAGTTCTTAATAAATGTATTGAAGTTAAACTATCTACTCATTAACTTACGACTTATCAAAATATTGTTTTAAAATTCTCAGGGATTACCCAAAAAGATGAGTATTTCAAGAGAATAAGGTTTATATTTGAATGATTATCGATCGGTGTCCAATGTCCAGTGATATGATTGTGACCTCCGCAGCCTTGTGGACGATCGTTCGCTTGTGTGTATTAAACAGTATTAGGTTGGGGTTACATGGGAGGGGAAGGTTAAATTAAGAACAATGAGTGTTTGCAATGTTTTGAAATAAGTCGTGTATACACAGGTGTATTTTATTACGATTTATTCAAAACTAGCTTTGAAAATATCTCACGGGAACGTACTACCGGGAAATCCTTCCTTACTCCTTGTCTACATTATAAAGATAACCTCTGTGTAAAATTTCAGCTTTCTAGTATCAAGGGTTTGGGCTGGGGCGCTATAGGGCGTTGATGAGTCAGTCAGTCAGTCAGTCAGGACTTCTCTTTTTATTTATAAAGATAATGTTTAAAAAAAGCTTTTGTAAAAAAAATAAGAGGTACTAACCAGGTTATTTCTAATTTCACAGAGCCAAGCATAGTACTTGGCTTTGTTTGTCCACTTTTCAGGCTTTAGGGGCCTCCGATCACCCCAGAACCTTCATCATCATTCTCCTGCCCTTATCCAAATTTATTTGGGGTCGGCGCAACATGTCCCTTTTTTCCATACTTTTCTATTAGTCGTCATCTCGATAATCAACCCGTTTCTAACCTTGTCATCTTTCACACAGTCTATCCATCATTTCTTTGGTCTTCCCTTACTCTTATAGCCACCGACATTCAACTTTCCTCACGACATTTTCCTCATTCCTCCGCATCACATGACCATACCATGATAACCGAAGCTCCCCAAAACGTCCTGTCCCAGAACAATAAGCCACTGTGTTGACCAACTTCGAGTCTATTGTTTTATTTGTTCTTTATTATGAGATAGCTTCCATTTGTGTGGCGTAGCTCTCATCTCTCTATGCGAATCTATCGCTGAGACTGGGGATGTCACATCTCTTCAGCCTCGTATGCTGTTGTCCTCATACTCCACTCAGTGTTATTTCTAGCTCATTTTTATGTTGTGCAAGTCTTTTCTGATATTTTACGCTATGCTGACTTATTTCTTGCTTTATTGTTCATATACACTTTAATTTTTAATTAGTACAAAAAAAAAATGGGGCCCTATCCATACCCGTCACTGATCATATTTGTGTAGTCAAAAGTTTAAATAAATCCTAAAATTGTCCACGAAAATTTGTCATAATTGTTAAATTCATAATTGAATCAATAATTCATAACAATTGCTTCTAGAAAATACTACGCGCAGTGCTTTTCCATGATTAATGAATACCTATGTAGCCTGTACAATATTTCCTTAAACTGACTGACATTTTGGGATATAAGCAAACTTAGCTGTTTATGAATATTATTTATTGAGACGTTACATATATAATAACAAGATCTTCTCTAATAAGCCCTTTAAGTATTTGTACTAATTAAAAATTTGTGGTGTATTGAAGTCTAGGTACATGTTTTTGTTGCTTATACATTGGGATGTATTGAACATGTTGCTCAGAGTTTTGCTCTGAAATCTTTCCAAAATTTAAATGTTGCTGTTGCTTGCTGTGCCCCATAGTTGAATATTATATGTCCAGATTGGTTTAAAGATGGATTTGTAAATCATCATTTTGCACTCGTTGCTTATATGGGAGTGGCGGCCCGTTAGTCAATATATAGTAGGTATACCGCGTAGTTTACTGTCAAGTTGTTTACGCTTGGTCTAGATGTGTTTCTGCCAAGTTAATCTCCGATCTGTTTGCGTGTTCTTCTTGAGGGATATCTTCGTTGTATAATTTTACTGGCGGGCAGGTTTCTTTTCTGAGTGTGAAAGTTACATGAGTGGACTTGGTTTTGTTTGCTTTTATTTTCCACTTTTGAACCACTTCTCTATTTCGTTCAAATGGTTTTGTAGTTGGGATGAAGCAGATTCTGAGTTGGAATGTACTGACAGAACAGCAGTGTCGTCAGTGTCGGTTGCAGTTTTTGTATTAGTTGGAGGGTCCGCAGTGTAAATCAGGTATAAAACCGGTCCCAGTATACTGCCCTGAGTGACACCTGAGCGTATCTCGTATAGGGCAAAATATTCGCTATTAAATTTAACTTGAAAACTTTTTCGGTTGAGATCGGATAAGAGTATGTGGTAGTATGAATGCGGAAGCGACTTTTTACGTTTGTTTGCCAGTCCATCGTGCTATACCTTGTCAAAGGTTTGACTTATGTCGAAAAAGGCGGCAGGGCAGTATCTACTGATGATGTCTACAATGCACTCAAAACCTAGGGGACAGTAATTAATTTAAAAATATTACTTATCCTCCAAATCACTACAACACTCATGTAAACACAGTCTTAAATAAACGAACAATTGACCTCTGCACTAAATATCTCGCAGTAACGATTTGCTCACGAGTCGACACGTACGACACCAAAGAATCATGTATAAAATCTTATTATTATGTGCTGTCATATCGGCAGCTCACTGCAGAAGTGTGATTGTTGGCCAAACTTGGGAACAGAATGGCGTAAGAAAAGTGTATGAGACAACCGTTGATGCGAACGCAATACCGTTGTTCAAGAGAGAGAAATTCGTCACTTTCGAGTACCCTGTTGGAGACTCGAAGATCAAAGGAATTGCAATCAAGGACATGGATAATGGATTAGCAGAACCATCGATTACAATGGGAGGACTAGGATTTAACTTTGTAAACCTGAAACTGAAGAGTGAAAGAGGATCTGGTTTTAATTTTCTCATAGAAATCTACGCGTGATTTTGTGAAGGTGTTTTTCGTTTACTTTGTTTTCGCGATTCGTTTGTTGTGCTAGTGATAAGTTCAATATTTGCTGATAACGACATGTGAGACACTGTTGTATGTAAAAATGTGGTGCTGAATTAATGTTTTATAATATTATGATAAGTTACGATTTTCCGTGTTGAATGTGTACTAAACTGTGAATTACAGATTTCAAAATACAAAAGTTGTTTCTGTATGTTTAAATTTATCATTCTACTTTAATAATCTAACTAGCATAAGTCAAGTGTACCATTATAGGTTAACATTGTTATATTGATTAAATAAAAATTATTGTTATTATCTAGTAACACCACTAAAATCACCAACACAAATAAATAAACTATTGTTCAAACAACAAAATGAAGATTAATCTGCCCTTAAACTCCATGTAAACACCTTCTAACGCCCGGTGAGCTAAATTACTGACCACTTGACCTTTCCTTCTTGCATATCAATCTGTCTCATTCACACACTGGCATAAAACACTCACAGTAGAACCACACGACTCACTGAGAACACTCCTCCATCAAAATGTTTAAAGAAATAATTTTAGTTTCTGCTGTAATAGCCTTAGTTAAATCCAACAGTGTATTTGTAGGCCATGTTTATGACCAAACAGGTTTGGTCCGCAAGGTCTACGATAAAATGGTCGAGTCTACGGCCATACCATTGATCAAGCGGGAACAAGAAGTATTTTTCGAGTATCCAGCAGGTGACCAGAAGATAAAAGGGATTGCTATCAAGGATTTAGCTGAGTCGAAGGCGGAAGCGTCGATAACCCGAGGCGGACTGGGCTTCGGATTTGTCAACATAAAGCTTAAAAGTGAAAGAGGATCCGGACTTAAATATTTAATAGAAGTCTTCGCGTAAACGTGTGTGATGTGTTTTTAAAAATTTTAATACTCATAGCCAGTTCAATAAAGTGCGTTTGTTCAAAAAATTCGAAAGTGTGACAACGTGTTTTGTTCTCTCTGAAATTAAATTAATTGTGATAAGTATTTGGTTTTATTTCTATTACGACCTTCCTCTGGTTCAGACGGGCGCTTCGAGATTTCTGTACTATATCTAAGTTAAATATTAATGTGAAACTTTCCGGAATAAATGCTCTAAACAATAATGAGTACTGCATCAAAATCCGTTGTGCAGTTTAGAAGATCTAAGTCACACAGACTGAGACGAAAAGCGACTTTGTTTTATAATATACGTAGATTTTGTCACGGCCCTCAATTCTTGGTCCGACCTCAATCTGACTGTGTTTATCAGAAGTTGAATATTATACAGTTTTATTTGCGATGCACAGATAGTATGTTATACCAACTTAGGTATTTACATTTGTGGTTAATATTTTGCAAGACTGTGCTACAGTTTCAATATCAGCTATCACTAAAACAGTTTAGAATTACTTACAATTGTTAATTTACGTGGATATCAAATAATATTGTTTATCTTGGTGTCTCTAAATTCTTAGGTATGTAGGTGTTTCTGTCTGCTTTTCAGTGTTTTTCCTACTTAACTAGACATCATAATGTCTAGTTAAGTAGGTATTGGTCTTTCCATCTTTAACCTGTATGCTGACCTTATAATATTATGAACACAAATTCTGCATATCTTGGCGAATTTACAGAACCTTAGTAGAGTTTAAAGTCTACTATAATCTATATTTATAATACTTATATTTATATAATCTATATACATATACATTATAACTTTCATAAAAAAAATAACAGCTTCTGAAGTCGGTGTCAAGCTAAGAAGGTGCATTAAGAATAGAAGACACCGACTTCAGAAGCTGTTAAGTGTTTTATGAAAGTTATGTTATTCGTTATACGTTTTGCAGTTGGTTTTTACTTTTCTTAAAGTAAATTTATTTTTCCATTTTTATTAGTTGAATATACAAGTAGGACAATTACATGAGCCCAAGACGAACGAAAAGAAGGATCGTCACAAAATCCGCGTTGTAATATTGGAGATACACTACATTTATGCATGTAACTTCGTACATAAGAATAATTACCTAATGTATTATATACTAAAACCCTCCTGAAAGTATCCAGATTACGGTAGTGATAGAATTATCAAAATTGGTTCATTAGTATTTGAGAAAATCGCGGACAAACATACATACATACGGGTCGAATACAGAACCTCCTTTTTTTAAGTCGGTTAAAAATAAAATCGTAGCGAAGTCAAAACTACATTGAATGTTTTTTTCTTTGTAATTTTTGCGAGTTCTGGGAACGGTTATACATGCCGAAAATATAGTTTTTAGAATGTTTGTCTGTTTATCTGAATCAGCATCACGCAAAAACTACCAGATGGAGTTTGTTCTTTTGCATAGATATTCCCTTTAAGTCTAGTCATTCTGTAGGCTATAAATTATTATAATTAACAAATTAGTAATTTTATCACATAATTTTTTTTGAAGTGATAAAATTACAAATTAAGAATTTTCGGACTTTTTGCTTTACTTGTGCTGTGAGACCTTGCCTGTTGCCAAATTTTATGATTCTATGTCAACGGGAAGTACCCTATAGGTTTTGATTTACTTGCGAGTATCAAAGGAAGAAGAAGGAGGAGTCGAAGGGGCCATAGATCTACGTATTTGGTATTAATTATATAACTTGATACCTCTATGCATTCCTGAGAAAAAGGGTCTTGACAGACTGACAGACGGACAACGAAGTGATCCTATAAGGGTTCCGTTTTTTTCCTTTTGAGGTACGAAACCCTAAAAACGACAAAAAAAAATCCTGAAAAATTTTCCGGTGGAGTATGATTCAAAATAAGGAGCTGGATGCACCCTGTTAGTTTGCGGAGAGCTGTCCCTACACCCTGTATATATCTTCAAACTTTTTGGTTCTAGGACATGCCGGTTTCCTCACGATGTTTTCTTTCAGCGTTTTGAGAGCAGTGGTGATGAAATAATTTACACAAAGTAAAGCGCCTGGGTTCGTACAATTCGCTAAGTGGCCATCTTTACCACTGGGCCACCACTCTCTCGAGCCAATTTGTCATGACACTATTCTGCCACCTTTTTGACAACAGCACATAGACAGCCTTTCGGCACTAGTGTTCTGACACTGCGTGGTGTAGTGCCCCGGAGATGTTAATAAAGACTCGCTTCTCAAACACCAACTCCGAAAATAATTATATTTTCAATACACTTCCTCGAAAACTGGTTCATAACGCACTACGATTAGGTTCTCAATGCAATATATTTCATACGCGTGCGATTTTTCATTTCCCAACCCGTGTGCGGGAATAAAAATTGCCACAGATAACTTATACCTTATACTTAGTCCAAATTGGTTCAATGCTTCTATTTACACCGTGTCTATTCGGAGGTGAATGTTTTTTTTTTAATCTCGGCAAAGAGATATGCGTCTTTACGGAGTTAATATTTTTTGAATATTTAAATAATGTTTATTTAAATATTCATAAAAAAAAAATAAAAAAAAATATATATTAAAATATTCTAATAAATATTCTAAAATAAAAAAATAATTAATAAATTAATTAATTTTCTATACTTATATATATATTTAAATATTCTATTTAGAGAATATCATCAAAAACCATGATTATTACAATAAAAAAAAACGTTTATGAACAAATTAACATTTATCTGTGTTCTGAACTAATATTTGAATTTTCTATTTTTCATATTAGGCTATTTATCGGCTCTATACCTTTGCTTCTCCTTCAACCTGGGGAAAGCAAAGCACGGAAAAGAAAGAAAATTTAAATCATAGATTCCTAATAATTCATGACAAAAATATTTTTCGTTATTTTATTTTATTTCTTCAAAAGTGTACTGAAAAACGTCGTTTGATACACGTGGACATTTGTTATTGCAGTTCTCGGCTCGGCTCGGGTGTTCAATCCGCCTCGAATGCAATAACAAAAATTCTCCACTTGTATCAAAATGTACTATTTACATAAACTTTTGTATGTCATTCAAGCAATGATGATATCACAGTTCTTAGGTAATCATAAAAACTCGTTAATTAATAAACTGAAACGTAAATTTTCCCATAAAGTGGAAAATATCGATTCTCTGAAGGCAACTGTGACTAGTGCAAAACTAAAATAACAATGGATGATTATTAGCCATTAAAATTGTTACTGGCGTGGTGAATAATTTTATTTAACGTGGCTCTGTTCTAGCGAATTCGGTGCGGACACTACAATCATGAGTCATCATGACGCACCAACCTAATGCAGCACGCGCTTCTGATGCGCGCGCTACGTACTGTTGAGGTTTGATGCTTTGGTCAAACCTCGACAATGTTATACTGGCTGACATTCAATCATTCAAATATTGAATGTATTCTAGAAAGAAAAAAAGAACCTCGTTTTTCTTTGTAGGATGACAGACAGATTTTAGCTATGGCTCCGCTTAGGCAGTGTGAATTACTTTTATCTTGTAATAGAGTTCAATCAATCTGCCTAGCCTTTTCCCAATTATGTTGGGGTCGGCATCCACTCTTACTAGATGCAGCTGAATACCAGAATTTTACATGGAGCCACTGCCTATCTGACCTCCACAACCCATTAACTGGGTAATACGATACCCCTTGGTAAGGCTGGTTGTCAGACTTTCGGGCTTCTGACGACCCGTAACGACTGTCAATGATCCACGAATGACAGCCGGAACCAACGGCTTAACGTGCTTTCCGAGGCTCGGAGGAGTCTCGGTATGTAAAGATGGTCACCCATCCATGGACCGACCCCGGCAAGCGTAGCTTAACCTGATGGATCGACCCGTGCGGCTGTTATTACTTAGCCACGAGCTCCTCTTGTAATAGATTTATTATTATAAATATACAGGGTTAGTTTTCAATGACCAGCCAAATTTTCACAGGGTGTTCTACCCATGATTATGAACAACTTTCACTATGGCACCAACTTTGAAATCACGAAAAAAAAATCTGCTGTTTCATACATTTTGATCGAGTAGGTATTGAACTTTTGTATGAAACAGCTGTTTTTTTTTTTCGTGATTTTAAAGTTGGTCCCATAGTAAAAGTTGTTCATATTCACGGGTAGAACGCCCTGTGAAAATTTGGCTGGTCATTGAAAACTAACCCTGTTTACGGCATAAGCCTTTCGTCTCCCGGCCTTGCTCTTTTATTTTGTTACCCCCCTCCCTGTGCGGACCTGCAAGTAGCGGGTGTTTACAGTACACTCAATATGGTGTCACAACAGATTGACTGCTTCAATTGTACTCTGAGTAAATTTACACTGCCTGTATTTTGTAAAATTACTCTTGGTTGTTCATAATAAATAATTGTAAGTCTAATTTTTGTAAGCTATTGTAAATATAACTACACTATTGTATTAGGTAAGCCAGTGATGATAGTTGTGTTTTTAAATAAATAAATGATCTGTCATTCATTGCGTTTGCGTCAGGGTCACTTTTGCAGATACATTTCTATATTCGTGCCCATACCTTAATTTGTTGTTCTTAACGCATTAGGATTTTTTTTTTCTATACAATTTTTCTATCAACGGTCATCTCGAACAATACTAATAATACTTCATGAAAATGTATCGAAGCAACCCTGTCATCTTAGAACAGACTGCAGAAGGCCAATTCTCATACTTAAAAACGTTCAAATTCAAGTCGCAATCTCATGCCAGCGACAATCAAATGTCAAAATTTTTTTTTTACGGACGCTTTTTAACGTACACGTCTTTAAGATTGTTGTCACAGACATCAACATGAACGATGTAACCAATATTTTGTAAAAATATTTTGATTTAAAAGAGTATCCGTGGAGTTTCTTGCCCGTTCTTCTCCATACGGATCTACTACGCTTTGGAATGGGCAACTAGCTTCATCTTTCTGACTGACCGACCCATTGACAATTCAAGAGTGCCTGTAATTGGTTTATTTGAATTAAATGCTTTGAGTTTGATTGCGACCGTTGTTAAAAATAGGTACGGGAATTGTCCCTCTATTACAATATTAACACTAACATTAACATTGATCCAGATTGACATTGATTAAGTCACCAAACTAATTACCAAGCTCTTGCTTATGACAATAAAAAATGGCAATTGGATCGATACGATCTTGCAAATGTTCCCAATGTGCGCATTTTAAATATTTTCTAACGTAACGATATTATCGTGGACGTCCACGTCCATGTCACGGCATCGCGATAAGACAGGCAAGTAAAATATATGGAAATAAAAAAAAAAATGTGTGTATCATAAATTCATAAATGTATGGGAATATGTATGTTTTGCATCCTCGTCTTTCAGGGTGTGATACAGAACATCCAACCGAACAACTTTCTCCATGAGGCCAACATCATAATAGCGAGAAAATTATCAACTGTCCCATAGAAAACTTCAATACCTACTCGAAGCAAACGTATGGGACGGCTGATTATTTTTTCGCGATTACGATGTTGGTGCAATGGAAAAAGTTGTTCAGTTTGATTGTCTATACCACATCCTTAAATTTGACGAGGATGCAAAACGACACGTTGTATACTAGCTTTTGCCCGCGGCCTCGCCCGCGTGGGTGTCGGAAAATAACCCACGTGAACATACTACCGGGCATCCTTCCTTATTCCTTGTCTACATTATAAAGGGACCTCTGTGCAAAATTTCAGCTTTCTAGGTTCAAGGGTTTGGGCTGAGCATTTATGAGTCAGTCATGACGTGAACGTCCACGATAATATCGTCACGCTAGAAATTATAAAAACGCACATTCCGTCAAACCTGCGAAAGCATACCATCCGCTCCGTGTGTATCACGCCTTATGCCCATGATAAATTGTTATGTTATTTCCTAGTATCTCTCAGATAAATCCTCAACATGTCCAACCATAGAGATGTTTATTAATTCACATATAACTGCAAATTGGCCAATACTGAAGAAGTACTACTAACTACATAATAGGTATGATCTCATTGAATAACCCATATAGTTCTGTCTATATAAACCTTAGGAAATACGTCCAAACGTATCATTTGTCGATATCAGTCCACTGTCAACAGTCAAAATGTATTCCAAAGTGATATTTTCTATACTAGTGCTGTACTTCAGTATAGCAGAATCGAACGATATTCGTGTTGGTTACGCGTCGCCTAGATCAAAGAAGATTTATGGCGAAATCAAGGAAGCTGATCCTGCCCTATGGAGAAGAACTGACGACGTTATAATCAATGCACCTCATAACGAAATTATCGATGCTGTGTACATCACTGATCTTAGAGAAAGCAAGGATGGGGAGGCGTATATCGAAAGTGGTGGAATTGGTCAGAAAAGTGTGACAGTTGGATTGAAGAGCCCCTCTATTTTACGGGGGTACAAATTTGAAATTGAGGTGTTTGCGAACAACCCTAATGAAGGGTTTTTCAGTAAAGGTGCCCAGTATTTTGGTGATACGCAATATGCGAGGAAGTTTTAAGTGATTGTCCGAATTGTAAAAATTGTGATTATTTATTGAATAAATTGGTCGTTTTTGTTTTGTGTGTTTCTTTTAATTATTTGATTACTATTGGTTGAGATTTCTGTAGACTATATCGTTGCGTTGTAGATCTTTGTTAGTTTTGGTACGTCAGTACCTTGTCTGATAAGTACATTTACTTCTACTAGATTATCGGTACTACAGTTTTGAATATTTTCTTCTTATTCTTCTTTTAAATCTTTGTGTATATCGACCTGGACCTTCGATCAATAATAGCACTAGATACAGGATCAGGAACAAAAATAAGTCGCTGTAGTGGCCACGTTTACACACACATAAACATTTACATTTGTTACTACGAAATATAGAAAAAAGTTTTATAATATTAACAACTTCAATTCATTATAAACCTTAACAATCAAACATAAAGTTTAATTACGATTGCAAAATATTTATATTTAAGTCCTTCTATCATCGGAGAAAGGTAAAAGCAATAAATTAAAAATGTCGCTTGAAAATAATATGTCATTTTTATAATAAGTACAAAAATATTTATTCTAAAGTGTACTTAAAACTTAAGCAATAAGGTTAAAAACATTTTGTTGAAAATTTTGTGCTTACTCTATTTTGGAACTAGACATAGTTCTTAGTATTTACATTTCAATGCTCAGAACACAGTAAGTATTGAAAGATGTAGAGTAGCAGAATAATAATATATTTTTTAGGCCAAGGTTCGTTTTATATGGTAGCAAATATTTTTGACTGATTTTTAAAAGTAGAAGGAGTAAATTAGTACAATAGTTATTTTAATTTTGATTATTAATTTGATAATTAATTATTTTAATAAAAATATTAAAACAAATTGTTGATTTTTTACAAGGTTTATATATTTCTTCTCCTCTTTCTTTCGCGACAATAGATACCCATTCTGCATTGCGAAATGGTTCACTAGGAAATCTACAAACAAAAACAACATATAAAGTAACAATACTACTCCATGCATTTCCCTGTTCCCGAACAGTCGATGTTTGAAATAAGACCACAAAAGTATTTGTGTTTTTATTTTTCGGGCCGTTTTTGAAGCGCTTATCGGGAATCTAGTACTATTATTGATCGAAGACCTGGACAGTTCTATCGTTTGCCTTGTTTAAATTCTGGAAGGTGAATTAATTATTATCTTCTAAAATGCTTCTAGGAAATGATAAACACAGATTTTTGTGCAACTTTTACTTTATTTATGTACTTACATCTGTTTATTTAAGCATAATACATATATACATTTTCTTTAAAAACGATTTATCATGATGAGACCGAAACTATTTTGAGTAACGGAAATGACGTCAGTTGCATCAATCAAGAAGATAATTTTTAGACAAAACATTTTTTTCTCAGAAATACTTACAACATAATAATATGAACAGGTAACACCCACCCCTACCATTATCGAATGAAATTAAGATGTCTTTCCCAATCCATTGCTAGATGTAGGCCTCTCCTAAACTGTGCCACAGTACCTGGTTCCAACCTGATCAGTCTCCTTTTTAAGGGGATACATCGATAATTTTGTGTTTTTAAAATTCCTATAAAACCAAATGGATATGGTTAAATCATTTGGATTTTCTATGTGTGTTATCTGACTATATTGTCTACTGCTGTATTAAAACCGAAACATGATAACGTGAATTTTGTTCGTTAGAAAAAAAATCCAAAATAGCACCGTCTATTTTCTGCTACAAACGATTATACGTAAACAGTTCACTACTGTGCAGTAAAATTTACTTTAAATTGAAGGTATTTAAATATGTTAAGAACTTACTAAGCTAAAAATTGATTTAAGTATAGCATTTTGTCATAAATCTACATTTAAACGACGCTCGTTTAAATTCCGGTACGCGTGTGAAACTTCTATATCGCGCGTCAAACAAGACAGCCATAATGTCATTTCACTTACACACTGAGCTAAACCACGCTTCGATAAATCCTCTTTAAGGGCATGATCTACCTAGCTTGAGAGCTTACACAAAGACAAATCTGCCCAAAGTAGAATCAGTCCTTCAACAGACTCTCCCAGCCAAGTGTCACTAACTCCGCAAGATGTCGGTAACTCCAGTTCTTCATCGGATAATTTCACGAACAAAATAAAAAAAAAAGAGTTCCATTAATTACAAGTCTGTTGCTACTATGATGATATACAATTCCTAACAAAATAGCTCATTTACGGCTACGTCTCTCTGAAATAAAATGACATATCTTGTAATTTACACCAGTCAATGATTACCTCACAACATTATTTATATTAGCTGCGGTACTAAACTAACCATCATATAAACAATTGAACATCACACATTATAATGTGAGGAAGTGTCAACAAAATAAATGAGAGAAAACGCCTTGTTTGAAGGGATGACGTCATCCAGTGAACAATCTTGACCGCATCTAAAGACCTCGACAATCGCTAGTATTGTTTCATCATTTTCCTGGAAATAGTCATGAAAGTAAAGTCCCTTGTAATAAAACTTAAGGAAATGTTTGCGTATTCTTATGATAAAGCGACTGTGAAGGAAAACTTGAGGAAACTAAAAATTCAAATATTAACTGTGTCATCCACCAACCCGCACTGTGGCAGGTCGTGGATATCGGCCCACACCCTCTCATAGAGAGGAGGCCTGTGTCCCAGCAGTGGTAACATTATTAGGCTCATTATAATTGTCCATAAGACAAGGCACGATGTAACCAGCTCATGTTTTCCTCACGATTTCCTCGTCATTTTATATAGCAGTAAACACGTCTAAATTATGTACCTACTTACGTTGATTTGAACAATTCATTCACACGTTTAAATTCTTAGTAGACTATTCAGTATTGTTTGCTAACACTGTTAGTACTCGTTTTGAATATGCTTAAATATATCGTAGAAACTTCATATCGCTGTTTATTGACCTTATAGTGTAGTTGCCGGCTCTGCCATTCTTTCCAGTTCCAATAAATCTGCCTAGCCTTTTCCCAACTATATTGGGATCGGCTGCCAGTCTAATCGGATACAGCTGAATTCCAGTATTTTACATGGAGCAACTGCCTATCTGAACTCCACAACCCATTAACTGGGTAATACGATAACCCTTGGTAAGGCTGGTTGTCAGACTTTCGGGCTTCTGACGACCCGTAACGACTGTCAAAGATCCACGAATGACAGCCGGGACCAACGGTTTAACATGCTTTCCGAGATACGGAGGAATCTCGGTACGTAAATATGGTCACCCATTCATGGACCAACCGCGGCAAGCGTACCTTAACCTAATGGATCGACCCGTGTGGCTGTTATTACTTAGCCACGAGCTCCTCCATTGTTGTTTCGAAAACGTTAATAAAGAAATTATATTCAATGAAATATTTACTTAGAAAACACTTCATCTCTCGGCTTTGTGGAACCAGCCAAAAAAGTATCCTGAATTCCTATTACTTAATTATTAATAACGTGACTGATACGACCGAGATACTAAAACTTAGTAATTATGAATATCATTACGTAAAATTGGAAGCTAAGAAGTCCCGCTACCAACATTGTAGGCTGGCTAACCTTTTCACCTCGACTTGAGATATTCTCGAATACAAAGCAAAAGACTAGAAAAAGTAAACATTGGATTATCTACACTAGGTACTTATTTAAAAGACTAGAACTCGATGGTTAGACCTGCTTTCCGTATGGATCAGAATGTTGGGACTTATAAGGGATCAATGAAAGGCTAATTGCATGCATCTGAGATGAGAAAACTAAGACGTATGTGTGGTGTTACGCGAATGGATAGAATAAGAAATGAGTATATAAAAGGAAGTCTGAAAGTGACACCGGTGATTGAAAAGTTGTGTGGAAATCGGTTGTCATGGTATGGGCATGACATGCGGAGGAATGAGGAAAATGTCATCAGGAAAGTTTTGAATATGAATGAGGATGGCTCTACGAGTAGGGGAAGATTAAAGGAACGATGACGGACTGTGTGAAATATGGCTAGAAATGGGGTTTACTACTGACTAGCGAGATGACGACTAGTAATTCTCTATTAGTCGTCACCTCGGTAGTCACACACTTTCTAGAAAACATCGCGTGCCAATAAAAATAACCAATAAACGTCGAGCTAATATTGTTTTTCCATCTGTAAGACATAATTCCACCTTTGCTGAACACCAGTTCTCTTACCTCAGTCAAAAACGGTTTAACAGGATCAACAAAGTGCGTGCGTGCGTTGCGTGGTTAATGGAGAAAAACTACGACGAAATAGAAAACCTTCTATTCTCTCCTTCTCAATAGTTCAACACATACATCTTAACTGTTTTCATACACTTCTTACTCCACAAACACACACACACACCCCCAAACGCACACCACACACGCACACTTCATGATTGTAATTTGTAATTTTTATTCTATCTATTCAAGAACTGTGCCTTTTGATATTCTTTGTCGCTACATTTTTAATTACCAAACGTCATACCTAATGACTTTTTCATGGAGGATCCCTGACTCCCAAGTCACAGGTATAAAATCAATCAGGTCAATCCCTGGCGCGCAGGGTGTGAAGCAGCTCCAACAGTGTCGTCGCCTGGACTGTATGTACTTACGTTGGTCAATGTTGTGCCGTCTCTCATGGGATGTCGCAACAGTGACCAACCGTTATTTATTTTTTTTCCTTGTTTTTTGTTTAGTGTCTGTGTTTACTAACATAGTCGTAAGTTTTACTAACAATCTTGTTGAATCTTGGTTACTTGAATACAGAAATATTCTATTCTATAAACCTAGTTTGGGAGCCAGGGGGCCTATGTTTAAGACTTTTGTATACTCTAAATTACTGATGTCATGTCTGTAACAAAGCTGTCACTTTTTGAAATAAAGAGCATGTCATCTTTCACACAGTCCATCCATCGTTTCTTTGGTTTTCCCCTACTCTTATAGCCATCCACATTCATACTCAAAACTTTCCTCACGACATTTTTACCAATTTCCACACAACTTTTCAGTAACCAGTGCCACTTACAGACTGTCTTCTTCTAATATACTCATTTCTTATTCTATCCATTCCCGTAACACCATACATCCCTCTTAGCATTCTCATCTCAGCTGCATGCAATTGCCTATCATTCATCCCTTTTGCGGCTAAACATTCTAATTACAACATATTTAATCTGTATTCTTACTTGCTCTCAAAACGGTGAAGGAAAACAACGTGAGGAAACCGGCATCTCCACTAAGATATCACATATTATATGAACATATGATGACACACACACACACACACACACACACACACACACACACACGTTGACACACACATATGATGTGGATAATTATGTGATATCCGCCAACCCGCAGTGGGCCTTTTTTTTTTTGTGCATGGGAAATCATCAAATGGCGGGAGGGCGTATCAGACTTTTACTGACTAAAACCCACCCGTGTTCCTTGCTCTCGTAGTGGATTATGGCCCCTTGGGGACACAGGCTGATTACACTAATCTTTTTTTAATTTTAAATTCTGAAAAAAACCTATTAATACAAAATTTCCCGGTATAACGGAACCTGTTGTTTTCCTATAAACATGTTTGTTAGTCCGTGACATTGAGCAAACCCGTGTCATATGATATGTCTAGCGTGATGGATACATCTCTTTCAGGCAGTTTGTTTAGAGGACCGGTGTATGCTAGAGTGAGGCAAGAACTTTAAGGCAGGAAATTAAATTTAAAACCTAGATTGGATCGTGGCTATTTAAGACTAAGCAACGCTTGCTGATGTCGGTCCGTGGATGGGTGACCAACCATTACATACTGTCACCACTTTGTGCCTTGGAAAGCACGTTAAGCAGTCGATCCAGGTTCAAGGCTGTCATTTGTAGTCATGTCAGTCGTTACGGTAGTCAGAAGCCTGAAAGTCTGTCATACCAGTCTTGCCAAGGGATTGTATTCTAGTACCTAACGGTGGAGTTTCTTGCCCATTCTTCTCCATACGAAACAAAGTACTTACCTTTTGGAAGGGGCGACTAGAATCAATTCTGTTTTCCTTTCCTAAAGTGCCTTTTATGTGCCTATTTGAAATAAATGATTTGATTTTGAGTGGGATACCTAATAAAGTTTGCGAAAATTTAATGAATGAAAAACACAATGAAAAGCGATTGCATTTTTAAGTACTTACCAAAAAGTAGGAAATTAGGCAGATATTTAATTGCCAAGCCGGAATAATATAAATCTAGAAAAATATGTGCTAATTTTGGTTTTTAACCGACTTCAGAAAAGGAGGTTCTGTATTCGACCCGTATGTATGCATGTTTGTTTGTCCGCGATTTTCTTAAAAACTCATGAACCAATTTTGATGCTTATTTCACTAACGTGATGTACATACTTTCAGGATTTTTTTTGTATTAGGTCTTTACCTATGAAATTGCCGTTCTGCAGTACTGGCCATTTCAAATCAAAATAATTTTTGTTTGGCTAAGAATTCTAATTTCAAATTAATTTTATTTTAAAAACATGGATTTTTTTTCCAAAAGTAGTCATTTGTTTATTGATTAGTGTTACATTTTCATCGCATTTCAATCTTTTTCGTCATCATGGATACGTTAAAAATTCGAGTAATTATGGAATATGAGTACCGTCGTGGCAGCAACGCGGCACAAGCGGCACGCAACATCAACGACGTTTACGGAGCTAACACTACAAACCAACGCACCACTTGTTATTGGTTTGCTCGCTTCCGTTCTGGAAATTTCGACCTGAAAAATGAACCTCGCGGTCGTCCGAAGACTTTGGTCGACAATGACGAATTAAAGGCGATTGTGGAAGCTGATGATACACAATCTACGGCTGAATTAGCAGCAGCTTTCGACGTTAGCGTCAAAACAATATTGGTCCATTTGCGTCAAATTGGCAAGGTAAAAAAGCTTGACAAATGGGTGCCCCACGAACTCAATGATCGCCAGCGCGAAGTACGCGTCGAGACGTGCCTTGCACTGCTCAACAGACACACAAATGAAGGAATTTTGAACCGCATTGTTACCTGCAATGAAAAATGGATTCTGTTTGATAACCGCAAGCGCTCAGCAAGTTGGTTGGATCCTGGTTCAGCACCTAAACAATGCCCAAAACGAAAACTTACCCCTAGAAAAGTGATGGTCACTGTTTGGTGGTCTAGCGCCGGTGTGATTCATCACAGCTTCTTACCAAACGGGGTGAGCATTACTTCAGATGTGTACTGTGAAGAACTGAACACAATGATGGAGAAGCTGGCACATCTCCAACCAGCATTGGTCAATCGCTCGTCTCCGCTGCTCCTGCACGACAACGCGCGACCTCATACTGCACAGCAGACGGTCTCCAAGTTGCAAGAACTGGGGTTGGAAGCTCTCCGTCATCCGCCCTACTCACCAGACCTTGCGCCTACAGACTACTACTTTTTCCAGAATTTGGATAACTTCTTGGCGGGAAAAAAATTCAATACCCGAGAGGCAGTACAAAATGCCTTTGAAGAATTTGTTGCCTCCCTCCAGCTGATTTCTTTAAGAAGGGCATCAATATACTGCCACTGCGTTGGCAAAGATGCATTTATTGCATGGGTGATTACTTCGATTAATACAAATAAAAAATGCATGAAAAAAATTCGTTTAAATTTTTTCATACAAAACGGCAATTTCATAGGTAAAGACCTATTATTTAATAACGTATTATATACGATTTTTTTTTATTCTTGTGTACGAAGTTATATGCATAAATTTACTGTATCTCCGGCATTTCTAAGCCGATTTTTGGTGATTCTTCTTTTCCTTCTTCCTGGGCTTACTTATGTAATTGTATATCCAACTAAAAATGGAAAAATAAAACTTTAAAAAAAGTAAAAACCGACTTCAAAAACCAAAAACTAATAAAATAACTTCCATAAAAAACTTAACAGCTTCTGAAGTCGGTATCTTCAATTCTTCAATGCACTTTAGCTTGGCACCGACTTCAGAAGCTGTTAAGTTTTTTTTATGAAAGTTAAGTATTTTATTCGTTTTTGGTTTTTGAAGTCGGTTTTTACTTTTATTAAAGTAAATTTATTAATCAAAATAATCTTAATTTAAAGTTGCATGTAACTTCCGAATTGGCCACCCTGTATTTGCATCAAGACAATTAAATTAATTTAATTGGCAAATAAAATAAGTACAACTATAATTAGACACAGAAAAAATAGACATTAATATGTTGCTTATTTGATTATTTTAATAATGTTCAATTTATTAAGTATTAATCAGTTACAAAACCAAAATTTACTTACTGCCTCCATCTCACATAACGCCATCCAGATCTATATAAACAATCTCCAACTAATTATCACTTCAGTGCTAAACGAACGAACAAAATGAGAACTTCAAGTGTTGCCATCTTACTCTGCCTAGTGGCAGCTGCCACCTGCCAGAGCCACGACCTGGTGGTCGGGCAGGCAACCTACGGTGACGCAATCGTCTACAAAACTGACGAAGTCAAATACGGCTTCCCATTCATCATACGACAGAGTATCATCGAATATCCTGAGCCGGGAGTAAAAAACTACGCGTATATCAGAGCTATCTATATCAAGGATAATGAACGCGATGGATCAGGAGGATACCCAAGTATCTCAGCTGGAGGTGTTGGGCAGAGATTCGTGAAGATCAAGCTGAAATCCCAGAGGGGCAGTGGCCTGAACTTCACTATTTCGATATACGGAAGATACGTGTAAGGGATCCCGTTTTTGGAGGAGCGAAAGACTTTGAACGCATCCGAGTGATACTAAGGAATTGCCACGTCAATGTAGCTTTTTTGCGATGTCCACTTCTCATATTCTTTTTTTAAAAGATTAAGTGCGATCGTCTATAACTGTCAAATAATGTGTAATTTCAACAAAGTGCCGTGATGCGTGTGTAATAGTCATATTTATCGCTAACTACAGCTGTAAAAAAAAACCAACTAAAGGCTCCCCAGGCAGGCACGACGCGACTCCGGTAGAACTATGTTAATGAAATTTTCATAGAAATTGTTCCACCAGAGTCACGTCGCGCCTGTCTGCGGGATCCTTAATTAATTTATGACCAAAACAAATTGCACATCTAGCACAATGACGGAATATCTATAATTTGACCCTATTTAATTTACTAGTCGATAAATATAATACGCGAGAGAATAACGAATAATGTTATTATTTATTTAGTCATATTTTATTTTATTACTGATCAATAATTATTAATGTTATTAATTATCATTTAATTTTGTTAAGTTATTAAAGTGCACCTTAATAATAAATATATTTTATCTTGACCAGTTCTTTAACCGCTCACACGGCAGGTACGCCCGCTTAAAAAACTAGTCAAGTGACCACCCGCTGACGTCATTCGGGCCGCGGCGCGCGTTTGTTTACATAATAATAATAATAATAATAATAATGCGATAGCGGCATAGTTTCTAAGAATTCTGTAGCTCCAATTCTTTACTTGGAAACCCAATGAGTAAAGCGCCATTATATTGAATGTTTCATTTGAATTTGTTATTGTTTACATTTCTAGAAATGGTTAAAAAGACGAACAAAGACAATTTAGCTTCAGATTTCAAAGAAATGGCTCTAGTAAGAAAAAACAAGCGATGACCTATATGTTTTAAGGTTTAAAATGCATGGTGTGTTAATTCTTAACATGAAACATAAATAAACCAACTTACCACAGTACAATTAAACTATTAACTGAGTAAAACACTTTCACACTCGACCGACCGAACAATGACATGACAGAGAAAAAAATTTTTTTTAATGTCATAGACGAGTCTCAGTCAGTGTTGACGTATCTTAAATCGTTCGGAAATAGATAACGCATCAAATACACCTACATTTTTACTTTCAAATAGGGTGTATCAGACAGGTGTGATCAAACTTGTAGGTGAGGTAGGTGCAGGCCATCAAACTGAACAACTTTCTCCATGGGACAAACATCGTAATCAAGAAAAAAATAATCAGCCGTCCCCCATACATTTGGGTCGAGTAGGTATTGAAATTTTGTATGGAACAGCTGATAATTTTGTTCTTTAAATTTGACCACACCTTTCTGATACATCCAGGATTAAAGGTTTCCGATAAAATGTGATAAAAAAATCATGTACGCACGTACAAGGTTACGTCGTCGCACGCGGTACCACAGAATAAATAATAGTACTAACGTAGCGGTACTCAGTAGTTCCTTTGAGTTATGACAGATGTCACAGAAGGCGCTACTTTTTGTTTGTATGAAGAAGGTTTAGGTGAAATGTTCAGATGGGCGTATCCTTACTTTTGAAATCATCCGGGCCTGAGTCATGAAGGAGTTTTCTCGAAGTTAACCTGACTGAAAGCAAGAGATGATGATTAACGCTCCCCGAATGGCGTAACTCACTTTTAATCACAATCCGACGGTTTTGACGAAAACTCTTAGACCATTGCTTCACAGGTTTGAAAAATTCGTCTGCCCAACAACGTAAATAACGCAATGAACATGGCTGAGCTGTCAAAATTAATGGCTTTTTGCCATTTTATGTGCGTTACACAGATAAAACTCTACATATAATTAAAAATAAAAAAGAGGAAGAGCTCACATAGGGCATCAAAAAATTCGTTCGCATCGCTGTCATTGGGAAAAGTGCCCAAAAGGCTGGCTTGAAGGGGTTAATATGAGAGTTTAAAGTATAATCAGCCTACAATGTTCCCACTGCTGGGACACAGGCCTCCTCTCGGTGAGATGGAGCGGGCCGTAATCCACCACGCGAGCCCAGTGCGGGTTGGTAGATGTCACTATATCTTCGAATTTTTGGTTCTAGGACATGCCGGTTTCCTCGCGATGTTTTTCTTCACCGTTTTGAGAGCAGTGGTAATGAAATAATTTACACAAAGTAAAGCGCCTATCAGGGTTCGAAGACCTACAACTCGTAAGTCGCGGCCGTTACTACTGGGCCACCACTGTTCTCGAGAGTTTGTTTAGAAGTAAGTAATTTTTGCCTACGGGAAATCCCATCGGGCACACGACTTGTAGGTACGCTAATCATTCTATCTAATAATTACCTATTTTCTTAGCAATAAGTATCTCCTTCAAACATTGTCTATAAGCTGAAGGGTTTGTTTTTATGTTTGAACGTGCTAATCTCTGGAATTACCAATCGGATTAGGAAAAATATTTTTGCATTTGATAGCCCAATTCTTGAGGAAGGCTCATCATCATCTGCTTAGCCTTTTCCCAACTATGTTGGGGTCGGCTTCCAGTCTAACCGGATGCAGCTGAATACCAGTATTTTACATGGAGCGACTGCCTATCTGACCTCCACAACCCAGTTACTGGGTAATACGATACCCTTGGTAAGACTTCGTTCGCCAGATGGCGCTGACAAGTAAACATTAGAAGTGATTGTGCTCGTAATTAAATAATTACTAAAAATAGTAAACCCGGTATTTAAACAGTGTAGTATACATAAAAGTGAAGCTGGATTTGGAAACTAACAGTGACAGTGTTATCATTCATCAAAAACATCGGGTTACTTTAAAAACATTGATTCTCAAATATGTAAACATTATCTAAAAAACTCAATAAACTCAGTGCTTTATGTTATACCACTGTAAACATCCAAATTTTAAGACAACAGTCTACAAAACAATCATAATTATTAACAATTTCTAGACAGTGTTGATAAATAAGTGATATAAACAAAAACTGTTACCGGCAAAAAATCGTTTTTTATTCAAATACTGCAGCTACGTGACTTGAAATTAAAACGCCAACGCCATCTAACCAAAACCTCATAAACTAACCACTAATATTGTTGCCACAGTGTTAACGGACTAATTTAGATAACAAATCGGCAATCAATACTGTAAATAGCGACATCTATTACAAAGACAAGGACTTACGTAGTTAAACCGCCATTGGATCGCAAAATTGGATATAGATTCTGATTGTACAAGTGGCTTAGAGGTGTAAGACCTTACATAGTTGTCTTCAAACCGCTTGATTGCACGTTCAAATCTGACGATTGCAGGGAGACTTTTTGTGATAATTTAAATTTGTAATTTAAATTTATAAAATCATCATGGACTTCCTACTAGAAAATATAACATTCCGTCGCACACGTACTAAATCGGAACCCAATAATGACACCAGTGAAATTATTTCTCGAACATTGGATGAGACTACAAATAGTATGCCGGAAATGTCAGAAGACGAGGAGGATAAGCAGATTTACATTCTTAAAACTGAGATTGAGAACCTTAGGTCTCAATTAAAAAGTGCTCATGAAGAAGTAGAAATACTATCTTTGGAAAATAGCTCCCTGAAGCAAACAAACGCCGATCTAATAAAGAAAAATGAGATGTATAAAATAGTTACCAGTAGTCCTCTACAGAAGAAAATACAAACACCGAAGAGAAATAAAATTTGTTCTGCGGAAAAGAAGTCCAGTAAACCACAGAATTTAGAAATTCCTGATAGCTGCACATCCACTGCTGACTCTATTGAAAACTCGCAAAACAAAACATCATCAAACAGAAATATTAATAAAAATAACCCATCGTTACCGGTTGTAAAGAATAATTTATGTATTTTAAGTAGTGAAACGTCTAATAGATTATACACAACCAGTCAAAGAACTAATTTAAGTAATTTTAACATAATTGTCACTACCGCATGCCTAATTGTGGATTAAAGCAAGTACTAGACAATCTTGATAAGAAAATACAAAACTTCACTTACTCCGACTTCTGTGTTATTTATGTTGGGGAAGAAGATTTCAAAAGGACGCATAATTATATAGAATTAGTTACTTTCATTCGTGAAAAATTACAAACCTTAACCCACACGAACTTTATAATATGTCTGCCGACTTTTAAATATATGGTTAACAAAAATTTAATGTTCAATAATAGAATCGACACATTTAATAATTTAATCTACATGGATGTTGGAACATATAAATATGCGTATATTTTGGATTCCAATTTAAATCTTCCGTACACCTATGAAACTTATAACCAAAGGTATGGAAGCTTAAATAATAAAGGCTTGAATATTATACACTTCTGGACACATCTATTGGCCCACCTTAGAGTTTAGGTTTCGATGGCCCCTACCGAAATATGATTGCTAGATTGAACAAAAACTGTTGATGCAGTTTTAAACCTGATACATTTTACCATCTTTTTCGATCGTATTGTTTTAAATTTGAATTCAGAATACCATACGACATGGAGCTACACCTAACAAGTCGGATATGCGCCTTGTTAAAGGCAATTGATTTTTGAATAAAAAACATGTTTTATCAAATAAAGGTTTAATTTAATAACGCGTGTTGCCTCCATGGGCATCTACCACAGCTCTCATACGATTAGGCATAGAGTTTATCAACCGCTCTATGAAATTTTGAGGGATCATTTCCCATTCCTCTTCTATGGCAGTTTTCAACTCCTGCATCGTCTGGGCAACTGGCTGACGAGCCCTAACACGTCTTTTTAGCTCGTCCCACATGTGCTCAATGGGGTTCATGTCTGGGCTTCTGGCTGGCCAGTCCATAACTGTGATGTTCACATCCCGAAGATATTCCCTGACGATGCCGGCCGCATGGACTCTTGCATTATCATGCATAAAAAGGAAATTTGGGCCCACATAGTCCGCGTATGGTATCACGTGAGGTTCTAAGCACTCACGAATGTACCTTTCAGCATTTAATGTTGGCAGCCGTGGTCCTGTAACAACCTCAAGTTGAGTTTTGCCGCTCGCGGATATACCGCCCCAGACAGTCCATGAGCCACCGCCATAAGCAACCCTCTCTTCAAAGCAGCATTGTGCGAAACGCTCTCCCTTACGTCGGTAGACCTTCTTCCTTCCATCATTGCCATGTAACACAATTTTAGACTCATCAGAAAAGAGTACACGGCTCCAATCTTGCTGTGTCCAATTTAAATGACTGCGTGCGAAATGAAGGCGCGCTGTTCGGTGGGCTCGCGTTAGTTTGGGGCCATTAGCTGGCTTGTGTGGTACCATATCGCGTTCTTTTAACCTTCTCCGAACAGTTCGAGCGCTCACAGATACTCCGTGGAAGTCGCGAAGTTGGTTTTGTATCTCAATAGAGGTAAGGTGGCGATTTCTCAAGCTGGTCGTCACGATGAATCGATCCTGCCTTTCAGTTGTGACCCGAGATCGTGGCCTTCCTTGGCGACGAACAAAGCCGCCAGTCTCTAGGTACCTCCGATAAACATTTCGGACCGCAGATCGACTTAAATTAAGTTGAGCACTCAAGTTTCTTTGGCTGTGTCCGGCCTGAATAAGTGCCACAGCTTGGGCGGCGACTTCAGGTGAAGTATCCATAGATTATTGATAGAACCTCACCTTAATGTTAAGAATAAGTAATGTTTGTTGCAAAACCAAAGATATCAATCACTTTTTCAAGAATTAAATCCAAGTAAACCAATAAAACCAAGTTTTCTTAGTATTCGATTGTTTGATATCAACAAACAGGCTCCAAATTGTCTTTTGTTTCTTTAAATTCTGTGTTCGAAATTCAAAAAAAGACTATTGAATGAAATTGTGAATGTGCCAGGTTCAAAACTGCATATAAACTTTTTGCTCGACCTAATATAAAATTTTAGCTAGGACCAAACGAAACTGAAAATACAAGGTGGGCCAAAAGATGTGTCCAGAAGTGTAGTAAACGATTTACAAGACCTAATCCTAGATTTAAACACAATGAATGTAGACGATGCACGTAAAGAACTAACTGAATCTGATAATACATTGAATTTAATGGTAAAGGATAAATGCAATGATAACAATTTTTTTCGTATATGACAGAATACATGTACTTCATCAAAATATTAATGGTTTACTACACAAAGCTGATGAATTAACCGTAAATTTAAATAATATTAACAATAACATAATTGATGTGGTGTGTGTTACCGAGCATAATATGATAACAGACGATACTAAATTTCTCCAAATTCCCTTTTATACTATGGCGGCAAATTTCTCAAGAGCAAATAGAAATGGTGGTTCATGTATCCTAGTACGAAAAAACCATAAATTTAAGATTTTACACGAAGCAAAGCTTGTAAGCGTATCCAACCTCATTGAGTGTTCGGCTATTGAATTGTTAGAGCATAAGTTAATTATCATATGTATTTATAGGCCTCCAAAAACTAAAAGGGATTGTATAGAAATATTTTTTGACCGTCTAACGGCTATGCTTGCAAAATTATGTACTAAATGTAAGAAAATTGTTATTTGTGGTGATTATAATATTGATCGACTAAAAGATACTCCTGTTTCGAGAGAGTTTGAAGACTTATTACGGAGCTTTAACTTAAAACTTGCAATCAATGAACCAACTCGTCTGCAAAGCAAAACGTGCATTGATAACATTGCTCATAATATAAGAGGCTGTAAACAAAGTGTCTTAGAACTAGCACTGTCTGATCATACAGCACAAATACTTTCATGTCCTGTTAGGAAAACGTACTCAATAAGCCACTGGTACAAATTTAGAAGAGACTATAGCAACGAAAACGTTGAAAAGTTTATTAAATGTTTAAAAGCCCTGACTTTTAGTGATTGCTATGGAAAAAGTGATCCAAATGCTGCTTTTGAAGAATTCCATAAACTATTTAAACTTTTTTATGACCTCTGCTTTCCAAACATAAAAATTAAGGTTCCAATCATACGAAATACTAAATGGCTCAGTAAAGGATTAAAGCTATGTTCCCTCCGTAAAAGAATGCTACTTAAAACATATCGAGTATCAGGTAATAATAGAGATAAAAGTGATTTTAAGAAATATGCAAAAAGGTATAAAAAAATCATAAAACTCACGCAAAGGTCGCAAAACAACTATCATATACAGACAGCCACAAATAAATCTAAAGCAGTGTGGCAAATAATCAATAAATACAAAAACAACAACCCCCCTGAAAAAATTAATAGAATAAAATATAATAACCAACTTATAACTGCTCCTGATGCTATAGCACAAACATTCAACAACTTTTTTATTGATGACACTTCAAAACTAACAAATAATACAATAAACTACGCTAATATTCTAACCTATAACAAATCAAACTCCTGTTTCTTAGCACCAGTTACCCCTAACGATGTTGTCAAAATAATCATGACATTAAAAAACACAAACAGTACAGGTTGTGATGGAATTTCCACTAAAATAATAAAACGTGTAGTGTACGAAATTGCTCCAATCATCACCTACTTAATAAATCAGTGTCTTGAAGATGGAATTTTCCCGACATATTTGAAAACTACTGTAGTTACACCAATATTCAAAAAAGAAAACACGGAAGATATACGATGTTATAGACCTATCGCTCTCATTCCAATAATGGCTAAAATATTTGAAAGAGTACTATATAATAATCTTAGTGAATATTTCGAAAAAAATAAAATAATAATAGATAATCAAGTTGGATTCAGAAAAGGGAAATCAGTTAATACAGCAATGCATCAGTTTTTACAAAAAGTTATAACGGAACTAGATAAAAAAAATCAGGTCACAGCCCTATACATGGACATGTCAAAAGCTTTTGATTATGTTGACCATGGACTACTACTACATAAACTAGAAATATACGGAGTTCGAGGTAAAGCACTAGAAATAATCAAATCCTATCTCAGTAATAGAATACAGTTCACTGAAATAACACAATTATGTCCATTCACAAAAACAGAAATTAAATATACATCGAGCCCAAGAACTATAAAATATGGTGTACCTCAAGGGTCGATACTAGGACCACTACTATTTCTCATTTATATAAATGATTTACCTAACGCTATTCAGCACCCTATGGTTTTATTTGCAGATGACAGTACGGCTCTTTTCACAAATAACAAAAATAAAAATCTTGAACTCGAAATAAACGATTCCCTATCTAAATTAATAAATTGGCTTACAATAAATAATCTTAAAATAAATCTTACAAAAACCCATTACATGAATTTTAAGAATAAAAACGCAAAAGCAACTCCACTATCTATCGAGTACAATAATGCAACTGTGTCTGAGGTTACTAGTACAAAATTTCTAGGTATCTATATAGATGCTAATATGACATGGAAGACACATGTAAATAGTGTATGTAACAAATTAAATCAATTCTCTTATGCCCTCTACATGCTAAAAAAAGTATCTAACCAAACCACATTGCTTAGTGCTTATCATGCCTATGTGGGATCCACTCTATCTTATGGGATACTATATTGGGGATACTCAACTGATAAGGAAATTGCGTTCAAGGCACAAAAAAAGTGTATTAGATCAATATGTGGGATACACCAAACAAATTCATGTAAACCTCATTTTGTAAATCTCAAGATATTAACCCTCCCTGCTCTGTATATCTACGCGGCCTCAATTTTAGTTAAATCAAACATGAGTAGCTATGACACATTAACAAGCAGTAGACTCAAAAATACATTACGCAATAAAACATCCCACACTGCAGTATATAGCAATAGCATTTTTTGTATGGGCATAAAGATATATAATAAGTTACCTATAGACATTAAGAACCTACATTCAATACCAATTTTTAAAAGGAAGCTAAAAGACTTCCTGATTAAAAAGGCATATTACTCTGTAAAAGAATTCCTTGAAGAAATTAATTATTAAATATTAAAAGATTGTTGAATAATGTAATGTAAATTGTAAGAATAGTCTATTAAAATTAAAATAAAAATTTTTGAATAATGATAACTAATATAATATAATGTAAATTGTTTAACTATAATACTGAGTATCTACGTATACCTATGTTTTTAAATATTTATAACAATTTAAATTGCAATGCCTTAACAGGTAACTAAGTTCTAAGAACCTACTATTGTTAACATCTTCAAAGTTATACACTTAGTTCGCAATAAAGAATTTGAATTTGAATTTGAATTTGAAGACTGGTTGTCAGACTTTCGGGCTTCTGACGACCCGTAACGACTGTCAAAGATCCACGAATGACAGCCGGGACCAACGGCTTAACGTGCTTTCCGAGGCACGGAGGAGTCTCGGTATGTAAAGAATGGTCACCCATCCACGGACCAACCCCGGCAAGCGTAGCTTAACCTGATGGATCGACCCGTGCGGCTGTTATTACTTAGCCACGAGCTCCTCCTTGAGGAAGGCTATAAGCTACTTACAATCACGCTAAGGTCCTTAAGAGTCAAGCAAAAATAATAAAAGTCGGAAAGAACGCTAAGCGAAATCGAAGTAATAGCTGGGGCTGTAATTTCACGCGGATGAAGTCGCGGACAGAAGCTAGTTATTAATAAACACATTTCGGAAAACAGGTAGACTAGACTCACAGAGGAAGAATATCAAAGCAACTTTACTTCAATATCAGCCTACAGCAATCCACTGCTGGACATCTCCAATCGCACACCATTCTACTCGATTTTCGGCAACTCTCATCCAGCTTCTGCTAGCCACCTTGCGAAGATCGTCGCTCCACCTAGCCTGAAAGCGTCCTAACTTACGTTTGCCGATTCGCAGTCTCCACTCAAGAACACGTCTGCCCCAACGGTCATCGGTTCTACGGCTATTAAGGCCTATTGCGACATCAGCTTGCTTAGTCTGTGAGCTATGTCGACAACTTTGGTTCTCTGCTGGATCACCCAGCTTTTCTTACCTATGCAAAACCGAGGTACACTTTACAGGCTCATTTTTAGGAAGAGATATTCACGCCAACTTCGTAACAATAGTAATTAAGGCATCTTGTTTCTTAAAGATTATGTAAGACCATAACACTTACCTGAAACTTGCCGTAATATTCATTATGAAACCCGATCATAATGTAATGAACGGGCGCCGTCAGTTGGGACTGGTCGTCTCTTAGCTGCCATGGCTTATTTTTAATTTTAATATTTAATTTAGTTGTTTTAGTTTTTATCTTTTTATTACGGACGCTTTTTAACGTGCACGTCTTTCTACATTGTTCTCACATGTATATTTTCAACATGAACGATGTAACCAATATTTTGTAAAAATATTATGATTTAAGAGAGTGTCCGTGGAGTTTCTTGCCCGTTCTTCTCCATAGGGATCTACTACGCTTTGGAATGGGCAAATAGCTTCATCTTTCTGACTGACCGACCCATTGACAATTCAAAAGTGCCTGTAATTGGTTTATTTGAAATAAATGCTTTGAGTTTGAGTTTGAATCATTTTCTTTGAAAGATCAACAGCGAAGATTATAACAAAATGAAATAATAATCTTTCGTTCCTTGGTTCTCCTGGTTTAAGTTTATAGTTTCGTTATTGTACTTTCCAGTGGATCGGCAGGGTTCTTAATAATTATAATGATACCTTATTAATATCAGCACATTGTTGTCTTAACGTAAAATCCTCTTCTTTTAAAGAGAAGGCATAAGCAAACGAGTGTTGATCTCAATTCACAAGTCACCGCGGTTTTTCATTAACCGACGAAAAAAAAGGAAGGAGGTTCTCAATTCGACACGTATATTTTTTTTTTATGTATGACTACGCATAACTTTTTACAGAGCCGTCCGATTTGAAAAAAAATTATTTTATTCGAGAGGGTATGCATCAAAGTTGGTCCCATATAAAATTGATTAACTTTGCTTGGGTAGTTTTTGAATTAGTTTCAATAATACGTATTTTTCCCCACTTTTATAAGCATGATGTACTAGTTTGTTTTACAGGTAGTGGTATTAGAATTTGTGTGGGGTAGGTACCACAACCAAAAATTGAAAAATAAAAACTTTTTTACAAAAAAAATACATCCGACTTCCAAAAACAACACTACAAAGTGAAAAATAACATTAATTTCGGAAGTCGGTGGCAAAAAACGAAAATACATTTAACCAGACACCGACTTCCGAAATTAAAGTTATTTTTCACTTTGTAGTGTTGTTTTTGGAAGTCGGTTGTATTTTTTTGTAAAAAAGATTTTTTGCATTTTGGATCCTTTGCGTTTTGTTTTATGCGGTAACAGCTCCTAGGCGGACTTAATAGTTAAGAAGAAGAATATCTTTATTTCGGACATACAATATCCATATAGCGTTAGTAACATACAAAGAAGTAACTTATTGCCTAGTGTTAGTAAAATCAACCTCCGCACAAACTGCTGTACAATTGGAGAGCCAAGGCTCTCGGCTACAGTTTAGTTTTTAATGAGGGCTATCGCGTATGAATTCGCCGCTGGAGGCGCTAGAGTAGCGTGAAGGATGACACTGAGAAAAAAAGGCGGGAAAACGTGATAGGGTTAAGGCGCGCTTTTTTGATTTCAAAATATTTTATTTGTAATTATTTATTAATAGTTAGTGTTAAGTGTTAGTTTTTAATTAGAATGGTTAAGAAGAGAAAAAGGAAGGAGGGGGAACCGCCTCCGGATCCCCAGCAGGTAGTAGCCACCGATTCTGACTCAGCGGAATCGGCGGTAACTTGCTTATCTTACAAGGAATCTATTGCTGACAAGGACCCGAAGGACAAATATAAAATTTTTAATGTAAAGGGATACACTCGCTACTACCCAGAAGATACTAGTCAAAAAGAGTTGGTTGTATTCTTGAACCACCTGGAAGAAAATAAACCATTTAGCGATAGAGATCGTATGGCTTTATCTAAAGGAATACGTGAGCATGGAGTCTCAGGTGTCATGCATTTGCGCTCCATCAATAAATACAAAGTCGGCATCACATTTGATTTGCCGAATAATGCAAATATGTTTATAAAAAATAAAAAAATATTGGAACAGTTAACATTAAGAGCATCCATCCCTGCCGCAGACACAGAGGTAACTGGGGTACTCACTTCAGTCCCTGTCGACATGGGCAATAAGGAAATTTTTTCATTGATTGGTAGCTCGAAAAATGTAATACAGGTCAGGCGCTTCATGCGCAGGGTAAAGGGTTTTGGCGGCGTTGAATTTATTCCAACGCAGGCAGTTGCTGTTACCTTCGCTTCCACCATTCTTCCTCCTTATGTTTATCTAGACTCATGGCGCCACGAGGTAAGCAAATATGTCCCACCAGTAAAGCAATGTTTAAAGTGCCTTCGGTATGGACATATTGCCAAATTTTGTCGCAATAGCGAGGTTTGTTCAATTTGTACATTAAATCATAGTTTTAAGAATTGTCTAGTCAACCCAAAAGATGCTAAGTGTGTAAATTGCAAGGGCGATCACATAGCTATCTCCTCATCTTGTCCTATAAAAAAACAAAAAATTGAAGAAAATAAAATAAAGTCAAAAAGTGCCAAATACTCTGATCTTTTTAATATTAATACTTTTCCAGCTTTAACAGCAAAAAATGTAGATGTACAAATTAATAACTTAATGAAATCCGATAAATTTATAAATATATTAGTAGAGACAATAACCAAAATAGTTAGTAATAAAGATGTCCCTATAAACACATCATCAATTAAAGAGGTTTTAAAAAAAACTTTAAGTAATAAAATTCCTTCACCTCCATAATGGGTATATCAAATTTAAACATAATGCAATGGAATGCACAAAGTCTTAATAGCAACAAACATTTATTTACCAATTTCCTCTACACACACAATATTCACATTGCAATAATTAGTGAAACATGGTTTAAATCGTATCAAAATTTTAAAATAAAAAATTACAATATTGAAAGGAATGATTGTGGTAACAAACACAACGGAGCTGCCCTAATAATTCATAAAAGTATTATTTATAATAAAATTAACACTTATTACGACAATTCTTTACAAAATATTTGTGTAAAAATCACAGTTAATAATAAGGAGATGAGTATAGTCAGTTTCTATAGTCCCTTAAATTCTAATCCAGCTTTCAGTAAGGATAAATTTGATTCATTGGTGAAGTCTATTCCTGGTCCTTTTATATGTGCTGGGGACTTTAATGCTCATCACACATCTTGGGGTTGTGGTTCTGACTCTCCACGTGGTCGAAATGTCTTAGAAGTCATTGACGAAAATAATTTAATTTTGCTTAATAATGGTCAGGCAACAACTGTTGGCTCTCTAACATGGCGTCCTAATGCACTGGATTTGTCTTTGGTTTCTTCATCATTGGCACTTAATTGTGAATGGCAAGTACATGATAGTCCTCTTGGTAGTAGTTATCACATCCCTGTAATTATAAAAGTAGTGATTAGTAATAGTCAAAATAATGATTCCTGTGGAGATTGTTCAAGTACTGAACATTTGCCGACCTATCCAAATTACAAAATGGTAGATTGGCAAATGTATAGTAATAATGTGGATGAATTATTACTTGATTTCAAAACAGTTAATGTATGTCCTCTCGATTCATATCATCATTTTTGTACAATTTTACATACAGCTGCTGCTAATTCCATTCCAAATTGTAAGGTCCATAAAAATACCAGCAATCACTCATGTCCTACAAAAAGGATTAGTAGAACTGCCCTTCCTTGGTGGAATCAAAAGTGTACAGAGGCCGTGTCAAATTTCAAAACGGCTTACATAAATTTTAAAAATAATCCATCAGAAGAAACTTATATTCAATTTAAAAGACTACGAGCACTTAAAAAATTAATTATAAAAACAGAACGTCAAAAAAGTTGGATGTCTCTATGCGAAACTTTCAACAGATGCACGCCAATATCTATCATATGGAAATTCATGCGCAAATATAACAAAACATATAATTTTAACAATCATGAAAATGACACATGGATTTTTGATTTTTTGAAGAAATACACTCCAGATTTCGTGTCACATACCCCAAGTTCTTCGTTTGATGACAGTACTAACTCCAGCCATAGTTTTTTACTTAATCCTTTTACAATCAGTGAATTAATATCTGCCATCTCCTCCCGAAGAGACACTACTTATGGTCTTGATGGAATGCCATACATATTATTTAAAAAACTTAGCACTTCTGGTGTAAAAATATTCTTAGAAGTCCTGAATATTTTATGGGAACATAATATTATACCTCAAGAGTGGAAAGTGGATTGTCTTGTACCAATTTTAAAACCAGAAAAACCCAAATTATGTCCCGATTCTTACCGCCCCATAGCACTTACTTCTTGTGTTGGTAAATTATTTGAGCAACTGTTGAAGCAGCGGTTAGAGTTTTATGTTGAAAAAAATCATATTCTACCTTCTAATCAATTTGGTTTTCGTAGAAATCGGTCTGCTAGGGAAAGTGTCTGTCAATTGCAGCTGGATATACATAACTCTTTAGTGGCCAATAATAATTTGGTTGGAGTATTCTTCGATGTGGCTGGGGCTTTTAATAGTGTAAATATAGACATTTTATGCCATGAACTACAAATAGGGATTCCTGGAAAAATTATAATATGGATCAGAAATTTTCTGAGCAACAGAAAAGTATTTGTTAAATTTAATAGACATCTTTATGGTCCTAGACTTGCTTCGAAGGGAGTTTGTCAAGGAGGTATACTATCTCCTTTATTATTTATATTGTATATACGTAGATTAAATTTAATTTTAGGGTCTCAAGTTAAAAATTTACAATTTGCAGATGATTTAGTTGTTTATGCTTCTGGAACCAATTTATCACAGGTTGTTCATATAGTCAATGATGCCTTGTCAAATCTGTGTAAATATTTCTCTTACCTTGATCTCAATGTCAATCCGTCAAAGTCCAAAGTGGTTGTGTTTGGTAAACAGTGTCATAATATGCCTCCCGTACAATATAACAATTGTGCATTGCCCAATTCACATGAAGTCAAATTTTTAGGGGTCCTTTTTTCATATAATTTAACCTGGAATAATTATACCAAACATATAATTAATAAAGCAAATAAAGGTTTTAATATATTGAAATCATTATCTGGTACATATTGGGGTGCAGACCCAAAAAGTTTGCTATTGTTGTACAAATCTTTAGTTCGTAGTCACTTTGAATATGGTTTTTACTGTTTTGCTGTAGATACCAAAATTGTATATAGTTTAGATGTCCTGCAAAATAAATGCTTGCGTGTTATCACTGGGGCATTCAGAAGTACTCCTATAAATGCAATGCAGATTGAATGTAATGTTCCACCATTAAGAATCCGATTCGATTATTTAAAAGAAAGATTTATACTAAAACTTTTTAGTGTAACTAATAATAGTCTCTTGGACAATTTGTTGCATCCCAATTCTAGATTAGGTGTAAAGCCATTTTAAATGTTACAGGATATTCATAGTTTCATAAATTTCATTAAAAATATAAACATTTATCAATCATCTTGTATTCTGCCTTGTTATCAAGGAGCTTATAATGCAAAATTTCCAGACATAAATATAATTATGAAAAATAAAAAGGACCTGTCCTCAATAGAGGAAGTTAATGCACTGTTGTCAGAGTGGTCAGATCATAAATTTGTGTATAGTGATGGTTCCAAAAATGATAGTGCAGTGTCTTTCGCTATTTTTGAGCCAACCTCAAATATAGGTCTTGGTCGAAAAATTGATAAAAATGCCAGTATTTTTACAGCTGAAGCTGTTGCTATTTTGAGTGCTTTGAAACATATAAAAAATTGCAATTCAGGTCATAGCAAGTGGGTTGTAGTAAGTGACAGCATGAGTGTTCTGAAAAATCTAGCGAATAATAAATTACATGCTAACACTAACTACTTAATCTATCTAATAAAAGAACTATGGATCGAACTGTCTCAATTCAATATTGAAGTTAGTTTTGTTTGGGTGCCTTCACACATTGGCGTTGCAGGAAATGAAAAGGCTGATTATCTGGCCAAAAAGATTGTTGATCTAGGTGAACTAATTCCAAATGCTGATGCTGATATGAATGTTTCCATACCGCATACAGACGCTGTTAGTCTTTTAAGACAGCGTATGTGTCAATCGTGGGGGAGACATTCATACCAGTCCACACAGATTGAAAATAAAGGCACTTGGTATGCATTTCTAGATAAACAAATAAACTCCACACCTTGGTTTTGCAGAAATAGCAGTTTTATAAATAGAAAGTTTTATTCATTTATTTGTCGTATGCGTTTTGGTCACTGTCGTTTAAATTATCATCTTCATCGTCTTAAAATGGTTAACTCTCCATATTGTGAGTATTGTCAATCACAAAAAGTTCAATCTTTGCATCACATCTTCTTTGAGTGTTCGTCTTTCAACATTCAGCGCCTTGTGTTGTCTGATGAGCTTCTAAAAATTTATAAAAACCTGATAGGGTCCCGCAATGCATTCAGGAGCTACTTATGAATGCCTCAACTTATATATATTTGTACAAATTTTTAACAGAGACTGTAAATGATATTTAGGTTACATTTCGTGTTTTTTAATGTATATTAATTGTATAATACATTTAATTTAAATTTAACCTTTATTAAAATTGTTGTTCATAGTATTTCTATTTTGTAGGTTATGTTTTTGAGGAGAAGCTAGTTTCAATTAGCCATTTAGGTTAGGATGTATTTTATGTTCAAGTCGTTTGACTTCACATAGAAATCTAAAATGACGTTTAGTTACCTTGGATTTGACAAAAATGGATATGACGAATTTTTCATGGACTTACTATAAACAGATTATGAAAACTAAATAAATAAATATGAAAAATACGAAAGACATTATTGTTAAAACTTATCACGAAAGAAAATACTTGGACGTAAGACTAGGCAATATGGTCGAAAGACTATAGCCTTCCCTTCGGGGTAAATTTAAAAAAAAAAAAAAAAAGAGTAGCGTGAAGTCTCCGAAATGTCAAATGTCACTGTTTGTGGGTGGGTTATGCGGGTTTATTTCTAATTAGAATAATGTTGTGAATATTTTGCTATACCTGAGATTAATTATGGCAAATATGAGGTTACGGGTCAATGAATGTCAGTGCTTTAAAAGCGGAGCTGAGAAAAAGACGTGCAAAATTAAGCGAGTTGAAAGAACAGCAAATTCAGACGCTAGTTTGTTTACTGTTTACAAATACATTTGTAGTCAAAAGTATGCTTATTTACCGCGTTTACAGCTATGTTTTTAGCTATGCTTCAGGACCTTACTCGACAGTGGCGCCAACTGGTGGGCACAAAAATGGTAGCCCTCATACAGCTCATGGTTTCTTTGTACCGAAAAAAAAAACATTGTGTACCGGTACTCAGTAACCTGCTCTTGGCTTTTTACTAGAGCGTTTCCTAATTCATGTGTACCTTGCATAATCCCAACATTCCTAACATATTTCCATTGCAAGTATAATGTTATTTACTTAACACTCATTTGGTGTTAGTTAATTAAACGAAGTCATGATGCAGACTGACATGTTGCTTATCTTGACAGCTGTCAGCAGATTGTTAAGATTACCCTATATTTGTACACATGCCCTTAGACTAGTGTGTATTTTGTCTGTTTACAAAAACAGTTCGCTTGCAAAACTTGTAAAACATAGAACAACAACTAAATTGAAATTAAATAGTATCTAATAATAAAATAACTAAAAACTTATAGTTACATTTGAGACATTTTCGCAATTATGAAAATTTATTGTTACAGTTTTATTAGGAATAGAGATTGTTGTAGATTTTATATTCTGCGTGTTTAAAATAATGTCCGAATCTGGCTCATTTTGAGGAAAATGTGACGGTGAATCTCGTTCTTTGGATGTAGATGGGCGCGGCAACAGTGGCATGGATGGATTACTGAAGGTTGCAATTTAATGGTTTCCACGATGCGTTCACATGTTTTCGCCTTGTTCTCAATGGAATCTTCTTTATACCCCTCTGCTACAGCACTCGACTTCGATCCTCCATGTCGCTTGATAACAGTTAAATCCGCTCCAGAATCTACCAAAAGGGTAGCAGAAGTACGACGAAATCAATGTCCTGTATACAGTTTGATATCTGGTAACTTCAAATAAGTAGCGATTTCTTGTGGCATGTTAGAAATTTAATTTTTTCCCATAACTTATTTGAAGCACTTGGCATTTTGATAACGGATGAAAAACCAGTTGGTCTTCATATCAGGACGCAGGTCCAGATATTTCTGTACAATAGTTTTGTATTCACCTCGGATTACGAAGGATCGGTCAATTTTTGTTTTTGTGTCTGTCAGCTTTACTAACAGTAAATCATCCGAGTGATTTTTGACATCATCAATAGTTATTTTTAAAAGTTCATTGTCACGACAAGTTCCATGTACTCCGAAAATTAAATCCACCTGTAACAAAACCGAATGTGAATAAGACAAGTATCTATCGAAGTACAGGATAAAATGTGCATTTTAAAAAAACACTATGGTCATACTCGTACTTTACTAATCCACCATATACATAGTTACTAACTTTTATGGCAAGAAAGACTTTGTCGGGTGCCTCATTAAGGAAAATCTCCACGTTTTTGACTGAGAACACTTTGGATTTTTTAGGTCTATATCCATCAGACATCCTCTTCAGATACGCTATTAAAATTCGAATGTGTCCAGTTTTACGTCGTTATTAGAACTGACTGCTGATTTTAGCATTGAGTAGGTACTCCAAAGAGTGGAAGGTTGTTTAGTTTTGGCTAAGTACTGGAAGTAGGCCAAATAAACAGATTCTGAAAAATTCTTGGCGCCTCTTGCACTTCTCCATTCAATAAAATTACGATAGGCTTTCATATATTTCTCCCGCGATTTTGCAGGTAATAGATTATCCATCACATTTCTTACGTCAGTTCTTATACTTTCAGGAGTTAATTCTATACTTTCACTGTAAATTGAAGAATTCATTTTTCAAAGCAAAACCATGAGTTTTCTAACAATCCGTGAAAATTGACGAAAACGCGGGCTGTAGTTCGCGCGTTTTTAATTTGATTTCTTTTTTTTTTTTATTCAGCCGGCGCGGCGGTGCGACTATGGGCCGTCGTACCAGCCAGTCTTTATTCAAACAATATTTGCGTTCGATTTCTTTGGTTGTCTAAGTTGTTCCAAATTCAAAAAGTGCGCGGCAAAGATAATTGCGGCGCACTTATAAAGAGGATTTAAATCTCATTACTGCCCGCTAAAAGTTTCTTATAGGAAACACCACCTTTAGGTGCACTTAAAGGCGAACCAAGCCATCCTTTTCGAATAGATGGAATGAAAAAAAAATTTTTTAGTGATCATCCCTATTCAAGATTCAATATAAGTTTGTTTGGGTCATTTATTTAATTATAAGAACTTACATAAAGTAGGTCTACTTAGAACATTACTTAAATGCTAATTGTTATTAAAAAAAACTGTCTTAGGAAATTCTCCGTATCGTCCAATCTATGTACTATTTATTTGGTAAACTTTGTAATTTTTGTTGTTGGCTACCTACCCTAGGTCTGCCCTAAGTCTTTAATTAATGTCGTCATTGCGGCGGCACCGTCTTAAGTAAGACTCACGTTCGTAATGGACCACATTGGCGTTAAACATGTTTACGCTAATTTACTCACCACGTGAGTTTCTCTCTCAATCACATAACATTAACACATTGATGAATCACCTAATAACAATAGTTGCATAGTAGATAACAATATCTTTACATATAAGAAAAAATGTGACGTCAGATTACATAGAGATAAGAATTCACGTTGTCGTGTTTTCCTCTTATTATGTATGATGGAAAGTCGTGATCATCGATGTTAGTGTTTATATCATGAGTGATATAAATACATACATTATGATACATTACACATTATACATTATGTTACTTGAGTTAAGATGATAATACGCTGAATCACAAAAATTATGAACATTCCATGTTTCAAAAGTGTGTGTAAAATCTGCAACGCCACATACGAACTACGCATCAAAGACTTGACGTTACACAAATCCTGCATCGCGCAAGTAGAGTTTACCGCGAGACTAGCATATACACAAGGTATACATAAGGGTAAATATCAGCCATCCCATACATTTGGTTCGAGTAGGTATTGATGTTTTGTACGGGACAGCTGATAATTTTTTCTCGATTACGATATTGGTCCCATGGAGAAAGTTGCTCAGTATGATTGTCTGCACCACACCCTTAAATTTGACCACACCTTTCTGATACATCCTGTACTTATACAGCATCCCTACATCAACCGTCCGCGTCGGACAGTAGCCCACCGGACACAACACCCGTCTGGTCGGAGAATCCTCCCTTTTCTAAGTGAACTTTAGACCCCGTTCCTCATACCTCTATACTAGTGACCCCGAACATGGACATTAGCGCAGCCTTCGAGCAGCTAGTTCAGCGTGACGTCATCGTCATCACTTCCTCAAGCTTTCAAGCGGCGAGTCACACAGCCAGCCAGTACTCACGACTTCAACGGGTATCCTGACCACCAGCATGCAGCGGACGCGCATTCCTAGTTATCATCACCCTCAGCCTCATCCACCACCTTGGCACAGCACTCTGCACTTCCGGCCGGGCCACAAGCAGAGCCCTTTAACTCTCTCCTGGTCGACACCAGCAGTCAGCATCAACACGGCGCTGTACCACATGCGACTCACTGGAGCATAACGCAGCGTCACTCGAGTCACTGGAGAATTTCCGCAGACATTTCCGACTCACCGTAAACTATATGGCACCGGTTCCGACTCACTGGAACCACAACTGGCCCTGGCAAGCATCACAATACGCACTGACTCAGCCCACTATCGACCACCGGCTCCGGAGGGGACTGCAATGGTCACATGCGAAGACTTGATGTCACACAAATCCTGCATCGTGCAAGCAGAGTTTAGCGTGCGACTAGCATATATACAACATCCCGACATCAACCGTCGGGCAGTTGCCTACCAGACACAACACCCGCCTGGTCGGAGGATCCTCTCTTATCTATGGAGGATGAGTAAACTTCCCTGTTCCTCGTGTGAAGTGATTTAACGTTGAAAACTAGCTAATTTTACGTAAACTTCACAGAATTATCTTCTACTTTATAAAGTCATTCACTCACTGACAGACAACGCACAGCCTAAACCGATGGGTGTAGAAGCATTCAATGGTGCCGATTTTCTTGTCACAAATGCCTCTAAACTAGACTAAAAATCACTAAAATTTAGTTTATTCCTGTCAAACGACGATTTCCCATTCTGAAATTGACTAAAGTGACACAACTTAACTATATTTTAGTTTGACAGGACTAAGATTGTACGGAGTTATTAGTTTAGTGAAAATGGCAATTTTGCTATTCTGAATTTGACTGTTTTCACATAAAATTTTAATTGTCAAACTAAATCGGACTATGTTTAATCGCGATTAGAAAGGTGTGGATTAAAATTAGTTGACATGAACTAAAATTCACACCGAGACCTTGACTTCGGATGCAAAAACAGTAGTGTATTTTTTTCTTTTCTTTTGCATATATCTCGAAAACGGTGAGTCCTATCACAGTAATATTGAAAATTTGGCCCCCCTTTATAAGACCCATAAACCCCTATGACTCAACATGTAGGTACCAAAAAAAAGGTACCTACATTCCATATAAAACACGTTGAAGCTGCCCCTCCCTGCGCCCCTCCAGCTCTAAAAGATATTTGACCCGGTAACGACAGCCATGTCGGTGAACAAAATATGACAAGCCTGTCACTTCATAGTGATTTCGTTATTCCAATTAAAGCCACCGGGTCAAATATACTATAGGCACTATACCACGCGGAGTCACGATTGTCAAACTCGATTTTAGTTGTGTCAAAATTGTTATTAAATTTAGAGGTTTTTTTTGCAGAATAGCTCTAAGATTCTCATAGCAAAAAGTAAGGAATTTTAGTGATAGTTTAGTTAGTTTAGTTCGGTGTACAACAGAATCGGCACCAATGTTGCACAAGTTTGCTAAACATTTAACGAAAGTGAGCACTAGGGAAGGATTTTTGAAAATCCATCCCCCTGTCAACTGTCAATCGGTCTTCTAGGACAGTTGAAGATTTAAGTGAAACCATTTTTGCCGATGGAACACCCATCTAACGCGCGGCTTGTTTAGTATAATATAGCAATGGTCCTAAACTATTTTTAATTTTCAAATTTCAGAAAACTTGTTCAGTTTTTTTTTCTTTTTTTTTCTCATTCTTTTGACTGTACATGAAACTACTAAGGAGGGGCTCGTGGCTAAGTTATAACAGCCGCACGGGCTGATCGATCAGGTAAAGCTACGCTTGCCGGGGTTGGTCAGTGGATGGGTGACCATCTTTACATACTGAGACTCCTCCGTGCCTCGAAAAGCACGTTAAGCCGCTGGTCCCGGCTGTCATTCGTGGATCTTTGACAGTCGTTACGGGTCGTCAGAAGCCCGCGCGAAAGCCTAACAACCAGTCTTACCAAGGGGTACTCGTATTACTCAGTAACTGGGTTGTGGAGGTCAGATAGGCAGTCGCTCCATGTTAAATACTGGTATTCAGGTGCATCCAGTTCCAGATAGACTGGAAGCCGACCCCAACATAGTTGGGAACAAGAATAAAAAACTAAATTTTTACATAAAGTTGAGCCCACAGAAAAGATAAATCTCTTTATCTGTTCTGTGGTTGAGCCACACTGTCACATAAGACAAAGAACAGAACTTAAATTACTTCAAAACAATGAATCAATAATATTTAATTAAAGGCCATTAGTAGTCTACAGATACCAGCGAGGCCAAATTACTAGCCATAAATAATTATAATGACCATCTTCCAATAGTGTAGCGTTGGGCCATACAAATTAATTTATTATGAAGATTACAAAAATATAATTATAACGTTCGTATTTATTTTGGAAATAGAACAGACGGGCCATTCATTATGATGAACTAACTATTATAAATGCGAAAGTGAGTTTGTTTGTGACGCTTTCACGCTAAAACAGCTAAACGGATTTGGATGAAAATTGGCACATGGGTAGACCACGACCTGGATTCGGATATAAAATACTTTTTATCCCGGTAGTACGTTCCCGAGGGATAATGTCGGACCTCCACGCGTTAAATCCGCGGGCAAAAGCTGTAATTTTATAAAACTGCTCGCTATACATAACGGTGCATTTTTTATTGTCGTGTACAAGCGTTGTCAGTGAAGGCTGGGCATAGCTTAGCGGCCACGGCTTATTTTAATTTAATTTAAATATTTGAATTGTTTTTTTTTTAACTCTTAAAATGTCGATTGCACACCATGTGTACAGATAACAATAGAATTTCAATTGTGTCTGCTAATTAGCGCGCGACGGGTTAAGGACGCTTTTAACGTTCTGCATCGTTCTCACATGTAAAATTTCAACATGAATGATGTAACCATTATTTTGTAACCATATCTTGATTTAAAAGAGTGTCCGTGGAGTTTCTTGCCCGTTCTTCTCCATAGGTACCTACTATGCTTTGGAATGGGCGCCTAGCTTCATCTTTCTGACTGACCGACCCCTTGACAATTCAAAAGTGCCTGTAATTGGTTTAATTGAAATAAATGCTTTGAGTTTTGAGTTTTTTTGAGTTGTAATATTTCGTGTACAGTTTAGATTGTGTAGGAGCAACCAGTGTGTTAATTTTAAAGGACCCACAGCATATTTAGGATGCGTTTCCACTAACGCGGAGCTGGGCGGAGCGGAACGGAAAAGAGTAATGAAAAGTGACAGGTGTTTCCACTGAAGCGAAGCGGAGTGTATAGTGGAGATTTCGAGGACTGTGATTGGTCGGACCGCCCTGCTCGACTTCGTTCAAGTCGAGCTGATTTTTTTTCGCGATTTTGGGTTTGGTTCCATAGTAAAAGTTGTTCATAACAGAACACCCTGTGAAAATTTGCGCACTACTTAAAAACTTATCCTGTATTACGGTAGATAGCTAAGTTTATCCCTAGGGATATATCACAGTTACAACCATCTTTCTCTGACTTAAACAGGGTCAAATTAAATTATCTAGCGACACTCCGCCCGCAGACGTGATAGGTATCTATCGATTATCTAAACATGATGAAACAAAAAAAATTGATGTTTTTTTTTTTGGGTCAACAACCACAGCGTAGTTGAAACATCAGTTAAAAAAATGCGCATCATAGACCAGAGGAATGCGCATGATAAGTTTCCAAATTAATTCATCAAGCAATTTATTTTAAGATGTCCATTCATCAGCCCAAAGATAGTTAAGGATGTTATGAGGTTGACGGCAAACATAAATACTTTTCACGTCAAACAAGAGTCACCATTTCAGCCGAAAGACGTCCACTGCTGGACATAGGCCTAAGCACCGCCACTTCAACTGGCTCTGTGCTTCCCTCATCCAGTGGATTCCTGCGGCCTTCACAAGGTCATCGGTCCACCTTCCAACCTTAAAATAATAAAAATCACAATACCTACGTCTCATATAAAACATAGGTTTAAAGAATTTTATTCTCATAAGAACTTAAATAACAGTTCACTTAAAATGAGATACAAAGTGCTTACATCTACGTAAAATAAATTATCATATTTGCCTCTGGGGTGTTGGTGACGTTATAGGATACATACATGTAAACATAAGTCCTGATTCACTCACTGAGTGACTCTTCGACGCCCAGCCCAAATCCTTGGACCTGGAAAGCCGAACATTTGCAGTTTGCTACCACATATCGCTACAACAGACAACCGGCTAATGGATAGAAGTTGGTATTAAAATCTACAACGATAATTTTAAATTTTTACTTATTTCTACACTGAGAAAAATAATTTACAGTTTCAAGTAAATAAGTACCTACAGTAGTTGAAACAGTATCAAGAGAATATTCACTCATATCAAACATTTATTATCTAATATATAAATAATAATATATATACATATATACACGATCAAGTTGGCGACAGTTCGCATCGCTCCTAACCTAAAGCTACTGTCTTTTCGAGTCTCAAAGAACTTCCTGTACTTCAGCTTTGCGAGACCTGACACTGACCTGTTAGAGTTCAATGAACTTTGCAACGAGGACACATAGGGTTGTTTTGATGATGTTATAGTGACAAAGATTTTTACATACCGAGACTCCTCCGTGCCTCGGAAAGCACGTTAAGCCGTTGGTCCCGGCTGTCATTCGTGGATCTTTGACAGTCGTTACGGGTCGTCAGAAGCCCGAAAGTCTGACAACCAGTCTTACCAAGGGGTATCGTATTACCCAGTAACTGGGTTGTGGAGGTCAGATAGGCAGTCGCTCCATGTAAAATACTGGTATTCAGCTGCATCCGGTTATACTGGAAGCCGACCCCAACATAGTTGGGAAAAGGCTAGGCAGATGATGATGATGATGATATAAATAATAATATATAAATGCAATAAATACAAAATTACAATATGTACAAAAAAATTATTAATTAATTAAGAATGAATATATTTCTTGATTATGAAACTATAAACATTATAATAAAGTGAATAATTATATTAATTTACTCTATTGAAATATTCTTTTAATTTGAGTACATATTCATTATTTTGAAATAAAAAAAAAAAAAAAAAAAAAAAAAAAAAAAAAAATGTTTATTTCAATTACAAAGTGCTTTGTCACAAATGTATTGGAGATCTCCTTTTAAGCAATAGTTGCTTGTGTTAGGAGACTCCGCTCTTCCGCTAGGATTTTAACTACAAATTGCAATTGAAAGCATGATAAATAAGAAAGAAAAATAAAAAAATCTAAATTAATAAACAATTTACGAAGAAAAAGGTAACAATGCGCGTGTATGTGTGGTGTAAACAAGTGAGAAAAAATAATATATGGTGAATATATGATTATTCCATGAAAACAATTTTTTATTGCATGAAGTTATTATAAAACAAAGACAGTTGGGCTATTGTTTTGGAATAATTTAAAGTCGATATTTAATTTTTATGTGTTCAGTTATTTTCAATTTATTACGTTGTTACGTTGAATTATTTTCTTCAACGTGTGTTCAACCTTTTTTTTTAAGTTTTTTTTTTATATTACTATGAATTATTTAAATTCAACGTGTCAGTACGTTCAATAATTATTTATAGTAAAACATTGTTTATCAGTGTCTCTAGATGGTAACAAACATAGAAATATAAAAAACATACAAACTTATTTCATATATCTCTGATTTTATCTATACCGGTGCTGAGAATCGAACTCGGCGCAACTCATATTGTCAACCCAACGCGCTACCTCTAGGCTCACATACGTATGTATGGCCTGTCTCTGATTTTATTCGAAGTATTAGCGGATTTATGAATTTAGAAGATTTAATTTAGTGATGAACACAATTTTTATATGATGAATGAATGAATTGCACCGATCCCAGCGTGGTTTAACCAGACTCGATCACTCGAATGAACCCAAAGATTCACACTAGACCCTGTGCGTAGTATCTCTACATAATCTGTGGCCCCTGTTGCCTCATGTTACATGGTGCAACAGAGACCATTGCATATCAAGGAGTAGACCGGGGGGCGCGGTAATGGTAGGGAAGACATGCCCTTAGGATATGGAGGGGATAAAGAGCCTACCCAGTATGCACCGTAAAATAAGCATTGGAATAGTGGAGAGACGGGTGATATAATATGGATAATATTATTCGGTGTTGCGTTGTGATAAAAACATAAGATTAGGTACTATATTATTTCCTATCTTTTTTACGTGGAGAAATACTTATGGTTACCCTTCGTCTGGGGAGGATGGAGGGTTATGTCGAATAATACCTAAAGCAAACCAAGGGCCTCTAGATAAAATTGCTAGGGGCCCCGCTCAATACTATAAACTAGTAGTTCTGCGAACAGTAAAACTCACGAGCACAAACTTTTTGCAACAATACCACGAAAGTTATTTAAAACGAGATATTTACAATGTTTTTTTTTTTCATCAGATCTTTACCAAATTTTTATGAGACTAACTTAAAGTAACTACTTTCCAAATAAAAAAAGAACCAACGAAATCGGATCTTATAAGGCGGAGATATCCAGTAGCCCCCTTTTTACCCCTCTTTGGCCGAAGTACCCCAATCAAAAATCCCCGATGACAAAAAAAGTCGTAAACTTTTCGTCCAGATCGATTGTAAAATACGACCTGTAGTCCTAGTACCAACAAACTGACAGACGAAAGCTTTCGCCAGATTTGAAGCAGAGACGCTTCCTTCGCTACGCTCGCTCGCTCAAATTAAAGTCGCTTTTCGTGTCTGTCTCTGTGACCGTGTTGTTCTTCTAAACTAAACAACGGATTTTGATGCAGATTTCACCAACACTTAGAGCATTTATTTCGGATGTTTCTGTGTAAGGTTTATGTTAATAAAAAAATCTCAATCTTTTGTCAAGTCGTAAACAGTGTTGCCGTTTTAGCCACTTTGTGGCTAGATCTAGCGGATTTTCGACGGTTTTAGCCAAAAAATAATCTGTTTTTACCACCAAAATGAATCTAGCTACTTCTGGCTACTTTTTAGGTTATTATTACATACCTACTTTTATTACTGTTTTGCCACCTGAAGTTTTAACAAAAGTCACAAGAACGGTCAAACCAACTAAAATACCATCCATAACATCATCCATTAACGAAGAGATTCCAGAAATTCCAGATGAAATTTGTAAAAATTCAAATTGATTTTTAATGTTTTACTAATAAACAGTAATTTTAATATTTTTATCTATGAACTTATAACCAGTTTATAATATTTTTTTAACAACACTATTAAATATTGTTTTATTAAATCCACTTATCCCCATCCATATATATTAGGTCTTTACCTATGAAATTGCCGTTCTGCAGTACTGGCCATTTCAAATCAAAATAATTTTTGTTTGGCTAAGAATTCTAATTTCAAATTAATTTTATTTTAAAAACATGGATTTTTGTTTCCAAAAGTAGTCATTTGTTTATTGATTAGTGTTACATTTTCATCGCATTTCAATCTTTTTCGTCATCATGGATACGTTAAAAATTCGAGTAATTATGGAATATGAGTACCGTCGTGGCAGCAACGCGGCACAAGCGGCACGCAACATCAACGACGTTTACGGAGCTAACACTACAAACCAACGCACCACTTGTTATTGGTTTGCTCGCTTCCGTTCTGGAAATTTCGACCTGAAAAATGAACCTCGCGGTCGTCCGAAGACTTTGGTCGACAATGACGAATTAAAGGCGATTGTGGAAGCTGATGATACACAATCTACGGCTGAATTAGCAGCAGCTTTCGACGTTAGCGTCAAAACAATATTGGTCCATTTGCGTCAAATTGGCAAGGTAAAAAAGCTTGACAAATGAGTGCCCCACGAACTCAATGATCGCCAGCGCGAAGTACGCGTCGAGACGTGCCTTGCACTGCTCAACAGACACACAAATGAAGGAATTTTGAACCGCATTGTTACCTGCGATGAAAAATGGATTCTGTTTGATAACCGCAAGCGCTCAGCAAGTTGGTTGGATCCTGGTTCAGCACCTAAACAATGCCCTAAACGAAAACTTACCCCTAGAAAAGTGATGGTCACTGTTTGGTGGTCTAGCGCCGGTGTGATTCATCACAGCTTCTTACCAAACGGGGTGAGCATTACTTCAGATGTGTACTGTGAAGAACTGAACACAATAATGGAGAAGCTGGCATATCTCTAACCAGCATTGGTCAATCGCTCGTCTCCGCTGCTCCTGCACGACAACGCGCGACCTCATACTGCACAGCAGACGGTCTCCAAGTTGCAAGAACTGGGGTTGGAAGCTCTCCGTCATCCGCCCTACTCACCAGACCTTGCGCCTACAGACTACTACTTTTTCCAGAATTTGGATAATTTCTTGGCGGGAAAAAAATTCAATACCCGAGAGGCAGTACAAAATGCCTTTGAAGAATTTGTTGCCTCCCGTCCAGCTGATTTCTTTAAGAAGGGCATCAATAAACTGCCACTGCGTTGGCAAAGATGCATTGATTGCATGGGTGATTACTTCGATTAATACAAATAAAAAATGCATGAAAAAAATTCGTTTCAATTTTTTCATACAAAACGGCAATTTCATAGGTAAAGACCTATTATTAAAATTATATTAACAATATTAATAGGATAAAGTAAGCCAAAAATACTTTAGCCACTTTTAGCGGAATATCGAAAGTAATTTCTTTACAAAACTAGCAACTTTTTTCTTTGATGTAGCCACAAACTAGATGGTCCTAACGGCAACACTGGTCGTAAAAACCGTGCGAACGGGACGGTTATAGTTTTCGATAAATATTATAAGTAAAACAACCACTTTTTTTGTTACAGCAACATGGGTCTTCTAGAATTTGAAAAATGGTCGAATCAGCCAGACCTTTTTACCGAGAAGTCCCGGGTGTGTGCCAAACTCCATGGTCTAACGCCAGGCCAGCGACGGGTGTGCCGAAGGCATAAGGATCATATGCCAGTAGTCAGCTCCGGAGTGAAACAGGGCATCAATGAGTGCCAGTACCAGTTCCAAGGGAGAAGGTGGAATTGCACTGTGACGGAAGATGAGACTGTGTTTGGACCTTTGACGTTAATTGGTGAGTTTTTGTAAAGGATGATGCGTTATTTAACAAGACTGTCAGGTTAGGAATCCATAAGTTTTAGGGTTCCATAGTCAACCCTTATAGTTTCGCCATGTCCGTCAGTCTGTCTGTCTGTCCGTGCCTTCGCTCAGAGACTCTTAGTACTAGAAAGTTGTAATTTGGCATGGGTATATATACAATATTAATGACGCCGACAAAGTGGTAAAATAAAATCTTGAATAAAAAAAATTATGAAAAAAATCACAGTAGTAGTACCTAGGTACTCATAATTATGTATACAGGGTGTATGAGAAAGGTGTGGTCAAATTTATGGCTGTGGTAAAGACTATCAAACTGAACAACTTTCTCCATGGGACCAACATCGTAATCGAGAATAAAATATCAGCTGTTCTGTACAAAGCTTCAATACCTACTCGATCCAAATAATTAGGAAGGCTGATTGTTTTTTCTAGATTACGATGTTGGCCCCATGGAGAAAGTTGTTCAGTTTGTTGGTCTGTACCACATCCATAAATAAGACCACTCCCTTCTGAAACAAAAAAAAAAAAAACATTTAATATCAGACACAACGGCTCATAGCACGTTAGTAGCAAAAAATTACTTAAAACCTATGTTATTTTAGATACTTATAAATTTAATTTAATTTATAAAAAACATAACACAAACCTCACAGCTCGTGGCTAAGTAATAACAGCCACACGGGTCGATCCATCAGGTTAAGCTACGCTTGCCGGGGTTGGTCCGTGGATGGGTGACCATCTTTACATACCGAGACTCCTACGTGCCTTGGAAAGCACATTAAGCCGTTGGTCCCGGCTGTCATTCGTGGATCTTTGACAGTCGTTACGGGTCGTCAGAAGCTCGAAAGTCTGACAATCAGTCTTACCAAGGAGTATCGTATTACCCAGTTAATGGGTTGTGGAGGTCAGATAGGCAGTTGCTCCACGTAAAATAATGGTATTCAGCTGCATCCGGTTAGACTGGAAGCCGACCCCAACATAGTTGGGAAAAGGCTAGGCAGATTGATAACACAAACCTCACAAAATGAAAAAAAGCATCATTCACAGGTACGTTTATCGAGCTGAATGTATAACATGCAGCTTGACAAACCTATCCAGCGCAGGACCAACCCGCAAATACCGTACGGATGCTGTTAATGCTTTCCCTGATACACCCTGTATAACGAAGTTAAAAGGAAATCTATCACAGCTAAATAGGCTTTACAAGAACGAGTAACAATCGACTAATTTACATTTTGCAGTTAGAATGCATGGGAGAACATGTTTTTCAACTACAATGTTAAGTTTGTTCTTGGGATAAACTCATCGCAATTACGGAACCCGGTTTTTTTATTTTTTATTTTACTCATCATTCTCCCGCCCTTATCCCAATCTATTTGGGGTCGGCGCAACATGTGCTTTTTTTCCATACTTCTCTATTATTCGTCATCTCGGTAGTCACCCCCTTTCTAGCCATGTCATCTTTCCCACAATCCATCCATCGTTTCTTTGGTCTTCCCCTACTCTCTTATAGCCATCGATATTCATACTCAAAACTTTCCTCACGACATTTTCCTCACTCCTCCGCATCACATGCCCATACCATGACAGCCGATTTCCGCACAACTTTTCAGTCACCGGTGCCACTTTTAGACTTCCTCTTATGTACTCATTTCTTATTCTATCCATTCGTGTAACACCACACATCACTCTTAGCATTCTCATCTCAGCTGTCATGGTATTTTACGTATGTATGTATTTTACTGTCTTACTAAAATTGCCTCTAAATGTATTTCAACACCTACCATGTTGTTAAGACCGATATTTCGCTAATTCTAAGAGAGTTTACTTGGAGTTAACATAAACAGTCTCAGAGCCTTTCGTCCTAGTAATATTCGTGGGTGTGAAGACCTTGTGGCCAAGTAATAACAGCCGCACGTGTTGATCCGCTACGCTTGCCGGGGTTGTTCCTTGAATGGGTGACCATCTTTAGATTTACATACCGAAACTCCTCCGTGCCTCAGCAAGCACGTTAAGCCGTTGGTCCCGGCTGTCATTCGTGGATCTTTGAAAGTCGTTACGGGTCGTCAGAAACTCGAAAGTCTTATCAAAGGGTATCGTATTACCCAGTTACTGGGTTGCGGAGGTCAGATAGGCAGTTGCTCCATATAAAATACTGGTTTTAAGCTGTATCCGGTTAGACTGGAAGCCGACCCCAACATAGTTGGGAAAAGACTAGGCAGATTGATTGATAATATATATAAAAATGTACCTACACGTTACTGAGTACATAATACTTACATTAAAATAATGTCTAGAACTTTGTATTATTAAACCTTTAGACACATCAAAAGCGCTTCTACTTATTTATAATTAATTATATGTATACTTTATCTCATTTAGGTTTTTTTTACAAAGAAACATTTTCAAATATACATTCCCAGTAAACTAGACCTCCAAGGCCAGTACGACCGACTAGATGTATGTATCAAATAAACACAGAAATAAATTATCTTTTATTCAGAACAAAAGAAATAGACATAGGACGCAATAAAAAATATCGTAAATACAATTTTGAGGCTCCACTGTTGTCGCCGAGAACCACCGAGAACGAATATTGTTTTAGTGAACGTTATGTATACTCAGAATAGAATAGAATACTTTTTATTACGCACACCATTCACTCAGTTACGCAGTTACGTTTTATGTGTCCGTCTGATCGTTGATTTTGAAGAAATAATGGGGTAGTTAGGTAGCCCAAAATCCTGTCAACCAATATTACCAATTCGGTATCGTGTTACCCAGTAACTGGGTTATACTCAAACTCAAACTCAAAGCATTAATTAAATTAAACCAATTACAGGCACTTTTGAATTGTCAAAGAGTCGGTCAGTTAGTCAGAAAGTTGAAGCCCATTCCAAAAAGTAGATCTCAATGGAGAAGAACGGGCAAGAAACTCCACGGACACTCTTTTAATTCAAGGTAATACCTACAACATCCTGTCCTGGGTACATCCTGGGTATAGAGGTCAGATAGCCGGTCGCTCCATATGAAATAAGTAATATACGAGTACTTAGTTGTATCCGGTTAGGTACTATGGGCCAAAGTTCCGCATGATCACCTCAAAGGCGATAATCGCATGCACGGCTCACGACTCGATCGCACAACGTTCTTTTATCACTAGCTGCGCTCTCACAGGAATATTTTCTTAAGTGAGCATGCTTAAGTTTTGTCCATAGTACACAACATAGACCCCCAACATAGTTGGGAAAAGGCTAGGTAGGTGATGAAAGGGACCGTTGGGTATGGTTTTTGTAGCAAGGACAGATTTTCTGAGAGATTAACGAATGCTCAAACTCAAACTCAAAGCATTTATTTCAATTACAGGCACTTTTGAATTGTCAAGGAGTCGGTCAGTTAGTCAGAAAGTTGAAAGCTCTTCCAAAATGTAGGATGTAAAAATTATTGTGAACTACCCAACTAATTATTGGTGTTTTGGTGGCTCTTAATAAACGTTCTTCAACGGAGGTTAACTGACATCTTCTGGGCACGCTCGTTCCATCGTAAACCTCATCCATCGCTTTCTATCAGACAAGATCGAGCAGGCCCATTTGGCGATACAAAAAAATTTTTACAAATTAAGGGGCATAGGCTGCCTTGCCACTAGCCAGGTAATTGATTGTTTATATTTTTAAAGGATCTGTAAATTAAAACAACACCTCTATTCCACACTAGAGCAAAAACCATTCCCCATTTATATCAGCCGTGATACTCACTACACAAGTGCTGAAAATCTACCCTGAAATAGAGCTGTAAATCTTTGTGGAAGACAACTAGGACAGTTAGTGATTTATAGTGACATTGGTACTGTTCCCACCATCCCCATTTACAACTCGTCTAGATAGAAAATAGATTCTAGGAAAATTCGCAGAGATATTATCGAAGGCCGTTCGTAACGGGACATTTGTTAGCGTTCGCAGGAATTATGAGACGTCCAATAGTTACGGTTGGATTAATAGTTAGACATATTTCTGTTGTCTGAATTTATGAGAACTTTCTTGTATTGTTTGACTAACTGTGTTATGAAAGTTTTCAATTTCACGCCGCCGCCGCGCCGGTGGTAATGTCTGGCTGTCGTGCTCGACTACAAAATGAGAGGATAGATTATTTACTTTGGCATTAAATTCTACCCATGGCAATCATCATCATCCTCACATTAAATTGCGTCGTCTAATTGCCTTAATTGTCCCTAAAACTTTCATGGGAAACGATGGTGGGATCACCTACACACCGCAACGGATAACCGTGACGCAATCTTCAACGTTAGTTAATACGTCACAATTCTACAGATTTAGGCCTTAATACGATCTATGTACCAGCGAAACATAAAACGTACATACATACTTTAATCAGTTAAATTTTCCTCATCAGCATCACGGGAAACGGCCTTCACACACGCGATAACTTCAGCCGGCGTATCGCTCTCCGTGTCACGGGCTTGCCGGGATGGACGCCTGTCAAGTTGCAGCTGCAGTCGGGCGTCAAGACCGAGGAATCTGCACTCCGATTGGGTGTGGGGAGGATGTGGCGATAATCTCGAGTATGGCTACAAGTGAGTATGCGTTCCTGGTACTTCTGAGGTTAAACGGTGAGTCAACCGCGTGTGTGTACTCTGTTCATGTGTGGCTGTGGAGTAATTAAATTGACTAATGTATTACCCACACATTTGCTTCGTACTTTGATTGTATTTTTATGTTGGGATTTCTGCGCTCGCATATTGTTGTAATCAACTATATTACACTCGTATGCGTAAGAAAAGACTTTTAGCCAGATTAATCTGGCGAAACCACAGTACGATCTAATTACGTCTTCATCTAACCTTTTAGAGAATATGTAGGAATTAGGTCTGCGTAACGAGATTTTAATTGAAAAGTATTCACATGAAAACTTTTACCAACAGTGTCATGTCATGGACACTTCACGACAAAAATATAACCTAACATTAATTTATATTATAACAAATGAAAACTATATAAATTCTACAATATTATACATCCAGCAGGTTATGTTATCCCGGTACATACTACTATATTCTACTACAACTAGAACCTTGAAAATGAGTTCTAGTTGTAGAATTTTATACGGCTACCACCTTGTGCTTATGTTGCCCCGTGCGAAAATTATTATTTTATTTAAATACGCTTTCCCCAGTTCGTCCCCTAGTTCCTGAAATCCTGACCTACAGCAATGTCACGACATCTCTTTTTGTGACATGAGCACCTAGTACTTTTCCCCCACTTTATCGAAAATTTCCCCGCGGAAAATTAGAAGCCAGACTGATAAAATAATATATTAAACAACAAACAAAACATGAATTTTTCAAATTACGTGAAAACTTTTTGAAGCATTTTAGAGAAAACTGATTATTGAAAATGTTTTCATGTTGAATTATTTTAATGGCAGTTGAAAATCAGTAAATGAAGCTACAACCTCCTCACAGTCCTCACACAGGTGAAAACTACGTTTTCCTAATGAAGTCACTTCTGAAAGCGCCATTTCTCAGCACGCCCATGTGATTTCCACCTTTTCAGGATGTCACCTGAAACGTTCAGGTAGAACTTACCTGTTTCATGACGCACCTGAGTACTAGGGAAGCAATACCAAGGCGAAGGTATCTTTACCTGTTTTACCCTCGCACAACGTGAAACGTCACGAATAAATCTTCACCTGGGAGAATTTTCCCTGTGTGAGGCAGGGAAAAGGTCAAATCCACGTGGATAACTCACACAGAAGAAGGTGTTTCAATGTGTGTGTCACCGTTCTTTTCCCCGCTTTCCTCATTGTGCTAGAGAAGGATGGAACACCTCATCCCTTTTCTACTACGGACTTAAAATTCATCTCCCCGTTATAAAGGTGAACGTGATTTGTAATGGTGTGCGTGTACCTGAAATTCACGTGAAAAGGTAGGTTTTACTCCTGCGATGTTCTTATATCCTAGTATCAAGGTGAGAGGTAAGACAGGTGAAAAATTTACAGGTGCTTTTTCAGGCGTGACAATTTCTTACCTGCCTGAAAATCGTCCAGGGTCTCTGATACTTAGTGCATTTTTTTTTAATAAAAAATCAAAATGAAAGTTATTGTTGGTATTGGTAGCCTGAAATAATTCTTATAACAACGAATGTCGGCACTCAAAGTACCTGCCACATCACAAAAAATACTAATTAGGTACTTATATGAATCTAATTAGTTCGAAACATTTGAAATCATGTACATAAAACATCCACACATCAGCAGTCAAACGCATATAATCATAATTATAAACAAAACAGGAAAAATCCAATACCTGCCTGTACTTCGATGTTGAGGAAGGAAAAGATCTTGTTAATCAGCTGTCAACTGGGCTTCACGGGTGTCAAACCATGGCTAAAGACAGGTCGGGTACTAGGATCGCATAAATCCGAAGGAGTTCTCGCCAATCGCGGCGTAGCGGGTAGCACCATTCATGCTACGCAAACTACGGTTACTACGACTACAGCACGGTTCAGGAAAAGATGTTGAATTTAGATTTATGCCGAGTATACAAACTATACAAAAGTTTCCTTTTAAGTAATCTACTCATTTACAGTTAAGCTATTAGATATTTATGTTCAATGATTACTTTGCATGTTAATTTATCACACTAATATTATAAAGGTGAAAGTTTGTGAGTGTGTGTGTGGGGGTATGTTTGTATGTTTGTTACTTCTTCACGCTCAAACGGCTGGACTGATTTGGATGAAATTTGGTATGTAGATAGTTTATACCCTGGATTAACACATAGGCTACTTTTTATCTCGGTCTAGCAGCTAGTTTAAAGATAAATACGACACTAAGGACCTATTTCACGATGTCCGAATAGCCAATACTCACCGAATAAATTCAAAAATGGAACAGAATTTGTATGAAATTATACGCCAAGTAAGTTAATAGGAACTTAATCATAGGTGGTGAATCAGGCCCTTAGGCTTATTTTAACAGTTTAACTAAAAAACCTGAAGTTAGAATGCAAAACTGTTTTAATAATAATAATAATGAGATGTGGTCTCAGTAGACAAGGGCCTCACCCCGCTCTCCTTAGCTAACGAGAACTGGCGCAAACCTACTAATATTAGATACTAATGACCGCAGGGAGGTATGGCAGAGCAAAGAGCTTCACGGGCGTTTTTACCGGGTCCTACGTGGGCCCGATGTAGACCTCTTAGCGTCCGTATCCTGGTTGCGATTCGGTGATTTCTTTGGGGAAACCGAAGGTTTTGTCTTTGCGATTATGGATAAAGTTATGATGACGAACAACTACCGGAAATATATTGTGAAAGACGGCACGGGTGACATCTGTCGGGCATGCCACCGTCCGGGGGAATCAATCCGTCACATTATTTTTGGCTGTTCTCGTCTGGCTAACGGAGACTAGGCATAAGCACAACCTTGTAGCCAGGATTATCCACCAGCAACTTGCTCTGAAATACAGTCTTGTGGAATCGGAAGTACCGTACTATAGGTATGTGCCCGACCCAGTTCTCGAAAATGGCAATATCACGTTGTATTGGGATCGATCTATCATCACTGACAGGACTATTGTTGTCAATAAGCCAGATATAGTGGTGATAGATCGATTAGAGCGTCGCACAATGATTATTGATATAGCGGTTCCGCATGACGAGAACCTCGTGAAAGCTGAAAAAGATAAGCAGATCAAGTATCTTGACCTGGCTCACGAGATTGTCGACATGTGGGATGTGGATACAGCAATCGTTGTGCCGATAGTCGTGACGGCCAATGGCATAATAGCCAAGGGCCTCCATCAACACCTGAGGAGGCTCTCGTTAGGCAGCTGGATCAAGGGCTTGATTCAGAAAGCAGTACTTCTGGACACGGCGCGTATCGTTAGGAGGTTCCTCTCTCAGCAGCCCTGACCACCGGTAGCTTGGACCCGGTTCCCGATATCGGTGGGCTACTATTTTTTATATTTTTAAATGTTTTTATATTTTTTATATTCTAATATTTAAAAATATAATTTATATGTATATAATACTTAAATAAAGGAAATAATAATACGTGAATGGGAATAGAAGAATCTCGCTTCAGGCTCTCTTTGTGAAACGCGTTACAATCTACGTAGCAACGCGAAGCACCGTAGCCGACCTCCTACGTGGGCGTGCGATCCTAGGAGGTTTTCACGTACTGAAAGGGTTAACCGCCGCTGAAAACGAAAGGGTTGAAATTCGTTTCATCGAGTTTCATGAAAATATTTTTTGTAATTGTCCAAAAAAAATTCAGAATTTTTACGTGTTAATTGAATTAAGTATTACATAGTTTAATAATTCTTCTGATGATAATGGTAAGCATAGATAAAAAAAAAAACAATACATTCAAATTTGACATTTCATTTGTTTTTCCTACCGACTACGACCCGTTGCTACGACGGATCACAAGTGCTACGACTGTATTTTTTTCAGGCCAAACGTTTTCAAACACCAGGGTAAAATGAAATACAAACATCTTTCAGTCGTTTGTTTTCATTGCGTGCAAGTGGAGCTTTTCCACTGAAAGCCATAAACAAAAACAAATGAAAACATTGTGTCATTTCTCTTTTTATTGTTTTTTAAACAAGATTTTCCTAAAAACATGGAATTTTCTGCATATTTCGAGCCACCGTCACCAGGGTAGCAAAAGATAAAGGCGCCTACGTATCAGCCGTTGCCTAAGCTTTTTGCGTCCCACGCTTTTTTCGATACTGAAACGTCACGGTTTGGGGCTGTTTGAACAGGAACTTAGGAGGCAGAAGTAGATTTGTTTAATTTCTGAGACTATTTTCAAGGCCTTGTGTCAATTTATGCCTTTTACTATAAACTACTTTACTTTTACTAAAAAAGAAAAGTAAAGTAAGTAAGTAATATGAAAAAAAGCTACTAATCTACATAGGTACATACAACTAAGTACTTACATTAATAAATAATTACTTAATTTATTTTTAGGGTTCCGTACCTCAAAAGTAAAAAACGGAACCCTTATAGGATCACTTCGTTGTTCGTCTGTCTGTCTTTCAGTCTGTCAAGACCCTTTTTGGTATAAAGTTGATATAGTCCCTTAGAGCTCTAAAAAAATCAAGCTTCTAAGTCAACGCAATAACAAATGTGACATATTTTGATACTCGCAAGTAAATCAAAACCTATAGGAAACATACCATTGACCTAGAATCATGAAATTTGGCAAGTAGCAAGGTCTCACAGCACTAGTAAAGGAAAAAGTCCGAAAATTGTTCATTTGTAATTTCATCGCACAAAAAAAAATTGGATTACAAACTTAAAGCAGTTGGAGAATTGATCGTGACGTATATCAATGTATCGGAGAACATATTTTTCAATTACATTGTTAAGTTTGTTTTTGGGATAATTTTTTTTTATCATTCATTTCATTGTGCGTGGCCCGACACGCATTTGGTCGGTTTTTTTTCTTATTCAGGGAAACGAATGAATAGAGAACCTAAATATAAATAGTTCCACATTATTTTTTTCAGCATGCAAAAAACACCTTAAAATAAAATTATAAACTAAAACAATTACTATCTCAGTAGACTCATCATGTAATCAAAATATACTTCAAAAATTAAGTTACATACATTTCTAGTGCGATCATTGTGTATGTCATGTTTAGTGTTAATTTAAATACCTTTGGTATGATAACTTAATTATTTTTAACTTAGCTTACAACTTAAGAATATGTTGAACATATTATTATAGAGCCCTTTTCCTTAAGTTTTGTTTTGAAATATTTTAATGGCAGCTCTCTGATTTGTTTATGGTAAATTACTATTCATGACGTTACCCTATACTAACTATACAAGGTAGCAGGGACATCGACTCGCAAACTGTAACCGTGAATTATTCAGCAATAAAACAACAGATTTTTTTTTACGAATAATTTCTACCATGTGCTAAGTTCATGGTTACAGTTTGCCCATCGGTGTCCCTGTCACCCTGTATACAAGATTATATTATTATGACGTCATAGGAAAACATCAGATTGAAAACACGGATCATTAAAAGCCGTTCATAGTTTTTATTTAATATCTTCCGTAGTCGTAGTTCGTAAGTAAGTACAACGTGTTCTTTCCTGGCAGCTTTCAAAAACCTCTTTCAAAAGTTTCTCTAATCCACCACTTCATACCTAAATCAACTTAGGATTGATAAGATAAAGTCTAAAATCTCTTACCAAGTCCTGGGATCGTTATTATGGTCATCAAAACCATTCAAAAGTGGCCTGCTACTTCCCCGCTATCGGAAAGTTTCACGAAAATGTTTGGCGAAACCTTTCCTCGGAACCGGACTAGACTTCGTAAAAATACGAGGCCCATTTACTAGGAACACATGACATACAACTTCCAAGTTCTAATCTATGTCGGTGTGAGTGTGGAAAACGAAGGAAAATGCATACACATACCAATGGGCGGAGTTTTCAAGCTACACACACAAACACAGGGAAAAGCTTTTTAAAGGAAAATAGAGGTGGAGCTTTTTAACTTTTTTATAAAGGAACACTTTAAAAAGGCTTTTCCGATTTGTCTGTTTGAATTTTCTATACCAAGGGAACATGATTTCTGGTAGCTAAAGAATGTTCGGTATGCGGTTAGGAAAGGCCAACGTATGCGCTGGGAAGGGTCTTTGCTTCATAAAGGAGATTTTCCCGCATTCGAGTATTTTTCTGACTAGGCAAGCAGAAGGCGGTGGACGTCGTGAAATATTTGTGGGACGCTTGGTATGCGGGAAAATCTCAAAAGGACTCTTCGTCTGAATTTCCGCAATTTTCGAAGTTTGGTGGGAATAAAATTCTTCATGGTATTGAAAATTTTAAAAGATATTAAAAGTTAAAGTGAATTATGAACACCAACACCATTTAAATTCACTGGTTTCCCATTCAAATGAAATCGATTCTGAATAATTATTCAATTATATTAAAAACTATACTTTTCAATCGTCGGATAACTTTTTTTATTTATGGAATAAATAAAAAAAGGTTTGACAGCTCTTGTATAGAAAATATGTCAAACTGCCATATTTATTCTTCAGATAAAAGTTAACTAACTATTGAAAAATTAGCCCTTTAATAAATATTCTATCCCAAATAAAACAAAACTGGCAACCAAAACAAAGGAACAATCTAACTCCGACTCCGACGTTCACCCGTATTCCCGTTCAGAGCGAATTTCAAACTGCAATGCGATCATTTCATACTAAACTTTTTCGCAAAGCGCCCACCGGATAAACCCGGATATGAACCGGGTTTAGCGGGTTACTGACGCTTAAACCCGATAACATGTACCAGGAGGGCATAGACTTGAGAAAGAGTTAATCCGTACACCCGCCCGAGACCGAAGTCGCGGGAACGAACTTTTAAAAAAATATTATTTTATTAATCTGTATTCGAAAACTCAAATAATTAAAAAAAATCGTAATACGAAGCATGTTGTAACTATAAATTCTGACTGATTTTAAATCCCAAGAAATATTAAAGCTAGACTTCCAAGAATTTCCTAAGTATACATTGCTTCTCCCGAATAATTTTTCCTTTGTAAACTTGAAGAGAACGCGTAATGCACACCGAATTTTTTTCTTTAGCAACGGCGACCCTCCTAAACACTCCATCCACCAGGAGTCAAAATCTAACCCTCCGATACATTTTCACCCTCTAACACTGCTAACATACAATTGAGTACCTTAACCCACCTACATACAGTTCATTGTCCAACGTTTCAAGAAAAGGTCGATATTTCCCGTAGACATTTCGTAGCGACGGCTGTAGCAGCGAGAGACGTAGCAATAGAGATCTATGTATCTCTTTTCTACTGCTATATCTTTTTCACTCACTTTCCAAAAGCTTTCAGGATACTAGGAGTAACAAAAGTTTGTTCAGGGCAAACTTTGAATTTGGAAAAATTGAGAAAAGTCCTACTTTGATTTATACTCGTACTTGTCACAAGTCAACTATGTTTGTAAGTGATAAATGCATGCTTTGGAGTAGTTTCCACGACTTATGTAAAGTAGCACTTGCAAGAATTCATGGAGCCTTGTCTATGAGTACATTCTAGACTTGTAATCCATCACAAAGTTTGTGAAACAACAACATTTCTCTAGAAGGTGTTTCTAAAATGTGAATGTGAATCAAGTATTTGTTGCTTTTATTTCATAGGACAAATTGGGGAAAGTAGACAAACATGCTACGATCGTCAAATGTCTTTTTTGACAACTCGGTTGGTAGGCTGTAAGACGCTCATCATCTTCCTGCCCTTATCCCATGTTACGTGGGGTCGGCGCAACACGTTTTTTTCTTTCATTCTCCCCTATCAACCGTCACGCTATCATTCACTCCCTTCTCTTTCATATCATTCCTCACACAATCCATCCATCTTTTCTTTGGCCTTCCTCTGCCTCTCCATCCATCAACATGTATATTCATCACTCTTTTAGTCACATGCGTTTTGTCCCGCCCATGTCCCGCCTCATCACATGCCCATACCAAGCCAAACGATTTCCTTTCAACTTTTCTGTCACTGGCGCTACTTTCAAAATTCCTCTTATATAAGTGCTCATTTCTTACTTTATCCATTCTCGTCACTCCACACATCCATCTCAACATTCTCGTCTCCGCTGCATGCAATCATTTTTCATCCGTCTTTTTCACGGCCCAGCATTCCGATTCATAAAATATGACAGGTATTATCATGGACTTGTAAATTTTCCCCTTTAACTTAAGCGGCATTCTGTAATCAATCTGCCTAGCCTTTTCCCAATTATGTTGGGGTCGGCTTCCAGTCTAACCGGATGCAGCTGGATACCATTATTTTACATGGAGTGACTGCCTATCTGACCTACACAACCCAGTAACTGGGTAATACGATACCCCCTGGTAAGGCTGGGTTGTCAGACTTTTGGGCTTCTGACGACCCGTAACGACTGTCAAAGATCCACGAATGACGGGCGGGACTAACGGTTTAACGTGCTTTCCGAGACACGGAGGAGTCTCGGTATGTAAAGATGGTCACCCATCCACTGACCAAAATAACTAGCAGCCGCACGGGTCGGTTAAGCTATGTTTGCCGCGGTCGGTTCGTGGTTGGGCGAGCATCTTTAACATATTAAGGATGCTAAGACCCCTCCGTGCCTCGGAAAGCACGTTAAGCCGTTGGTCCCGGCTGTCATTTGTAGATCTTTGACAGTCGTTACGGGTCGTCAGAAGCCAAAAAGGGTATCGTATTACCCAATACTTAACTGGGTTGTGGAGGTCAGATAGGCAGTCGCTCCATGTAAAATACTGGTATTCAGCTGCATTCGGTAAGACATAGTTGAGAAAAGGCTAGGCAGATTGATTTTTTTGTCTTGAACGTGTCACTTGACGTACTTCGACTAAAAGCTTTTAAACTTTACATTTATTTTTACCAGATTTACAGAAGTATTCGTGGACATCAGAGAGCGAGAGCGTAAAGTGAAGAGAGGAAGCCGGGAGCAAGGCAGGCAGCTGATGAACAGGCATAACAACGAGGCAGGCAGACGGGTATGTTACTAGTCTAGTTTATTTAATTGTACTACATAGTTCTGTGCTTTCTGGGTTCCTAGTCTTACTAAGGGGAGTCGTGTTACCCAGTTTCTGGGTCGTGGAGGTCAGATAGGCAGTCAATCAATCTGCCTAGCCTTTTTCCAACTAAGTTGGGGTCGGCTTCCAGTCTAAACGGATGCAGGTGAATACAAATAATACTGATTTACGTCCGTCACCTCACACTTCGGTCCAGTTGAAAACCAGCGTCAGGCACTAGTTGTCTGGCATTTTTTTGCTGAACTGGGCCTTTTTGGCACAGCCGTGAGGCACACTTTCCTGCATTGTATTTTTTATTTTTTGTTGTTGTTGCATCGCAAATGTAGATTTTTTAATTTATTATTATTTTTTATTTTTTTGTTTTGACTCTTTAATTTAGTCTGTGCTAAATAAATGTGTTTTTTTTCTTTTTCTTTTCTTTCAGTATTTCATATGGAGCGACTACCTATCTGACCTCCACAACCCAATTACTGGGTAATACAATACCCCTTGGTAAGACTGGTTGTCAGACTTTCGGGCTTCTGACGAACCGTAACGACTGTCAAAGATCCACGAATGACAGCCGGGACCAACGGCTTTAACGGACTTTCCGAGGCACGGAGGAGTCTCGGTTTGTAAAGATGGTCACCCATCCACGGACCAACCAAACCTGACGGATCGACCCGTGCAGCTGTTATTACTTAGCCACAAGCTCCTCCTCGAGGTCATATAGGCAGTCGCTCCATGCAATACTGCTGCATCCGGTTAGACTGGAAACTAACCCCAACATAGTTGTAAAAAGGCTAGGCAAATGTTGATAAGATATGTTTTGTTTCTTTGTAAAACAATGCACCCGTGTAGGCATACTCAAATACTAATAGGATAGGCTATCCACAGATGATATTCTGTAAAAGTGGAACCACTTTTCGAAGTCGAAGTAGCTGAAACCACTCTCGTCTCGGAACCGAGACGAGAGTGACTTCAGCTACTTCGACTTTCCCGCATATTATCTACATCGCATTTTTTGCGGGAGTTAAAAAATAATAATACAATACCACAAATACATACAATAAAAAAATTGCGATTAACTCACTCTAATTAGGAAAATATTAATAACATGCAAGAACAGTGGTGGCCCAGTGGTAACGGCCCCGACTTACACGTCGTAGGTCGTGGGTTCGAAAGCAGGCAGGCGCTTTACTTTGTGTAAATAATATAATAACAATTCATCACCAATGCTCTCAAAACGGTGAAGGAAAACATCGTAAGGAAACCGGTAAATATCCTAGAACGAAAAATTAGAAGACATGAATGTCACATCTCAACCCGCACTGGGCCCGCGTGATTAGAATACAGCCGACTTCCTCTCACAGAGAGGAGTCCTGTGTCCCAGCAGTGGGAACATTATAGACTGATTGTGAAGAAAATATTACGACTTTGAGAAACTTTACAAAATCACACTAAATTATAAAGGTGATTGTGTGTGAGTGTCTATGTGTGTTTGTATGTTTGTTACTTCTTCACGCTCAACCAGCTGGACCGATTTGGATGAAATTTGGTACATAGGCTACTTTTTATCCCGGTCCCGGTGAAACCGCGGGGAGCAGCTAGTAAAAGATAAATTCAATAACTTCATTGAAATAACGAGAGAGAACGTACTAACTTACTTCCAGCTTCCATTCTACCGTCGCGTCGTCGGCCATTTTACCGTCGTATTAGCCGACTTATAAGATCAATGTACTACAAAGTCTTAAGTAATCCCTAATAGAAACTTGTACAGTATTAAGATTTAAGACGACTGTAATCCCAAATATCATTTAATTTTAAGAGCCACAACAAACGCGTTACAGCAAAATAAATAATAGGTACCTGAGTACGCGCGCTCGCAGGGGCTCCTGGCTAAGTAATAACAGCCGCACGGGTCGATCGATTACGCTAGCCGCGATTTGGTCCGTGGATGGGTGACCATCTTTACATACCGAGACTCCTCCGTGCCTCGGACAGCACGTTAAGCCGTTGGTCCCGGCTGTCATTCGTGGATATTTAAAAGTCGTTTCGGGTCGTCGGAAGCCCGAAAGTCTGACAACCAGTCTTACTAAGGGGTATCGTATTACCCAGTTACTGGGTTGTGGAGGTCAGATAGGCAGTAGCTCCATGTAAAATACTAGTATTTAGCTGCATCCTGTTAGATTGGAAGCCGACTCCAACATAAGTATGTAGTTGGGAAAAGGCATAGACATATAAAAAAGGAGACGCCGTCATGTCACATAATGGCGGTCGGCATACTATGATGTAAATGTGTGCGTGAGGCGCATGTTTGTACAAACGGTCCCAGCATACTTACTGTGCTTCACTTTCGATTTGCGTCGCGCGAGTCCATCTTTTTTTATACGTCTATGGGAAAATGCTAGATAGATGATGAGGGGCTGACAGCGACATGATTTAGATCTATTTAAACGTTTTCTCTAATCAGCATATGACTGAGTCTGAAGCATCATTCATCTACCAAATCGACAAATGAAATTCGCAAAACTGTCAAGAATTGCTTCGCAATCGAATCGCGGTTTTCAAAGCCCGCCTAAACGTACACACGGCTCATATCAAGCTATAAATTTCCAGTATAACTTGACCACTCATTGTACAAAAATCCTGCACAATACGAGATCAGCTTAAACTGGAAATGTGTAGTTTGATATGTAGCGATTCTAAATAAAGTAAAATACGACATAAGTTGTGATTACGCGCACAGCCTCGCTATGGTTGTGTAGACATGTTTATGTGAAGCTGCCATAATTGCCGCGTTTACTGCTATTTTACTGGCTAACTATATAACCCACATTACGGCTTTGTTATAGCATTTTTATTCATAATCTCTCCAACCAATAGTCGTAAAGCTGTATAATAGTGGGTATTAGGAACGAAAGTTTGTTGTTCTTGAGCGGATATCGGGAGCTTGGGAAGTTATTGCATACTCGTACTAGCTTCCAAAACAGATAATATAAGATACTGAGGCTGACAACAGCTATACAGGGTGACCTGAAATTAGTGGCGGACCCGTTAAGTGGTGATAGTAGGGATCACTTCCAATCGATATCAGTCTTAGACCTACTGTCCTTTTTTTTTTTTTTTTTTGTGGATGGGAAATCATCAAATGACTTCTCCCGCTCTGGGCAGAGCGGGAGGGCGTGTCAGACTTTTACTGACTAAAACCCACCCATGCTCCTTCAACTGCCCGTGCCAGGGCCACGGTATCTCTTTCGAACTACCCGCGACCCCGGCAGACCTACTGTCCTAAAGTTAACCCATTTCAGGATATTCCTACTTAAAGAATTTTACAAAAAATACCCTACTTTAAATCTTAAAATAGTTGTAAATCCAAAAATTGGTCTTTCTGGTACTTTTTTTTTGTTTTGCATCAAAGATATTCTAAGTAAGGAATTATTAATAGCGATATCTTCGTAAATGTCGGTATCTTACGCGAAAATCGTTTAACAAAATCATAAAATGAAAAAAAAAATACAATGACTGCGTCTAAAACATCGATTTACTTAAAAAAGTCACCCCATAATGTTACGTACATAATAATTAAATATCATTTACGTTTCATTATCTTTCAAATGAGGTATCAAAATCCAAAATTACCAATTTTTACGATTTAGAGCTATTTTAAGATTTAAAGTAGGATTTTTTTGTAAAATTCTTTAAGTAGGAATATCTTGAAATGGGTTAACTTTAGGTCTAAGAGTGATATCGACTGGAATTGTTGCCTACTATCACCCCTTAACGGGTCCGCCACTAATTTCAGGTCACCCTGTATAATGCGCTGTGTCACTGTCGGACTGCATAGAAAAGAAAGAGGAGCATGACACAACGCTGGTAATTTATGGCAAAATATGAAGCAATTATTTACTTACAAAAAATCTATTGATTGGATTAAAAAATTAAAACACTATTGTGTTACTAAGTCGCTTGTATCTGACAAAAAATCGGAATGTTAAAATTTTAATCGTTAAAATATTTTTTTTTAGAGGTATCTTCGTGTTTTTTTTTCTATCGTATCAAATTAGTTGTATTATGGTGTTTCAATCATAGATAAAAGAAAGAAGTGGTTAGTAACGACGGCGACATACGAGTTGAAGGTCGTAAGTTCGAACCCAGATAGGCGTTGTGTAAATTGTTTCTTCACCACTGTTCTCAAAACGGTGAGGGGAAACTGGCATGTTCTAAAACCAAAAATTCGAAGACATGTAACATCCACTTCCACATCAGTATGACAGTGTATTTGACCAGTGCAGCATTCTCAATTTATCTCGAAGAAGGTTGTCATAATCACAGAACAGATAACAAATAATGCTCGAATTTCCATGCATATTTGAGAAAATAATTGTTAATTTGTTGTCCGCAGGCCGTGATCGCCAAGTCCCGCGTGACGTGCAAGTGTCACGGCGTGTCGGGCTCCTGCAGCCTCATCACGTGCTGGCAGCAGCTTGCCACCTTTAGGGAGATCGGTAAGTCTTGGACCTTCTTGTTTCCACGACTGTGAAAATATCACCTTAAACTAAAACCTACACAGTGCACTAAATACTCGAGAAGTTGATCGAAGAGTGTGTGGAAGGGCACTTCGGCTCGCTTCGTGCAACCTCGACTCGCCTTGGGCGACTTCCGAATGCGATCGTTTTTGCGTCCGAGTCAAATAGAGCAAGATCCCAGGGCCGCCAGACCTTACTTATTTTCTGATTAACAAAATGTATGGGATAGAGTAGTGTTGGTATGTATTTTGAACGTACGCATACCTGCTAGCTTGGGCCCAAGCCAATTTTCAGGTAAAAGGTACCAAAGTTACGTAGAAATATTACTCAATTTTCTTAAAGTCTGCGACTGCTGATTTTTATGTATGTTTTACAGAATATTGTTAATCATTAATAATCAATACTGTCAGACACTTCCCAACGGCGGCTTTTTTCGCCAGACACAATAAAGCTCGCAAAAAATTACGTCATCTTACCTATACTTATATTTTGACTCTTAATTTTTTTTTTAAATGATACTCGGGGAACTATTTCAATACTATTTAAGAATAAGAATAAGAATAATTTATTGTTTAAGAAATTACATTCAATGTGTTGTTTCCTGGAACTCACACTAGGATTCCCTGTGTCGTGAGATCCAGGATCCTTCGTTCCGTTAACATTTGTTGCTATGCATGAAATAGGTTTAAGTACGTTACAATAAATTTCTTAATTTCAAATAATTTACTCGTAATTACTATGAAAGGAAGATACAATAAAAACTTATTTACAAAAGAAAACTAATGATAATACACAAAGAAAAACAGTAGATTTCCAAATATGTATGTATTATGTGTGTGTTGTGTGAGGGTGTGTGTTGGTGTGTATGTGTGATATATAAATAGTATGTTTGTGATATAGAATATTAAATAAATAAATGTATCAGTGCCTTTTTTTTTTATTTGTAAGCAACCAAATCAATAGTAGCGGTCAACCATCCCCTAGACACAGTTAATTGTGTCTGGGATGTTTGACAGATACAATTAATTGTGTCTGGCGGATTGTGGGGAGCGTCGGCCCAAGCTAGCAGGTTGTATACCTACACTGCTCTATCCCATTATAGGTATACAGAAAATAAATAAGGTCTGGCGCCCCTGGGATCTTTTACTAAAAGGACTCCAAGCGTACCGTAGTTCTTACATCGTGAGTTATGTACTTCGGGTTTCGGTCAATTTCGACCAGTAGGGTAAACTCATCCAATTTCGTGATAAAACAAAATATGTAATAAAACTTCGATACTTTAGTAAAATCTTCTTTTTTATTTCAATTAGGAAAATAGAGCAGTCTTTCTTTTACAATAAGTAATTAGGATAGTAAACTTACTTAGGACTACTATTTTAAAACATATAGCTAATAATCGAAACCTTTGTTAAAACTAAACGAAACGGACTATCACGAAATTAGGACTATCACTTATTTGCGTGAGTTTACTATACTTCGTCAAAGCAACTTCGCGAGTAGTGTAGTGCAGGTTTTAGGTGAAGTGAGCGGTCATTCCACCTGATGCCAGGGACACTATTGACAGCTCATATTACGTATGTTTGGAATTTTTACGGAATAGGTTAGCTGTTTTATATGAATGTCTGTAGCTCAACAAATGTTTATCTTTGTTGTTTCAGTAAAGATACAATAGAGGTATATAATAATATGTCCCAGAATTGATGGCACAACCGCTTAAGGGGTCATTGTACTCATAATTATGAACAACTTTTACTATGGGACCAAACATGAAGTCGCGAAAAAGAAATCTACTGTTCCGTACATTTATCTACATTAAAATCGTCAAAATGTAGGGAGCAGCTGATTTTTTTTCGCGATTTCAGTGTTGGTTCCATAATAAAAGTTGTTCATAATGCTGAGTTCAATGACCCCTTAAGCAGTTGTGCTATCAATTCTGGGACATGTTGTATAGGGTGTACCAGAAAGGTGTGGTCAAATTTAAGGGTGTGGTTCAGAACAGACCATCAAATTGAACAACTTTCTCCATGGGACCAACATCGTAATCGCGAAAAAATAATCAGCTATCCCATATATTTGCGTCGAGTAGGTATTGAAGTGCCAAGATTCAAAAATTTTGACCCTTTAATATAGGTACCTACTTACTTATTATGCTTTTGATAGACAGAGATACGTCGACTCTTTTACTCATATCTTTTATCATTCTATTCTATTCTATTCTATTAATTTCAAGAGAGAAACTGGAATCTCACCATTGTGGAACTGAATCAGTGCCCATTAAAATAAGTCATTATCATAGAAATATAAAAAACAGAAAAAAACTTCTTTCATAAATGGTTTGAACCCACCCCTTCACAAAATGCAATAAAATTCCGGGCTCAAAATTATAATGTCATCAAACCATTTCTTTAAACTCATGTATTACGCTAGGTGTGGTCTAAAATTATACCTAATGATCTTTTCTACCTGTATCAAGGTACCGTGGGACCAGGGACACATAAAAACAAAAAGACATGGTAGTATAAGCTGACGTTCGCACGGACGTAAAAATATCGCGGCGGGATTATATCACGCACTGGATTTTCAACTCTCGGCGCTAAGCAGAGCGTTGAAAATCCAGTGCGCGAAATAAAATCGCAGCGATATTTTTACGTCCGTGCAACGTCGACTAATAGTTAACTTCATGATTAAAGGGTTCCTGAAAAGATCAATCGCAATTGATCAATTGCCATCAATTTCTATCGTAGAAATAGGTACTGTCAATCACTTTATTTGCACTCGGTAGACGATCAATTTGCGCATCAACGTGAGTCAATCTCGTAAAAACTTACAATTGCAATTTTCGGGGACCCTTTACTTTTTTAGTCCTACTGTTTAGATTTGGAGGGATCGCTTGCATTCAATCAATCCAAATCCTAGAAAGAGCCCCAGCTACTATACTAAAGGCAACCTCTACTAATTGTGGTCATATACAAACCCTCTCACCATTTAACAGGAAACTTAGCCTTAACACTTTATTAAGCAAATCGTCTTCCTAAACGAGTCTACATTGTTCGGACGTCCGAACGTAGCTTGTTAATGAGTGACCATTAGGTACTTCTTCTGTGCTCCTGTCACCCTGGTACCCAACGAATTAATACTCCTGATAGTTTTAATTGTTCTACCGGGATTTTGTTTAATGGCATCATTAATTTTGCTTTGTTTTCTGATAAGATGTCGTTTGATTAATTTTGTGGATCGTGTGAACTCTCTCACACGTAAAGGGTTTTTTTTTTATGTTGTCCTTTACAATGGTTAATTGTGGGAACGAATGCGCAACGATTTGATCTTCTACTTCCGTCCATTAAGCCATTTGGTACGTACACATAAACTTTCTCCAAAGAAAAATACTCTTAAACAATGTTTTTATAGAGTTAATCGTAGTTTTCAACAGTTTTAAAATAATTGTATGTTCGTGACATTTTATACTTTTACCACCAAATCTATTGTAATTAGACCACCCGAAACCGTAACAAGTTTATCGAAAACAATAAATTATCGTAACGCAATAAAAAATTAAAACCGGTAATAAAAATAAAACATCACTACAATAACGACGAAACTCAAAATATGACACAGAAGTTCCACTCTTCGGAAAACGTGCTTACTCGAAAGAAGAATGAAAACAGTGGCGGCGCGGCGCTAGACCAAACGTGGACGTCGCATCGGTGACATCAACACTGCGAGGCCTCTTTCATTTCCCAGTCGAAAGAATAACGTTAAATTGAATGAGCTGACGAAGCTGAATTATATACTAATATACCTAGTAAACCGGGGTTGCTTTGATACTACGGGTTTACTTTGCTAACAGCTTTCGCCTTATGAAAAATCTCTAGGTATAGATTTTTGAAGGCATCAAAAGTTTTTCTTACTTTAAACATGCCCAGTAACCGGTACACCAACAAAACCTTATTCACACACCGAATAAAATTAGTTTTTTTATGTAAAAAATTGTTATCAAAGTAAACCCGTAGTGTCACAGTAAACCGGGGTTCGGTTTACCGTACCTACCTAGGTATATGAGTTAAATTGCAAATCAAATGATAACGAAAATGACATAAACAAACACAAATTAAATTATAATAAATGGATGAATTTTTCGGCTTTTAGCCTCACTGAATTTTTTCAAGATTATGTCATCACTTCATCAGTACAGTACCAGCCGCTATTTCTAACGCAGAAAAGTTTGAGAAGTAGGATAAGTAGGTTGCAAGAGCGAGCGCAGCGAGCACGTAAATTTTAATACGCCGTCCCGATGGTTAAAATTTAATTAGGTTTTGTTTGTACCATTGTTACAGAAATAGGAGACATTTTGATAAGATATATACAAACAAGTTAATCAGGAGAATGTAGGACGCAAGAGCGAGCGTAGCGAGCTCCAAATTTTTAGCACCCGTCCTCGGAAAGGAAAGGTTTTCTTTAATACAACAATTAAATTAATTATTTATTATTATTTATTTATTTATTTATTTATTTAAATAACATGGGAGACTTACAGCTAAAACAAACAGATTAAGAACAGTACATTAGTCAGAAAGCCAATAACAGGTCTCCACTTTTAAAAAACAGAAAAAAAAAAAAAAGAACCTAAATTCTAAGGACATTCACACCCATTCACATGCTGCTTGCACTGCATAATTACCATCATAACATTTTTTAGTTAAAAAAGTTACGGCTTAAGCACTTCCTGGCTGACGACACACTAGTCAGGAACGGATCTATATCATACTGTTTACAAAGCTTATTAAAATTTTTGCTTGCACGCACAACGCACGAATTCTGCCTATAATTAGTTGGAGCAAACGGCACTCGCAAAGGTGGATTGTATCGCTTAGACATCATGGGAGTGTTGAAATAGAATCTTGCCAAAATATCGGGACAGTCTATAGTATTGCTGAAGATTTTCAACAAACACACACAGTCAGAGATCTCGCGGCGGTTGATTAAAGGTAATAAATGAAATTTTTTACATAGATTAAGATAGTTTTCCGAATGATACGGTACTTTTTGATGATAGCATAGAAACCTTATGAACCTTTTTTGGATGCTCTCAATGCGGTTAATATATTTGTGGTAACATGGGTTCCATATCTCAGATGCGTATTCCAAGTGGCTTCTAACAAAAGTACAGTATAGAATTTTTAGAGTTTTGGCTTTAGTGAAGCAATTGGATAACCGCATTATGAAACCCAGTGATTTTGAGGCCTTAGCGACTATTGCATCAACGTGAATTTCAAAACTGAGCTTGGAATCGTGATGAACCCCCAGATCACGGATGGAGTTTGATCTTGGTAGAACTTGATCACCTAGGGTATACGATGTAGCAATGATTGAGCGCTTCCGAGAATACGTAATAACCGAGCATTTAGCGGGATTAAGATCCAACTTGTTTCTTTGGCAGTAGTCCTCTAGGCGACGCAGGTCATTCTGGAGTGCCGTTACTTTTTTATTAATTTAATTTTAATACAACTGGGGTACCCAATTGATGCAGCCCACTGTACATACAGAAATAGGAGATACTTGGTCGTTGTTAACTTAATAATAATAATCATTTATTAATTCAAACAACAAAGGTCCACTGTGTTAGTAATAAAATTATTTAGCCTATGTTAGTACTTAATAACTAAAACTGATTTGGTTCGATCGGTCAACGCCCACACAAGCGAGCTATCTGCCCGGGCGGCTATCGAGTGCAGAATGATGTTAGGACTGTCACGCAACCTCCGAAGTAATGAGGCAGATTTCTTGCGCCATACTGCGTCAAAGCTATCAGTGCGCGCTTCGGCAAACATTGCCGACGCACTGCAGAAGCGTGACAGTCGCAACAGCACCCTGAACGCATTATTATATTGGATACGCAGAGCATTGTAAGCCCTTTGGGTATATCTAAACCACAGGGCCCCCGAGTACAGCGTTGTGCAATATGCCTTAAAAAGGGCTATTTTAACTGCCACTGCACATCGAGAGAACCTGCGGGCTAGCATGTTCGCCCGGACTGACAACGCTCTGCGCTCCCTCTCCAAATCCAAGTCGTCTTTCAGGGAATCTGTCACCAGGTGGCCCAAGTATTTAAATTTATACACCCTGTTTATTAGAACTTAGGCAGAAAGGTTTGAGTATAAGGAGCGAGTGAAGCGAGCTCGCAAATAGTATCCAGTCTCAGATAGGTAAAATTTTCTTTGGAACATTTATATAGAAATAGGAGTTATTTTGTCGAGCTATGCAGAAAAGTTTGAAAATGAACGATGGAAGAGCGAGTGAAGCGAGCTCGAAAAGTTTAGCATGCTACGTTTAAATTTTGCATACGTAGGGGGGCCTCTAAACTGCCTCTTTGTTACTGAACATACATATTTTGGCCTTCTTGAGATTTGGGGATCCCTAGAACCGTAGGGGAAATAAATACGAATAAGTAAACTTTTTTGCGAGGCCCCCTCAGGCGCCAGGCTGTCAGTGCTCGCCGACGTCGCCGACGCCTAACGTCACCACTGAATAAAAACATTCAACTTCATAAAAAAAATTATTTAAGCAGTACATTCATGATCGAATGACTTAAAACCATTAGAAAGTCATTGCAATGTAACTCTTGTGTGATTAATTTAAAATATAAATTAGAATGATTACCATGAGTTTAATAAAACTTCGGCAATCGTTCTAATTTATACCTTACCGTACCGAGATAAGAGTTACATTGCAATGACTAACTACCTAAGGGTTTTACGTCGATCGCTTAGCCAGTGGGACTTCTGAAAATAATTCTTCTATGTTGGTCCAAAGTTATAGCTTTGGTAGCTCGTAAACATGAAATTGGATCTCTTTAGTTACTTAATAAGCTATTTAAGCGGCCATAAAAATATAGGTAAGCCTACCTACTTTCTTTTATTTTTTAAAGCAACTTAGTCAAGTTTAGGTTAATTTGGGAATAAATCATTTAATTTTTATTCAAATTCTTTATTGAATTATTTAGATATATTAAAAATTATTGAATAAAAATGAATTGATGTATATAAATTAAATAAAAACGAATCTAAGGAAAAAAAACAACCGACTTCCAAAAAAAAACACTACCTACTTACTAAGTGAAAAATAAATTTCATTTCATTTCAGAAGTTGGCGCCCTTAGTTTTGTATTTTAGTTTTTTAGCAACGACTTCCGAAATTAAAGTTATTTTTCAGTTTGTAGTGTTTTTTGGAAGTCTGTTTTTTTTTAGATATTTTGTTTTTATTTTCCACTTTTTAGTTATGGTTCCTCCTACCCCATCCAAATTCGTCTAACGCTGCTTGCTAAGCTAAGACAGTGACAGGAAGTTCAAGATACACTTTAATACATACGAGTATAAATAAGAAAATAATATATTGTAACATTATTTAATCTTACAATTTTTACACAAAATTATAGGCTTTATTGACAAAATGCCTGTAATTAGTGACAACAAAATTAATAGCACGCCATCTTACGGCGGGTAGCCGCGTAAATCAAACGCCCACAAAGGCAAGGAACTAGTCAATACAGCCACGCTTTAGTTTATTAATTTATTATCGAAACATGCTAACGATTCTAAATTAGACATTTTAAAAAGCTATTATAATAATTTATTATCGTTACCATGCGGTTTCTTAATAATGTAATTTCTGTTCAAATAAAATTTACAGAGTCTACAGGGACGGATTAAGGAGGAAGATAATTTCTCCAAATTAAATAATTAAGTTTGATGGATTATTATAAATAGATTATAGTTTTTTGCTTTTATTTATTTATGTGTCTCTTTCACCAGGTGACTTCCTGAAAGACAAGTATGAAGGTGCGACAGAAGTGAAGGTGTCCCGACGAGGCAAGCTTCGGCTCGGAAACCCGCACTACACTCTGCCTACTGCTCAAGACTTGGTCTACCTTGAGGAGTCGCCCAATTACTGCGTCAAGAACGACTCTTTGGTAAATATCCCGTAATACAACGCAGAAATACGAGCGAACATTACCTAAGGAATAGATAGAAATAATAGAATACTCCTTATTAGTATCTACACGACATAAATTACAAAAATTAATTGTAGAAATTGTACATAGGGTGGCACAATGGGTATGGGTTGTCTATAAAAGTCTCCTTCTCAGGAGAAAAAAATAATAAGCAAAGTTAAGTATTTATTAGAAGAAAAGGATGAATAGCAAATAATTTTGATTACCCTTTTCATCGGTCAGAAAATCCCTTCAATCCTCATAGCATTTGTATGACGCGTCTCGTGTCCCGCGTGGATTTCGACTCAGAGCTGTGGCTGTAAGTTTAGCTTCAATAATGTCTTTGACAAATATAGGAACAAGTTGGAACGAATGAAAGAATTATGACTTTGACGTTGACCCATCATCATCATCACCATCATTTCAGCCGAAAGTCGTCCACTACTGGACATAGACCTCCCCCAAGCACTAATAGTAGCCCACTGGTATCGGGAACAGGGACCAAGCTACCGTGGGCGGTAGGCGGTCAGGGCTCCAGAGAGAGGAACCTCCTAACAATGCGAGCCATGTCCAGAAGTACCGCTACCTGAATCAAGTCGTTAATCCAGCTGCCCAACGAGAGCCTCCTTAGGCGTTGGTCGAGGCTCTTGGCTATTAAGCCATTGGCTGTACTGATTATCAGCACTTATAATCGCTGAGTCCATCTCCCACATGTCGACAACCTCGCAAGCCAAGTCAAGATACTTGTCTTGATTTGTTTATCTTTCTCGGCTTTCACGAGGTTCCCGTCATGAGGGACCGTTATTTCAATAATCATTGCACGCCGCTCTACTCGATTCACCACCACTATATCAGGCTGGATCCATAAGACAACGTAATTCCATATGTCATCAAAATAAATAATCGTATCATTAACCAGCGCCAAACGAAACGTAAAATGACATTCTACCAGTGATTAATTTCATATTATAACCACTGGCTTCTGTAACTGGACCTACGAATTACGAGTTTACCAAACGACTGCAAAAACGAGTGATTATCAAGTTACCGATAGGTATAATTTTGCAACGGTTTGCATTTACTTGTTTGCTTACATCAATATAGTGCAAAGGAGCTTGGAATCAATTAAGGATACATCAATGGAGTCTTGCGTCTGGGCAATTATTCCTATTTTGAATAACAGGTTTTATGAGATGTAACTTTTCCTGTGGTATTTTGCGTAATAATTAATGTTGTTTTACTTTACTATATCACCATTAATCAGCAATGCAGCTTGCATACATACTTAACTTTTTTTCCTACGCTTTAGTTTTGAAGTGACATCGCTTGCAGTCAATCAATCCAAATCCTAGAAAGGGGCACAGGGCTCTAACCCCAAGCCAATAAACTAAAGGCTACGTCTAAGCTAAACGCTACGTCTAAAACAACTTTAATTATTACGCAAAATACTACAGGAAAAATGTCATAGTTACATCTCATAAAACCTGTTATTCAAAATAGGAATAATTCAGGAAAATAACGTCTACTAGATACAGGAGGTAGATAGGTACGTACAGGATAACAGAAGTATTTATTAGGGTAAGAATACAACTCCCATTAGTGCATCAGATAGATGTGAAAAAAAATTCACAGATTCAGGTTCAAACTAATTAAGTGACAGTAACACACCTCCTTCTCCAATCAAACAAATACTAGATTTCGGTAGCTACAACGGTAAAAAAAACTCCTTTGGGCTCCATTACTCCTTAGCATTAGACAGCAGAAAAGGCTTCCCATCAAAATTCAACTGAACTTTACTCTTCAACTTTCCCCAGGGTTCCCACGGCACAACTGGCCGTGAGTGCAACAGGACATCCTCGGGCATGGACGGCTGTGCCCTCATGTGCTGTGGAAGAGGCTACAACACGCGACGAGTGACTGTGAAAGAGCGGTGCGGTTGCAAGTTCCACTGGTGCTGCCGCGTCGAGTGCAACACCTGTATCAAGACCAACGAGGTCTACACCTGTAAATAATCTATACATCTCGCTTACACCCGTAGGCGTTACATAATGTTGTCTCCTTCACCTTCTTGAAACTGTTGGGTGTTTTACTATGTGAAATAAAATTTTGATAGATCTCAACTTATCGATAATATTAATTCCACGTCAGACATGGCGTACCTAAGTTATTAAGTGCAATCTCGAGTGTTTGTACACACGGTTACATATCAAGCTATATCTTTTCCAGTATAAGCTGATCTCGCATTGTATAAGATATGCGTACAATGGAATTTCAGCTTATACTGGAATGTATAGCTTGATATGTAGCCGTGTGTAGGTATTAGGTAATTTATTGCAATATGGAAACTAAATGTTGCAGGTAGGTATGCACGGCTACAGATCAAGCTATATATTTCCAGTGTAAGCTGATCTCGTATTGTATAGGATTTCCTTACAATGATAGGTCAGTGTAAACTGGAAATGTACCTATAGCTTGATGTGTAGCCGTGTGTATACTACTGCTACTGCTCAGTATTTATATTTTACTACTACTCTAGGTAGTTATTATTATAATAATCATTTAATAATGTGATAATAAGCTTGATGAGTACTTAAAATTAGATATAAATTTTGAAATTCATATTAGGTCTTAGTAACGACTATGTTATAAAAGTATTTCTAGTATGTTAGACATATGCTTTTTAAGTGCTAAATAGTGTAACCGTTAAATACTCATTAGAAATTTGTAAATAAAGTGTTTCAAGTACGACCCTGTAAAATTATTTCCATTTTTGTGTAGTGCCACTGCTATTATAGTGCCACAAATAAAAATGGTAAACTTCCTACATAATTTTTTGTCTTTGTATGTTCATATTTAAGTACACACAGCAACAGGTCGTTACTACAAGCTGTCAAATTTTCTCATTCGATTTTGAACTTAATTGTCAACATTTTAAGGTTTAAAATCATTTGCAGAAGTTTGATGGTTTGGTATAACCCTGTTCTCTGTACCTTTCCTTGCCTGAGCTTCAGTGTTGCCGTTTTAGCCACTTTGTGGCTAAATCTAGCGGATTTTCAACGGTTTTAGCCAAAAAATTATCCGTTTTAGCCACCAAAATTAATCTAGCTACTTCTGGCTACTTTTTAGATTATTACTCATACCTACTTCTATTACTGTTTTGCAACAAGGTTTAACCAAACTCACAAAAACGGTCAAACCACTAAAACCAACTGAAATACCATCCACATCATCATCCACTAACGAAGAGATTCCAGAAGGCATTGTAAACTTTCAAATTGATTTTTAATTTTTTACTAAAAAAACAACAACTGGTTACAAGTTTTTGTAACCTGGTTTCTAATATTTTTTAACAACACTTATCCCCATCCCTATATATTTAAATTAGCATAAAGTAAGCCAAAAATACTTTAGCCACTTTTAGCGGAATTTCGAAAGTAATTTATTTACAAAACTAGCAACTTTTTTCTTTGGTGTAGCCACAAACTAGATGGTCCTAACGGCAACACTGCTGAGCTAATGCAATCATAGGAAAGTCATTAATCAATTCTAAACAGATATTGAGACATCCATGACCGAGGCAGCGACTCTGAGTAGGGATTGCAGAGGTTCGGAAGGGCGGCTATACCTATCCCTGGTTGGAACCAATATGCTAAGGACTCTCATTAGGAGGCTCGTAATCATTTTAAGAGATGGCTGCTAAATGGAAAACCCACAAGAAAACCTGATTCAGGTCATTATATGGAAGGCTATGACGAACAGTAGGAAAATCTTTAAGATAAATCTTAGGTCACTTCAAAATAATCGGGAACAGGTAAAAATGGATGTAGGTACTGGCAACCCATCCTGATAAAGTCATCATGATGGGTTGCCAGTACCTACATCCATTTTTTTTGGAAGCAGACGAAAAAAAAACATACAACCGAATTGAGAACCTCCTCCTTTTTTTTTAAGTCGGTTCAAAACAGTTAGTGTGGCAAAATAGAAGCGGTGGACATAGCCAACATTTTCAAAGACCACTTTCAAACACACTCTAAAGTTTTGGCGCAAAAGGCGATGCTCCATCCTGCAGGTCCTTCATCAGATGATAAAATTAATATTTTAGTTAGTGTGCATTGAATTCACAGAACAAACACTATTTACATTGTCATGTAATTTACTTGATTTCATTATCTTTAATATTTTTTGTTACCTACTATAGACCCAAAAAATTCTAGTCATAATTATAAATAACCTAAAAAAAAGAACAAGACAGAAAAGGTGATATCTAAAGTGTCAAAAAATTACAGCCCGTCGAATTAAAAATCAGACTTTAGATCAGACTTTATTCTGCACCCTAATTCCGTAACAAACTATTGATCGGAATTTGAATCGTTTTGAAACAAATTGCCATTGCTTCATATGTTCGAAAAATTTGTCTGCTCGACAACGTAAATAACGCAATGAATGTTGTTGAACTGTCAAATTGAAACCAACTCCGATTCCAAACCGTAGACTCCTACCAACTTATTTGTGAAATGGCAAAAATTGGAACTACGGCCGTCATGTTGAAATGTCTTCGATTGTGCCGACGCATGTCATTCGATTGCGTAGTTCGATTGTGTCGACGCATCGACGGTGGCGTCCTCTTTCAGTTCACAGATAAGTTGGTAGGACTGTAGGTCATTTGTCTAGTAAACGTAACTGTAACATGGTGTATCCGAATTTTATTTTGCTACTCATAATCCGTGTATCCGATTTTTTCACAGATTTTATAACCTGTGGCATAGTAAAAAAAGTGTGTCTTCTGATGTGATTGTGCCCGCCATCTTTTTATTGGCAAAATTTTGAAAATTGAACTGTATTACAATTTCTTTGCTCACTCATTGACTTTCTAAGTGAATTCTGTGAATTATTATATTTCTAGAAGATATTACACATTCAACTGTGAATTTCACGAGAATTTACAAGGCGTTGCAATGGGGAAGCCATCGTCTTCTTCACTGTCTGTTAGTTAGTTAGTTTCATTTGCGCGTTTCTGTGAACCTATCTATTTTTGTTTATTTACAAAAGTACAAGTATGTAATCTTTAAATTATTGTAAGCATGCGAGGCTTTGGAAAAGGAAAAAACTGCTTTGTGTGGAGCAAGCTTTTTGGTGGAACCCTATCTCCGATAAAAACCTAACTTGTTTATTTTCTACCTTCAAACATGGGAAACATTTGCTTGATGTTGTGCTTTAACAAACCATTCTGGATTAATGTACTTATAATAATCGATTTCTTTCATTGTTTATCATAGATGACCCTCAGATCTCATGTTTAAAGTAAACTTTCGTACTTAATACTAAAGTAGTTACTTAAAAATCGTGTCACTGTCATCCAATGCCATGTTGCTTGCTGATTGATAAAAACAAGGAACGTACCTACCTACATGTGACGCAGTACAGTATGTCACAATATTATTAATGTGTTGAAAAATCGTTTTGCACTTGGTGCAGTTATATTTTTTTCAATCTTTGGTCAGTGGGTCGTCTTAGGGGCGGAAATCACAAAAAATATTGGTCATCTTTGCACCTGCATATTTTTTTTACTACAATGTCAGCTTTCATTACAAACATTGTAATTGTATGATAGTGTAACTGTGTAATGTGATTTATCATGTTTTATGTTGATATACTAGTCTTTCCTGCATCATTTGAATTACTATGCTGCTATTGCTTTGCAACTGCCTTGCAATGTGTCTATGAACTTATGCATTGTCGTCATGAATTATTCTAATGTAAATTAATGTACTTTTTCTAAATTTTAGAAAAATTCTGAATGTTCCGACCAATCAAATTCAAGTAAGCAAACAACCAAAGGGGCAATGAGTGCTCACAAAATGGAACAGCTCAAGAGAAAAAATCACAAACATGTGCGAAGAAATATAAATAAGTTATTTAATAGACTACAGAGAGACTCAATTGGTTCAAGGAATAATTCGCGAGACCACAGTCAGTCACCATTAGATAGCACTCCTCGTAACCTCACCATTGTTGTCAAGAATGACTCATTCACTCCCCAACGTAAACGGAAAAGCCCTGTTACCCTAACTAGTGGACCAAGCAAAAGTAGAAGAAAAAGCGACAGCTTGATTGTGATCAATGATGAAGATCTATCAACAAACAATGACTCCTGCATTCTTATATCTCCTACAAAAAACAACTCGCAAAATAATCATATCAATTGTTCTACACCCATAGCTAAAAGGGACAGCCAGACTTTACAAAATCTTATTATAAATAACTTTCCTAAAACTAGCAATAGTTTGAGTTGTTCACAGTCGCAGAATGATTCTAAAGAAGAGAATAAAACTAAAGTAATTAATAAAGATTCCTATTTAACTATTGATTTGACAGCTGATAGTGAAAATAAGACAAATGCTAATGTTACTGTAATAGATGTAGAAAAAAGTGCAGATTGTACAAATGATAGTCAAGACTGTGCACTGGTTTCTGTATCTGACGGTAGTCTCTCCATGAGTGGAGACTCTGACGTCACCGTCATACAGAATAACAGGAATACTAAGAACAAACAAATTAGGAAGTTTACCAATGGTATAGCACAGTTAAATAATAGTGAAAAGGCAAATTTGTTGAAGTTAATAACTCAGAAGATTTTTAGTGGTTGTGACTTGAAAAATAGTACTCAAAATATACAATTTAAGGTAAGTCTAAATTTAAAACCTTAACCAGCACCCTGATTGCGTATCGCACTATCAATCGGAATTTGAATAATTTTGAAGCAAATTGCTAATCTATTGCTTCATACGTTTGAAAAATTTGTCTGCTCAGTGACGTGAATAATGCAATGAATGTTGTTGAACTGTCAAAATTAAACCGATTCTGATTGATAGTGTGTTATGCAATTAGGGTGCAGTAACCTGTTATAAAAAATGTCATGTGTTTCTCCACTTCTGTCTAAATTGTCAAAGGTAAATTGCCTTCATAGGGATCAGGGATGAAAAGTAGCAATTACTGAGATCACCAAGTAATTGCCACAATCAATTTATACCTAGCGAATTCACTAGGGATTGCAAATGATACAATTGTAGCTAGGGGATTCCCTAGCTACAAATTAATTGTGGCAATTACTTGGTGATGTCAGTAATTCTACTTTACACAAATTTTAATATGCAAACAATAGGGATGACATCTACCAACCTGCACTGGGCCCGCTTGGTGAATTCCGGCCCACTCCCTCTCACCGAGAGGAGGCCTGTGTCCCAGCAGTGGGAACGTTATAGGCTGATTATGTTATGTTAAACGATAGGGAAGATGCCTATATTTTTTTTTGTACATCATTTAGTTTTTTCCCTTTTTTACACAGTCAAAAGATTACAGTGATACATATGTGGCATGACATCACTCCTTGATAGATTTTATACTTTGTTATAGTTATGACATAGTGAGCTCTCACTCCCCAACCTTAATGCGTTTTATCCTTCGATCAATAATAGTACTAGATTCCCGATAAGCGCTTCAAAAACGGCCCGAAAAATAAAAACACAAATACTTTTGTGGTCTTATTTCAAACATCGACTGTTCGGGAACAGGGAAATGCATGGAGTAGTATTGTTACTTTATATGTTGTTTTTGTTTGTAGATTTCCTAGTGACCCATTTCGCAATGCAGAATGGGTATCTATTGTCGCGAAAGAAAGAGGAGAAGAAATATATAAACCTTGTAAAAATTCAACAATTTGTTTTAATATTTTTATTAAAATAATTAATTATCAAATTAATAATCAAAATTAAAATAACTATTGTACTAATTTACTCCTTCTACTTTTAAAAATCGGTCAAAAATATTTGCTACCATATAAAACGAACCTTGGCCTAAAAAATATATTATTATTCTGCTACTCTACATCTTTCAATACTTACTGTGTTCTGAGCATTGAAATGTAAATACCAAGAACTATGTCTAGTTCCAAAATAGAGTAAGCACAAAATTTTCAACAAAATGTTTTTAACCTTATTGCTTAAGTTTTAAGTACACTTTAGAATAAATATTTTTGTACTTATTATAAAAATGACCTATTATTTTCAAGCGACATTTTTAATTTATTGCTTTTACCTTTCTCCGATGATAGAAGGACTTAAATATAAATATTTTGCAATCGTAATTAAACTTTATGTTTGATTGTTAAGGTTTATAATGAATTGAAGTTGTAAATATTATAAAACTTTTTTCTATATTTCGTAGTAACAAATGTAAATGTTTATGTGTGTGTAAACGTGGCCACTACAGCGACTTATTTTTGTTCCTGATCCTGTATCTAGTGCTATTATTGATCGAAGGTTTTATCTAAGTTTTTATTATCTGACTGACGGACTAAATAGAATTTCTTTATTTTTACTCAGGCATCGCCTATACATACCCCCTATTCCCCCTATCCCTATCTCTAGGGGTTCCCTAGCTACAAATTAATTGTATCAATTTACAAATTGTTAGTAGAGTTTTTGCTGGTTCTTCTAGTATAGGAAACAACCAACTGGAACCATGCACCAAGCCTCTGCTTTGTTTTAATAGTGCCCGTATAACAAAATATTTTGATCCTCAACAGAGATCCATTTGCATTATTTTGATAATTATGCCAGACAAAGGAGAAAAATATGTACACATCTATAGTTTTCACATTAACAGATTTTTTCCTTATCCATCAGTCCCAGTGTACCATTACCACATTACAAAAACATTAAAAGATTCTAATAAAAATTTCCAGACTAACTGTGCAACGGAAACTGATGAAGATGCGTACATTAAGGAGGTGATACTCGGCGAATCAAAGACTCAGGGGACTGCACTCAGCAACTCACAGAACAGCATTGGCAGCAATATATACCATCCTAGCACAGATGTTAAGAACACTACGGGCTTGCGAATGGTTGTTATTGATGGAAGTAATGTTGCTATGGAGTAAGTACAGCTATGTTCAGTAAATAGAATCATAGTTTGATAACTAGATTTTTACCTTGCTGTGTAGTATAACGAAAAAAAAAGGATAAGTCTAAGCGAATATTATTATTTGTTTTTTTTTTTGTGGCTATGCATAACTTTTTTTACAGAGTAGCCCGATTTTGATGAGTTTTTTAGCGTTCCGTACCCCAAAAGGAAAAAGGGAACCCTTATAGGATCACTGCATTGTCGGTCTGTCTGTCTGTCAAGATCTTTGTTCTTTTGAACGCATGGAGGTATCAAGTTGAAATTAATATCAAATACGTAGGTCAACGGTTCCTTAGAGCTTTAAAAATATCAAGCTTCTAACTCAATGCAATGAAAAAATACGGCCATTTATGCGACATATTTTGATCTTCGCTAATAAATCAAATCCTGGTACTTCCCTTTCACCTAGAATCATGAAATTTGGCAAGGAAAAAGTGTGAAAACCGTTAAGTTCATATATTTTATTTTAAACAACTTTTGCGGTTGGAAAATTGACCGTGACTGATTTCGATGTATGGGAGAACATGTTCTTCTACAATGTTAAATTTGTTTTTGGGATAAATTCATCCAACTACGGAACCCTTCATTGTGCGTGGTTCGACACGCTCATGGCCGGTTCTTTTTTGTTTTGGCTTGGATGGATCTGATATTTTAATGGGCCATTTGTTAATTAAAGCTGTGCTGAATTGTATATATGAATTTGAATAGTACAATAGCGGACATTTGCGTTGAACCAGTCCGCGATGGTACCGATTGACTAGATAATTAATTAAACAAAAACATAATGTAGAAATGTATTAAGGTGAAAGCGCCAGGGTAGCCCGACAAATTCAAAATTCCTTAGGTTTTTTGCAATTTGCAAGTCAGTATTAGGCGTGTGTTGTTATATATATGATTCGCGGCCGTATCAAATATTTATTTATAGAATTATAATCATAAAAATCATCAATACAACTTTCCAAGTTCATATTACCCTATTGAATGACTCTTTGATGAAATCATAAGATTTGAGGCCAATTCTAACTTATGGAGTTGTATTGCTGATTCTAATGATTAGAATTCTGTAAAGTCATATTAGTTACGGCCGCAAACTGTATTTTAATCAACCTTCAACCTGACACTGACCTGCAAATTGTAAAAAACATAAGAAAAATTGAATTTTGCAGGCTACCTTAGCGCATCCCCCTTAAGAAAAAATGTTTTGGTCTTCAGTAAATGTACAATTTTTAGGGTTCCGTAGCCAACAGGAACCCTTATAGTTTCGCTATGTCCGTCTGTCCGTCCGTAGCTTAGCTCAGAGACTCTTAGTACTTGTAAGCTATAATTTGCCATGAATATACATAGTCATCATGCCGACAAAGTGGTCAAATAAAATCATGGAAAAAAAATTTTTTAGGGTACCTTCTGTACACGTACAGTGGGGATGATTTTTTTTTCTCGTCTTCCCCATGGTGTGGTATGTTGTTGGATGGGGGTCAAAAATATTGTGGGTTTGTTAAAACAATTTTTCGATTTGGGGATCCGTTTCTGAAATACTAAGTTTTAAAGTGCTAATTTTTAACCGACTTCAAAAAGGAGGAGGTTATCAATTCGTCGGAACCTTTTTATTTATTTTTTTTTATGTATGTTCCCCGATTACTCGAAGATGGCTAGACCAATTTGATTTTTTTTTGTTTTATTCGAGAGGGTATACATCACAGTTGGTCCCATATAAAATTGATTAACTTTGCTTTGGTAGTTTTTGAGTTAGCTTCAATAATACGTATTTTTTCCCCACTTTTATATGGATGATGTTCTAGTTTGTTTTGCAGGTAGTGGTATTAGAATTTGTGTGGGGTAGGTTCCACAACTAAAAAGTGAAAAATAAAAACTTTTTTACAAAAAAATACAACCGACTTCCAAAAACAACTACAAAGTGAAAAATAACTTTAATTTCGGAAGTCGGTGGCAAAAAACGAAAATACATTTACTAGACACCGACTTCCGAAATTAAAGTTATTTTTCACTTTGTAGTTGTTTTTGGAAGTCGGTTGTATTTTTTTATAAAAAAGTTTTTTTGCTAGAGTAAAGTGTGTCCCCCCCCCCCCCTTGCCAGCTAAACGGTTAGTTTTGGATTGGTGAAAAAATTCACGGTAGTAGTATTATAACGAAGTTAACACAGCTAAGGAGGCTTTTCAAGTTTACGAGTAATAGTCAACCAACTTACATTAGCAGTTGGAATGTATGGGAGACCATGTTTTTCAACTACAGTGTTAAGTTAGTTCTTGGGATAAATTCATCCCAACTACGGAACCCTTCATTGTGCTTGGTCCGACACGCACTTGGCCGGTTCTTTTTAATTCAAGGTGCCACTGCATAATATTCACGCTGCATCGTTGAGATACGACCAATACTTATACTGGCTCATTTAAAATTGTTTCAGGCATACAAAAGGCAGAATCTTTTCTGTGGAAGGCTTGAAGATATGTATAGACTACTTCATAAGAAGAGGTCATGTTGTCAAGGCGTTTGTGCCACGATTCAGGTAATGCAAACTTGAGGTTCTGTTCACTGGATGCCAATCTAATATGAAAATACTTGGGAAATTTGCAGATGATTGAAAATGGGTGTATTGCCAGAAATATTTTACCAAATCACTATTAAGAGGTAGAGTGGCTCGTGGCTAAGCAATAACAGCCGCACGGGTCGATCGATCCCGTTAAGCTACGCTTGCCGTGGTCGGTCCGTGGATGGGAGACCATCTTTACATACTGAGACCGAGCCGTTGGTCCCGGCTGTCATTCTGCCACTTTGACAGTTGTTAGGGGTTGTCAGACTTTCGACCGACCCCAATATAGTTGGGAAAAGGCTTGGCAGATGATGACTATTAAGAGGTATGAGGAACAGGATGTAAAATTCTTCATCCTCTATTGAAAAGGGAGGATCCTCCGACCAGACGATTGTTGTGTCTGGTGGACTACTGCCCGACGATTGATGTCGGGACGTTGTATATACGCTAGTCGCGCGTCGAACTTTGCTTGCGCGATGCAGGATTTTGCGTGACGTCAGTGTGATGCGTAGTTCGCATGTGGGGTTGCAGATACCGCCATATCACAATGAAATTGTTCTGGTTGCTATGAAGGCTACTACAACAAATCCGCAACACAACAAAGAAATATTTGCCTGCGAAAGTTGGATGATACTAAAGTAACATGGATGAGTTGCTAACTGCATTCAAGCCAACTCTCTCAGACCAGTGAAACTGATGGCTACTTTCTGCAATAGTCTAAAACTATACTTTTATTCACTCTAGATGCAAATTCGGGAAGAGCACCGATCCTAACCAGCTGGATTACTTAGAGCGGCAAGGTCTGGTGGTGTACACCCCATCTAGAGAGATACAGGGGAAGAGCTGCGTTCCTTATGATGACAGGTTCGTATTCCTTTATTTTACCTTATTTATATGCAAAAGAGCATAATGGATGACTATTTTCTAGAGTCCTAGAGTTCCTAGACCATGTGTTCACCACAAAAAAAAAACCGAATGATGGTCTATTCAACTTGTCAAAAAGATTGGTGGATTAAATAAGCTTACTATTTTGATCTTGCTTCTAATTCAGAAAGTGAATTAAGTGATAGGTGAATTTAAAAAATCAAAATAATATGCGTATTTTTGAGAAGGCAATCGCTACTTACTCCCAGTCTTAAAATTTTGAGCTCCAACATAACTTCACGCGTTTTTGGAGTTAACTCCTTAACTTCTCAAACGTCGGATGTACACCAAGTGTACGAAAGAGAAAACTTTATATAATACTAGCACTTCCCGCGCGGCTTCGCCCGCGTGGATGTCGGATAATATCCCACGGTAACGTACTACCGGGAATTCCTTTCTTATTCCTTGTCTACATTTAAAAGGTAACATCTGTGCAAAATTTCCGCTTTCTAGGTCCAAGGGTTTGGGCTGAACGTTGATGAGTCAGTCAAAACTTCTCTTTTTATTTATATATATAGATGTATATAAACGTATATCATATATGTTATATAAACGTAAATAAAAACTTTTTTACAAAAAAATACAACCGACTTCCAAAAACAACTACAAAGTGAAAAATAACTTTAATTTCGGAAGTCGGTGTTTAGTTAAATGTATTTTCGTTCTTTGCCACCGACTTCCGAAATTAAAGTTATTTTTCACTTTGTAGTGTTGTTTTTGGAAGTCGGTTGTAAATGAGTAGCTGTTGTAAAAATCTGTTATTTTGAAATTACAAACTGACACTTTAATTATATTTATTTGTATAGATATATTAGGTTGGGGAAAAAGTCTTTTCGCATTATAGTATGTATGAACTTAAAATAAAATATCTTTGGTTATACTACATATTTGTATCTGGCTGGTTTTGGTAACATTGAAAGTTTAAATTTTAAAGAACATAATTCCAAATTCAAATTAGGAAAAAGTGTGATTTTCATTTGTTTTTCGTACTGTTAAGATGAGTGAATCTAATGAAGAAATTCGATACGTTTTAAAAGTTTACTACAAAAAAGGTAAAAATGCAACGCAAGCCGCGAAACAAATTTGTGATGTTTATGGACCCAGTGCAGTGTCTGTGAGAGTAGCACAAATTTGTTTTAAGCGTTTTCAATCCGGAAATTTTGATGCCAAAGATGCACGACGCTCTGGTCGCCCTATCACGGATAAAATGGATGCCATTTTTGAAAAAGTGGAGCAAGATCGGCATATCAGTAGTTACAACGTAGCTGAAGGACTGGGAATTGACCACAAAACAGTTTTGGCTCATTTGAAAAAAACTAGGTACACAAAAAAGCTCCATATTTGGGTACCTCACGAGCTCACTGAAAGAAACCTAATGAACCGTGTACTCATTTGTGATTCTTTATTACGACGTAATGAAACCGAACCATTTTTGAAGAAGCTACTAACTGGAGATGAAAAGTGGATCACGTGCGACAGGAACGTGCGAAAAAGGTCGTGGTCAAAGGCCGTTCAGGCTTCACAGACTGTGGCGAAACCCGGGTTCACTCGCAACAAGGTGATGCTGTGTGTGTGGTGGGATTGGAAAGGCATTATTGATTATGAGCTGTTACCACCAGGCAGGACCATCGATTCTGAACTCTACTGCGAACAACTGATGAGATTAAAGCAAGAAGTTGAGAGAAAGCTGCCGGAATTAATCAACAGAAGGGGTGTGGTTTTTCATCATGATAACGCTAGACCTCACACATCTTTAGCCACTCAGCAAAAATTAAGAGAGTTTGGCTGGGAGGTGTTGATGCATCCGCCGTATAGTCCTGACCTTGCACCTTCAGATTTCCACCTGTTTCGGTCTCTTCAGATTCTTTATGCAGTGTCAGGTTAACATCACGAGAGGACTGCCAAAACCACTTGTCGCGGTATTTTGATCAGAAGTCCCAAAATTTCTATAGCAATGGGATCATGTCCCTACCTACAAGATGGCAGAAAGTTACCGAACAAAATGGTACCTACATACTTTAGATAAATGTAAATAATGTATATTAAAAAATGTTTTGAATTTTCTTAAAAAATGCGAAGAAACTTTTTCCCCAACCTATTATGTGTAACCTAGTTTCCCTTACTTAGTCATTTAAATCTTACTAAATAACTCATCTCTCATGTTTCTCGTTACAGATACATCCTCCAATGTGCAGCAGAATTTGACGGCGTTGTAGTCTCAGGCGATAATTACCGAGACTTGATAAACGAGAACAAAAGATGGCGGTACATCATAGAGAATAGGATACTTCCCTTCACATGGGTCAACAATATGATCATGTTTCCTAAAGATCCCTTCGGACGGGGGGGCCCGTCCCTCGAGATGTTGCTGAGACACCCCGCGCCATCCAGCAGTGAAGTGAAAATAAGTAACATATTCTCTATGTCTTAATAGAGCTCTCTACAGTGTGCCCAATATACATTATGTACGGCAGCTCTGCTAAGGCAAATTATATAAAAAATATTAAATTTAAATTATCCGTGTTCTTGACTCTAAAGTTTATCGGGCAAATTGTAGGCGTTATGTACGTAACGATAATTTGCCGCAGGGGCTTCTGAAATGTCATATAAAATTGTGCCCAAGGAAAACATATTTTTGTATCAATAATTAAAATACTTATCACATTTATACATAAGTACACTAAACTGTCAAGCAATATATTCATACAATACGTAAAAAGACCAGTAACTCTTAAAATGTCGATTGCACACCATGTGTACAGATAACAATAGAATTTCAATTGTGTCTGCTAATTAGCGCGCGACGGGTTAACCAAGCCGAAATCAAAGATCAAATCTAAGTAATTGAACAAAAGGGGAGTTTTATTTTCAAACAAGATATTTACATTATAAATTAACAGACTTAATATCTACATGGTACATAAATAAGGAGGGGAAAGAATAATAGGCAATCAAAAAATTCTTCCGCTCGCTGTCAACAGGAAAAGTGTAAAAGGCTGGCAGCATTGCCACGTTGTATGGCAATGCTGATTCTTTGGCCAAAAAATAGGCCTCTGGTCACGTAGAGCCAACCGCTTAGCGATGTCTTGAAAAACCAAGTGGGAACTCGGACCCCATGGCCCTAGCATTTCAACCCCAAAGGCTTGAACATATAACAACTTCCAATAACATTGTAATTTTTGAGCAAAAATAATTGCTTGGGAACAACTTTTATTTTTGGTGTGAAAAACTACTGCTATCTGTAGTCTGTTATATGTGACTTGGTTTGGTAATAGGTCTTTCTACACTTGTTATAATACTGCCAAAAAATACCTTAGTAAACATACAAATAGTATATTAGAAACTGCTAGCAATGAATGGAATTAGTATAAAGTCTTGAACGCGAATAGATGTGATATTAATATATCCTTACCATAATAACTATACTAGTTTTTGCCAGCGGTAATGCCCGCGTGGATGTCGGAAATTGTCCCACGGGAATGTAATATCGGGATAAAAAGTATCCGTCCTAACTAGTGATGTTCAAATCCACTATACGTTGTAGATAAAATATATTTTTATAGCGCATTGTTATAAGCGCTATCATTTTAACACGTTGTTATAAAAACTCGGCCGCAAACTAAACGCGGAGATGGTATAATTTTATTCCGCAACACGCTAAACGTGCGCGATGAATGTTATCTCGCAACGCGCTGTACACGAGAGAATCCACCTATCATAAAGCTATAACTTATCCACTTACTCATCTCTACTTCGTATTTTCATACTTACTAAGTAAGTAAGGAGTAGTAGGGGGTAGTAAGTTTGGAGGAAAGTTCATAATATAACGTCATATCAGAATTATTATTTACTATAGGAGTTCATTGATTGTATGATTTGCATGTACAGTCAATAAAAGAGATATCTGGGCAGGCTATACTAACATATTTGTATGTGAATTGCTTCATCTACAATTTTATTAAGATTACATTGTTTTTGCAACACACCAACACAAAATTGTATATTTTCACGAAATTGAACATGAAGTGATCCACATACAAATATGGTAGTATACTCTGTCTAGATATCTCTTTTGTTGACTGTACATCACATCATCCTCCTCCTCCTCTTATGTTAAAATGACATTTCTCGTTTTGTTAAACATGAGAATTAATAATTACAACAACGCGTGCGCGGGTTGACTGCCGCCCGACGCGCTGTGTTGCTATCCCGTTCTGGCTTCGCTGTGCACGTTTAGACGTTTAGTTTGTTGAGGTGTTATATTATAGCGGCAAGTCAGAGCTGACATAACAAACGCTATACGCTTTGTGCACATATCGTGTTATGTTTTGGCCCTATACTTTATATACCACCACGGTCCCAAGACATGGTCTTCCTTTATGCCTGTTTTCATCCAAATCCGTTCAGCTGTTGAGGCGTGGAAAGGTAAAAGACGTTCGCACGGACTTAAAAATATCGCGGCGGGATTTTCAACTCTCGGTGTTGAGCCGAGCTTCGAGAATCCAACCTAACGACAACAGAGTACATCCCAGCGCGTCGAAAAAACACACAGTTGGATTTTCAACTCTCGGCGCTAAGCAGAGCGTTGAAAATCCAGTGCGCGAAAAAAAATCGCCGCAATATTTTTACGTACGCACTATCGTTAGCTGAGGACACAGTAAAATTATGAGACTGCGTTTTTGCCATCATTGTTAGCTTAGGCTACGTATAAAATGCATCAGAAATATCATAGATGCTATTTGACTGCAACAATGTGCAAGTTGCCTACCCCTTCGTGGAATGTTGGCGGGATGTTATGTTTAATGTGCAATTATTCATGTTGTCTGAGTGTAGCGACACACCTGCAGAATTTACGCGACGGAAGTTCGGCGTGGTAATATTTAAGAGGCAAAGTACGCGACGTAATTTCAGCCTGATATGTATTTCATATTCAAATCCTTGTTTGCACTTAAACTAATATCAACTGTATGTTATCTGTGTTGGGGTCGGCTTCAGTCTAACCGGATGCAGCTGAATACCAGTATTTTATATGGAGCCACTGCCTATCTGACCGCCACAACCCAGTTACTGGGTAATACGATACCCGTTGGTAAGACTGGTTGTCGGACTTTCGGGCTCCTGACGACCCGTAACTTCTTTCAAAGGTCCATGAATGACATCACAGCTTAACGTACTTTCCGAGGCACGGAGGGGTCTTGGTATGTACAGATGGTCACCCATCCACGGACCAATCGCGGCAAGCGTAGCTTAAGTGCAAACTGAACTATTTGTGTGGGTTTTAAAGTTATTTTTCCAAAAACGCACATATTTCTTTGGAAACAATGCGAACGCAGTTTAGTAAATAATTTACGTCGAATTTTCCGTCGCCTATTTTCCGTAATTTGTCGGGCGAAGAGTCAGTTTAGTTGAACGAATGTAAATATCGTAAGAGCCGAGTCTCATTTTATGTTGAGATCCTTAAAAACTTTATTAAGTATTTAGAAATAGGTGAGTACAACGGTTACCTTTGTTGTTTGTTTGTTGTTCAAGACTCACATCTATTCTCAATTCAGAATAAGTATACTGGGTTGAAATTAATTTCGTTAGCGATACTACGCAGACGAGGTGGGTGTTGATACCTAAACATGATACTTAAAACAAAAAAAAAAAAAAATATGATTTAATGACATTTTTTTTTGTAAACTTGACAAACTTGATTGAATCAATTTTTTTTGGTCGTTATGTGTAATTTCTTGAAATATTTTTTGTAAAATTCATAGACGTGATTGGCATCTTAGAATAAAACAAAAAAAAAATTCTCTCAACTCATATTTAACTTGACGCTTATAGGAAGGATTGGTCCACCTTGGCTCAGGATCGAGTTGAGTTGAAAGGGAGGCCTTTACCCTGCAGTGGGACAATACATCATCATTCTCTTGCTCTTATCCCAATCATTTGGGGTAACATGTCCTTTTTTAGGGTTCCGTACCTCAAAAGGAAAAAACGGAACCCTTATAAGATCACTTCAGTCAATCAAGACCCTTTTCTCAGGAACGCGTGGAGGTATCAAGTTGAAATTAATATCAAACATGTAAAACTATGGTGCCTTAGAGCTCTAAAAAAATCAAACTTCTAAGTCAACGCGGTAAAAAAATACGCCAATTTATGCGACATATTTTGAAACTAGCAAGTAAATCAAAACCTGTAGGGTACTTACAGTTGACCTAGAATCGTGAAATTTGGCATGAAGCAAGGTCTCACAGCACAAGTAAAGGGAAAGGTCCGAAAATCGGTACTTTAATTGTAATTGTGTTATAAACTATTTGTGTGCCAAATTTCATCCAAATCCGTTCAGCCGTTTTTGCTTGATTGAGTAACAAACATCCAAACATCTTCACAACCTTCACATTTATAATATTAGTAGGATTACGGAACCCTTCATTGTGCGTAGCCCGACGCGCACATGGGCGGTTTTTATTTGGTTCTATCGTGTTTAGACATCGATGTCCAATAATCTCGTCTGCGGTGTTATGCCAGTTTAATTTCACCTTGTATTAACTCCTTGAACTCCAAAAAGTTGAGTTCTGTAATTTATAGTATTACAAACCGATTTAGAGAGCTGAGGAGTGAAAAAGAGATGTATAATTATATCTAGTTTTTATAAACGTAGTATAGATTTTTATTCATAGATTTATTTAAGTTTAGAATTCCTTCTTTTCAACTTAATCAGAGTATTTATTTTTGATGTGAAAACTTCAGGGGGATCCGCAGTAGTAGCAGCGAAAATAAAATTTTCTTACTTTTTTTTGCAATTTGCAGGTCAGTATCCGGTTGTATGTTGATAAATGAATACGCGGCTATAAGAAATATTTATTTACATAATTATAACCATAAAAATTATCAATACATCTCTCTAAATTAGATTTCGTGCAGAGTCGTTACATTTCGTTCGTTCGACGAATCTGCACGTATCATATTTTGGTCAAGATACAACCAGACACGGACCTACGAATTGCAAAAAACCCAAAAAAAAAATTGAATTTCGCGGGCTACCCCAGCGCATCCCCCCATAAAGGCGAGTTGAGTGGTTTTTCGTAGGGGGACATCTTACAGGTTCGCCTTCACGCGTCACCGCGACATGCTATAACAGTTGTACGTTTACGTTTTCATTTCTTTCGGCAGTAGCCATGACTGCCAATTTTTTTTATTTTGTCAGCTGATTACAATGATTCTGGTAAATTCTAGTTTAACTTCAAAGTTTGTTGAAGTTGTCCACATCAATGTAAAAATTGAATTATTTTTAAATTATCAGGGATTATAACTAAGTTATAAATAAAATGTAATCGAATTTCTGGTAGTTAATAATACCAGTCTATTACTGCAGGGCAAAAACCTTTCCTCATATAGAGAAGGCACGCTTGCTCAAGAAGGGTTGGCGATTTCAGACATAAATTTCTATTATACCAAACTTACATTAATCATATTTTTTTTTTCTCCATGTAGTGCTTAATAAATGAATTGTTATGTTGGGACGTTTTGTAAAATAAAAAAAAATATTTGGAAAAGGCTTGAAAGTATGAGATTTAATATTGGAAGATCAAAATTTGTAAATAAAAGTTGATTTGTTGTACGTTTTATCTTTTATTTTTCCTGTGCGTTTTCAGATCTTAAGAGGATACATCGAGCTCGGTGTGTCTGTGTAGGTGAAATGGAGTTATGGCTGTTCAAAAGTTATAATTTTCATTGTTCACTGGTGGTCAATCTGGATAGCGTCCAGCTTGGTCACATTTATATCTCAAAAACTAGGCCACCTAGCAAAGATCTGTTTTCTCCCAGATTTACGATAACGATATCGTAAACTCGTCGATCTAGCTCTTGGGACTATACTTAAATATCTTCTAAAGTAAGACCCGACTAAATCTGACTTGGCGAAAATTTGCGACTAAATCTGCAAACAACCAACAATCAGCAGCAATCTAACTAGTGTACTCGTTTATGATAGACAAGCTATCTTTTACCAAGGACCTTTTTTTTTCTCGGATTTCTTTGTTAGGTTAGGTGAGCCTAACCTAACTGCTGATTTCTTTTAATATTTTGTAAAATTACCCAATCACAAGAATACGCAAATACTGTTCATCATTGAGGAGTCCCATGTGACCTTCCATTAAAATCCAAGATATGTTGATCACTGTTAGATTTGGCTAGGTTAGGTTAGCCTAACATAACTAATCTTCAATATCTAATCTTAAATCTTTTATACAATTACCCTATCTCAAGAATACGCAAGTGCTGTTCAGGAGTTCCATGTGACCTTCGAAATCCATGATCGGTTTATCACTGTTTAGTTAGGTTAGGTTGGCGAAGGATATTGTGGGAGAGACAAAAGGAAAGGGTACTATAGATAGGGATAAATGGTGGTGGTCGACAGAAATACAGAATGTGTTACAGGATAAGAAAAGAAAGTTCAAGGAATGGCAGAGTGTAGAAAATGAGAACGTTAGTTTGAAAGCAGGAAAAAAGAATGAGTATGATGCTCTAAAGAAAAAAGCCAAGAAAGCTGTAGCCATAACGAGAGCAAAGGCCCAGGACAAGCTTTATGACACACTGGATAATCCAGCTGGCCAAAAACATCTATACCGGCTTGCTAGAGCTAGAGAGAGGAGGACGAGGGATGTCTGTCAGATAAAATGTATAAGGGATGAAACTGGAACAGTTCTTTCGGATGATGAGAAAATTAAGGATAGGTGGAAGGGCTATTTTGAAAGACTGATGAATGAGGAGAATGACTAGAGTGGTGTGCTTGAGAATAAACCAGTAAATGAGAGTTTAGTGAGAATGATTAGAATGGATGACGTGAGAATAACAGTTAATGGGATGAAGAATGGTAAAGCAATAGGTCCGGATGGAATACCAGTCGAAGTATGGAAGTTATTACGGGTAGATGGATGGACGTGGTTAGCTTTATTCTTCAATAAGTTGTTGCTGGAAGAAGCCATACCTGACGAATGGTGCAACAGTTCGCTGGTGCCCATCTTTAAAAACAAAGGTGATGTGCTGGAGTGCAACAACTATAGAGGAATAAAGCTAATGTCACATAGTATGAAGGCTTGGGAGAAAGTTATTGAAAGGCGACTAAGAGAAGAGAGTGAAATTTCGCAAAAGCGGTTTTATGCCTGGTCGAGGAACAGCAGATGCCATCTTTGCTATCCGCCAGCTGTGCGAGAAATACAGAGGTGCGCATAAAAACCGAGTGCCTCGCGAAGTTTTGTGGTGGGCACTTAAGGAAAAATGTGTACCAGGGAAGTATGTGCAGTTGATTCGCGCGATGTACAGTCGATGCAGTACCCAAGTCCGGTCTACAGTGGGCACTACTGGAAGCTTCGATGTGGCTGTCGGCTTGCACCAGGGGTCTGCACTCAGCCCTTACCTTTTCGTGCTGATAATGGATGCTCTTTCTTCAGATATCCAGGAAGAGGCTCCCTGGTGTATGCTGTTCGCCGATGACATTGTGCTGGTTGCCGAGAGTGGCTTAGAGGTCCAGAGCAGGTTGGAGGTGTGGTGGAAAAGACTGGAGACCGTTGGCCTGAGAGTAAGTCGGACCAAAACAGAGTATTTGTTTTGTGATTTTGATGGTCTCTCCGGTCCTGTGCCCGTATCTCTTGCCGGAACGCCCTTACGATCTGCTCCGACTTTCGGTACCTCGGGTCGCTTGTCCAGGGGGATGGCGAAGTAGACAGAGACATAACACACCGGATCAACTCAGGATGGATGAAATGGCGACAGGTTACAGGAACAACTTGCGACCCACGGATGCCCCTCAAGTTGAAGGGCAAAATTTACAAGTCCGTGATAAGGCCTGTCGTACTTTATGGATCGGAATGTTGGGCAGTGAAGAAGACGGATGAAAAAAAATTGCATGCAGCGGAGATGAGAATGTTGAGATGGATGTGTGGAGTGACGAGGATGGATAAAGTGAGAAATGAGTATATAAGAGGAAATTTGAAAGTGGCGCCAGTGACAGAAAAGTTGAAAGGAAATCGTTTGTCTTAGTATGGGCATGTAATGAGGAGAGACGAAACGCATGTGACTAAAAGAGTGATGAATATACATGTTGATGGATGGAGAGGCAGAAGAAGGCCAAAGAAAAGATGGATGGATTGTGTGAGGAATGATATGAAAGAGAAGGGAGTGAATGATAGCGTGACGGTTGACAGGGGAGAATGGAAGAAGAAAACGTGTTGCGCCGACCCCAAGTAATATGGGATAAGGGCAGGAAGATGATGAGTTAGGTTAGGTTGTCTAACCTAACTAGCTGATTTCTTTTAATATTTTATACAATTACCCAACCACAAGAATACGCAAACGCTGTTCATCATTGAGGAATCCCATGTGACCTTTCATTAAAATCCAAGATATGTTAATCACTGTTAGGTTTGGTTAGGTTAGGTTGTCTAACTCAACTAGCTGATATCTTTTAATATAATTTGTACAATTATTCCCCGCAATTGTCCGCAATTATTTGCGGACTTCCATGTGACCTTTGAATTCCATGATCGGTTTATCACTGTTTAGTTAGGTTAGGTTGTCTAACCTCCGCAGAGGGCGATGGCCGTCAGAGCTATCAGGGGGTATCGCACGATCTCCTACGAGGCGGCTTGCGCGCTGGCCGGATCCCCGCCCTGGGACCTAGAGGCGAGAGCCCTCGCGTCACTGTACCGATGGCGTGAGGAGGCGCGGGCGCGGGGCGGTGAACCGATGCAGCGCGAGGTCGAGCATCGCCGGTCACAGCTCCGCGAGGTCCTGTTGACGGAATGGCGCGACAGGCTTCTGCGCCCTACTGCCGGCCTCGCCACCGTCGAGGCGATCCGACCAGTGCTCGGCGAATGGGTCGGAAGGAGGCACGGCTCCCTGTCGTTTCGGGCGACCCAGGTGCTCTCGGGGCATGGTTGCTTCGGGAAGTACCTGTGTCGCATAAACAGGGAGCCGGACGCTCGGTGCCATCACTGCGTCCACTGTCGGGAGGACACGGCGTGGCATACAGTGGCAGAGTGTGCCGCATGGGAGGGGCCGCGCCGTGCCCTCGTGGCAGAGGTCGGAGCCGACCTGTCGCTGCCGGCCGTCGCTCGTTCGATGGTCGGGAGCGCCGAGTCGTGGGATGCGGTGATCTCCTTCTGTGAAACCGTCATTACGCAGAAGGAGGCTGCGGAAAGGGAGAGGGAGATCGAGACGACTCTCCCGACCCGCAGAAGGCGGCCCGGGCGTCGGCGGAGGGCGGACAACGCCCTCTTCCAGCCCCCGTAAACGGGTCCGGAGGGACGGTGGACTCGGGGACGTCCGCCGGCCCCCATCCAGCTGGACCCGAGGCGGCGGCGCGTAGTGTTCCGCGCGCGCCCCTATTGGACGTTGCGGGGGGAGTCCTACACCTCACTCCCCTCGCAGGCCTGAGGAGGCCCGCAAATGCGGGCCGGCACTAGCCGGGGATCGTGGAAGGCGCCCAAGTTCCCATGATCCCCGGTCCAGGTGTGGAAAGGGAACACCGGGGTGGTTTTTAGTCAGTAAGAGTCTGACAGACCCCTCCGCTCACCCCAGAGCGGGGGACATCCATGAGGATTTTCCACCCCGGCAACAAAAAAAAAAAAAAAAAAAAAAAAGGTTGTCTAACCTATCTAGCTAATTTCTTTTAATATAAACGCAGTTCATCATTGAGGAGTTCCATGTGACCTTCAAAATCCATGATCGGTTTATCACTATTTAGTTAGGTTAGGTTGTCTAACCTAACTAGCTGATTTCTTTTAATATTTTGTACAATTACCCCATCACAAGAATACGCAAATGCTGTTCATCATTGAGGAGTTCCATGTGACCTTCAAAATCCATGATCGGTTTATCACTATTTAGTTAGGTTAGGTTGTCTAACCTAACTAATCTTCAATATCTAATCTTAAATCTTTTATTCAATTCCCCTATCTCAAGAATACGCAAATGCTGTTCATCATTAGGGCTCCCATGTGACCTTCCATTAAAATCCAAGATATGTTGATCACTGTTAGATTTGGCTAGGTTAGGTTAGCCTAACATAACTAATCTTCAATATCTAATCTTAAATCTTTTATACAATTAGGTACCCTATCTCAAGAATACGCAAATGCTGTTCATCATTAGGGCTCCCATGTGACCTTCCATTAAAATCCAAGATATGTTGATCACTGCTAGATTTGGCTAGGTTAGGTTAGCCTTTTTTTTTTTTTTTTTTTTTTATCGTGTAGAAATGCTCATGCATGCTGCACTACCACGGGGAGATAGTGCAGTTATGTGGGACTCTAACCCACTAAAACTCCACGGTGTCCTCCTCTGCCGCTTAATGGCGGGAACACGGGCACGCGTTAGCACTCATCCGCGAGCCCGCCACGGCTGTCCGTCACCGGACCCTCCTCTGGGGAGTACCTACTCCCCATCACCGGCGCACCAGAACACCTTGCACGCCGAAACCACCCGTGGGACCAAACCAGCACATGGACGCCAGACGACCCCGTGCCTGGGCACCCTTGGTCCCCCTGCGACGGGTCAGGTCATTGGCCCCGCCGCCTGCCAAATTTCGGCCGCAGAGGATAGGGAGAGCGGCCAACGTCATACCGACACTCCTCCTCCCCTGCGGCCCCACCGCGTCCGCCATCAACGGTGGCGGCCCCGTCAAGGCCGCGGAAGGTAGGGAGAGCGGCGCACCGCAATACCGGCACTCCTCTCCCGCCGCGGCCTCCAACCCTCAGCCGCGATGCCTCCAAAAAGACACCGCGGCCCGCCTCAGTTGCGGTGTCGCCCAAGCGGCCACCGCAACCTACCCGTTGGCCGCTACGTCGTCGGCTTATCAGGAAAAGCCCTGACGAGCGGCCCCTCCTCGGGTTCCTCTTCGCTTCACCGTGGGTGACCAAGCCACGGCTACTAAGCCCCCCCGCCTCGACAATGCGGGAACCCACCGGGGGGGAGGTTAGGTTAGCCTAACATAACTAATCTTCTATATCTAATCTTAAATCTTTTATACAATTAGGTACCCTATCTCAAGAATACGCAAATGCTGTTCATCATTAGGGCTCCCATGTGACCTTCCATTAAAATCCAAGATATGTTGATCACTGCTAGATTTGGCTAGGTTAGGTTAGCCTAACATAACTAATCTTCAATATCTAATCTTAAATCTTTTATACAATTAGGTACCCTATCTCAAGAATACGCAAATGCTGTTCATCATTGAGGACTCCCATGTGACCTTCCATTAAAATCCAAGATATGTTGATCACTGCTAGATTTGGCTAGGTTAGGTTAGCCTAACATAACTAATCTTCAATATCTAATCTTAAATCTTTTATACAATTAGGTACCCTATCTCAAGAATACGCAAATGCTGTTCATCATTGAGGACTCCCATGTGACCTTCCATTAAAATCCAAGATATGTTGATCACTGCTAGATTTGGCTAGGTTAGGTTAGCCTAACATAACTAATCTTCAATATCTAATCTTAAATCTTTTATACAATTAGGTACCCTATCTCAAGAATACGCAAATGCTGTTCATCATTGAGGACTCCCATGTGACCTTCCATTAAAATCCAAGATATGTTGATCACTGCTAGATTTGGCTAGGTTAGGTTAGCCTAACATAACTAATCTTCAATATCTAATCTTAAATCTTTTATACAATTAGGTACCCTATCTCAAGAATACGCAAATGCTGTTCATCATTGAGGACTCCCATGTGACCTTCCATTAAAATCCAAGATATGTTGATCACTGTTAGATTTGGCTAGGTTAGGTTAGCCTAACATAACTAATCTTCAATATGTAATCTTAAATATTTCATACAATTGCCCAATCACAAGAATACGCAAATGCTGTTCATCATTGAGGACTTCCATGTGACCTTCAAAATCATGATCGGTTTATCACTATTTAGTTAGGTTAGGTCACGTTGCCTAACCTAACCTAACCGAAAAGTTTTTGTTATTACAAAAAAATCCCATCGATTTTTCAATTGAAAATGACAGTAAGCAAGTATTTTTCTGAATTCCTATAAACATATTGACATGTGTCCAATGACTGTTGGAGGGTGGGGACGGGGTCCATACAAAATCCGCCATGGTCCTTTCGACAATTTTTTGTTTTATCAAAATTAAAATCCCTGATGGTGGCCATGCCAGTATCAGCCACACGTTGCTGGAGCCTGCGCGTGGATACGCAAGCATTCTCGAGCAGTTTACAAACGACACACTAGTACAGCTTTGCTACTTCGCGCGGTTGCTGGAGGAACCTGCGCGAGGATACGCAAGAGCATTCTCGAGCAGTTTACAAACGACACTAGACATAGCTTTGAGACTTCGCGCGATTGCTGGAGCCTACGCGAGCAGTTTACAAACGGCACACTAGACGTAGCTTTGAGACTTCACGCGGCTGCTGGAGCCTGCGCGAGGACACGCGAGCATGCTCGAGAAATTTACAAACGGCACACTAGACGTAGCTTTGAGACTTCGCGCGGTTGCTGGAGCCTGCGCGAGGACACGCGAGCATGCTCGAGAAATTTACAAACGGCACACTAGACGTAGCTTTGAGACTTCGCGCGATTGCTGGAGCCTACGCGAGCAGTTTACAAACGGCACACTAGACGTAGCTTTGAGCCTTCGCGCGGTTGCTGGAGCCTGCGCGAGGACACGCGAGCATGCTCGAGCAATTTACAAACGGCACACTAGACGTAGCTTTGAGACTTCGCGCGGTTGCTGAAGCCTGCGCGAGGACACGCGAGCATGCTCGAGCAATTTACAAACGGCACACTAGACGTAGCTTTGAGACTTCGCGCGGTTGCTGGAGCCTGCGCGAGGACACACGAGCATGCTCGAGCAGTTTACATACGGCACACTAGATGTAGCTTTGAGACTTCGCGCAGTTGCTGGAGCCTGCGCGAGGACACACGAGCATGCTCGAGCAATTTACAAACGGCACACTAGAAAAAGGCTTGCGAATTCACGCGGCTGCTTATTTTCTTACCCTCTTATAAACCGTACGTAATTCCACTCAATTCTATTCGGTCTGGGGCCTAGTAAAAAGGTATAAATAAAACAAAATGAATATTTTGAATTAGAACGTTTTTATTAAAATTATACGCTTAAACAACGGACGCATGGTAAGCCGGTGACGTCATTAGACTTCGCGGTATTTCCACTAAAAACTTTACCGAGTTTTTGTCTCAAGATCTCATCTTTGCAGGAAAAATGTTATGTTCAGATTATGCACTAGTGGATAGCACGCGCGAAGTCTTTTTTAACAGGGATGACGACTAAAAAATGTTTTGTCCTTCATGTAGATTATTACAAAAATATTGGACACGTATTTTTTTTTCTTTTTTTAAGTAAGTAATCAAAAGATTACGGCGATACATTGAGCTAAAATGTGGCGTGACGTCACTCCTTGCTAGATTTTATACGTAGTTGTGACTTAGCGAGCCCCCACTCCCCAACATTAATGCGTTCTATCGAAGTATTTTTTTATTAATATGATAAAGCAAAAAATACGTGTCTAATATTTTTTTTAATATCTGACTGACGGACTAAATAGAATTTCTTTTTTTTTTCCCACGCATCATCCATATTTTCATAAAGGCAGCATAGGGTACATTTTCCAAAAAGGTATAGTGAACTATACGACGTTTTGGTAGTAACTATATCCCCTTTAGGTCACAAAATAACTATTCGTAGGCTAAATAAACGCTCGTTTTGAACTATACTCGGCTCACGAATGAACGTAACTATTATTAGGAATTGCACTGATAACATTACTTGTAACAAACTATGAATAACGTGCTGACAATAAAATATAACTTGCTTCGTACTCATTGAACGAATAATACGATTTTATAAGCAATAAACAATGAAAATCAACAGTACCACAATAGAAATAGGGAAACTACGAACATATGTACGAAGCCGACCGTTTGTACGTAGTTCCCTTACTGTACATATATTCATTGTGACATTACGGCCGATGAATCACGAGTTCATGACTGGTCTGAACATATTGCTCTCCGAATTTGCGCATGTTCTCTCACTAACACTCGCTTCATGTCACCATTTGGTTCCTAAAAAATTAAGGGCACAGGAAAAGGGGCTCATCAACAAAAACAATATTCAGAGATAATGGGGAAGAAAACTGTCAAATTAGTTCCGCGTAGATGGCGCTAAGTGTTTGTTACTTGTTTTCACTTAGCTGTCAATGGCATTCATTCAAGGTACCTTTTTTTTTCTTGTCACCGATTGGTAGCTTTGTCTTCGGATGACTTTAGACAATCGACAAACACATAGCGCACTCTTGCGGCGAAGCTTCCGGGAAACAACCCCATTAGAGCTAATGAGGGTTTTCATGAAAATTCACGCCACTAGTTGGCACCACTTTGATATTAATATAAAATATATGATGACGTTCATCAATCTTTCCTCATTCAGTCTTGACAAAAAAAAAAGGCGCTATGACACTTTTGACCTGACGTCTGTGCTGCCAAAAACCTTTATTAAGGAGGATGCGCTAAGGTAGCCCGCGAAATTCAAATTTTTTTACGTTTTTTGCAATCTGTAGGTCAGTGTCAGGTTGTATGTTGATTAAAATATGATTCGCGGCTGTAACTAACATGGCTTTACAGAATTATAATCATCAGAATCAGCAATACAACTACATAAGTTAGCATTGACCTCAAACCTCATGATTACATGAAATCGCTACATTTCGCGCACTTACACACACAGACACTTAGCGCATCCCCCTTAAATGGCTAATTTGATGACAGATTATCTAAGATGGCCAAGTAATGGACGCGTTCTTAAAATTTAAAGACAATGAGAACCTTCTTTACCGGTTTTGCATGCAATGTGCACCATTGTCAAGCTTGAGCTGCAATGGGATCCTTTTAATAGTTTGTGGATTATCTTTACAATGGGCTCTTTTTATACTGTTCCGAATAACCCAAATGAAAGCCACTTGTATAATGTCCGAATGGCATAGTTAGATTTTACAAAATATGTCGACGAGCCCCTTCTTTTCCTGTAACTTTCAATTATATTGCGCAGTCTTCTTCTCAAAGTTCGGACCGGCCATACATAATTCACCGGCCGTACTGTATTTGGTTGTCTTTCATCGTTTAGCGAATCCTCTGCATAAATATTGACTAAAGCGTAAACATGTAAAAATATAATTACCTATTATAAAAATAACATTAAAATTATATCTTATATTTAATCTCACTTTCCTTATGCCAAGCTCTTTTCCTTACGATTATCATGCAGTCTTTCAATACCTTATATAAAAATTGTGCGGATAACAGAACAAAATATAAACTATACAAAATTACATCCAAGCTTTGGTTATAAGTATAGAAATACGTTTTTATTATGAAGAGCGTAGGAGCGAAAACCCACTGACGCAGCGCTTCGACACACCAATTAAGGTCAGTGCAGACAGAACGAAAAATCCTCGTGCAGGCTCTGGCCGCAATTCACACTGAGAGCGACCGAGTCGCGAGCATGCGCGAGCCAACTGTGTCGATATTCTTACAATTTTATACTTTATGCTATGGTAATACGGTCCTATTTTCAATGGAGCCAGTAAATTGCTCGGGGACTTTTCCGTTATGTCTAAACTGACCCTAACGCGCTCTAAGGCATTGTTGCGTCATAGACTCATAGAGTTGCGCAACGCATTGCTTTCTACTGCAATTGCGTTGTCAACGTTTGTGACGAAACGCTTTCACCATAAGATAAAAGGAATTATGTAAGAAATTTTGGCACTACCTATTCAAAAGTAATTATTGCACAAAATTGTTGTAAAATGGAATGTTACCCAGAAGATTATGGATTACCTTCCAGAAGACTAACTTCTTAATTTTATAGTTTGGAATATTAGTAGCAAGAAAGGGATTATCAAAATATTTCTTTCTTCCTCAAAATAGTTTGTATCACCTCTCTTGCCGAATATGAAATATTAAAGATTATTATGGATTACAAATTGTGACACTTTAAATTATCTTTTTTTTTTTACATTATTATATAAGTATTTCAACCCTAGTGCCGAAATGGTAACCAAGAAAATAAATTAAGTAACTATTTGAAAATACTTTCATAAAATAATAACAATAAAATCAGTAAAGAACCATAGAAATGAGATAAGATTTATTTATTTAGAAACGAAGCAAATCAAAAAAGATAAAAACAATATTTTTGTCAGTCCACCATTTCGACACTACTGAAAATTGAAATGACAACAAAATATCAAAGAATAGAATTAATCAATAATTAACATAATCGAGAACAATGTAGACATTAAAAATTAACAATACTGACACAAACAAACCAACACTACCACGGTAATAACGGGTACAAACATAATTAATTAATTAATTACTTATTATTAATTATTTCGACTAAATGTGCACTACTGCGAATATGTATGCGAAAGCCATGATAACAGATGGCTTTTGGCATGGTTTTCGTTATCGATAACAGTAACATCACTATCATTTATCGATAAGATGGTGCACTGCACACGAGTAAACATCGTTATACTGATAGTTGCTTAGGTCCAAGTGCTTAGAGATAGTGAGTGACAGATTCTTGGATTTTAGGAGACGTTCGTAGATTCGAATCGAACACATACAGGCACTTTACTTTGTGTAAATTATTTCTTCACCACTGCTCTCAAAACGGCGAAGGAAAACATCGTGAGGAAACCGGCATGTCCTAGAACCAAAAATTCGAAGACATTGTGACATCTACCAATGCGCACCGGGCTCATGTGGTGGATTACGGCCTACTACCTACCTCTCAAAGAGAGGAGGCCTGTGTCCCAGCAGTGGGAACATTATAGGCTGATTATAGTTCGTAGTGCATTTATAATAAAACGAAAAGGGAATTACCTACATAGACAAAGAAATATTACACAAACACTTAGAACGACGCACATAGAAGAGAAATTGAAATATCCACATAGCGCTTCAGGTAAATTGGCACAGGAAAAGTAACATTCTCAAATCGCAGTAGTGTACATTTCGCCTAACTACTGAAGATGACTAACTTTTCACCAGATCGATGCAACATTTGTGCATTACACATCAGTAAAACATACTAGGATACAAAGATTTGTTCATACATTTTCACTATCAATCTATCTAAATGGAATACCTACAGAAGGGTATGTTTATCTAAAACCTAGGCCTGATTAATTGCAAGGTTTTTTTTTAATATAGGGACAATAATTAGAGCCATACATTGTCTCGTTGCGAAAAGGATGCAGTTGAATACCAGTGTTTTACATGGAGCGACTGCCTGTCTGACTTCCACAACCCAGTTACCAGTTAACACGATACCCCTTGGTAAGACTGGTTGTCAGACTTTTCGGCAACTGACTATCATAAGACAGCCGGGACCAACGGCTTAACGTGCTTTCCGAGGCACGGAGGGGTCTCGATATGTAATTGATGGTCACCCATCCACGAATCGACCCGTAAGGCTGTTATTACTTGGCCACGAGCCCCACCTCTCACGCAATGGAACAATAAAGGCTTTAACATTTCACTATATTGTCTCAGACCAGACCTTTTAAGTTTTTACTTGTGAATGGTCTACGAACACATTCTACAGGGTGTCAGGGACAGCCCTCCGCAGACTGATGGGGTGAATTCAGTATATCATACTAAGATGACCGGTATGTACATGAAATTATTTCAGGAATAATTTTTCTTAAAAACCTGATTTGTCTTATTACCAAACGCAACGTAAAATCAATTAACCGCAATGTATCGTTACCGTGGCATACCCCACGTAGCGAACTGCAGCGCAGCGAGGCTTCCCCGCCATTTCACGCGTCGTTCTTTAGTATTTTCAACATCCATTGCTGATTTTTGTATTTTATTTTAACTGTTTTATTTACGAGAATGTAAGTTTATACTGAAATAAAGGAATAGTAACTGCTTTTTTTTGTCTTGTTTTTTATTACTTCCTTGTATGTATACTACTGCTGTTGGTATAACCAAATAAAAACGATTAAAAGAAAAAAAATCCTGATTTTTTTCCCAGTGGAATATGATTCAAAATAAGGAGCTGAATGCTCCCTGTTAGTTTGCGGAGGGCTGTCCCTTACACCCTGTACCTATAGTTTGCAGAACTGTGATTAATGTAATACGTAATATTGGTAATAGTTTCCACCTACTTGATAGGATATACTTGTAGAGATCAACTTATTGCATTTGAAACAAAACTTGGAAGGATTATTTAGTGTTAAGCTTATGATGTACTTTTTGGAGTAGCTTTTTGTAGTAGTAGGGTACCTGCTTGACTGAGATCTCTAGTCATCTCTCATTTGTACAATTTTTATCCTCTATGGAGAATATTTTCATATCCTGAATATATTTGAAGAATAGTAGCAAAAAGAAATAACCAAACAGGGTTTAGAACAGAACAGTGTTGTCATGGTTTCAATAGCCAATAGATATTCTTTGCATTAGTGACGAAGGCCGAGTCAAATGGGGTTATTTCACTGCGAGACAGCGCTGCGTGTTATTCACTTGTCAAACTCATCTTCAAGACAAAGCGACCAATCGGCGCCATCTCGCGGCAAAGTTTTCAGCAAGGACCTAGATACTTTGACTGCTGAATGAAAGTAACAAACACTTAGCGCCATCTACGCGGAACTAATTTGACAGCTGTCTTTCCCATTGCCCTCTAAAAAGTGGAATTTCAAAATGTCTGCTACCTTTTTGGCAAAAATCAGCTTAGTTGTTGAACATCACCATCATCATCATCATAAGTACTACATTGATTTGACAAATCCAGGCTGCTACTTAGACAGCCCTAACACCAATAACACTAACACACCAATAACACTTCGCCCGACCTAGCGGTCGTACCTAGATCCCCACTCATCCTCATCAACCAAGCCTTTTCGCAACTATGTTGGTGTCGGCTTCCAGTCTAACCGGATGCAGCTCAATACTAGTATTTTACATGGAGCAACTGCCTATCTGACCTCCGTAACCCAGTTACTGGCAAGCGTAATTAGTAGCTTTGAGGAACAGGGTGTAAAGTTCACTCATCCTCCATAGAAAAGGGAGGATCCTCCGACCAGACGGGTGTTGTGTCTGGTGGGCTATTGCGACGATTGATGTCGGGACGTTAGGGTGAAATTGAATTCATATGCATGCGGTCATTGTACTCATCATTATGAACAACTTTTACTACAGTAATCGCGAAAAAAATCAGCTGTTCCCTAACTCGAAAAGCATAACTCGTCAAAATGTAGGGAACATCAGTTTTTTTTCGCGATTTCAGGTTTAGTCTCGTATTAAAAGTTATTCATAATGATGAGTACAATGACTCCTTACATAAATTCAACTAAAGCCTGTATATGCAAATCACGCGGTAAACTCTGCTTGCGCGATGCAGGATTTGTGTGTCAGGTTTTTGATGCGCATGTGGCGATGTAGATGCCGCCACAGCTCAAAACCCTCAGTCAAGCAGGTACGCTATGCAATACAAAATTCATTCATCATCTTTAGTGTTCATTTGATCAAGTTTCAACTGTTCTAGCTGTAGTTGCCGTCTTATCGAACCTAACTGCGTCAAAATATTGACATTTTTCCCTTCCTCATTTGGCAACGCCTTCAAAATATTCTTCTGTACGGCCGGCACTTTATACTTATCATCTACCTTCTTCATAGCTTCACTCATTGTATTATCACCTCCGCCATCATGGAGCCTTCTAGGCGAGTGACGTAGCACCGGTATCGGTAAAGTATCAACTTCTACGTTTTTCTTATAGGACGGTTTTTCCGGACGGTCTGTTAATCTCTCTTCGTGCGCATGTACTAAAACCTTTTCTACTTTACTTTTTTGTTCTGGCAACTCTGAAATGATGCTGTCATCGTCTTTTTCGTATTTTGTTGATTTTTCTTTGTTGAAATTCAAGTTCTTTCTTAGGTAGCTGTCTACATCATAGTTTGAAGAGAATATCGAGTTATCTGGTATGTTGATTGAATAAGGTTTCCTGTTGTCACATATTTCGTTGGTACGTTCTGTGACTCTGGGGTAGTAGAATGGTAGTTTAGACTGTGTATCACTTCGGGAGGTGTTCGTGTTGCGTTTGACTTGGCTGTGGTATGCATTGTGTGGTTGTGACGCAGCTCGGAGGTTTCGTTGTTCGGCGTCGATGTCTCTTTGTATCTCTGTGCGCTTATTGTGATAGTCTGCTGTGCTTTCTTTCATCTGAAATTGAGAATTAAGTGAAATGGAGGCAAGGCAAAAGAGAGACTTATAGACTAAATGAACCGATGTAAATGAAATAATACCATTATATCAATTATATTATTATTATTATTATTTATTATTATTATTAATCAGAGCAATTTTAAGTTAATTTTCGTGGCTTGGGGCAGCAAGGATGGAGAAGCATATTCTTGTAAAGATTTACTTAAAATTGCGGCACGTACAGTTTACACCAAAGCGTACAGCAAGACAACAACTTAACATTTACTAAAAAACTTCATGCAAACATTAAGCTTAGATTTACCCAGAACACCCTGTAAATATCGACTAGCGTTATTACAATATACAGAAGGAACCAGTGCCTCACTTGCTCATTATGTGTGTGCATTTTCAGATAAATAAGTACAGACTTTAACACAAAGCATTCTGCTTTCTATTACATATATTCAGGCCACGCTAAGTCTGCCATGGAATAAATGGGTAACCCCAAAAAGTATTACTTATTATGGCATACTAAAAGTTGACGCGTAAGTAGATCTAGTGATTATGATATTGTGCCTTTTGATTTTTGCATATTAGATTATTTATTTAAGAACATTTTTTCGAATACTCTTACGCTTGTTCATGTTGTTTATAAGAAGATCGTGTCAAATTGCAACAAAATGGAGCAAAACAACAAAATTTGTGGTTATGCGGTAATCACTCACTGTGAATCTTCTATAGACAGTAAATTTCTAATAACTACATACTGTAAGGAAGTTATTCTCAGGGTGTGTATGTTGAGTCTATAAAATGAGTTCGAACGCACGCTAACAGTAAAAGGAAAGGTATATAATGAATGTAAAACACAGTAAATGGGCACAAACAGGTAAAAAGGGAAAAAAACAAAAAACTTAAAACTTTAACGAGTGTGACGTACGCTGCCGCGTTAGTTCGTCCACTGGCGGGCTAGTGCGGGGGCGCAAGCGGGGGTGTGTATACTCCCCGCGCTTATAGGCACGTTCTCACACATTCTATTAAGGCCGCGTTACAATACTTATTATTTGTAAATTCCAAGTGGAATAAGTGAAGAATTAAAACCTAATCAAGCTGAATATAAACAAAATAACTTATTAAAGACAGAAAAAAACCAACTCGTATCAAGTTCTTTTTTCCGTAGTACAGATGGTGTTGCCGTCTATAGATTATCAAATTCCACCATTTTTTTACTTCTGCAGAGTTAACGTGACCAGACTACACAAAAAAGGCTTCATTGAAAAAGATACAATAAAATGATGTATAATGTTTCGATTCAGGTTCATATATATCCCACACTGTAATAACTTAGTAATAAAGTTGATAACTCACTGCGGCAGTAATATCATGTTGTTTCCCGACCTCCCGCTCCTGTGCGACTCGAAGCATGCGGAGTTGCTCCTCTAAGCGACGCATCTCAGCTTGCTCTAACATTCTGAAAACAATCCGATCAAAATGTTATTTTAGACGAAAGGAAAACAAGGAATGTTGCTAGCAACAATGGCACTTTCATGTTTCTTTTTAGAACGAAGTTCTTTAACGCGGATTGCGGTAGAAATCGCCACTAACGAAAAAGCGCATTCATACTTATTCAAGTTCTTCTTTCGATTTCGAGAGAGAAAGTGTGAATTTGGTCAAAATGAAAATCCAAGATAGCAGCTGCGAAACTTTTCAAATTTTTCATCATGGTATCGTTTTCATGGTTTTCGAGGGTGCTAAAGCCGATAGTGAAGTCAAAATTAAAATCCAAGATGGCGGCTGCGATAATTTTGATTATGGTTTAAATCATACTTGAGAAGGATTCGTTCCTGACGGGGATCCGCCAACCGCACACTTTTTTTTTTTAAATACAATCATGCTAGGCAGAGGAGCTCGTGTGCTCGTGACTGTATGTATGTTCTCTTATAGTGTACAACGTAGTAAGTACGCTCCTTTAGAACATAAGTATAATTTTAAGCTAAGTAAGAACTTTACTTGAAAGCGTATTATAAAATATATTCCTTTATGCATTGATTAAAGTACATTCAATCAAGTTGGTCGTCTAATTTAAAAGACCATAGGACCCCCAACATTTCACTAAGTAATATCAGCCGCACGGGTCGATTTATCAGGTTAAGCTACCCTTGCCGGGGTCGGTCAGTGGATGGGTGACCATCTTTACATACCGAGACTCCTCCGTGCCTCGGAAAGCACGTTAAGCCGTTGGTCCCGACTGTCATTCGTGGATCTTTGACAGTCGTTACGGGTCGTCAGAAGCCCGAAAGTCTGACAACCAGTCTTACCAAGGGTTATCGTATTACCTAGTTAATGGGTTGTGGAGGTCAGATAGGCAGTCGCTCCATGTAAAATACTGGTATTCAGCTGCATCCGGTTAGACTGGAATCCAACCCCAACATAGTTGGGAAAAGGCTAGGCAGATTGGTTGGTGATAGTCGTTGCCATAAATTAAATCAAATAAAATGACAGCTACTCTAATTTTTACTAACAGTGAATTTTTTTTTTGTCGCTTTTCAGTGTAATGCACTAGCGCCGAATGTTCATATTAACAACCACTTACGACTGTGTTGACGTATTTATTTCGAGCCGAATGGAACTTTTAAATTCGCAACATGACCGCTTGATGGATTCATGCGTTTGGTTGCGGTTGAAGTTGAAACTAGTTGGGCAATACCGAAACAAGCAACGAGAAAGTAAAAAAAAGACTAGCTTGTAGGAAAGTGATTATACTTACTTACCGTTAGAGCGTTAGTCCACCGCCACCACCGTCAACGGGACGTCAACAAGAAACGAGATTATTCTAATCGAATGTGACGTCCCGGTGACGGCGATGGCTTGTCCACCGCGACCTAACTCGGCGGTTCAGTATCTTATGATGATAGATTTTTTTTTTTTTTTTTAAATAAATAAATCTTTATTTTATTTCTCTCATCACAAAGGTACACTTAGTTTTATTTTATAAATAGAGACAAGAATAATAAGTTTGTTACAAAACCTAAAATATGATCCTTTGTGAGAGACTGGCGTCCATACTAGGATACCCTGTGTGACAGATCACCAGAATATTAATAATATTGGGATGCATATTTACCTAAATTTGAGGTGTTGGCTATTATGGAATCCACTTTTGTATCGATCGTATAAATCTCGTGATTCCGGTGTAGATAAATTTTGTTACTTTTTGACTATAGAATCGAATGCTAACTAATGTTGTAAAGTACCAAACTGCCAAGTGCCAAACTGGGATAGAAAACGTCAGGATAAGTAATGTTAAAAATTAATTTCAAGAAAACAAGCATACAAATACACACATCAAAAGTGTCTAGGGATCAAGCATTTTTATGCGGATTTCTTGAGATTGAGATGTGGCTTTGTAATAAATTTATGATTTTATAAATTTATATGGATCCTTTTTGGTGCATTTCATAATTTGAATCAGGAACTGTGAATCAAATTCGAGTAAAAGATGAAAATCAGCTGTCAATATTTTCCCTATAAAAACATACAACGCATTGAAGACATTATTAGTGCTACTGTTTCCCTACTACTGATTAAAACCAACGTTATTATGGAGCGGCGACGTCATTTAAGCAGGGAAGAAATGCTCAGAGCCGTGGGAATGATAGAAGCTGGTTCCCGGCAACGTACTGTGGCTTTAGCTCTGAATACAAGTCAGAGTGTTATCAGTCGACTTTGGACACGTTACCGAAGCACTGGTACCGTGGCTGAGCGCCATGGAGGACGGTATCGCTGCACCACACGGAGACAAGACCGATACATTCAAATCTTAACTCGAAGAGCTCCAACTATAACCGCCATGATGTTAGCCGTGAGGCTTCATCACTCTTCAGGGAACTTAATTAGCGACCAAACAGTCAGAAACCGCTTGCATGAAGTGAACCTTCATTCCCGAAGACCGCTACGGGTACCACCTATAGCAATGCACAATCGTAGGATTCGATATCAATGGGCTCTTGAACACAGAAATTGGGCAGAAGAACAATGGCGTTTCGTGTGCTTTTCTGATGAGTCTCGTTTTGGTATGAGACCGGATACAAGACGTATACGACACTGGAGAACCCCTGGACGCCAACAGCGATTAAAATCCTGCCAGGAAGTCCATCCTTATAGTGGTGGAACCATCATGGTATGGGCGGGTATTTGGATCGGCGGAAGAACTGAGTTGATTTGGATCAGAGGCAACCTCAACGCTCAAATTTATGCTGAGACGATTGTATCAGACGTCATCGTTCCTCTACAAGTGCAAATCGGTCCCTTATTTCAGTTAATGCATGATAATGCACGACCGCACACCGCAAGAGTTGTAAGACAGACTCTCGCCGCAGCTAACATCAATGTCCTGCCCTGGCCTGCTCAGTCGCCAGACTTGAACCCGATTGAGCATGCATGGGATATGCTACAGAGAAGAGCTCTGCCGAATATGGAGGGTATCCAGTCGCAAGAAGACCTTTTTTTGTTGTTGCAACGAACATGGGCGGCCATTCCACAGCGTGATTTGGATGAACTCATTTTGAGTATGCCAAACCGATGTTCTTGTGTTGTTAGTGTTCGCGGTAGAAACACGGATTATTAATTGTTTAAGTTACCCAATAAAATTTTAAAGAAAACTGTTATTTCAGTCTTTTTTTCGAACTTTAATGTTAGTGGTTCAAATGTCAAAAATCCCTTTATTAGGAAAATGGCAAATTTCTTTATTAATGCAAAGGTGACTTGGTTTATCGTTACTGTGACAAACGAAAACACTTTATTTGATGAATCCTTAAAGAAAATTTTAATTAATATCAATCAGGAGAAAAGTTATTGCAAAAATATATGTTGATCCCTAGACACTTTTGATGTGTGTAGTTATGAGATCCCGGTGTCCCAGTATTTTTTATTTAAATAAATAATTAGTGGTTTCTTTCTATACCATGTATCCGATTAGTTGCGAAAAAAAAAATAAGAAGCCGCGTCCATAGTTTCTTAGCAAAAATTATCTTTAGGTAAATATGCATCCGATTAACCGATCTCTGGTTATGACAGAAAAAACGGCGTGCGACGGCAGTGTGCAGACAAGATCAAACGTGTTTTATATTGCCGGTACATCGGCCCGTCACAATCTCGGGCCGAGTTCTAGCGGTCGCGCCGAACTACTCGAAACTTCGGTGGCCGGGATCTCGGCGCTCGGGTGACGGGTGTGCGGTGGACACGCAGCCATAGTCAATGTATGTATCGCTACTTTGGCACCGTCTCCTTGACGTCTCGTTCTCCTTGACGTCCCGTTGACGGTGCCGGTGGACAAAAGCCTTTAGTCAAACACAATCGCATAGGATAATTGACTTACTTCTCTCTAGTTTTCCTTTCTTCTCTTATCCTCTGCTGTTCTAGTATTTGGCTTTTAAGCTCTTGTTGGTAGAACTGACGACGTTCTGCTGCCTCCTGAAAAATGGAAATTGTGTGTGACTTTAAAAACCATAACATAAAAACCATACCGTACCACATGCGACGAGGCGCGCGGCACACCACTACGACGTCGAGGAGGTGGTGTGCGGAGCGACATCGGCGCCCGCGACGGAGCATCGCGCCGCCACTACTACTACGCACCGCTGCACAGTGTCCCGCAGGCGACCACATAATACAACAGCCACCATATATGTACGATGTACGCATCCCACTATTAATCGTATTGTAATAAGTTTAATAAAAAAAAAACATTACTTTGCTTCATATTTCTGACTTCATATTTCACATCCCCTTCAGTAATATAACATAAAACGAGGCAAAAGGAGTATGTAAGGATCGAAGCAGGTGGCGTTCTGTAGTTTCTACCTACGCACATGGGAAGAAGGCGATCTTGATAACATTTAAAATGTTACCAAGATATTCGTCTAATGAAAGTTCAAGTGCATCAGACAATCAACTCATTGTAAGTTACTAAAATAAACAAAACCAACAATATGTTAATTAAAGAATAACGTCTGCATAGTTCACATACATTTACTGTCATCTATTTGGCTACCAACTATTATAAAAGTTTAACAACCAGTCTTACCAAGCAGTGTCGTGTTACCCAGTAACTGGGCTGTGGAAGTCAGATAGGCAATCGCTCCATGTAAAGTACTGGTATTCAGCTGCATCCGATTTGACTGGAAGCCGATCTCAACATAATTGAGAAAAGGCTAGGCAGATTGATTGACATACCTTCTCAGCCTGCAAGTTCCTCAGTTGTATAGCGTCTGCATCGAATATGGAAGGCATGTACTGATGACGTAGGTCGGCCGTCAATTTGTCGCGGTTCGACTTCTTCACCAGAGTTGATGTGCGTTCTGAAATTAAGACAACGCCGTGTGTGAAAGATAGCAAGTAAATGATACCGCTAAGTTAGTTTGATGACTACTGACATGACAACTGGTAGGAAGAAATCGACGTACTGCACCAATCTTCCACACAATAAAAATTTTAAAGAGGGTGCCGAGCGCGCAGTGGCGCCCTCATCGTTTGTTTGGTTATTTCTTTTATTTTAGAATGAAAATGCAGAAAATAAGCCGGAATAATTGTGCTCCACAAGACTATACGTTATTATTATTACAAATATATTGTTTAGTTTTATTGTAATCGTTAATACGGAAAATGGTGGCCGCTTTTTTCCGTTTTAACGATTATAATAAAACTTGTAATAATAATAACGTATAGTCTTGTGGAGCACAATTATTTCGGCTTATTTTCTGCATTTTCATTCTTAAATTAAAGAAATAGTAGTAGTAGTAGTTATATATATATATAATTTTTAATATAAAACTTGGTCGCTAATTGATTACATTTTTCAAAAACGCATATTTTCAATCTTAAAAATTTGGTCCCGTGTGAGCAAGAGAGGTAATAGAATGCAATAGCCTGCGCCCACAGGCGACACTGCACGGCAAGGGATTTTTAAACACAGGTGTGCAACTGAAATGGCGTTATGGCTGTCTAGTTAGACGCGCGAGATACTAAAAGATTCACGCGCACCGGAACTAAACGCGCTTCGTTTAAATGTAGTTTTATGACAAAATGCTATACTTAAATCAACTTTTAGCTTAGTAAGTTCATAACATATTTAAATACCTTCGATTTAAAGCAAATTTTACTGCACAATAAGGAACTGTTTACGTATAATCGTATAAAACAGACAATAGACTACTTTGGAATTTTTTTCTAACGAAAAAATTTCAAGTAATCATGTTAGTACAGCAGTAGACAATATAGTCAAATAACACATATGGAAAATCCAAAAGATTTAACCATATACATTTGGTTTTATAAGAATTTTAAGAACACAAAATTTATCGATGCCCTTCAAGGATTGGCCCGCAATTACAGTTCTCAGCAGACCGGGAAAAGTGGGAAGAGGGAAGGGAGGCCTTTGCCCTGCAGTGGGATAACATAGGCATATGATAAATAATAATAAAATAATTACCGTCAAAGTCGCCATAACTCCGTCTTCTCTCGCAGTGGCTGTTACTGGTCCAGTGTGTGTGCGGTGACGGCCATGCTCTCGCCGCGTCGTGCACACTGCGCGGAGATAACTCACGTTCTGCTTGAGTTAGCATTAGCTGACTCTTTGTAGGGGATGGTGACAGCTAGAATAAGATATTTAAAATGGCTCTAATTATCATATCATACCGAGACTCCTCTGAGCTTCGGAAAGCACGTTCAGCCGTTGGTCCCGGCTGTCATTCATGGATCTTTGTCAGTTTGACAGTCGTTACGGATAGTTAGTGTGGAAATCGTGGACTGTATTTTTTCTTCGTTGCTGGAGATAGTGGAACGGAGGCTCGGTGGCAGAATTTAAACTAGTTTTCTCACTTTCAGACGTTTATTGTTGACAATAAAAGCAAACACGTTTGTATCACAGACGTTCCATTTCGACAGAGATTCGGTACATGCAGTGAACCAAACGAATGAATTAATTCTAATGTTACCAAACTTAAAAATTAAATATCTACAGATATAATTGCATGTTATGCTTTGTTGGTGGTGCCAACAGGCATAAGCCCCAAAGACGAGCCGAGGTCGAATCGAGTCGAAGTCGAGTCGGGGTCGAGTCAAATTCTCGACTATTCTCGACGAGGGGCGAGAGGTAAGTGCTCTTTCTCCGCCCACGCTCCTCAAAGTTAATAATGTATGAGTATATATTTTAATTTTATTTTAACATAAATTTTAGAAATTCCGGACGGCTTAGAATTCTCCCCGCATCATAACATAGACTAACAATACTACCATAGACTTAACAATAACAACGCAGACTTATATTACCAGACACGGCCGGAATATGAGAGGGCGACGCTGTTACAGGAATATAGTTTTGTTGAATAGCGAAATATTTGTTCATTGAAACAAAACCCATGTTCCATTTTCATCAGACCATCAATGTCCATTGTTGAAGGCATCCAAACAACAATAGGTAAGATACAAACTAGTGGACTTACCCGGTACATCTCATTGTCATCAGTCTGCACGGCTACTGACAGCGGGCACGTGAAGCCGTCCACTTGCACACCCGTGTCCACTTTACTGAAATATTCAACGTTTATTTTTTAACCGACTTCAAAAAGGAGGAGGTTCTCAATTCGTCGGAACCATTTTTTTTATTTTTTTTTTTTATGTTCCCCGATTACTCGAAGATGGCTGGACCGATTTGGATTTTTTTTGTTTTATTCGAAAGGGTATACATCACAGTTGGTCCCATATAAAATTGATTAACTTTGCTTGGCTTTTTTCCCTGTGGGTAGCTGTAACGAAAGGTGAAAATTTTGTTGCTCTCATTTAAATATTAATTATAATATTATTAATACCATTAATCCGACTATTTAATGTATGCATACACATGCTAACATAGAGCACCCACCAGTATAGTGTTATCAACTCCAAAACTTATTTCACTACAATCAAAACAACACTATTTAAAATCATGGAAGCACTGAAGGTCTCATTGTCAGAAATGATGGCACTGTTCCAAAACAGGATGTCAAACTTTGAGGCGGAACTGCAGAAAAGTCCTTCAAGAACATCAAGCAGCATGACGGACACTTTGGTAGCAGACTTCACTTCATTCAAGAAGTTTATACTAGATGCGTTGGGCTGTATTCAGCAGCAGTTGGAGGCATTGGCGCAGGGGCTTGACAACCTGGAGATGCATGGGCGCCGGAAGATGGTGTTGTTGCATGGTGTCACCGAACAGGCCAAGGAAGATACAGCGCAGGTAGTGGCAGAGGTTGTGCAAGGTCATCTGAAGCTGACCGACTTCACAGTTGCGGATATCAGACGGTGCCACCGGATGGGCAGACAAACAGGTGCTAGCAAGCCCAGGCCCATTCTCTGCAAGCTGCGGGATGTTGGTGTCCGGGATAGTGTCTGGTTTGCCAAGACAAAGTTGAAGGGCACTGGTATTACGGTGTCCGAGTTCCTGACTAGATCGCGGCATCTGCTCTTCATGTCTGCGCGTGAGAAACTTGGCGAAACCAACTGCTGGACTAAGCAGGGCCTCATTTATGTTCTTCGTTCTGACGGATCCCGGCATCGAATTAATTCACTGGATGACCTCAGTAAGATCGAGCAGGTCAGTGAAAAGTCTACCATTGCGACAGCATTGTCATCGTCACCGACTACATCGCAAGCACCGAAGAAGGCTCGGCGTGCTGCCGCGAAGAAGAAGTGATTTCGCATACATTTTAGGTAGTATCATGTCACCGTCCGGGTAGCAGTTTGTTTAAAACTCGTACCCTCTTAATTCACTAATATTACTACAATTTCTCTACCCTTCATCTTTCCATATTAATAGTATACCGTCTATTTATTTTTCACAGTAAAGTTCACTATGTATTTTTATTATTTTCCTATTTTGCTGTCATCTGTCAACTCGGTAAGTCATTGTCATGTGTCATTGTATTATTTTAAAACTTTCGTTCAGGAACCGGTTGACAGTGCGCCCTGTATACAATATTTATGTTGCCTATGTTTTGGTATGGATAATTTGATTAACTTCGCTTGTTATGTTATTCTACGTCTTTTCTTGTTTATGTTTATATGGGAATAATTTGTAGCATCTTTCTTTACCCGGACGATGAAATTCTTTTGTCTAGGTATTGTTTTGTTTTGGCTTATATACATTGTTAACACTCAACTGGCGGGTGGATTTAATTAATCTGCTCTTTATATTTTTATATTTATATTGATATCAATTAGTTTATTTAGGTTTTATAACTATTATTATTTATTTATTTAATGTCGATGTCAGATAGCAATGACGACAGCGACACTGAAAGCTTTTTGTCAGCTTGTAGTAATGACAGCTTTGTTAGTTTTCCTTCCCTTACTGATACGCTTGAATCTCAGTTTTCTGATGTACCTAAGAATTTTAATGTAGTCCATATAAATGCCCAAAGTATTCCGGCACATTACTCTGACATGCTAGCTAACCTAGACTGTAAGAACATCCATGCAATCCTTGTCTCAGAGTCTTGGCTAAAGCCATGTCTCCCTTCAACTTCCTATTCCTTGCCAGGTTTTCAACTGGTAAGAAATGACCGCGCGCGTGGTGGCGGCGGCGGTGTTGCCATATACCTTCGTCCACATATTCCTTTCTCAATTGTCGATATGTCAGCACAACCTCCGCCGCAGGACGCGGGCGAGCACCTCTTTTTGGAAGTAAACCTGAACCATGTGAAAGTCCTTCTAGGTGTTTATTATAGCCCTTCATCACGTATAAATTTCTTTTCCTCTTTTGAAAAGATCCTCGAAAACCTAACACCCTCTTACAGTCACACGATCATTATGGGGGATTTCAATACTTGTTTATTGAAACTCGATTCCCGCTCTTCTTCTCTTCGATCAATAGCGCAGTCTTCCAATTTGTCAATTCTCCCTTTGAGTGCCACACACCATTTTCCAAATTGTAATCCGTCACTTTTGGACCTTCTCATTGTTTCCTCTCCTCAACATGTCAGCAAGCATGGTCAATGCCCAGCTGACATGTTTTCTTACCATGATCTTTTATTCCTCTCCTACAAAATTCGCCCACCTAAGGCAAAACCTAAAATTCTCCTGCAGCGCAACTTTAGTGGCATGAATACAGATGATCTCCGAAGAGATGCCAACAACATTGACTGGGCTTCTTTAGTCAGTGTTGAGTCAATTGACGATAAAGTCAACCTGCTGACAGACAACCTTGTACAGCTGTACGATGTCCACGCTCCTATTCATGCTGTAAAAATAAAACATCTTCCGGCACCGTGGCTTACAGATGATATTAGAACGATCATGCACAGGAAGGCTGTAACCAAAACTAAGTTTAAGTGTCGGCCCTCGCCGTCGAACCGGGAGATCCTTGTGGATGCTCGCAATCGCTGCAATAAGGTGTGTAGAGATGCCCAACGCCGCCATATCCACAGCTCAGTTGAAAACGGAGATCCAGCTAAAGTCTGGAAATTCCTTAAATCCTTGGGAGTTGGAAAATCGCGCCAAGAAACGATTCCTAAAAACTTAGATATTGATCTACTAAATCAACACTTCTCATCTTCGTCCCACTGTAATGGGACCATGAAGGCATCTACAATAAACTGTCTTTCGAACCTTCCAACTCCGGACCATCCCCCATTTATTTTTAGTCAATTCTCTGATTGTGATGTTAAGAAGAGCGTAGTTTCAATCACATCTAATGCAGTTGGTAGTGACTGTGTAAGTCGGAAAATGATACTCCCTGTCCTCGACGAAATCCTTCCTATCCTATGCTATATCCTAAACTACTCTATATCCTATGGTGTTTTTCCATCGTTGTGGAAAGAGGCAAAAATCACTCCTTTACCCAAAAAATCTAATCCTACTTCCTTTTCCGAATACCGTCCTATCTCCATCTTGCCTTTCCTCTCCAAAGTCCTAGAACGCCTTGTCCACAATCAGCTTAGTGCTTTTCTTTGTAAGAATAGTCTGCTGAATCCTTTCCAATCCGGTTTTCGTCCTGGTCACAGCACCGCTACAGCCTTAGTTAACGTCACTGATGACATACGGTTAGGCATGGAAGGAGGAAATCTGACGGTTCTTGGATTACTGGATTTTAGTAACGCATTTAATACTGTCGATTTCGATATCCTGATTGCCATGCTTCGCTCGCTTAACATATCTCCAACGGCGATTGACTGGTTTCGTAGTTACCTGTATGGCCGTCGGCAACGTATATGCATAGAAGAGTTTTGCTCTTCCTGGTGTTACACTTCTGCCGGTGTACCTCAGGGTGGCGTTTTATCTCCTTTACTCTTCGCAATATTTATAAACTCTATTTCCAAAAAACTTCTTTCTTCCTACCACCTTTATGCAGATGATTTACAAATATATAGACAAGCTGCCCTTTCGGATTTGGCTGATGCAATTAATATCATAAACAAGGATTTGGGTTCGATTTGTGAGTGGAGTGAGGCACATGGGTTGCAAGTTAATCCATCGAAGACTCAGGTCATTGTTGTTGGCAGCTCAAGGATGACCCCCAAAATAGACTGGGCGCAGCTTCCCCAAGTTCAATTTAATGGAACTGTTATCCCAGTAAGCGAAAAGGTTAAGAACCTTGGAGTTTGGATCGACAAACATCTTTCTTGGGGTCCCCAGCTACAGGACGTAAGTCGCAAGATTTTTGCATCTGGTAAGTCCCTGAGACGATTGCGGAACTTTCTTCCAACTGCCACTAAAACTGCGCTTGCGCAATCCCTTTTACTTCCCATCCTTGACTACGCTGATGTCAGTTATCTCGATCTCACTGAGGCACAACTCGATAAACTTGAGCGACTTCAAAATTTTTGCATAAGATTTATATTTGGCCTGCGAAAATATGATCACATTTCTGAATTTCGTATAAAGCTCAAGTGGCTTCCTATACGTCTTCGCCGGAATTCACATATCTTGTTTCAGCTCTACAGTATTCTGTTCAATCCTACAACCCCATCTTATCTTAAAGAGCGTTTCAAGTTCCTTCATGACACACATAATAGATATCTGAGGTCATCGGAAAACTTGAGACTTGAGATGCCGATGCATTCCACCAGCTTTTATGACAAGTCTTTTACAGTTCAAGCAGTACGTTTATGGAATGCCTTGCCAGTGTTGATAAGGCGAGCTCAAACTTTGGCCACTTTTAAAATTCTGGTAAAAAAACACTTCCTCTCTCTTTAAACGTCATTATTACATATATAGTTCCTTGCTCTTGTTTCATGTTTATTATTGTATAAGTATATATATATATATAAATTTATTAATGTATGTATATGTTGTATATGTATATGGTACACCACGGACTACCTACAGAATTGTCTCTCCTTGTTCCCATACTCCATCCAAAGGTTGTCTGTAAAAGATCGCTTTTAGCGATAAGACCGCCCATTGTGTCACTCGTATGTAAAATTTCAACATTGTAAAATTGTAACCAGTAATTTAAATGGTGTGCATAATAAAGAGTATTCTATTCTATTCTATTCTATTCTTGGGTAGTTTTTGAGTTAGCTTCAATAATACGTATTTTTTCCCGACTTTTATATGGATGATGTTCTAGTTTCGTTTTGCAGATAGTGGTATTAGAATTTGTGTGGGGTAGGTACACAACTAAAAAGTGAAAAATAAAAACTTTTTTACAAAAAAAATACAATCGTCTTCCAAAAACAACACTACAAAGTGAAAAATAACTTTAATGTCGGAAGTCGGTGGCAAAAAACGAAAATACATTTAACTAGACACCGACTTCCGAAATTAAAGTTATTTTTTACTTTGTAGTGTTGTTTTTGGAAGTCGGTTGTATTTTTTTGTAAAAAAGTTTTTAGTAATTAAGAGGGCAGTCGCATTTTATCACACGGGACCAAATTTTTTAAGATTGTTAAATGAAAATATGCTGTTTTGAAAAATGTAATAATTAGTTACCTAGTAAATAGTATTAATTTAATATTATCTAATTATTAAAAATACATTTCTATTGTGTTATCATTTTATCAATAAAATCAGCTCAAAAAATATTATCTGTTTTTGAGATAAAATAAGATTTTTATTTTTTCATAGTTTAGATGGATAAATGCTACAATAAAAATGAGTTTTTAATAATTACCTATTAAATTAATATTATTTACTAGTCCGCAAATTGATTACATTTTTCAAAAATTTACTTTAAAAAAAGTAAAAACCGACTTCAAAACCAAAAACGAATAAAATAACTTTCATAAAAACACTTAACAGCTTCTGAAGTCGGTGTCAAACTAAAGTACATTGAAAAATTAAAGAGACCGACTTCAGAACCTGTTAAGTGTTTTTATGAAGTTATTTTATTCGTTTTTGGTTTTTTGAAGTCGGTTTTTACTTTTTTTAAAGTAAATTTATTTTTCCATTTTTAGTTGAATATACAATTACATAAGTAGGTAAGCCCAAGTCGAACGAAAAGAATCATCAAAATCCCTTAGAAATGCTGGAGATACAGTGTATTTATGCATATAACTTTGTACATAAGAACAATTAGATAATGTATTATATACTAAAACCTTCCTGAAAGTATTTAGATCACGTTAGTGAATCATGAAAATTGGTTCATTAGTTTTTGAGAAAATCGCGGAGAAACAAACATACATATATACACACATACATACGGGTCGAATACAGAACCTCCTTTTTTGAAGTCGGTTAAAAAAGCATCTTTTCATTTAACATTCTTAAAAATTTGGTCACGTGTGAGCGAGAGAGGTGACAAAACGTAACAGCCCTCTTAATTCGAGAATGTTTTTAAGGTTCCGTACGTCTGAATGAAAAAACCGTAATCCTTATAGGATCACTCTGACCCTCTGGACTCTGGGTCTGTCTGTCTGTCCGTTTGTCACAGACGATTTGCTCCGAATCAACTGGACTCATTACGTTGAAATTTAGTACACATATGAATTTCTGTGACCCAAACACGAACGTGTATAGTTAATTAATGAGTTTTGAATGATACAAACTACTTAAAAAAAAGTATGTTTACCTAGGACAAACGTCCAGTTAGGTAGGTCCAATTTCGAGAAAGAGTCAATACTCCGACTCGGCTGGACAGCGTTCGGGAAGCTTCGCAATATCTTTTCGTCTCACATACTGCAGTGTCTCAAGACGAAAGTCTTTGACCAGTGCGTGTTGCCAGTGATAACCTCCGTAGGTGATAACCTACGTTTCAGTGCCGTCACTGAAACGTGGTCGCTCACAATGGGCCTTATTAGAAGGCCAAAAGTCACCCAAAGGGCAATGTAGAGGGCTATGCTTGGAGTTTTCCTACGTGATCGAATCAGAAATGAAGAGATCCACAGGAGAACTAAGGTAACCGACATAGCCCGAAGAATTGCCAAAAAGTGGCAGTGGGCAGGGCACATTGCTCGCAGAACAGATGGCCGATGGGGCCGAAAGGTTCTGGAATGGCGACCGCGTACCGGAAGACGTAACGTTGGAAGGCCTCCCACAAAGTGGACCGATGACCTTGTAAAGGCCGCAGGAATCCGCTAAATGCGGGAAGCACAGCCACGTGGACGTCTTTCGGCTGTAATGATGATGAATCAATTTTCACGGAATTTCAAGAACGATAAGATAATTTACAATACGCCGTCGTTAATAATAATTTCAAGATCGAATTACAATTCGCGGCAGTTAATAAAGTACGTCGAGTTTCGGGAAAAGTTTGGCATTATAGAGCGCCGACTCTGTCACTCATAGGAATGATATGAAAGCGTAAGCGTCAAATGTGAACCTTATTCGTAGTGCATTAAACAGCCTAATCAAATCAAACGCTTGCTCACATTTGCTTATACGAATATGAACATTATGCACATAAGAATAAGGTACGTATTCGTATGGAACGTTTATAAAAATCATAGTGATCCGTGAATCTTGCCCTGAAATTCGATAATAAAGTTCGGCCACTTACTTGTTATTGTTGGAATAGCTAGTAGTCTCCGGTACATATTGCACGCTGCGGCGTCTCTCGGCGCTAAACCTGTCTCGCTCTATCAGTATCTCTCTCTCCCTCTCCTCTCGTTCTTTCTCTTTCTGCTCTCGCTCGCGACGTTCCCTTTCCGCTTCTTGTTTGGCTTCTTGCTTCTTTTTGGCTTGCTGAAAATCACCATAAGAAAATTTCAATAATTGTAAAATACAACTTACTCGGTGACGCGTTGCATGTAATCGCGATAGTCAACATCAACAGTGAGGAAACTATGAAGGATATTTTAACCGACGAAAAAAAAGGAGGAGGTTCTCAAGTGGACACGTAATTTTTTAATTTTTTTTTTACAGAGTTGTCCGATTTGAAAGATTCTTGTTTTATTTGGGAGGGTAAACCTCGATGTTGGTCCCATATAAAATGTATTAAATTTGCTTCGGCAGTTTTTGAGTTAGCTTCAATAATAGGTATTTTTTTCCCACTTTTTATGTGGATGTTCTGATTTCTTTTGCAGGTGGTGGTATTCGAATTTGAGTGGAGTAAACACAAACACACCACAACTAAAAAGTGAAAAAAAAAAAACGTTTTTTACAAAAATAACAACCGACTTCCAAAAAAACAGTACAAAGTGAAATATAAATTATTTAATTTCTTTAATTTCGGAAATCTGTGGCAAAAAACGAAATTACGAAACCAAAGACACCTACTTCCGAAATTAAAGTTATTTTTGTGTTGTAACACTTTCTTGTGTTTTTTTTTTTTGGAAGTCGGTTGTTATTTTTTGTAAAAAAGTTTTTATCTATATCATGGGTTGGCAAACAATTAAGTACGTAGGTAAGCTTATCTGTTGGAAAGTTGTGACCAACATCCAAGACTTATGTAGGATGGCGGCAGTAGGTATTTCCCTGCACGAAATAATCTTTGACTATTCTTCAAAGACTTTATTCATTGCCTAATAACAAACAACACGTTAAGGACGCTGTTACAAATGTGTAGTCAAATCATTACTTTTTTACACAAAAGTATGTTTATTAAATAAAATGCTTTTCATTCTTAAAATGTTTTTTGGCCGAATTGTTGATAGATGTGCATTTATTGAGAAACTGTACCTATCTGAAATTATATTTATAGTTCACAATCGTACCATACGATTGTGAACTATAAATATAATTTCAGATAGGTACAGTTTCTCAAAAAATGTATCAAAATGAATTTTTTACTTCGGTACGTTTATTGAGAAAATGTACTTATCTAAAATTAAATTCATAGTTCAGAATCGTACCATGCACATCTATCAACAATTGGGCCAAAAAAAAATTAAGAATGCAAAGCATTTTATTTAATAAACATACTTTTGTGTAAAAAAGTAATGATTTGACTACACATTTGTAACAGCGTGCTTAAGATGCTTGAGTAAGCTGCTGCCCAAGTCTGTGCAAATTTACTCCAGATTCCAACCATTCGTTGACTCGATCAGGGGTTGGGGATGTGCGGAAAATCGAAAAGTATTTTCAGTACTCGTCCAGAATATCCTCTAAGTAGGTACGGTCAGCAACAGAAGTCGGTTAACACTGCTACTTTTTGACATCATCTAAATGAACACAAAATGATTCGATAAACTGCTATTTATTCGTTTATCTGTTAATAGTTAATGTTCTTTAAATTTTAGATACTTCTGTTCCAATTTGAATTAAATATTTCGCTTAGTAATTAAGATTAACGAACTACAAGTGTTAATCGATTTTTGTTGCTGACTGTACGAACTTCTTCTTCCTTGAGGTTTTTTAGTGTATGTATGTCTGGAGTCAGAAAATCATTCTGTCAGTCACGGTAAGTATACTTTTACATGTAGAGAAATATTTACCTGATCTAAATATTCCCTGTACTGCTGCTGCCGTATCTTCCTTAGCGTGTTGCGCCTGCGCTCGTATTCTCCGAGGCCGAGGAACGCGTCGCCCCCCGCGCCCCGCTCACCCCGCACTAAAGGATTGTTGGGGGAGTACTCGCCCGCCTTCAACATTACGGGGAGGCCTATGTAGCGCTGCAATGGAAGAAATAGTTTGGGTGAGTGATGAGAAATACTTTGTCTTCCGAGTTGAAGGGCCTGGCGTAAGTCTATTTTTACTAGCAAGTATAATAATAGTCCTCCAGACCGAATTCCGGCTATGGCGACCAATCTCATCAGCGAAGACCAGCCTTCGGCGTGGGAGAAATTATAGTGCACAAGTATGTGCGCAGACACAGAAGCACTCTCTCTTCCCTCACTCTCATAGTCCAATGGGACGGCAATCCGACATGACTGGAACGAGATCAGGCGCAGGGCCAACGGCTTAACGTGCTTTCCAAGGCACGGGGTATCACACCGTTAACTTCCAAACTCCGGGCTGTTAGTAAAAAAATCCTAATGGAAAAACCCAATAACACTTTTGCCCGACCCGGGAATCGAACCCAGGACCTTAGCAGCCTCAGTAGCGATCACGAGGCCAACGGAGCAGTCCCCGCGTATACCTACTATCAAGTACCCGCAGTATTCGCACTTTCAAAATCTCGTTGAAAAGATTTGTAAAGGCAACTTGGATGTGTGCAGAAGACCTCAGTCGTATCAACTCTTAAATATCATGTTGAACATGAACATTAACACAAATGGCAAAAACATAGACGAAAAATCCGGAAACTGTTAACACAGTTTTAGTGTCTGCACCATCATCTGCCTAGCATTTCCCAACTATGAGGGGTCGGCTTCCAGTCTAACTGGATGCAGCTGAATACCAGTATTTTACATGGAGCTGCTGCCTATCTGACCTCCCCAACCCAGTTACTGGGTAATACGATACCCCTTGGTAAAACTGGTTATCAGACTTTCGGGCTTCTGACGAGACGCGTAACGACTGTCAAAGATCCACGAATGACAGCCGGGACCAACAGCTTAACGTGCTTTCCCAGGCACGGAGATGACATGGTATGTAAATATGGTCACCAATCCACAGACCAACGGCGGGAATCGTAGCTTAACCAGATCGATCAACCCGTGCGGCTGTTGTAACTTATTAGCCATTAGACTGCATATAAACTGAAATATTTCTTCCATAATAATCTCAAAGTTCGGAATTCCATGTTGCCTTTGAACTTGAAGTAAGCAAGGGTACTAGACATACTGTCTACATATGCGGACGTTTAAGTCAAACAACGGGTCTAACAAGTTACTCCTGTCGGTGACAATGAATGAAAACCTGTAAGGATTCAGTGGACTAGTACAAAACCCGTCTGGCTATATTACATTTAAATTTTCTGGCTTATCTGGTTACACGGCTAGCCGACCTTAACAAAGGAAGGGAGGGCGTTGGTCTACATAAGAATAATTTCCATATTAGGTGCTTGACCATTTATGAAACATGACCATGCATGTATTTACATACCGGGACTCCTCTGTGTCTCGGAAAGCACGTTAAGCCGTTGCTGCCGGCTGTCATTCGTGAATCTTTGACAGTCGTTACGGGTCGTCAGAAGCACGAAATTCTGACAACCAGTCTTACCAAGGGGTATCGTATTACCCAGTTACTGGGTTGTGGAGGTCAGATAGGCAGTCGCTTCATGTAAAATACTGGTATTCAGCTGAATCCGGTTAGACTGGCAGCCGACCCCAACATAGTTGGGAAAAGGCTAGGCAGATTGATTTTGACCATGCATGTATTTGAAAGAGTGATAAAAAACATGAGTAACAGGTAGAGGTCTCATAATTAATATGTGGTAGCTACATGTGTCCCAGAAAGAGGTGGTGATATGATTTGGTCGTATACGGCGAGGGCATTCGAGATGGTGCCGGGAAAGAGTTTTTGAAAGGATTTGGGGGAGACCTTTGCCCAGGACCTGGCAAGAGAAATCGAAAGGGATGAAAAAAATTTTTTAGGTGGTGTTGACGTAGTTTTAAGGCGAAATGGTATTTTAATGGGGTTTGGAGCATTGTATGGCCAAACGGAGCAAATAGAATTTAAAAAATATATATATTCTATATGCTTTGCTACATTAAAAGAAACTTATAATCCCCTTATGTCTTCAATGGTACATATGTAGACGAAATTTTACTGAAATTGATTTAATTACAATTGAATAAAACAGTTTTTTCACATTAAAAAATGCTAATTGTGAGGAAACAGCATTTTTTTTGTATCCAGCCAAATTGTGCCAATCGTGTTTTGGCCCTCATCATTTACTAAAGACAATCTTAAAAATTTGTAGTTTTTGAGAATAAAAACTGATTTTGCGTGCAGCCGAAATGCGTCAAAATATCTTCTTTGGGACCCATTTTGCCTTAAATATAGTAGACTTGCAGGCTATGATTAATGATGAAACGGCAATTGCTTTCCCGGGCTCTCAGTAACAGTAAATTCATACGCGAAAAATACAACATGAAATTACATTCACCGCAGCAATTTGTCAGCGCCAACACGTCAAACCAATAAAAATTTCAACAAAAACGAAACTCTTGTGTCAACAGCATGTAAATACCAGTTGTAAAATCCTGACTAATTGAGGCGTGAGCATCAGGCATCAATCAGTGGCGTAGCGAGACTAACCGCTCAATTAATTGAGCGACACATTATGTGAATATGCAGGCAGGACAAAAACAGGCACGCAAGTCGCGACATATTGTAGTGAGCAGTGCCACAGAATAATTAAACAAAAGTAGTTTATCTGGGCAGTGACCTTGAATTAATTATCTACGGCCACTTGGTAGATAAATACGCGTCCGTCCGTGCGTAACTGCTGCGCGCTCGAACTGTTGCGTACTGGTATATTCTGAGATTTCGGCCGTTTTTTATGCTGATGTAATACTGCTTACTTTGTTATACTGTGGCAGTGCCAAGATCGTGATTACAGTTGCTTCTGGGGAGTAATAGGAGCCGACATGTGATTTTGAATAGTTTTAATTGTTATTTGACATTACTGTTGTAACTATGAATGTTGCTGGCTGGCAATACGAGCTGGGGAATACTAAAGAAAAGATGCAACGAACATTGGAGATTTTTTAAAAGTTGTTTTGTTATTATTTTGTCAAGTTGGCAGAATCATCCCAGCGCTGATTTGCTGGATCGTTATATCTCCTGACAAAGTTAATTCTGTTTATATGTGTGTTTGTATGTATTTTATAACTACCATAAGGACTATTAAGTATATGCAATATACTATATATATTAATGATTATTATGACACTATTTTCCATATTCGAGAGGTACTTCAAGCTGTGCAACACACTAACATAGTTATTTGTATGCCAACATATAAGTATCCATTTGACACTAGTTTATTCAACTGTCGGGTGGAGACATTTAATAATCTATTATACTTAGATATACTAACGCATGGACATGCATTCCTTTTGGACAGTAATCTGAATCTGGAATATGACTGCAGCATGTTTAATAAATACTCTGGCAAAATAAATAAACTTGGACTACGTACTATATTTAAGGATTTACTGGACTTAGTTACTGACATCATACAAAATGTTGACATACATGACAATGTGAATGACATTAATAAAACAGAAGACCATTTTTTTCTTGTCTAAACATTTAAACATCATGCACCAAAACATTGCAGGCCTGCTAGCTAAATCTGATACTCTTGCAGTATGTCTCAATGAGTTAATTGATAGAAACATAAACGTGGATGTCTTATGCATTACGGAGCACTTTATGATGGAAACTTATGAAAAACACCTGAATTTAAATAATTACTGCTTAGCGGCTTGTTTCAGTCGGAAGGAAACCAAAAGAGGGGGTGCATGCATATTAGTGAGGTCCGGGCATCTGTGGAGAGAACTGCCAAAAATAGCAAAAATATCTACAAGTGGAGTCTTTGAATGTTGCGCCATTGAACTAATTACCCACAAAATCGTATGTGTTTGCATTTATAGAGTACCAAATGCCAATAATTTTAATGAATGTATAAGTAAATTGGAACGGATATTACATATTTTGATGAAAAATGATTGTAAAAATATTGTTTTGACGGGAGATTTTAATATAGATGTACTTAAAAGAAATAATCAATCAATAGAATTCGAAAATATATTGTTAAGCTTTAACTTGAAACTGGCGATTTATCAACCGACTCGTCTGCGGAGCAATACATGCATTGACAATTTTGCGCATAACTTTAACAGATTCTGTAAGGCTTCAGTATTAGAGTTAGCGTTGTCGGATCACACAGCCCAGTTATTGAAATGCCCAATTAGCACAGTATGTACTTTTAATCGGTGGAGTAGGAGAAGACGTGACTATCATAACGATAACATTAATAAATTTAAGGTTTACCTGCGAAGCCTGTCGTTTTCAGAAGTGTATGAAACACATGACCCAAATGTAGCCTTTAACGCCTTTTTAGAGATTTTCTTATTACTTTATAGACAGTGCTTCCCCGTAAATGTCGTCTCGGTAATGGTCCATAAAAAACAAAAATGGGTATCACGTGGTATCAAACAATGTAGTCAGAAAAAACGGCAATTATTGTGGCAGTTCCGACTAAAACCTACTGATCAGAATAAAAGTCGATTTAAAAATTACACAAATCTGTTTAAAAAGATTATGAATTTGACTCAACGAGCTCAAAATAACTATAAAATAAAGACATCAAAAAATAAATCTAAAACAACATGGCAAATTATAAATCAAACAAAGTTACATATACCAAAGAATAATATTAATAAACTTAGAATTAATAATAATGAATTTATCTCAGATCCAAAATGTATTTCTAATTTATTTAATAATTATTTCATTGATAAAATCCAACCAATTGTTAATTCGGGAGACAGCGTCACAAAACACATTTTAAACAGGAAGGATTCTATGTTCATGGCTCCAAGTTTGCCAAATGACGTATTAAAAATTACTTTAGCCCTAAACAATACAAATAGTGTAGGTTACGATGGTATTTGTACAAAAATACTCAAAGCAGTAGCCGAAGAAATTTGTTGCCCTTTAAGTTATATTATAAATTTGTGTATAAGCGAGGGTGTATTTCCAGAGGCCCTGAAAAAATCTGTGATAAAGCCATTGTTCAAAAAACAAGATAGAGAGTTAATGGAATACTACAGGCCGATTTCATTGATACCAATTTTCTCAAAAATAATTGAAAAATTTATTTATAAAGAACTCAATTTATATTTAGAAGCGAATAATATTCTTTGCAACGAACAAAAAGGATTTAGGAAAAACAAGACAATAAACATGGCTATTTATGACTTTTTACATACTATTATGACAAATATTGATAAAAACATTCCAGTGTGTGCCATATTTTGTGACATGACCCAGGCATTTGATTATGTGAAACATAATATTTTACTAAAAAAGCTTGATGCTTACGGTGTAAGAGGCAATGTCCTTGAGCTCCTAAAATCGTACTTACACGGTAGAAAACAAATAACGGAAATAAGTAGAATTAATGTAACCACCAAAAGAGAAGAAACCTTTCTATCGGAGGAACGTAACGTTGTCTACGGAGTTCCACAAGGAAGTATATTAGGACCACCGCTTTTTACACTTTATATTAATGACTTTCCAATGGCAATCAAACATCCTATGACACTGTTCGCGGATGACAGTACAATCACTATACCTTGTAATCAAAGGGATTTTTATAAAGATGACATAAATAATACATTAAAAGAAACTATAGAATGGTTGGACAATAATAATTTAAAAATAAATTTAAATAAGACTGTAATTATGCATTTTAGCCAGCGCGCATTGACTCTTTCCAATCTTGACATAACATACAATGACATTACAATTGACACAGTTAATACAACTAAGTTTCTAGGACTTACAATAGATAGCAACTTAAATTGGAAAGCGCAGGTAGAGGCCTTAACTAAAAGGATAAGCAGTAGTGCATACGCCTTGTACATTCTGTCACGCACTGTTAACATAGATGCGTTACTTACGGCTTACTACGGGCTAACTGAATCTGTTCTCAGATACGGTGTAATCTTTTGGGGTAACTCAACTAACAAAGAAGTTGTATTTAAAGCGCAAAAGAGATGCCTCAGAGCCATGTTTCAATTGCAAATTACAGATAGTTGTAAGCCCTATTTCATACGCTACAAAATATTGACATTAGCTTCGCTTTATATTCTTGAATTAGTAATGTTCGTTAGAAATAATAATATTTTATTTTCGCGAATGGCAGATAAATTTCCCAGAAACAGGCGTGATCAAAGTCAGCTCTGTCTGCATAGTAGTAGGACTGCTCTTATGCGCAGGAGTGTTTTCTGCATGGCTCCCATTATTTATAATAAGTTACCGAAAAGTTGGAGGGAGCTTAATAATGTACAATTGAAGAAACAACTTAAGTCATTTCTAACTGACAAAGCATATTATAATATTAAAGAGTTTCTGACAGAACCATTTATTTTGACATAGATTTTTATTAATTATTTTTATTTACTGTTGACATATATAATTTTATTACTGTTTGCTAAATTCAAGGTAAATTAATGATATTGACTTGACTATTTAATTAATAACAATCATAATTATTCATATTTGCACGCCATAATAAGTGGCAAACATGTCTGAACTAAACCTATTGTTTTTATTGTTATCCTGCATGCACGTTTTTATTCCTGTATGTGTACACATGTTTGAGCAAATAAATTTATCTTTATCTTTATCTTTATCTTTATGCATTTCAAGGTTATCCATTCATTACCGGAGGACACTGTATATAACTTTCAAGGTCTGTATACCAACTTAAATTAATTAACTAAAGAGCATTCTTTCTATCTGATAGATGTGTGTTCCTAACTCTAGTCAATTGTGTTGTGAAGGCAATTCAGTTGGTACTGTAAAGCATTGATGCTTTGATCAAGCCTCGTTAATATAATACTGGCTGACATTCAATCATTCAAATATGGAATATCTTCTGTAATGAAAAACAATCCGCGTTTTTCTTGATAGGGCAGACATATAGAATCTGGTGAAGGCTCGGCATAGAATTAATTTAGTAGGAGTATTTTATAATTTATTCTGAAGCTTAAAATACAGCGGGGTTCAGCCCCATATAAATAGAGTCCCTCTGGTATTATTTAGTAGTTCAGTTAATTTCCTACTGTGAAGTGGCTTCACAGTACATCGATACGGTGAAAGTTAACATTGTGTTGCATAGATTAAGGTAATCGTTTGCGTCGACGATGATAACATGTGTTATCGTCTGCAAACTGCAGCCGCTGACGTAGAAAGTCTGTTGTTACGAACTACTGTACTTTACAGTGTATTTGGACTAGCTAATACTTTCTCAATGTTTCTATTCTAATAATAAAGCTGAAGAGTTTTTTTGTTGTATGTTTGAACGCGCTAATCTCTGGAATTGGCAAGTACATTTGAAAAATTATTTTTGTATTTGATAGCCCAATCTTAGAGAAAGACTATGGGCTATTTGACATCACGCTACGTCCATTATGAGCCGAGCAAAAAGAAAAAAGTTAGAAAGGACTCTAAGCGACAGCGACACGGTGGGTCGAGGACCGAAATTTCACGCTGACGAAGTCACAGGCAGAAGCTAATAACTAATATTGGACCTTCACAAGGTTTTTGTCAGTGACTGGAGGAAACTGCCCAAAATATGGGACATCCTAAAATCTATGACTTCATCCGAGATTCAATGGATCTCAAAATCTAAGTGTGATTGTTTAAACATGACTGTCTTGGTGTCTATAGAAATCAAGATATTGATGGGATCCATCCTTCTTATAACTCGCTGTCATCATTCCAACTTACCCACAGAGTTCCAGATTTCCCGGGCTAACAGCCCTGGACTTGGACAAAACAGAACCGCACAATCCCAAAAATAATCACACTAAACCGAACAATTTAGCACGAAATTCTCCTAGCATTAAAACTTCACGAAATTCTCTCGTTCCAAAATGCCTTGAAGCCGTCCTTGGGTTAAGAGACCTCCATCGGAACCGAACTAACTCCATCGGAGTCGGTCGCGAAACTAAAACCGGCGGGACACGCAAAGCGAGTCGCCGACCCATTTTGATGGCACACAGGGCGGGCTAACAACTCCAACGTACTGAATGAGTAGGGATGGGAAACCTACAGTTTATAAGCTGAATATTATTCAGTTTGCAGGGCACATATGCTTTAAAAACTCAGAAGATAAGTTTTCGAAGAATCAAGGGAGGCAATTATTCAGGACTTGGACACAAAATACAGCCAAGAATATAGTAAACGATTTTTGGATTGGGCGATTACAATAATTGTAGGATTTGTAGGTAACTTAGCAGACGTCCGCACGGACTTAAAAATATCGCGGCGGGATTTTATCGCGCACTGGATTTACAACTCTCGTTGTTGAGCCGAGCATTGAGAATCCAACTTAACAACAGCAAAGTGCATTCTAGCGTGTCGAAAAAACACACTGTAGGATTTTCAACTCTCGGCGCTAAGCAGAGCGTTGAAAATCCAATGCGCGAAACAAAATCGTCGCGATAATTTTACGTCCGTGCGAACGTCGACTATTATACTATTTGCGGTGTAGCATGGTGCGGGTGACAGGTGACAGAGAGGTTATCTGTCACATGTCACCCGCACATGCTACACCGCAAATAGTAGGTATGACATGAAGACGAAAACATGCAATCTTTGTCCTGAGATTCCTGAGAATGACATATTTGGACGAGATATATGGAAGGAGAAAAGGGAGGTCCTTACCCAGCAATGGTGTACAAGTTAGCCACCATCACGCCTAGCCTTTCCCAACTATGATGGGGTTGGCTTCCAGTCTAACCGGATGCAACTGAATACCAGTATTTTAAATGGAGCGACTGCCTATCTGGCCTCCGCAATCCCCCGGTAATACGATTCCCTTGGTAAGACCGGTTGTCAAACTTTCGGGCTTCTGACAACCCGTAACGACTGTCAAAGATCCACGAATGACAGCCGCGACCAACGGCTTAACGTGTTTTCCGAGGCACAATTAATAAAAATGATTCTACTGGAGGACTGCAGCTAAAAACTGCCATCCATAACATGACAGTGTGCAATCTTGCTGGATTACTGCCAACACAAGCTTCTAATATATACTAAACATACACAAACAAACAAGACTTAAACATAATCAAAACGCCAATCATAGCAATGCCCGTCTGTCCCCCTGGCAAAGTAATTTATCGACAAAACTCAAAGCGACGTTTTGCATGTCTCGCGACAGCCGTTTAAGTGATTTCGCCGTCATCTTTTTACCCGACTGCCAAGGAAGGGTTATGTTTTTCGCGCGTATCTTGTATGCATGTATGTTTGCATATTTTTTTATTATTTCGTATCTTCCAAAGGCCGGATGGATTTCAATAGTTAAGGTATCGTTAGATTCGTCTCAAAAATATTCGTCGATTCGTCCTTAGATAGGTGTTTAAAAAAAAAACAACATGGCGGATTTTTTCTAAATTGTAAGTCGTTATTAATTTTTTACTCCGAAGTAATGAACGACGGTTTCTTAAAAGTTTGTTATTTAATGCCTGCTTCAATTTGTCAGTCATATAAAGCAGTCTCGAGGTCAGTTATGATGAGTTTGACTTTTTTGTCAAGTGTATTAATAGCTTGGAGTTAAATCTAATGGATTAAAGGATTTTGCGTCTTGACACATATGAAATAATAATTTGCAATCCTAAAATGTGATCTCTTATAAATAAGTGTTTGTAAAAATATTACCTAAGTACCAAGTACCTAAGTAGTAGTAGTAGTAAGTAGTAGTAACTTTATTTAAATGTAATTTTATTTTATTTTAAGAAAATAGCTACCTACTTACCGACAATAGAACTATTTATGTTATTGTTATTAACTTTTTATGCGAATTCAGTTTTCATGTATAATTTTTCTTATTGCTTATTTTTATTATTGCTGTGCCCTGACAGGGTCTACAACGGCTCTTAGCTCTAAGCTCTAAGCCTTTTGTTAACACCTTATTTTACCTTGTGGAACGCAATTAAATGAATATGAATATGAAAGGAACTCACTATAATGTTTATTTGACTCATGGTCTCGCTAGCCATTTTCTAAGTTAACTTTTTCAGATATTTGTATTCTACGAGTACAACTATTACATTTTCAGATATTTATATGCCCGTGTTTCTGTGACACATAACCATTTTTTTCTTTGTTGCATTCTACAGAATTTTACTAGCTTTTTGTTTCCCCAGGTGCATTAGTGAACAATTACTGATGACAGAATTTATTTATTACCAGGTACCGACCTACCGACACCGTAAGAGGCCACTCACTGTCACGCTCCTAGCCTGGACTTCCGACTGTGTCAACATACTGGCCGGTACGAAGGGCCTAAACCCCTCATTTGTTTTGTATTATATAAATAAATAAAATAAAAAAAAATATTGCATTTAAACAAATAGACACACATAAGTTGGAGATCACCTTTTAAGCAAGGAAATGCTTATGTTAGGTGACTCCGCCCTTCCATTTAACATAATCACAGATACCTATTATATTATGCAATTAATAAACAAAAAAAATAATTAAAAACCAAAATAATTTAAAAACAAAAATACAACAAGTAGCGCATTTGTGTGTTGTATATGAGTGAGTTTTTGAATTTGTGTGTGTGTGTGTGTGTATGAGTGAGAGGGTATGTGTGCGTGTGTAATGGTGTGAACGTGGAATTGAGTACATGAATTAATTTCAGATAAACTTTAGGTTTCTGCTTAGGATTAGGTTAGGTTAGCCCTGCGACAATGTCTAGGGATCGGAGGAAGCTAGTACAGTTTCCTCCACTAACAGTTTGGCTACCATGCTCCTATTAATTTCAGGACAGGTTATGGAAGCGACGATACCAAAACCTCAATGTCGTCTTGGGATTTATTCTTAAGCCAATCAGACACAGCTAATTTACAGTCGCAGAGTTTCATAGGATAGATCCGCATTGATATAGTCTAATAAGTGTCAAGCGTACAGATCGCGGTAGAAACAGCACCCTGCGCTACTTATCTCAAGTGTGGGAGTGCGCTGGCCATGTCGCACGAATGCACCCGGAGAGATGGGCAAGGATCGTCACCCTCTGGACGCGTCAGGGAGGTCATCGCCACCGAGGTAGACCGCGGCCAAGACGACGACGAGGTGTGACGATCTGTTCATGTTTGCAGGGCCAACATGGCCAGAGATCGCACAAGACAGAAAGGTTTTGCCCAGCAGTGGGATACAAAATAGGCTAGCAAAAAAATAAAATTGATATAAACTTATGATGACTAATCAGTGGAAATATTAACGGCATTGGGTACAACACTATTGGGAAGTTTGCACTTCGCTAGAAAATGAGAATGATTGAAACACATGGCTCGTAAAACAACGCCGTTTCCAAAGTTTACTAGCAATTTATCAAGGCCTGAATACCGTACAAAAGGGAATTCCGAACGTTGGAATAACTTTTGCCACTAACCACCGTTTTATTTTCGTCCAAGTCTAAGAGCGTTATTGGGCCTTGGCTACGACCCTAAGTTATGAAAAAGTGTAATAGCGTTTTTATTGGATGAAATTGGAACGGTGCCCGATAAATAGCAATAGGCTTGCGCTCTTAGGACTCAATGCCGTCATCGAGTACTTCGATGTGTGGCAGAATACCTCTATAAAGTCTTAGAGCCACGGGGGCGTAACGGGTATACATTGTCTAAAATAAATACAATTACAAACAGAGCTCAGGTTACCTTCTATATTTTTTTTGTAATGTTTTATTCTGGAAACAATTAGACGCTTATCGGTATAATGATTGGGATAACAATCATAAGATTATAGTGCTAAAGGCTTAACACGCGAAACAATTAAATAGAAGCACATTAAGGAAATCGTTGAGTGTAAGCAAATCATAAGTTCTGAACCACAATAAATATATCGACAGTAATGAAACTACGTGCAAACGGTTGAAACAGCACACACACAGACACACGCACCGACGAGGCCCCAAGCGATAGTCGCGGTGCTTTCAGTATATTTATTGTAGCTTAGGGGTGTCATTGGTGATCAGGCCCGGGTCGACAGCGCGTTGTGTTCCACGCGCGCCTCAAAGAGATGTCAGCAGAGATGGGGTCCGATAGGGCCGATGCCTGCCAGGGTCGCGGGTTGTTCGAAAGAGATACCGTGGCCCTGGCACAGGCAACTGAAGGAACACGGGTGGGTTTTAGTTAGTAAAAGTCTGACACGCCCTCCCGCTCCACCCACAGCGGGAGAAGTCATTTTATGATGTCCCACCCAAAAAAAAGAGGGTCTCGTCGATGCGCACGTCTGTGTGTATGCCGTTTCGTACGTTTGTTCGTAGTTTCCCTACTGTCCATATTTATATTGTGTCTGATCGGGCGATTAATAGATATAATTTTGAAATGGTCTAATCTCGTAACAAAGCCTGAAAGATAAAGCTCCTGCAACCCAAAACATGGCTCCTCCGTATCCTAAATTTGAATATTTAAGTCCATAGTCGAGTGCGAGAATGCGAGAAAGAAAAAGAAAAGAAAAAGCTCGCGGCGATAAGTAATAACAGCTGCATGGGTCGATCCATCAGGTTAAGCTACGCTTGCCGGGATTGGTCCGTGGATGGGTGACCATCTTTACATACCAAGACTCCTTCGTGCCTCGGAAAGCACGTCAAGCCGTTGGTCCCGGCTGTCATTCGTGGATCTTTGACAGTCGTTACGGGTCGTCAGAAGCCCGAAAGTCTGACAACCAGTCTTACCAAGGGGTACCGATTACCCAGTTACTGGGCTGTGGAGGTCAGATAAGCAGTCACTCCATGTAAAATACTGGTATTCACCTGCATCCAGTTGGACTGGAAGCCGACCCCAACATAGTTGAGAAAAGGCTTGATTGAGTCGAGTGCGAGAATTTCTCCAACTTTTTGTCACATGCATATGCACCTGGTTGACCAGCCGTTACCGAAGTTACTCTTGCATACATAAACGGTGTTACACACTTTAAACTCGCTTCCCTTTCCTCAAGACTTTTTACCATAATAGTTGTTCGTGTAAAATTTGCATACATAACGATCTTGTTGGCTTGACTGCTTGTAAGTTCTCGTTCAAGACTGCTAAAGATGATTGATAACCTCTGTTAGCCTGTTCATTTCATATAGGGTGACTGGCAATTAGTGACACATGATTGTGCTCATGATAACAAACAATTTTTACTATGGGACCAAACTTGAAATAGCGAAAAAAAAGTCAGCTGCTCCCTACATTTTGACGAGTTAAGCGATCTTTGGGACAGCTGATTTTTTTTTCGCGATTTCTGGTTTGGTCCCATAGTAAAAGTTGTTTGTTATCATAATTACAATCATGTGTTTAAGTATCGGTCACTAATTACCAGTCACCCTATATATGTAGTTACACTGGATTGCAGCTCATAAATTAACCTAAACTAGCGACCCATCCCTACTTCGCACGGTTTTTACGGTTTGACAAAATATCAAGATTTCTTTAATAAATGTAAGTTTGATATTGATGTTTTATAGACATAAACCTTCAGGAATAAATTCTATAAATAATAGTGAAAACCGCATCAAAATCTGTTGCGTAGTTTAGTTTAGAAGAACAACGCGGCCACACAGACAGATACCAAAAGCTAGTTTAATTTATAATATGTATAGATGTTCTTAGTGTTTAGCTCGATGATCTCTATTGCTAAGGACCCGTTCGGCTTTTCAGGGTTCCGTACGTCTGAATAAAAAAACTGAACCCTTATAGGATCACTGGTGTGTCTGTCTGTCTGTCCGTCTGTCACAGGACAGCTAACTTGCTCCGAATCTACTGAATCAATTTAGTTGAAATTTGGTACACATATGAATTTCTGTGACCCAAACACGGACGTGAAACTCAATTACAAGGAATTGAATATGGGGGTCACTTTTCGGGGGCCAATTGGAAAATTATAAAGAAAATTTTGCACTGTACCGTGTGACATATCAAATGAAATGGCTTGTTGTGACTGTTGCGAGTATCTCATATTTTTTTTATAATTTTAAAATAAATAAGTAGGTACACAAGATATTTAATTAAGATAACAATATAAATTTACCATTCCCTCCTTACCTCCGAAACTACTGAGCGTAAAATTTTGAAATAAATACAGAGAGAGAAGACAACTGTATGGTCAATAACAATGGTAAATCTCTCAATATTGTGAGCACAAATTACATTTGCAGCTGGAATGTATGGGAGAACAAAACTACAATGTTAAGTTAGTTCTTGGTATAAAACATGGTAGATAAAATATTTTTAACGTACGGAACCCTCACCACGTGAATTCAACTCGCACTTATCCGGTTTTTTTTACTCGAGAAGATAGTGCAATTAGGCCGATTAGGCCAGATCAATACAATGGATGGACTATAGCAACAATGCCCAATACCAACATACTCCAATAAACTGATTTATCTCAGGCTTTTAAAGGTTACATACGCCAAAAATCTGATATACCTCAGGCTTTTAAAGGTTACTTACGACAAAGATCTGATTTACCTCAGGCTTTTAAAGGTTACATACGCCAAAAATCTGATATACCTCAGGCTTTTAAAGGTTCCATACGACAAAAATCTGATTTACCTCAGGCTTTTAAAGGTTACATACGCCAAAAATCTGATATACCTCAGGCTTTTAAGGGTTACATACGCTAAAACTGTGATATACCTGAGGCTTTTAAAGGTTACATACGCCAAAAAACTGATATACTTGAGGCTTTCAAAGGTTAATACGCCTAAAATGTGATTTACCTCAGGCTATTAAAGGTTAACAATGCCACACAGCGAAGAACAAAGAATATAAAGTTACCAGCAATAAATAGGGTAACAGCCGGTCTACATTACCGGTTACTATAAAAATAATAAGGTAGACAGGGTATTTTGGCGCATCGCTTGACAATACGAGGCGTGGTGGATCACGCAATGGGGGCGCGCCCGAGGCGGGGCGGACATTAGGCGAAACATTAGCAAATTAGGTTGGTTATTACTAGGCAATAAATATGTTTTGCGTCACGATCCTTCCTTCTTTTTATGATTGCCTGGTACTCGTAGTTGATCTGTTTTCCTTTCGTAATAGTATTTTGACAGACAGGCTACATGAAGAGGCTTTTTGATGTGCTTCTATATGTACACAACGTGTCGTTTTGCATCCTCGTCAAATTTAAGAGTGTGGTATAGACCATCAAATCGAACAACTTTCTCCATGGCACCAACATCGTAATCGCGAAAAATTAATCAGCCGTCCCATATATTTGCGTCGAGTTGGTATTGAAGTTTTCTATGGGACAGTTGAAAATTTTTTCGCGAATACGATGTTGGTCCCATGGAGAAAGTTATTCTGTTTGATGTTCTGTACCACACCCTGAAATTTGACGAGGATACAAAACGACACGTTATACACGTTATTCAACTATACAGATGAGTCTGAAAGCTCTGATACTTAGTAAGGCGAAATTATTTGTGGGGTGGTCCACATTCCACTAACATGCCTCGGCTTAGCTTGAAAAGGCAAACAGTTATTTCGCCGTAATTTGTTTGGCACCAAAACAAATACAATTTTAAGAATTTTCAATTAAAATAGTTGGCTGCAGAAGGTTCTGTACTGTATTGCGGGCCTTGACCCACATTGAGACATTTCAGGTTTTGGGATGCCAAGTTACAATTTCCCGCCTGATTAAAAGAGGTAGAAATCGGGTGTGGGCTAAACCGAGGCCTATTGGAATCAATCTATATGGCTTATTTACAGGCTGAAATTGCAGGAATCACGGCAGACCATAGATTGAACGAACATCACCATCATTTTCTGCCAAACCTTTTTCCAACTACATTATATTGGGGTCGGCTTGCAGTCTAACCAGATGCAGCTGAATACAAGTATTTTACAGGAGCGAACGAACATTGGGGGATATTAATATGCACTCATAGATAAGATTAGATTGAATTGCTAATTAATCGTACATGCGAAATTCTACGCCAAAAGGTTTCGTGAAATTGTTATCAAGCTCATTAATTTTTCAATTTCAGTCAAGGATTTATACCAAAGGCTGATAAAACTTTCCCTCCTCCCTCGAACGATCAAGATAGTCTACATATATAGATTTAGAAAGATTTAAGCGCTTTTGCAGAATGGATGGGCAAGAACGAGTGGGGGGCTTTTATAATCGGCAAACAACATCCCCTCTGAGTCATGAAGCGCAAAAACTATTTGGAACTTTAGCAAAGCGGTAAGATAACACGAAGGATGATCTTCAAGAACCAGTGGGGGCTTTTAGAATCGGAAAACAACATCCTTTCTGAGCCGACGAAGCCCAAAAATTATTTGGCACTTTTATTTATAGCAAACTGGTTAGATAACACGAAGGATGAACTGCATAACAGTACAATCGTATCCATTGAATAATGTGCAGTTAGCGGCAATTGCATAATAGAGTGGAAGGAAATGTGGACGGATCACGCTTTAACAAACATGTGAGCCGGTAGGGTGTTAAAACTAGGACTGACTGGGAGGATAATGATATCCCAGCAGTAGTGAAAATGTGCTATGTTCAGGTTGGTTGGGAAGGTGATTTAATACGGATAGTGGTGTCATCTTTGATCTTTAGTAGTCGAAGTGAGCAAGGGTTTTTTCTAAAAAAATAAAGAGCCTACCTCTTTTTATTTATCCTGACACATTTTCTTTATTTCGTTTTAGTTTCCTGAAATCCGAAAGACCGTCGCCATCACAGAACAGATAAACCTCTTTATCTTTTCTGTGGTCGTCATCATCTGCCTGTCTTTTACCATCAATATGTCGGGGTCGGCTTCCAGTCTAACCGTATGCAGCTGAATACCAGTACCTATTCTACATGGAGCGACTGGAAATACCATATTGTTAAGTATTAAGTAACTTTACCAAATAGTATTTAGAAACCAAATTATATATGCTTACTGTGCATTGTAGACATCATACAAGCAATCTTTCATCATATAAGATCGATACAAGCTACGTACAAAGTTTCAGGATTACAATTTTGTAAGTCCAACACAGCAGTAAAGTAATTCGTATGTAAATAACATATAATTTCACGATCATAAAATGAAATATCTGAGACTATTTACCCGATGTTAAGTTTCAAAATATATGGTTCCATAGTAGGGCAAGGTTAGATAAATATGAAACTGAAACCTTCGAAAATGAAGCACAAAATTAACAACAAAAGTACCAAAATATGCCAGTCAACTCGACTCATGCTGACGAGCGCAAATATAACAATGCGGATCAAAGCTTTCAGGAAATTACCGATATTACAGCACACACGGTCACTTACATTAATAATAGCTTGAATAACACTTATTTTCGTTAAACCCTCCTTTATTTAAACACTTAGAACATTGCATTGTTAGCTTCAAACCAGAAAGTCACCAGACCAGTAAAGAATCCGACCCGAAATTGCAACATTAACTAGGCCTGTACTTCATTTGGCATAATTGCGTACTGTACTTACATCATAATTCATGTATGGAAGCACACGGATTGCAGGAAAATCTAACACATTGTTATATTAGCAAGGACATCATGATATTCATGATGCGTGATGAGATGACGGACAGTACGCGGATTTTATAACAAAAACATGCTACTATCGCGGAGTTTGTTCGTGTATTAAATTGTTTGACTCCTACGCGCGTCTGGAACCTGGTACAATGGTGCGCTAAACTCATTGTTCTAATTTCGCGATGTGGCCCTTGATAGATGCGGTAACCCCTTTCGCCCTGAGGGTGACCTTTTGGCTAAAAATAATTCAGTCTAGACATCTTGAAGTAATAACAAGCTTATTTATCAGAATAGTGTGAGTTTGGAAACGGTTTTGAACGGCACTCGTAGGAAGCGAAGATAGGTTGAAGAGAACTTACCTGTTTGATAGTCCTGCAATCATCTTTTCAATACATCAAGCTACTGACATACACAATGATTTTCTTTAAAAAAATCCACCTCATCGGAAAATATAACCTTTAGAAACGAAGTACCTATTTGAACAAGAATGATTTGTAAGTCTACTTTTTGTTCGACAGTTCATACAGTTAAATAGAAAAACTATTGATCATTATGACTAAATAACATTACTTATTCACTAATGCGGGTCATTTGCGTAAGCGATGTGTTTGAATAGAATAGGTTGTACATTAAAGCCTTAAAAATAAATCAAGTAATGGTTGTCCAAGAACAGTCTTTCAGTACTAAGTGATGACATAATTGCCCTGCAATTCAGGGGATTGAAGGACAGGATCAATTGCACCAGTAAATTGGCATTCACCAGTAATTGTCAACTATGTTGGAGTCGGCTTCCAGTCTAACCAGATGAACCTTACTACCAGTATGTTACATGGAGCGACCGTCTATCTGATCTCCACAACTCAGTTATTAACACGATACCCCTTGATAAGACTGGTTGTGACTGTTGGGCTTCTGACAGCCGTAACAACTGTCAAAGATCTACAAATGACAGCCAGGACCAACGCCTTAAAGATCTTCCGAGGAAATTGGCAAAGGGCTTTACATTTGTTCCTTTCTTCAAATTGTGCAATTACTCCAAGTCGCAACAAACTGATATAAATCAACTGGGTCTGCTGAAACGCAGTGTTAAACTTGGAGCACTGCCATTATCCAAGAAACATAACGAGACCAGACCTAGCCTAGACCTTGAACAGATCTGAACTTAGTTCATTTGAGTGAGTAAGCAAGATTCATATCTCTGAACCGATTCATTTGAAGGTACATAGTTTGGCAGCAAAATGACATTATGGGGAGGTCGAATCCATCTCATCTTTGTGGCATAGTAGACGCAAAGACCTTACCACCACCACCTTAGCACCATTGCGAGGAATGGTGGAAGTGGCGCAGTTTTGGGCCCACAAAATTTTATAAACTGGTGTGCCATTCACACGAAGAAGAAGAAGAGGAATGGTCTTTCGGTTGAAAAAGACTGCAATTGCTTGTCAAGTATCCTCAAGCATCACCATATCACGTCCTGCACTTCCCGCATCTAGAGAAAGCACTTAGTGAAGTAACTGCAAAAGCCAAGCCAAGTTTACCACGACTCGTTTCTTTGTAAAGAAGTACTTAATCGAGGCATCAAGCAGCGTCTATCAGCTACAGTACAGGCTCGAATAAGTACTCCAATTCTTTGGGCATGTGTCACGACGGGAAACGATTCCAGAACATCTGGTAGTGCAGGGATAGGTCGAAGTAACGTGAGCATGCGGCAGATCGCCCATGCGATGGAAAGACCAGATTAAATCCGCAGTGTGCGGCCCATTACCCGAATTCGCACATATCCAGGAAAGGCTAGCGTCGCATCGTGAGGCAAATCACAGCTGTCTGAACTATTACTCCAACGTGATTACCACGACCGCTCTGTCAAGAGTGTACCGACAAAAAATAAGACTAAGAGTGAATTCGACCAAACATTTATACCCAGCATAAGTCTTATTCTTCGATTAAATTTTGAATTTTTGACAGTTTCTCCAAACAAAAACTATCAGTCGTCAATTTTATTCCACGAATAAAAGATATCCGACTTTGGTCAAATTAGCCCTTAGTCGAAAACTCTACAGAAGCATGTTACAACTTTTATCTATGCTAGTTTTATTAGTGCACTTTATTAAATCAGAGTGGTGTTTAGAGGCAATTCGTATCAATCTGGCCATGTAGGCGTTACATCCATCTAGTTTATAGCTCCTTAGTTGATAGCATTGGCCCTGACGCTGTCATTCATTTTTAATTTTGCACTTTAGTTAGATCATCATTCTGCTTCTGTTTGTTGTGAAGCAGTCACGTTGGATCTGTTTACACGTATAATGAAAGAGTCACAAGTTGGAATTGCATGAGAGAGTTTAAAAGGACAAACTTATTTGAAATCCTTTCCAAGGATTTTTTGGTCAAATATATATTTGGTCATAAGGACCTTACTTGATTTAACTTCAAGTCATAAGGCATCGTATTTCATAAAAAGAAATAGCAATTTCTTGAGTGCTTCATTTTAGGGTTGGTCCCATAGTAAAAATTGTTTTTGTCACCTCTTGGGAGGTTCTCAGTTGTTGGTTTTGTTATGTATTCCTTAAAGGCCTCAAACTCAAAGCATTTATTTCAATTACACCAATTACAGGCACTTTTGAATTATCAAAGAGTCAGACAGTTAGTCAGAAAGTTGAAGCTAGTTGCCCATTCCAAAACATAGATCTTTCTCTATGGAGAAGAACGGGCAAGAAACTCCACGGACACCCTTTTAAATCAAGATATTACAAAATCCTGGGTACATTATTCTTGTTGCTTCTATATGTGAGACAATGTAAAAAAAATTCAAAATATAAGATTAAAAATTAGCCCTGGCAGTTAAAAGACGACCAGTCTCCATTGACGGCGCCCATTCACGAACATGACATCTTTGTTTGGACATGATAGGATGGATAGGTGACGGAGCGAACTATCTTCTAGGCTCACGGACTCCCTTTCAGTCAAAACTCCGATACAAAGCTTTCATAATGAATGTGCTGCACATCTTACGTCATAATTCTGTCCTAGTAAGACTTAATATTGTGCGAGCGGATTTAAAAGAGGTAAATATTAATAGGCAGGGACCCATTGAACCGAAACGGTATTCCGATTATTCGTGGGTTATAAATTCGTACAGTACACCCACATTATTTATTTATTTATTTATTAAAACTTTATGCACAAGTAAAAAAATACTGTACAAAGGCGGACTTAATGCCTGAGGCATTTTCTACCAGTCAACCTTACCCTTATGAGCTTATGGCAAGCGGTACTTAAGTGCAAATAATGACTTTGATATAGGTTTTTTATGGCCCTATTAAATTTTTTACGGTAACATTTAAGAGGATACATGATAATTTTGTGGTTTTAAAATTCCTATAAAACCAAATGTATATTGGTTAAATCAATAGGATTTTCCATATGTGTTATTTGACTATATTGTCTACTGCTGTATTAACACCGAAACATACTTGAAAATTTTTCGATAGAAAAAAAAAAAATTTAAGTAGCACCGTCTATTTTCTGTTTTATACCATTATACAGTTCCATAATGTGCAGTAAAATTTGCTTTAAATCGAAGGTATTTAAATATGCTAAGAACTTACTAAGCTAAAAATTGATTTAAGTATAGCATTTTGTCATAAATCTACATTTAAACGAAGCGCGTTTTAAATTCCGGTGCGCGTGAGTTTTCTATCTCGCGCGTCACTAGTTTGACGCGCGAGATAGAAATCATAACGCCATTTGACTTACCTACACACCGAGCTAAACAACGCTTCGATATATCCTCTTAATATGCCGCTTCACAACTTACCTAAAATGTGATTAAGATAGTGGGAACTTTCGCATAAAATGATTATCTTTTTATCATCATTTTGCACAGTTCGTTTATTATTTAATTCTAACTGAATTTATAATTTATGTCTCGTTATTTTAATTGTTGCCTTGATATGTAAAAATATTCGTTAATTCTAAAGTGCTGCATTATTAAATTGTTATTATTTTAATTTTCTATTTGATTGTGCTGTTAAAATGTTACCCACTTTAAAATTATTGTATGCCATTATGGCGGGTCATAGCTGTGTACAATTTCGGAAACATGTAACAACTTATTGCTTACCTATGTACCACAATAAAGAATATTTGTATTTGTATTTGGATCGGGAACATAACGAAGGTCTGCATTTCATCATAAAGTACAAGCCAGTTACTGTGATGACGCTGCAATTACGGGAACTTGGGACTGACAAGCAGATTCATTATCCTGTGTGCGTCCGACACTGATGAGGTTCAGGATAACAGGAAACAGCCTTGCAACGCTACGGCTACAATGTAATGCACGATTCACATCTCCTTTGAATATAGAGATGATCCTAATTAATATTATATTATAAATGCGAAAGTGAGTTTGTTTCACGCTAAAACGACTGAACGGATTTGGATGAAATTTGGTACAGTCAACAGAGATATCTAGGCAGGGTCATACTAACATATTTGTTTGTGAATTTCTTCATGTTCAATTTTATATAATTATATTACTTTGTTTTTGCAATACTCCTATTGTAACACACCAAAACAAAATTGTATTTTGTCACGAAATTGAACATGAAGCAATTCACATACAAATATACCCTGCCTAGATATCTCTTTTGTTAACTGTACATGGGTAGAGATAGATAGAGAAATAGAGATATTTTTTTTTTTTTTTTTTTTGTTGTAAGTACCTACTTTTGTAAAAGACCTTAAAATGTACACTTAGTATGCAAATAAATCTTTGACTTTGACTTTTGACTTTGACTTTTATATTTTTTTTTTTTATGGGTAGACCATGACGGGTTAGGACAAGGATACTTTTATCCCGATATTTAAACGGGATCGAGAATTATGCGTGTGAAACCGCGTGGCGCAGCTAGTTATATTCCAGAGTCAAGGAATACCCTGGCAGTAAGCCCCACAGCTGACTGCTGATTAACTGATTGGCTTAAATACACTGCGGCGGGAGCAGTAGGTGGAGTGATCTTTGGGATAGCTTGTGATGGCTAAGTAATAACAGCGGCTCGGGTAGATCGATCAGGTTAAGCTACGCTTGCCGGGGTCGTTCCGTGGATGGGTGACCATCTTTAGATTCCAAGACTCCTCCGTGCCTCGGAAAGCACGTTAAGCCTTTGGTCCCGGCTGTCATTCGTAGATCTTTGACATTTGTTATGGGTCGACAGAAGCCCGAAAGTCTGACACCTAGTCTTACCAAGGGGTATCGTACTAACCAGTAACTGGGTTGTGGAGATCAGATAGGCAGTCGGTCTACGTAAAATACTGATATTCAACTGCATCCGGTTAGACTGGAAGCCGACACCGACATAGTTGGGAAAAGGCTAGGCAGATGATTATCTTCGGGAATAGTTGATCCGTTCTCGTATTATAGAGCAGTGCTGGTCCAGTGGTAACGGCCGCGATTACGAGTTGTAGGTCGCGGGTTCGATCCCGCATTGAGCCCGCGTGGTGGATCACTGCCCATTCTCTCTCACTGAGAGGAGGCCTGTGTCCCAGCAGTGGGAACATTATAGTGTGATTATGTGTTATGTTATATCTCGTATATGGTCGGCGTGCGTGTATGGCGTGCGTGATGTATAAACGTAAACAAAGCAAAAGGAGTAAGGATCGTAGCAGGTGGCATTCTGCAATTTCTGCCTACCCGGCTAGCCGGCGACCCCCATGGGAAGAAGGTTGTGAGTTTATGTGTGTATGTAGTAAGTTGGAACCTTCAACAAAACCCGCCAAAAGGTCTAAACTTTCATGAAACTAACCCGTATCTTCACTTACTTAATTCTATTTATAGAGCCTACGCCACGATTCGCTGGAGTCATGAGTCCATGACAACATCAATTTTATTTATAACGAACTTAGTCGAACAATAGCGAGCGAGCGGTCCGAGCGGTGGGACTCGGTGCTGTTGGAGAGGTGGATGCACCTGCATGCCAGTTCGTCACCATTTATTAAATGATTTTTATTTTAGTTTTTAATAGTTTTAGTTTAAGTGATTATTGTTTAATTATAATGGTATTAATGTGGCGTGTATTTTATTCTATTGTTACTAACATAATTTTTAAGTAGTTACCTGTACTAACATAACTATGGATCATTGTGTCTGACATAAATAAATAAATAAATAAATAATAAATAAATAGACGATTAATAACTGTCTTATTAAATAGCGCACACGATATTACTAAACTTATTCAGTTAGTACTAGAATCAGATTCGACGCGACTCGGCTAATTAGACTTCACTTTTTTTTTGTGTTTTACATTTTGCAGGTCAACGAAACGCATGTGACTAAAAGAGTGATGAATATACATGTTGATGGATGGAGAGGCAGAGGAAGGCCAAAGAAAAGATGGATGGATTGTGTGAGGAATGATATGAAAGAGAAGGGAGTGAATGATAGCGTGACGGTTGACAGGGGAGAATGGAAGAAGAAAACGTGTTGCGCCGACCCCAAGTAATAAGGGCAGGAAGATGATGCATCTTGCAGGTCAACCTAGGAGGTTGTCGGCTGCTTGATCTGCGGGCAATTGCTTAACACACTATCAACGTTACGCAATTAGGGTGGGGGATATCTTGTGGATGCCTTAATAAATTAAGGCCTCCAGGGCATAAAACTTATAAACTAAAAACATCGAGGCACCGAGGCGAGGACGCTGGCACCCTAAACACAAGTTAAATCTTACTTTGGGTGCCAGAGTTCATCGAAAACACTCTTTTCCATTGTTGTAACGTTGCATAGTTTTAAGATAAGTGTTAGTGTACAACTGAAGTTAATAAAAATATTTTTTTTTTAATTTGCCAACGACTTTAAAAGATTTTTCGGCAAGATTCCTAAGATCTATGCATAGATATTGTTACATGGTAGGTATTGTGTTTGACTGACATTTGCCTCACAGGACCAAGATTCCGTGGTTCGATTACCGAGTCGAGAACAGTTAATAGTGACAGCATTGAGCCCAATACAGAGTGTTCGACATGTCTCCTGTCAACCGTCAAGCTATCATACACTCCCTTTTCTTTCATTAACCGACGAAAAAACAGGAGGAGGTTCTCAATTCGACATACATATTTTTATTTTATTTTTTTATGTACGACCACGCATAACTTTTTACAGAGTCGTCCGATTTGAAAAAAAATTGTTTTTTTCGAGAGGGTATACCTCGAAGTTGGTCCCATATAAAATGTATTAATTTTGCTTGGGTTGTTTTTGAGTTAGCTTTAATAATACCTACGTATTTTTCCTCACTTTTTATGTGGGTGACGTTCTAGTTTCTTTTGCAGGTAGTGGTAAGTATTAGAATTTTTATGGGGTAGGTACCACAACTAAAAAGTGAAAAATAACTATAATTTCGGAAGTCGATCGCAAAAATGAAAATACATTTAACCAGACACCGAATTCCGAAATTAAAGTTATTTTTCACTTTTTAGTGTTGTTTTTGGAAGTCGGTTGTATTTCTTTGTAAAAAAAGTTTTTATACAACACACAATTCATCCATATTTTCTTTTTCCTTCCTGTCCCTCTCCATCCATCAACATTTATATTCATCACTCATTTAGTCACAAGAAGAAGAGGGCAGCTAATAATTGACATAATTACGGAAATGGATGCATGCACCTTATTGCCATAATTATGGGTGAATTTTATAGTGTAATGTTGTTTTGCCCCTCTAGCTTTCCAAGCCATACAGATAATTGAAGCTAACATATTCTAATAAAACAACATTCTTATTAAACGTGGAATAGCATCAATTAACAAAAACAAACTGCTTAACGTCCACACCGTAATTATAAAATGCAAATGAGAATTTCTTATACTCAGTAATTATACATTGCGCATCCACTGACTGTTACTTCATGCACGAAACGCCGTAATAGGAAAAGAGGGCTTAATTAATTCTGAATACTTTATACTGTAGAAAAGTCGCTGGCTTCTACTGCCAGAAATGGTCTGGATTACTTTGAAAACTTTTCCTCCTAGTTTTGGCCCAACTGTTTGGGTCGACGTACAGTCGAACCACATGCGGTAATATATTAAAATTTTATGTGGAGTGATTGCCAGCTAGTTTTCGCGGCCTTATAACATGGGGATACAGATTTATCGGACTTTTAGGCTTCCATTTATCGTTAAAGTTGTAACCATCGGAGCTGAATTAGAAGGTGTAGCGCACCCCGAACATTGGAAGGATCTCGAATAACGATATCCCATTCAAAATATAATAATAAATATAAATGACTGAAAAGTAATTTATCCCGAACCAGAGGCTAGTTCGTTTCCTCACAAAGTGCTTAGCACCAGGATATCCTTTGCCGTCACTTATGGCCAATATTCTACACGCAAATCATAATTTAGACAAACCCAATCATCATTCAAAAACCATTAGATTTAGATTTGCCTTTTAGATTTCAATTTAAATATAGAACAGGATACCCAACATTCAAATCCAGAAATGGACGCGGTGCGGCGCGGCCGCGTCGTTTTATGGGTCGCGTCATGGTCCAAATGCATTGTAAAGGAGGACCTACATAGTACAGACAAAAGGTAATTTTGATAACTTCGCTGTCACTTTAATTTTTGTAAATAAAATCTGGGAAAGTGGATCAGATTGGGCCAGTCACCGTGACAGTCTTCTACCACCATTCTAAAGCACTGTGCCACAAGAGTTACAGCTAAACAGATGGGAGACTGGATGATCATAATAGTAAATGTAGATACTGGACTACTGGCCCTAATACACTACCCTGTGGGATACCACACTTAATTGCGATAAAATTTTTTTTTCAACAATACTTGAGTGGTTTTGGGAATTTATGAGGCATATTTAGCCCGAGGATGGAACTTTGGTCCTAAATGTATAAATTACCAGCTGTTGCCCGCGATTTTGTCTGCGATTCAGGATGACAAATAGCCTATGCCCTTCTCCAGGTCATGGTCTACCCATGTGCCAAACATCCGTTCAGCAGTTTTAGCGTGAAAGCGAAAAACTCACTTTCGCATTTATAATATTAACAGCAGCGCCCCGCGGTTTCACCCGCGTAAGTATCGAACCCATAGGAATATCGGGATAAAAAGTATCCCGATATTCCGCGAAATTTCATTCAAATCCGTTCAGTAATTTTTGCATGAAAGAGTAACAAACATACAAACACATACACTAATATTATAATATTAGTGTGATGATAGTGTGACATAGTTAGGATTAGGATAATAATATTTTATTAGTTAGGATGGTCCTTCAAGTTAATAGCACTTACCCTGATGTATCTCTCTAGATCTGGTGGTATTGTATCATCAAGTTCTTTGTGTGTTGTTCCTGGGAGTTGCTTTTCTTCCTGATCTTCTGTGGAGTCATTATGGTCACTCAGGACTCTCTTCTCAGTAAAATTCACTTGTTTTCTAGATTTGTTTGATGATTCTGCAGTTTGTTTGACATTTTTTTCAAGGTCCTAGAACAAAATGGTTTTGAAAGTTAATGAACTAAACTTATTAAGGGTGAACATATAGCAGGTGGACAATTATCATATGTACCTATTCAGACAGAAATAAAAGAATGTCGTTTTCTATTGGAATAAAAGCCCAGTTACCTAAAACTATATTTTTTTCTTATTATTAAAAGTAACATTTATTACTTAGGAAACAATTAACCAGTTGCAACAATGGCCAATTTAATTTTGATTCTTCAGTCTCCTGCCCTTATCCCAATTTATTTGGGGTCGGCGCAACATGTCTTTTTCTTCCATACTTCTCTGTTAATCGTCATCTCGGAAGTCAGCCCCTTTCTAGCCATATCATCTTTCACACAGTCCATCCATCATTTCTTTGATCTTCCCCTACTCAAATAGCCATCCACATTCATACCAAAAACTTTCCCAACTACATTTTCCTCATTCCTCCACATCACATGCCCATACCAGACACCACAACAACCGTTTTCCGCACAACTTTTTAGACACCAGTGTCACTTACACACATCCCTCTTAGCATTCTCATCTCAGCTGCATGCAATTGCCTTTCATTCACTTCTTTTGTGGCCCATCATTCTGATCCATACAAGACAGCTGCATGTCTAACCATTGTTTTATAAATCTTCCCCTTAAGTTTAAAGGGAATGTGGGAGTCGCAGATTGTTCCCATGACCTGCCACCATTTCAGCCAATTGGCTGTAAAATACTAATGCTGTAACAGTTATTTAATAAAAACATTACACAATATATTTACAACATATTGGTTTAAAGTATGCTGTTCTTACATAATCCTTCATGATATTAATCTAAGACACAGTAAGTATGCCAGTTTATATTTTCATGTTGTACTGACCTCAATGAGTAATGTTCTGTAGCCAACTCTATTGGTTCATGTGCGGTCAGAGCATTGAACTATGATGTCTAATCAATACTCCTTGGCATTTAGATTGCAATGAAAAAGTTATGATGTGCTGGCTGTTTAGAAAATGATATAGTTTTTTTTTTCTTGGAAATGTCAAATGGCTTGGGTATTGTTTATAGAGTGGTAGTTGCTTTGGAACTTTTTGTTGATTGGGATTTAAATTAGGAATTTAATTAATGTTACACTATCATGCAAAAATAATGTGCAACTAACCTGGAAGTACTTACCTAGATATAAAAAGCACTATTTAAAATTAGAATTTCAGTTGGTTATGTTGGGGGATATTTTGCCACATTTTCTGTAGAAATAAAACAATTTCAAGCTTATTTTATTGTGGAAGATAGGAGGAAGAGCCAAGAAGACAAATAATAAGCATCATAAATTAATAATTTAAACACAAATAAACCTTGATTAATTTATGATGCTTATAAATTTATTTGCCTCTCATAACTGAGTGTTTTTTTTTTAAATGAACAGCACAAACCTTACCAAAGAGCTCTGCAAAGAAAACTTACAAAGTAAAGACAAATAAACTTTTGAAGTAAACAATACATAAACACAAACCTTTTATTTTCCTTAACGCTATCAAACGCCGATTTCAACGTATTTTCACACAGTTACGTAGAGCACTCCACTTTTGATACAAACTAGAGAACCACACAAATTATCTGAATTTTACAATACAAAACAACGAAATTTTCACTGAGGAACCGTCTGGCGTTTGGACAACGCACAGAATCAATACACAGTAGCTTATCAACTGAGCTGAGCGTAGAAGAAAATCAATATCACGATCGTGCGGTACCAGGGGAGCAGCCACAGGTGGTGGTGTTTTGTAAACAACTATGCATTAACTTACATGTTCTTGCAGCGGCGGCGACAGTCCCAGCACAGTTTTTTCCCTCTCTATCTCACGCCTTTTCTCTGCAATTAGCCTTTCTATATCAGATGAAGATAGCATTGTGCTATTGTGAACGTACGGCGAAAGTTTCACTTTCCGCGGGAAACTTGTAACTGTATTGAACTCAAACGCCGGATCTGGTTATGGGTCGCACTGCGATTTAAAAATTTCCGCAATAACTTGATTACTATCAATATTAATTATACAAATTGAAAGGAAATAATTCAAAATAAATAAAATCGTTTTAAAATTTGAATTTGACATTACGACGCTTTCTGCAATTGACATTGACAGCAATTTCTATTATTGTTACTAGCAGAAAAAAATACTTACCCAAACAAATGCTCACAATATTCCTAGGATAATAACAATTTCTAACATTTAGCGTCTTTAGATACGTATTTTCTTTCAGCAATAGCACGGTTATGTAAAATAAATAAAAAAGGCACAAACCATTTGCAAAAATTCAAGCTTGCCAGTGTGTAAAAAATACCTGTAGTTGAGGGAATTTCAAGGAGTTATTTTCAAATATATCTTTGTATAAAATAAATAAGATAAATAAGATAATCGTTTTGACAATTTATTTAATGAAATAATAAAAGAAGCACAAGCAGTAGTCTAATGTTTATCACACTTACTATCCATATATACTTACTATTGTTTTCAGTATTCAGATCCTCGGGGGCTCGTGGCTAAATAATAACTGCCGCATGGGTCGATCTGAGATTAAGCTACGCTTACCACGGTCGGTTCCTGGATGGGTAACCATCACAAATATCGAGGCCCCTCCATGGCCTTGGAAAGCACTTTAAGCTATTAGTCTCGGCTGTCATTCGTTGATCTTTGATAGTCAAAAGCCCAAAAGTCTGACAACCAGTCTTACCAAGCAAAGGGTATCGTGTTACCCAGTAACCGGGTTGGGAAGGTCAGATAGACCTAGGCAGTACTAAAGTTATAAATAAAGAATAAATAGAGGCTTAAATATCCTATTCTATAAAATATTAAACGAAAAAAAAGTAAATAAAGTTAGTAGGTAGTAGTTTTGTAAAGTTGATTGTATATTGACAGAACAGACAAATAAAATTATAAATCAAGAAGTGACACCATCGTGTTCTTTTTAATCTTTGAAGAATGTCAATATATTCTAGCCTAGCAGTCATTAGTTTAATATCTATTCATATAAATATTTTTCATAGAAGCCGTGTTTAAGTGCGCATGTGCAACCGTTGCACGCCGGCAAGAAATGTTCGGGGGCGTGAGAAGGGAGGAAGCACGGGGGAACTGGGTGTGTGGATGGATATACAAACTCTAACAGGCAGTCGCTCCATATAAAATACTGATATTCAGCTGCATCCGGTTAGACTGGAAGCCGACCATAACATAGTGGAAAAAGGCTAGATTGCATGGCATTAAGAACCAATTCCGTATTCTCGCATCCAGCACCCTAATTGCGTAATGCATTATCGATTGGAGTTAGTTTCATTTTGAACAATTTGCTAATCCATTGCTTCATATGTTCGAAAAATTTGTCTGCTCGACAACGTGAGTAACGCAATGAATGTTGCTGAACTGTCAAGATTAAACCAACTCCGATTGATAATGTGTTACGCAATTAGGGTGCTGGGGATTCTCAGATTGTCTTCATTTCTGATTCAATCATGCAAGGAAACTGTGCCTATTCCATTAATTTTCCTTTTGGGTGATTTTGGACTTACGCAACAATGGGCTTGATCAGTCAAGGACGCTCTCCTTGACTTATCAAGCCCATTGGCATTGTTGTGTGCGATGACCCTTCTCCTCTGGGCTATTTTGCTTTAATATTATGGCAGCCCTAATCATGACATAACCAGTGGTGCCAGAATGGGGGGATTCCCCCCAAATTTGGGGGTTTTTTATAGTCATGGGGGGACAATATCTTTGGGGGGATAGTTGGAGGGAAAAAACCGGGGTTGGAGAGAATGGGGGGATTATAAACAAATCTGTAATCTGGGAAATTAAGTCAGTCGCTCGCTTGGTCGGACAAATAGGTTTTTACCATTATGATCGGTTAGAACGAAGTGATTTAATCATACTTGGTCTTTGCGCCTTGGTTTTTGAAGTTAATGGCACAATCACAACAAAAAAAGAAACAACAAAGGTATAGAAAGGAGTGAGAAAGTGACCCAATATTAACAGTATAAAGTTATTGTAGTTATTATAACCTAGATGAAATCATGTCTCAAGTTTTATACTTATACTTAATTGTAGCTCTGAATAAGGTACCACTTGGACTTGAACCAACGATTTACACATCATGTAGGTGTGTATACAGGGTTTATTGGTTAATGATGTCGGCAATCACACATAATACATACATATTACACAACACACACATAATACATACATATTTGGAAATCTACTGTTTTTCTTTGTGTTTTATCATTAGTTTTCTTTTGTAAATTAGTTTTTATTGTATTTACCTTTCATATTAATTACGAGTAAATTATTTTAAATTGAGAAATTTATTGTAACGTATTTAAACCTATTTCATGTATAGCTACAAATGTTAACGGAACGAAGCAGCCTGGATCTCACGACACAGGGAATCCTAGTGTGAGTTCCAGGAAACAACACATTGAATGTAATTTCTTAAACAATAAATTATTCTTATTCTTATTCTTCTTATTCTTCTTAATCAATTAAGGGGATGCAGGAGAGGTCATTTGCAACCAAATGACCCCATGTTCGAGTACTTTGACATTTATTTTTTTTTGCCCACCAAAAATTGTATCGTTCATTAATAAAAAAAGTATTTTACCATTTTTGGCGGATTTTTCTTCAAAACCTGTATTTTGGGGGGATTTCGGGTAAGGTTTGGGGGAACGCGAGACGCTCATCTGGCAACACTGAACATAACCTCAAAAATAAATAAATTGACACTTCTTAAGATCGGGCTGTTCTGTTTATATTTAGTACTTTGAGAATATTTTAAATAATCTGGATTAAACAGGTGCTAATTACAAATTATCCAATTATTTATCGTAGTTCTTTACGACTCTCGAAACTTATCCGTACCATTCATATTTACTTGCAGTTAGTGTTGGTGGAACCTAACCAAAAAATCTAAATAAAGAGGCATAACTATGGACGCAGACTACGATAAGAAAATATTAGAAATAAAAAGCAAAATCAAGAGCTTCCCTGACTTTCCTAAACCAGGAATTTTATTTTGGTAATTCATTTTTGTTTACTTACATTTTTATAATTTTGGTGTACCAGTACTCCACACTGAGTTACCATTGATGGTTGGTTCATTAATTGTCCTTCGTTGCGTGTTTACCCACTATTATATTCATTACTTAATAAGAATCATGGTGTCATTTTCGTCATTCTACCCAGGGACCGAAAACCTTTATGGATTACGGTACAGGTATCGAAGAATTTTGGTTACCTCTACAGTTAAGGGTAACCACTATCTGGGTAACCCAAGAAGAAGAAACATGTTACCTTTATTTAAGTTACCGTTTTAATACCGGTTACCTAAAAATTACCTTGATTACGAGAAAGAAACAGAATATCGCAATGCTGGCAATTTGTTGGCATTAGAAAATACATTAGCAGGGAGACCGTCATGCGTGCTGTACCTACCTGTACTGTTTAGTTTTTAGTGCGCCTTTTTGCGGAGTAGGTATTTGAGTTGAAGCTTGAAGTAAAAAAAAGGAAATGAACAATAGTAAGTAAGATAATATTAAGTAGGTACCTACATTGTAAATTGGTAAAATACCATTTGTTTATCTTTTTCCCTCATCATAGAAATTAACTCGGTATGCCGACGGCACGTGTACCTAAGATAGAGGTAATTTTTATTTCGGTAACCGGTATTAATACAGGTTGTATTCAGTATTTAAGAATTAAGGTAACCTTTGAAAATACCTGTAAAAAAATAAGGGTTGTAACCGAAAAATACCGGTAATGATCATACTGGTTTCGGTCCCTGATTCTACCATACCTATAAGACAACCCTATAACCAACTTCCTGTTATCAATGGGGTCAACAAAATAAGTGGGTACTTGCCTATTAAAATTGCTTGTCACCTTTACTAACACATTTGAGGTTAATTTGTTGGTATGTTATTGAATGCTGAAAGCTGTATAGGTTACCTTGAGTATCTATCTTCTATATAAATAAAACGAGAAGTCTTGACTGACTGACTCATCAACGCCCAGCCCTTGGACCTAGAAAGCTGAAATTTTGCATAGAGGTCCCGTTTATAATGTAGACAAGGAATAAGGAAGGAATTCCCGGTAGTACGTTCCTGTGGGATATTTGCCGACATCTTCGCGGGCGAAGCCGCTGCCAAAGCTAGTACTTAATATTATAAAGGGGTACAATTTGTTTTTAAGTTTGTATGTAGGGGGTCATCTCCGGAACTAATGATCCAATTCTTTTTTTTCACGGGTAGAAAGATACATTATTCCTGAGTGCTATTGGGTATAAATTATATTTATATCATGCATATTAGCCGAGCTATCACAATTTTTGTCTAGAAAGTCGGAAAGAAATGCCTCTTGAAATGAAACAGAATTATTTGCATGCGCTGCCTAAACAGTTGTTTAAAATTGAAAACAGTGGTCCAGACATTGTTTTCAACTTTCCCTCAACCTAGTCCGTCTTAAATAATTCTACAAAAAGTCCGCAACACCATATCTTCACCATATCTTTTATTCTATAAAAAAGGCCTCCGGACAGTTGCGTCTGTCCGGAGGCCTTATTTAATGGAATTTTTTATGTTTTATCTGTTTTTATCACACAATATGTTCTTATCATAACGGAGTTTACATGTCAATAAGTTTAGTGTCTTCTATTTACACTTATTTATAGTTATGAAACTATACCAAATCGAGATTAAAATACCCACTTATCGCGCTTTCAAGGCGAACGTTTTAACATGATTTGTATGTAGGTACCTACTTATTTGAACTAGTTGCCAAGTCAAATCTATATTACTTATAATAAAGCTTTAAAAAAAAAAAAAAAAAAGCTTATAAAAAAGTTTGTTTGTTTTAACGCGCTAATCTCTGGAACTACCAGCCGGATTTGAAAAATTCTTGGATAAATATTTCTCATTTGATAGCCTAATTACTAAGGAAGGTTATAACGATCCTTGGGAGAGGAGCAAAAAGAAAAAAGAACGCTAAGCGAAAACGAAGTAACAGCGTGGGCGGGCGATGCGATGCTACGCGGTGGGTGGGCCGAAATATCACGTGGAAGAACTCGCAGACAGAAGCTGGTGTAATAATATATTTAGAAGTGTTTGTACAACCCGTGCGAATTAAAGCTTCAACTGTCATATTAGAAACACAATCAAATTGAGAGGATAAGCCGACGTTCGCATGGACGTAAAAATATCGCGGCAGAATTTTATTACGCACTGGATTTTCAACTCTCGCTGTTGAGCCGAGCGTTGAGAATCCAACTCCACAACAACAGAGTGCATTCTATCGCGTCGAAAAAACACAATATTGGATTTTCAACTTTCGGCGCTAAGCAGAGCGTTGAAAATCCAGTGCGCGAAATAAAATCGCCGCGATATTTTTACGTTGGTGCGAAAGTCGACTAGGTGGGCACCTCGCTGTATTGCGGCTCCATACTACCCATACTGTAGTGAACAGTTGGTACTGTACGAGTGACCTCACTGCGTCAGGTGCCTCGTTAACTCGCACGGGTTGTACCATAGAAATAATGGGTTGTACTGATCCAATCTCAGTATGCTCCACACTATACTCACTACAAAATAATAGGTTCCGTTTGACAGCCCATATCGTTTCATATGCCAAAGAGAGACAAACATAGCGGGACAAAGAGGGACACCCTCATGTCAAATCCGACTTCTTAGATTGACCATACTTTAAGTACATGTTTGACTGACTGTACAGTGTCCACAACGTTTTTCTATTACCTATATGGCTGTACAAATAAAACTGAGGGCATGGCTTTAGCCATTTGTCGATAAATATCTACGTACTTACCTACTTCAAAGTAGGCAAGGTTGGTAAAGTTCCATGTTAAGTCAATATAGTCAACTAGCTGCGCCCCGCGGCTTCACCCCCGTAGACCGGGATAAAACTCAAACTCAAAGCATTTATTTCAATTAAACTAATTACAGGCATTTTTGAATTGTCAAAGAGTTGGTCAGTTAGTCAGAAAGTTGAAGCTAGATGCCCATTCCAAAACGTAGATCTCAATGGAGAAGAACGGGCAAGAAACTCCACGGACACTCTTTTAAATTAAGATAAGTAATACAACATCCTGGGTACATTATTTTCGTTGCTTCTAGATGTGAGAACAATGTAAAAAAATAAAAAATACTTAAAAACAAGTCAAAATATAAAATTAAAATAAGCTCTGACAGATAAGAGATGACCAGTGAACATTACGCGTGGATCAGCACCATCCAGCTCAACCATTTTGTAGGGATTTAATGATCCAACACACGTGCCACCATCAGCGAGACTTTTAAGTGAGAATGACAAACTCCCAACTGCCATGCTCTTTCAAGTCAAACTTACAAAAATCCTAATACAATAATAAACGGCCCCATGGTACTCACATTCACAAAAATTGAAAAAATGCTTCTAATTTATACAAAACTATATTTTGCAATGAATTGAAATAAATAAAATTTTACTACTTACCAAAAGGTAAGAAAATCATTAATATTAATTACTATTGAATAATTCAACAGCTAAGACCCAATTAAATAAAAAATAAATTATAATAAATATTAAAGAATAATCATATCGGAAAAAAAAGGGAAGCATCTCTTCTAAATATTAAAATGTTAACAAGTGGACCCAAGTGGCTGTGGAGCAGGACCAGCATTTTGCCAAGCATTTTTATCTACGATATAATCATCCAACTTACAATGATGTCTACATAGTGTGTGTGCATGTTTTAAATTTCTTCTCGTTTAGTTGAAGAATATCGAGTGGTATTAACATTTTATGCAGTACCCCATAAAAGAAGTGTGTACTTTAGACAATCTGAAACGTGGCTGATCTAATTTGTTCCTATTTCTTGTATTAAAATTATGCTATCTAATTAATTATTATAAAAAAAATAGCCTATGTGTTAATCCAGGATATAAGCTATCTATATACTTACCAAATTTCATTCAAATCGGTCCAGCTGTTTGAGCGTGAAGAAGTAGCAAATGGGTGACTGACGACGATCTTTACATACCGAGACTCCTCCGTGCCTCGGAAAGCACGTTAAGCCGTTGGTCCCGGCTGTCATTCGTGGATCTTTGACAGCCGTTACGGATTGTCAGAAGCCCGAAAGTCTGACAACCAGTCTTACCAAGGGGTATCGTATTACCCAGTAACTGGGTTGTGGAGATCAGATAGGCAGTCGCACCGTGTAAAATATACTGGTATTCAGCTGCATCCGGTTAGACTGGAAACCGACCCCAACATAGTTGGGTAAAGGCTAGGCAGATGATGATGATGCTAGTGCCCGTGCCATCCATCTTTGCCTTGGTCAGCCGCGATGTCGTCTTTCTCTCTGACTGCACTAAACAAATGCATTGCAGCTGATATGATCCATCTTTAGAATAACATCCACTTTTCATAAACACTAATGGCTAGTTTACACAGTGCGAGCTAGACCTGCATTGCAGATGTTATGATCCATCTTTAGAATAACATCCACTTTTCATAAACACTAATGGCTAGTTTACACAGTGCGAGCTAGACCTGCATTGCAGATGTTATGATCCATCTTTAGAATAACATCCACTTTTCATAAACACTAATGGCTAGTTTACACAGTGCGAGCTAGACCTGCATTGCAGATGTTATGATCCATCTTTAGAATAACATCCACTTTTCATAAACACTAATGGCTAGTTTACACAGTGCGAGCTAGACCTGCATTGCAGATGTTATGATCCATCTTTAGAATAACATCCACTTTTCATAAACACTAATGGCTAGTTTACACAGTGCGAGCTAGACCTGCATTGCAGATGTTATGATCCATCTTTAGAATAACATCCACTTTTCATAAACACTAATGGCTAGTTTACACAGTGCGAGCTAGACCTGCATTGCAGATGTTATGATCCATCTTTAGAATAACATCCACTTTTCATAAACACTAATGGCTAGTTTACACAGTGCGAGCTAGACCTGCATTGCAGATGTTATGATCCATCTTTAGAATAACATCCACTTTTCATAAACACTAATGGCTAGTTTACACAGTGCGAGCTAGACCTGCATTGCAGATGTTATGATCCATCTTTAGAATAACATCCACTTTTCATAAACACTAATGGCTAGTTTACACAGTGCGAGCTAGACCTGCATTGCAGATGTTATGATCCATCTTTAGAATAACATCCACTTTTCATAAACACTAATGGCTAGTTTACACAGTGCGAGCTAGACCTGCATTGCAGATGTTATGATCCATCTTTAGAATAACATCCACTTTTCATAAACACTAATGGCTAGTTTACACAGTGCGAGCTAGGTCTACCGAGTAGCTGCAGTGCAGCAACTCGCACTGTGTGGACGTATCATACGAGTTACTCGCACTTGCGAGTTGGACAGTAGCTCGCATCCGAGTAACTTAAACATTTTTTGTTTTCACTCGCCTCGCTCACCTCGCTCGCCCATCACTCGCCCATCACTCGTATGGCAGCAGCTCGCACTTCACTCGCATCGTTAGGTCGCTTTTGGCAGTAGCTCACCAGTCAGTCGCAACAGGATCCGGTATAATCTTTCCAACCATACAACTCATAAGAGATTGGGCAGCTACTCTCGAAATGAAAACAGCGAAGGCAAGCCGAGCTGAACATACGAGTACCTACACAGTGCGAGCAGCTATCTACCACAATATAAATATGGACAGCCAACTACGAACAAACGTACGAAACGGCACACACACAGACGCGCGCATCGACGAGACCCCTAAGCCACAGTAAATATACTGAGAGCACCGCGACTATCGCTTGGGGCCTCGTCGGTGCGCGCGTCTGTGTGAGTGTGCCGTTTCGACCGTTTGTAAGTTCCCTTACTGTCCAGATATTTATTGTGTGTCTGTTCGCGCCTGCTCATTTTGTTTGGGCAAATCATCACCCGCGTGTTTTGCGTCTCTGTGCTTGTTTTTTTTTTTACTGTTGTGTTGGTAGAAGGAAAAAATATTTTTCGTACTCATTGTTTCGGCTCCGTAAGAAAATGTGCAAAAATTATGTAAATTATACAAATCTCAATTTATCGATGAGTTTTCTTAAAGAATTCCATTCTTGTGCTTAAACAAGAAAGTTGGCGACCGTGACAGGACTATTCAAAAGAACATTGGATAATTTAGTATTGCGTCATCGTCGGCGATACTGAAGAGCCAAAGGAGAACGAAATTGGAAGCTACTACAGTACTTACAAGCAACCAAGCTGGTCTTCCGTGCCAACGAATCAGCTAAAGATCGTACCGGAATTCCATGGAGTCATCAAAATCACCAAGTTAAGTGCCTTCCTGTGTTCCGTTCTACCTCACCAAAACACAACCAATTTCCAAATTCCATACATCATAATCTGATTTAAAATACCTCTATTCCAATAACTAGCCTTTATTTGTGCTATATTCCTTAATCTTATAGGTTTTATTGTGCCAAATAAGTATATAGGTAAAAGTACCTACATGTACCGTCCACTATAAAATCATATTGATTTTTTCCAAATTCAATTTCTAGTTCAATTAATTAATTTGCAAAATAACTTACATAGACTTAAGTAAATCAATCTTAATCCTAATTGTCATACTCCTACCTCGATATATTCGGTTTGTTTCCTATATTTAAGCCGATTTGCCGAAATTTTCAGGCGTTATCCTGAGGGACAAGTCAGACTGAGTTTTGCAACCATCATTGCCCGCTTGCTGAGTGAGGCACTGCAACCATCCGAGATCAGGTCCTAGGAGATTCCACCGAAGGGAGGAGCGTGAGAATATCATTGTTTTATACCTTTTCCGATTCAGTTTAGAGTTTAAACGTTGTCGATATATTCAAATTACATTGGTTTTAAGTATAATACTAAAGTTATACCTTTAATTCACTTGAACTCAATTTATATTATTATTTATACTTCAAAATGCCGCCTGAAGATGGCGATAAATCCTCTGCCAAGGTGTCTTTAAGAGAACTACTAGTAAAACGTAGTTCAATTAAAGGACAAATTACAAAGTTTAAAAACTATTTAGACAAAATTACTAAATTACCCGAGTTATCAAACATAGACCTTGCGGAATTGAGTTTAAGATTAAATAAGTTTCAAGGATTATCGACAAGGTTTGATGACTTGCAAACAGAGATTGAAGTTTTAAATGCTACAAATATTCAAGTAGAACTTGATGAACGAGAACGCATTGAACAAGATATAGTTCAGAATATAGCTATAGCAAAGACGGAGTTACAACAATATAATAGTGATGATGATGGTAAGCGCCGTCAATCTATCTTTGTAAATACGGATTCGGATCATCAAAACGTGGGTTTTAGATTACCTCAAATACAAATTTCTAAGTTCGATGGATCACACTTCCGCTGGCTCGAATTTCGGGACACATTTCTTAGTTTGATTCATAAAAATGAGCGCATTCAAGATATATATAAGTTTCACTATTTAGTTTCTTACCTGGATGGTGACGCTGCGCGTGTCATATCAAACCTCGAGGTATCTTCGGCTAATTACCAAGAGGCTTGGAAACAGATTTGCGAGCGTTACGATAACAAAAGAATTCTTATGAATCATCACCTAGATTCTTTAATAAATATTCAACCAATAACACGTGAATCAGATAAGTCTCTTCGGTGTTTAGTTGATAACGTCACTAAAAATCTAAGAGCCTTAAAGAGTTTAGGTCTACCTACAGACCATTGGGACATATTGTTGATATTTATTTTATTGCTTAAATTGGATAGTCGTACCATACTAAAATGGGAAGAATATCGCAACACAATAGATTGCGTGAATGACGTGCCCACTTTAGAGCAATTTAATAAATTTTTAATTGACCGCGCCAATGTACTAGAATCATTTAATCAGAATAAATCTATGAGCAACAATAACAATAATTCTAAATCACAACAAAACCCACGTCCCTCTTCTAATCAATCTCCATCAAATAAAAATAAACCTTCTTTTAAGAAATCAAGCCGTAACCAAAATACTAATGTTTTTGCATCCACTTCTCAATCTCGTAATAATTCTTCAATTGTTTATCTGTGTGTAGTATGCAATGGAAATCATAGGATTTATGATTGTCCAACTTTTAAGTCAAAATCCATTCAAGAGAAAATGTCATGCATATCCCAATATAAATTGTGTAAAAATTGCCTGCGCCAAGGTCATCCTGCGTCGGAGTGCGGCATGGGTTCGTGTCGGCATTGCAACCAAAAGCATAATACTCTTCTCCACGATCCTACCGTACCAGCTAACTGTAACACAGTAAACGCAAATGACGATAGTAAAAAGGAGACCGTAGTGGCTTTCTCTCAACAAAATAATGGTCATGTATTTCTGTCTACGGCTATTATAGAAGTTTACAATCCTCGAAATAACAAAACCGAAAGGGTTCGCGCGCTGTTAGATAGTGGCAGCCAATCTACTTTTATTACAAAATCCCTGCAACAAAAATTAGGTTTAGTGTGTAATCCGTTAAATGCATTAAATGTTATAGGAATAGGAAACAATAAGTGTGACACAGTATTAGAAAGTTGTGTTACTCACCTAAAATCAATCCATGGCACTTACCAAGTTAAGTTGTCTAGCTATGTTCTCAACCAACTTACCGGAGACATTCCAAAGGTCTTCGTCGATATAAATCACCTGAAAATACCAAAGGGTATTATATTAGCTGATCCTAAATTCAATGAACCTGCTACCATTGAGATAATCATTGGTGCAGACATTTTCTGGGATATAGTAGTTAGCGGACAACGATCCCTAGGCCCAAATAATCCTAAATTACAAAATTCTAAATTAGGTTGGATTATAGCTGGCCCTATCAATGCACAAAAATGCAATCAAAATATTCAATGCAATCATGCAATTGTTCCAAACAACAATTTGGATGAAATGCTCACTAAATTCTGGGAACATGAGAGTCTTCCTCAAAGAAAGATTCTCAGTCCCAACGAAATAGCATGTGAAAAACAATTTCACGAAACTTCAACTCGTTTGAGTAATGGCAGATTTAGAGTGAAGTTACCACTAAAGGACTCACCTGACTGCCTCAGTGATTCTTATAACCAAGCCAAAAAACGTTTCAAAAATCTCGAAAAAAGATTTAGGAAAAATCCGACACTAAAGTCACATTACGTAGAATTTATACGTGAATATTCAAACTTGGGACATCTTTCAGAGTCACAAGTTGCAATACCAAATCCTTCATACTTTCTATGTCATCATGCTGTATTCAAAGAGGACAGTGAGTCCACCAAGATTCGAGTAGTGTTTGATGGCTCAACTCCTACTACCTCTGGCTATTCTCTAAATGACATCTTAATGGTTGGTCCTAATCTGCAGAATTCTCTATTCTCCATTCTAATTAGAGCACGTCAATATAAGTACATTTTGACTGGAGACATAGCTAAAATGTATAGACAAATTGCTATGGATCCACATGATTGTGATCTTCAATTAATATTATGGAGAGAAGATGAGTCGCATCCTATCCAAACTTTGCGTTTAGATACTGTCACTTACGGTACTGCAAGTGCCAGCTATCTTAGCACGAAATGTCTGTGGCAAGTAGGAGAAGAGTGTGATGATGAATTAATTAAAACTATAATACAAAATGACTTCTTTGTCGACGACGTCATTACAGGCTCAGACAATGAAGATCAACTTATATACATACAAAAGGCACTTGCTGATGCTTTAAATGCAGCTTGTTTTCCCCTACGAAAATATAAAACTAATTTACCTAAATTATTCCATAATATAGAAATAAATACAAAAGAAAAACTTACCTTGAGTGAATCCTCTAGTACTCTTGGTCTAGGGTGGGATCCAAGTAATGACACGTTCAATTTTCCTGTAAAAAATAATGACATAAACAACACAATAATCACTAAAAGGTTTATAATGTCGCAGTCACTTCGTATTTTTGATCCACTTGGGTTATTAAGCCCATGTATAATTCAAGCTAAAATATTAATTCAAAGGTTGTGGATCAAGAGAATTGACTGGGATCAACCTGTACCTGACGACATACAGGAAGGTTGGAATGAAATTTCGAAAAACTTACCTTTACTTGCAGATCTTCATATTCCACGTAGAGTGATTGGTGACTCACCAAAGTCCATAGAACTGCATTCGTTTAGCGACGCCTCACAAGTCGCTTATGGGGCTTGTATCTACATGAGAACGCTAAACGAAAACGATGAGGTGACAGTGACTTTGTTATGTTCGAAATCCAAGGTTGCTCCTATAAAGCCCACCACCATTCCTCGCCTCGAACTTTGCGCGGCGTTGCTGTCAGCTAATCTATGTCGATCTGTTACCGAGTCCTTAAGGCTTCCTCCTACAAAAATTACACATTGGTGCGATTCTAACATCGTACTATGCTGGATAAAAAATGATCCAGGCAAACTAAAAACATTTGTGGCAAATAGAATAGCTGAAATTTTAGATCTTACTAATCGCAAGGATTGGCGTCATGTTCCCACTGACGTTAACCCCGCTGACCTAATTTCTCGAGGTGTAAACGCTCATCACCTTCGTGATAATTTGATGTGGTGGCAAGGCCCGTCGTTTTTATACAACGATGAATCAAAATGGCCTAAATTACATCAAATCAAAACATTGAATTACCTGAAATAAAAAGTCATTATATTAATTTACCTGAATCTACATTCGATTTCAAGGTATTTTCAAAATTTTCAAAATTACAAAGAACATTTGCATATATTTTACGCTTTCTACACAACTCAAAACGATCAAATAGGATTAATCGCTTATCTGGCCCTCTAACAGTGCATGAGTTAAATAATTCCTTTATTTTCATTTGTCGTGTTGCACAGAAACAATCTTATCCTCTTGAATATAAAAGAATTCAATCAAAATCATTATTGCCTAAATCTAAATTATTAAGCTTATCTCCATTCTTTGAGCCCACAACTAACCTAATACGAACACTTACGAAATTTGCATGCTGGTCCACAGCTATTGCTAGCAACGGTCAGAGAATCTGTGTGGCCTATGAACGGAAGAAGATTAGCTAGAAACATTGTAAAACAATGTGTTACTTGCGTGCGTGTTCGTGGGCAAACCATATCTCCAAAAATGGGCAACTTACCAACAAACCGTGTCTCCGTTGATTTTCCTTTCAAATCTGTTGGGATTGACTACGCCGGTTCTTTCCTTATATTAAATCGCAAGGGACGTGGTGCTAGATTAGTAAAGTGCTACTTATGTCTATTTATTTGTTTACGTTTTAAATGCGTTCATTTAGAACCCGTCAGTGACTTGACTAAAGAAGCATTTATTATGACATTTCGTCGATTTGTAGCCCGTCGCGGCAAGCCAGCGGAGGTTTACTCTGACAACGGACGAAATTTCGTTGCCGCTGCTAAGGAAATTAGTGATTTTTTAAAGCTAACTAACGAATCTCTCTCTCAGTTTGCAGCAGGAGAAGGTATAAAATTTTCATTTATACCTGCTTACAGCCCTCACTTCGGTGGAATTTGGGAGGCTGGAATCAAAGCTGCTAAATATCATGTCAAAAGAGTCATGGGAAATTCCCATCTTTCTTTCGAAGTAATAGGTACCTTATTCGCACAAGTAGAGGCAGTTTTAAATAGTCGCCCCTTGTGCCCAATGTCTTCCTCCCCTGACGATTTCCTATCCTTATCCCCAGGGCACTTCCTGATTGGCAGATCACTCACTGCGCTGCCAACCCCAATTCAAGACGATTACAAGGCAAACCATCTTAATCGGTACGCTCGCCTTGAGCAAATAAGGCAAGAGTTCTGGAAGCGCTGGCAAAAGGAATATATCTCAGAACTTAACCAACGCACCAAATGGAAGACTGACGCTAAGAAGCTGAATATCGGAGATCTTGTTATTATACAAGAAGACAATACACCACCACTCAATTGGCGCCTCGGACGTGTTGCCAGACTTTTCCCTGGACCTGATGGCATATCTCGTGTCGCAGATATCAATACGGCAAGAGGCTGCGTGCGTCGATCTCTAGTTCGCCTGTGTCCCCTGCCTGCATGTGAAGAGTTTCCTGGTTGAAGCTCTGCGTCCTTCAACGGGGGGAGCTTATGTTCGCGCCTGCTCATTTTGTTTGGGCAAATCATCACTCGCGTGTTTTGCGTCTCTGTGCTTGTTTTTTTTTTACTGTTGTGTTGGTAGAAGGAAAAAATATTTTTCGTACTCATTGTTTCGGCTCCGTAAGAAAATGTGCAAAAATTATGTAAATTATACAAATCTCAATTTATCGATGAGTTTTCTTAAAGAATTCCATTCTTGTGCTTAAACAGTGTCATAATTTATTTTTCTACATAGTCTCCGAGTTTCTCTACACACCGTGTCCAGCGCTTTTCCAAGACTTCAATCCCTTTCAAAAAAAAAGTTTTGTCATGGTCCTGCAAAAAGCTCTCCACGGCATCCATCACCTCGTTATCGTCTTCGTACCTCTTTCCCCTTAAGTATTCTTTCAATTTGGGGAACAGATAAAAATCGCTAGGCGACAGATCTGGTGAATAAGGGGGGTGGTCAACCAATTCGAAGCCAGCTTGCTGAATGGCAGCCATCGCAACTGCCGACCTGTGCGCGGGTGCGTTGTCGTGATGAAACAGCACGCCCCTTCGAAGTTTCCCTCTCCTTTTCTCTTTGATGGCATTCCTCAACTTAGGAATTAAAGCTGCATAATATTGGCCTGTAATAGTGGTTCCACGCTCCAGGTAATCAATCAATAATATCCCTTCTGAGTCCCAAAATATTGAGGCCATAACCTTGCCAGCCGATGCCACGGCACGAAACTTCTTCGGGGTCGGTGATGATGGCCGTTTCCATTGCGAAGATTGCTGTTTTGTCTCGGGATCAAAATAATGGACCCATGTTTCGTCCATTGTTACGAAACGAGACAAAAAGTTTTCAGAATCTTCTTGAAACTTGTCCAACAATATCTTCGAAATGTCAAGTCGATTTTGTTTCTGACTGTCGGTTAACATTCTCGGCGCCCATCTTGCGAAGACTTTTCTCATATTCAAAGATTGTTTCAATATGGATTGAATACTTCCATATGAAATGCCCGTTTCTTGAATTAAGTATCGGATGGTAACTCTTCGATCGCTCAATACAATTTTCTCGACTTTCGCAACATTTTCTTGGGTGACTGACGTCGATGGACGGCCGCAACGATGTTCGTCTTCCGTGCTCGTTCTCCCTACTCGAAATTGAGAAGCCCACCTTGCGACAGTGGAATAAGGTGGAGCAGACTCTCCTAATGTTGCCTCCAAATCGCAATAAATCTCTTGCGTCTTGTAACTTTTTTAAACAGAGGTATTTAATAACGGATCGCACTTCGTTTTTCTCCATTTTCGAGAACACGTTCCGACACGAAGCAAACAAATGACTACATTCAGAAAAAAACAAAAGAGAATCGAAGATTTTTTTCTTTATTAATATTACAAGTATGTATCTAAGCTATGCCTGCCAGTATTTATTTTTTTTCTTACCAAGGAGTATGTCGTTCTCACTACTTTTTGATCCCCCCTCGTATAATTCTACAGCTCGCACTGTGTAAACCAGCCATAAGGAACCACTGATCAGTAAGTTTACTCATTCATACATTTATTCATCAGGACATAAATGACGGCATTTGAATGAGAAGTGATCCGAGATGTCATTGCGGTAAACACATCAACCATTCATGTGTTGTACTAACTATGACGACATTACACAATATAATTATGTATCAATCAATTCATTCGGTTTCCTGTGCGTTGTGTTGGGTTTTCCTTTGTTCTCGAAAACGTGTGTCAATATTTACCTTTTGTGTTTACTGACAGCATATGAATTGTTCTATTTGTTTTAATTAATTAATGCCTAATTCTGGTTATTGGGTTTTTTTTTTGTTTTGTTTTGACCGGAAAGCTAAATGTCATACATTATTAAAGACTAACCGTCTTATTACAAAACAAGGTTCATCTTCAAACCCAGGTTTAAACCATGGACCCTTCTTTGAATTTCGAGCTTTATTCTGACACGTTAAGATGTCAGTTTTACAAAACTGACAACTTAGTACCGGACTAAGTTGTCAGTTTTGTATAAAGAACTGTATTTCTATCAAAGCTAGGTTCATATTACAAAAACTGGCTCGATGGTTTAAACCATGACGAAGAAAAACCTCGTTTTGTAATAAGCCCGTAAAGCTTTATAACGGCCGCCATGAAAATCTGTCATTTTCACCAGTAGGTATTTGACATTAAATCAAATGTCGATCCCAAAGATTTAAATCACTAGATTAGCCTTCACCATACTTAGTCACAAGAAAAAGTGTCCATACTGAGAAGAGTGAGCTCACACATTATTAAATAGCATTTCCATGACAATCAAGTATAGACACTGCGTCATTGTGTCAGAGGTGTCAAAACGATTCAGAAATGCCACTATCTTTTGACCCGCTAGGCAAATACTAAATACTTCTCCCCCTCGGTGGGTTCCCGCATTATCGAGGCGGGGGACTCAGTAGCCGTGGCTTGATCACCCACGGTGAAGCGAAGAGGAACCCGAGGAGGCGGCCGCTCGTCAGGGCTTTTGCCGATAAGCCGACGACGTAGCGGCTAACAAGTACGTTGCGGTGCCGCTTGGGCGACATCACAACTGACTCGAGGCGGGCCGCGATGTCGTATGGGAGGCCTCGGAGAAATCTGATTTTTTGAAAGAAAAATCTTGTTTTGAACTATTTAAGTAGCTGCAGTCAGGTTTCTTATACTTATTTAAGAGATCCAGTGTTGCACTTTGACTTCTCAAATCTCAAGCTTAAAATTGGCTCTTTACTAAACCATAAAACTTTCTCATTACAGGGACATATTCTCCGCAATATCCGATGGCCCCACATGCAAGTTGCTCCAGAGCGTTCTAGTACAAACCATAAAGTCCAAATTCCCTGACGTAGAAGTTGTCATAGGGTTGGAGTCGAGAGGATTCCTCTTCGCTTTCTCTCTGGCTGCTGAACTTGGTATTGGCTGTCTACCGGTCAGGAAAAAAGGGAAGCTGCCAGGAGAAGTCGTGTCTTATAAATATGAGCTAGAGTATGGGACGGTAAGTTTCTGAATAGGTACTTATAAAACTAAATGGTTAAGACGCAGATATATGCCAACAGCCTTAGTGGTTGGGGCGGCATCGCTTGCGTGTTGTGTTGAGCTCACGCAACGCGTACGTCCACCCAGTAATAGGACTCGCCCCATCAAGGAGCGATGTCCCAAATTAGACGCATTATTAAGAAAAGAAAGAAAAGAAAAACGTTTATTTTTACGACACACTTCGTGAAACACAAAAACAAAAGAAAAAAAAATTAAAATAATGTTTTAAAACAAAAGTGTGTGCCTCACGGCTGCGCCAAAAAGGTTCATTTCAGCATTAAATGCCAGACAGATGCTGCCTGACGCTGGTTTTCTAATGAACCTGTAGAGACAAGTGACGGGGAGTACAAACAGTTTCAACATACCTAATTGATAATATATATACTTATAAATAAATAAACTAGTAATAAAAATATAATTAAGTACAATAAAGATATAAAAAATAAAAATAATAATTTTGTACTGGATCTAGATAGATGTTTTATTAATTTGTTATACATAAAACAAAAGGACTATTATATTGAAACACGTATTCTAAAAGATAAATAATTAAATATCTATAAAATGGTGAAGGCTTCTTAAAAATACGCTTGATAGTTTTTGCGTGATTCTCAGTTTTTTTTATCCGCGTTAAGACATAACTTTACAAATTAATTACACTATGAAATATAAACATATCTAAAATATTCACATATTAAGTTATTGAGAAATTGTTCTAATTTAAAATATAATTTTTCCAAATCATTAACACTATTCGTTTAGACGTGATCTTCAGTTTAAAATTATTAAAAGTCGTTTATCGTCGCCTTAAGAGAATACGTTGGTATAAGCGAAATAACCGAATGAACGACTGAATTAAATTATTTTTGCGTGCATGTTACACACGTTATTTACCCACCACTTCAAACTTTGTAAGAGGAAATAATACACTCCATAACTAATTTCTTAGGCTCAGCGGAGACCAAAAAGGAGCGCAAAACAAGGGATTTTTATGGCATTAAGTAAAAAACTTTAGAATCTAGTGTTTTAAAGTTCGAACAAAATCCTCCCGTAGTCTTGAGGACACGGAAAGCGTTTGATGTTTGCTTCGATGTTGGTGCAATATAGCACTATGCACTGAAAATAAGTATGATTCGGAAAATGCTCCGCGATCCTCTTTTCTTTACGTTGAGCCTTTTCCCCAACTATGTTGGGGTCGGCTTCCAGTCTAACCGGATGTAGCTGACTACCAGCATTTTACATGAAGTGAATGCCTATCTGTTCTCCACAATACAGTAACTGAGTAATACCCTTTGGTGAGACTGGTTGTCAGACTTCCGGGCTTCTGACGACCCATAACGGCTGTTAAAGATCTACGAATGACAGCCGGGACCAACCGCATAGCGTGCTTTCCGAGGCAAGGAGGAGTCTCGCTATATAAAGAAGGTCACCCATCCACGGACCGTAATTTAATGACCCCACCTAATTCCACCTTTATTTAAATTCCAGGACGTTCTAGAAATTCAGAAGAACACAATCCGTCCGGGTCTGAAGTGCCTCATAATTGACGACTTGATAGCCACCGGAGGCACCATAACAGCTGCCAGTCACCTGCTCAAGTCTTGTGGCGCTGACGTCATCGGCTGTCTGCTAGTCATCGAGCTGACGTCACTGCAAGGCCGCCAGAACATTCCCAAGGGTATACCTGTACATTCCTTAATCAAGTATGATTAGGCAGTATGTAGAATTTTTTGAGGGGACGCGGGCGCAAGTCTTTGGAGAAATAAACAAATTAAGACTTTGTTGACGTGCTTAGTGATTTTTTTAAATACCTACAGGATGAAATTGAATTCATAGGCATTCTCTGAAGGTGTCATTGTAGGTACTCATCATTATGAACAACTTTTAATATAGGAACAATCCTTAAATCGCGAAAAAAAAAACAGCTGTTCCCTACATTTATAATTTTCGCATAACTAATCAAAATGTAGGGAACAGCAGATTTTTTTTTTGCAGTAAAAGTTGTTCTTAATGATGAGCACAACGACTACTACTACTACTACTACTACTACTACTTAAGAGAATAACGGTGATTAAAATTACACCCTGTATATGATGAATCAGATTTTGAATTTTTATAAGTACAATTTGTATGACATTTGTATGACGCGTCAAAATGCGTCTATTGACATTTAATGCTCTAAAACTGTATCTTTGCGCCCGCATTTTGTTATAAGATTAAGTTTCTTGTTGTGAATAGGCTTTGTGCAGTGGTTCAAGCAAGTGCACTAAGAACTTGACACTATCAAACTCAACCTTAATAGACTAAGTTTTAAGGTAGATATTGATATGGCACCAACTTGGATCAGTGCAGAAGCTACTAATAGTATTCATAAGTGCCTTTATATTTTGAGCCATTATTTAGTAAGAATGGATTGGTAATTTTCGGTGAACTCCAAAAAAGTGCTATATGTATATAGGGTGTACCAGAAAAGTGTGGTAATATTTAAGGGTGTGCTACAGACCAACAAACTGAACAACTTTCTCCTTCCAACATCGTAATTGCGAAAAATAATCAGCCGTCCCATACATTTAGGTCGAGTAGGTATTGAAGTTTTGTATTGGACAGTTGATAAGTTTTTCGCGATTACGATGTTGGTCTCATGGAGAAAATTGTTCAGATAGATGGTCTGTACTACACCCTTAAATTTGACCACACCTTTCTGATACATCGTGTATACAGTGCTCTCCAAAAGTTATTTGACATAGTTCCAATTCAGCCCTACCTAATCCCACATTATTATGATTTAAAATTCTATTTTCAAATGTTTGAACTGTACACTATATCATTTTTATTGTCTAATTCAACTACGTGCACCCCTACCTATTTTAAGGGATACTTGTTTTTTTTTATAACCGTGCTTCTGCTAATAGAAAAAATGTCAACTAACTTTTGGAAGGCACTGTATGTACTATTTTATGTCATTTGACAGAGAGGTACAGACAACAGCACATCAAGTTATACCAAACTGTCAAATATCTTCAAATAATTTTAAACCTTAAAATGTTGATGGTTAAGTTCAAAATCGAATGAGACAATTTGACAGTTTGTAGTAACTTGATTTTATGACATTTGCCAGAGAGGTACAGACAACAGCACATCAAGTTATACCAAACTGTCAAATATCTCCAAATAATTTTAAACCTTAAAATGTTGATGGTTAAGTTCAAAATCGAATGAGACAATTTGACAGTTTGTAGTAACTTGACGTGGTGCTGTGTGTGCATTAGTTCCATCCTCTACTCTACTGCTACTCTTACTGCTTCGTTGTAACCAAAGATCTGGCATCATAATTAATTATTTTTATTATTTTACTATTGGCATACTTCATTTAAATAATTGACATACAAATGATTATTCTTCATCAGTTTTTATTTGAATTTAAATGGCCATAATATTTTGCATAATAGTGACAATTTCTATTTATTCCTTAGGTTTTATCAATTGTACAGTGTAATATCTCACACATTATTATGTTAAGTAGGTAATTGATATTTATTACGTTTTTGACCCTTTGACTGCTCAGTTTAGTGGAGAAACGAGACAAAAGCTTCGCACAGCCGCTTCTTTATTCTATTACAAGATGTGTGACCGATGAAATTTTCCATCTAAAAAAATGTTGAACTTCCATACAAACTTTCATTACTAAGTTCCCATGGCCACCTTCCGGCTCCATCATCAGATTAGCTCCATGGCATAATAATATTGCATTGTCATCCGATTTACGTCAATCAATCTGCCTAGCCTTTTCCCAACTATGTTGGGGTCGGCTTCCAGTCTAACCGGATGCAGCTAAATACAGGTATTTTACATGGAGCGACTGCCTATCTGACCTCCACAACCCAGTAACTAGGTAATACGATACCCCTTGGTAAGACTGGTTGTCAGACTTTCGGGCTTCTGACGACCCTTAACGACTGTCAAAGATCCACGAATGACAGCCGGGACCAACGGCTTAACGTGCTTTCCGAGGCACGGAGGAGTCTCGTTATGTAAAGATGGTCACCCATCCACTGACCAACCCCGGCAAGCGTAGCTTAACCTGATGGTTCGACCCGTGCGGCTGTTATTACTTAGCCACGAGCTCCTCATCCGATTTGCGTATGCATGTAAAATTTCAGCTCAATCGGAAACCGGGAACTGGGTCTAATATAACGTGCAAGATTAGATTACAGACAGACAGACACCGGGACAGGTGAAACTAAATAAAAGCTTGGAAAAAATCCTTGCTTAGTGCTCAGTTTCGTAATATATAAGGAACTGTAGTGCAAAATTTCATGCTTCTAGAGCCAGCGGTTTAGGTTGTGTGTTGTCACTTGTCTGTCAGTGAATGCATGAATGAATTTTTGAAATTATAATAAGTAGATTCTTTTTATCACGTGTAATGAATATTTAGTATTTTATATCTCAAGTGTACAAACACTGTGTGCGTGAAGACGGACGCATACGCGCGCACACACACACTTTCGACTTCACCATTGTCTCGGACGGTACCGAGAGCTCACAAACACACAAATTCACAGCGTATTTGTACACTTGGTAACCTCAAGTAAAACGCGTGTCTCTTCGTAAGATAAAAATACTGTACTGAATTATAAAATTACCTACTACTTATCTGTCGTACATATCAGCTCAAACAAGAAGCCAATGGTAATGCGAAGTCCCGTCACGTTTTTTCCGCGTTTAAAGTGTTGACGTTTAAACACGTACGCCGCGGAGCAAGGGTTAAGGACAAACATTATTTTATAAACCTTCAACTGCCATGTTATGAGACAATTAAATTTCTATTATTATTACCGACCTCTAGGATAAGAGGATGTTTAGCACGAGCGCTTTTTTCTTGTATTGTAAATTGTATAAATTAAATGTGCATGGTACGATTCTGAACTATAAATATAATTTTAGATAGGTACATTTTCTCAATAAATGTACCGAAGTAAAAATTTTCACTTCGGTACATTTATTGAGAAACTGTACTATGCACATCTATCAGCAATTCGGCCAAAAAACATTTGTAACAGCGTCCTAAAGTTTAATATTCTATTTGGTCTTCTACATGGTATATTTCGAATGATATTTCTATTTTTATATACTTAGCAATGTTTTATCCACAAAATAGTGCTCAATTTTAACGTTGATTCTGTACAAGTCTTTCGACGAATATATTAGAATATTAAATGACATTGTAACCGTAAGCATTCCAGGTTGTATTTTTATTGTTTATTAAAGTTTTAAATCAATTTATTTATATGATTATTTTATTTACCTACTCTGTGACATTTCATACATTCATACAATACAATAAGCTACTTCTTACTTAAAATGGATGAATGATAGACAATTGCATGCAGCTGAGATGAGAATACTAAGAGGAATGTGTCGTGTTACGCGAACGGATAGAAAAAAGAATTGAGTACATAAGAGGAAGTCTGAATGCGGAGGAATGATGCTATAAGAGTAGGGGAAGACCAAAGATACGATGGATGGACTGTGTGAAAGATGATATGGCTAGAAAGGGGATGACTAACGAGATTACGACTAATAGAGAAGTATGGAAGAAAGGGACATGTTTCGCCGACCCCAAATAAATTGGGATAAAGGCAGTAGAATGATGAAACACATAAAAGCACATAAGCTACTTCAAGCAGACAGGCCACTCGCTCTCTGATTCAGAATGATTTATTAAATGTTGTGAAATCTCAGATTGCCAGGGTCCTTATTTTGAAGTATTAACGCCATTATGATTCCGTTGCGAAAAAGGGATGGTGATATAGGTCATGTATAGCTCCGTCTCTCTCTAGCACTGGAAAAATGATGGCGTTAATTGTTCATAATACGGCCCCAGGTCAGCTTTCATTGGCTGTTGTTTTTTCACCAACAAAACAACATCATACTGTATGAGACTGTGGATTAATTGAATAATTAATTAATCCACGATGGAAACAGAGGGGTAAACTGTTTAACGTGTCTGTGTATCTGTAAGAGGTCTGTGGTATCGTAGCTCCAAAACGACTGAACCGATTTCGACTTTTCTTTGCTTCGTTTGAAAGGTGACATCATGAAGTCACCCCCAATCTATAACTATACTCTATGAAGTCACCTTTCAAACGAGAGTGTTCTTAGCTATGATTCAAGATAGTCTATTCAGCCGTTTGAAGATTATCAGCTCTTTTCTAGTTGATAAATGGATGTGAGCATCTTCCAAAGGTCTGATCGAGTTTCAAACTCAAACTCAAAGCATTTATTTCAAATAAACCAATTACAGGCACTTTTGAATTATCAATGGGTCGGTCAGTCAGAAAGATGAAGCTAGTTGCCCATTCCAAAGCGTAGTAGATCCCTATGGAGAAGAACGGGCAAGAAACTCCACGGACACTCTTTTAAATCATAATATTTTTACAAAATATTGGTTACATCGTTCATGTTGAAAATATATATGTGAGAACAATGTAGAAAGACGTGCACGTTAAATAGCGTCCGTAATAAAAAGATAAAAACTAAAACAACTAAATTAAATATTAAAATTAAAAATAAGTTTGGTATTTTGTTACTTCAATGATATTAGCATAACATAGTAACCTTGCACTAATGCTTCAGCATTACCTGGATTGCAGGATACCCAACTTCCTCACCAACTTACAGCAGAGGTATAGTGTTTGGGCTCATTGGAATGGTGGTTTGGTTGGTTGGTTATAGATAGATGACAATAAAAAAAAATGAGGTTGACTTGTGTCGAGGGTTTTTAAAATTTAAAATTCAACTTTTATTATCTTGTTCTTTAGCATTTGTAATTCTTATATCAAACTAGATTTTGCCAGCGGCTTCGCCCGCGTCGATGTTGAAAAACAACCCACGGGAACGTACTACGGAGAATTTCTTCCTTATTCCTTGTCTACATTATAAAGGGAACCTGTGAGCAAAATTTCAGCTTTCTAGGTCCAAGGGTTTGGCGTTGATGAGTCAGTCAGGACTTCTCTTTTTTAACCGACTTCAAAAAGGAGGAGGTTGCCAATTCGTCGGAATTTTTTTTTTTTTTTTGATGTATCTTCCCCGATTACTCGAAGATGGCTGGGCCGATTTGGATTTTTTTTTTGTTTTATTCGAGAGGATACACATCACAGTTGGTCCCATATAAAATTGATTAACTTTGCTTTGGTAGTTTTTGAGTTAGCTTCAATAATACGTATTTTTTCCACACTTTTATATGGATGATGTTCTAGTTTGTTTTGCAGGTAGTGGTTTTAGAATTTGTGTGGGGTAGGTACACAACTAAAAAGTGAAAAATAAAAACTTTTTTACAAAAAAATACAACCGACTTCCAAAAACAACACTACAAAGTGAAAAATAACTTTAATTTCGGAAGTCGGTGGCAAAAAACGAAAATACATTTAACTAGACACCGACTTCTGAAATTAAAGTTATTTTTAACTTTGTAGTGTTGTTTTTGGAAGTCGGTTGTATTTTTTTGAAAAAAAGTTTTTTATTTATATAGATGCAGACAGCATGCCAAGTCCTGACTTTATAAATATTTGTGTTGTAGTAAGTAGCAATATATTTGGTGAATTGTATTCTAGGTACAGATGTCTTGCTAGTGAAAGGTCCAACTACTTGACTGAGTTAAGAGATATTGTGAGTACCTACCTGTTTTTATAGGCATGTAATATAAAAGGGATAGCAGAATAATATCACAAAATAATTTTAAAACATTTATTTTAATTTAAATTAAATGTTAAAAATATTTTAAGTTGTACAGAAACATCTTAAAGACGACATAAATACTTAGACATAATATTAAAACTTAGTAAACAGATATCACAAATCTGAAAGCAGAATTAATTTACGTAAGGTAGGGGCACCGCATGCTGGTGTCCAAAATGATGACCCTTAAGATTACGCTCCAATTCCTGCGTGGTCTTCACATTTTCAGGCAATTTGGTCGTCAGTTTGTCTGATGACGTTGTTGAGGAAACTTCACTGGAATCACTGGTGAATGGAACAATCTTTGGCACAATCTTCTCCTGTCCCACGTTCTTGTCTGTAGTACTTGAAACCTCGCTTTGTGGTTTAATGTGATCGTCATTTGTTAATTCTTTAGGTAGAGCTGGCACAACGGGTTCCTTGGTGGCTTGACGGATTTTCCTGTTTTCTTCTTCATCTCTCAAGTTGATCAGGTCATCGCTTTCAGCTTGGGGCATGACAGGAACTACTTTTTGAGTGTCCTCGTTGTACTGCGTAGAGTTTTCGAAATTTGTATCCAGTACTTTCTTCAAGTTTTCGTCCATATCTTCTTGTACTGTTTTGTTGGCGTTGTCGTTGACTTTGATGTCTTTAGTAGCATCAACTTTCTGTTCCTGAGTGTCGCGGTTCAGTCGTGTTTGGTCCTTGCCTACTAAAGCTGGGTTGATTTTCTGTTGGTCGTCTTCGGACGCATCTGTCGTAGAACTGGCCGTAGGTTTTGGGGCTCCAAGAATAATGTCATCACCACTCTTAGGTTCTTGGTTTGAGTGTTCGTTCACGTTAAGGTCCTTTGGCACTTGAGGATTCTGTGTATCATCGCCTGTAGCTTTAGGATAGTTAGGGGCTTGCGCGTTCTCGTTCTCTTCAGCGGCAAACACTTGAACGTAGAAGTCTAATCCTCTAAACACAGCTGGACTCTTCAGTTCGATTGTGACATTCTTCTGTCCCTCTCCTCCTTCGATGACAGTAGCTTCTCCATCCTTTTCTGGCCTGTTGTCAATGACAACTACTCGGCTGATGACTTCGTCTGTGGTGTTTGTAGCGTTCACAGTAAGGGTCTTAACTTGTTGCCAAATGGCTGGGCTGGCGGTGACATTCTGTTCGAATATTAATTTCCCGCCTTCATTGCCCACGATGAGGTCTGCAGCAGAAGCTACAGCCACGAAACCGATCACTGCAAGTACTTTGACGAACATCTTCGGATGTTTACAAACGACTGATGCAAATGACGAATCCAAAAGCTTTTATATAGAACAGCGAGTTAAGGAAAAACTTCAAAATGTAACTCACCTAGTCGGTTAATATTTTTTTATTAACATATATTAAAATCTTCCTACAGGAAAATACGGCGTGATAAAGTACAGTCAATGACAAAGTATTGAATGAATTGTGACCGCAACATTACGGTTAAATTATGAGTCAAGAAGAAATCGTTAAATTTTTCCTCTGTTTTATACTAATGAAGTGTTTCAATTGAACCTTTCTTAAAAGCAATACCTAGGGTACCTACCCACATACCTATAGGTGCGTATGTTTCACAGCCTTCTATGTAAATAATTACATCACTCATTTCTATGCAAATAAGTAATTGTAGCAAGTAAACAATTATTTTACTAACTAGATCTCGTTCCCGTGCAAGGTGAGCAAGTATCTATTAACCACAGATAACTTCATACAGGGAAAACCGGATATATGGACTTGAGACACTTGGACTTGAGTTGGAAGTGGTCAAACCAGTGAGAAACTGTGAATACCCTTCTCCTCTGGATAAGTTCATGTTTGTTTGTAGTCTTGACTTTTCATGCGGATTCACATGACATTTTATGATCCATAGATCATAAAATGTGACCATAACTCTTAAACTAAACTTTTAAATAGAACAGAGCGTCCAAAGATTTTATCTCGATCAGTCTTGAGATTTTGTTGTCCTCCATAAAAAGTGCGGTCACTGTCGGACTGCATAGAAAAGAAAGAGAAGCGCGATGACACAACGCTGTAATTTATTGCAAAATATGAAGCAATTTACTATTTACAAAGATCTAATGATTGTAAGTAGGTAGGAACTAAAAAAGTAATAATGGCATGAAATCTGGATTCCTTATTATTTTGTAGAGAACTGTATAAAAATAAATCCAAATCGGTTTATAAATGACGGAGTTCTGAAGTAACAAACATAAAAAAAAATACAATCGAATTGAGAACCTCCTCCTTTTTTGAAGTCGGTTAAAAATGAACACTCAATTAAAATTGTAGGAGTAATATGGTAAAAACTAGAAAAAATAGACCTGGAATTAGTTTTTTTTCCCTAGTTCTATAAATATATTTCAGGACAAATGAAATCACTTATGTATTGTAGATTACTGTGATTTCCTATCAAAAAAGTGCTATAGTTACTGTAAAAGATGGACACAAAGTTACTTAGTTTCGCCGTATTTTACGGAGGACAAGCCATAATTTCACTCCATAACTTTTCGATCTTCTTCGCTGGTAAGGACCCGTGAAGAGTGCGATCCCTTGACATACTTACGTACTTTTTAATATGTAGATACGTAGGAACCTATATTATGTCTTGTATTGCGTTTTAGACTCAAACATTTAAAGCGGCAGGAATTCCGTTTTAGTCATAGGTAGGTAAATAAGCGAAATAATTACGTCATACGACAAAATTATGTAGGTTTCAATTTAAAATCCCAACTGCTACAGAAATCCTCCTATGAGAAAAACCATACTCGTAATACTTAGGTAGGTAGGTACACATTTGACGGCCCTGAAAATAAAACCCCAAGAAGTAAAAACACTTTACACGTTACTTTCGGTAACGATTTTGTTTTACAAAGAAAAGAAAGAACCCAACATAAAAAAAAAAAAAACGATGCAGCCATATAACTTAAATATAGAAAAATTCTCTTTTTAACCGACTTCAAAATAGCAGAAGGTTCTATGTTAGTCTGTGAGTGTGAGTGAGACATGTTTTTTTTTCATCGATATTTTCGTCAATGTGGACTGATTTTGAAAATTCTTTATTCATTTGTTATAGGAAGCTCGCGCGGTGGTCCCAAATTAATTTTGTTTCAAGTTTGCTTTGGTAGTTTTTGATTTAGCTTCAATAATAGGTGTTTAATCCACTTTGTGTATGTTGATGATGTTATAAAACTTTCTGTCACTGTTGTTTACATAGCAAATACCTACCTAGTGGTACCTAAACGAAATATGTTTAGGGAAGATACGACGGCTAAAATGTGAAAAATGATGAAATATCCAGAATCAAAGCATACAATTTTCGTGTCGACTGTACCTACTCTGCTAGTAAAACTACGTGACATTTATCATCAAGTGAATCTAAACGCGCACGGAATCACAATAACAAGATAATATGTACGTGTCATTTTTTGTATTGAGGATTTCCTACGTAGTGAGTAAGATCACTTTGGAGATGACATGAGTCACATCACAATCTGCCTAGCCTTTTCTCAACTATGTTGGGGTCGGCTTCCAGTCTAACCGGATGCAGCTGAATACCAGTATTTTACATGGAGCGACTGCCTGTTAGAGTTTGTATATCCATCCACACACCCGGCTCCCCCGCGCTACCTCCTTTCCCACGCCCCCGAACATTTTTTGCCAGCGCATAACGGGTGCACAAACGCACTTAAACACGGCTTCTATGCAAAATTTTTATGTGAATAGATATTAAACTAATGACTGTTTCTTAAAGTAGATAGACTAGGCTAGAATAAACCTCCACAACCCAGTAACTGGGTAATACGATCCCCTTGGTAAGACTGGTTGTCAGACTGTTAACGCCTCGCATATGTGTGCAAGTGCCTGCACACATATGCATTCGGCGTATGTCATCGTGGAAGATTCCAGAAGACTGCGCAACCGAGGCGCGCAGACGACAGGCGCGCGCCTTATTTCAGTTTTTTCACTGGTTATATTTTTGACAAGAAAAATGTCATCTTTATTTTTTCACTAACTACAAATTACCATTATGTTAAATTAAATTAAATTAATTACATAATTATCATCATTTGGGAACCAATATCGTTACTTATTTCCATCCATCGCCCCACAACGGCATCATCGCATTAACACAGGCTTTCGGGCTTCTGACGACCCGTACCTAACTACTGTCAAAGATCCACGAATGACAACCGGGACCAATGGCTTAACGTGCTTTCCGAGGCACAGTCCACGGAGGAGTCTGGGTACCTATGTATAAAGATGGACCCATCCACAGACCAACCCCAGCAAGCGTAGCTTGACCTGATGGATCGAACCGTGCCCGTCCGTGACCATCTTTACATAGAATAGAATAGAATACTCTTTATTATGCACACCATTTAAATTACAGGTACACAGACACACACAGGTACACAGTACAGTATACAGGTATTACAGGTTACAGGTAGGTGGGTGGTAGGTATGGTATTACATACCGAGACTCCTCCGTGCCTCGGAAAGCACGTTAAAAAGCCGTTGGTCCCGGCTGTCATTCGTGGATCTTTGACAGTCGTTACGGGTCGTCAGAAGCCCGAAAGTCTGACAACCAGTCTTACCAAGGGGTATCGTATTACCCAGTTAATGGGTTGTGGTCAGATAGGCAGTCTCTCCATGTAAAATATTCAGCTGTATCCGGTTAGACTGGAAGCTGACCCCAACTTAGTTGGGAAAAGGCTAGGCAGATTGACATTAAATAAAACTCAAATTATCAGGAGCCGAATTGAAACAAGGATTTAATTCAACAAACATGGACAGTAAACAATAATATCAAATTAGTAACAAGTATAGCTTTCCAAAGAAAGGTATGCGCTTCGGGAAACGTCGTCTAACTTCGGAAATACGAATGCGCGATGATGAGATCTAATACCTACAGAGCTGTTTAACAACCATGGAAATACTTGCCTATTTTGTATTTCCATGTTTACAAAATAGTGATGATGCCTGGGTAAAACAATTCTGTTTATTCCGTCAGTCAGATAGGCAATACAAAAATATTAGACACGTATTTTTTGCTTTAACATATTAATAAAAAAATACTTTAAAGTTGGGGAGTGGGGGCTCGCTACGTCACTTCTACGTATAAAATCTTGCGTGACGTGACGTCATGCCATATACAATCCCCGTCATGATCCAGCCTGCCCCGTCTGGCTGTCATATTATTATTAGCGACGCTCAGTCGACTAATAATTTACCTTAGTTTTAAGCCTGGCCGGGGGCTTTAAGTTCGCTTAAAGCACCCACAGGAAACGCCCGGTTGAGCAGTCTCGACCCTTAGTGGTCAACTGCGAGATGCCATACGTAACTAACTAACGTCATGCCATATTTTAACTCAATGTGTTGCCGTAATCTTATACGTCGTCGGGCTACGTCTGCCAACAAACTGCTTTGCAGTTTGGCAGAAGTAATATGTATTTGTATAATAATAATATTTCTGTGAATAAACACTTTTTCATTTTCATTTTTTTTTTTTCATATATAAAATTCTCGTGTCACAATGTTCGTTCCCGTACTCCTCCGAAACGGCTTGACCGATTCTCATGAAATTTTGTGAGCATATTGAGTAGGTCTGAGAATCGGCTATCATCTATTTTTCATACCGCTACTTTTTATCCCGGTCTACGCGGGTGAAACCGCGGGGCGCAGCTAATATTTTAAATAAGTAGGTATGTAAAAAAGAAAAAATATGTGTCCCATATCTTTATATTTACATAGTAAAAATGAAGTCGCTTCCGCTGTCTATTCGCTTAGATCTTTTAAACTGCTCAACGGATTTTAATGCAGTTTTCAGCAATAGATAGATTGATTCAAGAGGAAGGTTCTTAAGAAGAGAAAAATTGGAAAAGTTGCTGGGAAAATTGGAAAATTTTGGGAAAACTGAAAGTACATTTTCAATGGGAATTTTGTATGAATTATTGAAATTTGGACAGGACAACGTCTGTCGGGTCAGCTAGTTTTTTAATAATCTACATGACGGATAAAAAAAATTTAGTCATCATCCCTATTCTATAGATTAACAACTCTTTAAAATTCCAAAAAACTTCATACCCGACAGAGAGAAAACTTCATACAAACACGCCACGATAGGTGTACGCTCGCGCTACTACAAAACTTAGAAGCATTGCCTCTGTGGGGGATCACTCTGTGGCGCAACGTTTTAGTGCTATAGTCTGACCGATACCGCTGTACCGCGGGGGGCAGGAATGCCGTGAGCGTTGATGAATGAGCGGCCTGCACTGCTCCCCATCTCACCGCGCCATACCTAAGGCGCAGTACAGTGACATCTGTCAAACTACAATTTGGAAATACGAAGGTTACCGAAGCGAATACCTTTTCTGGTTTACCTTTACCTACGCATTATTTTGACGTCGATGCTTCAGGGTTAGCCTCAGCAGCCCCGTTTAGGCCCAACACAGGCACAGCACAGTAGTTCGGTTTCGAACAAGGACATGTCTCCTGCATCTTCAGATCTTCGTTCATCGTTTTCGCGAAGGGATGCATTTCGTCGCTAAAGTACAACCTATTGAGAAAGACGTTCGTGTTATTATGTAAAGGAGGTTGATGACATCGAGCATTCAGGCCCAACAAGTTTGGTGAATGACTGTTTTTATTTGACGTCGTCGTTCGAAGTAGGTAACGATCGTCAATCATCGAAGATCGATTGAACATCGTTCAATCATCACTCGAAATGGAAAGTCGAATTATTTTTATCCGACTACAGCGAAGCAAAAAGGAGGGTTATGATTTTGACCGTTATGTATGTATTTATGTATGTATGTTCATCTGTTCCCTCATAACGTCTAAACTTCTTATCATAATTTGACAAATGAGGTAGGTATCGTTGGAGTGTTTTGATCATCCGCTGGTGACGCTGCTGCTGGCGCTAGGTGACGTCACATTAAATTGACTATGGCGCCCTCTAAATTTTTTTTTAGTTCAAGACTATGTCAGTCTTGAACTAAAAAAAAAAATTTTTAATCACTTTGTAGTGTTGTTTTTGGAAGTCGGTTGTATTTTATTGTAAAAAAGTTTTTTGAATTAACTTTATCTTTTGACGTTTGACGTATTTTTGTGACACATAAACCTATTTTAACCACCGACGCAAAAAGAGGGGTGTTATAAGTTTCACCGCTATGTGTCTATGTGTGTGTATCCCCGTGTGTCTGACTGTGGCATCGTATTTCTTAAACGGGTGAACTGATTTGGATGCGGTTTTTTTTTATTTGAAAGCAGGTTTTCTAGCGGTGGTTCTAGACATATTTATCTAAATCGGTTCAGCACGCAAGAAAATTTTAATTTCGCGGGCTACTATAGCGCATCCCTCTTAAAAATTAATTATATAAGTATCTGCTGCTATGATATCTGAAGGTCAATTGAAACGTTCAAATACAAGTCGCAATCTCACATCAGCGACAATCAATGTCAAAAATGCCCGGCAAAATGTCCGGCCGTCGAGAGAATGCGACCTTGACACCTGTCAGTTTCATCCTAACAAATATTCGTTTTGCGAATTTGATCCTTATTACTAAACGAAATTGTCCAACTGACAGGTGTCTGGAACACATTCTCTTTCTGACAGATTCAGTGAGATTGAGATTATAACTCGAACGGTCATAAAAATACGGGAAATGCCCTTCAGTTGCCTCAGACACCGGGGTCATATAGTAAAATGATATGATGCTTTGAACTCACCGGCTCATAATCTTGGTGATGCCAAGTTGGTAGTCTGCTGTCGCAATCTTGTACTTCTCCCTCTGCAGTAACTCTTCTTCCTTTACTCGCTCCTGTTGAATTAATTGTAGTATGGGAATAAAAAAAATAATATAACCAGAATAATATCACTTCGAGCTGTGGAAAGAGTCTTGTGGCTAAGTAATAACAGCCGCATGGGTCGATCGATCTCCGGCGACGATTACCGCAGTTGGTCAGTGGATGGGTGAGCATCTTTACATACCAAGATCCCTCCTTGCCTCGGAAGTCCTGGCTGTCATTCGTGGATCTTTGACAGGCGTTACGGGTTGTCAGAAGACGTCTGACAACCAGTTATAACAAGGGGGTATTAACCAGTAACTGGGTTGTGGGAGTCAAAAAGGCAGTCGCTCCATGTAAATTACTGGTTTTCTGCTTCATCCAGTTAGGCTGGAAGTCGACCCAACATAGTTGAGAAAAGGCTAGGTAGATGACTGTCACATAGGTGTAAGCTGACAGAGGGCGCCTTCCGGGTTTCCGAACAAAAAGTGAATCGGCACATTCGGCACCCTTTCGCACGGACGTAAAAACATCGCGGTGATTTTTTTCGCGCACTGGTTTTCCGACGCTCTGCTTAGCACCGAGAGTGCAAAATCCAACATTGTGTTTTTTCGACGCGCTAGAAATGTACTCTGTTATTGTTAAGTGGGATCCTCAACGCTCGGCTCAACAACGAGAGTTGAAAATCCAGTACGCTATAAAATCCCGCCGCGTTATTATTACGCCCGTGGGTACGGTGGTTAATTACGTAACACACTTTCAATCACAATCTGAATGATTTTGAAGTATATTGCTAATCCATTGCTTCATTGTTCGAAAAATTAGTCTGCTCAACAACGTAAATAACACAATGAATGTTGTTGAACTGTCAAAATGAAAAGTATTAGGTAGGTGTACTTACTGTTAGTATGTTAGGTACGCAATCACCTCGAAGAGCTTCCGGAAAGCAACGTATGCCTTGTTTCTAAGGTCCCCGATGAACTTTTAATGATTATAATTAATTTGACATAGATAACACTTCAAGCAAAATTTCTTCCTAAACTCCTGAGAGTTTAGGAAGAAAGTTTAGGGAGAAATTTTTATTTCTGAAAATAATTTAAGTATCCAGAAAACTGAACCAATTTAATAGCACTATCGAAATCAGCGACAGGTTGTGTAAGTTAATTTTTGTAATTAAAAGCTCATAATAATACCTACATCTACTTAGCTCGAAACCGGCAGAAACCATGAAACTTGGCATGCCAACTTTTACACTTAAGGCGAGTATTAACGTCAACTAGCGTCACCATTGCGGAAAAAATCATAAGTCTGGTGATATGGAACATTTTGAAATTGTTCACAAATGTTCACATTTTTAGTCAGATGAGGTAGATGAGAACTTGGCGTTAACTGTTAAAGTACAAAAAATTCTACCTCGGTCGTTTTTGGCGTTAACTGCTAAGGCTTCGAACCTAGGAGGTTTAGTGTTGATTTTTTTGACCTCACCTGACCTAGAGATAAACTACGATAACATGGCGCGCCCCTCCAAAATTCAAAACGTTTGAAAGTATTTGTGAAAGTATTTACAATGCACCACCAAGATTCACAACGCATGTGTGCTGCCGGCCTGCTACTAAAGACGAATACGTACAACTACATACAAACTCCTTCGTAAGGATGTCACTACACACATTGAAACAGTAATTTGGAGGGGCGCGCCATGTTATCGTAGTTTATCTCTACCTCATCTGACTAAAAATGTGAGCATAGGAAAATTCTAAATGTTCCACATCTCCAGACTTATGAAGTTTTTCTCAATGGTGGCGCTAATTGGCGGCACTGCTTGCTTTAATATATGGTTCACTATTAAAAGAGGAACACATCGAAAAACCTTTTTCCCCTCCGGTGAGGAAATGAACTGTGGGTACAGACGACACGATGAAACCGTACATAGGGAATCAGCTTTAGCATCCATGTTTAAGCTGTTTCCATGTATTATGTTAGAAGATTTTTGCATTACCTAGGTCGATGTCTACGTACCTAGGAGGAAGTCAGGGCTTCCCTGTACTGGCCATTAGCCTTTGCAAGTGCGGGGGAGATTCCTGGCGACACGAATTGAAGTAAATATTATTTTTACTGGACTTGACTGATAGTTTTAATAAATTGCTTGAATCCAGCACACACAGCATCAGGTCAAGTTACTGCAAACTGTCAAATTTTCTCGTTCGATTTTGAACATAACCATTAACATTTTAAGGTTTAAAATCATTTGGAGGAATTTAACAGTTTGGTATAAACTGATGTGCTGTCTGTACTTACACCAATGCATGTTTTGAAAACTACAGGTCCTATCAACATCTAACCAAAGATTGTTTTGTAGATAATTCTATAACAAACATCAACATCCTTTGACGGTTTTCTCCTAGCTATAGACATTTTCCATAAAATTAAAAAAAAAAAACTGCGATTGGAGACACAAAAGAGGGAAGAGGGAGGGGAAAAACGTTCTTCGACGATTTCCTCTTTCAATATTGAAGCACAATATATAAAAGCTACATGCATGCCAAGTTTCATGCTTTCTGCCGGATGGGACCGTATCATGGAGATCGGACCGTATTTTCAGCTAAGAAGCTGTAATAAACGAATTTTAGTTGCAATGGAATATGAATTTTGTCGTGTATGATATTGAGTTAAAATTTACTTACCTTGAGCAGCTGGTTATAATCAATCTGTTTCTGCAAATTCTTCTGGTACAGCTTCCTCGCCTGTGCCTCAGTGAGCTCTTTGTGTGCCACTAGCTGGTCAAGCTGCTTATTCAACTGCCTCTGATACTCATCATAGTCGGTGGATTCCTTTCCCTTGCGGGTCGCTGCGTTGTCTTTGATTTGCTCTTTCACGGCTTTGTGGCACTCCTAAGGGGACAAATAAAATAATAAACACCTGTCGCAACACACGAAACTTCCTGACTTCTTCTACATTATCATCCAACAACTGTTACTTACTGTTCTGTGTTATGGCGGGTTTGGTTTCCGCACTTAGTCCTTCAAGCGGACCGTTGTGCGTGATTATCATACACCTTTTCAACTTAAATTTCCGCCAACACACTTGGTTCTGGCTCGTGAGTCATGTGTAAGCGGAAATCGTAAACTCTCTCAAAATACCAAAAACAAAGAACATAATAATCCTATAATATTGTTAGGTTAGGGTTCGGGACAAATAAATTTATGCCAGCTTACACCAAAAACACACTATATTTAAATAATCAACTTTAAGCAGAATCACTTGTAGCTCACTGTTTCGCATTCCTAGCTAAACTCCCATACACCGTTTTCGTTTTTGTGAGTGACATCTCGCAGTTGACCACTGGGGGTCGAGACTGCTTAACCGAGCGTTTCCTGTGGGAGCTTTAAGCGAACTTAAAGCCTCCGGCCAGGGCTTATAAACTAAGGTAAAATATTAGGCGACTGAGCGTCGCTAATAATAGAGCAGCCAGACGGGGCAGGCTGGATCATGATGGGGGGGTTAAGTGCTACAGGCTCAGCTGTGCCCCCAGCAGGCACAGCTTCACCGAGTAGGGTTTAGGGGGGGAGGGGTGGTTACGATTGCGACCTCGGCGGCGAGGTCGGAATGTATTTTTGGGTGGTTTGCGTTTGCAAACCGTACTGGTGGCCTTACTATTCTCCTGAAGAAGGGTTATGGGGTCATCAGGGTCGGTGAGAATATGTCTCGGACGGCGAGTCTTACTGATTTTAGAGGGGGCGTAACGCGCGGCCTCGACAACCAAAGGGTTGCGATGCTTCGCGGCGGTATCAAAGAAACGCTTCGAGTTGCGTTTCAAAAATTGATGGATCGTGGGGATTCTAAGATCAAGGTGAAGGTCCGCGTTCCGAACGATCCAAGGGGCACCCGTTATCCTTCGGAGGAAACGGTTTTGTAATGTCTGCATCCGATGCAGACAGCGGGGTTTGGCGTGTGCAAATACCGAACCCGCTATGTCATGATGGGCTCCCATACACCGCTGGCAACCCTCTATTTATATGACGAGTGTAAGCTTCTCGAAAGTTCGAGGCTATAATTCGAGAACATTCTAGTACTTACAGGAATGATCTAGAATACTGCAAAACGACACTTAACCACCTAGAACATTCTGGAAGGGTTTAGAATGTTCTAGAAAAATCTGTCACGAATCGACGTATCGTGTAGTTCTGCTACGCGATATCAGGTGGCGTTACCGTCTATGTAACAATACCTATTATAAATATGAAAGTTTGTGAATATGTTTGGATGTTTGTTACTCAATCACGCTAAAACGACTGAACGGATTTGGATGAAATTTGGCAAACTTATAGTTTATAACCTGGATTAACACATAGGGGTTTTTATCCCGGTAGTAGGTTCCTGTGGGATAATTTCCGACATCCACGCGGGCGAAGCCGCGGGCAACGGCTAGTAGATGAATATGGAAAGGTTGTGTCAGAAAGGTGTGGTCAAACTTAAGGGAGTGTTACAGAGCATCAAATTTAACGACTTTATCTATGGAACCAACATCGTAATCGAGAAAAAATTCAGCCGTCCCATACATTTGGGTCGAGTAGGTATTGAAGTCTCTTACGGGACAGCTGATAATTTTTTCTTGATTAGCTGCGACGTTGATCCTGGGGATCCCTGGGGAGAAAGTTGTTTAGTTTGATGGTTTGTACCACACTCTTAAATTCGACAACACCTTTCATATACACCCTGTATGTACTACTAAAGTGAAAGTTTGTTATAATCTCAACCACGCAAAAAGGACCAAACAATTTATGCCTTGGATTTCCACATTACATTCGATACATTTTATCCGGGTACGTACAGTCGGCAATGTTTGCGGTTCACCACTTTTCAACCAAGTATTATGGGTGACAAATGTCTAGTGTATCTATGTACAGACAACAGCACATCAGGTTATACCAAAATGTCAAATTTCTCCAAATGATTTAAAACCTTAAAATGTTGACAGTTAAGCTCAAAATCAAATGAGAAAATTTGACAGTTTGTGGTAACTTAACCTGCTGCTGTGTGTACTTCTGTGAAACCACGGGCAACAGCTGGTCTTCCATTACGAGCAGCCTTCAACAGGCAGCAGCTATAGCCAGTTGATAGGCAAATGCTGCTCGTTATTAAAGCCTGTCGATCCCCATGTCAGGCAGTGTTATAATAGCATACAGTGGAGGTCTGCCCGGCTTGGGCAGAGCACCGCCATGTTCTCGCGGAGGCGATCTATTGGGCAGTAGCGACCCCACGGATCCCATCTCCCGGGAGAAGTCTTGTTCCTCACCTCTGGTTTGCCTTTATTGGCCGACTGGAGTGAACAATGACGAGGAACAGTGCTCCTACCTCTTTCTTGCCTTTATTGACTGGCTTGAGTGGAGATTCGCAAGAGTAAACTTGCTCGGAGGAAGGAAGTATTCCAGTAAGATGATGGTAGGGATCTTGATCGTACTTTCGTGATTGTTCTGATAGCCGTGGAATACCTCTCCACTCCTTATAAGCACCTCAGCACAGCTATTCTCTTGTCGCTACGACACTATGTGCTACCGTTTTCGGGGGCCCATTATTGAGTGTGTAAGTCACCCCCTGGCATTTCATTTGTGTATTGTATATAAAACATTGGTCAAGCAGGGGCCATAGTCTTTCCATAGTTCTACCTAACCATGCCACAGCCACCCAAAGCCATAGCCCAATATGTTTTGTTTCCATGTTCTGCAATAGTCCTGCACCAACCGGGGGTTGCCCTTGGGTGCACTTGCATAGTGCATACAGGGATAATAGTCAGTTAGTGCCTCTCATCATTTAAAATTGTCTAAGGGGCCTTTGCGAGTTGGCTTCGGCCCCTTGTACGCCTTCCAAACGTCCGGGAGCCCAGGGTCCCGAGACATGTCTCAATGTCAAAGACATTTAAAAATAATAATAAAGCCCTTTAATTTCCAATCTACAGCTAATTATATGCATTTAAAAATTATGTTAAACATTTTTTCACTATCTGTTTCTATTTATCAGAACCCCTTCTCGGAGGCCTCCACCAGCTTGTTCCAGACCTCTGTCTTTTGCTTTATATTTCCATTCGCTTCTTGCAACAGTCTTTATATCTTCTATCCACCTTCTTTTAGGGCACCCCGTTCTTCTTTTTCCTGGCGGTCCTTTCCACAGAACAGATAATATCTGTTCTGTGGTCTTTTCCATACTGTTGTCTCTAATGCCCATCTTTTGTCTGTGTATTTCGCTATTTATGTCCTGTCTATCGTCACTTCTGTTTTAGAGCATAATATAAGACGTCTATAATTTTCGTTTTCTGTCCTCCTAATTTTTAGTATGCTCCTTTTCCATTTCCTTCTGACATGCCACTAGTTTGGTTTTTATTTTTGTGTTATACGTCCTTGTCTGTCTGTTCCAATACGATTTTCTTTAGGTGGAGGGGAAATTCCTCTTTCAGATTTGGGTCACTAATGCCTGTTGTCATCAACCCTATGAATCCCTAAATATGATTGCACTGTTGGATTTTCAACAGTAGCGTAACGCTAGGCTTAGCAGCGCCGAGAGTTGAAATTCCAACAGGGCAATAATATTTAGGAATTAATTTAAGTGTCACTTAGGGTGGGTGAAAACGGGCATAAGATACAGTGTGTGCTTAGTTAGGGCCCAGTTTGAACTTCGCTCATTGTAAATTGTTTCTAAGTACGTATGTAATACCTAACTTGGGTGTGTCTTTTTTTTTACCCGCGGCTTCGCCCGCCCGCGTCGATGTCAATATTTCCCTATTTGAATCGGATTTTGTTCACAATTTCATAGGTTTTATTTTTTTTTGCGCGGAACCCTAATTCTTTTTCTGAAATAAAAGTAGCCAAAGTTACTTCCTACAACACCAGCTATCTGCTAGTGAAGGTCCCGTCAAAATCTGTCCAGCCGTTTCGGAGATTAGCCGGAACAAACAAACAGACAGACAGCCAAAAATTGTAAATAACTATTTTTGTTTCACGCAGGTACCTTATATACTTTCATATGCATTTAGTAAAAAGCTGTTATCTTGACATTACAAATAGATACTTCAATTTCATTTATTTGTATAGATAATAGGTCTTTACCTATGAAATTGCCGTTTTGTATGAAAAAATTTAAACGAATTTTTTTCATGCATTTTTTATTTGTATTAATCGAGGTAATCACCCATGCAATCAATGCATCTTTGCCAACGCAGTGGCAGTTTATTGATGCCCTTCTTAAAGAAATCAGCTGGACGGGAGGCAACAAATTCTTCAAAGACATTTTGTACTGCCTCTCGGGTATTGAATTTTTTTCGCGCCAAGAAGTTATCCAAATTCTGGAAAAAGTAGTAATCTGTAGGCGCAAGGTCTGGTGAGTAGGGCGGATGACGGAGAGCTTCCAACCCCAGTTCTTGCAACTTGGAGACCGTCTGCTGTGCAGTATGAGGTCGCGCGTTGTCGTGCAGGAGCAGCGGAAACGAGCGATTGACCAATGCTGGTTGGAGATGTGCCAGCTTCTTCATCATTGTGATCAGTTCTTCACAGTACACATCTGAAGTAATACTCACCCCGTTTGGTAAGAAGCTGTGATGAATCACACCGGCGCTAGACCACCAAACAGTGACCATCACTTTTCTAGGGGTAAGTTTTCGTTTAGGGCATTGTTTTGGTGCAGAACCAGGATCCAACCAACTTGCTGAGCGCTTGCGGTTATCAAACAGAATCCATTTTTCATCGTAGGTAACAATGCGGTTCAAAATTCCTTCATTTGTGCGTCTGTTGAGCAGTGCAAGGCACGTCTCGACGAGTACTTCGCGCTGGCGATCATTGAGTTCGTGGGGCACCCATTTGTCAAGCTTTTTTACCTTGCCAATTTGACGCAAATGAACCAATATTGTTTTGACGCTAACGTCGAAAGCTGCTGCTAATTCAGCCGTAGATTGTGTATCATCAGCTTCCACAATCGCCTTTAATTCGTCATTGTCGACCAAAGTCTTCGGACGTCCGCGAGGTTAATTTTTCAGGTCGAAATTTCCAGAACGGAAGCGAGCAAACCAATAACAAGTGGTGCGTTGGTTTGTAGTGTTAGCTCCGTAAACGTCGTTGATGTTGCGTGCCGCTTGTGCCGCGTTGCTGCCACGACGGTACTCATATTCCATAATTACTCGAATTTTTAACGTATCCATGATGACGAAAAAGATTGAAATGCGATGAAAATGTAACACTAATCAATAAACAAATGACTACTTTTGGAAAAAAAAATCCAAGTTTTTAAAATAAAATTAATTTGAAATTAGAATTCTTAGCCAAACAAAAATTATTTTGATTTGAAATGGCCAGTACTGCAGAACGGCAATTTCATAGGTAAAGACCTAATATATTTGTAAGAATATCGGTGTACCTTCCTCTACCTACACATTCCGTAGAACATGAGTGATATTCTGCCGAAAAGTTTTCAATTCCAATATAGGGTGACTGGTATTAAGTGACCGATACTTAAACACAAGACTGTACTGAAATCACGACAAAAAAATCTGCTGTTCCCTACATTTTGACGAGTTATGCGAACATAAAATGTAGGGAACAGCTGTTTTTTTTTTGCGATTTCAGGTTTGGTCCAGTCACCCTATACATATATCCTTACCTCTTCTGCCTTCTTGCGTTTCATGAGGTCTTCGCATCGCTTCTTATCGGAAATGCCCTGCTGTCTCTGCGCCTCCTCAACCAACAAGACGTTGTCCGCGCTCATCATCGCCTCCTTATCTCGCGCTATCTTCCCCATTCTCTGATTGCATACGTCTTGCTCTCTCTGGAACATTTTAGAATACAGTTAGAATAAAACAGAATATAATTTATTGTGTAAAATCTACTTAAGGCGCTTCCCCGACCAAACGGCTTTGAGCGTTCGGTCCTTCTCTGCCCTGCCGCTCAGTCTCGCTCTGTCCCGGTCTCTGCGCACGCCCCTCGTGAATTCACAAATATTTTGGAATTATTTGAATAAAAAAAGAATAGCGATCTTTTGAAATAAAATAAAACGTAAAATTATTATTTTTTTTTAAATTATCTATCCATCAGTGTAATCCTCAAAGGATTAGAACGTCATCTTTGGAAAAAGATACACGCAATCAATAATTTTAGTCACTTTTTTACAAGGAGATTTTAAATGTTTTTATAACACATTAAAAACAAATAAGAACGTGCAATGTGATGATGAAAATAGTATATCCAACATTAATGATGTGCTTATAAATGTAGTTTATTACTCTTATTTAATGAGTTAATAGCCTCTCAATAACGCACTATCGCAAAGTTTTTCAAGGGGTAGCGCCTTAATAAAAATCTTAAATTCATTGACAGACAACGTACAGCCAGCAGCTTCCGCATCCTAATTATCAAGCGTATTCTTACGTTACTTAATCATTTTGTCTATGACTACCTACCTGTTTCTGTCATTTTGTCTATGTGCTACATAACCGTTTCTACTTGATAAGTTGTTCTTTCGCCTTCTCCTCAGCGAGCCCCATGCCCGCGAGTGAGTCCCCGCGTATCGGTGATGAGTTTGGCTTCCGCCTCCTGCTTCTCGAGCGTGTCTTTACGTTACTTTATCATTTTGTCTATGAGTACCTACCTGTTTCTGTCATTTTGTCTATGTGCTACATAACCGTTTCTATTTGATAAGTTGTTCTTTCGCCTTCTCCTCAGTGAGCCCCATGCCCGCGAGTGAGTCCCACGTATCGGCGATGAGTTTGGCTTCCGCCTCCTGCTTCTCCAGCGTGTCTTTACGTTTCTTTATCATTTTGTCTATATACAATCCACCTACCTGGTCTCGATTTTGTTTATATATATTGTCCACCTTTCTCTTTCTGCCATTTTGTCTATATCCACCTAGGTACCTGTTTCTGTCACTTTGTCTATGACCACTCTGTGCTTGAGTCCTATGAGGATCTTTTGGCGTCCGAATGACATTGATAGGGCGGCGTGATTGGTTAAAATTTGTGAAATTATCACAGAAATTGTATTGAAAAAATATTTTGCCCAGCCACGTGCCAAATGATCCTTGTGCCGTTGTACCTGTTTCTGACATTTTATCTATGTGTTACATACCCGTTTCCGCTTGATAAGTTCTTCCTTCGCCTTCTCCTCAGCGAGCCCCATGCCCGCGAGTGAGTCCCACGTATCGGCGATGAGCTTAGCATCCGCCTCCTGCTTCTCAAGCGTGACTTTACGTTCCTTCATCATTTGATTGCGCTCGCGAGCCATTTCAAGGCGCTTTTGTTCGAGTTGGTATTTTTCTAAAGAAATTAGTATTAAGTCGTCAGGAAACAAGGGTAGCCCAAAGAAACGATGGATATGACTACCTACCGAAATGACGACTGATAGAGAAGTATGGAAGCAAAAAACATGCTGAACCGGCCCCAAATAAATTGGAATAAGGGCAAGAGATGGGTATGACTTTCATCTGGACTAATGGTCAATTCAGAGATACTTATGGTGAGTTGAGACGCTACCGGCATCCCCACAAAATTGATTAGTCTGGAAATATGAAACATTTTTAAATTTTCAGTCAGATGAGGTAGAAATTTTTGTATAAAAAAATCATCACTAAACCTCCTAGGTTCGAAGTTATAACAGTTAACGCCAAAAACGGCCGATTTTTTCGTTAACTGCTGTAACTTCGAAACTGGTTTAGTCACAGATTAATACAGATAGGACACTCCGCAGTACAAGCACGCGGCGGGCTCACCTCACTGGATCAATTCAGTGTGGGCTGCCGCGCACCGGCCGGTTTGCACGTTAGTTCGATGCTCACTCACGCGCCGCGTCATAAAAGAAGACAACCCTAACGAGTCAGAAGGTACGCGATAGAACGAGAGGCAACTTATAGGTGAATATAACTTTAGGTAATGAAGCGTTGTGCGACCTGAATTGCACTTTATTGTGTCGTTGCAAGAGTCGCTTTTTATTTAAATGATTTTGCGGAGTGTCCCATCTTTATTAATCTGTGGTTTAATGTTGAATTTTTTGATAGGCAATTTTAAAATGTTCCATAGATCTCTTGACTTCCTTATTTTTTTTTTTGTTTTCAATGGTGGCGCTGTTAGCTGCTATTCGTCCCTTATTCAGTGAACAAAGGGTGCGTAACGTAACATTGTAACAGCTATGTGATTTTGTGTTTCTTTACGACCGTAATTAATAATGTAGGTATTTCAATCTCCATTTTAGGTTTTTGACTTCGGCTTGTGATTCGGTTCTTTCAAGATGGCAAACACTAAGTCGAGTTTTTATTACACATTGATTAGTAAGTTATTTTATAAGCAAGCTTCATTCATTTTTTTTAAATATCGAGGAGCTCGTGGTTAAGTAATAACAGCCGCACGGGTCAATCCATCAATAACTTGATGGATTGACCCGTGCGGCTGTTATGTAGCTACGCTGGTCGGGGTTGTTCCGTGGATAGATGACCATCTTTACATACCGAGACTCCTCCGTGCCTCGGAAAGCACGTTAAGCCGTTGGTCCCGGCTGTCATTCGTGGATCTTTGACAGTTAGAAAGAAAGAAAAAGAAAGAAAATACGTTTATTTGCAGTTGTTACGGGTCGACAGAAGCCTGAAAGTCTGCCACCAGTCTTACCAAGGGGTATCGTATTTACTGTCAGTAATGGGTTGTGGAGGTCAGATAGGCAGTCACTCCATGTAAAATACTGGTATTCAGCTGCATCCGGTTAGACTGGAAGCCAGCCCCAACATATTTGGGAAAAGGTTACGCATTTTTGATCAATCTAGGCGTCAATGAATCTAAAAATATTAAAATATGCGTCACATCCTCGTAAAATGGCCATCGCTCAGCATAATGCTGTGAGACTACGCCAGACAGAGCCACAGCGCCGCCGTACCATACCTTCTTGTTCCTGTCTGTTCTGCTCCTCAAACATGGCCATCATCTTCATCGACTCCAGCTTCAACTGCTCTTGTTCCCTCTTGCGTTGTTCGTTCTTCAGCCGGATCTGTTCTTTGCCGTATTCGACGCAGTCTTGGTTGCGACGGTAACGTTCGATCGCGTCAATTTCCATGCGGGCCGCCTGTATAAAATAAGTAAATAATACATTTTTATTAACAAATGTGAGTTTATCTTATCTATCCTAAACAAAACTACAATGTAGGTGTGGCAGCGGCTTTAAACCTAAAGACCTGACGTCACACAAATCCTGCATCGCGCAAGCAGAGTTTACCGTGTGACTGGCATTATACAACATCCCGACATCAACCGTCAGGCAGTTGCCTAACAGACACAACACCCGTCTGGTTGGAGGATCCTCTCTTTTCATAGAGGTTGAGTGAACTTTACACCCTGTTCCCCATACCTATAACATAGGTACAAAGTTATGAGCATATTTTCAAAGATGTCTCTGATATAGCTAAATATGCCTGTCCTATATGTAACGAGATGGCTCAATTTCGAGTGATCGATGGGGGCTGAAATGATGAGAGGTTAGTGTATCTACAATACCAGGATAATAGCCAAAGCTGAAATGTCACATGTGCCTGTAATGGGGAAGAAAACTGATAAATTAGTTCTGCGTAGATGGCGCTAAGTGTTTCTTATGTAGTGAACTCGCCGCTAGAGGCGCTAGTGTAGCCTGAGGTATCTGAAATGTCAAATGTCACTGTTTGTGCCACTGGTTGTGAGCTACGCGGGTTTATTTCTAATTACTTACAATAATGTTGTGAATATTTTGCAATACCTGAGATTAATTATATCAAATACGAGTTACGCGTCAATGAATGCCGTGCTTTAAAAGTGGAGGTAAGAAAAAGTGGTGCAAAATTATTAAGCGGGTTGAAAGAATAGCTAATTCAGAGATTAGTTTATTCACTGTTCACAAATACATTTTTTGTCAAAAGTATGCTTATTTACTGAGTTTACAGCTATGTTTTTTGCTGTACCTACTTCAGGACCTTACTCGACAGTGGCGCCAACTGGTGACCACAAAAATAGTACCTAGCTCTCATTCAGCTGCCACTGGAGTTTTGTCTTGTCACTTTGACAAGTGACAAACACTCAGCGCTCTCTCGCGGCGAAGCTTCCAGCAAACAAACCCACTACACGCACCCGTACCCTTCAAACCGGAACGCGACAACCGACAACGCTTCTTAGTGATATGGTAAGATGGTAATCGTAGACATAGAGAATGGACAGAGCATGATTGCGCTAAGATAGCCCGCGAAATTCAAATTTCGGATTCGTCTGATTTCCGAAATCAGCGCAATCCGGAGGAAATCTAACTAATTTATGATTTTTATTGTTAAAATGATGTAAAATATTTCTATTGTCGTGAATCATATTTTGATCAAGATACAATCTTACACTGACCTGTAAATTACAAAAAACGCAAGAAAATTTGACTTTCGCGGCCTACCAGTGCAGTACACACCGCAGTACGCCTTAAGTTGTGCAGTAGTTGTGAACAGACCGAAAAATACGAGAAAGACAAAGCGAATATGCGGCCAGTAGATGTCTCTTTCTAGAATTCTAATTGGTACACGTCACTGGCAGTCAAGAGTGTATCGTTCTGCGCTGACAGGTTATTTTTGTCGTTCGGTCCAAAAAAGAGAGGTATTGGCAGGTCAGGTCAGTCGGTTTGTCTGTCACTTTTTGAGGCTAACGCTCAGTCCATTCTCTATGTCTATGTCTATGGTGGTAATACTTTCCCTGACGAGGTACTTTACAGATCTCGGACTACATCATAATATTACCTACTAAGTTAGTAAAAAACTTTAATGTAAAAAGTTAATATACAAACAAGGTCAAATTAAATTGAAGCTCCGCAGACGAGATGATCTTAACCTTGATTACATGATACAACGAAAAAAAGTATGCTTTGCTTATAAAAAAATTTGGGGTCAACGACCGCATGTATTGTTATCTAGTTATTTGAAGTACGAGTTGTGTTTTTGTTTTCCGTGTTTATTTATTGATACCCATCTCATAAGTGTAATAGTTTACATAACAAAATACAGATTTGCTAACCTCATATTGCAAGTGCGACTACGACTACATGCGGCCGTTAACCCAAAAAAAAAGATCAAATAATTTTTTTTGAAGTGAAATCTTTAGGCGCGCTGAGCGATTTTTGGTAGGAGGAAATCTTGCGCGTTCGCGTCGCCGCAATACCGCGCATGCTATGCATAGTGGAAGAGGATACTTCTTTATGCGCATTGAGCGATTTTGGTAGGGGGAAATCTTACGGGTTCGCGTCACCGCAACACCGCGCATGCTATGCATAGTCGAATTGAAAACTTCTTTAGGCGCATTGAGCGATTTTGGTAGGGGGAAATCTTACAGGTTCGCGTCACCGCAACACCGCGCATGCTATGCATACCTAGTTGAAGTGAAAACTTCTTTAGGCGCGTTGAGCGATTTTGGTAGGGGGAAATCTTACAGGTTCGCGTCACCGCAACACCGCGCTACTATGCATACCTAGTTGAAGTGAAAACTTCTTTAGGCGCGTTGAGCGATTTTGGTAGGGGGAAATCTTACGGGTTCGCGTCACCGCAACACCGCGCCTGCTATGCGTAGGCGAAGTGAAAACTTCTATAGGCGCCATGAGCGATTTTGGTAGGAGGACATCTTACGGGTTCGTGTCACCGCGTCACCGCGCATGCTATGCATACCTAGTTGAAGTGAAAACTTCTTTAGGCGCGTTGAGCGATTTTTGGTAGGGGGAAATCTTACGGATCGGCATCACCGCGTCACTGCGACACATCGACACCGCGACATGCTAAGCATAGTTTTACGTTTAAGTTTTCACTTCTGTCGGCAATCTCCATGTTTTTGTTTTAATCGTGTTTAGGTATCGATTCCCACCCAACACGTCTGCGGATTTTCGCTAGCTAGTTTCATTTGACCCTGTATTGTGGATGTGATAATATTATTCCTCACCAACGCTTCAGACTCTTTCAGGGCGACTTCGTGCCACATGTTGTCGAGCTCAATCTCAGCCATTTTTTTGGCTTGCTTCTCTCTTATCTGGTACAGTTGGCAGGCCTGCGAGTGACGGGCACGATGCGATACAATGCACGGGTGTACGTGCACGCATTTAGATCTGGTATAGATAACAATATTTATTAGAAAACATAAGTAAACATCAAGTCTATATTTCCCGAAGGGGGAGAGATGTAAGTAAAGTAACATTTTGACGGTTATTTTGTAGTAGACAGGTACCATATACTTGTACGCACCTAATAAGGACAACCCCCCCCCCCCCCCTCCTTTACCCCTTTTTTTACCCCTGGGTAAAAGAAAAAAAATAACACTTTTTAGTCCGTCAGTCATTAAGTACGTCAGTTAAGATAAGATAAGATACCTAGATAAGATTTAATCAATCAGATATTAAAAACATATTAGACACGTATTTTTTGCTGAAGACACCGACTTCAGAAGCTGTTAAGTTTTTTAAGAAAGTTATTTTATTCGTTTTAGGTTTTGAAGTCGGTTTTTATTTTTTTTAAAGTAAATTTATTTTTCCATTTTTAGTTAAGTATACGATGACAATTACATGAGCCCAAGACGAACGAAAAGAAGAATCATCACAAAATCCGCTTAGAAATGTCGGAGATACAGTACCTACATTTATGGATATAACTTCGTATATAAGAATAATTACCTCTAATGTAGGTATTATACACTAAAACCTTCCTGAAAGTATGCAGATTACGAAAGTGAAAGAATCATCAAATTTGGTTCATGAGTTTTTGAGGAAATAGCGGACAAGCATATATACACACATACAGGTCGAAAACAGAACCTCCTTTTTTGAAGTAGGTTAAAAAAAATCTGACTGACGTGACGGCCTAAATAGAATTTATTTTTTTTACCCCGACATCATCCCTATTCTCGTCCAATTATTGAATCGCATAAGAAGTTTCATTTCAATAAAATAAAATGTAAGCCAACGTACGCACGGGCGCTATTAGCTAGACGTTTTTTTTACCGCGCACTGGATTGCGCTTAGCGCTGAGAGTAGGAAATCCAACTTTGCACTTTTTCAACGCGCTAGGGATGCACTCTGTTGGATTCTCAACGCTCAGTCCGACGCTGAGAGTTCAAAATCCAGAGCAAGGTCAAAAACTTCGCGATAAGGCTTGTCCTCCCGTAAAATCGCCGTCACTAGTGTCGGACTGCATAGAAAAGAAAGAGAAGCGCGAATACACAACAATCTGCCTATCCTTTTCCCAACTATGTTGGGGTCGGCTTCCAGTCTAACCGGATGCAGCTGAATACCAGTATTTTACATGGAGCGACTGCCTATCTGACCTCCACAACCCAGTAACTGGGTAATACGGTAACCCTTGGTAAGACTGGTTGTCAGACTTTCGGGCTTCTGACGACCCGTAACGACTGTCAAAGATCCACGAATGACAGGCCGGGAAAAACGGCTTAACGTGCTTTCCGAGGCACGGAGGAGTGTCGGTATGTAAAGATGGTCACCCATCCACGGACCAACCCCGGCAAGCGTAGCTTAACCTGATGGTTCGACTCGTACGGCTGTTATTACTTAGCCACGAGCTCCTCGAATACACAACTAACTTAAAAAAAATAAAATTTTATTACAATTCCTTCACTAATTAATCGAAAGGAACTTCGTTCCATCCGGGTGTCCCTTGACACCTCTCAACTTTTTATTTTGTAAAGAAGTGTAGGTATAAGTAGGTACATACATTTATGAACACTTCTGATGAAAGTTGTAGGAGTAGGTAATATGGTAAAAAGTAGAAAAATTTGGCCTGGATTTAGTATTTTTTTCTTTAGTTCTATAAGCTAAAATATATTTCAGGACAAATGAAATCACATTATGTATTGTAGATTACTGTGTATTTTTTCCTATCAAAGAAAGAAAGAAGAAAAAAAGATGCTACCTACTTATAGATACTCTAAAAGATGGACACAAAGTTCCTTAGTCTTAGTTTCGCCGTATTTTGGGAGGACAAGCCATTAAAAAAAGCGCCCGTGCAGATATGAGCGAAAACACTCACATCGGTATATCCTTGTATTTCTCCTGGTGTTCTTTCCGCCGCTTGGCCAGTAAGTACGCGAGGCGATCCTTCTTGTCTTGCCACAGTGCTTCCGCGCCCGCTTGCGCTTGCTCCACGAACTTACGGATGTTCAACTCTTCTTCTTGCGAAAGTAGGTTTAACAGTCTGCAAGAAAAATAACTTTAATACCTACAGAATAAAGTCTAGTTTGCCATAACGCCGCCGCTGGCACATGCGCTTGCTCCGCGAATTCCGAATGGTAAATGTTTTTATTTTATTTCTGTAAGCAGGTTTGTACAAACAGTTTTACACGTCAATAATATTTTTAAAAGCTAAATGAGGTCGAAGTTTCCTAGCCGATTAATCTAAAGGAACACCGAAATACTCAGAGGTCACAGTCTCTATTAAAATCCAGACATATTTTGGTCAGATCATGGTGAGGACCATGTTTAGTGTCTGAAATGGTCTTTTGAGGAAAGAACCACACAGACAACATGTAAGTACAGACGCCAGCATATCAAGCTACTACAATCTGTCAAATTTCTTTAATAGATTTTCATCTTTATCGCTAAAGCATTAGGTTCAAGGTTGATTGGGAAAATTTGACAGTTTCGAGTGACTTGACCTGCTGGCGTCTGTACTTTAATGTCTACGTACTCGAATAAAGTTTAATACCTACTTAGTTTCCGCTACAACTTTTTATGACATTTTTGTTAGTAGGCTAGTCACTGTGAAGTCAACTTAATTTGCACTATGGTAAAGTTAATATTTTTTTAAGTGATGTATCACAGGAGCATGGAGGATCACACTAGCAAGGAGCAATGATTTTATTTTAATTTAATAACAAAGAAAATTTGTTTATTTTAGCTGAACTTGACGCAAAGATATATATTATGTAAAAAAATCTTTAAAAAAAAGTAAATAGCTACCGACTTCGAAAACCTAAAACGAATAAAATAACTTTCATATAAAACCTAACAGTCCGTGCCTCGGAAAGCACGTTAAGCCGTTGGTCCCGGCTGTCATTCGTGGATCTTTGACAGTCGTTACGGGTCGTCAGAAGCCCGAAAGTCTGACAACTAGTCTTACCAAGGGGTATCGTATTACCCAGTTACTGGGTTGTGGAGGTCAGATAGGCAGTCGCTCCATGTAAAATACTGGTATTCAGCTGCATCCGGTTAGACTGGAAGCCGACCCCAACATAGTTGGGAAAAGGCTAGGCAGATTGATTGATAAAACTTAACAGCTTCTGAAGTCGGTGTCAAGTTACGGTGCATTGAAGAATTGAAGACACCGACTTAAGAAGCTGTTAAGTTATTTATGAAAGGTAATCGCCGGAGCTTTCGCTTGTACCTAATGTAACTTATGTAACAATCCAAGATTCGACTTTGAGCATTACCACCAGGGGTATCGTTACCCAGTAACTGGGTTTATGGAGGTCAGATAGGCTGTCGCTCCATGTAAAATACTGGTACCTATGCAGCTGCATCCGCAGACTGGAAGCTGCCCTAACATAGTTGGGAAATGGAGATGATGATGATGAATATTTATCTGTTTACTAATAAAAAGTTAATTTCTCGTGAAATCTGAGAATGATAAAAAAATCAAGGATCTTGACTTAGCATACGAGGTTGTCAACATGTGGGACGTGGACTCTGCAATCATTGTAGCGGAGAGCCTCGACCATACCTCAGGAGGCTCTCATTGCGCGGCTGGGTCAAGGGCTTGATTCAGAAAAAGAAAAAAGAAAGAAAATACGTTTATTTGCGGTAAACATGACGCAAAGGACAAAAAAAAAAAAAATAAGCAATGTAAAAAGCAAGTTTTGGGGAAGATATGCGTCACATCTACACAAAACGGCTACCACTCAGCATAATGCCGCGACCCCATGCGAAACGGAGCCCCAGCGCTGGTTTTCAGCGATAGCCGGCGTTGACGCGATGACGTCGACCGGTGCAGCATATAATAAAAAAAAAAAAAAAAAGAAAGCAGAAAGCAGTAGGTACCTACTCCTGGACACGGAACGCATTGTGAAGTTGAGGAAGCTCCTCCCTCTAGAGCCCTGATCACCGGCAGCTTAGACCCTGTTCCTTGTACCATGAGGTATTATTTTTATATTTATTGAAGTGAAAACTTCTTTGGGGCTTTTAGCGATTTTAAGTCACTTTTTAAAACGATTTTTGGTAGGGGGAAATTTACGGGTTCGCGTCACCGCGACACCGCTAATGATAAGCATACTGTGATCTATTTACGTGGAGGCGCGTTGAGCAAATTCTGGTAGGGGGAAATCTTACGGGTTGGCGTCACCACGGACCACGATACCACGTCACCGCGCATGCTATGCATAATAATATCTAGTTATAAAAATTATAAATGCATCTTTGCCGAATGTTCAAAAATGTCTTATTACAACTCATGAACGTTGGTATAATTTTACATGTCGATATTAATAAAGACATTTTTATAAATGGCGGTGCGTTTTGTGTAGAACAATAGACAGAAGACGTAAAAAAAAGGTGTTAGTCAAAGGGATTTTCCCAGCTGGCATAGAACAAATAGCTTCATGAATGAGTCTTTTGCAGTGATCCTATTTACTTACTCGTAATAATAACCAATTATTATTTTATTATTTAGTTTGTTTGAAATTTTTCAATTTACAAATTATGAAAAAAAAAACAAAAAACTAAGACAGTTATTCAAAAATTTTAAGTTTTCACTTCTGTGCCATGCGCATATGACTGCCAATTTTTTTTAAATGTTTCTTTTAAAAATAATATAATTATAAGTAGGTTCCTAACTAAAATAAAATAAAGGAGATAAATAAAACTTCATTTAGTTCATACCTCTGTCTCTTCGCCATTAGATCTTGTTGGTAGGACGTCAAACACAGGTCAACTCGCCTCGCCACGTTGTTTAATAGAGACCTGCAAGAAAGTATTTAGAGCAAGATCCCAGTGCCGCCAGACATTACTAATTTTCTGATTAACAAAATGTATGGGATAGAGTAGTGTTAGTATATACTTTGAACGTACGCATACCTGCTAGCTTGGGCCGACGGCCAATTTTCAGGTATCAGGTACCAAAGTTACGTAAAAATATTACTCACTTTTCTTAAGGTCTGACTGCTGATTTTTATGTAGTATGTTTTCCAGAATATTGTTAATAATTAGTACCTAATCAATACTGTCAGACACTTCCCGTCGGCGATTTTCTCCGCCAGACGCTTTAAAGCTCGCAAAAAATGACGTCATCTTATTCATTGCTAGTCATAGTTATTAGTTCCCCGAGTATCATTATATAAAAATTAAGACTAACTATAAGTAAGATGACGTAATTTTTTGCGAGCTATTAGCGAAAAAAACCGCCGACGGGAAGTGTCTGACAGTATTGATTATTAATAATATTCTGTAAAACATACATAAAAATCAGCGGTCGGACTTTATGAAAAGTGAGTAGGTAGGTAATATTTTTACGTAACTTTGGTACCTGATACCTGAAAATTAGCCGTCGGTCCAAGCTAACAGGTATGCGTACGTTCAAAGTACATATTATATTAACACCACCCTATCCCACACATTTTGTTAATTAGAAAATAAGTAAGGTCTGGCGGCTCTGGGAACTTGGACTAATTGTTTTAATAATCAATTTCAACTCGAAGTAAATTACCTACTTACTACCTAATTCTAAAACTACCTTCCCACTAAAGATTTTGCATTTCACGAACGCGCGTCAATCATTCCAATTTATACTTACTACTAGCTTTTGCCCGCGGCTTCGCCCGCGTGGATGTCAGAAAATACCATGGGAACGTATTACCGGGATTAAAACTACCCTATGTGCTAGCTTGCTGCTGTATAATGAGCTACACTCGCGCTCGGGAACCGCTGCTGCATCAGTATGAGATGGAAGCCGCCGTCATGTTACGAGTCACGCATGTGCGGGACCTGGGGGTGGAGATGGTTCCGGAATTAAGGTTTCGTTAGCACATCTTAGACATGTGCGGCAAGTCCTTTCGAAGTCTTGGATTTATACTCAGACAGTGCAGACTTTCAGAATACGGCAGTGGTTAGAATCATGTACAATGCGCTGGTGCGGAGCCGTCTTGAAACGAGTGCTATCGTTTGGAACACCCATGAGGCTAAATACAGTATCATGGTGGAAAGAATCCAAAACAAATTCACTCGTTTTTTAAGTTGTATGGTGTATATCCCCTTTTTCTGCTCATGTACCCGAGTCTATTCGTAATAGGGATGGTAGGGTATAGCAAACTGGCGGTGCGGAGGGGCATCACTCTATGTAGCTATGTGTTTCGGGTGCAGCGAGGCTGGCTTCATCACCCCGATCTGTTAGCAGAGCTGGGGCTGCGTGTGCCGCCCGGATGCGGGGGCGCGCGTCGCCCCACGCCAACGCCACTGGAGCCACCCTCTAGGACTAACCTGAACAAGTTTGCCCCCTTGTCACGCGCCATAAAACTGTTAAATATGATTTCAAATGAGGTAGATATATTTCACTGCAGCCTATGAAGTCCGCAGGAGTAGCACTGAAGCGCATTGAAAATGTTGACAAATGATTTTAATTGATTTTATTTGTATTTCTAATTGTTTTCTTTAATTGTATTTTAATTGCATGTGATTGTATTTTGAATTGAATTGAATTGTATTTTTATTGTTTTTTAAATGTATTTTTTGTAGCAACATTGCATTGGCGTTATAGCTGTTATGGTGTTAGTTACGTAATTTTAAATAAATAAATAAATAAAGTTACAAGAGCCGTACGGGTCGATCGACCAGGTGAAGCTATACTGGTCCAAGTATGGTTGACCATAGAGGTATATCTTTACATACCAAGAGCCCTCCGTGCCTCGGAAAGCATGCGAAGCTGCTGGTGGTCTCGGCTATCATTCGTGGATCTTTGACAGTCGTTACGAGACGTCAGAAGAACGAAAGTCTGACAACCAGTCTTACCAAGGGGTACCTATCATGTTACCCAGTAACTGGGTTGTGGAGGTCAGATGTCGCTCCATGTAAATTAATGGTATGCAGCTGCGTCCGATTTGACTGGAAGCCAACCCCAACATAGTTGGGAAAAGGCTAGGCAAATGCTGATGTGTTAATCCAGGTTAGGTACAAACTATCTGTGTGCCAACATCCAAATCTGTTCAGCCGTTTTTGCGCCAATGTTCAATAGCCAATGCAATATGTTCCTGACATAATTATGTACCTATAAGTGGGTACATCCAGACCAACGGACAAAAATTAAAAAAAAAACTATATTTTCGGCATCAGACTCATTCTCACACCTCGACTTAGCGATTACTTTTTCAAAAATATTCAATGTAGGTAGGTTCAGTTTTGACTTGGATACTATTTTATTACTTATATACAGGGTGTGGCGTAAATAATGGTTCAACGTGAAGGGGTCGATACACCATATAATTAGCTATCACATACCACAATTTGAACCATTTTTCTCCAGTCTCAGAATAAAATATTTTATATTATTATTTGAAAAATTTACACCTTGCTTTACTGCTGTATTTTCTATAAATGACATTATTTTTTAAGTTTGCTTTTTGTTTATAACTGTGAAATGCATGTGCTATCATATGCAAATGTAAAAATAATTACTATACAGCAAGTTGTCAATTTAAAAAAAAATTGTATTCCGGGACCTAGGAAAAAAATTGGTTCAAATTGTGATATGTGATAGCTGAATTATACGGTGTATCGACCCCTTAACGTTGGACCACTAATTACGCCACTCCCTGTATATGTATAGATACTCGTTATAGTATAGATAGCAATGATATAAAGCCACATAACGCGCGCTAGTGAATTGCATTATCCTTAGGCAGGTACCACATTAAAGTTTCGTTCCGTCACAGGAAAAGTCGAAAAGAGTCAACTGTGGACTGTGGCCATTTAGGATAGGAGAGATAAAATCATCATAATTGATCAAAGGCACGAAGGAGACGAAGCTATTCAGAACAAAAGCACGATCCCTGTTTTGCATCGGCCACATCTGGTACCAACATCAAGATACGAACCTTCGATCACATCGTATAAAGAAGTCGCTGTTCTGCTTATCATTCAACATTTTCAGGGTGTTGGCGGCGCCTTTCCGGTGTTCTTCCTCCATAATCCGCAGTTTCTTCACGAACCTCACGTAACGAGCTGTCGAGTCTAGGACGCGAGATGTCTGGGGAAGTTCGCAAGGTTTGTTAAAGATATCATCATCATTCTCCTGTCCCTACCTATCCCAATCTATTGGGGGTTGTCGGTCCGTTATAGATGGCAGTTTTTGTGCCCAAACACCAAGTGAGGCCGCGAAGATATCCCTTTGGCCTCTGCCTCGAATTTTGCGGGCAGCGGGGCGGCAGCGGCGGCGGAGCGGGAGCGGCAGGATTTTATGCGTAAAAACAAATGGACCGGACCTCCAAAACAGCGGCGCGGTAGCGGGGCGGGACAATGCGAGACGCGCCGCCGCCCCGCTGCCCGCGAAATTCGGGGCAGAGGCCTTTTATTGGGCGTACCTTCAGCACGAGCTAACACGCCCCTCGTTCGAGCGCTTACGATGCTTAAGGTGGACCCGCAGTGCTGTAACCCGCGTTATTCAAATTTTCTTGCGGTTTTTGCAATTCGCAGGTTAGTGTCTTCTTGTAATTGACCAAAATAAGATTCGCGACAATAACATCATAATATACGAAGTTGATGAAAATATTATCTGCTTCAAGAAGACATTTTACTTACATAGTAGCAATCCGGCGCTCCACGCGGACCGTACCCATCTTTGGGCGGATTTTGTCGAGGTGGGATCGGTTCCGTTGCATTGCATTGCGTCGCCATTGATTACTCCAATATCAAAATAAACTTTAAAGTAAAATCTTTACAAATTAACCTTCGTAAATTAACCAATAAATTGACAAGTTTGGTCATAGATTACGTTTTTTCCTACGGTTTTTTCTAACCAACACTTTTATAAAGAGTTTGGTTATGATTGTCTATGTGAAATAAATTGTCAGAATTTTTTTTATTGTCTGCTGCCAGTAGGTACAATACATTTTCAGTGAATGAGTTTTGATATTATACAAACTCCTACTTATTTTATAGCTGCCCCTTGTGGTGTCGAAGGCCTTCGTAGCCTTCAAAGGCCCAACCTGGTGAAAAAATATCGTAAGATTTGAACAAAGGGCCGAACTAACCCAGAAAAAGCACGGTTCCTGTGTGAATCTCCATGCGTCTGAAACCGATAGGTACAGCTAGTTTTAAATATTAAGACCTTAGCTTCTGCCTGCGTAAAATTTTTAAACGGCACACAACCCCGTAATCACCATTAGCGGGCTTGAAATAAGGTTGAAATTTTATAATATTATTTGTGTTGCCGAGATGTGACTAAGCTGCGAATGTGCTTTTATTTTCCGGTTTTTCTTTAGATTATTTAGAATACAATACACAATAAATTAAAAAAATTGTCCAGATAAAGTTTTAAAAAAATGCTAATTCTATTAAATTCTTAAAAAAAAAGAATGTCGTTATCGATGAAAATTCAGAGATGTTCGAGGCCAAAGTTTATTTTTGTGGAGCAACTTCGAAACAATTTTTTACTATTCTATTCGGTTAAAATTTTTCTTTAAACCCTTCTCTGTCCACTGTTTTTTGCGTCGGATAGTTTCATTGCGTTTCGTCATACTCGACAATCCAAGAAACCATTTTTTGTGAATATTGAGCTAATACCGCGCCGACATGATATTACTCATGATGTGCACCTCTATTACACCCACATTTCGTCCATTTTTTTTCTTACTTATGTACCTACATACATAAACCGCTTTCTTCCCATAGGGGTAGGCAGAAACTACAGATCGCCACCTGCTACGATCCTTACATACTCCTTTTGCGTCGTTTACGTTCAGTCTTGCACGCACGCCGGTTGAGAGTATTACGCACCTGACCTTTCTAAAGAACAAGAATAAGGTCACAATTTCATTTTCTAGGGCGTCCCCTCCCGGCGTTCCCACTCACATCTTCCTTAAATACCTTTTGTTAGTCGCCTATCATTTATCCTCTTAACATGACTAAACCATCTAAGCTTACTCTTAAATTTTTGTCACTACATCCTACCGCATCGCTGCCACACATTCCTCAACTTAACATTCATAGTCATACCTAGCGTTGCCGGAGTAATATTCCGAAGTATTCCCGTCGTATTATTCGCGGAAGCATTCGGAAGTTTTGAGTAGTATTCGCAATTATTCGCCGAGCTAAGTACCTACATGTTCGGTCACGCATAGAGTACTTACTCGTATCTATTAAAGTTTGATATTCACCGCTAGATGGCGTTAATATCTAAGTTACTACGCGTTCATTCATAAATCTGAGTACTATTCGATTTGAAAACTTTCAGAAGTTTAAAAGAAATATTCGGAAGTATTCAGATACTTCCGAATAGTTCTTTTCATCTACTTAGATTAGTGCTTACGTAATAAGTTTTTGTATGCGGTTTAGGTGTGAAAGTGATAGAGAGGTAAATAGGTACATAGGTAGATTACGGAGTTTACAAAATAGTATTTTTTTTCTTTTGCTTATATCTCGAAAACGGTGTGTCCTATCGCAAAAATAATGAAAATTTGGCCCCCCTTTATAAGAACCATAAACCCCTAAACCTCAACATGTAGGTACAAAAAAAAAAAAGATTTATGAATGAACGCACTATGCGTTCATTCATAAATCTGAGTATTATTCGATTTGAAAACTTCCGAATATTTTTTTTCATCTATTTAGATAAGTAGATACTTACGTAATAAGTTTTTACTAGTAGTATTACCTCAAATCGAAGTATTCTTTTGAATATTTGCGAATACTTCCGAAGTTTTGCAACGCTAGTCACACCACACATGCTTCGCAAGGAACGCACACCACAGCACTTATTTTCCACAGCATTTATTGTACTTTCATGCTTCTTTTGCCGCACCCAACATTCCCTTCCATAACTTCTTCCTACGTTTCTTTTCTCATTTTAACAGGAAATTATGCCCTTTAATACTCCGTAATACTGTAGCTTCCCATTAGTAATAGAATTTTCGGAATCAGATCAGCAGTTCCGTAGATTAACTCGTACGAACTCACAAACTTCTTCATAAGTAATATCAAGTCATTATCAATGTATTAAAACACACTAATCTCGATTTAAAATCTTTATTTTTATAAATCAACTATCAAAAATGGGATGGCTGGCAATGATTTCACCTCAGCTATGTCGGTATATTATACCTTGCAAAAGTTAAGTACAAAGTAAGAAAACACTAGGAAAATAAAAAAAAAAAACAACATTTTCCAAGAGTGGAAACAAACTTCTGTTAACATGATTATAAAATCTGAAGAATCAACTACTTAACTATAGTAATTAAACAATCAACAAATCCACCCAGTGCTCCTAGATAAAAAAACTTCTTACAAAAATATAAAAAAAAAACTTTTACTCAAACTTACAACGAAACCAGTCTTTTATATAAATACGTTTTAGACTCGTCTGGCAATGATTTCACCTCAGGAATGTCGGTATATTATACCTTACAAAAGTTAAGTACAAAGTAAGAAAACGCTAGGAAAATCAAAAAAACAACAATTTCCAAGAGTCGAAACAAACTTCTGTTAACGTGATTATACAATCTGAAGAATCAACTACAATTATACAATCAACAAATCCAGCCAGTCTTTCTAGATAAAAAAAAACATCTTACAAAAATATAAAAAAAAAAAAACTTTTACTCAAACTTACAACGAAACCAGTCTTCTATACACTAGGAAAATAAAAAAAAAAACAACGAACTTCTGTTAACATGATTATAAAATCTGAAGAATCAACTAGATAAAAAAACATCTTACAAAAATATTAAAAAAAAACCTTTACTCAAACTTACAACGAAACCAGTCTTTTAGACTCGTATGGCATTTGTTTAGTAGGTACTAATCTTTTAAAGTCAGCCTTATTTTAGTATAGATTAAGGCCATTCTCACATTACGATATTTGCAGACTAGTAGGTATCCTACGTGAGTTGAGTCTCGAAGATGAGTCGCCGAGGAGAGTATTTCACATACATTTGTATAGCGAGTCGCACACTTCGCTACCGGTATCATACGCGTCCGCTACTATGATAGGTAGCGTAGTCTCGCGATACCTGCCGTGTCATCGCCCGAGCGTCGCGTCTGCTACGAATCTCGGCAAAACAGCAGTTAAATATTAAATTTGTTGAAGAAATAGAAAAATATAATGTCTGTATAACTTTAAATTGCCTGAATAAAAAAAAATAAACATAAATAATAATAAAAATGAATAAATTGGGGAGAAATTGGAAGTGAATTTCAATTATCCTTTTAAAAAGTATCTATTTCGTCTTCTACTTCTGAACGTCCTAGCACAGTCTATACATCATACAGTCGTCCGACGAAGCCCGAGCTGCATACGAAGTTCGGCGAACTACGTCAGGCGTCCAACGAAGCCCGAGCTGCATACGAAGTTCGGCGAACTACGTAAGCAGCTCGGGCTCTCGTCGGACGACTGTAGTCCTAGGGTAGCGAACAAGTATTTTATTGGTATATGACTGAAATAATCTTCTCGTGCGAGTTTCGTAATGTATGAAGGGCCTTAAACTCTCAGGCGGTTACTATGTAACGGATTAACGGCTGTCCAAAAACAGAGCGTGTTTTAGCACCTTCACGTCAAATACAGCTGAAAATGACATTTTTATGACGGCCGTTATAATATGATGGAACCGGTCTTCTAGGAAACAGTAGCTTTAGGTGCTAATGTATTTTTATCTTACAAAGCGGCTCGCGCATTATTCGTGTTTAGCAAGTGTACAAACACGCTGTTAATGTGTGCGTGAAGAGGAGGCGCGTCAGTACATAACAAACATCCGCACAGACTCGCACACTTCTGACTTCGCCATTGTCTCGGACGGTACCGAGAGCTCCTGCGCTTGTAACACACATATTCAATGTGTTTGTAAACACAAGTAAAGCGCGTGTCACTTCGTTAAATATATAGGGTGACTGGTAATTAGTGACCGATACAAAAACACATGATTGCACTCATGATAACAAACAACTTTTACTATGGGAACAAACCTGAAATCACGAAAAAAAATCACCGGTTCCCTACATTTATATTCGCATAACTCGTCAAAATATAGGGAACAGCTGATTTTTTTTTCGTGATTTCAGGTTTGGTCCCATAGTAAAAGTTGTTTGTTATCATGAGTCCAATCATGTGTTTAAGTATCGGTCACTAATTACCAGTCACCCTATATATACTATACGTTTATTAATAGGCACTTAATATTTTAATACTAAACTGGTTTCTTATAATAATATACTAAAAAAGTCGTAGAAATATAAACCTTTACCGAGATCATAGATTTGACGAGATGCACATAAAAATGTAATGAAAAAAATACATTAGTATCATATTCACCGCATCAAGTCTTAGTCGACGTTCGCACGGACGTGAAAATATCGCGGCGATTTTGTTTCGCGCACTGGATTTTCAACGCTCTGCTGAGCGCCGAGAGTTGAATTTTTACGTCCGTACGAACGTCGGCTTAGGCAGAGATGTACTTATAGTACACCCACATGTCTTAATATTAACATTTGTAAATATATGGCACGCGATTTAACATGGCACTGCCTGCCATATTGAATACATAATGACGTCACGTTGACAGTAGGCCTAAAATACAACCTTGATTACGACTTATCAAATGACACCCACAATAAGGTGTAGCTAAGATTCAAAACACCTCATTTTAAGTTTAAGTAGGTAAAACTTTTAATAACTAATTAAAAACGAAAAAAAGGATAAATTTTACAAAATATGTTATCAAGATAGCTGATAACTACTGATAAGTTGACCAGCAAACACTAGATACATACAATAATACACATGATAATCTTAATCTTCAACGAAAAAAAAAAAAACAGCTGTATACCATAATGATTAGCTTTTAACAAAAAAAAAAAATAAATAAGAGGATGCGCTTTAAGCCACCTGCGAAATTCAAATTTTCTTACGTTTTTTGCAATTTGCATGTCAGTGTCAGGGTATATGTTAATCAAAATATTATTCGCGATCATAACAAATATTTAAGTACAGAATTACCTAGAATCATCAATACAATTTTCTAAGTTAGAATGGTCTTAAATGCCATGATTTCGAAAAAAAATTAATAATTCCAAAAATAATAATTTTATTGTTCCAAAAAGTGTTACACATTGCTTTTCCATAAATTATTGAAAAGCAAAAACTATGCAATACAAATACAGTACTTTAGTGGAAAAGATCACCTGTAACCTGTATTAGTTAAAAAAAAAAAAAACTGATTCAATAGGGTAATTTGAACTTATAAAAGGTTTAGCTTTACAAACTCTAAGAAGAGTGCTTTAGACCATCGAACTGAATAACTTTTACTATAGAACCAACTTGAAATCGCGAAAAAAAAAACAGCTGTCCCATACAGTTTAGAACAGTAGGTTTTAAGGGGGATGCGCTGTGGTAGCCCACGAAATTCAATTTTTTTCGGGTTTTTTGCAATTTGCAGGTCCGTGTCAGCTTGTATCTTGATCAAAATATGATACGCGGTAATAAAACATATGTATTTACATAATTTTAACCATGAAAATCATCAATACATCTCTCCAAGTTAGATTTCGTGCAGGTTCGTCGAACGAACGAAATCTAACGACTGCACGAAATCTAACTTTGAGATGTATTGATGATTTTTATGGTTAAAATTATGTAAATACATATGTTTTATTGCCGCGTAACATATTTTGATCAACATACAACCTGACACGGACCTGCAAATTGCATAAAACGCAAGAAAAATTGAATTTCGCGGGCTACCACAGCGCATCCTCATTAAACTTTAGTATGGAACAGCACTTTTTTTTCGCGATTTCAAAATTGGTTCTATACTAAAAGTTATCCAGTTCGATCGTCGCGCGGCGACAATCCTGGCAATGTCGCACGGGGAGGGACGTTTCAGTGGTTCTTGTTTTATTTATGATTTTAATTTTGTAAATACAAATAATTGTTGCGGTCGCGAATCATAATTATTATGATCAACATACAATCTGACATGGAACTGCTGGAAAACGTAATAAAATTTGATTTTCGCGGGAGACCTGGTGCTTTCACCTTAAAAACTTTAATTTGAAATTTTAACAATCAAATTAATATGTATGTTGTCCAACTCAGGCTGTCCGACAACTACTTTAGTAGGCGACCGTAAAACCAACTCCCTATTATGTAATTTCAAGTTGGCACTATTCGGCAGTAAGTCCATCTTAGATATTTGTAGCCTGAAGCAGTTAAGGTCATTTTCGTATGGCATGCAGGGGGGTAATTCCGGCACTTCGCCGGTCCAGGTGAAGGGTTCCCCTGTCACTTTGTTGTAGATCGTTAGGCTGCCGGTTATAGATTCGCCTGGGATGTTTGATACTGACTGTGGAGGGAAATAAGGAGTTGTTATCACGCTTCGGAGGTGAGAGTTAAGTTATAGTTTGACCGCTACCGCTGTACCGCGCCTGAGGTATGTGCGCGGCGAGACGGGGGGGGGGGCAGTGCAGGCCAATTATTCGTCAATGCTCACGGTGTCCCGACTCCCGATCGTCAACGTTCACGGCATCCCGCCCCCCGCTGTACAGCGGTAGCGGTCAAACTATAGTTCCCAACAATGTTAGCAAATTGCATTCTTGGGATTTGTTTAACATCACGACTGTATTCCCCGAAGGGTTAGGCAGAGGTATATATAGTACACCCAAATTTCACCAGTTAACCCGTCGCGCGCTAATTAGCAGACACAATTGAAATTCTATTGTTATCTGTACACATGGTGTGCAATCGACATTTTAAGAGTTAAGGCGGGTCCACACCAGCGCACGCGCACGTACCGTGTACGCGCTTCGAACGGCTATGGACGCGTCATTAACTCATTTAATATGGACGCATTCGCGAACAAATATATGCACGTCGTGAATATTATAATTTGCACGCGAACCACTCGCTAACCGCTCGTGAAAATGTCCAAAGGTGTCCATGCTACGTTCTTAAGATCATGCGAACCGCACTGTTCGTGCGCGTGCGCAGGTGTGGACCCTCCTATATGCTTAAGTCCCATGTAACAGGGAGCGATAGGGTTTTCCATTACGAATTTCAGTACCTATGTCAGGAATTCGGATTTGTGCCTGGTTATTGGGAATAGTCTCTCACCCCCTATTTCATGAGACTTAAACTGCACCTCTGCCTACTTCTTCGGGGCATGAAGTCGTGATGATATTTATGTATGTTAAGTCAGGGAAAGAAATTGACTCATCAGCATCTGCCTAGCCTTTTCCCAACTTTGTTGGGATCGGCTTCCAGTCTAACCGGATGCAGCTGATTACCAGTATTTTACATGGAGCGTCTGCCTATCTGACCTCCACACCCCGTTACTGGGTAATACGATACCCCTTGGTAAGACTGGTTGTCAGACTTTCGGGCTTCTGACGTCCCTTAACGACTGTCAGACGAATTTCAGCCGGGACCAACAGCTTAAGGACGCTGTTACAAATGGGTAGTCAAATCATTACTTTTTTACATAAAAGCATGTGTATTGAATAAAATGCTTTGCATTCTAAGTATGTTTTTTGGCCAAATTGTTGATAGATGTGCATGGTACGATTCTGAACTATAAATATAATTTTAGATAGGTACAGTTTCTCAATAAATGTAACGGACTGAAAATATTTACTTCGGTACATTAATTGAGAAAATGTACCTAGGTATTTAAAATTATATTTATAGTTCAGAATCGTACCATGCACATCTATCATCAATTTGGCCAAAAAACATACTAAGAATGCAAAGCATTTTATTTAATAAACATAGTTTTGTGTAAAAAGTAATGATTTGACTACCCATTTGTAACAGCGTCCTTAAGGCGAGTAGTGCAGCCAAGTAGCGCCACCATTGAGATAAAAATCATAAGTCTGGAGATAACGTTAACTGCTAAGGCTTCGAACCTAGGAGGTTTAGTGTTGATTTTTTTGATACAAAAAATTGTACAACATCTGACTAAAAATGCGCATAGGAAATTTCAAGATATTCATATCTGCAGACTTATGATTTTTTTCTCAATGGTGGCGCCAGTTGCCAGCACTACTCGCCTCAGCGTGCTTTCCGAGGCACGGGACTCTGTATGTAAAGATGGCCGGGAGCTCCGTGTCAGGGAAATTGACTAACAAATTAAAATTTTCTGTATATTCAAATCACATTCAGACATTTGCATGATATGGCTATAACACGACAAATTAAGTAGAGCGCCAATTTGATTAAGGTGAAAACGCCAGGGTAGCCCGAGAAATTAAAATTGTCTTACGTTCTTGCAAAACAGTATTAGGTTCTATGTTGATCAAAATATGATTCGCGGCCGTAACAAGCTATATTTTTATAGAATTATAATAATTAAAATCATCGATACAACTCTCTAAGTTCATATGACTCTAATGAATTACTATTTCAAGAGATCTTTACATTTGAGGATTATACTAACTTAAGGAGTTGTATTACTGATTCTAATAATTACAATTCTGTAAATACATATTTGTTATGGTCGCGAATCATACTTTAATCAACGTAGCACTCAAGAGCTACAAACTCGAAAAATCGTCAGAAAATTTGAATTTCGCGGGCTACCTTAGGGCTTCCCGTATTATCTTACCGACAGAGCCGCCATGAACCAGTCCGGGTCCTCATACTTGGCGCTGAGGATGTACAGATCTCCCTCATGCTGCAGCACGTGGCTGAGCCACACGCGGCACGACGACAGATTTCCCAGTGTGTAGGACATGCTGAACTCGTTGGATTGGCAGTCGATTATGGCAGCGGAATGTTCCTGGAATAGATGAAAAAGTATGGTCATCAGTATTCAGCCACAAAACGGTGAAGGAATACATCGTGAGGAAATCGTGTTCTATAAAAAAATCGAATACATGTGCCATCAACCGAGCCAGCATGGCTCATAGTCTAAAAGATAAAACTGGAAAAAAATATGAAAATACTTGCCAAAAGTAGACTTTCCTGCAATATGCGATATTGCTTTGCAGATTTTGAGCAGATTTAGCTCAACATGTATTTGTGAAAAGGTGTTTTCAACTCTCAGCTTTGTGAAGAACAAATACCGGACTTGATTTTACTATCGACCTCAGTTTTGTCGCCAAATATTAATTTGCATTTAACTTTTCTATTAGATTATTTATACAATGAGGGGCTCGTGGCTAAGTAATAATAGCCGCACGGGTCAAAAGATCAGGTTAATCTACGCGGGCCGCGGTTGGCCCGTGGATGGATGACCATCTTTATATACCAAGACCCCTCTGTACCTCGGAAAGCAAGTTAAGCCGATGATCCCTGCTGCGATTTGTAGATCTTTGACAGTCGTTACTGGTCATCGAAGCCCGAAAGTCTGGCAACCAGTCTTACCAAGGGGTTATCGTATTACCCAGTAACTAGGTTGTGGAGGTCATATTGGCAGTCGCTCCATGTAAAATACTAGTATTCAGCTGCATCCAGTTAGACTGGAAGCCGAACCCAACATAATAGATGATACTATGACAAACTTTAAAATAATATATTTAATTTTAATATCTATCAACCAAACTATAACTGCAGACAAATTTTATTTACGAAATGGCTCGCCAGCTGATCTATATAAATAAAAATAGAAGTCCTGACTGACTGAAACTGAACCTTGAACCTAGAAAGCTGAAATTTTGCACACACAGCGGTTCCCTTTATAATGTTGACGAGGAATAAAGAAGGATTTCCCGGTAGGACCTTCCCGTCGGATATCTTCCGACATCCACGCGGGCGAAGCCACGGGGAAAAGCTAGTACGGAATAAAAATAATGGCCTACCTTTAAAATGAGGGTTATCATGAAAATTCACGCCACCATTTGGCACCAATTTGACAAGAGGTCTTCCGTTTCGACGATCAATATAAAATATGTGATGACGTTCATCATTCAGCCAAGAAAATATAGACTCTTTGACAGTTTTGACAGGTGCCTGGACCTGACGTCTCAGTGCTGCCACTAAGTGAACGTCATTTCAGAAAACCCTCATCTATTTATTTAATGTTTTGTATTGCATACCTTCCTGATGTGGTACTCGAGAACGATATTGGGTCCTGCCCAGTCGCATAGAACGCACTGCACTCGTGTGTCGATTCCTATACGCTCCATGTAGTCCTGAAATATTACGTACGTTTATCTCATAAAAATACCTATACTCCATTTGAAATAAAATTAGAAATGAAAATAAACGTATTTTACAGTCAGTTCAACCGATTTTGACTTCTATTGCTTAGGTGGCATGACAATATGTTTATTTACACAATTAATGAATATTTTGTAGGGGAGTCAAAAAAAAAAAAAATAAAAGAACGTAGACAAAAGTTTAAGTTTTTGTAAAACTTAAACTTTTGCCTACGTTCTTTTATATTACATCAATATGTGCAGTCAACAAAAGAGATATCTAGGCAGGGTATACTAACATACTCGTCTTTGTGAATGATGTGAATTGCTTCATGTTCAATTTTATATAATAGGTCTTTACCTATGAAATTGCCGCTTTGTATGAAAAAATTTAAACGAATTTTTTTCATGCATTTTTTATTTGTATTAATCGAAGTAATCACCCATGCAATCAATGCATCTTTGCCAACGCAGTGGTAGTTTATTGATGCCCTTCTTAAAGAAATCAGCTGGACGGGAGGCAACAAATTCTTCAAAGGCATTTTGTACTGCCTCTCGGGTATTGAATTTTTTTCCCGCCAAGAAGTTATCCAAATTCTGGAAAAAGTAGTAGTCTGTAGGCGCAAGGTCTGGTGAGTAGGGCCGATGACGGAGAGCTTCCAACCCCAGTTCTTGCAACTTGGAGACCGTCTGCTGTGCAGTATGAGGTTGCGCGTTGTCGTGCAGGAGCAGCGGAGACGAGCAATTGACCAATGCTGGTTGGAGATGTGCCAGCTTCTCCATCATTGTGATCAGTTCTTCACAGTACACATCTGAAGTAATGCTCACCCCGTTTGCTAAGAAGCTGTGATGAATCACACCGGCGCTAGACCACCAAACAGTGACCATCACTTTTCTAGGGGTAAGTTTTCGTTTAGGGCATTGTTTAGGTGCTGAACCAGGATCCAACCAACTTGCTGAGCGCTTGCGGTTATCAAACAGAATCCATTTTTCATCGCAGGTAACAATGCGGTTCAAAATTCCTTCATTTGTGTGTCTGTTGAGCAGTGCAAGGCACGTCTCGACGCGTACTTCGCGCTGGCGATCATTGAGTTCGTGGGGCACCCATTTGTCAAGCTTTTTTACCTTGCCAATTTGACGCAAATGGACCAATATTGTTTTGACGCTAACGTCGAAAGCTGCTGCTAATTCAGCCGTAGATTGTGTATCACCAGCTTCCACAATCGCCTTTAATTCGTCATTGTCGACCAAAGTCTTCGGACGACCGCGAGGTTCATTTTGCAGGTCGAAATTTCCAGAACGGAAGCGAGCAAACCAATAACAAGTGGTGCGTTGGTTTGTAGTGTTAGCTCCGTAAACGTCGTTGATGTTGCGTGCCGCTTGTGCCGCGTTGCTGCCACGACGGTACTCATATTCCATAATTACTCGAATTTTTAACGTATACATGATGACGAAAAAGATTGAAATGCGATGAAAATGTAACACTAATCAATAAACAAATGACTACTTTTGGAAAAAAAATCCATGTTTTTAAAATAAAATTAATTTGAAATTAGAATTCTTAGCCAAACAAAAATTATTTTGATTTGAAATGGCCAGTACTGCAGAACGGCAATTTCATAGGTAAAGACCTGATATTATAGTACTTTATTTTTGCAATACTCCTACATTGTAACACACCAACACAAAATTGTATATTTTCACGAAATTGAACATGAAGCAATTCACATACAAATATGTTGCCACATAAGTACAAATACCCTGCCTAGATCTCTTTTGTTGACTGTACCTATTCCTACCTTTTACATATTTCTATCTTTGATATATGAACGCAAAAGAAGTACGAGTATATAAGGATCGTAGCAGGTGGTGTTCAGTAGTTTCTGCCTACCTCCATGGGAAGAAGGCGTGAGTTTTTGTATGTATGTTTGTACATATTTATATCTTTCTCTGTATTTCCAGGCCAGGTGGGCTCGACTTGTCGGGCTAATTCAGTGTGGGCTGCCATGCACCTTGCCGGGGCGCACGTTAGGTCAATACTCACTCACGCACCACGTCGTAAAAGAAGACAACCCTAGCGAGTCACAAGGTATAAGAGTTACGCGATAGAAAGGGAGGCAAATTCTAGGTGAATATAACTGTAGGTAATTAATAAATTAAGTTGAAGCGTCCGCCTGCGCCTTGGATGAACAGGGTAGTTCGGATGGCAATGCGACGGAGGGACCGCGCGTTTCGGAAATTTAGAAAGAATCGCTCCGAGGACAATTGGGCCTTCTTTAAGGCTTAATCAGATGATACGCAACGCTAAACGCTATTATTTAGGATGTGGCGGATCCTAAACAATATCACTTCTTCTCCTGCTGATACTTGGAAGTTCCTTGTATCTTTGGGCATCGGTAAATCGCGACATTTGGACCTTCCTAGCACAATTGGTTTGGACGATCTAAATCGGCATTTCTCCACTGTTCCCACTCTAGATAGTCTAACCAAATGTCAAAATAAATGAAAAATAGAAAAATGAAGAAAATGCCTCTGGCATTAAGTCCGCCTTTGTACAGTATTTTTTTTTACTTTTGCATAGTTTTAATAAATAAATAAATCCGGTTACAATATTCTTTTTATTTATTTTCTTATTATTGTACACCGTAGAGATGTCGTAGAGATAATTTGTTTATAGTTTGACCGATACCGCTGTACCGCACCTTAGGAATGCGCGGCGAGGCGGGAGCGGGACGCCGTGAGCGTTGACGAATGTGCGCAGCGGCCTACACATAGGCTTTGGTCTCCTATTTTGGTATGCTATATGCGATGTCCGACTTCAGCGTCAACGTTCCGATCGACGTCTGATCGCAACGCACAGCGTCGCCAGCCGTTGCCATTTTGTAGTGAGGCTTGCACTTGACATGACCGACGCTGCAATGGTTCGAAATAACGCAAAGCTTTTGAATATTTCTAATACCGCGTACGACGTCATGACGCTAACGTCAACGTGTGAAAGAGACCACAACAGTACGTTTCTATAGTAAGCATCGCGACGCGGCGAACTAGACGCCGTGCCGCTGTAAGCGGTCGACGGCGTTTGTAGGCGACCATAACTAGTCGCGGTACAGCGGTATCGGTGTAACTAGAATTTTATCAACTTTATTTTTAAACCACTTACAGCAACAATAAACAATGTTCTATTCTATTATAATTTTATACCAAATCAAAGAATGTAAGGTTACCTCATCCTGGCTGATAATCTCCATCGCGTCTTCCATCATCTCTGATATGCTGGGGGTAAACTCCTGCTCCTGCGACGTTATTGTCTCCACGGATGAGCAACCTCGTTGGAAGACTGAGGTTGATGCACCTGTAATTTATTTATTTATTTGGCTCACCAACAATTGAATACACTGATACAAAGATATGAGATACATCCAAAACCAAGACCAAGTAATCAAAGCAAGTAAAAAAAAAGTAAGTAAGTAAGTGATCAAGCAATGTGTAGTAGTAGTAGTAGTAGTAGTAGTAGTAGTAGTAGTAGTAGTAGTAGTAGTAGTAATGACCAAGTATCATCCTATACTGTTATTAACGAGCAATATTTGTATAATTTGTAAATAGGTCATCAATATTGAAGTTACAAATGTGGATGTTGGTTAACTCAAAGCATTCATTTTAAATAAACCAGGCACAAAAAAAAAACACTTCAGTTACAAAAGCAAGTTCCGGGTCCTTTAATTTTTACATTTATTTTATTCGTATTGTTTGTTGTTATAGCGGCAATAGAAATACACAATCTGTGAACATTTCAACTGTTTACCTACCTTTCACGGTTCATGAGATACAGCCCGCTGACGACAGACAGACGGACGGAAGGACGGATCAACAGCGGAGGCTTAGTAATAGGGTTCCATTTGGCACGGAACTCTAAAAAAGATTATTCCAGCTTTTTTTATGTTAGCTTACACTGTCCCACTGCAGAGCAAAGGCGTTCCCAAAATCCTTTTCCAACCACCACCACCAACCCTTGCCACTTCCACCACCTCGATCCAACCCTTGCGGTAAGTACTCGTTTAGATCGTCTCGCCACCTCTTCCTGGGCCGGCCTCGGCGGCGCCATCCATCCTCAAGCACCACCGTGTGCAGACTGTTGCCCAATCCCATTTCAGCTTGGCAGCCTTTTTACCTACTTACGTTTAGGATCCCCGTTTTGGAGCGCGGATTCCATCTTACGAGTCTTTTCTAACATAAAATTGAGCTAAAATAAACATTCTTACCATAATTATTTTCTTCATGACAGTAAAAGTCACTGACGGAGTCATTTGCTATCGGGATCACTTCGTTCTCGTTCATAAATAACGGCTGGTTTTCAAGCGGCAGTGCTGGCAAATACAAGGCTCAATCATCAATAATTATTTACAAGTAAAAGTTTAATAAAAACATTAGTCTTCCTCCACTATCCTTCTGGGGCAATCGGGTAAAATGTGAGTAAATGAGGGTAGTCTTCAGGTATTGAACGAGATTTTGGATATTACTGCGTAATGGTATCCCGAAAAATTCTTCTTACATTTTTTGCAATTTGCAGATCAGTGTTAGGTTGTATGTTGATCAAAATATGATTCGCGACTATAACAAATATATATTTACATAATTATAACCATAAGAATAATCAATACATCTCGTTAGATTTCTAAACAGACTTGCACATTCCAAAAAAACGTAAGAAAATTTAGAATTTCGCGGGCTATTCTGGTGCTTCCCCTTTGGCCTTTGGCCCTTACAAAATATCGCCATAAATATTGTTGAATCAACATTTCACAGGTATTACCTACGGTCTGTTCCATAAGTCTCTGATGATAGTGTGTTCTATGGTTGCCTGGAAGAGATTGCAGAAAGCGATAAGGCCGCCCATTGTATATTTTGTAGTTTGTGTCTTTTTTTTTGTTATGTATTTTTGTGGTGTACAATAAAGTATATATAAATAAATAAATAAATAAATAAATAGTGTAAACAAACTCTCGTTAAGGTGAATCCGCAGTGGTAGCCCGCGAAATACAAATTTTATTGCGTTTTTTTGTAATTTGTCAAGTCAGTGTCGGGGTATCTTGAACAAAATATGATTCGCGACAGTAATAAATATGTATTTACATCATTTATAAACAATATTAATCATCAATACATCTCTCTAAGTTAGATTTTACCTGACACTGACCTGCAAATTGCAAAAACGCAAGAAAATTTTAATTTCGCGGGCTACCACTGCCGATCCACCGGAGGATGCGCTAAGGTAGCCCGCGAAATTCAAATTTTCTTACGTTTTTTGCAACTTGCAGGTCAGTGTCAGGTTGTAAGTTGATTAAAATTTGAGACGCGGCCGCAGCTAACATGGCTTTACAGAATTATAATCATTAGAATCAGCAATACAACTCCATAAGTTAGAATTGACCTCAAACCTCATGATTTCATGAAATCGCTAGATTTGAGGTCAATTCTAACTTATGGAGTTGTATTGCTGATTCTAATGATTATAATTCTGTAAAGCCATATTAGCAACGGCCGCGTAGTATCATATTTTAATCAACATACAACCTGACACTGACCTGCACGTTGCAAAAACCGTAAGAAAATTAGAATTTCGCGTCTACCTTAGCGCATCTTTCTTAAGGTTAAGTTCTTACAGAATCACTCACTAATGAGAATTAGTAACACATCTGTATTTAGAAGGTTTCAACTTTAAATCTTTACCTAACAATTATTGCCATGTATGAATAACATTAATAAATTGTAATTGAAAAGTCATCGACAAAGTTGAGGTATAAAATTAATGTCAACTGTCAAACGAAACACATCTATAAAGCGATTTAAAATTACAATTACGGGTTTAAGTATTCAAACAATGGAAAAGAAAGAAACCTGTTAAATTAGTTCCGCATAGATGGCGCTAAGTGATTTTTCTTGTCGCCAATTGGTCGCTTTGTCTTCAAGTTGACTTTGACAAGTAACAAACACACAGCGCTCTCTCGCGGCGAAACTTCCGGTAAACAACCCCATTATATCAAAACACAAAATTTGTAAGTGGCACACAAATTGGCATAAACAGGCAAGGGTTCTGATCCATCTGTTTACATTTTTATCAGATACATTTGGAACAGACCATACCTATAATGTGCGTACTTAGTAAAATATTTAGGCGCTTGCAGAAGAAAGGAAACCTCTAAGGAGCAAGCGTAAGAAAGCTATTTATGTCAAAACCAAAGGATAAAGTCACTGAATCAAATTAAGGCGAATATAGTCGTGAAATGGTCGTTTTTGAGAGCTTACTGCTTTTAATTTGGAATTTTCTGTAGGCTCACTACAGAAAATTTAAAAAAAAAAAAAAATAGATGAAACTTATAATTATGTATACTTCAATCTGAGCATTTGAAAATTATGCAACATTAAATAATGCAAAGCAAAATGATTGAAATGAGGTTGTTTTCAACTTTAATTACGCTACTTCTTCTAAACTACTAGTGATATTTTCACTGCTTAGCGACGATAATATTGGTAAATCACATCTTAAAACTGTGTATTTTTTTATTTTATATTAATAATTATTTTTTACAAAAATAACTTGAACAGCGAAAATTTAGAAATACTCGCCGTGCGACGACTGTATGGGACTACGGGTGGACGACTATACTCACCTTAAAATGATAGATGTTAACAGAATCTCATTTACATGTTTCCAGCCCTAAGTATGATGTGTATGTCCTATGGTCGCTTTCATTTAGTGACTCGTAATTATGTAAACTACCAGTAACGTATTCAGTACCGTCGTTCAGGGTGACGAACGATCTCTTAAACGTATCCTTTATTTTACAAAAATGTAGTCAAAGCAGGTATTCAAATAATTGTTATAACGTTAACGCGTACTGTTACGTAACGAACAGTCGGAAGTTAAAAAAAAGAAAAGAAAGAAAGAAGAGCGAACTTAAAACCGAACCCTCATTGCACATTCTCACCCACCAGGCACATACCTAGTCACCCCGAACGAGTGTATCCCAAGCTGAACGGTTGTCAAGATTGTTCGTAAGTACAGCCACACTACTAAACACTGGAGACATGTAAACGGAAAGAGTTAATAGAAAAGAAGCGTAACTCACAAGCAACATTATTGTGCTGGTTGTGCACGTCGCTGGTTGTGGGCTGCGTCATGCTGCAAGGAACACACATGCAAGCTGTAAGCTTCACAAAATACCTTTGTATTATGACAGCCTGGCAGAAAGCGGAGCGGTATACACGGTGCTAGTGATTTAGTTAGCTGGCGAGTGATTTAGAAAGTATGTTTGCAAATGATAATTTTATAGCAGATTGTTCATAAGAGTGATTATATCGAAAATATAAATTAATCCCAGTCGACTAAATAACAAAGTGGTACGGTATTTTTAGCTAATGACAGTGAAGAGAAAATGTGAAGAGAATTATGAAGTACTTACATTTATTCTTTTGCAGAAAGAGCACATATCAAAGACGTGAATGGGTATGAAGTTTTGCAGTAAGTAATTTAATTCGACCATGTTGAGTAATTTGCAAGTAATAGAAAAGAGAAACTACAAACAAAAAGTCAAAACGAAGAATTGTTGCATGTCAAATGTTTAGGAAACTAAATAACTAACTTTAATGGCTGGTTTACACAGTGCGAACTGCTGACTAGACAGTAGACAGCTGTTCGCACTGTGTACTCGCATGTACACATACCTAAAATATAATTTCATCACAACTGCTCTTAAGAGGACTACAGACCTATACGCAAGTTTTATAATGCCTAAAAATATGTGATCCACTGCAGTACACAAAATCAAAAAAATATATGATATTCTTCAGGATATACGCTAGTTAGATAGTGTGTTGAAAACATAATACAACTAATTTGATACGTTAGAAAAAAAAAATCACGAAGATACCTCTAAAAATTTCTTTTAACAGTTAAAAACCATACTTACATGCAATAATTTCTATGTTTTTGTCAGATTATTCTACAAGCAAAATATTAACGTAATAGCGTTTTAATTTTTTAGTCTAATCAATAGATTTTTTGTAAAAAGATAATTTCATTGCTAAGAAAGAGGGTAGACCGATTTGTCTGCTCATAAAACACCCACCCGCAAAAACTTCACTTTATCCGTGATCATGGTGCTTGCAAAAGTGCCGAAATATCGGGAATTCAAATATAACAGTAAACATGGTAAATATCCCGTTTGTGTTAATAATAAATTAATTGCTTCACATTTTGTAATAAATTACCAGCGTTGTGTCATCACGCTTCTCTTTCTTTTCTATGCAGTCCGACAGTGACCGCACTTTAGGACTACCCGAGTAGTCCCCTTAAAAACGGTAAAGGAAAACGTCGTGAGGAAACCAGCATGTCCTATAACCAAAAATTCGAAGACATGTGACATCTGCCAACCCGCACTGGAACCGCATGGTAAATTACGGCCCACTCCCTCTCACAGAGAGGAGGCCTGTGTCCCAGCAGTGGGAACATTATAGGTTGATTATGCTTATGCTTGTGTATTTATTTAATTTATTATTTCTTGTTTTGCTTTTAGGTATCTCATTTTATGCTGCACCGGTTGACGTCATCACGTCTACGCCGGCTGTCGCTAAAACCAGTGTTTCACAGCCGTTTTGCGTGGATGTGACGCTTATTTTAATACTATAAATGTACAAATAAATACTTAGTAATTTTACTAACATAGTTATAAGTCTTATTTACTAACAAGTGAGCCGTGCATGCGATTATCGCCTTTGAGGTGATCATGCGGAACTTTGGCCCATAGTACCTTATGTTTAGTGGAAATAAATGTATTTTCATTCTTTACTCACGTGGTACATATCACCTGACTACAGTAAACGGTGTGTGTGTCAGTAATTGTAGACATATGTCCTGCTGGTTGGCACGACACCTTCAAGTTGTACATCTCCTCGAGACTGCTGTTGCTCTGGTATTGTATGTGGGGGTCCGGGATGATGTCAGGCGGGTTTGGGGCTAGAAAATAACAATCTATTTATATAAAAATCGATGTGTGTATATATGTAGAGGAGCTCGTGGCTAAGTAATAACAGCCGCACGGGTCGATCCATCAGGTTAAGCTTCGCTTGCTGGGGTTGGTCCGTGGATGGGTGACCATCTTTACATACCGAGACTCCTCCGTGCCTCGGCAAGCACGTTAAGCCGTTGATCCCGGCTGTCATTCGTGGATCTTTGAGTCGTTACGGGTCGTCAGAAGCCCGAAAGTATGACAATCAGTCTTACCAAGGGGTATCGTATTACCCAGTTAATAGGTTGTGGAGGTCAGATAGGCAGTCGCTCCATGTAAAATAATGGTATTCAGCTGCATCCGGTTAGACTGGAAGCCGACCCCAACATAGTTGGGAAAAGGCTAGGCAGATTGATTTTGTGTGTACCTATGTATGTACTAGCTTCTGCCCGCGGCTTCGCCCTCGTGTACGTCGCAAAATATCCCACGGGAATTCATAATATTAGTATTTTTCATATCCCTAACTTAAAAAGTGCTCCCATACAAACTGTCATACCCTTATCACCCCCTGTAGGATTATTTTTGAGACAAAAAGTAGTCTATGTTCTTCCCTAGGATGCCATCTATCGCTTTGCCAAATTTTATCAAAATCCGTTCAGTGGGTTAGACTTGAAAAGGTAACAGACAGACAGACCGACTGAATCGAATTTCGAATTAACAATATTAGTATGGATGTCTGTTCCCTATGGACTTCCAAACGACTGGAGCAATTTTGATGAAATTTTCAGGATATCTTTAGATCAGCCTAGCAGGGATGCTGTTTTTATTTTTTTCTTATTTTAGCGATCGGACTACCCGTGCGAAGCCGAGGCGGTTCGCTAGTTATTCACAAATAACATCTCCCTTGTATTCTCCAAAGGGGTAGCCAGAGATTACCTACGCTCACATTTCGCCAGTTATTTTATTTAAGTAAGGCATAAGTACATAGTACTTTTGTGCTGAAGTACCTACTGCTTCAGGCGACGCGTCTATTGCCAGGGCCGCTAAAGTGAAATCCCTTTTGAAAAAATCTAATAAAACTTTTCTTGAACTTAGGATCTACCCTAGACTCTTACCCGATTATTCACAAACCTATTTTAGTTAAAATAGTGTTTTGTCAATTTCTTTCGAATTATGATTAACCCGTCGCGCGCCAATTAGCAGACACAATTGAAATTCTATTGTTATCTGTACACATGGTGTACAATCGACATTTTAAGAGTTAAGAGTTTAAAAGAAGAAGACAAAACACAATTTTAATTAAAATAGGTTTATAGAGCGTTTAGTGTTTGACTATTTTGTTGCTCTTAAAAGTGTTTTTCTTTTAATAAATAAAAAAAACTTTTACAAAAGCTTTTTTGTCTGTAAACACATATTTTTACGGTCGCGAATCATATTTTGATCAACATACAACCTAATACTCGTACATACTGACTTTTAAATTGCAAAAAACGGCTACCCTTTTTTTTTCGGCTTTCGCCTTTACTGCATGACTGAGTTTTCTCTTACGTAAACTTGGTGTACTTTCGACGTTTAAGAGGTTAAATAAACTTACCAATCTCAGGTTCATTGTCAACTTGTACATGTAAAGGCTGCATAACATCTCTAGCTGCACTATACCCATAGCTGAACTTGCGGAACACCTCATTAAAGCTTGGCAGCCTGCACTCGTTTGCAATGGTACTGGCTATCTCCCCGCTCCTCCGTGAAGACCTTACTTCTTCAGCCCTAATATTGTTGTGATAATACTCCTCATTTGGTGCTGACAAATTTTCTTGGGAAATATTTGATAAGGTTGTTTCATCAGAGCCACTGCTGAAGCTAAAGTTATTTGTTGGTCTGTAGTTGTTTGTTGGCGATACTTCTGCCACAGATGTTTTGTCACCCAAATTCTGTGCTGATTCTGAAACGTGTGTTCTAGGACCCAAAGGGGTGATTAACATGTTTGATGGTATGTTGGTCAAGCCTGGGGTCATTTCGCTAATATTTGATGACCCAAATGTGAAACTTGAGCTCGGATCGCTTAAATTGGACGGCCTGTAGGTCGAATTAGAGTTCATCTCACTGAAGTTTGATGAAATGTTCGAGTTCTTAACTATTGTGGACATCACCGATGATGTTGTGTTTGCTTTGTATATGAACGGATTCAATTTATCGAATTGTTTTTGTCTGTCATAGCGGTTTTGTGCCAACTGACTCTGAAAGATTGCGTTTAGTTTAGTGTAGCTGCCGTCAGCCCGTCTGAGCATTACGCATGGCGTTCTAATGTCCTCAGGTTGAAGGGGATAGACGCCGCTTAGCCTGCGTGGTCGCTTGCCCAGCGGTGGGGAATTGTTCTGTAATGTAAGGAATACGATTTTGAGTGGAAGATCCATCTTCATTAGTTCAGCAGAATGACGCTTAATGCTGGACATAGGCCTCCCACAAAGGATTGCCGTACTCAAGTGGCGTAGCTAGTCAAAAAGGGGCCCTGTACCGAAATGTAAAAAGGGTCCCCTTTTTGGGGGCCCTTTTTATTTACAAAATAGCGTAATGACATGGCAGGTTAAGTTTCCATTGTAATTTTACGAGAATTCAGGAGCAAGCGAGGTGAGCTAGAAAATTTGAGCACTCTGACTCAGATAGGTAAAGCTGTCGTTGTGATTCTACTACGACGAGCAAAGCGAGCTCGAAAGTTGGAGAATCCCGACTGGGATACTAGGTTAAACTTTCATTCTGATTTTAATAAAAATAAGAATAGGTACAAGAGCGAGCAAATCGAGCTCGAAAGTTTGCGCACCCTGTCTTGGGTAGTTTAGATTTCTCTGTAATTTTACTAAATTAATGCCAGCCTTTGTAAGCCATAAATAAATTACGTTAACTTTCATATTTTCAGCTCTTATCAATAAGAATTTGATTTTTTTGGATAATATTTTAAGCATTCTTGCTAACACATGCACGTTGCGTCGGGGTCCCTGTAGCTAGGGGGCCCCGTATTATTTCTACGTCTATACGTCGGTAGCTACGCCCCTGACCGTACTACACTTTCCACCAGTGGCAGCCGTAAAGCTACGGTATCCTAGAAGAGCGGTGGCCGCCACATAACCGCCGTTGAAAATGATGGCAGCGGTGATTGACTTCAAAAACGTTCTCTAGGAAAACACCAATTTACTCTTATAAATAATGTCTCAGTGACGTCATTCGCCGACGCTATAATAGCTCCATATAGTAATAACCCCACCACCCTATCTTTACGCTGAAGACGTGGTGGGGCTTGTGCGCTCCGAACTCTGGGTCTGTGCCGGTAGAGTTCACTTTGCCGAAACAGGTCTAGGGTGAGGAGCCAGGCCAAGAGAGATACAGAAACCAGCAGGGCAGCATGTGGCCAGCTGTTGGGCAGTAGCGACCCCACGGACCTTATCTACCGGGAGAAGTCTTGTTCCTCATCTCTGGCTTGCCTTTATTGACCCGCTGGAGTGAGCACTGACGGGAACAGAGCTCTCACTACATTCTTGCCTTTATTGGCCGGCTTGAGTGGAGATTCACAAGAGCAAACGTGCTCTGAGGAAGGACGTATTCCAGTAGGTAAGTGCTTGTAGGGATCTTGACCATCTTTCGGTCTCTGGGAATGTTCTGAGAGCCGTGGAATACCTCTCCACTCCTCAAGCACCTCAGGATATGTTGCTTCCTTGTCGCTACGTCACTAAGCGCTAGCGACAGTTTCCGGGGGGCCCATTATTGAGTGTGCAAGTCACCCGCTGCCATTTTTTTCCATGTAAAATAAAACATTGGTCAGGCAGGGGCCATAGTCCTTTCATAGTTCTAGGTAACCAGTTCACTTTAGCTACCCAAATCCATAGTACAAATATCTTTATTTCCATGTCCTGCAATAGACCTACACCAACCGGGGGTTGTCCTTAGGTGCACTTGCATAGTGCGTACAGGGATAATCGTCGGTTGGTGCCTCATTTCATTGAAAGAGTCTAACGGGTCTCTATGAGTTGGCTTCGGCCCCTCGTACGCCTTCCAAAGGTCCGGGACCCCAGAGTCCCGAGATGTGTAAACATATAAAAAATAATAATAACTGCAACTGATGGAGCTACTGAAGGTAACCGAAACTTTCAGTAGCGCCATCAGGATAGAATTTGGGGTGGACAAATGTGCGGTCATGCATGTAAAGCGAGGGAAGATTGTGCACTCCGTGAGAACCCAACTCTCGGAATCCATACACCTAAGCTCCCTCTCCTAACTCGAAACATACAAGTATTTGGGTATGTCGGAAGCGTTAGGCATCAATGCTGCTGACATGAAACAATCGCTGACGGAGCGCTTCTTTAGCAGCCTGATTAAACAGTCTTTTATCAGGTGGAAACAAGGTGCGTGCCTTCAACGGTTGGGTTATGCCGGTTTTTATGTACTCTTTCGGCATACTCAAATGGACTCAGACGAAACTTGACGCCCTGGATAGGAGGGTCCGCACACTGCTGACCGCAAATCAGATGCATCACCTACGGTCATCGGTGATGAGACTGAATCTGATGTTCTGTATCTGGATGTGTGAGCTTCTTAAAATCTAAGACCCTGCAAAACCGTGAGGTATGCAGTCTCAGGGAATACTTCCTAGAAGCCAACGTGGGGATACACCAAGATATGGTCTCAGTAGACAAGGGCCTCACCCTGCTGTCCTTAGCTAACGAGAACTGGCGCAAACCTATAGTATTAGATACTAATGATCGCAGGGAGGTATGGCAGAGCAGAGCTTCACGGGCGCTTTTACCGGGTCCTACATGGGCCCGATGTAGACCTCTTAGCGTCCGTATCCTGGTTGCGATTCGGTGATCTCTTTACGGAAACCGAAGGTTTTGTCTTTGCGATTATGGACGAAGTTATGATGACGAACAACTACCGGAAATATATTGTGAAGGACGGCACGGGTGACATCTGTCGGGCATGCCACCGTCATCAATCCGTCACATTATTTCTGGCTGTTCTCGTCTGGCTAACGGAGACTACTTGCACAGGCACAACCTTGTAGCCAGGATTATCCAGCAATTTGTTCTGAAATACAGTCTTGTGGAATCGGATGTACCGTAGGTGGTGGTGGTGGTGGTGGTGGTATGTGCCCAACCGAGTTCTCGAAAATGGCAATATCACGTTGTATTGGGATCGATCTATCATCACTGACAGGACTATATTATTGTTGTCAATAAGCCAGACATGGTGGTGATAGATCGATTAGAGCGTCGGACAAGGATTATTGATATAGCATGACGAGAACCTCGTGAACGCTGAAAAAGATAAGCAGATAAGTATTTTGACCTGGTCCGCGAGGTTTTCGAAATGTGGGATGTGGATACAGCAATCATTGGTGAGCGTCAAAATGAAGGGACCAAGTCTTGCATCGCAAATCAGCCTACATAAAAATTGAATATCATAAATCTACTATTTGCTACCTATGCAATAAATTTAGCTACCTCAATACAAAGTGTAAGGGGAACGCTTCCGAAGCCAGAACGTAGATTATATACAACCTAAATGCTAACGGATACCAGTAATATTTCGCTTTAAATTGGTTATTTTGAAGACTTCATATTTCGTTAACACGCAATGGAAATCGTACGAAACGTGAGGTCACTGATCGCGCCAACGCGCAGCGCGGGCGCCGTGCGCTCCATACGGCGGAGTCAAGGGATTTATACGGAATTTACAGCACCACTTAATCGCATTCGTAGCCCATTAATGAACAGTAAAGCTGACAGACGCATTTTACGTACCTGTCTAAATCCTTTGCAACCTTATGATCCTCAACACATTCTGCACTTATTCTGCCCCGCATTTCATCAGCACTGTCACATTCTCAATCAAACACTCTTTCTTTCACATACGGGGACACTGTAGGTACACGTAGCACTAAAATCGTAACAATAATAACTAAACACAAAAAACTAACAAAACAGTATTAAATTCGGTTCAATAGTTGCGCGCGTTCGCTCACGAACAGAGTCGGAAAGGAACTAACTAGATTACTAGAACTAGAACATCAAACTCAAAGATCAAAGATGCCGCCTGCGTTTGCGGTGCGTTGCCATGCCGGCCGACAAACGATACCGCCGCGCGTACGCCGCCATGTTGTTTCCCCCTTCACCTCCCCGCGCGTCCCCGCATCGACCGTGTGTGTGTGGTAGGTAAATGTTTCAATTTTGTTGCTATGCAAAATTTGAATGAACGAATTAACAAAATTGCTTGTAAAGTCTTTGTAGGTACCTACATAACCAACTTTTTATACTTTTCTTTCCCAATCACAGTAGTTAGATTAATTCAAGCGATCGAGTAAAGGTTATGAGGATAGGATCACAATATCATAACACGCCGCCCGCGCCGCTACCGCACGGAATAAATACTAACATTGGGTCGTCGGCCGCGCGGCTGTCGGCGAGCGCGCGCGCACTTTGAACTCGGGTTACGCGCGAGCGTCAGCTGATATTTATTTACGAATACATTGCATGCTAAAGTTGTAAAGAGAATAAGTGTGTTTAATCGCAAATAATGGTTTCATTTAACTGTTCTCACAGTATGGTGTACGAAAAATGCAAAAAAAAAAATAGGTAAAATTGAAATTTTTTTTTCAGATTTTTTGATGGTATCGTATCGAGAATCACTAGCCCTATCACCTGTTTTCGTTTTAGGGAGCGTTTCCCTTACATCCTGTATATAGAATAGAATACTCTTTATTATGCACACCATTTAAAATACAGGTATGAATACGTATATACATAAAAAAGGTATCAAAACTGACATAGAGAATTACAGGCCGATATCTAAACTGTGTATTATAGCAAAGGTCTTTGAAAGAATAATATATAATCAGGTTTATAGTGCTTTGAAAAATTCATTTAGCTCGTTCCAACACGGTTTCTTAAAAGGGAGGTCTACTGTTACGAACCTCATTCTCCTTAATGATTTTATAACTGATGCCATGTGCAACGGTAAGCAGGTTGACGTTGTTTATACAGACTACAGCAAAGCCTTTGATCGGATTGATCATAACATTCTGATATCCAAGCTAAATGGCATGGGAATTCGTGGTGACCTACTCAGATGGTTTGCCTCTTACCTTGTCAACAGGTCCCAAGCAGTAGTACTAAATAATTATATATCTAGCTGGGTCCCTGTTCCTAGTGGAGTCCCGCAAGGTTCATTGCTCGGTCCATTGCTTTTTATAATCTACATAAACGACATCCACTCCTGCTTGATTTCATCCAAACTTTTGTGTTTTGCGGATGACATGAAAATTTATGCCACAGTATCATCACAGATGGACGTAACGGCACTCCAGAATGACCTGCGTCGCCTAGAGGACTACTGCCAAAGAAACAAGTTGGATCTTAATCCCGCTAAATGCTCGGTTATTACGTATTCTCGGAAGCGCTCAATCATTGCTACATCGTATACCCTAGGTGATCAAGTTCTACCAAGATCAAACTCCATCCGTGATCTGGGGGTTCATCACGATTCCAAGCTCAGTTTTGAAATTCACGTTGATGCAATAGTCGCTAAGGCCTCAAAATCACTGGGTTTCATAATGCGGTTATCCAAGTGCTTCACTAAAGCCAAAACTCTAAAAATTCTATACTGTACTTTTGTTAGAAGCCACTTGGAATACGCATCTGAGATATGGAACCCATGTTACCACAAATATATTAACCGCATTGAGAGCATCCAAAAAAGGTTCATAAGGTTTCTATGCTATCATCAAAAAGTACCGTATCATTCGGAAAACTATCTTAATCTATGTAAAAAATTTCATTTATTACCTTTAATCAACCGCCGCGAGATCTCTGACTGTGTGAAAATCTTCAGCAATACTATAGACTGTCCCGATATTTTGGCAAGATTCTATTTCAACACTCCCATGATGTCTAAGCGATACAATCCACCTTTGCGAGTGCCGTTTGCTCCAACTAATTATAGGCAGAATTCGTGCGTTGTGCGTGCAAGCAAAAATTTTAATAAGCTTTGTAAACAGTATGATATAGATCCGTTCCTGACTAGTGTGTCGTCAGCCAGGAAGTGCTTAAGCCGTAACTTTTTTAACTAAAAAATGTTATGATGGTAATTATGCAGTGCAAGCAGCATGTGAATGGGTGTGAATGTCCTTAGAATTTAGGTTCTTTTTTTTTCTGTTTTTTAAAAGTGGAGACCTGTTATTGGCTTTCTGACTAATGTACTGTTCTTAATCTGTTTGTTTTAGCTGTAAGTCTCCCATGTTATTTAAATAAATAAATAAATATACGTAGTTATACAGGGTGTCCCGTAAATAATGGATCAAACGTAACGGGTAGGTAGCTTACCTAATTTCCAACAACTAATTTGAATATTAAAAAAAAAACCGTTACAGTAACCAGGATATTAATTTTTTTTCGAATTTTACGATTTTGTCTTCCAGAATTAAGCTTTTTTAATGCTGTCGCTGCAAATGATGACATTTTTAGGTATGATTTTTATTTAACATTTCTGAATAGCTTACTAATGTTATAAGATACCATTTTTTTTGAATACCGTTTTATTTGCCTTAGAAAAAAAATCTTGAGTTGAAAAGTTTTTTCTTTACGATGTTAGGACCAAAATTGAAAAAATTCTCCTGTAAAAAAAATGTATGACACCGAAGACCACCATTATTTTAAAAACTTGTACATTTAATAAGGTTTGCAAATTGGTATAAAACTTACGTCTAGTCCTTATCGTTACAAAGATATTGCTATGAATGTGATGAAGAAGACAGAAAATAAATTAAATTGGTACTATTCCATTTTTTCCTTTTCGTAATGGCTTATGCTTGAATGCTTGTAATCGAAGCAGGTAGTTAAGCGGATAGCATAATTCCGACCCGATGACGTCATCTGTCCGGAATTTGGGACCGCTACCTGTGGCGGAGTTGCACCTCAGTCAGTGTGAAAGGGATAGATAGCGCCGCTTTTTGGTAAATCGGTTAAATCGGTATGAAGTTGCGCAGGTTCTTTTGTTCTTTCCTGCGCCCTTCACTCGTACAGGCTTCATTGTTGCTTGATTTTATTAGTTTAGTTGTAACTAGTCTCTCTTCGAGTTGCTACGTCAGACAACTTTCGCTCCCGGTCAGTGGCTCGGTGTTTTCTTCTGTAAAATTTGACTTGTGCTGTGTTTTTGGACTTTGCTTTGCCTATCGATTTGGAACTCTTTGCGTATTGGACAAACGACTTGGCGATCCTACGGACTCCGAAAACATTCGTTTGTGTGTGCTTGTACGTGTGTGCAGTAGCGCTGAAACCTTATTCAGCCCAATGCCTCGTTATGAGTACACGCCACGGCAGTACGCCGAAATGCATTTTATCTACGGAGAAGCAAGAGGTAATGCCAGGGCGGCTGCAAGATTGTACCGTGAAAGATACCCGAACCTGGTTCGTTATCCCGATTATCGCGTCTTTATTAGAGTGCATAACGCGCTTCTTGAGGGAAGAATTCTTGGCACCGGAGTTGGTGGTACCCGTGAAGGACGACCGCGACAAGTTAATGACGAAGTCATTCTTCGAGAAATCGAGGAAGATCCGTCAGTCTCCGTTCGCGTCATAGCGCGACGCGTAGGAATTTCTAGATCGACGGTGCATCGAGTGCTACAACGGTGCCGATTGCACCCATATCACGTGCAACGTGTTCAAACGCTGACGTCGCGTGATTACCAGCCAAGAATAGAATTTTGCCAAAGGATGCTTAGAATGATTCGGGCGGACCCGCAGTTTTTTAACAAGATTTTATGGAGTGACGAGTCTTCATGCCGCCGAGATGGATATTTAAATTTGCATAATTTGCACAGTTAGCAGCTGATAAACCCATATTTGATGCGAGAGGACAGGAGCCAACATCAATTTAAAATAAATTTATGGGCGGGAATAATCAATGGGCAAATAATAGGGCCCTTTGAACTACCAGCTACTCTAAACGCCGAATATTATCTCCATTTTTTAAGGAATGAGTTGCCAAGGTTATTAGAAAACGTTCCAGAAGACGTACGGCAAGCAATGTGGTTGCAAAATGATGGATGCCCCGCTCACTATGCGACGGCAGTAAGGGCGCACCTTGATGAAAGTTATCCGGACAGATGGATCGGCCGATTAGGACCAATTTTGTGGCCTCCGCGATCTCCGGATTTAAATCCCCTAGATTTTTTTTACTGGGGATGTTTAAAAGACAGGGTCTACAAGAATCCAATAACGTCGGAAGAAGAATTACGACAGCGCATCCAATCTGCTGCATCAGAAATAAACCAAAGCCGTTTTGTCCGTCGGATAAGAGCTTCCTTTATTAGGAGATGCAGACTTTGCATTCTTGTAGAGGGAAGGCAATTCGAACATTTATTGTAAAAACCAAATAAAACGATTTATTTGAACTAACTGTTTTTTTTAGTACGGCCTCCTAATTCTTTTCATACGCCTCAATAATTCAATGAACATTGCCTCTGAAATACTACAGTTACACATTTTAAAGAAAAAGTTTAAATGTACACACTTTTTTATTTTTTTTATTAACGTTGATTTGGAGCACCTCTCAGATTCATAGCAATTATCTTTGTAACGACAAGGACTAGAATGTACAACTTCATACCAATTTACCAAAAATACAAAAGCGGCGCTATCTATCCCCTTCACGCTGACTGAGGTGCAACTCCGCCACAGGTAGCGGTCCCAAATTCCGGACAGATGACGTCATCGGGTCGGAATATGCTAGCCGCTTAACTACCTGCTTCGATTACAAGCATTCAAGCAGAAGCCATTACGAAAATGAAAAAATGGAATAGTACCAATTTAATTTATTTTCTGTCTTCATCACATTCATAGCAATATCTTTGTAACGATAAAGACTAGACGTAAGTTTTACACCAATTTGCAAACCTTATTAAATGTACAAGTTTTTAAAATAATGGTGGTTTTCGGTGTCATACATTTTTTTTACAGGAGAATTTTTTCAATTTTGGTCCTAACATCGTAAAGAAAAAACTTTTCAACTCAAGATTTTTTTTCTAAGGCAAATAAAACGGTATTCAAAAAAATGGTATCTTATAACATTAGTAAGCTATTCAGAAATGTTAAATAAAAATCATACCTAAAAATGTCATCATTTGCAGCGACAGCATTAAAAAAGCTTAATTCTGGAAGACAAAATCGTAAAATTCGAAAAAAAATTAATATCCTGGTTACTGTAACGGTTTTTTTTTTAATATTCAAATTAGTTGTTGGAAATTAGGTAAGCTACCTACCCGTTACGTTTGATCCATTATTTACGGGACACCCTGTATAATAAAATCCTTGGTCCCTCCATCTTGACGATTCAAGAATTTGGTCAAACATGTTAATGGATAGTTTTTTTTTGTTTTTCGAAGTATTCATATTTAGTACCTATTTTCTACCTTTAGATTATGCAAATGTTTTACGTTAAAAATAAACTTAAAAAAAGTAATAAATATTTTTTATACTTATTTGCAAACAAGGTGAAATTGACATATCTGTACCCAAATTATGAACAACATTCACAATGAAACCAACCCAAATAACGCGAATAAATAATCAGCTGTGTCAAACAAAAATTAAAGCCTAATATATCCTTTCAAACATCAAAAGAAATAAAAGCACCATGTTTTCTAATTGGTAAATTGCTAAAGAGCCGGAAGTCGTGGGCCTTTGCCCAGCAGTGGGATGATGCAGGGTTACAGTAACAGAAAAACTTGCCAAAGGTTGCCTGAAAGACCTTTGGGAGATACAGGGTGTACTCAATTTAATTTAAATAACTGAAAGACCTTTTTTTTTTGTGGATGTGAGATATCATCAAATGACTTCTCCCGCTCTGGGCGGTGCGGGAGGGCGTGTCAGACTTTTACTGATTAAAACCCACCCGTGTTCCTTCAGTTGCCTGTGCCAGGGCCACGGTATCTCTTTCGAACAACCAGCAACCCCGGCGATAACTGAAAGACCTGAGTCGCGAAGAAAATTAAGGAAAAAAATCGGCGGTTCCATAGGTATATGTTTATTTCCACATGTCATTGACAGAATGTTTAGAACAGCTGATTTTTTTCCAGCGAATTTTTCCCGTGTTTTTTTACAATTATGTATAAAAATTAATTAATACTTTTTTTAAGTTTATCTTTAACGGACGGTTTTTAAATGGGCGGTATGTTTTCGATCTTCGAAGGATTAATATTTGATACTTATTCACGATACTAAATGTGATGATATTTATAAAATGCGTAAGCCCATACTCAAGAATCATTTCAGATTAACGCCTGTGGGAAACCACGAACGAATACAGTGCGCATGCAATATTGCTTATATAATAGAAAATGTTGTCAATGATGTATTTTACAGTGCAGGGATTGTCAGGTCTTGAACAAACTGTCCTAGTAATAAAAAACATTAGAAGGAAATGTGGGTTTATTCCTTTGAATTTAATAATAATTCAGAAACAAGGCATTGATTCGAGCACTAAATACTTCTGCTGAAACTTCTAAACAGAAATTCGCGGGAAAAAAATCAGCTGTTCTGAACATTTTGTCCATGACATGTCGAAAAAAAAATATATGGAACCGCCGATTTTTTACCTTAATTTTCTTCGCGATTTAGGTCTTTCAGTTATTTAAATTAGGTACATCCTGTATCTCCCAAAGGTTGACCTGAAAGAAATTGCTGCTGAGCAACAATTTGCATCATCCCACTGCTGGGCAAAGGCCCATGACTTCCGGCTCTTTAGCAATTAGAAAACAAGGTGCTTTTATTTCTTTTGATGTTTGAAACAGCTAATTATTTATTCGCGTTATTTGGATTGGTTTCATTGTGAATGTTGTTCATAATTTGGGTACAGATATGTCAATTTCACCTTGTTTACAAATATATAAAAAAAATATTTATTACTTTTTTAAGTTTATTTTTAACGTAAAACATTTGCATAATCTAAAGGTAGAAAAATAGGTACTAAATATGAACACTTCGACAAACAAAAAAAAACTATCCATTAACATGTTTGACCAAATTGTTGAATCGTCAAGATAGAGGGACCAACGTTTATGGTTGATATTTCTCAAACGATTCATGTTAGGGACAATCAAATTTCATATTTCTAAAGTACAATTAAGGTATTCAAATACTATATAGGTGCTATACCTATTCCTCCGATCAGCGTTTCCATTTGGTCCCTCCATCTTGACGTCAAGATGGAGGGACCAAGGATTTTATTAAATAACTACGTATACATTGAGGTAGCTAAAATTATTGCATAGGTTGCAAATAGTAGATTTATAGTATTAAACTTTTATGTAGGCTGATTTGCGATCCAAGACTTGGTCCCTTCATCTTGACGTTAACCAATCATTGTGCCAATAATTGTGACGGCCAATGGCATAATAGCCAAGAGCCTCAATCAACACCTGACTTCTGGAGCCCTGACCGCCGCTGTAACTTGGACCCTGTTCCCGATACCGGAGGGCTACAATTTTTTATATTTTTAAATGTTTTTATATTCTAATATTTAAAAGTGTAATTTATATGTATATTAAAGAAATAAAGGAAATAATAATAATACCATTTATTTCAAGCGACACAGGCCCATAGAAATGTAGCATGGCTATGTGTCAGTCACCGCATTTATAGGAAACCGTAGCTTCAAATTTATTGCGTTTAACGTTCAACGCAATTCATTTATTCGCAATGACTTTTTAACCATATCGCCAGCCAGAATATGCTGGGCAATATAGTGAAAGTTAGAGCAATGAGTAACTCCTAGGGTGATATGATTTTGTTTGGATCGACTTAGTAGTTTTAAGAAGTAAGAATTGACTGAGTTACATAAGATTTCACGGTTTATTCTAGGAAATGATGTTTGATTGCAAAAAAAAACCTATTAGAAAAACGAGTGAGTGGGTTTAGAAGCAACGTAAATGCAAACAAATTCAAAACTCCACTTACCACACTCCTTTTAGGCATCAACTTCCTTTCCTTCTGCAAGCTTACAATAAATTTATTAGCAAAAATTCTATTCGTTTTCATAATGTCTTCCGTACATTTAACCTTAGTCTTGTTCCTGTCACCCGAATCTTCCATCAAAGTCATTAGAGTATTATTTAGCAAGTAACTTGGCTTTGTAACCCGGTTGGAGCTACGTAGTATACGGTCACTTCTTGTGGCAGAAATTGTTCTGGTTGCTACAGTCTCAGGGGGTTTGTTGGGGGACTGCACTTCAGGGCTGTAGTGAATGAAGATGTGGTCGACTTTCCTGGGTGTGTTTGTGATCGGTGGAGATTGGTTTGTAGATGAAATTTCTGGGCTCTGCTGAAAGTATTAGATAAATGATATTGTTTTGATATCTTTTCTAGACTTGTTGATTTTGACACAAAAAAAAAACAGGTTGAAGTAGTTAGGTATGTTATAAACCACATTGTGTCATTAATAAAAATGCTTGTAATACAATGTATGTAGATAATAATTAAATAAATAATTGAATGAAAGAAAATCATTTAGGAGAATCAAGTAGGTACCTACCGGGCGCTTCTTATATTCTATCTTGCGTATCATTGCCTGACGTTTTTGTTCGGAACGCACGTGTCGCACCAATAAATCTAAATCTCTTGGCGTGCCGTAATTCTTTGTTTTGATCAATTGAATCAGGTACGGTTTCTGTAACATTAAATATACTTTGTTTATATTTATTAACCCCCGACGCAAAAAGAGGGGTATGTTATAAGTTTGACCACTATGTGTGTGTGTGTTTGTCTGTGGCACCGTAGCCCTTAAAAGGGTGAACCGATTTGGATGCGGTTTTTTTATTTGAAAGCAGGTTTTCTATCGGTGGTTCATAGACATGTTTCATCAAAATCGGTTCAGCCGTTTGAGGGTCATCCGCTCTTTTGTTACCTGCGGTAGGGATCTTAGACGCATAATGGGTATTTACGTTACATTCAAACATACCTATGTGTGACCTAAAATTTGAGACACCCCATGTATGCAACTAACATTCAAGTATAACTATGCAAGATTATGGAATTCTTGGTCTGATGCTGCAGCCAGGATATCCAGCACACTAGTACCTACCTACACTCTTGAAAAAAAAAACAAATAGCAGATATGTAGTGTTTGGATTCGTTCTTTTGATCAGTGTTTAATTCTATTTACAGTACGATGGTGGCAAGAAAAATTATACTTATGATAACTTCCTTTTGTAACTTTAAAAATTTGATTTAAAATTTAAAAAACCCCCAACGAAAAACTTTTGTACAAAAAAATACTACCGACTTCCAAAAACAACACTATAAAGTGAAAAATAACTTTTATTTCGGAAGTCAGTGTCTGCTTCAATGTATTTTCGTTTTTTGCCACCGACTTCCGAAATTAAAGTTATTTTTCACTTTATAGTGTTGTTTTTGGAAATCGGTAGTATTTTTTTGTAAAAATGTTATTATTTTTCACTTTTTAGTTGTGGTACCTACCCCACACAAATTCTAATACTACTACATGCAAAAGAAACTAGAACCATCATTCATATTCGATTATTTATTAGTATTCGATTCGACTTATTACTTAGTATTTATTACATTTATAAACTTTTTATTTTTGTTTGCAAATCTCTGTTAACAAACACAGTCAACTGAAATATTTGTATATAGAAGTATATATGTGGAAGCTTATCATTAGCAAATTGTCCTGCCTATGAATGATTGTTAATTATGATATTTTATTTAGTCTGTAAGCTTTCTGTAAGAATAAATAAATAAATAATAAATATAAAAGTGGGGAAAAAATACGTATTATTGAAGTTAACTCAAAAACTACCCAAGCAAAGTTAATCAATTTTATATGGGACCAACTCTGAGCCTCTCGAACAAAACAAAAAAAGTTATGCGTGGTCAAACATACAAAAAAAAAAAAAAAATTAAAAAAGGTGTCGAATTGAGAACCTCCTTTTTTTAAAAATAATAAGTACCTATCGTTGAGCCATCAAATTCGATTGAGTAATACCTTTAAATATTTTAATTACAGAATTTGATGGATGGCACGATAAGGTTTGCTCATTGAAATGTCGCGGCGGGGTACCGTGTATGAAGTCGGTTAAAAATACCCAATGTCCTTCCCCAGGATGCTATACATATAGCTTTGCCTTTGATCGAAATCCGTGCAGTTTTGTAAATTTTAAAATCAACCCCTATTTTACCCCTTTAGGGGATGATTTTTCAAAAACGCTGAACAAGTTCTTTATTTCCTACCCAAAAACATAAATTTAGATTTTCATATTCCTAACTTACGAAATGCTGACTTTCCCATACAAACTTTCATCCCCTTTAAGGGCGCTATTACATTTTGACCGTGATTTTTTCATAAATTGAAATTGCACACTATAAACAAAAAAATAATTATTATATGACTCAAAATAAACGTAATCACAACAGCTAAATTGTTACATAATGCGTCGGCGTCTAAAGCTAAAGACCGCGTGTCCCGAGATTTACATTCGATTTTTAGCACTGCATACAATAATTAATTAAACATATTATTTTACTTTTAAATAGACTATTTTTTTTTATCAAGCAAGGTAACATAGTAACCTTATTTATTAAATACATTTTGTATGAATTTGGATTATACATTCGTAGATAAAAAATATAATTTCGGACGAAAAATTGTCAGTAACTCTCTGGTTTACGGAATTATTTTTGGTGTATTACTGTATGAAACATAAAAAACTGAATTGAGCACTCCAAAGTTGAAGATACAGTTGTTCCAAGGACATTTTTTTAAATGATTAAATTATTATATCTTCGATGTAACAAAGCATCAAAGCATGTCCAAACGTAAAATTTTATGAAACATCCTTTGCAGAGACAAGGTTTTTACTGATTTTTGTAAACAAATTGAAATATTTATTTAGAGCACTCCCAAGAGAAATAATCAAGCTTTCTTGGGCATATGTTTTTTTTAATTTTGTGTCTCTAACAAAACCACAATCACATATCAAAACTCGAGTCAAACGCTCAAATACAAGAGAAATTGTGATAGCGCTCTTAACACCCCCTGTAGGATTATTTTTAACCGACTTCATAAAAATGGAGGAGGTTCTCAATTCGGTTTTTTTTTATGTTTGTTACCTCAGAACTCCGTCATTTATAAACCGATTTGGAAAATTCTTTTTTTATTTAAAAGGATATACTTCCAGATTGGTCCCATTTTTATCAAAATCCAGTTCTGATGATAAGATCCATGAGGAATTGAGGGAACTCCTCAAAAATTATAGGCATACATATAGCGATTTTGGTATTTTCATCAACAAATCAAGCATTTGCATTCAGGAAGTAGCATCTGGTAAAGTGGAACTGATGAATAAGACCACAGATGGCCACGGGAACTTCTCAACGATAATAAATATTTTACGGGTGGCGATAAAATTCTCTATTAAGATAGTTAAGCGACTATGACTAAGCTTTAAATAAATGGTTCTGATGAAAATGGTACCATCGAACCGATCTGATGAAGAAGCCGGAAGGTAGGCACCGGAACTCAGTAATGAAACAATGGATTCTAGCCGTGTTTGGGCTTATTGGAATTGTCATGAGGTGCACTCTGGCTATAAATGATTTAAATGGTAATTATATGCCGCTTCAAATTGAGCTACTTGAGTTGTATGTTATGTATGGCCTTGGTTGTCAGAAGTTAGATTTCGTAGTCTCGTTATTTCCGTCAACATAAAACTACGATTTCCAAATTTCTGACACGGCTTAGCGCGACGTATATCTGTCTTTTTGCAAAGTTTTTATTTTAGACGGTCGCATATAAATATCTTCAAGTTCTGATGTGTGGCTTTTGAGTTAGCTTCAATAATTTAATACGTATTTATCCCATATAGTCTATGTGAATGATGCTCTAATTTATTTTACAGAGTGGTATTCGAATTTGTGTGGGGTAGGCACCACTAAAAAGTGAAAAATAAAAACTATTTACAAATAAAAAACAACAGACTCCCAAAAAAACACTACAAAGTGAATAATAAATTTAATTTCAGAAGTCGGTGGCAAAAAATGAAACTAAGAAAAACCAAAGACACCTATTTCCGAAAGTAGGTAAAGTTATTTTTCACTTTGTAGTGTTTATTTTTGGGAGTCGGTTGTTTTTTTTTTTGTAAAAAGTTTTTTGAGACAAAAAGTAGCCTATGTCCTTCCCCAGGATGCCATCTGTAGCCTTGCCAAATTTTATCGAAATCCGTTCAGTGGTTTAGGCGTGAAAAGGTAACAGACAGACAGAGTTACTTTCGAATTTATAATAATAGTATGGAAATAAGGAGGTAGTATTTATTTACCATACTAAATCCAATGATAGAGGAGCTCGTGGCTAAGTAAGAACAGCCGCACGGGTCGCTCCATCAGGTTAAGCTACGCTTGCCGGGGTTGGTCAGTGGATGGGTGACCATCTTTACATACCGAAACTCCTCCGTGCCTCGGAAAGCACGTTAAGCCGTTGGTCCCGGCTGTCATTCGTGGATCTTTGACAGTCGTTACGGGTCGTCAGAAGCCCGAAAGTCTGACAACCAGTCTTACCAAGGGGTATCGTATTACCCAGTTACTGGGTTGTGGAGGTCAGATAGGCAGTCGCTCCATATAAAATAATGGTATTCAGCTGCATCCGGTTAGACTGGAAGCCGACCCCAACATAGTTGGGAAAAGGCTAGGCAGATTGACTAAATCCAATGATACAAATAATTTAAACAATCGAAGTGAAGTTTTTAACATTAAATATCTCTAAAATTTTGATTTTTTATCATAAAAGTTTGATTTCTGATATTCATCATTCTAGCCATCCTTCAAACCAAATTTTAAAAAAAACCAGCCAAGTGCATGTCGGACCATGCACAATGAAGGGAAATAATGCACTGGTTAGGTTCACCTTGGGGTTTACAAAAATACAATAAAAAAAGGGTAACATAACCCTACATTCTACCCAAAAAAATTCTTACTAATAAAAAAACTTTTTTACAAAAAAATACAAAAAACAACACTACAAAGTGAAAAATAACTTTAATATCAGTAGTCGGTGTCTAGTTAAATGTATTTTCGTTTTTTGCCACCGACTTCCGAAATTAAAGTTATTTTTCACTTTGTAGGTAGTGTTGTTTTTGGAAGTTTGTATTTTTTTTGTAAAAAAGTTTTTATTAATCACTTTTTAGCTGTGTACCTACCCAACACAAATTCTAATACCACTATCTGCAAAACAAACTAGAACATCATCCTTATAAAAGTGGGGAAAAAATACGTATTATTGAAGCTTACTCAAAAACTACCGAAGCAAAGTTAATCAATTTTATATGGGACCAACTGTGATGTATACCCTCTCGAATAAAACAAAACAAAAAAAAATCCAAATCGGTCCAGCCATCTTCGAGTAATCTGGAACATACATAAAAAAAAAAAAAGGTTCCGACGAATTGAGAACCTCCTCCCTTTTGAAGTCGGTTAAAAAACGCCAGGTGTAGAAGTACAGTGCTTCCTATAATAGTTAGAGTTCTTGTAAATAGTTTTCTGCATATATCCTTGTCAGATTATTATTTTTATTATCATTGTTCAGTCAGCTTCAAAAAGATGTAAATATTATATTGACAAGAATTCATTTATTTTGTCTACAATGTTTATTCCTTATTATTTGGGAATTAATAGATAAGCAGATTAATGTGTAACCACAAAACATTATACATTGGGCACTTAATTGAAGCTACACATTGATATCTACAGTTTCAGACTAAATAAAAACCAAGACATAGCGCTGTCAAGTCAACAGTGATGTGAGGCTGGTTTCATAAACATTATAGGCACTTAGTGAGGTGTAGTTTAATTGTAGTTTGGTGTAAACATGGGCATGCATGGCATGGGGTGAGTGTGTATGTACAGAGCGAGGCGTTTTGCGCATGTTTCACTGTATTGTTTGCAGTGCTGTCTTGGTTTTTTATTTAGTCCGAGTACCTATTATGGAACATATTGATGCTTGAAACTTGACGCCCTCACTAAGCGACATTGAGTAAACTTTATAGGAGAGCGATTTAAAGTTCAAATATAAAATAAATAAAATCATAAAAATTCACCTAATTGTTTGATTAAAATGATGTTAACACTCGTAGAAAACATTTTTTATAGCTATCCAAATCATTAAAATAAGACATCTGACACTTTACGGATTTATGTCACTAAGTAAGGATTGCCTTTCAAGCGTTGATATATTGTTGACAATCAAATGAATTCTTGTTTATGTATTAAATCTTTTTGAAGCTGACTGTGCACCCAAGAGGGTATGTTACAGACACTTTGTTTTTTGGCCAGCTTTGTTTGTAAATATCTTTTGTTGAAGATCTTATACAATACAGGGTTATTGGTCATATAAATAATCATAAATAATCTCTAAATGGTCATCAACTGTTGTATTTAAGTACCTACTAACATAACTTGTAGTTTGGGTTTATTAGATTTTAAGCCACCCTCCATCATAATATTGTTCCTACTCTACTCTTATGATATACCCAGTTGTATGTCTAGGCTACTTATATCAATACACAAATTACGATATTTGGTGTTTTATTGAAGACATAATAGGGACCAAATGTGAAATGGCGAAAAAAAAAATCAGCTGTTCAGTAGGTACATTTATCTACATGAAACTCGTCAAAATGTAGGGGGCAGCTGTTTTTTTTTTTTGGGTTTTCAGGCTTGGTCTCATAATAAAGTTGTTCATAATGATGAGTACAATGAGCACTTAAAAGGTTGTTGGCGTTTTACCAATAACCCTGTATATAAATAAAATAAATGAATCGTATTCTATTCATTCTACAGAAAATACTCTTTATTATGCACGCCATTGAAATGATTAAACATATAAATATAGCACCATTTACATATAGAAAAAACATTTGGGTCATCAGAGGTCATTGGATCATTAGGTGGCAATGCAGGTAAGAAAGTAGGTTAAATTGATGAAATACCACAAAAATTCTAAAAGATCAAAAAGGAAGAATTTAACAATTGGATCCAAATCTGTTGATTGAAGTTTACTTTACTTGCGGAATAAACAAGTTTAAATTGAGAGTTTTATTGTAAAATAACTAGACGATTCCTATTTCATAAATAAACAGAGAAATACATTAGTTTTGTTGAAATGTGAAATCCGATGATGATCCGCCATGATGTGCGAACTTGAAAAACTAAGTTTCTTTTGTGTAAAGTATTATTTTACGTACCTTAACGTTGGAGGGCAAGCCCATAGCTTTTGCAGTTTGCTGCAAAAACCTATAGCCGTATCCTTCTAAATGGTTTTGAAATAATTCTTCTTCGGCGCTCATGTTTGATATATCAAGATTCCGTACAGATGCACACAGATATATTGTATCTTAACACGTGCCGCCCCTAAGACGACCCACTGACCGATAAATATTTAACATTCACCCACAAAGAATAATCACATTTCGTCAATTACCTATATATTTCGTGAAGTACCGTCATTGATTTTGAAATCACAAACATCATATACCGTAAACTTTGAAAGTTGAACTTTCTTCATCTTTGCCGGAAAAATATAAGAATTTACATTCCATTTCACGTTTCATGTCATGTTTCATCACAATAATTATTATCTAATACTCGCAAACATATTTTATGAAGCATTAAACAAAGGAATAATAAAAAAAGTAAGACCTTTAAATCGTTAACTTTCTATTTAAGAAAAAGCAAAACATGTATTTCAAAAATAATAATGCCATCTTGCTGTCAAGTCGTAAAACTAAGTGCGGAAAACAGCGGACGGAACCGGATAGAACGGAATCCTGTCAGTATCAACTGAAAGGCACATGGAATTAGTATGTACTTTCATGAAGCTCCTTGTAGGTGTGTTAGTAACACAAATTAACTATAGATGGCAGTGTATCTCATGTTCGAAATGTAGTTATTAGACGGTGACCAAGGAATAATTTATTTTAAAAGTTTTTTTTTATTTTTTTATTATTACCATAGATTATTACATATACTTATGTTTTTTGAACTATATTACTGAACATAAATTTACTAAAAATAAATTATTTTCCTATTGATGGCATGTGAAGAGATTTCTTCTTGTCTTATGTCTCCATTAGTGTTCGGAAATGATGAATAGGATTAATAGTCGGCGACCAAGGAATAATTTATTTTAAGAAAGTTATTCATCATCTTCCTGCCCTTATCCCATATTACTTGGGGTCGGCGCAACACGTTTTCTTCTTCCATTCTCCCCTGTCAACCGTCACGCTATCATTCACTCCCTTCTCTTTCATATCATTCCTCACACAATCCATCCATCTTTTCTTTGGCCTTCCTCTGCCTCTCCATCCATCAACATCTATATTCATCACTCTTTTAGTCACATGCGTTTTGTCTCTCCTCATTACATGCCCATACCAAGACAAACGATTTCCTTTCAACTTTTCTGTCACTGGCGCCACTTTCAAACTTCCTCTTATATACTCATTTCTCACTTTATCCATTCTTGTCAATCCACACATCCATCTCAACATTCTCATCTCCGCTGCATGCAATTTTAAGAAAGTTATTATCATCGATTATTACCTACTTATACTTATGTTTTTTGAACTATTTTACTGAACTTAAATTTACTAAACATTAATTATTTTCCTATTAATGGCAGGTGAAGAGATTTCTTCTTGTCTTGTGTCTCCATTAGTCTTCGGAAAGGATGAATAGGATTTGTGCTGAAAACCGTAAGGACTTGGTAATTTAGCAGGTAGTTAATTGTCATGTTTAACTAAAAATAGTAAATATAAAATGATTATTTTGGATACCTAGTTCTTGCCGGAGAACTTGCATATCTCGTAGCCATGACATCTTTAAACATTGCTGCCTTTTTCGTGTAAGTCATATCTTTATTTTCATTGTTCATTAATTCGGATTCCTGAAAAAAAAAATTGTAATAAAAGGTTTTTTTTTGCGCCTTTATTTACTAAGTACATGTACCCCTCGCTTTTAGAAATACCCTGCAAAAGCTCCCATGATGAGTCAACCGAAAGTCAGTCATCATCATTATCATCCACAGCCCGACTTCATCCACTGCTGGGTACCTGCCTCTCTTTTCTTGTACCAATCCCCACGCTCCTGTGCCAGCCGGTATTGCCCGCGATGGCAAAAACAACAATGTCGTCCGTCCATCTCGCCGCCGAACGACTGATGTCTCGTCTTGCAGTCCTTGGAGCACACTCTGTCACAGCCTTATTGCACCTGTCATCACTGCGCCTTGCCAGGAGTCCTGCCCAACTCCATTTGAGTTCCATAACTCGTTTTCCGTTATCGAAAACTCAGTCTATTAACCTGATGCCAAGCATGGAACACTCCATGGCTCTCAGTACAACTCTCAGCCTGTACACCGCCTCCTGCGTGAGCGTCCACGTCTCTCAGCATCGTAAGTCATGATAGGCAGAACACACTGGTTATAGAGGCAGGACTAGCATAGTGAAATTTTAGCTGATCTTAGAGTATAGTCCAGTTTTCTAAATGAGGCCCACCCAAGCTGTATTCTTCTCGATGTCTCTGTTTGTTGATGCTCTTTGCCAAAAGAAAGAATATGACCAAGATGGACATACCGGTCAACCATCTCCAACACTTAATTTCCGACTTTAACAGAAGGATTTGAATTGCGGAAGATGTTTGCCATAATCTTCGTCTTAGCCATATTCATCCTAAGTCCTACCTTGAAAGAGGCATCATAAAGGTTTTGAAGCATTTCCTGGAGATCATCAAAATTTTCAGCGAAAAGCACTAGATCGTCTGCAAATGTTAATATCGCGATAGTCCCAATCTAAAGTTTTCAGGATGTCTTCTAGGACTGCTGTGAAAAGTTTCGGTGAAATGGTGTCGCCCTGTCTCGCTCCCCACTTGATCGGTACGGGTTTAGATAGGGTACATATGAATTCGGACCTGCAGAGTGGCCGAGATGTTCAGTTCCCGCACATCCACGTAACGGAAATCAATGGAAAGTCAATAGCATTATTTAACAAAAAAAAAAATCGACTTAGAGCTTTGTTTCCTAGAAAAGCGGTTCAGTTATATTATAACGGCCATCACGAAAATCTGAAATTTTTGTACCAGTATTTGACATTCAGTCAAACCCCGCTGCCCAAAGATTTTAATCGCTAGATTTGCCCTCACCTTGCTAAGGGCCTATTTCACGATGTCCGATTATGGAATAAATTCAAAAATGGAACAGATTTTGTATGAAATTATTTGCCAAGTTCATTTGAACTTAATCATAGGTGGTGAAACAGGCCCCTAGTCACAAGAAAGTGTCCATCATAGCATAAAATCATAGCATCATCATGTTAGTTAGCATCATATAGATTAATATAATTATAATGTGTCCATACTGAGAAGAGTGACCTCACACATTATTAAACAGCGTTTTCATGGAAATCAAGCGACGTCACTGCATCATTGCGTTTCAGCGGTGTCAAAACGAAACAGAAACGCTAATATCTTTTGACGCGGTGTAGGGCGAATTTTCATGACAGCCGTCACTACTGCCGTTAAGTGCGGCCACCGCTTAGTAGTAGTAGCTTATCTGTCAGGAAATAAAGGCGTTGTCAAGTCAAATTGTTACTACAGACGTACATTTGCATTACTTGCGACCATATCAATCACGTGTAGAAGGATCTTTTGACGCGTGGCTATAATCGGAACTGATGCCACCGTCTTGTTTCTAATACATTTCACAAATCAATTTCAAAAATGTTTACCAACAGCGCCTCCCTATCAACTTCTTTAGAGCGCCAAAAGGTCCTTGAAGCACTGTACTGTATGTACCTAGACAGTAGCCATAAGCTTACCAAATGTCTCTCATTCTCCCTGATCTGGCAACTCAGACTGTGTCGATAGTCCATCTGCTTCATCAATTCCTGATTGGCGCTGTCTATCTTTCGCTGTAGTTCACTGAGGGCTGTCCTCTTTACGCGTTCCATTCGCTCGCACCTCTCTTGTTTCGATCGCTCCAATTCTTGGTTCCTAGTTTGAAGGTGGCCTTTGTATTCTTCTGCTGCTTTCTGGAATGTAATTTTAAGTAATTATTTAATATGTGTTATTATTAATTATGTGTCTTTTAGGTCTATCGATCTGTCGCTAAGAGGTTTTTCTGAAATTACCAATATGAAATGAATGAATGAATTCACTAGGTGGCAGCACTGAGACGTCTGCTGGTACGGGCATCTGTCAAAAGTGTCGAAGCTCGAAGCGCTTTTCGGCAAGTATACCTGCTAACCGGCAGCGCCACCATTGAAAAATTAATAAGTCTGGAAATAAATGAAAAATTTTGAAATTTCCTATGCTCACATTTTAGTCAGATGAATCATCATTTAGGTAGAATTTTTTGTATTAAAAATTGCTTTAACTTCGAACCTAGGTTTAATGTTGATTTTTTTCCTATGCTCACATTTTTAGTCATATCTGACTAAAATTGTGAGCTTGAAAAAAATTTCAAAATGTTCCATTATATTTCCATTGTTTGTTTTCATTATGTCACTTTTTGTTCATTGAATCGGAAGAACAGAACCCGTGGTCGCGTTGACACAGGGCGCCTTCCGGTTTTCTGAACAAAAAGTGACAAATGAATCGCGTAATCGCGCGATGATCCCATAATAGCGTAACACACATTGATTGGTAACACAATATGAATCGGAATCTGAATTATTTTGAAGCAAATTGCAAATCCATTGCTTCATATTTCGAAAAATTTCTCTGTTCGACAACGTAAATAACGCAATAAATATTGTTGAACTGTCAAAATGAAACCGATTCCGATTGTTAGTGTGTTACGCAATTGCCCCGCGGGATATGACTTCTTACAGTCCGGCCGTAGAGAGAATGCGTTCCTGATACCTGTCAGTTGGACCATTTCTTCTAGTAGATAAGGATCAAATTTGCAAAACACATATTCTTTAGTATGAAACTGACAGGTATTAAGAACGCATTCTTTCGACGGCCGGACTGTAAGTTTGTTCCAAGTAGATAATAACCTCACCTCCTTACACAGTCGTTGCTCTTGCTCAACCTGCCTCAAATGTTCGTCAGTCTTGTTGTGCGCCTCCCTCAGCCATTCATCTGCTATCATCTCTGTTTCTTCTTGCCTAGCTGACGTCATCCTCCTCTCGCGGTTGTAGTTCTCGATGCAGATTTGTTTCTCCAATTGTAGGTTTTTCTGTGAATTTGAATTTGGTGAATAATTTAAAGCCTATATACAGTGGCGTATTATCCCTAAGGCAAACTACGCATATGTCTAGGGGCGCGCGCGCATAAGTTTTAGACCAAGAAAATAATTAACATAAAATGAAAATATAAAAGATTAGTTAATTCTATAGAGACTCTCTTTAAATAAATCAGTGGACCTTCACTGATTTTTCAGTGGAAAAACTACTGAACCGATTGTGATGAAACTTGGTATGTAGATAGCTGGAGACCCAGATTTGCACATTTTATCCCGGATTTTCCACGCGATGGATCATCACACGGGTGAAACCGTGCAGCGCAGCTAATTATTATGTAAGTACAAGTTAAAATTTATAATAATTATACGGCCGCCAGACCAGAGGGGCGCCGATGAGTTGCATGCCTAGGGCGTTCTCGACATTTAATCCGCCTCTGCCTATATGTATATCAGTCGGGCTTAGGACTCTGCATGAACCTAATCTTTGTAAATAAAAAGAGAAGTCCTGACTGACTGACTGACTCATCAACGCCCAGCCCAGACCCTTGAATCTAGAATGCTGAAATTGTGTACAGAGTTTCCTTTTATAATGTAGACAAGGAATAAGGAAGGATTTCCCGGAAGGACCTACGAAGCCCGCGCAAAAGCTGGTACATAATATAAGCACATACAGTAGTACGTACGTAGTAGTAGTTTTTAGTGAGTGGTTTCATAAGTAGGTACTATCGCGGATATTTGCGGTGTACCGCTTTTTCGACCTTATTACCTAATTATAAGGTTGAAAAGTGAGTACCGCAAATTTCCGCGATGGTACATGTGCTACCCGTTCAACGTCTGATACACTAGTCCGAACATTACGCAAATTGATTATATATGTCACCGTATGATTAGGAACTTCGTTAGTTTATAATCTATCTTACGAAATTATAAACTAGGTACCTATATGTAGATACATTGACTTGCACCCTAATTGCGTATACACTACCAATTGCAATTTGAATAATTTTGAAACAAATTGCTAATCCGTTGCTTCATATGTTCGAAAAATTTGTCTGCTCGACAACGTAAATCGGCATCCTATATAATTGCGTAACACACTATATCAATCGGAATCTGTTTCATTTTGACAGTTCAACAACTTTTTTCGTTCAATTGCATTATTTACAGTGTTGAGAAGACAGATTTTACAAACATATGAAGCAATGTATTAGTAATTTGCTTCAAAATGATTGAGATTCCGATCGATAGTGTGTTACGCAATGGTCTCCCCATTGCGTAATACACTATCGGTCGGAATCTGCCAATTTATCCCGCTAGGAGTCGCATCGTCGCTTCTGTTGTTTACCTATCAAACACCATATTTTTTTTAGGGTGAGAGCGCGTTTACCTTGTAATATCTTTGTAAACTTTTCACAGATAAACAGCTGACGGTTACCAGCGATAATCGCTTCATCTATAATTAGCTTTGTCTGTTCCTTCCCATTAGGGTGTGGGAACTAGCTAGGAGAGCATCCAACACGTCAGTCTGTGGATCCGAACCAATCGTACCCATCCCCTTCAACCAGCTACGCAGGTGGCAGCAGTTCACCCACACACAAGCGGAGAGTTGATGGTTCTCGACACCGGGCTACAGGCAGTCCAGGGAGGCTATGTCATCCTTACATGGTAGGCTAACTAGGCGTTTAAAATTACGCCTGGACAGGAACAGCCTGTGCCTGGTGACGGGGACCGTCACATGACACTGGTCACTAAACAAACACTTCCACACAATAGGCATAACGGACACGAACGGAGTCCTCTGTGCAGGGCTTGCATGGAGGCTGAGGAAGCCGTTGCGCATGTACTCTTTGAATGTACAGGCGTTACACAGATTAGAGCACAAACCTGCGGGGTACCCAGTTCTTTCAGTAGTTTGTTCTGAACAGGCCAAAAGACGTGATCAACTTCTGGATGGGAAGTGGGCTGGTTGGAATAACCACCGACAGCCGTCATGGCCCGCGCACAGTGGTCCACCTGAAGGACTAAGTGTGGAAACCAAACCCGCTAACATAGAACTTAAACATTGACCGGGGTTGCGTTGTTGGTAAACATTTGTGTAATTATTTTTTGAAATTGTATTGAAAAATCAAGATGGCTGTGTTAATTTCAATTTCGACAACGCGCCATAAGATTCTTGTACAGACGCCAGCAGGTCAAGCCACCCGAAACTGTCAAATTTCCCCAATCAACCTTGAACCTAATGCTTTAGCGATAAAGATTAAAATCTATTAAAGAAATTTGACAGATTTTAGTATCTTGATGTGCTGGCGTCTGTACAGCGTTGTACAGCTTTAATTACCATTTGTTGTCTATTCCTTTCTCTTTCTCTCCGCAGTTCTTCTAGTGCTACTCTTATGGTACCATTGTCTATCTCTCTCGCCTTCATCTTCTCGTTTCTTATTCGCGTCAGTTTCTGCTCGTGTCCTTCTATGAAGTTTTTTCTATTCAACTCCTGCTGGTCTTTCTTCTTTTTGATTGCTGTAATAAAGATGAACATTAGTTGTGTATAATATATAGCCAAAGCAGGGGTAAGTAGGTAATCTACACTAAAAGATTCGATTACGTGGAAGCTAATGAACTGACAAAGATATTTTATAAATCTATAAAATTCAAGTGCTTGCATCAAGGGTGATCAATTTACGGGTCTGGGCGTCCTACTTACATTAAAATGTAGACATAACACTAGGGAATATTATAATTACCTTCATAATGATCCTGTTCCATCTTCTTCTTCATCTTCTCTAGCTTTGTATTCTCTTTCTCCCTCTCTTCTCGTATCAGTTCCTGTCTCTTCTTGTTGGCGCTCGCTATTTGTTCGTCATAAAATCTTCGTCTTTCCAGTGTCTCTTGCTGTCTTCTTCGAGCTGCTAGCCTTTCTAGATGTTCCTAAAAATTATATTACTTTAATTTTGAGGTCACTTCAACTTCTTGTCGTGGTACTTGTAATACATACTTAGGAACAGTGTAGTCATAAAAATGCAACTACTTAGCTCAGAAAATAAACAAATACACTCTTTATTTTTTCATCTATTCCTACCCGTAACGAATCCAGGGTAGCGATGGGATATTGCAACCACTCCGAAGTAATTGGGTTGCGGAGGTCAGATGGCAATCGGTCACTGTCAATTACAATTTTCTGCCGTATTTGAACGATGAAAATTGATTACAATGCGCACGCAAGCGCTAGTCACTACTTGAGGTATGTGAGCGGTAAGACGGAGAAGGTAGACAAAGGCCAAGCTAACTCTGTCAATCTTGTCAATCGCAACGTACCCCGTCTGAGTGCTCACATACTCAGACGGTGACTAGCGCTTGCGCGGGCACTATAATATGAAAACTGTTTGAATCCAAATACCTTCCATCTAACACCGTAACATTTAAGCAAGCTGCAATTTTATGCAGCTTGCTCCACCTGGAAATCTCATAACTGACTAACAAGCCAGGTAGGCTGCTGCAGGCACAATGAAGATGAGGAGAGGATGGCACTTGGATGAGGCTTGGAGGGGCTTGGGTGTGACTGTGGAGGCACATCACAAACGATGCCCCACCTCTTGTCGTGATCTATACTATGCACTAACGTCAAGAATGTCACGCCGCGCCGGGCGACCGCGGGCGGGAGCTGCGATCGCGGAGGGTGCGCTCGAGCAGCGGGCGCGCACCGTACAGCACTGCGTCATCGTCCGCGCTACAGACTGAGCGATCGCATACGACGTAACTCCTTCATTTCCCGCCAATTTAAATATCTACCTTTTGTTTGTTATCATAGAAATACACTCCTTCCAACTTATCTGTGAGATGGCGAAAATTGGAACTACAGCTGTCATGTTGAAATGTCATTAGTTTGTGCTGACACATGTCATTCGATTGTGTCGACGCATCGACGGTGGCGTCCTCTTTCAGTTGACAGATAAGTTGGTAGGACTGTATATCTGTTTGTTATCCTTGTGAATCTTATAATACAGTCCCCTATTGTCAAGCTACTGTTTTAGTTTCATCCTCGTACCATCTGGATGGTATACCCATTCCTGTTCAAACACCAGCACCCTAATTGCGTGACACACTATCAATCGGAATCTGGATCATTTTGAAGCAAATTGCTAATCCATTACTTCATATATTCGAAAAATTTGTCTGCCCAACAACGTAAATAACGCAATGAATGTTGTTGAACTGTCAAAATGAAACCGATTCCGAATGATGAATGTGTTACGCAATTGACCCGCTGCACTATGGAAGACCTTTGCGAGGCCAGTGATAACGCTGTCAAAGTGGCCGAATTCTGTTCGAAGCTCATTTAAAACCATACAAAATGGAATCATCGATACGACGCAGAATGATAGCTGCTAAAACGAACCTTCCTATTATAATCGTCCATTAAAACATGATGCCACATCATTTCCGTGTATTCTTCCTCCTTCTCGATAGATCTCTTTTCTTCTATCTGCATTTTCTGTAACTCTTTGAGTCGTCTTTCGTCTTCCTTCGTACATCGCATGCCTTTTGCTCTGAAACCATGAAGTTACCTTAATCTATGTTAATCGGTTGACGGACACTGAACGAGACACAATTGAAGTTTTACAGTTATTACCTTATTACGCGTAGTGTTCGTTTAGTGTCCCTCAAAGTGTTAAGGGCGTTAATCGCGCGCGGGCTGGCAACGTCGCATTTCTAATGTATTTCGTGATTATTTCAATAAATTTAAATCAAAGGACAATTTCCTCTCTAAAATTCTTAGATCTTTGGTATTTATAAGTATAAGTTTTTTTTTGACAGTTAAATTGGTATTTACTCTTAGAAAATTTAAAATAATTAGAAAATAATTGACAATGGTACCGATTCTGTTGTGTACACCGAACTAAACTAACTAAACTATCACTAAAATTCCTTACTTTTTGCTATGAGAATCTTAGAACTATTCTGCAAAAAAAAAACCCTCTAAATTTAATAACAATTTTGACACAACTAAAATCGAGTTTGACAATCGTGACTCCGCGTGGTATAGTGCCTGTAGTATATTTGACCCGGTGGCTTTAATTGGAACTAACGAAATCACTATGAAGTGACAGGCTTGTCATATTTTGTTCACCAACATCGCTGTCGTTACCGGGTCAAATATCTTTTAGAGCTGGAGGGGCGCAGGGAGGCGGTAGCTTCAACATGTTTTATATGGAATGTAGGTACCTTTTTTTTGGTACCTTTTTTTTGTACCTTTTTTTTGGTACCTACATGTTGAGCCATAGGGGTTTATGTGATATATAAAGGGGGGCCAAATTTTCATTATTTTTGCGATAGGACTCACCGTTTTCGAGATATATACAAAAGAAACGAAAAAAATACACTACCTACTGTTTTTGCATCTGAAGTCAAGGTCTCGGTGTGAATTTCAGTTCATGTCAACTAATTTTGTTCCACACCTTTTTAATCGCGATTAAACATAGTCTGATTTAGTTTGACAATTAAAATTTTAGGTGAAAACAGTCAAATTCAGAATAGCAAATTGCCATTTTCACTAAACTAATAACTCCATACAATCTTAGTCCTGTCAAACTAAAATATAGGTAGTTAAGTTGTGTCACTTTAGTCAATTTCAGAGTGGGAAATCGTCGTTTGACAGGAATAAACTAAATTTTAGTGATTTTTAGTCTAATTTTAGAGGCATTTGTGACAAGAGAATCGGCACCAATAAGTTATTTTCTAAGAGAAATTACACGGAATAGATAAATAAGGTGAGAAATTATATACAATGCGCGATCAGCTTATACTGGAAAGGTATAGCTTGATATGTAGCCGTGTGTACAAACAATTTCATTACTGTGCGTTTCTGTTTTTCAAATCTGCATAAAAGCTAACCATTTTTGCTGACAGAAATCTAGATTATATGAAACTATTCCAGCATAGTTCTTTACAATATTATACGTTATTGCCGTAGGTACGTAGGTAGTGGCACAGAATAATAACGTTACAGTGGAATATCTTTATAGAAAACGGACGGAACGACGCGCTTCGAAATCTCAGTATTACCAGCACCCTAATTGCGTAACACACTATCGATAGGAATCTGAATCATTTTGAAGCAAATTGCATCCATTGCTTCATATGTTCGATAAATTTGTCTGATCGATAACGTAAATAACGCAATGAATGTTGTTGAACTGTCAAAATGAAACCGATTGATAGTGTGTTACGCAATTAGGGTGCAGTAGGCAACAGTTCGAGTGCGCGGCAGTTATGCACGGACGGACGCATATTTATCTACCGAGGTAAGAGGTACTACCGAGGTACCGAGGTAATTAATTCAAGGTCACTGTCCAGATAAACTACTGTTGCTTTATTGTTCTGTGGTAGCGGGCACCGAGCCAACTGAGCGGCGCGCGTTGTTTGCTTTGCTTAGCTGTTACAGTAAATGGTATACTTTGTGATTTACGTAATGAAACTAATATTGTAAACGTTTTATTTGAAAACCTGGGACTGAATATTAAATCTGCTCCTAAATGAATTTCGTAGCTGTACGTAGGTAAGTCTACGCTAGACAGTAAAGTCTTAGCGAGAATATTTTGCTTTAGTCTCTAAAAGGGGGAAAAACTTAAAAAAACCGGCCAAGTGCGTGTCGGACCACGCACGATTTAGCTGAAAAGAATTTATCCAAAACAAACTTGTCATTGTAGTTGAAAAACATGTTCTCTCATACTTTGATATAGGTACATCATAGGGATGATGCCTGGATAAAAAAAAAGAAATTCTATTTAGTTTGTCAGTCAGTTAATAAAAAAACGTTAGACACGTATATAACACGCATTAAAGTTGGGGAGTGTGGGCTCGATAGGTCACTTGTACGTATACAATCTAGCTACACGTGACGTCACGCGATGTTTTAACTCAATGTATAGCCGTAATCTTTTGACATGACGAACAAAAGAAAAATGTTTAGTCATCATCCCTATTCTCCAACTGCAAAACGTTTGTAATACCAAAATAATACCCTTTTATGTGATAAAATTACAAATTAACGAATCTAAAGACCTTTTATCGACAGCAAATCACGGGTGCGTTTACGGGGCATTTTTGGAATTCGGAAACGCCACGCCGCGCCGCCCGCCCCGATGACGCCCGGTCGCGTCCCGCGCTCAGGCCTCATACCGCTAAAGAGACCTAAAATCGTCTACTGCGCAAGTCAAACCACGTGGTGTGTCAAGTCTCATCTTTAGTGACACGCATTGTACAGTATTGTTATCTCACAAAGCGACACAAGCTTTACTTGTGATTACCAAGTGTATAAACACGCTGTGAATGTGTGTGTGAAGACGAGTAGCCTCAGCACATAACACACACACTTCCGACTTCGCCAATATCTCGAACGGTACCAAGTGCTCCTGCGCTTACACACACATTCACAGCGTGTTTGTACACTTGGTAATCACAAGTAAAACGCGCGTTGCTTCGAGAGATAAAATACTATAAGAAGACTGTTGTTACACGCTTGTGCCTGCCTTACCAAACTCCCTCAAACTCCTACGACATCAAACGCTTACATTTTCTCCCTCTCTAAAGCCTTCTGACATTCTCTAATCTTCTCCTTCTCAATTTCTTCCATATATCCTTTATTCTTCTTTTCTTTTTCCGTACAATATCTACAATCTGCCATCTCCTGCTTCATCGCCAGTTCCTGTATCAACGCTTCTTCTTCTTGTTCTAGCAGAAGTTTTAGCTTTTCTCTTCTGTGTCAGAGGTTTGTTTCTTCTTGGTTGAACATCTCTTTGACTTTTTCGCCAGTTCTATTGATTACAAGTCTGGAAAGTGTAACGCAGTAAGTTGGTACCAGATTACTATCTAAAACAGAAATTTACAATTTTGCATTTTCATGTCTTCCGCCCATTAGTTGGATAGTTAAGGGGATACAAATATGATACAACGATAATTTTATGTTTTTAAAATTCCTACGAAACCAAATGTAATTAAATCATTTGGATTTTCCATATGTGTTATTTGACTTTATTGTCTACTGCTGTACTGAAACCGAAACATGATTACCTACTTGAAATTTTTTCGACAGAAAAAAAATCCAAAGTAGCATGTCTATTTTCTGTTTTATAAAATTATACGTTCCTTATTGCGCAGTAAAATTTGCTTCAAATCGAAGGTATTTAAATATGTTAAGAACTTACTCAGCTATATATTGATTTAAGTATAGCATTTTGTCATAAATCTACATTTAAACGAAGCGCGATTAAATTCCGGTGCAGCGTGTGACAGTCTTCTATCTCGCCCGTCAAACTAGACAGCCATAACGCCATTTCACTCACACACCGAGCTAAACCACGCTTCGATATTATCCTCTTAATGTCGTAAAACTCATTAATAATTAAGTCTAGACTTCATAAAGACAAATCGTTTTTGCAAATCAAAGCGTTCTTATAAAAAAAAGCTTTAGTTGGAGAGACTAATAGTTCCAATCATGCAACAAGATTAATAGTTACCTACTTTTGTAAATGTACTAGATCATAGTCCACGACGTCAGTCATCTTCTTCATATCTTCTACATCGACTAGTGTCTTCATCTCCTTTCTCTGTCGTTCCTGTAAAGTTAAAGAAGGAAAGAGCGATGAATTAGTGTGATTGTTTTATTTAGTTACCTTTTCTTGGAAAGTGTTTTACCAACTAGCTGCGCCTCGCGGTTTCACCCGCGTAGACCGGGATAAAAAAGTAACTTATGTGTGAATCCCGGGTGTCAGCTACCTCCATACCAAATTTTATCAAAATTGGTCCAGCCGTTTGAGTGTGAACAACTAACAAACAAACACACACACACACAAACTTTCGCCTTTATAATATTAGTGTGATTATTGTGATAGGGACAGTGATGCTAAATTTTCCTCACACATAACATCATGCCTGTAATGCTCGAAGGGGTATGCAAAGGTACACCTCTACAGCACAGGACACCCAGTGGGGTAATTGCGTTACACACTTACAGCAGGAATCGGTTTCATTTTGACAGTTCAACAACATTCATTGCGTTATTTACGTTGTTGGGCAGACAAAATTTTCAAACATATGAAGCAATGGATTAGCAATATCCTTCAAAATCAATCAAATTGTGATTGTTAGTGTGTAACGCAATTAGGGTGCTGGTTTATGAATGAATGATAAATTGATAATACATGTATACCAACATTACATTGGGAATATAAATTCTCATAACAAAAACACCCGTGATGACGCGTACAAAATGAAAAATGATTTGTTGATTTTGACATGTAAAATGTAGGCTCGATATTAAAATTAATTAATATTCAGAGTAATTAAAATGCGTAAACGATGAATTAATTTAGAAAATTCATTAATCTTCTTCATTTTAATGTATTCTCAGTAAATTGCTAGATCAAAGACTCTTTTTTAGAAACACTATATACTAACTAGGTAGGTACCTAGGCTAATACATGAGTTTTATCTTTTTTCTATATTTCTATTTGAATTTGACTTTGATATTTTATATTAAATTATTTGTCGTCGTTTTTAGCTGGAAAGTTCGTGCTTTCAGTATATTAAGAGGATATATTGAAGCGTGGTTTAGCTCGGTGTATAAGTGAATTAACTAAACGCGCTTCGTTTAATTGATATGACAAAAAACTTTTTTTACAAAAAAATACAACCGACTTCCAAAAAACAACACTGCAAAGTGAAAAATAACTTTAATTTCGGAAGTCGGTGTCGGTGTCGGTGTTAAATGTATTTTCGTTTTTTGCCACCGACTTCCGAAATTAAAGTTATTTTTCACTTTGCAGTGTTGTTTTTGGAAGTCGGTTGTATTTTATTGTAAAAAAGTTTTTATTTTTCACTTTTTAGTTGTGTACCTACCCCACACAAATTCTAATAAATACCACTACCTGCAAAACAAACTAGAACATCATCCATATAAAAGTGTGGATTAAATACGTATTATTGAAGCTAACTCAAAAACTACTGAAGCAAAGTTAATCAATTTTATATGGGACCAACTGTGATGTATACCCTCTCGAATAAAACAAAAAAAATCTAAATCGGTCCAGCCATCTTCGAGTAATCGGGGAACATACATAAAAAAAAAAAAAAAAATGGTTCCGACGAATTGAGAACCTCCTCCTTTTTGAAGTCGGTTAAAAATGATAGTAGTCCCTAAGTTCTTAAAATATCCTTTGATTTAAAGCAAATTTTACTGCACATTAAGGAACTGTTTACATAAATCGTATAAAATAGAAAATGGACGATGATACTTAGGATTTTTTTTTATCATAAAAATTCCAAGTAAATAATCATGTTTCGGTTTTAGTACAACAGTAGACAATATAGTCAAATAACACATAACATGGAAAATCCAAATGATTTAACCGTAGGAATTTTAAAAACACAAAATTATCGTTGTATCCCCTTAAGGCTTTACGTTAAATTAATAAATCCGAAAGTCTTCGTCAAATACTCAAAGACTCAACCTTTCAAAAAAGAACCAAGTAAGTACCTAAATTATTTATTTACGTAAGATTTATTTAGATAAGTACGTAGTACGTAGGAACACAAATTGAATTACGACTGAATTACGAGTATTCGTGGTAGGTACTCGTAAGTACCCAAAAATTAAGGTAAGTAGGTACCTTTAATTTCAGTACACCGTCATATACAATTAAATAAGGGTTACTAACCGAAATATTTCGATACTTACCGTTTTTTTTTTCAGTCGCGGAATTTTGAGATTGAAAGTGCATACTGGTGTATTTTTTTTTGCAGAAGCGGAATTTTGTAACAAATAAAAAAATTACAAAAACACGCAAGTTCTAACGTGGTCGACCGACATGTTTTTCGATACGAAATCGGTTTAGCCCAATCTTTATATATAAAGGTACCGGTATTGCTCACCTTTATTTTATTCCGGTACCGGTAGGTATATTCTTGAGGTATCTTAACCTCTAACCATAACCGCTTTCAGACCCTACCTTCGAGTTCACACACGTGAAAAATTTTAAGTTCTCAGGTTGAAAAGCTCATGAATATGGTACCTACTTAGGTATATGAACTTAAATTAAATCGCAATTAAACACTATAATTGGCCGAGTGGTGCTCGAGTTTACAGGTAGCGCAGTAGCGGACAGACAGCGACGTTGCATTTTATCACAGTAAGCCGACGTAAGCACGGACGTAAAAATATCGCGGCGGGATTTTATCGCGCACTGGATTTTCAACTCACGGTGTTGAGTCGAGCTTCGAGAATCCAACCTAACAATAAACCCCCGTTCGCACGGGTGTAATAAAATCGCGGCGGGATTTTATAGCGCACTGGATTTTTAACTCTCGTTGTTGAGCCGAGCGTTGAGAATCTAACTTAATAATAACAGAGTACATTCTAGCGCGTTGAAGAAACACTGTTGGATTTCGCACTCTCGGCGCTAAGCAGAGCGTTGAAAATCCAGTGCGCTATAAAATCCCGCCGTGATTTTATTACGCCCGTGCGAACGGGGGTTAATAGAGTGCATCCCAGCGCGTAGAAAAAACACATTGTTGGATTTTCAACTCTCGGCGCTAAGCAGAGCGTTGAAAATCCAATGCGCGAAAAAAAAATCGCCGCCATATTTTTACGTCCGTGCGAACGTCGGCTTACTGACAGACAGCGACGTTGCATTTTATCGCAGTAACTTGGTTTATTATTCTGCGGTGGTCTACCGAAGAACAACGTGGTCACACGGACGTGTGACTGCGGTGATGCGTTTTTCACCATTATTTAAAAGATTTATTCCGATAAGTTTATATGTATAAACATTACAACACAATTAAAAATTGAATACCTACAGTGAATCATGCGCAAAACTACACCTCGCTCTGTACTGTTCATACACTCTCACTCGCACACATTTACAGGTACACCTCATTACGTGCACACAAACATGTTTACAAAGCCCGAAACGTGCGGCCTTACGTCACTGTTGACAGCGCTGTCTTGGTTTTTTATTTAGTCTGAGGCCAAGGCTAGCATTTTCAATTCTCGAAGTGTCAAAATAATGCTTGTTTGTGGAAAATGAATAAAAACAAAAGAAACTCACCTTCCAAAATTGAAAGGGATGTCCAAAATACACTGTCTGTTGTTTCTTATGTTTTGTAACACCAACCATGTTGTCACTTTGGTATTACTTCTCCTTCAATGACTGACAGACGCCAGCGATATAAGGATATTTTGTCCTACTCGTGTTTCTTGAATCGATCCAACTGTTGCTCGGTAACGAATAGAGAATGTTTTATTAATAAAATAGGTCCCTACGTATTTAATTCACCTACGTTTTAAGTATTTAGAACGGAAACTAATTATTTTGTGCCAATTCAAAAGTTTTTTTTTATGTGTTAATATGTAATGTTTTTGAATTAAATCTCAAAATAATCGTGAAAAATCGTACTAGCGAGGTGACCCGATAAAACGTTGTCCTTTCCAAACGATAACTCATACAAATCCCCATAGAAAAGGACGATCAGTTTTTCCCGAACTTGAAAATTTTCCGGGAAACTTTTCCAATTTTTCTTTCCACAAACTAATTTGGGTTTTAAAATAAAATATAGCCAAATCTGTCCAGCCGTTCTCAAGTGGTACGCTTACCAACGAACAAAATTTGATATCTATATAGTTTTACGGGTCGTCAGAAGCCCGAAAGTCCCAGTAGTAAGTCGACGTTCGCATGGACGTAAACGTATCGCGGCGATTTTTTTTTGCGCACTGGATTTTCAACACTCTACTTAGCGCCGAGAGTTGAAAATCCAACAGTGTTTTTTCCACGCGCTAGAATGTACTCTATTATTGTTAAGTTGAATTCAACGCTCGGCTCAACAACGAGGGTTGAAAATCCAGTGCGCGATAAAATCGCCGCGATATTTTTACGTCCGTGCAGACGTCGGCTAACTGCTCAGATAGGCTAGGCCGTCGCTCCACGTAAACTAGGTAGGCTGGTATTCAGCTGCATCTGGTTAGACTGGAAGCTGACCCAAACATAGTTCGGAAAAGGCTAGGCAGATGATGATGAGTTAGGATTAAGTTTAGAATTAATCACATTTTCTTAGACACAACAAAATTCTGAACTCCAACTTTGACACTACAAAGGTATTAAAGTCATCCAATATCCCAACATTGAATTAATATTATGAACTCATAATATCAACTCATAACCCGCCGTGGCCGCTCCATATGACAGGGAACCAGCCAGGGGTTCTCAAATAACGAATCAAATGGGCCGCCTGCTTTATCACTGGTGCTCCTTGTGGGGGCGATCATCATAACTCACGACGAAGATCGTATTATCCGTTTCTTTCCTTGGTTAACGAAAATGTAAACAAAGGATTGAAATAGAAAATTGAAAGTTATCTACAAAATATTACAACAACAAGAGGTAAGGCAGAATTCATACACCACTATGTTTTGTAGATATAGTTTTTTAGAGTTCCGTACCTACCTTAAAAAAAAAAAAAGGAACCCTTATAGGATCACTTCGTGTCGTCTGTCTGTCTGTCAGTCTGTCAGACCCTTTTTCTCATGAACGCGTAGAGATATCAAAAATACGTAGGTACCTTGGAGTTCTAAAAAAATCAACTTACCTACGATGTAACTGCCAATGTATGTAATGTATTGTATAGAATCAAGTTTTTAGGGTTCCGTACCTGAAAAAGAAAAACGGAACACTCATAGGATCACTTCGTTGTCCGTCTGTCTGTCAGTCTGTCAGGAATGCGTAAAGGTATCAAGTTGAAATTAATATCAAATACGTAGGTTTATAGTCCCTTGGAGTTCTAAAAAAATCAAGCTACTATGTCAACGCAATAAAAAAATACGGGCATTTTTGATACTCGCAAGTAAATCAAAACCTTTAGGGTACTTCCCGTTGACTTATAATAATGAAATTTTGCAAGAAGCGAGGTCTCACAACACAAGTAAAGGAAAAAGTCCGGAAATTGTTAATTTGTAAGTAAATCACATAAAAAAAATTTTTTTTGGCGTTACAAAGTTAAGTTTGTTTTTGGGATAAATTCTTTTCAACTACGCAACCCTTCATTGTGCGTGGTCCGATACGCACTTGGCCGATTTTTTTTAAATCATATCAACATTTAGTGGTAAAGTTTGCATATTAAATTGTAGGTAGCTTTTGTGGGTCATATTGTCTCAGTAATTAAGAACGGATGTCAGGTAAGTACGGATGCCTGCATTTATTGGCTACCCCTTTCTAGGTATGTTAACGAGTAAAACAGTGATACCCAATTAACGCTGCCATCCATACTTACCAAACATACCGTTCTTACTAAATTACCAAACGCAAACGAAATCTCTTTACCCAAAATCAACTCAAAAACAAACACGAAAAAGACGGTCACACTTTATTAGTAGTCCCCTGTTTACCTACATGTTTGCGCAAGTCGAAAGAACAGTAGTGCTATTCTGTAAAGATCTCACCGTGAAAACATGAGTGAAGTGATCTTAAAGTGAGCTGTCAATAGTGTCAACCCCTAGCATCAGGTGGAATGACGGCTCACTTCACCTGAGTTATCACGGTGAGATGTTTACAGAATAGCACTACTGTACCATAGGGCACGAGTTCCACCTACGATAGGTACACTTAGGGGTTACCCACCCCTATTACAGGGAGTGCACAGAAGAGATTTATAGCAGTATTAGTGGTTAATTTACTTAATAGTTACGGTACGTAGGGGTGGACCGACCGAGTGTTAAGACTGTGGTCGTTGTTTGAATCATTCATCGGGTTTCGACGTTTAATTTCAACATACTTACGATGTAACTGCCAATGTATGTAATGTATTGTATTGAATCAAGTTTTTAGGGTTCCGTATCTCAAAAGGAAAAAGCGGAACACTTATTGTTAACAAATCTACAAAATAGACAAGTTTATTAGTGATATAATATTTTATTTTATTTAAATATTCAATTAACAATATAAAATTATGTTATCCAAATCCTTCCTTTTACACACAACCTACCCGCCCGTAGCCCAAGTCTCTGAATGCCCCAGTCCAGTCCAGAGCCGTGCACCCCTTCCTCAATTCCATTTGGCACGTGGTCGAATCTGATTGGCTGAGAGCCTAATTCTTATCCTGGTCACTAGATGGCGTCTCAATAGGTTACTGGATCCTGAGTTAGCTCATAGATGACGTTAGATTGAAGATTGCCAACATTATAGGATCACTTCGTTGTCCATCTGTCTGTCTGTCGATTAAAACCCCTTTTCTCAGGAACGCGTAAAGGTATCAAGTTGAAATTAATGTCAAATACTTAAGTTTACCTCCCCTTGGAGTTCTACAATAATCAAGCTTCTATGTCAACGCAATAAAAAAAATGCGGCCATTTATGCGACATATTTTGGTACTCGCAAGTAAATCAAAACCATTAAGGTACTTCCCGTTGACCTAGAATATTAAAATTTTGCAAGAAGTAAGGTCTCGCAAGTCGCAACACAAGTAAAGGAAAAAGTCCGAAAATTGTTAATTTGTAATTTAATCACTTAAAAATTCATTTTTTTGGCGTTACAATGTAAACTTAGTTTTTGGGATAAATTCTTTTCAACTACGGGACCCTTCATTGTTCGTGGTCCGGTGCACTTGGCCGGTTCTTCTAACTGCTATTCAGTTGTGCTGCTGGGAAGTTTGTTTTGTTTGTTTGTTTTTTTTTTTTGTTTTTTATTAAGTAAGCGACAACGGAAGTAATTAAAAAAATAACTTTATTCGGACAGAACTACAGCTTAACAGTAATTAACTTTATCTAATAAAATATTGATCTTATATACTAACTTATTGCTAACGTAGTACATACATGACGTGATCAGATATGACGCATGTCCTAGATAATTATAAGTGCTGATCAAGCAATGGAATATTTGGAAATAATACATCTAATAAATACTTATTAGCTGACAAAGCTAATATTGGTAGATTGGGGTTCCTTAACTCCTCCCTCCCCAAGAGAGAAATTATCCGAAGGTGTTGCAGACGGTTTCGGAGAATTTCGGCAAAAGTTTATAAACTGAAATTTATACATTATAAAGATAACTATTGCTATTACAATGATCACATACTCGAAGATAGTCCATATACTGATTTCTATTGTCACTGTTTGGGGCGTATCGTCTATTTCACTGAATTTTGCACTTTGTAACACTTCCTTCACATCACTAAAGTCCACATTTCTTAGATCCACTTTCTTTGATCTTCTCTGGATGTCCTGTAGTAGCTCTGGCATTTGGATCAATGGCAGCTGGAAACTAGAAACTGTAGTGTTTGTGGTAGCGGCAACGATGACTTCGCCTATCTGTGTCTCGCATTGTTGGCCAGGCGACACGATGTAGGTCCCAAGAACAGTGTATTTCATAATTTCTGCATTGCAATTCTCGGTGATGATGAGATTTTCTTCTGAATAAACCAACCATTGGTTGTCGGTTACTTTTTGTATCTTAGTTTTTTCTATTTCAATATGGTTCTGTATGCAGCTTTTGTAGTTGTTCTTCATCAACATTATTTGTTCAATGCAGGTCTCAGTTGGATACTGGGCTAAATTCGTTTCAGCGCAAAGGAATTTGTTATTTTCAATTTCAGCACATGGGCTTACCACGGGCATGTATTTCAATCTATTCACCATCAGGTAAGGGTATTTGGGAATAATTGTAAAAGTATTTGGGGAATGGAATATAGGAATGGGTATAACCTTGTAATAATTATATGTTTCGTTATCTATTAGGGGGACTTCTAAAACAAAGACTAACATGTTGTTATTTATATATGATTTAAGTATGATATTACGTTCTAATTTTATTAAATTACGTTTGCTAACTGGGTATATTGTTCTAGCATGTTTAGCAATGACTTCTAACGTATTATATAATTCTGTACTACACTTCTGGACACATCTTTTGGCCCACCTTGTATTTTCAGTTTCGTTTGGTCCTAGCTAAAATTTTATATTAGGTCGAGCAAAAAGTTTTTATGCAGTTTTGAACCTGGCACATTCACAATTTCATTCAATAGTCTTTTTTTGAATTTCGAACACAGAATTTAAAGAAACAAAAGACAATTTGGAGCCTGTTTGTTGATATCAAACAATCGAATACTAAGAAAACTTGGTTTTATTGGTTTACTTGGATTTAATTCTTGAAAAAGTGATTGATATCTTTGGTTTTGCAACAAACATTACTTATTCTTAACATTAAGGTGAGGTTATATCAATAATCTATGGATACTTCTCCTGAAGTCGCCGCCCAAGCTGTGGCACTTATTCAGGCCGGACACAGCCAAAGAAACGTGAGTGCTCAACTTAATTTAAGTCGATCTGCGGTCCGAAATGTTTATCGGAGGTACCTAGAGACTGGCGACTTTGTTCGTCGCCAAAGAAGGCCACGATCTCGGGTCACAACGGAAAGGCAGGATCGATTCATCGTGACGACCAGCTTGAGAAATCGTCACCTTACCTCCATTGAGATACAAAACCAAATTCGCGACTTCCACGGAGTATCTGTGAGCGCTCGAACTGTTCGGAGAAGGTTAAAAGAACGCGATATGGTACCACACAAGCCAGCTAATGGCCCCAAACTAACGCGAGCCCACCGAACAGCGCGCCTTCATTTCGCACGCAGTCATTTAAATTGGACACAGCAAGATTGGAGCCGTGTACTCTTTTCTGATGAGTCTAAAATTGTGTTACATGGCAATGATGGAAGGAAGAAGGTCTACCGACGTAAGGGAGAGCGTTTCGCACAATGCTGCTTTGAAGAGAGGGTTGCTTATGGCGGTGGCTCATGGACTGTCTGGGGCGGTATATCCGCGAGCGGCAAAACTCAACTTGAGGTTGTTACAGGACCACGGCTGCCAACATTAAATACTGAAAGGTACATTCGTGAGTGCTTAGAACCTCACGTGATACCATACGCGGACTATGTGGGCCCAAATTTCCTTTTTATGCATGATAATGCAAGAGCCCATGCGGCCGGCATCGTCAGGGAATATCTTCGGGATGTGAACATCACAGTTATGGACTGGCCAGCCAGAAGCCCAGACATGAACCCCATTGAGCACATGTGGGACGAGCTAAAAAGACGTGTTGGGGCTCGTCAGCCAGTTGCCCAGACGATGCAGGAGTTGAAAACTGCCATAGAAGAGGAATGGGAGATGATCCCTCAAAATTTCATAGAGCGGTTGATAAACTCTATGCCTAATCGTATGAGAGCTGTGGTAGATGCCCATGGAGGCAACACGCGTTATTAAATTAAACCTTTATTTGATAAAACATGTTTTTTATTAAAAAATCAATTGCCTTTAACAAGGCGCATATCCGACTTGTTAGGCGTAGCTCCATGTCGTATGGTATTCTGAATTCAAATTTAAAACAATACGATCGAAAAAGATGGTAAAATGTATCAGGTTTAAAACTGCATCAACAGTTTTTGTTCAATCTAGCAATCATATTTCGGTAGGGGCCATCGAAACCTAAACTCTAAGGTGGGCCAATAGATGTGTCCAGAAGTGTATTTATAATGGATTGGTGCAATGTATTTAATTTGCTAAAGGCTATTGCCGTCTCAATCTCTTGTATGTTTTCGTAACAAGTTCGAAAGTTATTTAAAATTTGGTACATAGTATTCAATATTTGGAAAAGTTTGTTAAACCTGAATTCCTGTTCAACTAATTTTCCCATTTCATTGGTATGTAAACCCAAGTTTTTAATATTTGAATTTATTATTTCAGAGTTATTTACTAATTTATCAAAAGCCTTTTGCATTGATGATACTTTACGTTCGACTACATGCTCTTTGTTCTGAATCATTTGAATTTCTCTATCATATTTAATTGCATCATCTTCATCTAAATTTCCAGAAATAGCTTTGACAAGTGAACCTAATGGATTGAACAAAGCTCGTTTATTTCTATAATGAAAAGGTAAAATTTGATAAAATCTATCCTTAGTTAGTTTAATTAGATATTCTACTTGACTTTCTATTCCTATGGTTTCGTTACTAACTCTACTTTCCTTAATTTTTATTTTTAAATTACTAAAATCCCGAATGTTATTATCCATTTGTAAGCCTAATGATTCTAAATCTACAGTTTTATATATTGTCCAATAACTATTCCTCTTCACTGCTACTCCCCGCTTTATCGCTGCTATCCCCGGATTCTGACCGAGGTTTTGAAGGTCCAGCGTGAATGTTGACACCACTAGTACCAGAAGTACCAGGCACGATCTGTGGAGGACGTTTTACATTTTTTAACGCTACTCTAGTTTTCCTATTCTTTACTACTACCGGCACTATATTTCTTTCAACTTCACCAATTACTTTCGCTTTTTCGTATCGCGGTTTTTCTTTAGCTTTTCTAATCCTAGTGTCTTTCATATAAATATTATCGTCTGGGTCAAGTACCGGTGTCGTTTCACCACCTTTTTTATTCATCACTTTAATTTTGTCGGATTCTATTTTTTCTGTTATGAATTCATAAAGTATTTTAAGGCGTTTTCTATGATCTAACAATAGTTTCTGAGTTAAATTCTTTTCTCTATCCACGTTAAATACATTATCTGAATAAGTGTGACCAAATACTAATTCAAAAGGCGTAAAATCTGTCGCTGAATGAATGGTGTTGTTATAAGCCATGATGGCATATGTCATAACAGATGCTGCATCTAAATCGCTTTTATCGTATTTTGCTAAACGGTAAATCTCAATAATGGTAGAATGAAACCTTTCTACTATTGCCATTGAACTGGGATTGTTTGGAGTCCCAATATGGACTCCAATTTTGTACAAACTTAACATTTCTTTAATCAAGGCATTATTGAATTCCGTACCGGAATCACAACTAATTTTCCTAGGCAGACCATACATGCAAAAATACTTAATCAATGCCCTAACTATCTCTGGTGTACTCCTATTTGGTACCTCTATAGCTTGTGCTAACTTACTAAATGCATCTACTATAGTTAAATAATATTTCCCCTCTATATATAATAAATCCATAAAAGCTTCCTGAAAAGGGCTATCTTGCGTTTGTGTTAGCTGAATGTGAGGTTTGATCGGCTTTCTGTCATATTTCATGCGTTTACATGTTTCGCAAGCGTTTATGATTGCCGTAACCGTCTCTTTCATATTTGTCCACCAATAATGTCTTTTAATTTTGCTTAAAGTTTCTTTAATACCTCTATGACACGTTTTCCCTTCATGGTATTTCAAAATAACTTCTTTTTGATCTTCTTCAGATTCTGTCAAATTAATAACTCTTTCTGTACATTCTGTTAACTTAACTGAATCCTTTTTAAATAACTTAATTACCATGTTTGAAAAAGTTTTTCTAAAAGATGGATGCTCAAAGTATACAAAGTACTTATGTTTTGGGTCTATATACTCTTTCAAAAAGTCTTTAGCTAATTTATCGTTATTTGTCGGTAAGTGAACTTCTAGAATTTTTTGTTTATTATTAGAAATATCTTTTACGACTAATTTATTTTTAAACCATGAATGAACTAAAATCTGTTTTTGTTTAGTATCAACAGCTTCGTTTAAAATAGGAATGCCTTCGTTTTCTCTATTTGAAACTGAATTGGCAGTGGCCCCATCGTCAGAATCCGAAAGTTCTATCGTTTCTATTGGAGTTTCGAGGTCTTTCAATTCGTTTTCTATTATTTTTTGTATTCGTTCTTGCCGATCTCCTACATTTACAAATATTGAATCTAAATCGTCGTCAATTGCATTAATCTTAATCCTAGATAAAGCATCTGCATTCGTGTTTTGAGGACCCTTCTTATATTTTATTTCGAAGTCGTATTCTTCTAGCCTTAATCGCCATCGCGTAAGTTTACTATTGGGCTCTTTCAATGAATACAGCCATGCTAATGGTCTATGGTCTGTAAATATGGTAAACTTATTACCATACAAATACGGTCGAAAGTGCTTAACTGCCCATATTATGGCTAATAATTCTTTCTCGATAGTGCTATATCTTACTTCTGTGTCACTCAAAGTTCTACTAGCATATGCTACAGGCTTATCTGAACCTATTGTCCCTTGTGACAATACAGCCCCGATTGCAAAATTGGATGCATCAGTGGTTAATATAAAAGTTTTACTAAAGTCAGGAAACTGTAACAAAGGTGCATTTGTTAAAAGCTTTTTACATGTCTCAAAGCATTCTTTATATTCTTCATTAATAACAATTTTGCGACCTTTCTTTAAACAAGCTGTTAATGGTCTAGTTATTTTAGCAAAATCTTTTATGAACTTCCTATAATAACCGATAAGTCCTAAAAAGCTTTTAATCTGTGTAACCGTTTCTGGTATAGGATACCTAAGAATAGCATCTATTTTATCATTATTTGGTTTCAAACCCTCATCCGTAATAGTATGCCCTAAGTAGAGTACTTCCTTTCTAAGAAAATGCGACTTATCTAATTGAACTTTTAAATATGTTTGACGGAAGCGGTCAAAAACTGCTCTAAGTTTTTCTACATGTTCAGGCAAACTTTTTGAAAAAATGATGACGTCATCGAGATATACTAAGCAATGTAAACCTTGAAGGCCTCGTAAGACGTTATCCATTGCTCGCTGAAAGGTTGCAGGTGCTGTCTTTAACCCAAACGGCATTCTATTAAATTCGTAATGCCCTGAAGGTGTGCTAAATGCGGTTTTAGCTCTATCCTGCTCCTGGACCTCTAATTGATGGTACCCGCTAGCTAAATCGAGGGTTGTAAAGTAGGTACTATTACCTAGCATGTCGAATAAATCGTTAATGTGGGGTAAGGGGTATTTGTCATCAGTTGTAATTTCATTGAGCCGTCTATAGTCAACTACCATCCTCCATTTTTGTTGGCCTGATGCGTCTAACTTTTTTTGCACCAAATGTACGGGAGCACTCCAGGGAGAATGCGATTCCTGGATAATGTTATCCCTTAACATCTTTTCAACTTGACTATTAATTTCTTTTGTTTGAACAGGCGGTAACCTATGTGCCTTAATGTTTATTGGGTCTTCATTCTTTGTTCTTATTCTATGTTTAACCTGATTTGTGAAGGTTAATGGAATATTTTCACAATAAAATATATCTTTGTATTCTCTACAAATTCCCTCAATAACCGTACGTTCTTCTGAGTTCATATGATGTAACTGTAATTTTTCTAAATTCATTGTTAGCAATCTGTCTACTTCTATATTATTATCCATGAAATTAACATTAACAGATGGGTTCTGTATGTATGGTTCTACTTGGAAAGGTCCTGTAACTACTAAAGTTCTATTTTGATGACTATAATTCTGAATAACAGTTGTTGCATAACCTTTAACACATGTAACTAATGCGGCGGGCATTCGAATCCCTTCCGTAAACTGTTTAAAATCTAACACAGCTTCCCCGTCCAATAAGTTGACCGGGAGTCTTACTCTAAGTTCGCTACGAGATGGTAGATTATATACCTCTCTCATAGGCGGTGAATATACTATGGGAATGTCAGTATTTTTTAAATGTAATATCTGACTTTCCATATTAATCTTTGCCTGTAATTGCTTCAGCAAATTGCTACCTATTAATCCATCATACCTATCGTCAACACTATAGACATAAAACTTATGGAACTCTTTATTTCCAAACGTAACCGGTAATGGAATAATTGCCGTTTCACTATGAACGCTCGAAGCGTGAGTGCTAACAACTTCGAAGGGTTCATACTGTAAATAATTTTTAAAATATTTATTCGCTATGTAAGGGCTTATAAACGACCTAACACTCCCCGTATCTATCATAAAAACAGCTTTTAATTCTGGTATAACTATATGTGGTAAATTTAAGCGTTTATTGCAATTTATTTTTATTCGCTCTCTAGAGTAGAGGCCATTATGCAAAAATTTCCCGCCCCGGGATCTTCAGGAGAAAATTCTTGACACTCGTTATACGAATTACTTGAACTCTGTTCATCATTACTATGATTATTTATGTAATTAACACGTCGCGAACTCGCAGTACGCATGGTGACGTCAGTATTCGTACCCGACGTAGATGCTTGCGCTGCAAAATTCGACGTGCCCGGTGCATGTGCCGCGAACTGTTGGCTCTGTTGTGCAACCGGAAAAGATGACCTACTTAACTGTGGTGACGAATTATTGTTGTTTGTACGATTAAAATTATTTTGATTCTTTTGAATATTATTACGCTGGTTATAATGCCTGGACTGATGCGAATTGTTAGGTGTAGATGTGCTGTTTGTAGCATTATTCGGTACATGTGTACTCGATACGCTTTGCGAATCTTTCGTTTGATTATTACATTCAGATGCATTTCTGTTAGTTCTACTAAAATTACGCCTATCGTTTGTTTTAGAATCATAGACTGCCTGGAAGTTTTGTTCTTCTAAGACTATTTTTAACGCATCCTCTAACGTTGTAATGTTGCGCAAACGAACTAATCTAACTAGGAATGGCGGTAAATTAAACAAGAAAACATTCATCGCTCTGTTACTATAAATAATTTGCTTTGCCTTACGCAGAGAGTCATCAATGGCAGTTTCTGATATTTTAGCGAATAAAATACTTCTCATCCGCTGTATTCTATGACAAAAATCTGAATAACTTTCGCCCTTATTTATTCTACAAGATTCTAACTCCATTGCTAAACAATCCTCCGTGCGTGGATCACCGAAGTGTTGGTTTAACAATTTCTTCAGTTCATCCCACGTATCTATAGAGTCTCTTTCGCCTACCAAACTGGCGGCTTCGCCTGATAACCTACTTGTTACCACATGAAATAAATATTCATTTTGGGCTACGGTTCCTTGGAACGTAGTTAAAATGTATTCACATTTTTTTACATATAAAGGTAACGTTCTAGCGTCGCCACTGAATGTTGGTATGATGTTAACCAACTCCTGTGGGACACGGGTCACGTTTTCCATTGTGAAAAAGTTATAAAAGTAATAAAGGTAATGGGCAAAAATCACACTAATGTGTTACTAAAATATAACTACTCTAAAACATTAATACAATTAAAAATCTATGCAAATATTATTAAGGCGTTGTCCAATCCCTAATAATACACACACATAGACTTATTACAAGGTTGGGATATAAATGGAAGAGCTGAGAGGAAGGTGAAAAAGATTTACTCACAATTTCGCAGCTTGCTTCATGCTCCCTGAACTACTGCTGTGGCTGGTCCTCTTCCGTAACTCGAAGTGGCTTCTCAATGAATTTGTTTGTTCGGCGATCTCTGCTAAACCGTAGACACGGACGTCGGCTGCTTCACGTAGAATTGTATACACGGCAGACTGACTACAGAGATCCTACCGGCTGCGCCAATTAAGTAAGCGACAACGGAAGTAATTAAAAAAATAACTTTATTCGGACAGAACTACAGCTTAACAGTAATTAACTTTATCTAATAAAATATTGATCTTATATACTAACTTATTGCTAACGTAGTACATACATGACGTGATCAGATATGACGCATGTCCTAGATAATTATAAGTGCTGATCAAGCAATGGAATATTTGGAAATAATACATCTAATAAATACTTATTAGCTGACAAAGCTAATATTGGTAGATTGGGGTTCCTTAACTCGCCACTTCTTCCTTAGCTAATGCACTACAAAGTGGTGAAAGGCGGGCGTGCCGGACTGTCTAATGTAATTATGACGTTCAAAAAGTACAGATTCTCAGCCTAGTTTGAATTTGAAAAGACATTTGTCTTTTTATTTTGATTTTGAATGCTTTTTCTGTGAAATCTTGACTTATAGGTACACACACATAACAAAGTAAGATCACGCATGTAATCCTCGAGGAGTTAGGCAGAGGTGCACCTGTATAGTACACCCACATTTCGCCCAAAACTCACGCAGATAATAAATTAGGAATCTATTGTTAGGTACTGTTGCTGCTGTTGTTGTACTCTGGTACCTACACCTCTGCTTAACCCGTCGAGGAAAGCAGGCGCGATGTTGATGTTGTTGTTGATGTTGTTGTTGTTGTTGTTGTTGACGTTGTTGTTGTTGATGTTGTTATGTATCTATTTATACGACTGCCCCAAAAAAGGAGTGTAATGTTATCAGGGTTCATACGAGTATATTAGGTCTTTACCTATGAAATTGCCGTTCTGCAGTACTGGCCATTTCAAATCAAAATAATTTTTGTTTGGCTAAGAATAAAATTCTAATTTCAAATTAATTTTATTTTAAAAACATGGATTTTATTTTCCAAAAGTAGTCATTTGTTTATTGATTAGTGTTACATTTTCATCGCATTTCAATCTTTTTCGTCATCATGGATACGTTAAAAATTCGAGTAATTATGGAATATGAGTACCGTCGTGGCAGCAACGCGGCACAAGCGGCACGCAACATCAACGACGTTTACGGAGCTAACACTACAAACCAACGCACCACTTGTTATTGGTTTGCTCGCTTCCGTTCTGGAAATTTCGACCTGAAAAATGAACCTCGCGGTCGTCCGAAGACTTTGGTCGACAATGACGAATTAAAGGCGATTGTGGAAGCTGATGATACACAATCTACGGCTGAATTAGCAGCAGCTTTCGACGTTAGCGTCAAAACAATATTGGTCCATTTGCGTCAAATTGGCAAGGTAAAAAAGCTTGACAAATGGGTGCCCCACGAACTCAATGAACGCCAGCGCGAAGTACGCGTCGAGACGTGCCTTGCACTGCTCAACAGACACACAAATGAAGGAATTTTGAACCGCATTGTTACCTGCGATGAAAAATGGATTCTGTTTGATAACCGCAAGCGCTCAGCAAGTTGGTTGGATCCAGGTTCAGCACCTAAACAATGCCCTAAACGAAAACATACCCCTAGAAAAGTGATGGTCACTGTTTGGTGGTCTAGCGCCGCGCCGGTGTGATTCATCACAGCTTACCAAACGGGGTGAGCATTACTTCAGATGTGTACTGTGAAGAACTGAACACAATGATAGAGAAGCTGGCACATCTCCAACCAACATTGGTCAATCGCTCGTCTCCGCTGCTCCTGCACGACAACGCGCGACCTCATACTGCACAGCAGACGGTCTCGCAAGTTGCAAGAACTGGGGTTGGAAGCTCTCCGTCATCCGCCCTACTCACCAGACCTTGCGCCTACAGACTACTACTTTTTTCAGAATTTGGATAACTTCTTGGCGGGAAAAAAATTCAATACCCGAGAGGCAGTACAAAATGGAAATGAAGAATTTGTTGCCTCCCGTCCAGCTGATTTCTTTAAGAAGGCCATCAATAAACTGCCACTGTGTTGGCAAAGATGCATTGATTGCAAGGGTGATTACTTCGATTAATACAAATAAAAAATGCATGAAAAAAATTCGTTTAAATTTTTTCATACAAAGCGGCAATTTCATAGGTAAAGACCTATTATATGTAGGTATGTATTTATGCGAGTTTCCTAATTCCACCATAGCTAGCTTTAAAATGGCTGAACAGATTTGGATGTTTGGGGTATCGTTAGAATCCTTACATCATCCCGAGTGATACTGGCAATATTTTTTTTAAAATCAATATGGCGACAGTATTGGTATTTTTTTTTTACATTACTCCCAGAAGTAACGCGAGTTTGTGTATGGCAGTGGGTCCAGTCAAGTTCAGTGAAAACAATAATATTTTACCATAACTGTGATACAGTTCTTTTTGGTCATAAATATTAATTAAGTGTTCTTAAGAGTGTGCCTACGTTCAAAACGGAACTAATTACATAAGCATACTGAAATACTCGTTTCTATTTTTAGATAGCGATCGTTTGCTCGTTTTGCGAGTAAATCAGAAAACAAATCTAAATGAAGCTGTGGTTACTCTTACTAGTGTCGGTTTCTAATTAGTTAATGACACGTGACCGGCTGTCTCTCAGAAAACATGCTAATATTCACTACAAACCGAGTCCCTCAGACTTGTCCAATTTACCTAATCAAATACCACAGTGAGATTCAAAGAAGTTGGAAGTTTGGTGTAATATTCTTTTGATTGATAAAATTAATTAACAATAAACAAAAATTGAAAGGGCTTTTTGACATGAATGGAACCTTAGGCGTGCTATACACTTGTGTGTTAGCACATTTGACTCGGCAGTATGTGTTGAACAATAACGCTGACCTTAGCACAGAATACATAATAAATAGCGACTCTTGCTACGACACAATAAAGTGCAATTCAGGTCGCACAGCGTTAATTACCTACAGTTATATTCAAATAGAAGTTGCCTCTCTTTCTATCGCGTAACTCTTATACCTTTTGACTCGTTAGGGTTGTTTCCTTTTACGACGCGGCGCGTGAGCACAGTAAATATATACAGTAAAACATCTTCATACAAACGTGCCGCTCTCGGTTTGAATGTGTGCGTGCGCGCCGCGCGCCATGTCGGCACGCGATTTCACGCACACGCTAGCATAATATATGGGAGAATAAGGTGGCGGCAGTGCGGGCATACGTAGTATCCCCTAAGTAGTCTGTGGTGCGGGCTGTGCAGCGCGACTGTGAGCACGCGCGTACGCTACATGACCGCTTGCGTTCGTCAACTCTCGCCCGCCGGCGCGGGCGGCGGACACTTGTCGTAAATTACGAGTATCATGACTTCAAAAAGGGGAAAAAAATATTGTAGTGTTTTCGGGTGCCTCAATAATGATTTCGCAAACCCGGACTTCAAACTCAAACTCAAACTCAAACTCAAACTCAAAGCATTTATTTCAATTAAACCAATTACAGGCACTTTTGAATTGTCAAGGGGTCGGTCAGTCAGAAAGATGAAGCTAGGCGCCCATTCCAAAGCATAGTAGGTACCTATGGAGAAGAACGGGCAAGAAACTCCACGGACACTCTTTTAAATCAAGATATGGTTACAAAATTATGGTTACATCATTCATGTTGAAATTTCATATGTGAGAACGATGCAGAACGTTAAAAGCGTCCTTAAAAAAAAACAATTCAAATATTTAAATTAAATTAAAATAAGCCCTGACCGCTAAGGTATGCCCAGCCTTCACTGACAGCGCTTATTCACGAACCTGACGCATGGATTGGCTAAATGATCCAACACGCGCCACCATCAGCGAGACATTAGTGTGAGCGTCACATACTCTCAGTCGCCAGGGCACATTCAAGTCAAACAAAGACGTACCCAGTAAATGGTAGCTTTAGAGTATGTACATAGTACTCACACATGTGCTATGCAATTATATAATACAAAGGAGATTGAGTCTATACAATGCAATAATAGTCTTACAATCTTCAGCATCTCCAACAGTATCTTCAAATGTTAATTAATTAGTTGTGGTTGTGGAGCAGGACCAGCATTGAGCCAAGCATTTTTATCGGTTATGTAATCCCCAAACTTATAATATGCCTGCCTGCATAGTGTGCGTTTTATACAAGTTTTGAATTTAGTCTCATTGAGCTGAAGTATGTGTGGAGGTATTTTATTGTAACATTTTAAACAGTATCCCATGAACGACGTGTCTACTTTAGCTAGTCTGAAACCTGGTTGAGCTAATAGGTCCCTTTTTCTAGTACTATAATTATGCCTTTCACCTCTTTTACTAAAAAGATGTAAATTTTTCCTTACGTACATGATATTTTCGTAGATATATTGACAAGGTACCGTCATGATGTTAATTTCCTTAAACAGTTCCCTTAGAGAATCGCGCTTGCGGAGATTATATATGGCTCTAATGGCTCTTTTCTGCAGAATAAAAATTGACTCGATGTCTGCAGCCCGTCCCCAAAGTAAAATACCGTAAGACATGATACTATGAAAGTAACTAAAATAGACTAGCCGCGCAGTATCTACATCAGTAAATTGACGGATTTTTCTGACAGCATATGCTGCTGAACTTAGCCGTCCTGCAAGTGATGTTAAATGAGGACCCCATTGTAGCCTAGAGTCGAGCGTGATCCCCAAGAAAACGGTTTTATCGACGAATTCTAGTTTCTCTTGATTCAATACTATCTCACAATCACTACTTTTTACATTTGGTAAAGAAAATCTAATGCACTTAGTTTTTTTCCCATTTAATACTAAATTATTAGCAGTGAACCAATTTTGGACCTGCAGTAGGGCGTTATTAACTTCGTCAAAATTTGTATCACGTCTACCTACCTTAAAAATCAAGGAAGTATCGTCAGCAAATAACACCATTTGTGGTTGATTTTTTAATAAATGGAGTAAATCATTAATATACACTAAAAAGAGGAAAGGACCCAATATTGAGCCTTGTGGAACACCCATTTTTACATTTAAACCAAGTGAAGTGATACCATTTATTTGAACTTGCTGTTGTCTATCATTTAAATAAGATTTTACTAAACTGAGCGCAAGTTTTCCAAGTCCGTAATGCTCAAGTTTCAAGAGTAGGGTTTCGTGATCAACGCAATCAAATGCCTTGGAGAGGTCACAAAAAATTCCTATGGCGTCTTGGGCCTCTTCCCACGCGTTAAAAATGTGTTTTAATAAGGTTACACCGGCGTCGGTCGTACAACGTCCTTTGGTGAAACCAAACTGTTGATCGTGAAGTATTTTATTCGTGTTAAAATGATTGAGCATTTGATTAAGCATTACTTTTTCAAAAACCTTGCTGAAAACTGGCAACACGGATACGGGTCTATAATTATTTGTGTCCTTACTGTCCCCGGATTTAAAAAGTGGTATTACCTTACTGTATTTCATTAAATCCGGGAAAACTCCCTGATCCACACACAAATTAAATATTAAGGCTAAGTAAGGCGCTATAGTCTCAATTATGGAGGTACAGACTTTAATAGACATTCCCCAAAGATCTTCGGTCGGTTTGATCTTAATTTGCTTAAAAGCTTTTATTACTGTTATGGGGTTAATGTGCTTAAAGTTAAATTCAATCGGGCAGGCCGAAACGTTCGCCTTTACTAAATTAAAAGAAAGTGAGGGCGAGGAGTTTAATATTTCAGTAGTTTTAAGTGGGATACTGGTAAAGAAATTTACAAATTCTTGAGCAACTTCTTTGCTATCGCAAATGAGACCACATGACGTCTCCAGTGTGTAATCAAAATTATGCTTTTTGATCCTATTAGTTTCATTATTGATAATTTTCCAAACTGTCTTAATTTTATTCTCTGCTGATTTAACCTTGTTGCTAATGTATAAAGCTTTAGCTGCCTTACAAGTATTCTTAAAAATTCTAGAGTAAGTAGAAACATACTTATTAAAAGATTCCGTGTTAATATAAGGCTTAAGGCCATACAGCTCGAAAAGTCTTTCCCTACTTTTCCTGAGTCCTCTAGTTGCCCAGTCACTAAATAAAAACTTAGGGCTTATAGTTTTTGTGATCTTCTTAAAAGATTTATCGAACTCTGTTTGGACTACCGAAAAGAATTCTTCATACAAAATATTAACATTGTTCATTGTTAGTTCTTGGTCATTTAACTTACCAATTAAAGTGCTATTAAATTTTTTTAAATTAGCAGATGTTATTGGTCTGGATTGTATCTGCACTTTTTGTATTGGTATGTTGGACTCAAAAGTTACAGTTTGACCGCTGTGATCAGAAGGGAGATAATTAACGATGGATTTATCTAAATAGTCACAGCAACAAAAAACATTATCAATACATGTAGCAGTAGTCGTAGTAATTCGGGTTGGTTCTACAAACACATTTGACAAATTGAATGATTTAAACAAATTTAACAATCTACTGGTATTTGAATTGTTTTCTAAAATATTAATATTAAAGTCACCACAGATAATTACTGACTTATTACCAGCTGCAAGTTTTGCCAAAACTTCTTCCATTACTGACTCGAATATGTAGTAGTTTTGATAATTTGGAGGTCTGTAAACGCACACTATGACATGCTTATCCAGCTCAACACAGGAAAGTTCAATGCTATGTTCAACCGATAGTTCAACTATGTCTGTACGAGTTTTTGATTTAATACAATTTTTAATTAAGATTAGTGAACCACCTCGCATCATTGATGTTCGATTAAAACAACTGGCCACACTATAATTCTCATAATTAATTAACATTTCGTAATCTTTTAACCAATGCTCAGTTAAACAAATAATGTCAAACATTGTTTTTTCTAAAAACAATTCAATTTCCAATTGTTTGGATGAAAAACCTTGAATATTTTGATGAAATAATTTCAAGGATTTCTGCTTAGCCCCTTTTCTGCAGTTAACAATTTTAGTGCTAGAAAATACCTTTTTGTTATTAAGTGTAACTATACTGTTAGTGGTACCTTCTGTTGTCTTACAAACTACACACATCAAAAGTGTCTAGGGATCAACATATATTTTTGCAATAACTTTTCTCCTGATTGATATTAATTAAAATTTTCTTTAAGGATTCATCAAATAAAGTGTTTTCGTTTGTCACAGTAACGATAAACCAAGTCACCTTTGCATTAATAAAGAAATTTGCCATTTTCCTAATAAAGGGATTTTTGACATTTGAACCACTAACATTAAAGTTCGAAAAAAAGACTGAAATAACAGTTTTCTTTAAAATTTTATTGGGTAACTTAAACAATTAATAATCCGTGTTTCTACCGCGAACACTAACAACACAAGAACATCGGTTTGGCATACTCAAAATGAGTTCATCCAAATCACGCTGTGGAATGGCCGCCCATGTTCGTTGCAACAACAAAAAAAGGTCTTCTTGCGACTGGATACCCTCCATATTCGGCAGAGCTCTTCTCTGTAGCATATCCCATGCATGCTCAATCGGGTTCAAGTCTGGCGACTGAGCAGGCCAGGGCAGGACATTGATGTTAGCTGCGGCGAGAGTCTGTCTTACAACTCTTGCGGTGTGCGGTCGTGCATTATCATGCATTAACTGAAATAAGGGACCGATTTGCACTTGTAGAGGAACGATGACGTCTGATACAATCGTCTCAGCATAAATTTGAGCGTTGAGGTTGCCTCTGATCCAAATCAACTCAGTTCTTCCGCCGATCCAAATACCCGCCCATACCATGATGGTTCCACCACTATAAAGATGGACTTCCTGGCAGGATTTTAATCGCTGTTGGCGTCCAGGGGTTCTCCAGTGTCGTATACGTCTTGTATCCGGTCTCATACCAAAACGAGACTCATCAGAAAAGCACACGAAACGCCATTGTTCTTCTGCCCAATTTCTGTGTTCAAGAGCCCATTGATATCGAATCCTACGATTGTGCATTGCTATAGGTGGTACCCGTAGCGGTCTTCGGGAATGAAGGTTCACTTCATGCAAGCGGTTTCTGACTGTTTGGTCGCTAATTAAGTTCCCTGAAGAGTGATGAAGCCTCACGGCTAACATCATGGCGGTTATAGTTGGAGCTCTTCGAGTTAAGATTTGAATGTATCGGTCTTGTCTCCGTGTGGTGCAGCGATACCGTCCTCCATGGCGCTCAGCCACGGTACCAGTGCTTCGGTAACGTGTCCAAAGTCGACTGATAACACTCTGACTTGTATTCAGAGCTAAAGCCACAGTACGTTGCCGGGAACCAGCTTCTATCATTCCCACGGCTCTGAGCATTTCTTCCCTGCTTAAATGACGTCGCCGCTCCATAATAACGTTGGTTTTAATCAGTAGTAGGGAAACAGTAGCACTAATAATGTCTTCAATGCGTTGTATGTTTTTATAGGGAAAATATTGACAGCTGATTTTCATCTTTTACTCGAATTTGATTCACAGTTCCTGATTCAAATTATGAAATGCACCAAAAAGGATCCATATAAATTTATAAAATCATAAATTTATTACAAAGCCACATCTCAATCTCAAGAAATCCGCATAAAAATGCTTGATCCCTAGACACTTTTGATGTGTGTAGTTTAAATTATTGACTACCTTAACATTAGTACTATTACTAACTGTGGTGCTAATTATAGATGACTTCGACATACTAATTATGTCTGAGTTAATATTAAAAGCTAATAGCCTAGCTATTTGACGTCTAAAACTACTGGGCAGATACACCGTATCCCTAGTCGAGCGTAGCTTATCAACAAAAATGTTGGTGTCAAAAAATATAAACTTGTCAGAAAAAAAATATAAACTTATCATTCTTCATACTTCCTACTCGACCAGAAATGTAAGTACCTACTTATACTTAAATATTATTAGAAAATATGGTATTGTATTGTTTATTTCACAGTTTATTTGCTTTATTAAGAGCGTAGCCGAGTCGCATTTTTCTGAATACTATGTTTAGAGCTAAAGTTTATTTTAAGAAGTCTAGTTTTACTATAAAATAGAGGATTGAGTACGAAACATCGTTTAGGTAAACATATTTTTCGCGTAGGTATAGTTGTAATAAGCGCAATTTCACAATAATTAATATTGCAAATTAATTACTTTTGAAATTATTATTTTTTCTATTGTCTGATGTGTTGTTCAATCCAAATATGGTTCCGGTAGTCTGACGATCGACTTATATACTTGTGTGTACATCGCATTGATGATCTTAAACAAGAAGGGTTTGAATACTTATTGACAAGACGAAATACTTACTACTACTACACTACTACTACTACTACTATACTACTACTACTTATTGAAATTTTTTTGGAAAAATTCGGTCAAAAAACGGGATGGCTACAGAGCCAACCAGTAGGCAATTCATATCTGCATATAGAAAGATTTATTTCACAAATATTACAAAGCCTCCAATAGATGGTAATTGTTCTGAAGATATCACAGAATTTTTGATTAGTTTGAAAAATCACAAACATTTCGAAACAAGTGCCTCAGTAATCGACAAACATCTGACCAGTAGCAATCAAACACAAGGAAATGAAAATATTTTGTCGGAAATCTTACGTTCTGAATATGTACCAATACAACATGAGCTACCGGAAAAAAATGCATTTTTTTATGTTTGTGGCGCTTTGTTAAAAAAATGTGTTGATTACCATAAGAACTGCGATTTTTTAAATAATTACGTCGATGTTAATCAACGAGCGTGTAATTTAAGTGTAGAATCTAGATACACCCATTACAGGAATTACGGCAAAGATCGAAATTTACTCATGATCCCACCTGATGATTTTGTTGATAATGTAGAAAGGATGGAGCAGGTGTTTCGCAAAGCGTTCGAAAAGGACCACGTCAACATTAAAATTGGCCGGTCAATTTACGATCAACTGAATGATGCAGAATTTAAGATGCCCTGTCCATGCTTTCCCAAAAGCTTTTTACAAAAACTTTACATAAGAATGAAAATTTACTTTACATTAACAAATAATAATAAAGCGTTCCGGACGTGCAGAAACAGGAGAAAAATTTTCTCGGTATCAAATTTGTAACTTAGTATAATAAATGTTATGTGAATAAAAGCTTTTTATTTTTACTAAATTTATAAATTGGTAAAATATTCAATCATAATATGCTTTTTATTTTATAAATTTAGATCAAGTGCTGCTTGTTCGAAAATATTAACTAAAAGTAAAAGTGACAACCCTGGGTATCAACGCAAGAGTAGGCTAATAACTCGGCGGGCAGCCTTAGATAACCTACTGTATATTTATTTACTGTGGCGTGAGTGAGTATCGAACTAACGTGCGCCCCGCCCGGCGCGCGGTAGCCCACACTGGATTAGCTCGACTAGTAGAGCCCGCCGTGTACTTGTAGCTTCATACCTAAAATGCGGAGTGTGCCTGGCCTGCCTGAAGCCATAGCTGCACAAATTTCGGCTCGTGCCGATCGACAAACTCTGATTAGCGGGTAAATGCTGATCGGAGTTCGGATCGCTGAATCATGTTCGGGTCAGCTCGGCAAACAGAATGGACGAACAACTTTACCCCGAACATATATCTACAGTCCGCGCGTGAACTCCAAGGAATCTTAAGGGTCTAGGAAACGATCAATCGCTATTGATCAATTGACATCAATTTCTATTGTAGTAATATTGTCAATTGCTTCAATTACACTTGGTAGACGATCAATTTTATTTGCGTATCAATGTGCATCAATCGCGTAAAAATTCAATCAATCTGCCTAGCCTTTTCCCAACTATGTTGGGGTCGGCTTCCAGTCTAACCGGATGCAGCTTAATACCATTATTTTACATGGAGCGACTGCCTATCTGACCTCCACAACCCATTAACTGGGTAATACGATACCCCTTGTTAAGACTGATTGTCAGACTTTCGGGCGTAAAAATTGATAGTTGAAATTGATCGTTTCGGTGACTCTTTGGTACCTATGCCTTCATTTGGTCGCAAACGAAAAGGCTGTGACGTCAATATGAGGAATCATAAGGAATTACGTTATCGATACTAACATATCTTTCGCCACCGCGCGCGTGCATTTAATTGATTATGAAATAATTTTATGAGGATAGTATGTGCTTGAAAACCAGCTGCTTCCTCGGCTCCCGTTCCTCCATAAATAGTGTGGTGCACGCCTAAGTCAACGAGAAGGGAGTGATATTCATTTGTTATCCAGAAATATCACAGTCGTGGGCGTAGGATGACAGGAAGCATGGCGACGTATCGCTTTACAATTTGGCAGTTGTAATCAGGTACTTTTTTTTGAGTCGTATAATTTATTTATTTTGTTTAAAGTATGAAATTTAATTTTTTTATGAACTAACGTTTATTCTGGTATAAATTTTAGGTAATAATATTAATGTAGTAAGAAGAAATTTATTGTTAATTCTGAGCATTTTTTAATAATTTTATGGTTTTGAATGGAATTTTTTTAACGTATGGAATAATACATATTTCAAAATTCTTAGGCCGCTTTGGACCAAACACTATTTAGGAGCTATTATTATATATTTTTCATTTCATTTGCTTATGTAGGTACTGTAGTGTTATAGTCAATCCACGAGCTCGAAAAAAAGCAGTCGCGCATTTTATGAAAAACTTGCTTACGGCATTTTGGCCTTATTTATATACTTAGATAAGAAAAAAATGCAAAAAGCGACGCCGCTATTGACTATACCTAACTATTCTGCACCACTCAATAAGTCAAAGTTATCGAAGTCTTACAGTTTCTCAGAATAAGAACGCCAAAGTTGGCCAATTTACGCAAGAATCACAGTCGACATATAATACGAGTATGCCTCTTCAACTTTCACAATTTCTAAGGAATAAAGCGTATATGTATTGTAGCTAAGGCGAAGGTACTTTGCCAGACACCTTTAATTGGTAATTGTGACAAGACTTATGAAGAACATATCTGGGAAAGGCTAGATATTAAATGGAAGATATTAGACTTGATATTTAATGACTATACATTAGGCTAGATATTTAATGAAGTGGCTTCGGGTTATTCAAGAGGTGTCTTAAGAAACCCTACTTAACCTTTCATCAGCATCATTTGAGTTTCATAAGCTAAGCTGTGCAATATTCGGGTGTAACAATTTTGACTGTCCATATTCAAGATAGTCTTGTACTTACACGCTGGCTGGCAAACATCATGTTTTTTGTAAATGTTATATGTGAACGTGAAAATATACGTGAACTACGTTCTTCACATGAGGGTAGGTAGAAACTGCAGAACACCACCTGCTACGGTCATCACAATCTCCTTTTGCTTCGTTTGCGTCCATTGCGAGTACTATACGCACCTGACCATTCTGAAGAACATCATCAATAAGGTCACTATATGTTCTTAGGGCATCCTCTCCTGGGGTTTCCACTCACATCTGCCTTGAATTTACGATTACGGCTCCAGTAATTTGGTCATTAGGTAAAAAAAAAATCTGAAAGTGCAAAACGCCAGTCAAGTCTTCCTCCTACAAAAAAGAAACTGTGTTATATAACAGACAATACAAAAGTCAATGAATACAACGCCGTACTAAGTTCCAATGTTAAGTATCCACTTTGTCCCCCAACAATATCTTTGAGTGGTCATCATTTACCAGATGTCGTTTGTTTCAGCTCACCCTCGAGTCCTGACCTACTCTTGATAACAATCATAGTTCGGCTTACGACTCCACTATACAATTTATCCTTAATTAATTTACATTAAATTATTGTTTCAGATTACGGCTATGCTACTAAAATTGGTATATATTAACAATTTTATGAGAAAATCGATAGTGTGCAGATTTCGTTGCGTGGTTAGATTCCGTGAACAACGGATTGTATCTGAGTAACAGCTATATTTGCATATTTATGAGATGCTTTCGTGTCTTACTTAACTGTAGGTTCGGTAGAGGAAATATTACTGCTGATAATTTTGAGAAGTTAAAGACAAAAAGACGTCTGGAACAGCAAGTTTAACATTTTAACATCAGGATTATAAATTCCCACTAGGTACAAACAACTAGAACAAAACTCTCATAACAGCACTTCACGACTTCCCGCAGTTGAGATGCCAAGAATGCATAACTGTGCGTCAAGCTTATGCGTAGGTTTACCTAGATAGTTGTAATTTCACACACTTAAAACAAACCGAGAGGGAACAACGCCTCCTTGCCGCCTTTTGTTTAAGCACAAAAGATCCCAGCCGGTACAATTTTATCCGCCGGAGAGTCAGAGTGCCTATAGTATAGAGTCTAGACAAAGCATTAGCACTTGAGCCAGGTATTAGGCATGCCTGAACCATTACACAAGTTGTGTTTCACTGATAAAACGTACCACGCGCAAGTTTTAACATTAATTATTTCTGGTTTAAAGTACAGAACACAGGCTTGAAAAGTTAGCGAAATAGAACAACAAAAACCTAGCGGACGACCAACTTTCCCCAGGGATTGTGTAGATTTATGAAATTATATTTACAAATTATATGAAAACTTATGAATACTGGCATTTGCTCGGGACTGCGTAGGTTTAGAAGGTCAGAATAATATAAAATTACAAACACTTTGACCAATAGCTCGTCGATGAACATAAATAAAGAATCAGTTGAGGCCTCAAATTTGTAATGGGTCCGATTTCCAGTAAATTATTTGTATTGAACATTCCATTATGAAAATTTTTCGTTCCCAAACACCAATTTGAGAGTAACAAAAGTAAAATTCGAATTCTTTTTTCAGATCATTCAAAAGAAAATAATGTAAAGAACTCTGTTCTCGGGGGTTTTATTTAATTTTGTGTACTTTTGAATTTTCTACCCCCGGTAGAATTATTTCACCACCCACTGTCCGTATAATTACGCCGTCGTCGTGGCCTACCGATACAATAACCTTCATCTTGGCTATTGAATGTTCCAATTGTATCTGTCTCCATGCCTCCTACGACTCGTGGGCGGTTGTAACCGGGTGAACTATAAGGGGTTATTCACAATACATATACAGTACGCGATTCACCGAATTTGAGAAAAACTTGGGGTTTGTAGAGCTCCGCTTCAGTCTCTCAAACTTGTGTATTAGCTTCACCTTCACCCAAGGGTCGGCACAGCATGACTACTTCCATACATTTCGATCAGTCGTCATCTCTGTAGTCCTCTCTTTCTAGCCATATCATCTTCCACTGAATCCATCCATTGTGTCTTTGATCTTCTTCTAGTACTGTCTCCCTATCTACATTTGAACTCAAAACTTCGCTGACGTCATGTTCCTTGTCCTTCCACACCACAAGCCTCTTTTTATAACTTCGTACCTTAACTCTGTAGGTATATATATTGGACCTCGTATGTCAGCATTTACTCCCATACAAGGTTTATAGGAACCCATGTTTGATTGATTGTGTTCACCCGTCTTCGGCTCGCTCGTTATTTGTCACGCCGTGACTTATAGCAGTTATGCGGATCGCTGTTACATCTCTTTTTGGGTCTTGTCCTATTTTTCATAAGAGACATTGGACATGAAAAATATTACGGTTTAAGTGTTGTGGGAGAATGATTGTTCTCTTGCAAAAAAAAAAAACTTTAATGATACAAAAACCTTTGACATTACTTAAGACTAGGAAGCAGAAGCAAGCGAAGGATGCAGAGAGCCTAGTTTGACTATAGTATAAAGTAGGGTGGGGCCTAGACAAATAGCATTCGCTTCGGAGCGATTCTATTTCTATAATCGCTACAGCTAAAATGACATTGACATGATCACGTGACATTTCGATAGCTTGTGTCAACCTCACATACATTTTTTGGCGTTTTTACTAATGTCATCGCTAATCGAATGTTAGTGTGTCTAAGCCCTCATGTTTATTTGGGTATTGAAAGAATAATCTTAAGTTTAGATAGATAAAAATACTATGAAATCAAGTAAAGAATGGTACGGTAGAGAATGCAGGATTGTAATCCAAAAATATTTGAAAATGTTATCCCAAAGATGTAAATATGTGTAGATAGACAGTCAAAGCTGTGAACTCGTAGAAAAAAATAGCGTCTAACTGTTCGCCGCAATTTGCACACACACTAGAAAAGCACAATGACTGCCGGGAGTGTAAGACGTCAGCTGTCACGCACACTAGCATAACAAAGTTGGCATGTTTGTTTTAGTTCTTTTGCAGCGCGACACTCTATCTAGACATATATAATTATAATCAAAGTTTTATCCTATATATCACTCAAGTTCGTTTATACTTTAATCCCAACATAACACAGTTACTTATAGCTTCAAGAAACGCGGAGGCATCAAGCATTAATGCCACTTAAACTTCAGCTCCCTGTGAGTGAAAAATTTTCACGCCACGATAGCGTAAGCGTAAATACATAACTGCTTTTAGAAAATGTTCACCCTGAAGTATTAGAAAATTAAACAGCCCCAAGCCAAGTCAATAGCTGACACAATCTAATAAAGTTTATTACAGGGCTTTTACATGCAATGATGACATTTGAAACGATTTGACATCATAAAAGAACAGATTAAACCGCATAACGAGGCCCGCCATTTTAAATCAGCCATTTTAAACCGGATTTGGAAACTTAAAAAGGTTTCTTCAGTTGGAATTGAAGCTGGCATCAATTTCGTACCCTCATCACGAGGTGAACAATGGGGAATGACCTTAAGGTGGTGGTCGCAGCGCGCAGGCGCACCGCACCCCAGCCGAAACTGTCATGGCCGCTCAGTCCGCGTATTGACGCCGCCAAGCCGCGCGTATCCTTCTCACCGTGCAATTACCGTTTCCGAACACCCACAAAAATCAAAGAACCTTATACATTTTATTTACGATCTGTGTTTTAGTGATATTGTGACAGTTGCCTAAATTGCGCCGCGTGTTGCCGCTGTTTTCTCTCTAAACGCGGTGGACGCGAAGAGAACGCGAAAACCGGATTTTTCTGGATAATACCAGCTATCAGCCAACTGTGAGTACTAGAATGTAAATTAATAGTAATAAGTAGTTTGGAAACTAAGTAGCAAGGGATGATTAGATTTGAGATAGCGCGCCTTTTGTACGTGCTCGTCCGATGTGTGGGTGTACGTCGGACACGATTTACGAATGAACGTAACCGCGTGCGTGTGTGTGTACGCCGAAAGAAACATTAATGTCTGCTTAGAATGTTTATACAGTTTATTGATTTTGGAAAGTTTTAGCTCGTGCACGCCTCGACAGTTTTTAGGGGCGTATATTTTTCCCTTGGGTACCTACTTACAATTAATTAGTTTCGGCAAGACGTGGAAACTATAAATGATCGTTCTTAATTTGTAGTCTGCCTTCTGCCGTAATTTATAGGGTGTAAATTAGAGTTGCTGTGAAAACAATTTTTTACAGTAAGACGGTGTAAGATACAATTTCAAGTTGAATTAAAATGTTTTAATTAATTTAGGTGCATGGAAAAACAATCTTCTTCATTCTGAACTGAATTACCAATGAAGTATTTTATTGGAAAATAATGAGGTAATTTGAGCTAAGATGAAATATGTGGAAAATTTAGGTACGTTGATATGTACGTGGATGCTCCGTAGCATAACTATAGCTACGGAGCATCCAACCTACAGATCCAAACACATTTTTTTGCAGCGAACTTGGCGGTGCACTATTCTACACATTTTTTTCATACGACTGTTTCAATTTTTGAAATGTGTTTGAATTTACATGTAATTACATTACTTACGTTTTGCATTAAGCATTCCGCTGCTGGCAAGGCATTCTCACCTTAAATGAAAAAGTGTTTTTTTTTTAAATTAACTTTATATTATTATTTATTAGTTAATCTGAGGCGATAATTTTACGAATATTAATCACGGTTGATGTATGTGCATGAGATCTGATAACTTTTTGACAGTGCGAGCTATATGGTCTCGTTTTGGCAACATTTTACATGAAAATGTTTTTGGTGGGATATTATTTACTAGTTCGCTAATTGATAACATTTTTCAAAAAAGCATCATTTCATTTAACAATCATAAAAATTTGGTCCCGTGTGAGCGAGAGAGGTGATAAAATGCGACAGCCCTTAACGACGAGTAGAGATCTGAGAAGTATTAAAAAATAAATTGCTAGTTTTAAATCAAAATTAAATATGGAACATCGTTCTAGAATACACGCATTCATCAATATAAAGCCAGGTTCAGACGAAGCGCAAGACGCGCGTGTTCCTTCCATAGATTAAAAACGCTTTGACATATCCACGCACGCATTACATGTAACGCTCTGGCATAGAACTAAGCCAGACTTAGGCCAGACATGTTTTATTACGACACGTCTAGACGGCTGAAGAAAAAAAAAACTGCTGTATGACTCACAGTTTTTCTTTTGTCTTTTATCAAAAGGAGTCCAAGGCTCGAGAAAGGGTTGCCGCGTGATTGTATTTCTTAGGTGGCGGCTTAAAAAATATAACGAATGAGTTTGAGTTGAAACGAGGTTTTATTCTGGCTTAGGTGTTGAGCAGAATTTTCAAAGCCAAGCTAGGTATTTGTTTTTTGATTCAGATGAAATACACGTTGACTTTTGACTCATAACGATTTATACATCGACAAGAATTCATTTAGTTATCAACCATATTTGTTCCATAATATTGTACCTGTACGCTAGCTGTAGCTGTAAGTATTAAATGATACCGTACTCCAAGGGGTAAGTCAAAATTTATTTTTCGCGCCCCTAAAAAACATTAAAAAATATTTTTTGACAATTTGTATGGCTTAGAATCAACAAGATGCTTATTTATACTGTAAAAATTTGAAGACTGGTAGCTCCAACCGTTTGGCTGTAAAACCTGTGTGACAGACTACGGCCAGACGGACACGTGAGTGACAGCAATAGGGCTCCGTTTAGACCCTTTGAGTACAGAACCCTAAAAAGTTGTTATTTTTTTAATGTTGTTAAGAAAAAAAAAGTTGTAATTTACTTCGACAGTAAAATACAATTCCAGTAATTCACTATAACACAATACAATAATACTACAACCAATCGTTTCATGAATACGATAATAAACGACGTTAGTATTAGATGCGGATGGAGGAGTGACATCAACCGATCCGCTAACCATGCGAGGATATTACGGTTTTATCTAGTTAGTAGATTTAGCTATGTGGGATGACCTAAGTGCAGTAGAGAACAAACTAATATTAGTATGGATTTATATGTCGTGTGATCGGTGACTGTGTATAGAGGTTGGCACAAATAAATAGTTTTTATTTCTCTATTCGCTTTATCATCACCCGGACAATGCCCGGGCTAGATGGAATGGAATATTTGAGCTTGTTAGGCCTCTGCCTCGAATTTCGCGGGCAGCGGGGCGGCGGCGGCGGCGGCGCGTCTCGCATTGTCCCGCCCCGCTTCCGCGCCGCTGTTTTCGAGGTCCATTTTTCCGGTCCATTTGTTTTTATGCATAAAATCCTGCCGCTCCCGCGCCGCCGCCGCTGCCGCGCCGCTGCCCGCGAAATTCGAGGCAGAGGCCTTAGCAAGCGTACAATAATAAGCTGTATTTAGTTTCAATGGAATTGATTTTTTAAGTTTAAAGGGCTATGCTAGAATAGTGGAGTGTGTTCTTTTTTGAAATTAGTAAGCGCTATTGTTATTAAAAAAAAAGTAAAGAAAAATGGATTTATTTGTCATAGAAACACCTGCATAAACTCAAACTCAAAGCATTTATTTCAAATAAACCAATTACAGGCACTTTTGAATATTGTCATTGGGTCGGTCAGTCAGAAAGATGAAGCTAGTTGCCTATTCCAAAGCGTAGTAGATCCCTATGGAGAAGAACGGGCAAGAAACTCCACGGACACTCTTTTAAATCAAAGTATTTTTACAAAATATGGGTGACATCGTTCATGTTGTAAGTATACATGTGATAACAATGTAGAAAGACGGGCACGTTAAAAAGCGTCCTTAAAAAAAAAAAAAACTAAAACAACTAAATTAAAAACAAAATTGAGAACGGTATCTCGCGATATTCCTTTTTACGAGGTAAACAGGTACCTACTTGTTTCCTGACGTTTCGACCGCCTTGCAGCGATCGTGGTCACGGGAGGACCACAATCAATTCAATCAATCAATTCTCAATTTTGTTTATAATGTGTACAAATCGCGAAAGTTTAAAAAGTATAACTAAATAAAAATAAGCCGTGGTAGCTAAGAGACGACTAGTCCCAACTGACGGCGCCCGTTCACGAACATGACGCATGGACCAGCACCAATTAGCTCAACCATTTTGATTTGAAGGGAACTTAATGATCCAACACACACGCCACCACCAGCGAGATGTTTGAGTGAGCATGACACACTCTCAACCGCTAGGGCACATTCAAGTCAGTGAAAGACGTACCCAGTAAAAGGTAGCTTAATAGTAGCTACATAGTGCTCACACATGTGCTATGCCATTATATAATACTAAGAGATTGAATTTCTGTGCCTCGGAAAGCACGTTATGCCGTTGGTCCCGGCTGTCATTCGTGGATCTTTGACAGTCGTTACGGGTCGTCAGAAGCCCGAAAGTCTGACAACCAGTCTTACCAAGGGGTATCGTATTACTCAGTTAATGGGTTGTGGAGGTCAGATAGGCAGTCGCTCCATGTAAAATACTGGTATTCAGCTGCATTCAGTCAGACTGGAAGCCGACCCCAACATAGTTGGGAAAAGGCTAGGCAGATTGATTTTAAGAGATGTTTTATTATGCATGAATATTTACATAATTTAAAATCTAACAATCATAAAAACAAAAAATATGTACAAGTATATAAAATAGGAGGGGAAATAATCATAGGGCATCAAAAAATTCGTCCGCATCGCTGTCGACAGGAAAAGTGCCCAAAAGGCTGGCAGCATTGCCACGTTGTATGGCAATGCTAATTCTTTGGCCAAAAAATAGGCCAGCCCTTTGGTCACATGTAGAGTCGACCAACCGCTTGGCGATGTTCCGAAAAACTAAAAGGGCACTCGGACCCCATGGCCCTAGTGCTTCAACCCCAAACGGCTCAAACATATAAGTCCCAATAAGATTAGAGTATTTGCGCCGTTCGAGGTTTTCCGCACCCGCAGCAGCCGCCCCAGCACAGCCCACCGTGCTAGGAAGATGTGATGGCGCAAGGGTGTCAATACACGTTGCATCCCACACCAAAGGCCTACCTACCTTCCAAGGCATTATGGTCATTCCGTCTGGTCTCTTCCCATCGTCGCGTGCCAAGCCAATGGGTTCTAAAACAGCTGGCACCCCGACGGTGACAAGAGCACGACGGATGATGTCATTAATGCTGGCGTGCCGTGCTATCCGGGCTGCGCTCTTACTGCAGGATAGGTCATGATGTCCGAGGCAGTTGACATCTACGCCGCATCGGCAGCGATGCGGAGCCACGCAAGGAGCGCCCAGACGTAGACAGGTAGCGAGCCGGAAGGTGGTGTCACCCAGCATAGTTCCTATGTTGGGTGACGGTAGTGCCTGAAGCCAGAGGCCCGACTCCCACTCACCTACAGCCAGCAGGCGGGCACGCTCAGCAGTATTGGTGGACGTATTAATAAGATTATTCCGTACCAACCTGCAGAGCGGCTCATCCCACTGCCTCTGGGAAGATGGGTTTACGGGCCGAACTGTATCCGGGCAAGCCACATTCCAGGCATTCACTGCGTTGGTCAAGCACGGCACTTCAGAGTGAATCAGAGAGGGGGCTAAAATTTTCTCAGTCAACTTTTCCGTGCTGTGGACAGAGGACAGGAACGCCGGTAAGCTAATACTGGTAATTTTGCGGACGCCGAGGCCACCAAAACGGATAGGTAGTGTGGCTTGCAGCCACGCCCGGTCGTCCAAGGCCACATTTAAAATGGATGTTAACGTGCTGCGAATAATTTGGTACATTTTGTCCAAGAGGTGTGGCTGCTTCCATAAAGGGGAAGAACGTAGAGAGTATATAAAATTTGGGCCAAAACAACAGTATCTTATCAGGGTGAATGCCGAATGTAAATTAATTTTGGAGAGTCTGTCCGAAATGTCGTTGAATTTTTTTATTTTTTCGTCAATGAAAGGAGAAAAGCTGTCTTCAAAAATTGGGGAACCTTACCCTAGGGAACCTAGGAGGTGTAGTGAACTTTTTCCTAAAATTTTGATTTGTGGGGCTATTGCATTAAATTTCTCTAGGGTCAGTTGTCTGTCGGTAATATCAGAAAGGTAAACTTCACACTTTGATGAGTTAAGGTCCAGGCCAATAGATTTAAATTGCTGTTTGAGGAGTTGTAAGTCTTTCAAAACCGTGTCTACATCACCTCCTAGCGTTCCGTCATCTAAATACCACACGTTAAATTTTGAATTTAGTTTCTGGATAATTGGATGAATAGCTAAGCTGAAAATGACGGGCCCGAGAGGGTCACCTTGTTGGCATCCTACTGCAGATTCCAAAACCATGTCCTTGTATAATAATTTAGAAGGGTACCTGTAACATTGCCACATAAAACCATAAATTTCGGGTAGTTCCTTTTTGACTTCAGCCAGCAAAGTATCCGTGTTGACAGAGTTAAAAGCATTCTTAACGTCAACCTTGAGAATGACCTCACCTTTGTTGGAGTTCAGAAAGGTGGAAAGGGCATGCACGGCAGCCTCATAACCCCCTTTAGAGCCAAAACCAAGCTGCAGGGGCTGAAATTTTGCTGTAAGTGACTCACCGTACAGCTTACAGCATATTTTGGCTGCCGTACGCCTGTAAGTGCACCCAACGGCGATGGGACGAATGCCGCCATCCTTCTTACGCAGGGCACATAAATTGGCTCCGTATAGGACATCGATGACGGCCTCATTGAGATTTTAAGAGATTGAATTTAAACAGTGCAAAGAAAGTTTTCTCTCTTCTTAATCTTCAGCAGCTCCAACAATATTTTCGAATGCTAATCAATTAGTTTATGCGACCTTGTGGAGCAGGACAAGCATTTAGCCAAGCATTTTTGTCAGCGATGTAATCCCGCAACTTATAATATGCCTGACTGCATTGTGTGGGTTTTATACAAGATTAAATAGGTAATATAACTCGAATAATATAACAACATAAAATAAAAACAAAACAGACCACATCTTGGCGCAGGAAAGAAGACAGTTAATCACGGTACAGCGGACAGAGCTCCGGCGGGATCTCATGGCGGCATGGAGAGTGCGATTGTCGCAACCCAGCACTGGGCACGCCACAATTGCGGCGATAAGTCCCCTCTTTGAGGAGTGGTTGGAGAGGCGCCACGGCGTCCTCACCTTCCGCCTGACGCAGGTCCTCACCGGACACGGTTGTTTCGGGAGGTTCCTGTTTCGGATAAGGCGGGAGGAAACGCCCGGGTGTCACCATTGTGTGGATTGCCCGGAGGACACGGTGGAGCATACAGTGGAGGTCTGCCCGGCTTGGGCGGAGCACCGCCGTGTTCTCACGGAGGCGATCGGCGGCGGCGATCTCTCGCGTCCAATCCTGGTCCAGGCCATGGTGCGGAGCGAGAGTGCATGGGAGGCCGTCACCTCCTTCTGCGAAGCAGTAATGCTCGCGAAGGAGGAAGCGGAACGCGTGAGGGAGAGGCAACAGCCGCGCCCTCGCGCCCCTAGCCGCCGTAGGAGACGCCCTGGGCGGCGGGAATCGATCGCCGATTCCCGGCCACCGTAGGCGCGGGCTTGCGGACGACAAGTAATGGGCAGCTCGCCGTTCGGTAAGGACCAGGCCCGGGTCGACGGCGCGTTGTGTTCCACGCGCGCCTCAAAGAGATGTCAGCAGTGACGGGGTCAATTGGGCCTATGCCGCCGGGGTCGCGGGTAGTTCGAAAGAGATACCGTGGCCCTGGCACGGGCAACTGAAGGAACATGGGTGGGTTTTAGTCAGTAAAAGTCTGACACGCCCTCCCGCTCTGCCCAGAGCGGGAGAAGTCATTTGATGATTTCCCATCACCAAAAAAAAAAAAAAAAGGCAGCATCTGTCTGGCATTTAATGCTGAAATGAACCTTTTTGGCGCAGCCGTGAGGCACATACTTTTGTTTTAAAACATTATTTTAAATTTTTTTTCTTTTGTTTTTGTGTTTCACGAAGTGTGTCCAAATAAACGTTTTTCTTTCTTTCTTTCTTTGATCCTCTGCCTAACTCTTCGGGGATTACAGTCGTGATGTTATGTTGTGTAAGCCTACAGTGTTGTCTCTCCTTCTCCCTTTAATTCATCCAAAGGTTGTTTGATCGCTTTTAGAGATAAGACCGCCCATTATGTCACCCTATGTAAAATTTCTACATTTACATCTGTAATTTTTATGGTGTGCATAATAAAAAGTATTCTCCAAGTATTCTTTATTCTTTATCCATCTAAAAAAAAAAAAAAAAAAAGGAAAGAAGACAGTTGGCTCATATTTTTCCACTTTGAATTTCCTTTATATATTTATAACCCTTAAAATGTGTACGAAAGCTAGCATTCATTGCCCTTTTTCTAAAGAAACTGTATGATACTCGTACTTGCGGGATGCCTACGCAATTGATGCAATTAGATCTATAGAAAAGTGCATCAGTCTGCTAAGTACCTACGCTTTCACGGTTGAAGTACTAATTAATTCTGATGTAAATTGATATGAAATTAAATTGATACTTGATGAATGAAATAGGTATATCTATACTCCAACGAATTGTATAGTTGCTAAATTGAAGACTGTGTCGTAGCATGACAACTGAAGTGACAGGTATTACGTTTAGTCGGTTAACCGACAAGACAAGTGGCTTTTTTTGTTTGCCTTTATTTAATTACCTCAACCAATGGAGTATAGTATTTTTATCTTACGAAGCGACACGCGCTTTACTTGTGATAACCAAGTATACAAACAGGCTGTGAATGTGTGCGTGAAGGCGAGTAGCGTCAGCACATAACACACACACACTTCCGACTTCGCCATTGTCTCGGGTGGTACCAAGAGCTCCTGCGTTTACATACACATTCGTAGAGTGTTTGTACACTTGGTACACTGAGATAAAAATACTGTACTTTGTACTCTGAACTGGATCAACTTTCATGCAAACGGTTTTGCAGGTTACAACTAGTATGAAACTACAAGCTTTGTGTTACCACACATTTTCGACAACCAATATGTTTGCAGCAAATATTTGTAGAGGCCACGTAGTAAAGGGTCTCTAGTGCAAAATGTTAAACAACTAAATAAATATGGTTACAAGTTAACCAACACTAATTTATGTTGAAGTGAAACTCCGTGGTTATGTAGTTGGCGTTGAAAAGGGTTCCAAACTTCCACTATTTATGAATTTCGTTAATGGCGATACAGTATTCTGGGACGGCTGATTAGTTTTTCGCGATTACGATGTTGGGCCCATGGAAAAAGTTGTTCAGTTTGATGTTATGTACTACATACATCCTCTAATTTGACTACACCTTTCTGATACATCCTGTATATACAAGCTTAAAAGCTTTACTTAACTTTTGCCGTGCTGCAAAACTCACTACATATTGAGTAAACGAATTTGAATTTGGCTAGACATTTTACTATTGTGCGTTTTCAGCAATCGTCTGTAGAACTTGATCCATATGTAGAACCGATTTACTTAGTCTATTCAACCACAGATCAGCAAAACGCGTAACTGTCTCGCCCCCTCAGAACTCAACTTAAGGTGAATCCGCAGCGATAGCCCGCGAGATTCAAATTTTCTTACGTTTTTTTTTCAATTTACAGGTCAGTGTCGGGTTGTATTTTAATAAAAATATGATTCGCAACTATAACAAATAAGCTTTATATAATTATAACCATAAGAATCATCAATACATATCTATAAGTTAGATTTGTAAGAAAATATCATGATTTCCGAAATCGGATCAAAAGAAACCAAATCTAACTTGGAGAGAAATATTGATGATTGTTATGGTTATACATAATTACATAAATATATATTTGTTATATAGCCAAAAATCATATTTTGATCAAGATACAATCTGACTCTGACCTGCAAATTGCAAAAAAACGCAAGAAAATTTTAAACTGGTCAGGTGACACGCGTCTTGCGACAATGACTATGGAGAAAACAAATGAACGAAGTTGTTTAGAGCATGTGGTGGCATGCCACCACGACTCACCAGCCATCGTCTTTCGCAGCGACCGACGAAAACAGTAAACGCACGCGCGTGTCGCAAGTCGCATCGCTCGAGATCGTGAACGAGGTTTTATAAACCGTTACTATTCTAGAACATTCTGTGTCGAATTCTCTCATTTCTCCCACTGTTTCCAATTCCTATTTTATTTTTCACCGTGAGATACGTTTTCGAATAATCGCGTCATTGAAGCACGAAGGTTTGCATATAAAATAAAGTAAATTCGTGATAACTGTCCGGATGAGTCCAGGACTTTTGTTGGAATATATTCGAATGTGGGCTGTTCAGTGCATCGTATTAAAATGTAAAATAGACTGCTAACGAGGGCCGCGGAATTTTAATCATTCGCAATACGGGGGGAAGTATTCGTGACAATGTGAATTTGTTCTTATAGATGGATAGATAGAATACTTTTTATTATGCACACCATAAAAATTACAGATGTAAATGTAGAAATTTTACATAGGGTGACATAATGGGCGGTCTTATCTCTAAAAGCGATCAAACAACCTTTGGATGAATTAAAGGGAGAAGGAGAGACAACACTGTAGGCTTACATAACATAACATCACGACTGTAATCCCCGAAGAGTTAGGCAGAGGATCACCTAATAGTACACCCACATTTCGCCAGAGCACCAGAAAAACCCAATATGACTTTGCCCGACCCGGGATTCGAACCTAAGACCTCATGCTCAGCAGTAGTACTTGTGACCACTAGACCAACGAGGCAAAGAGGAATATGTCCTTGTTCTATCTTTATTGTGTGAGTGTTGACGTCAGTGCCACCAAATCATCATCATCTGCCTAGCCTTTTCCCAACTATGTTGGGGTCTGCTTCCAGTCTAACCGGATGCAGCTGAATACCAGTATTTTACATGGAGCGACTGCCTATCTGACCTCCACAACCCAGTTACTGGGTAACACGATACCCCTTGGTAAGACTGGTTGTCATTGCCACCAAATGAAGGCATAATAAAGGGTCCCCGAAAGATCAATTGCGATTGTCACTTTTTACGTAATTGATACACATTGATGCACAAATTGATCGTCTACTAAATGCAATTGAAGCGATTAACAATAGTACTACAATATAAATTAATGGCAATTGACCAATCGTTTCGGGGACCCCTTATCACACTAATATTATAAAGGCGAAAGTTTGTGAGTGTGTGTGTGTATGTTTGTTACTTCTTCACGCCCAAACGGCTAGACCGATTTGGATGAAATTCGGTATGTAGACAGCTTATACCCTGGATTAACACTAAGCTACTTAATATCCCGAAAAAATGTAGTGTCCCGTGGGATGAGCAAGGAATTCAAATATATTTTCTACTCTTTCAAACTTAAACGACTCGATAGATTTTGATGAAATTTAGTGTGGAAGTAGCTGACAACCTGGATTAACACGTAGGTTACTTTATATCCCGAAAAAATGTAGTGTCCCGTGGGATGAGCAAGGAATTCAAATATTATATTTGCTACTCTTTCAAACTCAAACGGCTCAACCGATTATGATGAAATTTGGTGTAGAAGTAGCAGACACTCTGTATACACATAGCACACATGCACACATAGGCTACTTTACATCCTGAAAAAATGTAGTGCTCCCGTGGGATGAGCAAGGAATTCAAATATATTTGTTACTCTATCAAACTCAAACGGCTCAACCGATTATGATGAAATTTGGTGTAGAAGTAGCAGACACTCTGTATACACATAGCACACATGCACACATAGGCTACTTTACATCCTGAAAAAATGTAGTGCTCCCGTGGGATGAGCAAGGAATTCAAATATATTTGTTACTCTATCAAACTCAAACGGCTCAACCGATTATGATGAAATTTGGTGTGGAAGTAGCAGACACTCTGTATACACATAGCACACATGCACACATAGGCTACTTTACATCCTGAAAAATGTAGTGGGGTGAGCAATTTTTTTGTGAATACTTTTCTCACTGATTAAATAGTACGTTTTAGTGTATCTCGTAAATCGCGGGTAACACCGCGGGGCACAGCTAGTAAATTGGTGGTCTGGTTTTAATAATAATGCCGATGGTATGTCGTGACAAAATGTATTATGATGTGCTTTTAATAATATTCCTTTATTATTCAATAGAAATGATTACCTATTTTTCTTTGATTGATTCTACTGCGAGCGTTGGTCGAGTGCGGACGCGTACTGTGTTGAACCCCTAACTTTACCGTGATTGGTTGATTAGTGTAGTTTTTAGTTCCTTGTTTCTCTTGGAGTGTTTTAATGGACAGGTCACGCCTTTTGGGCGTTCCTAGAGTGAGACAAACAAATTTCGCGATATTACAATTCATATTTTTGACCACTAAATCCTCGTGATTGGGGAGATTCGAACCTCCGATCGCCAGTGTACGACGGTGGGGGAGAGCGCGTTGGCCGCTGCGCCACAGTAACAGTTATCGACTACGGCGAAATATTCAACGGCTACGAGTTTACGCTACGTGTGCTACGACAGCGACTACGTCACAGTGTACCAGTCACCAGGCAGTGCTACGAGACGTGCTACGAGTGCTACGACAACGACTACGTCACAGTGCACCAGTCACTGGTGCTACGAGACGTGCTACGAGTGCTACGTGAAGTGGGCGCGGAAATATACAGCTAGTGTCGACCGTAATTGAGGACTCTGCAGCAAAAGGGAGGCAATTCCTAGTTTAAGAAATGTCAGTACAGCGTTCTCCACCAACCACACCGAAAATCCTAACGGACCAAACACAAACGGAGCCTGACATCTCCCAGGCAGTGAGCAACTCGGAGTTTGTTAACACAAGCTCACGAAACAGGCGTCCACTACTAAAAGAATCACCGCGTGAGCAAAACCAGTTGGAACAGTTTAAACAATTTAAACAAGAATTTAAATCTGAAATCAAAGAAATGCTACTGGCGTGGAAGATCGACCAAGATGCGAATACAGCAAAGCAATCTGCAGATCAAACTGAGCTCATAGCAAAGTTAGTTTCTGACATGTCAGAACTGAAACTCCAGAGCATTAAAATCCAAAAGTCAAATGCCGAAATTCAAGAATCTAATGTCGAGATCAAGCAATCCGTTGAATTTCTCAGCTCTCAATATGATGACCTACAGAAAGAAATCAAGCGCATGCAGCAAGAAAGCCTAGAATATAAGAAGCACTCTGAGACATTGGAAATGGCTGTCAGAGACCTTCAATATAAGTCCCGGGGGTCTAGTATAGAAGTGCGCAACATACCTACCCAGGAAAAGGAATCGTCGGCAGATCTGTCAAAAATTGTAACAGACATAGCCAACTTAGTGAACCTACCACTATCTCCCTCCCACTTCCGAGATATATATCGCACACCAGGGAACCGAGGCTCCAGCAAACCTATAATCGCTGAATTCACTACAGTCCAAACAAAGTTTGATCTCATATCACGCGTACGATCCTATAACAATAAAAAGACGAATAAAGAAGACAAGTTGAACACTGAGTTACTCGGAATATCGGGACAGAAACAACCTGTCTATGTTGAAGAACATCTATCAAACACAAACAAAAAGCTTTTTTATCAGGCAAGAGAATTTGCACGACTAAGGAAATACGCATTCTGCTGGACCTCTAACGGCAACATTTTTCTCCGTAAGCAAGCTGGAGATAAACAAATTCTCATCAAGTCTGAAACAACACTCAAAGATCTACAGGAATGACTATCCCACAGTTCAGCAGTAGTAAGCAGTACTTTGTTAATTTACTCTGTTTTAATGTCTGATAAACATAAGTTAAGCTACAGTATTTTTACTGATTACTTGCTTTATACTTCTATTTTGTTACATAACTCAAGTAAAATGAATTGTAGTAATCACCACTCAAATCCATACATAAGCCACCACATAAAACACACAAACATAAACTCTGTTACAAACTTAACCACACCTTACTTAACTAACTCATACGACAATTGGTGTCCTATATCACACTGCACTAGTTTCTATTACCTGACCATATACATGCCAAGCACTCCAGAGTTCTGTATCGTGTCATACTATAGTAACTCGTTTCTTACAAATGGCTAATATTCTGCAATCTATTATAACGGCTGACTTAGATGAATTTGAAGTAGCAAAATCATATAGATGTACACCGTCAGACTGCTCAAACTACTTGGTTGGGTCGAGTCATCATATGAAAATCTTCCATATAAACATACGTAGTATAAATAAAAACTTTGATGAACTAATACTATTGATAAACTCACTCAATTTTAGCTGTGATGTATTGGTACTTACGGAGTGCTGGCTAAGTAAAGTGGTGAATCTCCCTGTGTTGAACGGCTATAATTCGTATTATACTAAACGTACGGCCAATCAGAACGATGGTATTGTTATATATATAAAAGATAACATTAATTGCACAATTAAAGAACCCAATTTTCTTAACGGAAATTGCCTTACATGTGTAATCGATAATAAAGTAGCATTTGCGGCTGTATATCGTTCCCCGTCATATAATACCAGAGCTGAGTTCGACAACTTTTTAATTAGCGTAGATAATATCCTCTTGTCCTTAAAAAACTATAAAAATGTCTGCCTAATCGGGGACACAAACATAGACATCCGACCTATTGGCTTAGAGGAGCGTGCTACCGAATACTTAACACTAAACGCCACGCACGGCCTGTTGCCCGCCCACCGGATTCCCACAAGAATAAATAGCTGCATAGACCATGTGATGCTCAAATCAGACAAAACAGCCACAGTACTTGTGATTGAGTCACATATTACTGACCACCTCCCAATTTTACTAACTATTAGTAACGTACAGCTCTCTGGAAGATCAGTGCCGGCCTGCAAAATACCAAAAATTGACTACACTAGTTTATCAAACCACATCGAATCCCAAGATTTCTCGGAAGTACTGACAACTAATGATCCTAACCTAGCATCTGACACACTTACTGATATGTTGAATATCGCTATAATTAGCTACACAAAAATAGTAACCATCCCTAAGAAAGACAGAAATATTCAACCTTGGGTTACACCCGGATTACTACGGTGCATTCGTCACCGTGATAAACTTCACAAAAAAGCAAGGAAATCGCCTGACAGCCAAATAATTCAAACCTCTTATAAACGGTATAGAAACTACTGTAATAGTCTACTCAGAAAACTTAAAAGGGTATACGAACAAAATGAACTACGCAAAGCAAAAAACGACCCTAAAAGACTATGGAATAAAATCAAAGAAATCACATACACCAATAAGCAAAGCAATCCCCCCTTTGAGCTATTGAGTACAGTCTCTGATAAACGCGATGCAGCTAACCTCGTCTGTAACTATTTTGCGAATATAGGTCAAAAGTTGGCATCCAAGATAAGGTCCACAGCCCAACCTTCCCTACCACATCTCTCCCACGGCACGTCTCCTTCTGGCTCCTTTGTTCTTCTCGAAGTGGATAATGCTGAAGTGGACGCCATTATCTCAAGCCTGAGACATGACTGTGCCACGGGCTGGGACGGTATTCCAGTCAAACTAATAAAACTGTGTCGGCATGTCTTCGTTCCACTTATCACTCACATAGTGAATTGTTCTATCGCCACAGGTATATTCCCTAATACGTGGAAAAAAGCCGTAATCCATCCAATATATAAGAGTGGGAACAGGGATTGTGTAGATAACTATAGACCCATTGCTGTACTCCCTGTTATGTCAAAAATTATGGAGAAAATTATTAATAAACAACTTGTAAACTACCTACACAAATTCAACATAATAGCAAAAAATCAGTACGGCTTCAAAAAAGGAGTATCTACAGAAGACGCAGTACTAGACCTAACCGAACTTGTAGCTCGTAAATTAGACAAGCAAAACAAATGCCTGGGTCTATTCCTTGACTTAAGCAAAGCTTTTGACACAGTCTCTGTTCCCACCCTTCTATCCAAGTTGCATAGCATCGGCATACGAGGCATTGTTCATGATCTTTTCAGAAGTTACCTAATAGACCGAAAAATCTGTGTGAAGATAGGACCACATATTAGTGCCGATGAGACAATGTCTTATGGAGTCCCGCAGGGCAGTGTCATCGGCCCTACGTTCTTCCTTATCTACATCAATGACTTGTGCACCCTTACTCTGCCATCTGCTAATATATTTACCTATGCCGATGATACAGCCATTATAGTACATGGGAAGGACTGGGCTGAGGTGAAAAATAATGCTGAAGAATCCATGCACATTGTCATGGAATGGCTTCGTACAAATCTACTTACTCTGAACTTGCAAAAAACAAACTATATCCCGTTTTCTATTCATGCTTGTACGAAACCCCCAAACATTTACTCAATTAGAGCTCACACCTGTCTGGACACCTCGACCTGCTCTTGCCTAGCGCTCCCGTCAGTAACATCTGTCAAATATCTGGGCGTGATGATCGATGATGGACTGAAATGGAACAGGCATATAGAGTCTACTGCCAGTAAAGTCAGGAAAACAATACACCTTTTTAAGTCATTAAGGTGCTCTGCGGACTTAGAGACCCTAAAAATGGTTTACTCTGCACTTTGCCAGTCCATCATCGGCTATTGTATTCTGGCTTGGGGTGGATCGGCCAAAACTAAATTCCTTGAGTTGGAGCGTGCGCAAAGGGCAGTACTTAAGGTTATGTTGCGTAAGCCCTTTCGTTATCCGACTCATCAGCTTTACACCGAGCTCAAACTTTTAACTGTGAGACAGCTATTTGTACTTAGAACCACTCTCTGGAAACATAACCAAGTACCTCCCCCAAATCCTAATAAACGTGGTCTAAGAATAGTTTGCCCAACCCCTAGTCATAGAACTACCTTCGCCAGAAGACAGATGTATGTGATGAGCTCTCTGGTTTACAAAAATATTAATAAGACCACACAAATTGCAAGATTAAGCAAACACGAGGCTAAGGCTAAGCTGAAGAACATGCTGTACCTCCTAGATTACGCTGAAACTGAGGAACTACTAACCACTATGATATAACTCGCAATATTCCATTCAATAACATGTGTTACAGACACAGAGATCTTTAATAATCAAAAGTCACCATGCTCGTACTTACTCAAACACAGTCTTACACTTGACACCACCATATTCACGTACTTGGGCTCCTCATAACACACTCATACAACACAAAATAAACAAGTTTCCCAGTCACACACTCACACACTCACACACACACACACACACACACACACACACACACACACACACGCCCACACAACGCAAACATAACACAAGATTCCCAGTCACGCATACAGAATCATCCACACAGTCATTTTACTTTTTAATTTTAATCTTAATTTAACTTTTTAATTTAATTTATTACTTTTGTTTGTTTCCAAATTGTCTTTTTCTTAAAATCACTACATAGTAATAGATTATTTTTTATAGCATCAGTTTACTAGCTCTTAATTTTCTAAAGGGTTTAGTGTCCAAGTGCAGTAGAACACTGACTCCTAAGTCACAGGTATTCCTAGTTTAGGAGTCAGGGTTTCAACTTTTGTGCGCCTTTAATTATTGTAATTTTTAGCTAGATATAATGCTTATGGTAAAGATTTGTATCAATAAACATATTATTATTATTATTATTATTATTACTATATCAGTAGCTGTACACACTAATTTGATACAAAATTACGTCTTGTCATGACAAATGGTAGTGGTATTTCACTAGCCCGTACTCAAATTGATACGAAATACCTTTTAAAATAACATTTAATACATATTCATATGTACAGTCAGCCTCAAAAATACTTCAACAATAATTAATTTGAATGTCTACAATTTGTGTTCCATAAAACTTAATACGCACCCAATGTGTAATATGTTTGACGGCTACACATTGATACAATTTTATGAAACAAAGATTGTGGACAATTAAATGAATTCTTGTTGACATATACATCTTTTTGAGGCTTATTGTACCTACTATTCTTGCTTGATATAACTATTTTCTTATCAGTCATTGCTGAACATCAGTTCACTAAAACTAACACCAATAATTGAGAATATCTTGACATCAAAGTTGATCTCAGACATAACAACATTTTACTACACACATAAACATAACGACGATGTCCTTGACTTCCTAAGGGGAGAGCAGACAAGCGGTACTAATTGATCGTGACAATCTCCGGCACAACCCCGGCACCTACGTACTCCTAACGAGAGCTGTTATCTCCCCTCTATCGCTCAAAACTGTCCTAACTTTGAACTGACTGTGTACTACAAGATTATAATTGGGCCAATATTGCTTGTAATTTACGTCATGGGTGTAGAGGTCGTCATTACTCGTCATGCCGAACGTGACGTCTTAGAAATGTCGAAGTGTTTTTGTGTCGGATTTCAAAATGATGGAATGATTAAATGGTACATACTTATTTGTAATTTTGATGTCTGGAGTAGAGTTTTGAGTACGAATGTGGATAGCTATAACAGTAGGGGAAGACCAAACAAACGATATATGGACTGTGTGACAGATGATATGACTAGAAAGAGGGTGACTACCGAGATGACGACTAATGGAGAAATATGGAAGAAAAAGATATGTTGCGCCGAACCCAAATAAATTGGGGTAAGGGCAGGAGAATCTATTAAATACTAATGTTTGAATCGTACTTATCATTTAAAAACTGTACAGTCACTTGGAAAAACTGTATACACTTAATAAAATACAACAACGATTTCCTCCTAAAGTATTGATTGAAATAACGTCGTACTGTATCTTTCAAATATTATTATGAATTTTATCATTTACATTTGAATACAATTACGAAAAAAAAAACACTCTTATAATTATATTGTAAGTGAATGTACCAGTGTATTTCGAGTTGAAACGTCGATAAGTCCAATACACATCGAGGCAAAGTGCCGAGTTGAGTATCGTACTCCGAAACAGGTGTTTGTGGTTAGAATCAGTGTCCAATTGTCGGTTTATTTCAGATACGTTCCAATTGACCAATCACGCTTAGTGATTTCACGCAAGCGACGCTCACTGTGGCTTTAAATTTGACTTTAGAGCTATTGTAGTTTTGTTCAGTACGTGGGCGGAAGGTAATGAGCGTAGCAAAAGGCTACGCCGGCGTAGGCGACGTAGTAATGGTACGGCTACGCTAGCTACGCTTCCGTAACAGATCAAGCGCTACGCGTGGGTTCAGGGAATACGGCGACGATTCTTTTGAACCCCCACCCTGCTGGTTTTTATTTTACTTAATTTTCTAGCTCAAATATTTACTATTATGATATTACCCTTCACTAATAGATACTGCTACATTTGCACATTTAGTATCTGTACTGTATAGTCTATTTTAAATAATAAGTGTGTATTTTATATTTTTAATAGAGAACGCCTTGTAATTAACACAGCAGAGCTCTTCAAATCCTTTAATAAAACAATATCATGCAACAGTTTCACCCAGTATTTCAAAAGCTTCTGAAAAACCCCCAAAATAATGCACCCAAAAGCGAGCATTTTAAACTGGCTGCAGCAAAAAACATAAATTAAAGAAAAATATTCGAGATTAAAACGACAAAATACGTTGCACGATGTGGACATAAAGAATGAAATATTATTCATGCAATGTAAAGTAAAATGCTTTCATATTGCAAAGCGGGGGAGATTCATCAAAATGTTTAATTTGACGGCTCCGGGGCACCTGTATTGCTTCGGTGAGAGATGGCACTGTGTTTGACCATTTTATTCAGCATCATAAAGATAAGCTATGTTTATAATACACGTTCTGTAAACATTATGATTAAAAGTAAAGAGTTATGTGTAGGTGGAATCGACTATAGGGTATTCTCCTATAGTACGTCGTAGAGTAAGCCAGCCCCCAACTTGTAAATGACCACGACTGGTTTTAAGAACACTCCAAAGCGAAGAATGGATGCCAATTACCAGTGGGTAAAGGATTGTGTGTGGGGGTGTAGTATAAGTTTGTTAAGGCTGAAGAGGAAAAGTAAATTAGTATTAGACCTACCTGGAACCTAATACATGCTATAAAAAAGAGACTAAGCCAAGATGTAGTGTATCTATTTAATAGATATGTAAACACACACAAGTGTCAGGTAGCTGTCACTAATGTCAACTGTCAGTCATGAGGAATGGCGGGAAGACGAACGTGAGGCGTACCGGGAACTACGACTTGGATGTGCTGGTGAGCCTGTGAATAAACGTGATAATAGCCCTGATATTATAATAAACGGATACAACAAGTGGTGACGAGGATGAGTCCAAAAGAATATAATCTAGTGATAGTTTGTTTTAGAATTTCGAAAAAAAAAATTGAATTGATGTATTTGGGATGAATTTATCCCAACCATGGAACCCCTCATTGTGCGTGATCTGAACGCACTTGGTCGATTTTTCTTTGATAAAAACCTTTTTAAGTCCAATAAGTCAATTTAGGGTCAGTTTTCTTGGTAGTGAGCCTTCATAAAACATCCATTCAGTTTTCCTGGAACTAAGCCTACATCAAAGGTCGTTCACTTTCCTCTCCTAAAAAATATACGAATCTCTAAAGCTCCATTTACATGGCGCAAGTTTATTGCCTGTGGCATATCATAAAACTGAAGGGTATCGTCTCAACAACATGTACATTATTGTTGCACGATACTGGCAAATTAGTTGCTGTTCAAAACTTGGTATAGGTATTAACAGCACATACAATAAAATTGTACGTAAAATAAAATCGCATTCAATTCTGGGATGATCTATCAATCAAACATGAGCGAACGAAATCAGACGTTCAATAAAATTCAATGAAATATTTGGCAGCGCAAATACGGGTTATTGATACAGGAACCCGTATTTGGGCTGCCAAATATTTAAATCAATTAAAAAAAAATTGCAAGAAAAAAATCAATTGCTTGAATCAATTCTTGAAAAACTTGCAATAATCCCCTTGCAATTTTATTGCCTCGGTGTAAGTCGCATGCGATTTTATTGAATGGCAAAACTTGCATTCAATTATTGTATGCCATTTTATGGAATCGTACGCGTGTAAACACTTGCATGCAATTCTTGAATGACAATAAAATTGAATGTGCTTTAAGGCGATTATTGCTCTTGAACGTTCCAGAAACTTGCACCGTGTAAACGGAGCTTAAATGATTCCTAGTATTATAAATTATTCAATGATTCGATTATTAAACGATTCCTAGTATTAAACAGCAAGGGCACGCAACGCGCGTCAGCACCCGCACTTTGAAAGTTGTATATAATTTGAGTCTTATGACACATCAATAGATTTCAAATTGCATTTATCGAAGTCCAACTGCACACGCCACGCGCCCGCCTCATGCCAACCCCGCGCTCACCACGCACCCACCACACAGCAGCTGCTCCAGTCACTAGTAGTATAAGCGCGACGCGTGCGCTGATTTTGCGCGTGGCGAGAGCGGGTTTAAGGCGGGCACAACGCTGTGTCGGTCCTGTGCGTGGTCGGCGCGGGTTATCCGAACACGGCCTGAGGGCCTGTTTCACCACCTACGATTCCTGTTCCTATTAACTTACTTGGCAGATAATTTCATACAAATTCTGTCCCATTTTTAACCTACTTCAAAAAGGAGGAGGTTCTCAATTCGTCGGAATCTTTTTTTTTAATTTTTTTTTTATATGTATGTTACCCGATTACTCGAAGATGGCTGGACCGATTTGGATTTTTTTTGTTTTATTCGAGAGGGTATACATCACAGTTGGTCCCATATAAAATTAATTAACTTTGCTTGGGTAGTTTTTGAGTTAGCTTCAATAATACGTATTTTTTCCCCACTTTTATATGGATGATGTTCTAGTTTGTTTTGCAGATAGTGGTATTAGAATTTGTGTGGGGTAGTTACACAACTAAAAAGTGAAAAATTAAAACTTTTTTACAAAAAAATACAACCGACTTCCAAAAACAACACTACAAAGTGAAAAATAACTTTAATTTCGGAAGTCGGTGGCAAAAAACGAAAATACATTTAACTAGACACCGACTTCCGAAATTAAAGTTATTTTTCACTTTGTAGTGTTGTTTTTGGAAGTCGGTTGTATTTTTTTGTAAAAAAGTTATTTGAATTTATTCTGTAAGTAGTGGCTATTCGGGTCGGACATCGTGATATAGGCCCATAGTGTTTTAATTCTTTCAGTAACAAATTTCGAAAAGAGTACTTACTACTTACATTCTTTACATATGGAGAAAGGTTTATTAGATAATAAATCCCACCTGCAATTACAATTAACCAACACTATACCCTAGAATGTACTTAGACCCTGAAGTAGACCCCTATTCATATACCAGCCAGGAATGTGACAACGAAATAACTCCTTTTGCACGACAGCGTATCAAAAACAAGGCTATTCCAACAAAACGTTTGCTGGTTTTACCATCAAAAATATTTACTTTTGACACATTTAAAACACATAACTCGACCCTAGCAGGGATTCGTCGCTCAAAAGATCTTTTATGTTTAATTTGCCTCATGACGTTTCTTTTTTATGAAGGCTTACAAAGGTCCGTCCACCAAAGGTTGGCTTTGCGTTCGTGAAATGCCATTTTTTCCTGGTAGGACTACTAAATCCCTCCATATTATGTTTGTTTTAGAAAGAAAAACATGAGTAGTGCGCTGATTTCATACATTTTGAATGTAAAGATAGTTTGTTTTTTCAGCTCCCTCGAATCCGGATTATCATACATATTTTCAGCTTTAGAAAGGCATTCTCAAATAATCCCATATATATCTCTTTCGCAAAATGTTTTAGAAAGCTCAGAGTGTATTTTTAATACCGAAGTTTCATACCATCTGGCCAGAAGCAAAGTTTGGACAATCCGGTCCCGAACAGCGTTGAGAACTGAAATTGCCTAAAACAAATTCATTTTCGTGTTTCGTAGAAAAATTGCTCGCAGAATTTCAAAGCATTAGCGCTCGTTTCCAGTTTTAGCTCGGTATTTTCAGGACAGGCCTTTTGTAGGAAAAAGTTTAGCGTAGTAATAATTCTGTATCTTATTTAATTTAGTTTTAAAAATCTTAACAGTGTTTTTTACAAAAACATCTAAAACTTTATAACCTAATTTATTTGGTACGATCCATCGTATCGTGACCTCTAATTTTGAACTTTGTCAAATGAAACGACACGGTCCAAATACAAAAATTAGATAAAATACTTTAAAATTTTTGGTTGCTGTTCAAAATGTTTTTTTTTTAATAAAGTTGAATTATTTTTTTTTCTTTTTAAAAATATCCAGGTTCTTAATAATTAATTACAACGTAGTCTATAAGAGTAAATAAGCAGTTTTAATGTAAGTAATTTTTAACGTGATAATTATTTTAAAACTTAGAATAGTACACAGTACGTTCCACTTTCATAGTCTGATATAATAATATAAACACTTATGAATTACAAATAAAATTAGTTACATAACTTAATAAAAGCATTTTTAAAATTGACCTTTCTCAATGATAACTAAACCAAATAGGTACCAATTACTGTAGAAACAAGAACGACAACCTTCATCATTTCACATTACTCGTGCCAAAAACGGATCCCATGTAGAAGGGCGTTCAAAAAAGCCCTTACCTTTAAGAGCCTCGTGATGAACGGCATTAACTAAATTGGTCGTGTTCCCTAGGATTACAAGCCGCGCCGCGACGCGCGCCAAATTAATATTTGATCTATGCTTTGTTTAGCCAGCATTTAATTAGGTCGTCAAAATATTTTTTGTTGAGGTGTTAAAGACAAAGAATATTTTAATAGACAAGAAGTATTGTCTATGTTTGGAGTTGGGGGTATGTTGGGGGTCAGGCGTTTTCTTTTGTTTGTTAATATTTTTGTAAAGTAAATTATGGTGCATGTTTTATAAGCGCATTTTTTTTTCAGTAATTAAATCTTCGCAATACATCTGTATATCATTTTGATGGATGAATCTTATTGATATATTTATTGCTATGAACTAGGTAACCGACAAGAGACACTTTACACGAACTTTTTTTGAAACATGAAGGTTATGAAAAAAAAAAATTAAACGTCATCTATTCCAATTGTGAGTTTTTTTTTAGTTTTGATTTCTTTGTTATTAAAAGGGGGTTTGTATCCACACGGATATGTCAAACCCATCGTACCTTATTAATAATTTAACTTTAACTGAAGTAAATATACATACTATGTAACAGAAATAAGGGTATCTTCACCAGGCCACACAATCTCTTTGCGATCGCCGGACCTAGGTTTGCTAAAATGTTTTGAATTAGCCCATCATCCAAAATGTTCAATTTTAATTCTCTATGATAAAAAAGAAAAAAAGGGAAAAGTCAAGAAAAAAAGAACAGAGAAAAAGAGATAAAGGGAGTCATTGATATGATTCCCTATCATTCTCGCTCCTAACACATTCCATCAACAACTCCATCAATCAGCACATCTTCAATTTTGTTGCATATTTCACAATTAGGTGATGCGACCTTTCGCATTAGGAAAGCAAATGTCCGGAACGCAGCCTTAGTGCTAACTTAACATAACTCTTCTACTTAAACTTTTATCCTCAAACCGAAGCACGCGAGGAGGCTCGTTCTGAATTACTTTGTACGCGCAGCAACAGACGTCGGTGAACACTGCTACTTTTTGACATCATCTAAATTAACACAAAATGATTCGATATACTGCTTTTTTTTGTTTAACTGTTAAGGACGCTGTTACAAATGGTTAGTCAAAACATTATTTTTTTTTACACAAAAGTATGTTTATTAAATAAAATGCATTCTTAAAATGTTTTTTGGCCGATTTGTTGATAGATGTGCATGGTACGATTGTGAACTATAAACATAATTTTGAATAGGTACATTTTCTCAATAAATGTACCGAAGTAAAAATTTCCCCTCCGGTACATTTATTGAGAATCTGTACCTACCTAAAATTATATTTATAATACAGAATAGTACCACGCACATCTATAATCAATTCGGGCAAAAAACATTTTAAGAAAGCAAAGCATTTTATTTAATAAACATACTTTTGTGTAAAAAGTAATGATTTGACTACCCATTTGTAACAGCGTCCTTAAGAGTTAATGTTCTTAAAATTTTAAGTACTTCTGTTCCATTTCAATTAAATATTGCGCTTAATAATTAAGATTAAAAAACTGCAAGTGTTAATCGACTTTTGTTGCCAAACCAAATCGGCTACTATACTCGCCCCCAACTTAGCAGATAAAGTTATAATTTTTGGGCAAGGTAAAATAATAGTACTTACCTTCTTATTTTTATATTAATTGGCCAACAAAATCCACTAAATTATAACATAACACACTTACCTCAGGTAGTGTTTACCGCGAAATAAATGAGAAACCAATAGGGGCCGAGAACTTTGTTCGGCCGTTATAAATATTTAAATGGCACTCTGTATAAAGGCGGGTCCGCCTATGAAGGCAACATCCTGTACAATTACGTGGTTATAAATCCTCTGTTACATCCAATAAGCGCGGAGCCGGATCAAAATGGGGGAAGGGAAGCTATATACGAAGTGGCATGTATATTTTGGCACACAGTGTATACGGTAAAACATTGTCAAACCATTGAGAAGCTCGTGGCTTAGTAATAACAGCCGTATGAGTCGATCCATCAGGTTATGTTATGTTGGTCCGTGGATGAGTGACCATCTTTACATACTGAGACTCCTTCGTGCATCGGAAAGCACGTTAAGCCGTTTGTCCCGGCTGTCATTCGTGTATCTTTGACAGACGTTGCGGGTCGTCAGAAGCCCGACAGTCTGACAACCAGTCTTATCTAGGGGTATCGTATTACCCAGTTACTGGGTTGTGGAGGTCAGATAGGCAGTCGCTTTATGTAGAAAAACTGGTATTCATCTGCATCCGTTTAGACTTGAAGCCGACCCCAACATAGTTGGGAAAAGGCTAGGCAGATTGATTGAGTGTATGACGCTTTATGAGTATAGTATGAGAAGCGATTTTATATTGATGTTGATGTTAGGTGTAAAGTATTCCTCTTTTAGAAACTTTTGTTTTATTAACATCACGCCTTGTTTCCCCGAAGGGTTGGACAGAGGTGTACCTATAATAGACCCACATTTCGCCAGTTATGTTTAAGTCGATCGAAAATATCGATCAACAAAACCGGGATGAAACACATGTGACTAAAAAGTAATAATATAAATTCTAATGGATGGAGAAGGAAACCAAAGAAAAGATGGACGAATTGTGTGAGGAATGATATGAAAGAGAAGGGAGTGAATGATAGCGTGACACTTGACAGGGGAGAATGGAAGAAGAAAACGTGTTGCGCCGACTCCACGTACCATGGGACAAGGGCAGGAAGACGATGATGGTGATGATGAAAACCTTGAAGAAGATGTAGATTAGAGGATGTTAACTAAAACTTATTTTAAACTTAAGGAAAAACATCGTTCGTCTTAAGGTCGTAAGCTCACATATCAACTCGGAAAGGGATCGTCCCCGTATCAACTCGAGCCTGCAGTATTCTTTGTATGAAACTCTCTACTGCAACGCACACTAATCGGAATCGTACGTAATCGCCTCGCCTCGGGACAAGCTCACGAACTGCGGCGATACGGTGACGATCCCTTTCCGAGTTGATATGTGTGCTATGTTTACCTATAGTGTACCTTTAGCCTCATGTTTTAATAGTTGTAACGAAAGCGTCAGGGTATATAGCCCGCAAAATTAAAATTTTCTTAGGTTTTTTGAAATTTGCAGGTCAGTATCAGGTTGTATGTGGATTTAAATATGATTCGCGACCGTAACAAACTATATTTCTAGAATTATAATCATTAAAATCATCAATACAACTCTCTCCGTCTTATTACAAAACGCGATCTAAATTTAGTACTGGGATTATTACTAGGTTTAAAGTTAAACCATGACTAAATAAAACGGTACTATAAAATGAAGTTTAGTTTAGTTTTAGTTTTTTATTGTTTGTTTGTTTGTCTATCCATGGTACTAAAGTTAAACCACAGAGACCCCTAGTTTATCTATTGGACTAACTGCGGTACTAATTTATTTGAGGTTAGCGTTGTTGTCAGTTGTCGTTGTTGTGTGTCTTTTTATTTACAAATTATTAAAAATGGACATAAATATGATTGACTTGATGAATTTGGAATATTTGGATAATATTAAGATGGAGACGCCTCGGCGATCTTACAGACAACGTTATCGTGTGAATCCTTTTGAATTGAGTGACGAAGATTTTAGATACAAGTATAGGTTCACAAATCCGTATATTCTTCCACTCTTTTGTTTTCTGCATGTTTACAGATGTTTTCGTGGACTTATTTTCTATAATATGTGCTGATTGAGCAATAAGTTGACGTAATATATCCTATAATAATAAGACAATCGCGTTAAGTAGTCGAAATAAGATGATACATAGCATTGCTTACCTAATAATAATTTAAAATCCATGTTTTAACTTTTTCTTCAGAACTCCAGATTTCACCCCGTTTTTTCTTTTGTTGTTCCATTTTAAATTAGGTACTAGCTCACAATTTAACCAGATACAACAACTCACGAACAAACCACATAACAGTAACAGTAGTACTAAAAACAATTAATAAAAATAAGAAGTGCATTCAGGTATTTATTATTAGGTATAGGACGCAACAAAAACATTCGTCTCAACTCTCAAATTACGCGCGCCGCCCGCAGTATTTAAATCACGCTATAGGTGTTAAAAAATATGACAACTTGTTTAAAAAAAGCGCGTCAAAAGTACAAGTTGTGCTTGTTCAATATAGTGTAACTTATACAATTGATGACCTATTTTTGTATAGATAAATAATTATTTAAACATTTTATGTCATACTATTATATTATATTTAGAGAAACAGAACGTTGCTTCAAATAAATACTGTACGAACGAATGAAAGAATGCCATTTTTGTTTCTTATCTGTGGATATTTTAAAAGCATGGACCTTCATTGGTACTAACTGATCCTCGGATGGTCTTCGTTTTGTAATCGGAACACATTTTGGTCCTGGTACTAACTTTAATACCGTAACAATCCTAGACCTTTTAGTCTTGGTTTAAACCAGTACTTAAGCATTTTTTTTGTAATAAGACGGTCTAAGTTCATATAACCTATTGAATGACTATTTCATGAAATTTTGACATATGAGGATTATACTAACTTAAGGAGTTGTAATACTGATTCTAATGATTATAATTTTGTAAATACATATTTGAATTATGGTCGCGAATCATATTTTTATCAACATGTATATAACGGGGAGTTGCAAATTGCAATAATCGTAAGAAAATTTGAATTTTGCGGGCTACCTAGTGATTCCCCCTTAATATTACAAAAATGTTGATGTATTTTTTAACTGTCTTATTGACTGTACCGAAACTCTATAAAATTCAAATACTATTTGCCATTTACAAGCAACAATAAACTTGGAAACGTTTTCAATATTTTTGCCAGACATCTATTTAAATAATGCTCCAGCGTTTCTTTGTCATTTCAATCCCTTTCCAATTCACAATAACATAAAGCTTGATTTTAAAGAAAAGAAAATCACAAACAAAATTTTAAGCATTATAGGATAGCCTATAATGCTTAAAATTTTGTTTGCGATTTTCTTGCTACGACATTAAAGCTCGCGCTACGCCGTAGCAATGACGTAGCACCGTATGCTACGTCATTGCTACGACGTAACGCGAGCTACGAGCCGTGTTATTTTATTCGTAGGTTATAAAAGACGATGAGACGCCGAAAGAGAGGTACGTTAAGGGTCATATTTTATATTATTCTTTTATTTTAAATAAGAACATTGTTGATATTAAATTTTCCTTACATTGTAATGGAGTAAGTATCTATAGAGGAAGATTAAAAAAAAAAAGAAAAAGAAAATTATCTTGAATGCTTAATCGGTTGTTTTGTTATTATATTAAACCACAGAATAATAAAGTTAAAGTTAATACTTTAACTCGTAATAATCGCGTAATCGCCTGGGTAGCGATAGCCGCTCGGTAGGTAAATCCGTGTCCGTCCGTGTGTAACTGTCCACATTCGAACTATTGTGTACTGGTATGCACTGAGATCACGAAGCGCGTCGTTTCGGCAGTTTTTTATGAAGACGTACTACTGTAACATGATTATTCTTTAAACAGTCTTTTTTGACATTAATGTTTTATCTAATACCCAAACTCTCATGAATTCGATCAGTAGTTAGGGGGAATAATCAAAACACATAGCTTCTACATATAGCGCTGTAGCTATGTAATTCAGTTCAATTACAAGTAATTACGTCACATTTAATATCTATTAGGGGACTCGTTTCGACGCTCCGCGACTCGAGCGACGTCAAATCATTTTAATGAGATTTCACGCTGATGGCGTTATGCAAAAGGGCGGTTAGTAAAGGTTTGAAGTGCGAATAAATTAATATTTGACCGAGCGAGTGAAGCAAGTGAAGCGTCTCTGCTTTAAGTCTAGCAAAGTCTGCTTTCGTCGGTCAGATCAGGACAAAATTTGGTATACAGGATTTACGACTTTATAGAAAAAATAAATAAAAAAACTTTATTCAATTCAGAAACACGGTACAATAAATGAAAAAAACTAGTATCAGAATATAATATGGGGCCTTAAGTGCTAGATTTTTATAAATTCTTTGGACCCCCCACTAGGATTCCCTGGAATAAGGAATAAATATGGCGGTTTGACAGCTTTTGTATAGAAAATATGTCAAACTGTCAATCAATCAATCAATATCTTTATTGTGGATCATAGGTAGACTTAATACAGGTCTTGAATAATTAAATAATGATCAGTAATGTCCCGCCCTTATCATATTTATTTTTCGGATAAAAGTTATCTGACTATTGAAAAATCAGCCCTAAGTAGGTTTGTACAAACATTTTTACATGTCAATCATATTTTAAAATCTAGATGTGGTCAGCGTTTCCTATTTTGTGAAGAAAGGCCGAAACAAACTCAGAGGAGTCTCTTTTAAAGACCAGACATAATCTTGGTCAGATCATGTGAAGACCATGTAGATTGGTATCTGAAATGGTCTTTTGAGGAAAGAACCAAACAGATTGAGTTGATTGAGTCTGTCAGTAATCGTGCAGTTCAACTCGGAACTTAACCAAAGAAAGAACACTTGGGTAGGCCGCTTAGAATACTCAAATTGCCAGACCATGATAAAAACTAACTGAGAAACAAAAATAAAACAATGACCCACATAGTAAATAAATACACAATAATTAAAATAATCTAATACTTTACAAAGTAAATTATTCATGTTGAAGTGGGTTGGCAGCCACAATATTAGGTCTTTACCTATGAAATTGCCGTTCTGCAGTACTGGCCATTTCAAATCAAAATAATTTTTGTTTTGCTAAGAATTCTAATTTCAAATTAATTTTATTTTAAAAACATGGTTTTTTTATCCAAAAGTAGTCATTTGTTTATTGATTAACGTTACATTTTCATCGCATTTCAATCTTTTTCGTCATCATGGATACGTTAAAAATTCGAGTAATTATGGAATATGAGTACTGTCGTGGCAGCAACGCGGCACAAGCGGCACGCAATATCAACGACGTTTACGGAGCTAACACTACAAACCAACGCACCACTTGTTATTGGTTTGCTCGCTTCCGTTCTGGAAATTTCGACCTGAAAAATGAACCTCGCGGTCGTCCGAAGACTTTGGTCGACAATGACGAATTAAAGGCGATTGTGGAAGCTGATGATAAATATTCCAATTGTTGCTCTTCATCTTCATTAGACGCCTTTTAGTTTCTATTATATGCATATACAGGGTGACTTGTAAGTTGACGTATTCCTTCTGGGACGTGATAGCGTGACCCATTTGCAACAATTATGCATCAAGCAAGCAAGTCAAGCTAGTGCAAAGTGAAGTGCTACTGACATAGTCTTAAGCCTTATTTACTAACACAAGTTTTGTTTATTATTATTATATTTCTTTATTTCAGGCTATGCCCATAGTGTTAGTAACAATGGTATTTTTTTTATACTCGTACATATAATAATTCTTTATACGAAGCGTTTCTGTACATTGCAAATATTAAAAAAAAAAGTAGCTGGAGTGTTAAAGAATCATCAACAGTTGCCATTTCATTTTTGTTTACACCTAGTTTGCAATAGCATTAACCTGTGACTTATGTGATAAATAGACCGACAAGCAGTCACTATATCGTTTACAACGCTTCCATCATTCTAAAAAAACTTTTCCATCCAATTTTCCACGAACAAAATCTAATCCAAATCTCAATTCAAACCTTTGGAACCAAGTACGTACGTACATACCCAGCTCAGCTTAATCGCAAACTGGCTGAACCAATTTGCTCTCACAAATAAGTAGTGTTCAGTATTACACGTTCCTTTGTGAGCCTGTATGGCGTTGTTCGCCACTCGATCCCACATACATATTTATGTGTTTTTTCGCCTACTCCCGCTGAAGCTGTAAGCCTTTCGTTATCCCCTGTTTTACTCTCAAAAATACTGTAAACAATAAATATTTACAGGTATGTATGCTTTTGAGCTGATGTTTTGGTGTATCAAGCATGTATGTGGATTTATTGGAGCGAAGTTTATATTTTCGGTTTCCATTCCATGCAGAATCAAGAGTGTTCTTCTTTATAAAAAGTAAGTTGAAAAACTAAAACCCGACTACTGAAAAATCACGCTCGCCGCGGTCGGTCTGTAAGTTATTAAATTAATATTATTTACTTTTACTTATTTTTAACAATTTAAACATAATTATTTATGACATATATATACATATTTGTAATGTGCTTGTCAAGACCATTCTTTTGATAACAAACATGTCATGATTATCTCAATTTAATTTTTTTCAAGCTCAGAAATTTACGTGTAAAGTCCACCATATAAAATTTTGGGAGAATTTATATAGCCGGACCATTATTACGAATCTATTGATACCTCATTTATTAATGATTGTATTTACGTGTATTGTGTATAAACGGTGGAATACACGTAATTATACATATACAAGGTTGATATGAGCGAGAGGCATTAAATTAAACCACATATACTTTGTATCATTTTCAGCCTCTTTACTAAAAATCAGATAAATAGAAGCAATAGTTTAGTCACAGCATTATTTTTTACTTTTTTCTTTGTTGAAACACGACGTATCTGCCCTAACAGCTGACTAAGTATGTTGTTGAAAATTCTATCGTTTTGTTACGCACGTTAGTGGAAATGTCTACAAAAGATGTTTGCATTATAATTAGATCATTAAGCTATTTTATTTGTTCGAAAAAAGTTTTTTTCTTATTTTTCTTCTAAACTTTTTTTTAATAGTTCCGAGTTAACACTATGCATATGTGGTTTAATTTAATGCCTCTCGCTCATATTAACCTTGTATATACATACATAGATAGACTGCTAAAATCATAACTCTTCCTTTTGGCTTTGCCGTAGTCGGGTAAAAATAGATCTACCACTAAACTACGTTTAAATCGGTACGTTTCATTATCAAAAAGCTTTTGCAAAAGTTGCCTGTGGTTTACTGTAGCTCGGAACGTGACAGTTTGTAATTTCAACTGCAAGTTATTTCTACGTTTTGATTTAACTATTATTTGATAAGTATCAAAGTCGCATCAGTATTAAAAGATCCCGATTTAGTGGAACCATTGTGTGTGAAGAACCATTCCCTATTTAGTTTAATAATTTTCAAGCTGCATATTAGGACGGTATTGATAGCTTGATCCTATATCGTACTGTTGTCTAAGAGGAGCTCGTGGTTAAGCTACGGTTACCGGGGTTGGTCAGTGGTTGGGTGACCACCTTTACATACCGAGACTCCTCCGTGCTTTGGAAAGCACGTTAAGCCGTTGGTCCCGGCTAACATTTATGGATCTTTGACAGTCAAGTCAAGTTCAAGAACGCCGAAGTTGGCCGTTTTACCCAAAAGTCGCGGTTGAAATGTAATATGCCTCTTGCATAATCAGCCTATCGCTTCCACAGGCCTCCTCTCTGTGAAAGGGAGCGGGCCGTAATCCATCACGCGGGCCCAGTGCGGGTTGATAGATGTCACATGTCTTCGAATTTTTGGTTCTAGGACATGCCGGTTTCCTCACAATGTTTTTCTTCACAGTTTTTGAGAGCAGTGGTGATGAAATAATTAACACTAAGGAAAGCGCCTGTCTGGGTTCAAACCCACGACCTACAAGTCGTAAGTCACGGCCGTTTCTACTGGGCCACCACTGCTCTTATAAGCTATATGCCTCTTATGGTGATTAAATAATCAAATCAAACCACTCAATTTGTAAGTGGCACTAAAATTGGCATCGACAGGTGCGTTTTCTGATTCCTTTATTTACGTTTTCATCCGATACCCTTCAATGACTTGTGCTGCTTTACCTTTTACTTATGTACGCACAGCTACAGATCAAGCTATACATTTCCAGTATCAGCTGATCTCGCATTGTATAGGATTTCCTTACAATGAGAGGTCAGTGTAAACTGGAAATATATAGCGTGATGTGTAGCCGTGTGTACATGTACCATAGGTACTGAGACAAACGTAGAATGCGGTTAGCATTCTGTGTTTGTCAAGAGTGCTTTAAACCGACAGCACTCACGAATTCTGTTTGTCCAGAAATGGACTACAAATATAAATAATTACATTCAGCACGACGCTAACAATTGTGAAGGAAGATGGCACTGATGGCAGCTATTCTTGGACTCCTCATCTTGTATGCAAAATAATTTCTGATGAGTTTATGTAGCTTTGATTTCACATTCTGTTTCGGTACTATTTTTAGACGTGGACACGGGATATTTTTAGTCAGTTTCAGGTCGAAATTTGGAGGGCTATTAATGTGGGAGGCATCAACCTCCCACATTAATAGCCTGTTCTGTTTTAGACACAACAGACACACACACACACTCGTGTCGTGTCGTGTTGTGACACTCTAAGCCTTTCAGTCCCTGTTGCAAAAAAGAAAATTCTTTCTTATTTGCAAAATAGTTGGCCAAACGTCATCTAAAACTGTTCCAAATTTCAAGTTTATAGCCTTAGTAGTTCTTGAAATATCCAGCTGTGACAGATGGATAGACAGACAGACTGAATCGCACCATAAGGGTTCTTTCTTACTATTTTGGTACGGAACCATAAAAATTATGACGAAGCTTATTGAGAATGGTATTTGTATTCTGACACACCCTGGACGACAGTCAGTATCGCTACTAACCCCACCTCCGCTTCACTATACTCTCATATTCCTAGTGGCGACTTAACCCTTTAACTGTAAATTATGTACTAATTTATGAACCCAAAACCCCAGGGGAGGGGGGGGGGGGTTAGTTGCGAATACGTTTACATATATATGATATAAGCTTATATACCTATTATATAAAGGATTTTTCCTTATGTACACCCATGTGTACAGTCGACGTGCAAAGGTACTAACACATTTGCGACACACTAGACATCTTTGTGAAGTAAAACAGACACCAGCAATGTGTAAATCTTGGCTCAATGCCAGCACCTCGAATGTTGTCTGTTCCTTCACTAAGTATTTTCTTAGACAACCTTTTCAGACAAATTGTTGGCTCTCATATCAGCTTTCCTAGCCTCTTAAAAGTTAAACTATTGCTACAACACTTTATTCAACAAATCGTATTGCCAACAGCCTAACACTGAATCCTCGCGAATAGGTCTGTTAAGTTTGAACTATTCTAATGTCAACGCGTAGGCTCGGCCATGACACGTGCGAATAAGGCTGCCTGTCCACCCCTAAACTCTGGAGCGGATTGAGATTCTATTGGTTAATATTTCTCCGTTTCTCCGCTCCGCAGCTTCGCTCCGCTCCGGTGGACAGGCAGCCTCAGATTAGTGAATATTTGGTATGCCATTTCTTAAGCTCTGCTCTGAGTATCGTGTCGTCTCCCTCTTACGTTTTATGACTGCACCTGCCCTGCACGTTAGCTTTTCTATAGTGTATTTCATTCCGGTAAGAACATTTAAGCACAGAAAATTTTGTACTGCACTTCAAATATTGGTTCCAATTACACGACAAACTCTATCCACATTCAATTTCAACACATGTCGTCCAAGCACATGAACTTTGAACAAAAGTTACCGTTAAAGGTAGATACAGTTCACTTGTGCAAGTAGTTAAATTACCAGTTAGCAGTGGTTCCGTAACTAGTGAAGTTGGGCACTGTTAAGACTCGTTATGGGGACGCAATCAGTTGCACTGACGCGCACTGTGAGCGAGCTCGGCAAGATTGCCTGCGGGAAACTGGGAATAGGTGTGAGGTAGAAGTGACAGCGGGGTTACACGTTTTTTAACCGACGAAAAAACTTAGAAGCAGGTTCTCAATTCGACACGTATGGTTTTTTTTATGTATGACCATTTTTTTTTTTTTTTTTTGTGGATGGGAAATCATCAAATGACTTCTCCCGCTCTGGGCAGAGCGGGAGGGCGTGTCAGACTTTTACTGACTAAAACCCACCCATGCTCCTTCAACTGCCCGTGCCAGGGCCACGGTATCTCTTTCGAACTACCCGCGACCCCGGCGGCATCGGCCCAATTGACCCCGTCACTGCTGACATCTCTTTGAGGCGCGCGTGGAGCACAACGCGCCGTCGACCCGGGCCTGTTCCTTACCGGACGGCGAGCTGCCCATTACTCGTCGTCCGCAAGCCCGCGCCTACGGTGGCCGGGAAATTTTTATGTATGACCATGCATACCATTTTACAGAGTCGTCCGATTTGAAAAAAAAATTGTTTTGTTCGAGAGGTTATACATCAAAGTTGGTCCCATATAAAATTGATTATCTTTGCTTGGGTAGTTTTTGAGTTAGCTTCAATAATACGTATTTTTTCCCTACTTTTATATGGATGATGTTCTAGTTTGTTTTGCAGGTAGTGGTATTAGAATTTGTGTGGGGTAGGTACCACAAATAAAAAGTGAAAAATAAAAACTTTTTTACAAAAAAAATACAACCGACTTCCAAAAACAACACTACAAAGTGAAAAATAACTTTAATTTCGGAAGTCGGTGGCAAAAACGAAAATATATTTAACCAGACACCGACTTCCGAAATTAAAGTTATTTTTCACTTTGTAGTGTTGTTTTTGGAAGTCGGTTGTATTTTTTTGAAAAAAGTTTTTTTTGGGGTAAAAAGTTCTGGAATAATGAAACAATAAATAAGTTAATACAGGGTGGAAGGGACACATGAATTTAGTAGGTACATAATTCTAGAGTCTAGAATAATAATGCTGAATGAAGGGTTTGTTTTTCTGTTTGTTTGTATGTTTGAACGCGCTAATTCTGGAACTACCAGTCGGATTTAAAAAATTCTTTTTGCATTTGATAGTCCTATTCTTGAGAAAAGCTGTAGGTTGTTTAACATCACGATAGGACCTATAGGAACCGAGCAAAAAGAAAAAAAAGTCAGAATTAACGCGGACGAAATCGCGGGCAGAAGCTATTAAAAATAAAATCTGATGTTCCATACGTTTTGATCTTGTAAGTATGTAGGCAACATTTTGCACTTTTGTATTAAACACCTGTTTTTTTTTAATTAACGGAAAATTTCAACGCTGCTCTGCTTGCTCAGAATTAGCCTCTTCACTTCTGACTTGAAGACAGCGAACACTGTTTGTCCACCGCACAACATCAACTGGATGTCAACGAGAAACGAGATTATTACCGAACGTAACGTCCCGAAGGTATTGTGCGGTGGAGACGCGACCATAGTAAATGTATGTATCGCTACTTCGGCGCAGTCATCTCATTCTCGTTGACGTAGCGTCGACGCTCGTCCTATACCGGAGAGTCTTTATGTAAATCTCGTGAGCAAACTCCTGAGGTTATTAATTTCCTGATACAGCCAAATAATGTCAATTTCAGACGCATATATGTGTGCATAATTTCTGTGCTTGATCAGCAAATCACAGTAGATTTGCTGATCAAGCACGGGAAATTATAATATTTTGGTAAACAATTGGTAAACAACTTCAATAACTGAAGCAATAACTGAAACTTTGATTAAAGAAAGATTATACCATTGTCGGTCGGTAAACGGTATACAGATTTAGGCGCGCTTGCACACAACACACACAGCACAGCACACAACGAACACACAACACGCAAAGATGCACAGAACGATGTTTTACAGGTACATGTCACTGTATAATTATGAACTTCGTTAGTTTATAATATAACTCGTGAGATTGTAAACTGTCGATAAATTGTGACTGTACCATACTGCTTACAATATGACGTAATAATTTTCGATAGATTATAATCTATCCATGTCAAACTATCAAATTCCTTGATATGCAATGGTCTATGTAGCCCCATGAAACATGAGGCTCCAGGGGCTAGTTTATATCTTTGGGTTCATTCGAGTAATCGAGTCTGGTCAAACCACGCTGGGGTGCATTTCATTCATCATTCATTCATTCATTCTATAAGACTGGAAGCTAACACAAACTTAGGAAGTAAAAAGTAAGAAAGTATTTGAACGATGTAAATCATTAAACCATCCATAGCGACACGCCTAAATCTTCCACAACAGACCACACATAATCCACAGTGATTTCAGTGAAGTGTGGTGTAGCTATAACTACTCGTCGCACAAACCACTCGTTCCAGGGGTTATAATCCGGGGGCATCAACCTGTAGGTGGCAACCTGGGGGTGTAGCAACTTCGGGGTGTCAAACTCGCTGCCTATAGAGAATCAATTCACTTCTGGTGTTACAGTTTCACACCATGAAAATGGACCCTTTTTGTGAGGTATCTGTCTGAGTTCAAGAGGTATTTTTAGGGGTGACTTGATTAAGTCGCTTGCTGTAAGATATCGATTTGGTTCTACTGTTTTGCAGACCATTACATGAGAACTTCCATGACTCGGAAAGCACGTTAAGGCGTTGGTCCCGGCTGTCATTCGTAGATCTTTGACAGCCGGTACAGGTATGTACAGTCCGCGAGGCCTAAGCTGAGCTTTGCATTTGTGTGAGTGCGTGCAGTACAAGAGGTGAAGTGTGGAAGGTGCGCGGCGGAGTTACATCGCGCGAGGGACGCACCGCGCCTCAGGTTGGTTGCCAAAAAGCAGTATAAACCGGTTTAAACCAAGTAAAGGATGCGTCGCGCTCTAGGCCGACGTCACTCCTACACTATCTATGTGCATTCACACAAATGCAAAGCTCAGCTTAGGCCTCGCGGACTGTACCTAGATAGAAACCCCAAAGTCTGACAACCAGTCTTACCAAGGGGTATCATGATAACCAGTAACTGGAGGTCAGATAAGCAGTAGCTCCTTGTAAAATACTTGTATTCAGCTGCATCCGGTTAGACTGGAAGCCGACTCCAACATGTTGGGAAAAGGCTAGGCAGATATTGAGTAGGTAGGTATGGTGGTTAGATAAACGGTAACAAACAACTAACAATTTATTATTAGTAAATAAGATACGTGGTTTACCTAGTTATCTTTAAAAGACTCTTTATATCCCAATCTCAGCGGCCATTAATATTTATAATATGGTACGGTCAGCAACAGAAGTCGGTTAACATTGCTACTTTTTCACATCAACTAAATTAACACAAAATGATTCGATAAATTGCTTTTTTTTCGTTTAACAATTAAAGAGTTAATGTTCTTAAAATGTTAAGTACTTCTGTTCCGATTTGAATTAAATATTTCGCTTAGTAATTAAGATTAAAAAACTGCAAGTGTTAATCGACTTTTGTTGCTGACTGTACAAAATCAATCAATCTGCCTAGCCTTTTCCCAACTATGTTGGGGTCAGCTTCCAGTCTAACCGGATGCAGCTGAATACCAGTATTTTACATGGAGCGACTGCCTATCTGATCTGTTGCTGACTGTACATACATTGAAATATGTTTTCTAATATAATGCATTTTCATTTCCATTGTTATAAGAAAATGGTGGGGGCCGGAATGGGGTGCCACTGCGAAAATGTCAAATGGGGAAATAAGCTTACTTGGGGTTGGCACTAGAGCGTATTGAATAAAAACATTTTCATACGGAGAGCATTTTTAGAATTTAATTAAAATAACTTAGCGTTTGATTCATGACCAACATTTTGAAAGAAAATTAATTAATTTGGCTACCTCTATAGTTATTTATTTGAATTTATGATTTAAATTTAATGCAATCATTTTAAGTAATTTAAAATCAAATACTTACATGTTATTATGAATGAAAAATGTTATTAGTTGAAATTAGTTTTCATTTAATCTTATTTAAGTATAATTACTTATAATGTTATTCAATTGTGTGGAATGAATAAATCTTTTTTATTTGTTTTTTTTTTTTATTTGGACTCGTTTTGACGTACAATAAATGAATCCTTAAACATCCCAACAAACTAACAAGAAACAATGGAAGAGCAACAAAAGAAAACGTTCAAAATACTTAAAAGACGAGACCCTCAAGATCTCCTTTAATAGGTTTTCGATAACTTGTCGACAAGATGTTGGAATCCCTATTTTTTTTGTAGGTATTTTCGCTGAATTTGTGGCTTGGCGTGGAAGGGGCGCCGATGCGTTTACGCTCTGGCGTTCAAAAGGTTAAGGAAGCTTTTACAAATGGGTAGTGAAATCATTACTTTTTTACACAAAAGTATGTTTATTAAATAAAATGCTTTGCATTCTTAAAATGTTTTTGGCCGAATTGTTGATAGATGTGCAAGGTACGATTCTGAACTACAAATATAATTTTAGATAAGTACAGTTTGTCAATAAATGTACCGAATTGAAAATTTTTACTTCGGTACATTTATTGAGAAAATGTACCTGTTCTTCACAAAATCCGGGTCAGAGACACATCGCTCTGCGAATGTGGGTTGGATGAAGGTACTTTGGAGCATATTTTTTTTAACTGCTTCAATAATAACCCAGCCCACGACTTGTATAGCTATCTCCCTAAATTAAAGATCCCTGTCCCAACTAACTTTCCATCCTTACTAACACATTCTTCCCCAAAGCTCCTTCAAGCTTTAATGTTTTTTATCCGTGTCATCATTGACATCATCGTCGTTTGATGTCATCATCAAACTGTGATGATTTTTGTGCGGTTTGTGGTCGTCTATGTCTATGTCTATGTACATATTTATTTAACTAACAATATTCTTTACCTGTTTGTTTCAGTGTACTAATACTTGTCAACAAGTTTTACATAAAATTCAATTATTAATCAATTAGTATTGGATTTGGGTTTCTGCACGTTTTCTCACAACACATCTGACATTGGCAGAATTGTCGACATCGGCACAATTGCCATAGAGAAAAATAGAATAGAAAAGACATGCGTCGGCACAATCGAATGACATTTCAACATGACGGCCGTAGTTCCAATTTTCGCCATTTCACAGATAAGTTGGTGGAGTGTAAACCCTAACTTAAAACCAACAAAATAAATTCTTTATTTTCTGTTCTACGTCTCGTTTGTCAATAACATGACGTCACAATATTTGCGTCACACTTGACGAGGGTGCCCGCAGTCTTCTGTTTATTTCGCACACATTCCTAACGCGATCAGCTTATAAATTGATATTAAATTGTGCGTAAGCAATCTTGTTAGACTATATACATTCTTTGCATCGGAATTTAATACTTGGAATAATTGGCTGATCGAAATGTAGGCAGATTTGTGATGTGTATGCTTATTGAAGACTAGCTCACATGGGTCGATCGATCAGGTTAAGCTACGCTTGCCGCGGTTGGCCAGTGGATGGGTGACCATCTTTACATAACAAGACCCCTCTGTGCCTCGGAAAGCACGTTAAGCCGTTGGTTCCGGCGGTCATTCTTGGATCTTTGGCAGTCGTTACGTGTCATCAGACGTCCAAAGTCTGACAACCAGTCTTACCTAGGGGTATCGTTTTTCCAGTAACTGGGTTGTGGAGGTCAGATAGGTAGTCGCTCCATGTAAAATACTGGTATTCAGCTGCATCCGGTTAGACTGGAATCCGACTCCAATATAGTTGGGAAAAGGCTAGGCAGATTGAGATGATGATGAAGAGACCAGCTGTTGACCATGAATTCGTCTGAGATTTAGAATGAAAAGGCTGTATCCTTCTCCAGGTCCTCGGGTACTTAAATATCATTACGGTTGGTTCAGTAGTTTAGGCGTGAAGAAGTGAAAGACAGACAGGGTTACATTCGCATTTTATAATATTAGCACAGTCTATACGTCATACAGTCGTCCGACGAAGCCCGAGCTGCATACGAAGTTCGGCGAACTACGTCAGACGTCCAACGAAGCCCGAGCTGCATACGAAGTTCGGCGAACTACGTCAGACGTCCAATGAAGCCCGAGCTGCATACGAAGTTCGGCGAACTACGTAAGCAGCTCGGGCTCTCGTCGGACGACTGTATGATGTATAGACTGTGATATTAGTATGGAAGTATGGCTTCGGAGACCACGGAACATCCTATGGGAACCGTATAAATAGTTTTCTGTATCCTAACCCAGGTCATGGTCTATCCGTGTGCCAGACTTTCATCTAAATTCGTTCGGCCATTATCAAACTCTAGCGGTCTTATTACAAAACGAGGTTTTTCTTCGTCATGGTTTAAACCATCGAGCCAGTTTTTGTAATATGAACCTAGCTTTGATAGAAATACAGTTCTTTATACAAAACTGACAACTTAGTCCGGTACTAAGATGTCAGTTTTACAAAACTGACATCTTAACGTGTCAGAATAAAGCTCGAAATTCAAAAAAGGGTCCATGGTTTAAACCTGGGTTTGAAGATGAACCTTGTTTTGTAATAAGACGGAAAGTATTTATTTTAAACTCGTCCGTGTGAATTTTCTTGTTCCCCCGCCGCACCCCGTCGCATCGCGTCACCTACCCGCGCTATTACTTCGTTTTCGCTTAGCGTTCTTTCTGACTTTTCTTTCTTTTTGCTCGGCACCTAAGAGTTCTATAGCGTGATGTTAAATACCCTATAGTCTTCCATAAGAATTGGGCTATCAAAATGCAAAATTAATTTTACAAATCCGACTGGTAATGGGTGATTCATTTGGAGTTACTTTTTCCAAAACTAAAAAACATACGAATACAACAAATTTATCAGGTAATCTTTATTATAATACAAAAGAACCATTCCTTACATTTACTTTTTAAGGATTATTTCTTTCAAATGTTGTCCGTAATTATCGGTCACCATTGACAGACTGTCAATGGTGACCGTTATCGTACCATGATAACGGACTATTTGTTTCCTGAAATTGAAGCCCGTGATCTTCAGAACTTTTGGTACCAACAAGACGGCGCCACACAGCACGTGAAACCATGGCTTTGTTGCGAGAAAAATTTGGTGAACAGTTCATTTCGTGTTTCGGACCAGTCAGTTGGCCGCCTAGATCCTGTGATATCACACCCTTAGACTTTTTTCTGTGGGGTTATGTAAAGTCCAAAGTTTATATGGATAAGCCGCGTACGATTGATCAACTGGAAGCCAACATTACTCGCGTTATTTGCCAAATACCACTGGAAATGCTCGGTCGGGTCATCGAAAACTGGAACTCCAGAATGGACCACCTTAATCGCAGTTACGGACAACATTTGAAAGAAATAATCCTTAAAAAGTAAATGTAAGGAATGGTTCTTTTGTATTATAATAAAGATTACCTGATAAATTTGTTGTATTCGTATTTTTTTTAGTTTTGGAAAAAGTAACTCCAAATGAATCACCCATTAGTTCCAGAGATTAGCGCGAAACAAACAAACAAAAAAACGAACAAACTCTTCAGCTTTTTTATTAGTATAGTTAATAACCAATTACAGGCACTTTTGTTTTTTCAATTGTTAAAGGGCTAGTCAATCAGAAAGATGAAGATAGTTGCCCATTCCAAAGCGTAGTAAGTTCTTATGGAGAAGAACGGAATATTCAACGGAAATGGATATGGACAAGAAACTCCACGAACACTTTTAAATAAAAATATTGTTACAAAATATTGGTTAGGTACAGTCAACAAAACAGATATCTAGGCAGGGTAGAGTAACATATTTGTATGTGAATTGCTTCATGTTCAATTTTATATATATTACTTTGTTTTTGCAATACTTCTACATTGTAACACACCAACACAAAATTGTATATTGTCATGAAATTTTACATGAAGCAATTCACATATAAATGTTAGTTTAGTATACCCTGCCTAGATATCTCTTTTGTTGACTGTGCATCATTCATGTTGAAAATATACATGTAAGAACAATGTAGGAAGACGAACGTTATAAGCGTGATAAATATAATAATAAAATAATATGATAATAATAAAAAATCTGACAATCAGTCTTACCAAGGGGTATCGTATTATCCAGTTAATGGGTTGTGGAGGTCAGATAGGCAGTCGATCCATGTAAAATAATGGTATTCAGCTGCATCCGGTTAGACTGGAAGCCGACCCCAACATAGTGTTGGGAAAAGGCTAGGCAGATTGATTGAACAAAAAAGTTAATAAGACATAGTTCTTCCATATTTCAAGGTACCCAATGCACTGTAGCCACCCAAACCTATAGCTCAATATGTTTTGTTTCCACGTTCTGCAATAGTCCTGCACCAACCGGGGATAGTCTTTGGGTGCACTTGCATTGTGCATACAGGTATATTCGTCGGCTGGTGCCTCCTCATCATTTAAAATTGTCTAAGGGGTCTCTGCGAGTTGGCTTCGGCCCCTCGTACGCCTTCCAAAGGTCCGGGACCCCAGGATCCCGAGATATATCAATGATAAAAAAAATATAAAAACTAAAAACAATTGAAAAATTAAACTAAATTTAAATACTCAAGCCGTGGCAGGTAAGACATGACCATGACATGAAAAGGTTATAACAGACAGACAGATAGACAGAGTTACTTTGTCATGTACAATATAGTATGGATTTAAAAAGCTGCGACTTGATTAAATACTTCGTTAAAACAGTCTTGAAAGAAGCTGGGAACGTTAGTAAGTGGCGAGCGAGTAGGAGAGCCTGTTTGGCAGCGCTCCCAATTTGGCATCACTCCCAGATTGTACCCGCAACTAGCGCCAGCAACCAACTACTTACAAACAACACTCGTGTGTTTATGAAACTTGTGTTAATGTGGAATGTATTACAGTTTGAATGTATGCCTGGCTTTTTTTCAACTAAGTATGTTGGGGTCGGCTTCCACTCTAACCTGATGCAGCTGAATACCAGTATTTTACATGGAGTGACTGCCTATCTGACCTCCACAACCCAGTTCCTGGGTAATACGATACCCCTTGGTAAGACTCGGTTGTCAGACTTTCGGGTTTCTGACAACCCGTAGTATACCGTTGTATCAATAAACTTTTATTTTTTTTATCTTCAAAAAGGAAGAAATAGGGGGCCGTAAAAGTTGTCAATTTTAGACCATTTTCATCATCGAGGTCTTTCGCAACAATTAAACAAGTTAGGAATTTGAAACTTCTGTATACCACCTATATTGAATTAACAAATACTAAAAACGCCGATTTATAAAGTATTTTGTTTAAATATGGACGAGTTTATGCAACTACAAAAAATAACCTTGTAATTCACAGTATCACTATGAAATACAAAGTTATCTGTGCGGTACGGAACCCTTCGTATGCGAGTCAGACTCGCACTTGGACGGTTTTTTCTTTCTTTATTTCTAAGAAAAAATAATGTAAAGGTAACTAAGGGTGAAAGGGTGAAAAACCTCACGAGTTTTAACTTCTAAAGTAGCATGTAACCTTCGCATTAAAATAATGGCGCCAGATTACCATAATCGTTTGTTTTGCATAGCGTACAATGCTCGTAAAATTCCCTTCTTTGTGTACTTTTATTGGAATTTAAAATTCGAATCCAATTTTATTTTGTTTATTCAACATAGCCAGTGCTTGAAACTGACAGCAAAGAGTTTTGATATTTTAATTTTGTTTGTTAATTAACTTTTGTGTAAATATTATAATCTTAGGTTTATTATTGATGTTAATCGAATTAGTTTTAGAAAGCCTTTTGAAGGTTCCTTTGTGTTACAGTTCAGTCTGACTGAAAATAAATTATAATGCCTTTAAAATGTTTGTACCTAAATGAATTGTTAGAAGCTACAAGCCACGGTTTTATTCCAGCTACATTTCATTATGATTCTAAGTTTGAAAGCATTTTAAACCAAGTACGAATGCTCTTGTGCCATGCTCTCTGACTGGATGCATCGTGGCTTTTACGAATGGTTGCTTTATGTTATAATTATCTCTTGCCCGCGACTTCGTCTGAGATCCAGGATGAAAAGTAGCCTTTGTCTATTTCCAGGTTCCAGGCTACTTATCTGTAAAATTTCATCCAAATCCGTTCAGCCATTTTAGCGTAAAAGCGTAACAAACGAACTAACTTACCCACTTTCGCATTTATTAGAATATTCTCCATTGTAAAGCATTAGTTGTTATCTAAATTTTTAGGTTAATAGCTTCTATTCAGATTCGTAGTTATTCTATAATCTTTCTCTTTTATTCTATAATCTTTTGCCAGCGGCTTCGCCCGCGTGTATGTCGGAAATTATCCCACGGGGATAAAAAGTAGGTATTTTATGTGCTAATTCAGGTCATGGTCTAGCCATGTGCCAAATTTCATCCAAATCCGTTCAGGCGTTTTAGCGTGAAAGCGTAAAAAACAAACAAACTCACTTTCGCATCTAGAATATTAGCACAGTCATACAGTCATCATACAGTCATCATACAGTCGTCCGACGAGAGCCCGAGCTGCTTACGTAGTTCGCCGAACTTCGTATGCAGCTCGGGCTTCGTTGGACGTCTGACGTAGTTCGCCGAACTTCGTATGCAGCTCGGGCTTCATCGGACGACTGTATGATGTATAGACTGTGATAATTAGTAAGGATAGGATAGAATGTTCACACAAAGTTAGTTACAATATTTTACATGAATTATTAATTGCTCGTCCGCTTATATCCTACTACGCGGTCTAGTATGTGGCGCTTCTGCAGTCAAGAAAGGAAAAACGCGTTTTTTGACTTTAAATTCTAATAACAACTTGAGGGGCTTGTGGCTAAGTAACTATAGCCGCACGGGTCAATAGATCAGGTTAAGCTACGCTTGCCGCGGTCGGTGCGTGGATAGGTGACCATGTTTTCATACTAAGAACCCTCCGTGCCTCGGAAAGCACGTTAAGCCATTGGTCCCGGCTGTTATTCGTGGATGTTTTACAGTTGTTACGGGTCGTTAGAAGCCCGAAAGTCTGATAACCAGTCTTACCAAGGGGTATCGTATTACCAAATAACTGGGTTGTGGAGGTCAGATGGGCAGTCGCTCCATTTAAAATACTGGTATTCAGCTACATCCGGTTAGACTGGAAGCTGACCCCAACATAGTTGGGAAAAGGCTAGGCAGATGATGAGATGATGGTTCTAAGAAGAACTTGGTCACATAGCTATGTGAACGCGATGTTCTTAGAAACTACGCAAAGGATTTTGATGCGGAACCACGCAGTTTATGTGTATTATACTCGTAATATAGTACCTGGGCGACCGAGCACTGCTCGGGTGAAAATGGAGAAAACAAATTTTCCCAGATACGAGACCTAGCTAGATCGATTTTTCGTCCCCCTAAACCCCCTATATAGCAACTTTCATTGAAATCGTTAGAGCCGTACGTTTTCGAGAACGTGATTAAAAAAATAATACAAAAAAAAAATATATAAAAATATACAAATATTGCTCATATAATAGGATAGGATCAGCATTGAACTTACGAATAAAGAAATCAAGGTGTTTTGTCAAGTCTTAAAAATCGTGCGAAGCAGGAACAGGTTGCTAGTATCTATATTAAAACGCACCTTCCAATATACAGGGTCAAATTAAATTAGCCAGCGACACTCCGCAGGAGTGATCAGTTTCGGTAGCTGAACATGACGACAAAAAAATAATAATTTGATGGTTTTCTTTTGAAGTCAAAAACCACCGGTAATAAAGTCACGTAAAAAAGTAAATGGGCCAATTTCCGTATTTTTTACAACGTTTGCTATCTCATCTCAGTTTCAATCTGTCAACAATTGTATACCTATCGTTTACCTACATTTTTGACATTCGATTGGCATGAGACTTGAATTTGAGCGTTTTAAAGTATGGGAATTGGCCTTCAGTTTAAAAATCTGTTTTTTTTTTTGTGTAAACCTCACAGACGTGATGCGTATCGATCTATCGATCTCAACATGATTTTATCAACTCACACTTCAAGAAGTGTGAGTTGACAAAATCTGTTTTATATGTGTTTATTTGTGTTTTTTATGACCCCAAAAAAATCTTCAAATCTTTTTATTTTTATTTTGTCGCGTTTAGATATCGATAAGTACCCCATCACTTTTGCGGAGTTTCGCTAACTAATTTAATTTGACCCTGTATAAAGAAAAGGATAATAAACGTATTATTTTAATCCTTAGAACGGCCTTTCCTTTGATGTCACTGTTAACCCTAACAGTAAAACGACAACTCGGAAACACTAGACATTTCAATGAAAAACCCACCCACATTGTCATATTTAAACTTTAAATCAAACGTCACCCCACAGACCTAAATCAAATCTCGAACATAAAATTACGTTCAACGAACTGTTAGGGAAGTTCAGTGTAACATAATTTTTCATCTGTCATAGGAAAAGTAGTCGGAGAGTTCGCTCAACAATGGGGATTGGAAGCCCCGACCGGGGCCGCGAGGGCGAATGCCGTCTCTTTGTTTAAACATGGGGCCACCGGGGCCCTCAAGCTTTTGTAAAGACGCTAGCTCTTGTACTAGCAAGTTATGTAGTGCTAGTCTAGCAATGTCAATTATGAAATGTTTTCTGTAGCATCGCGAATACTGGCGCTGAACCAGTTTTAAACCTTACTACTAAGGTAATAAGGTTGAAAAGTAGTAGTAGTAGTACAAAATACTTACCGTTTTCTTCGTCTAATAAAACTGAAGTCTAGGCTTGAGAGTATAAAAAATGTTTAATATTTGTAATAATTCTGCGAAAGCTTGTCATTGGGACGATACTTGGTTTTTCAGACCTTGGACTGTAATTAAATAGAAGAGGAGCTCGTGGCTAAGTAATAACAGCCGCACGGGTCGATCCATCAGGTTAAGCTACGCTTGCCGGGGTTGGTCCGTGGATGGGTGACCATCTTTACATACCGAGACTCCTCCGTGCCTCGGAAAGCACGTTAAGCCGTTGGTCCCAGCTGTCATTCGTGGATCTTTGACAGCCCGAAAGTCTGACAACCAGTCTTACCAATGGGTATCGTATTACCCAGTTGATGGGTTGTGGAGGTCAGATAGGCAGTCGCTCCATATAAAATACTGGTATTCAGCTGTATCCGGTTAGACTGGACGCCGACCCTAACATAGTTGGGAAAAGACTAGGCAGATTGGATTGGACTGTAATTAAATAAAATTGAATTTATTCAAGAAATTACTAAGCTGAATTTTTTCATTTCAAAGCCGAGATACAGGGTTAACGATCTGCAATTGAAATTACAAAACGTGTCAAATGCAAGTCGCAATAAGTACATCCAAATCTAGTCTCATAATCCAGGGCATTGATCAACAGATGGCAAGCTAACTTCACTGTGGTGCCAATAAAATGCTCGAACAGTTGCAAAATGTATAAGGTATTTTAAAAATGCCTTCTAGTTAATTCGATCAAACTTTTATACCCAGTTAATCTTGACTAAATTTTGAATTTTTGACAGCTACTCCATAAAAAAAACTTTCTGTCGTCAATAAAAAATATCCGATTTTGGTAAAATGAGCCCATAAGCTCGATTTACATTTGTCAAGTGTTTAGTAAAGTTGATAAGTACAGTGAGTAAGTACAGTGGTGTAAATCGATCGGATAGTAGCGAGTCAACTTGGCTTGCAAGCTGCCTTGTAAGTGGATCCAAATAGAATCACTTTCTATTTTTTGGGCAATTGACACCCCCCGCGCGGCACTTGACTCGCCACTTGGCGTAGTGTAAACAGTCTTTAGTACAGTGTATTAACACAGTCTATACATCAAACAGTCCTCCGACGAAGCCCGAGCTGCATACGAAGTTCGGCGAACTACGTCAGACGTCCAACGAAGCCCGAGCTGCATACGAAGTTCGGCGAACTACGTCAGACGTCCAACGAAGCCCGAGCTGCATACGAAGTTCGGCGAACTACGTCAGACGTTCAACGAAGCCCGAGCTGCATACGAAGTTCGGCGAACTACGTCAGACGTCCAACGAAGCCCGAGCTGCATACGAAGTTCAGCGTACTACGTAAGCTGCTCGGGCTCTCGTCGAACGGCTGTATGTTGTATAGACTGCGGTATTAGTGACCAGCAACAGGACGAAGCGCGTGTTCTGTTTTTATATGACATTGTAAACAAAATGCCGGCTAAATGGTCCGAGACCACAACAGTGCAGTTTGTCAATGAATATACAGGGTTAGTTTTCAATGACCAGACAAATTTTCACAGGGCGTTCTACCCGTGAATATGAACAACTTTTATTATGGGACCAACTTTAAAATCGCGAAAAAAAAAAATAGCTGTTTCATACAAAAGTTCAATACCTACTCGACCAAAATGTATGAAACAGCAGATTTTTTTTTCGTGATTTCAAAGTTGGTCCCATGGTGAAAGTTGTTCATAATCATGGGTAGAACACCCTGTGAAAATTTGGCTGGTCATTGAAAACTAACCCTGTATAAGTCATGAATGTTTATGGAACTGCAAAAGCCCGACGTAAAAAATCAAATCCATTATCGTTTTGGTTTATTTATTTCGTACAAAACTTCGTCTTCCATTTGCTCCATGAGAATGGAGAGAATTTTGCCCAAAATTGCACGTATTTGTCGACGTTGCTCGTCCATCGCGACGGAGAAATGCCCTTGACTCGCTCCATTGTAAACAGTCACTGTGCAGGCGCTCGCCACTCGCCACTCTATCCGCACTCGCCACTCGCCACTGTCCTTGACCAATGTAAATCGGGCATTAGATGTATAATTATATGCGTTTGATCAAGACGACTACAGTAAACTCAACCATACACCAACAACCATTAGGTACAAATTAATCATTCTCCAACCAAGAAACAAGAACACATCACACAAAGCTAACACACTGTACCACACTACACCCTAGTTAGCAACACATAGTAAACAACACATTACAAAGCAATGCAGTGTTTAGCAGTACTTAACCTGTAGTTGCATCGAACAATAACCGGCGAAGTAGCAACACGGTAAAGCTATGCTTACACTGGCAATTATGCACGGCAACAGTTGCTGGAGGTAGTAGTTTAATTATTTATTTGTTTTTAGGGTTTCGTACCTCAAAAGGAAAAAACTGAACCCTTATAAGATCACTTCGTTGTCCGTCTGTCTGTCTGTCAAGACCCTTTTTCTCAAGAATGTGAGAAGGTATCAAGTTGAAAATACTAATATCTTTGATCCCCTAAAGCTCTAAAATATCAAGCTTCTAAGTCAACGCAATAAAAAAATACGGCCATTTATGCGACATATTTTGGTACTTCCAAATAAATGAAACCTTTAGGGTACTTCCCGTTGACCTATAATCATGAAATTTGGCAAGAAGCAAGGTCTTACAGCACAAGAATACGAAAAAGTCCGAAAATTGTTGATAGAGTACAATAGATTAATCTTTATTATGCACACCATTAAAATAACACATATCAATGTTATTTTAACTGTAAACATAACCTAAAAATAACAAAATTATATACTAACATAACTAAAACTATTAAAAAACTAAAATATGGTGTCGAAAAATTCCTCCGCATCGCTGTCGACTGGTAAAGTACCCAAGAGACTGGCGGCATTGCCACGTTGTATGGCAATGCTAAGCCGCTGGCCAAGATAAAAGCCAGCCCTTGGGTCACGGGAAGTGTCAACCAGCCGTTTGGAGATTTCGTTGAACAAACTATGAGCACTCGGACCCCACGGCCCAAGGGTTTCAACCCCAAACGGCTCGAAAATATAATTACCGATAAGGTTATTATACTTCCGCCGCTTGAGGTTTTCCGCAGCGGCAGCAGCAGTGCCAGCACAGCACGCAGAGCCAGGAAGATGGGATGGCGCAAGAGTATCGACACACGTTGCGTCCCACACTAAAGGCCTTCCCAACTTCCATGGAAATAAAGACATGCCGTCCGGTCTCTTGCCATCGTCGCGTGCCAAGCCATTGGGTTCTAATACAGCTGGAACGCCGACGGTGACAAGGGCTCGTCGGATGATGTCATTGATGTTCGCGTGCCGTGCTAAGCGACCCGCACTTCGGCTGCAAGACAGGCCGTGGTGTCCGAGGCTGTTGACAACTTCGCCACAGTGACAGCGATGAGGAGAACAAGAAGGAGCTCCTAGTCGCAGGGAAGCAGCGAGGCGGAAAGTAGTGTCGTCGAACAAAGTGCCTATGTTCGACGACGGTAGTGCATGAAGCCACAGACCCGACTCCCACTTACCCACAGCCAGCAGACGCGCACGCTCCGCAGTAGTAAGAGACGTGTCAAGTAAATTGTTCTGTACTACTCTGCAGAGCGGCTCATCCCACCGTCTCTGGGAAAATGGATTGTCGGGTGGGTCTGAATTCGGGCAAGCGAGTCTCCAGGCATCTATAGCCTCGGTGAAACAAGGCACATCAAAATTAACCAGTGTGGAGGCTAGGATTTTCCTGATTAATTTATCTGTGCCGTGGACCGAGGATATGAATGCCGGTAAACTAATACTAGAAATTTTGCGGACGCCGAGGCCTCCCATACGAATGGGGAGAGTAGCTTGTGCCCAAGCGCGGTCGTCCAAGGCCACATTTAAGATCGAAGTTAAAGTTTGTCGGATAATTTTGTCAATTTTATCTAAAAGGTGAGTGTGCTTCCATAAATGGGAAGCACGAAGGAAATATGTTAATTTAGGGCCGAAACAGCAGTAACGGATTAATGTTATGGCCGAGTGCATGTTAATTTGGAACAATCTTTCCGAAACGTCATTGAAATTTTGAATTTTTTCTTCAATAAAAACAGGAAAAGAATTTTCATAGATAGGAGACCCAAGGAGACGAAGAGAGTTTTTTTCAATAATTTTGATTTCCGGGGCTATTGCGTTAAATTTGGGAAGTGTTAGATGTCTGTCGGTACCGTCCGCTAAGAACAGTTCACATTTCGAAAGGTTGAGATCAAGGCCAATGGAATAAAGTTCATTTTTTAAGAATTGAAGGTCATTTAAAACAGTTTCTACATCGCCTCCCAAGGTTCCGTCGTCAAGATACCAAACGTTAAATTTGGAATTTAGCTGTCGAATAATTGGGTGAATGGCTAAACTAAAAATCACTGGCCCGAGGGGGTCACCTTGTTGACAGCCAACAGCAGATTCCAGAAGGTTGTCCCGATACAGTAATTTAGAAGGGTGTCTGTAACATTGCCAAAGGAAACTATAAATTTGGGGTATTTCTTTTCTAGTTTCTGCCAGCAAGGTGTCCCTATTAACAGAATTGAAGGCATTCTTTATGTCAACCTTCAGGATGACCTCACCTTTGCCAGAATTTAGGTAGGTCGATAAGGCGTGTACGGCAGCCTCACAGCCCCCTTTGCAGCCGTAACCTAGCTGCAGGGGCTGCAATTTTTCCGAAACAACCTCACCATAAAATTTACAGCAAATCTTGGCTGCCATACGACGGTAAGTAGTTCCCACGGCAATGGGACGAATGCCGCCATCCCTTTTACGCAGGGCGCATAGATTGGCCCCGTATAGAACGTCAATGACGGCCTCGTTCACCTTGCCGGAGAGCATGAGGTTAATCAGAGCCGTAAGCTCCTTCAAGAGCAACTCACCAGCTGCCCCGGCGCCTGAACAAATAAGGTCCTTAAGGTGCTGAGGACTCAGGCCGTCGAGGCCACCAGCGGAGCCGCTCCGGAAGGAGCAAACGGCTGTGACCAACTCTCGACCTGTAATGGTGAGCGAGTGATTATCCAGATCAGGGGGGTCGGGAAAAGAAAGGCCATCCGCTGGGGCAGGGTGTTTGCTCTCCAGAGCTGCGAGTGTTTCTGGAGAACACGGTGCCACCACATCACTACTAAAAAGAATCCTGGCTGCTCCACTAATGTCACCTTCCCCTAACTTGGATTCTACCAGATGGGATATACCTCTTAAAGAGGTATATCTCTGTGTCGGTAATTTTGAATCTAAATTATGAGCCGAAACATTACAGTTTTCTTTAATTTGTGCAGTTAAAGTCTTTTTGGTTGCCAAATTCTTTTGTACATGTAGAATTCTGTAAGGGAAGGTGAGCAGCTGTTCCCAAGCACTTTGTGAGTTCTCCCGGACGGCGAGACGAACGCAACCTGCTAAGTGTTGTGCCACTAAAGGTCTAGCGCCGCGGGGAACTCGCTTCAAAACATGAATAGAGTTTTTGAATTTTGAAAGAGTTTTCCAAAACGGGTCAAAAGTGGAAGTACCTGGTGTTGTAGGTGTAGCTGTTGAGACGGGGTCTGATGTGATTGCATTAAGTGGTCTGTGCACCTTGCCGATATGCACATTCAGACCCCGCTTACCTTTAAAAAACCGTGCCTGGGTACATAGCGGACATCTCTCCAGGATGCTCAGTGATGTCGAAGGTTGACTGGCACTAACACTATTATCCACCACATCACTGCTGCCACTGAACATGTATTTATATAGTTTAAACTTACAAAATTAAATTAAATAACAACAAAAACTAAATTATTAAAACACACTAAAACGTCGAAAAAGTCTATGTGACACCGATGACAAGTGACGGGAGTGACGCAGTCGCTTTGGCGGCCTAGGGCGCCGCACCGTCAATACATGTCACCGCAGCCCTGGCAACCGTGGCCGGGTGACAGACGGACTGGCGTGGCGTCTTCAGCGCCGTGATGATTTTGATTTAATCTTCTTCTACACTTTTGATCCCTCTCTTCTCCTTCCTTCTTGGGGGTGTTTGATTAGGGTTATTTTAGGATTAATAATTCAGCATTTTTTGTTCTTTTTCGGAAAATATATATTTTTTAAATTCAGAATAGAGTCCAACTTGATGAAGAGCTTAGTTATTATCAGTTTCAATAAAAGCCCTGTTTCTGTTTTCCTGCCACTGCTATCATGACATTGTCATGGTTTCACCATTAAATTAACATAAATCCAAAATACCTAGTAATTTATCAAAACTATAAATAAATTAAATAATAAAATTGTCGTTCTGTTTTACTGCTTGTACTGACAGCTGACATTCAAATGTTGAAATTTTACATAGGGTGACACAAACACAATACATACGGTGATCGCTAAAAGCGATCTTTTACAGACAACCCTTCATTGTGCGTGGTCCGACACGCACTTGGCCGGATTTTTTTGTTTCTTTTTGCTGTATGCTGGACACATTTAACGTGCACGTCTTTTTACATCGTTCTCACATAAAATTACAAAAACATTATTGATGTAACTAATATTTTGTAACAATATATCTACTTTATAAAAGAGTGTCCGTGGAATTCCTTGCTCGTTCTTCTCCATAGGAACCTACTACGGTTTGGAATGAGCAACTAGCTTCATATTTTTGACTGACCAACTCCTTGACTGTTGAGAAATGCCTGTAAATTGTAATAATTCTTTGAGCTTAAGTTTCCTGAAAATTGCTTTAATTGTTTCGACGATATACTTATAATTTCTCCATTATTGTTTTACTGATGAATGTATTACCTAGTTTATTAAGTTGGTCCACATCGATCATTATGCTAAGATAGATATTTTATTTTGTAAAACAAATGAGTGAACTATACACGTCTAATTTTATAAATGAGAAAGTAGCTACATGTTTTGCCATTGAGAGCTAATTTGACCAAGGTCGGATATCTTATATGCGTGGAATAAAATTGACGACTGACAGTTTTTGTGTGGAGAAACTGTCAAAAATTCAAAATTTATTCGAAGATTAATTACCTACTGAGTATAAAAATTTGGTCGAATTCACCCTTAGGCTTACAAATTTTTTGGTTAAAACATAAGGTGTTACTAGGTGGTACTAGTAATTACTTAAATTTAGTTAGTTATTTTCTTTAGATTCAATCTAAATGTAGCAATTATAAAAAATAATAATGTAACAATTGTTACATACATGTAATACACGTAACTTTCGCGCAAATTGCTTAGCGTTATATTTGACCATTAGGGCTGCGAGTCTAACCGCACCTTAACTTTACGTTACAAGTGTTTCTGACGCCATGCGAGTTTCAACATTTAATTTTCGCTCGGCACAACAGGGTAACCCTCTTGTGCCGAGCTTGATCGTGTGAAATTGGAGGTGTGTTTTGATATTGTGTCGCTACTCGCTGGGGTAGGTCGAATGTTTGTTGTTGTTCTTTGAGATAAAGATGTTGTTTGTTGTTTTTTAGGAAATAATATGTTGCTTTAGGATTTCTTGTTACAAGTAGCGGGGTAATTTTGTAACATACTTACAGTGGCAGTAGTAGACAGTTCAACAACATTCATTGCGTTATTTACGTTGTTCAGCAGACAAGTTTTTCGAACATATGAAGCAATGGATTAGCAAAATGCTTCAAAATAATTCAGATTGTGATTGATAGAGTGTTACGCGATTAAGGTATATTTGCGGATATTATCGCCATCTGTCTAGCCTTTTGCCAACGATGTTGGTGTCGGCTTCCAGTCTAACCGGATGCAGCTGAATACCAGTATTTTACATGGAGCGACTGCCTATCTGATCTGCACAACCCAGTTACTGGGTAATACGATACCCCTTGCTAAGATTGATTGTCAGACTTTCGGGCTTTTGACGACCCGTAACGACTGTCAAAGATCTACGTATGACAGCCGGGTTCAGAGGCACGGAGGAGTCTCGGTACGTACAAGGGTAACCCATCCACGGACCCACCGGCTAAAGTTACGAAACATTTAAACAATTTGGTGTAATCATTCAAATAAATTATACTTAAACACAAAAAAAAACCGGCCAAGTGCGTGTCGGACCACGCACAATGAAGGGTTCCGTAGTTGAAAAGAATTTATCCTAAAAACAAACTTAACAATGGATCCCAAAAAAAATGTTTAAATGATGTCATAAAACTACAAATTAATATTTTCGGACTTTTTCCTTTATGTGTGCTAGGAGACCTTGCTTCTTGCCAAATTTCATTATTCTAGGTCAAAGGGAGGTACCCTGTAGGTTTTGATTTACTTGCGACAGTTGCGAGTATCAAAATGTGTCGCATAAATGGCCGTATGTTTTTATTGCGTAGACTTAGAAGCTTGAATTTTTTAGGACTCTAAGACACCATAGCCTTACATATTTGATATTAATTTCAACTTGATACCTTTTTTTTTTTTTTGTTTTGTGGATGGGAAATCATCAAATGACTTCTCCCGCTCCGGGCAGAGCGGGAGGGCGTGTCAGACTTTTACTGACTAAAACCCACCCGTGTTCCTTCGGTTGCCCGTGCCAGGGCCACGGTATCTCTTTCGAACTACCCGCGACCCCGGCGCGGGCGGCAACTTGATACCTTCACGCGTTCCTGAGAAAAAGGGTCTTGACAGACTGGCAGACAGACAGACGGACAACGAAGTGATCCTATAAGGGTTCTGTTTTTTCCGTTTGAGGTACGGAACCCTAAAAATAATTCAATACAATAGCCGCCAACTTCAAAAACCTAAAATGAATAAAATATCGTTCATGAAGTCGGTGTCTTCAATTCTTCAATGTACCTTAGCTTGGGCACCGACTTCAGAAGCTGGTAAGTTTTTTATGAAAGATATTTTAATCGTTTTAGGTTTTTGTAGTCGTTATAGTAGTAATCGTTTTTGTAGTTGATATAGCGGCCATAGTTGTACACACTGTAAAAATTACAAATGTCTATCTAACTTAGATAACATAACATCACGCCTTGTTTCCCCGAAGGTTTGGGCAGAAGTGTACCTATAGTACCAATAGTACCAATAGTACCAATAGTAATAATAGTACCAATAGTACCAATAGTACCAATAGTACCAATAGTACCAATAGTACCAATAGTACCAATAGTACCAATAGTACCAATAGTACCAATACCCACATTTCACCAGTTATGTTTAAGTCCCATGTAATACGGGGCGAGTCTATTGCTATTGAGAAATTCCAGGTACAAAAACACAACAACACTTTTTCACTGGGACCCAGATCCTCATGCTCAACAGTAGCGCATGCGACCACTAGACCAACGAGGCAGCTGTATATCTATTACGGTTCAAAAGGTACAGCCCTGTGACAGACGGACGGACAGCGGAGCCTTAGTAATATAGTTCCGTTGGCACCCATAACTACGGATCCCTAAAAACAAATACCTGAAAAAACTCATAATTTCATCTGCACTACACTTTACAAGCTATTTAGGTACTTATGAAATACCTGCCAGTATTCAAAAGCAGTTACAAGCTGTAGCAATGTTTGAATTTGGAAGAGAAGTAGAAATGTTTGAATTTGGAAGCATGAATGCTGCTAAGTATTTCAGTGAGGGCACTAAGTAATTCCATGGAGTCGCTGCAGGCGTCTAATAACCTCTCGTAGACCACCCTCGGTTACACCGTGTTTAGAGTAGAAAGCGGAGCGGGGGAGGAAGCGGACTGTAATGAAGACTATTACAGCTAGATTCGCAAAAACAATTGAATAGGGAAGACGCCTGGCTAAAAAAAAAAATTCTATTTAGTCCGTCAGTCACTAAATAAAAAAAAATAAGACACGTATTTTTTGCTTTATCATATTAATAAAAAAATACTTAGATAAAACGCATTGAAGTTACGCACTCCCCAGTGGGGGCCCGCTACGTCACAAACAACTACGTATAAAATCTAAACTCAATGTATCGCCGTAATCTTTTGATTACGTACAAAAATAAAAAATATGTGTCCAATATTTTTTAATAACCAACATGACGAGCAAAAAAATAATTTTTAGTCATCATTCCTATTGGTCATGTTTTGCTATAGTAAGTTTCATAGTAGCCCGATTGATAGGAGATTTGTAACCTGGAATATGACATAGGGGCCTCTAAAAATCCTGAAAATTTAAATTTGGATCAGAAAATAAAACCACTAAGACCTAGGTTCACCATAGGACTTCTGTTAAAATGTTAACCGGGACATTAAGCGCCCGTTCGCACGTACGAGGTAAAAATATCGCGGCGGGATTTTATCGCGCACTGGATTTTCGACTCTCGGTGTTCAGCCGAGCTTCTAGAATCCAACCTAACAACAATAGAGTGCATCCCAGCGCGTCGAAAAACACACTGTTGGATTTTCAACTCTCGGCGCTAAGCAGAGCGTTGAAAATCCAATGCGCGAAAAGAAATCGCCGCGATATTTTTCTGGTGGAACGTAAAGTTCTGTAATGGCTGATTTGTTAATGTCCGATTATGAACAGTTTGGTGAAATTGGCTCTAAACCTAGTATCGTTAATTCAGATTTACCAACTACGAAAGATGACTTGGGGTAAAACAGTGTTGAGTAAAAAGGATTCCTTTGGAACATCGTTTTGCAATTGCGAAAGATTAGATAAATCAACTGATCATCATCAACCTGTAATCTTTACCAACTATGGAAAGGACCATCTAATCGTTCGCAATTTAGGGTAAAACGATGTTCCAAAGAAATCCCAGTGGTTGCAGTGGTATTCCTTTAGACTCGTTGTAAGACTTTCACAGCCTTATTACAAAACAAGGTTTATCTTTAGAACCTCGTTTAAACCAAGGAGTCATTTTTGAATTTCGACCTTTTTTTCGACTGTCGTAAAGAACTTAGTACAAAATTGACAGTTTTGTATTAAGGCACTATGGGCGCTCGAGCCGCGTACTGAACTGAATTAGGCTTGCGAGTGGTTGCCTCGCGCATTTGGTAGATATTTAAAAATAATAATTATTTTAATCATTTTATCATTACGAAAAGGGGTAAATTTGGGATTTTTTGAAATAAAGATAAAGTTAATCTAATCGTGTTCTTGAAACCGATTGTATGTCCGCCAGATCCTTAAATAAGATATATCTTTTTTTAGAATTTTATAATATTGTTTTTAATGTTTCCCATGGATTCAAAAACCTACTTAGTTTGGTCTCTGTCGGGCTATAGCGCCTTAAGAGCTTTACGGTCATCGGAATAAAGGCTAAAGTTAAAAATATAATAACTAGGTCGAAGGTTTGGGCTTGGGCCAAAGTTAAAACTCGTTTTCTAATCGATTCCAAAGACTATAATAACATCCAAGTTAAATAAAGTTACCACGCTCCGCTAGACATTCTGTGATGCACGCCGAAAGTACCTAAATCAATCTGTGAGCCGAAATCTTTTGAGCATCGCAAATAAATCAACTTATAGTTCGTGAATTGAAACATTTATTTTGGAAATGCCAGGTGAAGGGAAAGTTTGGAGTGACGTCCAACAGAATGATGAAACCTTTTTGGTATCGCAAAATCTAAAGTTTCAAGGGTTTTTGACTGGATTATAAATGAAGGGATATCGATCGGTACCGAATTGTGAAATTGTGTTGATATAAAGACTGGCTTTGTTTGGCTATTGTATTCGAGATAGTTGACGTGGCAATGCTGCCAGCCTTTTGGGCTTTTTTCCTGTCGACAGCGATGCGGACGAATTTTTTGATGCCCTCTATGATTATTTCCCCTCCTTTTTTATATACATGTACATATTTTTGTTTTTAAGACTGTTAGATTTTACATTATGTAAATACATGTAAATATAGTTGACGCAGCACATTTAAATTGATGTTAGTATGGGTGGATGATATTGTTGCCATCGTGGGTAGAACTTGGATGAGGCTGCTGGCACAATAGCGTGAGGTTTGGCGCAAGAAAACAGAAGCCCAGCTGTGGTTGAAGTTGGGTTGTGGATGGTGATTGTAGACTAGGGTGCCTAGGTACTTCCTCCTCGGTAATATTCATTCAACGTAGGGTAAAAGTGAGATAGTTGCCCTAGGAGGACAGGCAGCCCATAGTAGGGGTGATGACTTATTTTTTTTTGTCCGTTATGTAGATTATTAAAAAATATTGGATACGTTTTTTTTTTATTTTTTTACGTAATCAAAAGATGTGGCATGACGTCACTCCTTGCTAGATTTTGTACGTAGTTGTGCTGACGTAGCGAGCCCTCACTCCCCGACTTTAATGTGTTTTATCTAAGTATTTTTTTATTAATATGATAAAGCAAAAATTACGTATATAATATTTTTTTTTATTATTTGACTGACGGACTAAATAGAATTTCTTTTTTTTACCCAGGCATCATCCGTATTCAAATTGTGACTTGTAAACGTACTATCATCACAATTAATATTAATACTTTTAAGCAAAGAACACGCCCCACTGGGGATGAGCACACTTTTCAAAATGACCTCAACAACTAAGAAAATTAAACTTTATCTCAACTAGATAATGTTCTTGTCAGAATGACAGTTGTCGTGTACTGTCTTCATTCTGAAACATTCCTTCTATCATTGAGTTAATATTCAATTTTCACAGTTGTTTAGAACATTTTGAACAGTCTGTTCGTCCCGATATTTTGACACTGACGTACCACCCACGATTACAAGTCACAATTTTAATTATGGGGCGTCTATCCTCCTAGGGCAACTATCCCACTTTTACCCTTTACTTTTATCTACACGAAACTGAAGCATCAGCATGTTATCCGTTTAGACCGGATTTGTTTTTCAACATCTGAAGATAGAAGACAGTGCTGAACGCAGTGCAGTGTGTGCAGTGTTAGTATCTCAGCACAAACTATAACATAACACCACACATCGCTTAGGAATGATATTCCAAAACACCCAAGCTTGTTTGTCCATTCCCAAAGCCGAGTATTCACGTCGAGTAGTACCGACCAATCAACTTCGAGTGGACACTGACTTGAATTCACGCAGATCTATCGCCTAGGGACTGCAAAACCGGGATCAGTACGAGAACTGTTTTCATGTAAATTTTTGTTTTCAAATTGCATTTTGGCACATTAGCACTATTGTACCAAAATGCAACGTAAAAAAATTATTGTCATGATTTAAAATGTTAACTTTTGCTTAAAATAACATTAGTAACTAGCTTTGAAACTAAGTTTATAGATATCTAGTTTCTGCCCCCAACTTCGCGTGGAACTCTTAAGACACCACAGTACACTAAAATAACAGCCACATTTCCCGCCCGCGCTATTATTTCGTTGTCGCTTAGCGTTCTTTCTGACTTTGTTTCCTTTTTGCTCGACTCCTAAAGGTCGTAGCGTGATGTTAAATAGCCTACAAGCTTCCTCAAGAATTGGGCTATAAATTGCAAAAAGAATTTTTCAAATCCGAGTGGCAGTTCCAGAGTTTAGCGCGTTCAAACAAACAAATAAACTCTTTAGCTTTATTTTGATAGTATAGATATAGACGCAGTTTATGTTGACTTTCAAAATATCTAATCTGAACTTAAGGTTTCTCCATTTACTTGAGTTTTAAATCCATTACGCTGCTAGTTCTATTTACAAATACTTGACTTGACTAATAGAAAAGCGGAGCGTATACTCCCATTCGATTGGTCAGCACTCGCAATCGGCAGCCAATCAGTGCGCGCCACGTCACCACTCAAGTGGTTATCGACAGTTGGTCGAGTAAACAATAATGTTTGATTAATCGTGGATTATTCCTCCAAGAGTGATGAATGGGCTTTTCACTCTGTCACTTTTGATGTTATATTTGGTTTTCCTGTTAGTTTTTCATTTCATCTTGTCTGTGTCTATTCCAATAGGAACTGTCAAATTGGCACTGTCGTAGCTAGTTCCCAACTCAAGCTAATAAATATTTAACGTAGATTAAAAAATTAATCTAAAAACCACGTTTTTATGTGCCTTAAAAATAATATTTAACCTTCGGGGTATTGATGATCCTAGAGGACAAAAATCAATCAATCTGCCTAGCCTTTTCCCAACTATGTTGGGGTCGGCTTCCAGTCTAACCGGACGCAGCTGAATACCAGTATTTTACATGGAGCGACTGCCTATCTGACCTCCACAACCCAGTGACTGGGTAATACTCGTACGATACCCCTTGGTAAGACTGGTTGTCCAGACTTTCGGGCTTCTGACGACCCGTAACGACTGTCAAAGATCCACAAATGACAGCCGGGACCAACGGCTTAACGTGCTTTCCGAGGCACGGAGGAGTCTCGGTATGTAAAGATGGTCACCCATCGACGGACCAACCCCGGCAAGCGTAGCTTAACCTGATGGATCGACCCGTGCGGCTGTTATTACTTAGCCACGAGCTCCTCAGGACATACACACAAAAAACACACCACCACCACGTATATGCTTAGTGGTGAACTCGAAAAACGTGGGGCGCATATAATTGGAGTACACCATTTCCCGTGAGACCCTAAAACTTGAAGATTGTGGACTATAGCTATTCGTAAAGATTAAAAAAAAAAATAAAACAGAGTTCGAAGCATTTTGAAGAAATATTTAAGGTTTTAAATTCCGATACTTCCATGTCCCTGATTAAAAATATTGAACTAACCGAAAATAACGAAATAGTGAAATAAAACCAAACTCATGAATGAACGAAATGTCAAATTTATTGAAGGCCTTACGGACCTATGATCACGCCATCTACAATTTAGCTTTGCCCGACCTTCCCCATTATCAATCATCTACTCACTGCATTGCCAGGATACCTCGTTTTCAGGTCATGTCAGTTGCGAGCGGGTCCCACTTTGTTTCTGAGGTGACAGCCGCAACGCGTCTTACCAGCGTTGAGTACGTCTTAGGTGTTATCCTGCAAAGAGTACAATAAATGCAGCGTCTTGCCTTTCGCATATAGATCTACGCTTTTGAACGTTCAACTAGCTTCAACTATGTAGTATGCAGCTCGGGCTTCGTTGGACGTCTGACGTAGTTCGCCGAACTTCGTATGCAGCTCGGGCTTCGTCGGACGACTGCATGATGTATAGACTGTGTTATCAATTAAAGATTATGTTATGGATTTTGCAGTTCTAAGTTTAGCAGAGTGTGTCATGAGAGCTATCTACATAGTAATAAGACTCTTCTATCTTCTGCTTCAATTGTTTATCCAGTACTCGTCCGATATCCGATTACATTCTATTTCCATGGTCCTATATCCTCGTCGGTTAGTGTTGAATATGTTGACTCTTATATCGGCTTAGCCAGCTAATGCTTCTTGAACGTTAAGTAGATGCTGCTAAAGCCGATAGAATAACATAAACAGAATTGGTTGCATTACATTCAGCTATAAGGAGAGGATCTCTGAAATATATTCTAAGCCAAGACTTGAACACATAGTATGATAGGCCGCACGTAAGTCGTAACAAAGTGGCGGCATCTACAACGCCACATGCGAACTATCAAAGACTTGACGTCACACAAATCCTGCATCGCACAAGCAGTTTACCGCGCGACTGTCATATATATACAACATCCCGACATTAATCTTCGGGCAGTAGCTCACCAGAAACAACACCCATTTGGTCGGAGGATCCTCCCTTTCCACTAAAGGAACTTTACACCCTGTTCCTTATACCACTATAGAATCTTTATAAGCTGGCCTCTTATTCTAATGGAACTCCGTACTACGGTAGGTCAGCTCCATATCAAAGTGTTACCACTAACGTGTGGCCTACTGTACGACGTTTGAGAATTTGAGATGGTGAGAACATACAATTTTAATTTCCACATGCAGTTGAACTGACTGACTGCATCGTTAGTCTAGTGGTCAAGCGCTACTGCTGAGCATCTTCATGCTCAGTAGTAGTAGCGCTTGCGACCACCTTCCTGGGTTCGATTCCCGGGTCGGGCAAAGTGTTATTGGGTTGTTCCATCTGGAATTTCTCAGTAGCAGCCCGGAGTCTGGATTTGTGTCCGGTTGTTGGCAATAGGCTCGCCTCCTATTACATGGGACTTAGATATAACTGGCTAAATGTGGGTGTATTATAGGTACACCTCTGCCTTACCCTGCGAGAATTACAGGCGTGACGTTGAGATGCAGTTGAAAACCATTTGTCTTAGGACCACAGATGGAATACCGATTTGTGTGTTCGACGTTTTAATTCACTCTAAAACTACAGATTCGCAATTTCGCACCAAAATAAGACCCGACGTCAGTGCTGCTTGAATATATATTAGTGTTGCGCTCTTCGCAACTGAGTCCCGGAATCCCGTGGTCTCGCCATAAATACAAATTAGCAGCTCATCCCTAGCCCCGCGTTTATTAGTCGGGATCCTTGCGATGGTCGCTCCTTCGGGATGAATAAACTTGATCCAGATTCACCTATTTTGGATGCGTAACTTTTTCCATTATTGCAGGGAGATACAATTTTTCATGTGATTTACGTTGCGTTTGGTAGCAATGGGATTTTTGAAGATTGGGGCTGTTATTCATGTTTATCCGTCATGTCGTGCTTACAAAACAGAGGAAAATAGTTCTTATATCTGTATACAAGGCGGAGACGACAGTACGGCAATAAATTAAAATGCGTACATATCTAATGACGTTTCGACTCTGCATACGAAAATTCAACCAAATATATCTAATATATTAGTTTAGTCACAATAAATAGTCATATTGGCAAAACCTGTAGTCAGCTCATCACTACTATTTAATCTATTTAAAAAAATCACATAGAATTAAATAAATTTCTTAAAAAGCACTTTTTTAATTTCGATGCTAGGATCTATTTGATAGCTCAAAAATGCTCATAATTATGCATTAGTATTGCCAGTTTTTTTCATTTATTGTCGTATTATTGTATACGAAGTCGGGTCATGGAGGCAACTTGCAACCTTAGATATAATGAGGAATTTTTCGGAAGGTCTGATTATTGAAATAAACTGAGGGTGAAATATTCCATTAATAGTTTTTTATTACTAATGGAATAATTCACCATAAAAAAAATGTTGACATTACATTATATTACTACAATTTTTCAAAACAGAAATCGACTCGTCTTCGACTCGTTGAATCAGTCCATATTGAAGACCCTATAAATATTATAACTTCCTTCCCGTAGACCAATATGGGATGGAACCATGAATAACCAAATCTCCAATCATATACATATCGGTCCTCTGTAAATATTCACAATACGAGAAAAGTAGCTCATTGCAATACGTTCTCCACCGTATCCGGTGGCAATGAAAGTGTCCAGCGCGGAATATATATGGTTCTCTCCGCCGCACCAGTGATATATAGATGGTCTTATATATGGCTTTAGTATGCTACCGATAGCTAGCCTTGATAGACGAATAGACGAAGCACTTCCGAAAGGAATATCTTAACAGTTTGGGGCGCATATAATCCACGAGTGGCGATTCCTACTTCTTCTTAGCGTGCGATGGCAAAAATAACTCGAAAAAATAATTAAAAATACATATGCAGTTTTTTAAATTTGTTTGGCCCAAAATTCAGCAACGCGAATACCGTTCGCCGTAGTCATTAGATCCTCACGTGTGCAGGTGAGCGGGCATGCGATGCAAGATAGGAGGTGAGCCATTGTCTGTGGAGAGACGCCATATAAACACCGGAGATCTGAGCCGTCCATGAACCCCCACTTGTGGAGGTTGTCTTTGTTGTGGTCTACTTGGATACGAAGTCTATTTAAGGTTTTCCAAGTAGGCCACAGTAGCTTGTGCCCGGATGGGAGGCTCTCTGATGGTTCAATAAAGAAATCAGGAGGTTTAAGCAGTTCTTGCCAAAGATGGCAAAGGCGGCTGGACTCACGCACCCAAGGACTTTTTTGCAACTTCTACTTCCTTCCTTGATTCCTACTTAGATGTAGGTACGGTAACCAGGCGCCAACAGCTCCGCTACCAATTTGCTGCCTGGCGACACCATTTACAACGTTATCACCTGTCCTCTGATCTTATACTACATGATATCCTCATCTGACTATCCTTTTCTCAACTATGTTGGGGTTGGCTTCCAGTCTAACTGGATGCAGCTGAATACCAGTATTTTAAATGGGGCGACTGCCTATCTTACCTCCACCACCCAGTTACTGGGTAATACGATAGCCCTTGGTAAGATTGATTGTCACACTTTCAGGCTTCCTACGGCCTGTAACAACTGTCGAAAAATCCACGTAGGACAGCCGGGACCAACGGCTTAATGTGCTTTCCGAGTCACGGTCTTGGTATGTAAAGATGGTCACGCATTCACAGACCAACCGCGGCAAGCGTAGACCCGTGCGGCTGTTATTACTTTGCCACAAGCCCTAATACTACATGATATATTCTCGTACTATGATATTCGATTCGAAGGCATGTGACATCCACCACCTAGAACGGACCCTCTCTCTCTCTCTCCTTCCTTCCCTTTAATTATGTTGTTAGTAATTCTCATACAGTCCGTGCCGATACGTGTAAATAAGAAACCTGTCGTACCCACTTGGGTAAATACTTAACAATTTCTGAGAAACTTCAATGTCCTTATTTGATTATTCAAATAATGTGAATTTTCTTGGAAGGTGAAATTGGAAGGACTGGGGTGTCGTCAAGAGAGCTTCCAAGTCCCTATTTTCTGCGTTGTTTTTATTTGGTTCAAATTATATCTCGCCGGAAAAATTACCGAGTTTTTCAGCAAGATATTCAGTTAATCTCTTAACTTTCCTTTCTCAGGGATACTAAGTAAACAATAGATTGTGATACGATCTGTTTTCTTGTGTCCTTTTCCTACAGTTGTCCCTTCTCATAGAAAGTGTTGCTTATCTCCGAACGATATGTGTTCCACTTTATACGGCTGCTCTTGTGTGGCGTAATCCTACTCTGGCATTTTATTTCCGATAAAAACCTTTTCTTCGCATTCTCTATCGCCTATATCTACAACAACAAAATGGTTCTTGTTTCTTCCTATATCTATATCGGTGGTCATGGTACGGGCATGTGATGTGGAGGAATGAGGAAAATTTTAGAGCAAAGTTTAGAGTATCAATGTGGATGGATATAGGTGTAGGGGAAGACCAAAGAAACGATGGATGGACTATGTTAAAAATGATTTATGGCTATAAAGGGGGTGATTACCGAGATGACGTATATTAGAGAAGTATATGTGGAATAAAAATACATGTTGTGCCTACCCCAAATAAATTGGGATAAGGGCAGGAGAATGGTGATATTTTTTCCTAGGAAAACCCTTGTTTTCTATCACTTCCCTGAATAGGGATGATGACAATTTTTTTTTGTCTGTCTTGTAAATGTAGACTAGAAATTAAAAAAATATTGAACAAATATTTTTTCTGTTTTTACGTAATCAAAAGATTACGGCGCTACATTGAGTTCAAATGTGGCATAACGTCACTCCTTGCTAGATTTTATACGTAGTTTGTTATAGTTGTGACGTAGCAAGTATTTTTTTTATAACATGATAAGTAAAGAAAAAAATACGTGTCTAATATTTTTTTTATTATGTGGCTGACGGACTAAATAGAATTTCTTTTTTTTTACCCAGGCATCATCCCTATTCTATTTCTAACCAAATTAGAAGAATGACTTCGACGCTTCCCGTATGTAGTTTCCAAAAGCGAGTCTGTCCAACAGTTAACAGTACTAATTGCGAGCTATTCACAATTTAGTGCTACCGCAGCTCAGCGCTGATTGGCTATAAATTTGAACGGCACAAGCTGATTGGAGGTCTTTCAGTCTTTTGTCGTTTCGTTGGTGCTGGATCAACGTGGTTTTGATTGTTGCGTTCAGTGCCTGTACCTACATTGTCCTCTCCAATAGTATCATAGTATACTCAAAGGGTGTTCTTATGTCAGATCAATTTCGCTGTCGAGGGTATTCATGTGTAGCTTCAAACTTTCGAAGTCACGTAGACCGTAATCTAATAACAATGTTCAAAGAACTGAATGTCACATTCGACATTATCAATAGTAGTAGTAGTAGAGAAGCTGGTGGCTAAGTAATAACAGCCGCACGGGTCGATCCATCAGCTTAAGCTACGCTTGCCAGGGTCGGTCCGTGGATGGGTGACCATTTTTAGACACCGAGACTCCTCCGTGCCTCGGAAAGCACGTTAAGCCGTTGGTCCCGGCTGTCATTCGTGGATCTTTGACAGACTTTACGGGTCGTCAGAAGCCCGAAAGTCTGACAACAAGGGGTATCGTATTACCCAGTTTAATGGGTTGTAGAGGTCAGATAGGCAGTCACTCCATGTAAAATACTGGTATTCAGCTGCATCCGGTTGGACTGGAGGTCGCCTCCAACATAGTTGGGAAAAGGCTAGGCAGATTCATTGCTATCCCCACAGATCATATAAATATAATCTGTGAGTATCCCACGATGTAACATTTTCAGTTCAGTTTCCGATATTGATGCGCCATTCTGCATTTCGAATTAAATTCTCGTCTGAAATAAGAGGAATTCTCATTGTTTCTTCAATTGTTTTGTTAGCATTTGTTTATGTTTTTCTCTCGAGTAGTATGGGGGATTTATTTCCTCGTAGATTTTTACGAGCTGCAGGAAGATTTGCAGCTAGAACTGTATCAGTTTTACTGCTTCTATTTCCTTCTGCTTGGCTTAAGTCAGGGGGATTAGGTATTAATTCAATGTTGATGTAAGCTGGCTGTCATTTGTCGGTCGTGGCCCATTGTGTAAAGTTCCATCGTCGTCTGTTACGACGCTGGCGCGTGATTGAGTTGCGCAATTACTTTCGTGTTTGTAATATTGGGATAAAAGTTTGTTTTGTTATGGTTTCGTCATGAATACTGAACATTGTGTTCGTTGTTGGTGTCTCGAATGAAGGATGGAGCTTGTGATAGTTTCTACAGGTTTTTATCCGTTTTATGATCAGTAAATTTATCGTACATTATTGCTTTTGCCGAATGTGACAGTAACCAGGATCCAGAATTTCCTTTTTAAGGTTCCGTACCTCAAAAGGAAAAAACGGAACCCTTATAGGATCACTTCGTTGTCCGTCTGTCTGTCAGTCTGTCAAGACCCTTTTTCTCAGGAACGCGTGGAGGTATCTAGTTGAAATTAATCCGTACAAATCCGTAGGTCCATGTTCCCTTAGGCCTGTGCCTTGAATTTCGCGGGCAGCGGGCCGGCGGCGGCGGCGGCGCGTCTCGCATTGTCCCGCCCCGCTAACGCGCTGCTGTTTTCGAGGTCCGGCCCATTTGTTTTTAAGCATAAAATCCTGCCGCTGCTACCCCGCTGCCCGGCAAATTCGAGGCAGAGGCCTAAAAGGTCTAAAAATCAAGTTTATAAGTCAACGCAATAAAAAAAATCGACCATTTATACGACATATTTTGGTACTCGCAAATAAATGGAAACTTACCGTTGACCTAGAATTGTGAAATTTGGCACGAAGCAAGGTCTCACAGCACACGTAAAAGGAAAAGTCCGAAAATCGTTAATTTGGAATTTTATCATATAGGTAATTTTTTTTTGCGATTAAAATCGTAACGCGCCTTGACGTAGATTTAGCAATGTTAAGTTTGTTTTTTGGTGAAATTCTTTTCAACTACGGAACTCTTCTTTGTGCGTGGTCTGACACGTACTTGGCCGGTTTTAAAAATTTAAGTATATGACTTTTTAGGCTATTTATTTACATCGTAGGCCAATGACCTTTCCATTGTTTACAGAGCGTAAAGTTACTGCGTCTCCAAGGACTAAAACGTACGTCCATTGGACAACATTTGGAATGATAATATATCTCCTTTTTCGCTAGATTGGGATTCGTGGCCACCTATTATGTTGTCTTGAACGAACAAAACCAGTGAAGTTCTATATACCGTCAATTCAGTTATAGTAGCCATCCGTATTCATTCCTTACATAATTTTCTCCAAATGTTCGCTCCATATTTCAACTCCAACAAACAAACAATTTTGCAAATCACCGGCCAATATTCCAGATTGCTCTATAACGTGGACTCAAGCAATCGACTATAAAATAATATCCCTGGAATGACTGGACGCTTCCAATCCAATATGGCCTGAAATTCTCGGACCCTCTTATTTGGGTCACGTAGAGCATCACAGATCACCAGAACGTCAAAAGAGATTTTGTACCCTATATCAATGAAGTTAGGGGATTATTTTCTTTGACTGATTCTTTACTGGTATGGAGTTTACATATATGGTAGATAGTAAACATACGACCCTGTACCACTTCTAAATAAATAGCGTGGTAAGCTTCGCTTCGGTTTGTTTGATTTTCAACGCCAACTATTTTGTTCTATTGTTTAACAATCAATATTGGTTTTAACAAAAATTTAATTAAATTAACAACAACAACACTACAAAATGAAAAATAACTTTAATTTTGGAAGTCGGTGTCTGGTTAAATGTATTTTCGTTTTTTGCCACCGACTTCCAAAATTAAAGTTATTTTTCACTTTTTAGTTGTGTACCTACCCCACACAAAATCTAATACCACTACCTGCAAAACAAACTAGAACATCATCCATATAAAAGTGGGGAAAAAATACGCATTATTGAAGCTAACTCAAAAACTACCCAAGCAAAGTTAATCAATTTTATATGATACTAATTTTGACGTATACCCTCTCGAATAAAACAAAAAAAAATCAAATCGGACGACTCTGTAAAAAGTTATGCGTGGACATACATAAAAAAAAAATATACGTATCGAATTGAGAACCTCCTCCTTTTTTTTCGTTGGTTAAAAATTTACTTAAATTAACGTGTTTCGGTTTTATTCATGCGTAAAGAGAATTTTACATGTCAGTAAGTTTGTAGTTGGATTCAGATTCAGATTCAGATTAATTTATTTGCAAAAATATGTGTAGATAATATACATGGCATGATGCTTATTATAAGGTGTTACAGGGTATTTTTTGGCTCAACATGTTTGACCATGGCTGATGTACAAATTAGGTCAAAAGACAATAACATTTCACTACATTACATTTCAAAATAAAAATACAAAGAATAATAATATAAATAAATCAACAATTAGCATTAATATTAAACAAAACAATAATTAAATTAGGTCAATAGTCATACCATTAAAAATAAAATATAGAATTGATTCAGTCAGTAGCTTCAGAGCGATTTATCATTTAAAAATTCATTAACATTATAATAGGCTTTTTCTGTCAGTATTTTTTTAAATGTTTTCTTAAACTGTTCTGTATTTAGTTTTAATTTTTTTTTATAGTTTTTTGGAAGCACTATTGTTTGGTATACCTAAAATAGATACCTAGGTACGAGTAGGTACCTTTATTTTACGTTTCGTTTTGTGTTGGGTGTTAAATATAACACCGGATAGATGGATCACAGGAGCGACGGGCATATCATGCGTAAATGAATGTGAGGGATTTTGCAACATGTATGTGAAAATTTTGATTCGAAAAATATACAGCACAAACATTTTCCACGAATTCTACGATACCTAATAGGGATTTGACTGGCACCGGGTGTCATATGCATATTTTATTATATTTACTAGCCTATGCCCGCGACTTCGTCCGCATAAAATTTCTCGTTCCCCCGACCCACCCCGTCGCATAGCATCACCTGCCCACGCTGTTACTTCGTTTTCGCTTAGCGTTCTTTCTGACTTTTTTTCTTTTTGCTCGGCTTTGAAGGTCCTAGCGTGATTGTAAATAGTCTATAGCCTTCCTCAAGAACTGGGCTATCAAATGCAAAAATAATTTTTGAAATCGGACTGGTGGTTCCAGAGATTAGCGCGTACAAACAAACAAAAAAACAAACTCTTCAGCTTTATTATTAGTATACGAGTAGTTAGATATCAGGCAAAATGATGACGGTAGGTATCTATGGCTCAGGAAAGATAGAAATATTATTACGATTCCATGCTTTATATACGGCAGTAATAAAGCTCCATTTACACGTGCAAGTTTCTGGAACGTTCAAAAGCAATAATCGCATGCCATAAAGCACGTTCAATTTTATTCCCATTCAAGAGTTGCATGCATAAAAGAAGATTTCCATAAAATCACTCGTGTAGACACTTTACACGAGTGATTTTATGGAAATCTTCTTGTCGATTTATGCCATCGCTAAGAAGAATAAGATTTCCATAAAATGGCATATAATAATTTAATGCAAGTTTTGCTATTCAATAAAATAGCACGCGACTTACACCAAGGCAATAAAATTGCAAGACGATATTGCTTTTTTAAGTTTTGCCTCGTCTAAACACAGAGTTGCACGTCCTTGTATAATTGATTCAAGTATTACCCGCATTTGCGCTGCCAAATATTTAATTCAATTTTATTGAACGTATTGTTTCGTTCGCTCATGTTTGAATGGTAGAAAATTTTCATGCCAAAATTGAATGCGATTTTTTTGTATGTGCGATTTTATTGTACGTGTAATTTTATTATACGTGCTGTTTACACCTATACCAGTTTTGAACGGCAACTAACTTGCCCGTATCGTGCAACAATATTGTACGTGTAGTTTAGATGGTGCCAGTTAATTGCCCTTCAATTTTATGGTATGCTACAGGCTATAAACTTGCATTGGGTAAATGGAGCTTAAGCTTAATTAAAATTAATGTAAAGTGTTCGCTAAAACCAGCCTGTATGAAGTTACCTAATTAAGAAACATAAGTTAATAATAATAAATATATTTTCATAATCCTTCATCACACCCTTTTCTGAAACGAAGTCGACAACTCATACACGTGCCATTTTCAATTAACATAATTACGTTACAAGTTAAAACAACGATCTATCACAGTTTTTAACTAAATTATACGACGGTGTACTAGTCCTGAGGGGCTCCTGAGGGCTTAACGGGGGGTTATCCGAATTTTACCTGTTTTAGAATCAATTTTAAATGGTCAAATTATTGTATTAAGGTCCTGAAAAAAATATATGGCAGAGATACATCCTTGCTTTAGGGAAATTAACGGTTCAAAACACGATAAGTTGTAATTTCCTCGATGAAAAAAAAATCCGAAACATGGTCGATTTCAAAACCATTTTCCGTTTCATTTCCTAATTACAGCATAAAATTATATGAAAATTGCATGTACCATTAGGTAATCGTATTTCAGAGGGAATTTAACGGTTGGATTTTTGAGTTTTATAGATTTTTTTTAAATAAACTCAAAATTAGTCAATTTGGCTAAATCCGCTCGCGATCAGAGTCCTGCGGGACGTCATCGAGGTAGGACCTGTGTCAAAATTTTTAAAAATTCGCTCTCCCTGCAGTTGCTCAAAAAAATTCAAACAAAAGACGAACACATTAGATATGAAATTGCGACAGCTCAGAAAAAATATCTCGTAATTATATTATAGTTTTAATTCATAATATCGTTTTCGAAAATGTGATTATTTATATGTGGTATGATGACGTTTAATTGTCATCTTACGATAGTGTTAAGACACATTGCAAATTATTGTCGATAAAATTATAGTCAAGCGCGAGTAGTTTATAATTTTTTATCGTGGTCCTTTATGAAGAAGTTTTAAAACACATTTTTCTAAGATTTTTCATCAGATTCATCCACATTAGTATTTTCACTCTCCATCGAACTGTCTTCACTACTAGTCTACTACCATATCCTACATAAATTACACATAATATAAATACAATGTGTCCGGTTGTCGGTTGGATACTAATAATAATCAACTTTCACTCTGGCAACAACAGTGAAAATTAGAAAAAAATAAAAATGTGCGGTCGGGGACCACCGTCAGGAATGAAGTTCCTTATAACGTATGATTTAAAACACAAACACAAAATTTTCACATCCGCCATCTTGAATTTTCATTTTGACTTCACTTCCGGCTTTGGCTCCCTCGAAACTGAAAACTGATCATGGGGTGTCGTTTTTATAACCATAAAAACGACACCCCATGATCAGTTTTGAGTACAAAAAGTCACAGTATACGATAAAATATCGTGTTCTATACATTCGAAAAATAGCGCTTTGTGAACGTAGCCATGGTTAGGCGGTAACCGTATCACTCAGTGCCCATGTTCTAAAGCAAGTTCGTCGATGACGTATCCTATTGTTGGTTTGTAACTTTTAACATATTGATACTTGCACTTTTGTTTAGGTAAATAGTCCTATGGGACGACAATCCCACATGAGCGGGGCCGCCGGCCGGTTAGACAATATACTAAATTAATTTTGATGTCTTAGAATAGTAGATTCGATAAATTATAGCTGTAGCAGTAGGTACATCCCTTGATAATAAAGTACGGCAATTGTTCCTTCATATGTAGTTGTCAATAATTACTGATCTTCATGAGCAGTGGTCAACATCAAAAACAAAAGAATATGTTTGCAGCATAAGCAAAGCAGTACGACCATTTTTAGCCCATTCTAAAAAATTTTTTTTTTTATTCAGTCACTAATGGGGTTATAGGGGATGCAAGTTAGACACACAATATACTAAAACAACAGCCACGTTTTATAAAACTTTCCTTTACAGTACGTTGGTAGTTGTGGTCTCTCTCAGCAGCCAAAATACACAGAGAGTTAGGACTGGTGACGCGGGAGCAAGCGACCGACGACGAAGCAGCTTGTCCTGAGGTCGAAACGCGCAGCCTTCAGTAGTTTTTCACTGCTTGCGAAGTTTTTCGTTTTTAGTGGATAAATAAACAAACGCTATTCGTGTCGTTCCTATGCAGGAACGACACGAACAGGCGTAATACCTAATGGCATAACACGAATACACTGAGTGATTCTTACAGATTATTTCTGACGAACCCGGCTATCGCTAAAAAATATAACAGTAGATTGTACACACTGGATTTCTCATTAACTGACAGCTAACCATTGATATTAGGTCTTTACCTATGAAATTGCCGTTCTGCAGTACTGGCCATTTCAAATCAAAATAATTTTTGTTTGGCTAAGAATTCTAATTTCAAATTAATTTTATTTTAAAAACATGGTTTTTTTTTTCTAAAAGTAGTCATTTGTTTATTGATTAGTGTTACATTTTCATCGCATTTCAATCTTATTCGTCATCATGGATACGTTAAAAATTCGAGTAATTATGGAATATAGTACCGTCGTGGCAGCAACGCGGCACAAGCGGCACGCAACATCAACGACGTTTACGGAGCTAACACTACAAACCAACGCACCACTTGTTATTGGTTTGCTCGCTTCCGTTCTGGAAATTTCGACTTGAAAAATGAACCTCGCGGTCGTCCGAAGACTTTGGTCGACAATGACGAATTAAAGGCGATTGTGGAAGCTGATGATACACAATCTACGGCTGAATTAGCAGCAGCTTTCGACGTTAGCGTCAAAACAATATTGGTCCATTTGCGTCAAATTGGCAAGGTAAAAAAGCTTGACAAATGGGTGCCCCACGAACTCAATGATCGCCAGCGCGAAGTACGCGTCGAGACGTGCCTTGCACTGCTCAACAGACACACAAATGAAGGAATTTTGAACCGCAGTTACCTGCGATGAAAAATGGATTCTGTTTGATAACCGCAAGCGCTCAGCAAGTTGGTTGGATCCTGGTTCAGCACCTAAACAATGCCCTAAACGAAAACTTACCCCTAGAAAAGTGATGGTCACTGTTTGGTGGTCTAGCGCCGGTGTGATTCATCACAGCTTCTTACCAAACGGGGTGAGCATTACTTCAGATGTGTACTGTGAAGAACTGAACACAATGATGGAGAAGCTGGCACATCTCCAACCAGCATTGGTTAATCGCTCGTCTCCGCTGCTCCTGCACGACAACGCGCGACCTCATACTGCACAGCAGACGGTCTCCAAGTTGCAAGAACTGGGGTTGGAAGCTCTCCGTCATCCGCCCTACTCACCAGACCTTGCGCCTACAGACTACTACTTTTTCCAGAATTTGGATAACTTCTTGGCGGGAAAAAATTCAATACCCGAGAGGCAGTACAAAATGCCTTTGAAGAATTTGTTGCCTCCCGTCCAACTGATTTCTTTAAGAAGGGCATCAATAAACTGCCACTGCGTTGGCAAAGATGCATTGATTGCATGGGTGATTACTTCGATTAATACAAATAAAAATGCATGAAAAAAATTCGTTTAAATTTTTTCATACAAAACGGCAATTTCATAGGTAAAGACCTATTATTTATTTTTATTATAAATATAGATGGTATAAGAGGCCTAAACTTCATGTTTTCTGTGTACGTTATGCGAACTATCAAATAACAGTAGGTATATAACAAAATATAAAAAAAAGAATCGAAAAAAATATAACAGTTGAGAATCAAACTTTTAACCACGGGTTTGCAAAGCAGTCGTCGAACCGTTAAGCTATTTGGTTTCATGAAAGTTTACTAAAATAGCCGTTTAAAGGTTCAATCTGTAACTATCTGCTATATTCGTTTCCTACTCAGCCCAATGAAGTAATGGAATAATTCCCTTTTACATTGTGTTTTAATGTCACTTGTATCGTCGTAGACAACGACCGATACCGATTATCAGCATTCTCCTGCCCTTATCCCAATTTTTTTTGGGGTCGATGCAACTTGTTTTTATCTTCCATACTTCTCTATTAGTCGTCATCTCGATAGTCATTCCCTTTCTAGCCACATCATCTTTCACACAGATCATCCATCGTTTCTTTGGTATTACATAGTCATCCAGATTCATAATCAAAACATTCCAGACGACATTTTCTTCATTAACAAGTTTTTGTTACCTACATGTACTACTTATTGTAACGAAGGTTTTTAGTGTCAATAAAGTTATTATTATTATTAAAATATTTGCAGTTGATCAACTTAATTAGTTTTTCTTAGGTCGATTTTTTTTCCTTAGGTCGAAGGTCAATTGTTTAATTGATTGTAAAAAGGTGCCTGGAATGGTGGAAACCCTGCCTCCTAAACTAGGGGAAACCTGTGTCTTAGGAGACAGAATTTTACACTGTGGCATAGATTTTCCGCGAAATCGTCGGCAGCGCGTCGTAAATAAACACGTCGCGCTACATTTGGGGGAGGCGGAGGTAGCGTTTCAAAGGCCTACAGGCCCGAACAACCTAGCCTTAAACCAGTAGCAATCGCTTTCAAAGCGCTATGTACAGTCAACAAAAGAGATATCTAGGCAGGGTATACTAACATATTTTTAGGTGAATTGCTTCATGTTCAATTTCATATATATTACTTTGTTTTTGCAATAATCCTACATTGTAACACACCAACACAAAATTGTCTATTTTCACGACATAGAACATGAAGCAATTCATATACAAATATACCCTTCCTAGATATCTCTTTTGTTGACTGTACATCTGCAGCACTTTTCAACAGGATTGACATAATTAATGACTCTTTGATGACCTGGAATGACCTGGGAATCAAAACTAGAGGGCTAGTTTGGATTCCCATACGGGCATAGTGTTATTGGGATCCTCCATCTGGAATTTATCAGAACCTAGCTGCTAGAAATGCAGTAGTACGAGATTTTTTCGGCACAGACAAATGTGCGTTTACCTTAAGGCATAAAAGAGTTACTTTCTATTTATAATATTAGTATGGATGGATGGCAACATACTGACAAAACGTGGGTGCTCAATCCCTGTGTATCGAGAGGGCTCTGCCCTTATCTACATAATATATTATATAATTTACAGCTTTGTTCCCCACACCGCTCAGTTCAGCTGTATTGTAAGCTGTGTGTTATATTTTCTACTAGCTTTAGCCAGCGGCTTCGCCCGCGTGGATGTCGGAAAATATCCTACGGGAAGTACTGCTGGGAATTCCTTCCTTGTTCCTTGTCTACATTATAAAGGGAACCTCTGTGCAAAATTTCAGCTTTCTAGGTCCAAGGGTCTGGGCCGGGCGTTGATGAGTCAGTCAGTCAGGACTTCTCTTTTTATATAAATAAAGATGTCCTACCTGCGACCTAACTTGACGTCACATTAATTAGCTAAAAGTGTAATCTATTTTTGTGGCACTTAACCTAGTTTCCGTGGAATAACTCGCTTGTTTCCGTGCAAATTATATTCGTCGAGCAGCGTTCTTTTGTTTATGAGTAACAAAGTGGTGACTGGGTCTTTAAATTATTGTGTGTTGGAAGCTTTGAAACAGTAAAAAAGTAAGCAGTATTACTTCTTCATACAAACCGGCCGAAACGTCGCACGCGAAATCTCGGTTTACTTCGGTAGGTACGAATGCGGATGAAGCGAAACACTCCTGCACCTTTATTTACGTATAAAATATGGCACAAAGTTATCGACTGCATTGATCAGTGTATAGATGTTTGAATTCATCCACCCTAGTACGTGTTTTTTCTACCGAGTGGCCGTAGTATTTATTTCAAGGACACTGCCGAGACGTAGTACTGCTTACTTTATTATACTGTGGCTTTGACTCCAATTTGAGATCGCTGCTAATGATAATATTGCAGCTTTTGTCTTTTCATGCGGCGGTGTGTTTGAGTTCATTTGTGTTAATGGCTTTTTGGTATGTCTGGCTTTAATCGGTATTGTTAGAAATAGCTGTTTGTTTTCTCTCGAACTATTGAGTAGTTTGTGCCATAGTATACTTAAATAAATATATGGTGAGTCAGGAAGGTGGTACCAGCAGGGTGTGCCACAGTATCGCCACTCGATGAGGATATTTTCAACCTTAATTCTTGGGAGATAGTGCGCTCTTTTAAATCAAATAAAAATCGTTTATTTGCATGAAATGTGGTAGGTCTGTGGGTTAAAAAAGAACTTACATGTTATAAAATTCAATGCAGACACATTCCGGCACCTGAAGGAAGTAGAAAATGTATAGGTATGCTGTTCTGAGTTTTGTCATTTTATTTGTCATCCACCGAAATTATTGAATGAGCTGTTTTTTTTTTAATGTTTATTAATTCAACGTTGCTAAAAACAGTGCCTATAGAGCTTCCATCTTTACTTTCATCCGCTATCCTCAGGCTTTCAGATTTATGACGAAAATTGTGTTTCATGAAAATATTTCGACTAATTGAAATAATTTTGACTTGTGGCGGAATCTACATCGCCAAATACGAACCACGCATCACACTGACGTCACGCAATCCTGCATCGCGCAATCAGAGTTTACCGCGCGACTAGCATATAGACAACGTCCCAACATCAACCGTCGGGCAGTTGCCCACCAGATACGATACCCGTCTGGTCGGAGGATCCTCCCTTTTCAATGGAGGATGAGTGAACTTTACACCCTGTTCCTCATACCTCTATAGACTTATTTAAAATTCTCTTTATTTGCTTAGACGTTTTACTAATTATTAGTCTCGCTAGGTAATTTATATGCATCTATCTACAGTAAGTTGTTTGTCAAATAACAATGAAGGTAGCATCAGGTGGGCCATTTGTCTTCATAAACCTAATGCCTTATAACCATTTATATATAGTTGAGCTTTAACTGATTGATGATATTAATCACGGCATTTATTAGCATATTATTGTTACTGAAGAGGAGCTCGTGGCTAAATAATAACAGCCGTACAGGTCGATCCATCAGGTTAAGCTGCGCTTGCCAGGGTTGGTCCGTGGGTGACCGACCATCTTTACATACCGACACTCCTCCGTGCCTCGAAAAGCACGTTAAGCCTTTGGTCCCGGCTGTTATTCGTGGGTCTTTGACAGTTGTTACGGGTCACCAGCTGCATCCGGTTAGACTGGAAGCCGACCCCAATATAGTTGGGAAAAGGCTAGGCAGATTGATTGTTAGTGAAGAAATATTTTGAATTAATTCTGAATTTCTTTCATCTGCCTCCTTTTTCCAACGATGTTAGGATTGGCTTCCAGTCTAACCGGAAGCAGCTGAATACCAGTATTTTACATGGAGCGACTGCCTATCTGACCTCCACAACCGAGTTACTGGGTAATAGGATACACCTAGGTAAGACTGGTTTTCCTACTTTCGGGCTTCTGACGATCCGTAACGACTGTCAGCTTAACGTACTTTCCGAGGCATAGTTACCCATCTACGGACCAGCCGCGGCAAGCTTAGCTTAACCTGATCGATTGACCCGTGCGGCTGGTATTACTCGTACTTAGCCACAAATTCTGAATTACTTTGTGGGACTTTATTGAAGGTTTTTAGGCTTCTAGCTTCGATCAAAGTCTTTGCAAGACCATGTCTTCGAACGAGAAGGAGAAGCTCCAATGAGCTACCTAAATAGCTTGTTTTGTTTCCTTCATACAACTATATTATCATTTTAATTGCACCCATATCATCATCTCATCACCATCAACAACTGAATAAAGGTCCTGTAATTACCTACTAACAATAAATACCTACATTTACGTATTTACTACGCCCATTACTGACAGCTATTGCCAGTAATACGCCAATAACGGTATTAAACCAATTATCGAATGGATATCATTAGCCAGCATTTGTGTGCTCGCTCATTTCAAAACCGACGCCATGTTAAATTTGATGTAGCGTTCGTTATTTGAATTTGACTGGAGTGCTACTGGCTACGGGTGAAGTTGCATTTGGCGGGAAAACATCGTGATGTATGGGGGATTGTCAGTTTTAGTGAAGGCAGCTTTTCAAATTCATGGATCAAACTGTGCATTTTATGCGTGTTAAGTGACGATAGGTAATTTGTTTAAATTACTTTATGTAGGTCCTTAAGGCGACGATAAACGACTTTTAATCATTTTAAACTGAAGATCACGTAACGAGTAGTGTTATGATTTGGAAAAAATATAATAAGTGTGTTAAACTAGCTGACCAGACAGATTTCTTGTCCAAATTTCAATAATTCAGACAAAATTCCCACAGAAAATGCACTTTCAGTTTTTCCGAATTTTCAAATTTTCGCGGCAACATTTCCAATTTTTTTTTAATAAGAACCTACCTCGGACTTCAACAAATAATTAAAAAAAAAATATTGCCGAATTGGTCCAGCCTTTCTCCAGTTTTGCGCTTAGCAACTCATTTAGCAATTCATTTTTAATTATATAGATACTTAAATAGATTAGTTCACCATTTAAAAGATAATTTAATTGTTTATCTTTAAGTACGCGTTGTACATAATATCTAATATATCTGTATTTGTGTTATGTCTAATAAATAATGCGTCTAATTTGAGACAGCGCTCCTTGATGGGCGAGTCCTATTATTGACTGGACGTTGACGCGTTGCGTGAGCTCAGCACAGTTCTGTGTTCTGTGTGTGTTGTGTGTGTGTTCACGCAAGCTATGCACTCAAGGCCATTGGCATATATCTGCGTCTTAAGTAGATGCATCCTGGCCAATCTTATCATCACCACGTTATGAGCGATGCTCGTATAGGTAGCGGCTTCCGATATTTCATCTGACTATCTTTATGTATCACGATCAGGTTAAAAAGATCAAACTTTTTTGGAGCTTCGACAAAATATTGGTCCATGTTTCAACTACAGCATTAGGTAGGTACTGCATAATATTATAATATAAGCTACGCTTGCCGGGGTTGGACCGTGGATGGGTGACCATCTTTACATACCTAGCCGTCGGTGGTCCCGGCTGTCATACGTGGAGCTTTAAAGCTGTTACGGGTCGTCAGAAGCCCGAAAGTCTGACAACCAGTCTTACCAAGTGGTATCGTATTACCGCAGTTACTGGGTCATGGAGGCCAGATAGGCAGTCGCTCCATGTAAAATAAAGGTATTCAGCTGCATCCGGTTACGATAGATCCGGAGTTCGGGACCAATATTTTGTAACTTTTGAAATCCGCAACTACTGGGCCATCCTTTGCCACCCAATAACACTGTGGACCCAGATATCCAATATTATTGGGACCAGGGATTTGGTTTGAAACAAGAATTTCCCGCGGTATCGTCCGCGCTGCAATCAAATAAATCTGATGGCAGATACCCCTCGGGACAGAATTCGATCCTCGGATAAAAAAACCGGTCAATGCGTGTCGGGACACGCACAATGAAAGGTTCCGTAGTTGAAAAGAATTTATACCAAAAACAAACTTAACATTGTAGTTGAAAAACATGTTCTCCCATACATTGATATACGTCTCGGTACTCACGGCCAATTCTCTAACGACTTTCAGATGTTTCCTTTACTTGTGCTGTGGGACCTTGCTTCTTGCCAAATTTCATGATTCTAGGTCACAGGGAAGTACCTACCTATTTCAATAGGTTTTGATTTAGTTCCATGTGTATTTTTTCATTGCGTTGCCTTAAAAGCTTGATTTATTTAGAGCTCCATGGGACCTACGTATTTGATATTAATTTCAACTTGATACCTCCACGCATTCCTGAGAAAAATGGTCTTGACAGAGACAGACAGAGACGGACAACGCAGTGATCGTAAAAGGGTTCCATTTTTTCGTTTTGTGGTACGGAACCCTAGAAACCTTATATTTTGTCATATCACGGTTTTGGTTTTCGTTGAATATTTTACAAAAATGTGACGCAGATCTGTCACGTGTATTTTTTTTAGTAACATAAAAATCTCCCTCGTATCGCACATTCCATCAAAGTAATAGAAGACTGTGTTGCTACTTTTTACTGGCCCAGCGGCGTTGTGGGGCTTAGTTTCTGTACACAAGGACCAAAATGTTGCGCAGTTCATTCGAATATTGGAGCTTATTGATGCGTTTTGTATCAAATAAAGATTGATTGATTGATTGAAGCTAAAGGAACTTTACAGCCTAATTGCATAACAGACAAATTTTTCGAACATAAGAATAATAATAAATAATAATAATAATTTATTTATTTGTTAGAATATTGTTGTAAAGGTGTTACACAAAGTATGACGTCCATAATATTCTGCTGTTTCCAGCGTACAAATATTTTACAGAATCTAAATTAAATGTATTAAAACAATATTATTATACCTAAATTAGATGTTACATATGATGAACTATACAATGTTAATCTAAATCTTTTCGGTAAAAGAGGTGAAGGACACAATTATAGGACTAGAAATAGGGACCAATTAGTTCAACCAGGTTTCAGACTGGCTAAAGTAGACTCATCCTTCATGGGGTACTGTTTAAAATGTTATAATAAAATACCTCCCCACATACTCCAGCTGAATGAAAGGAAATTTAAATCTTGTATAAAACGCACACTATGCAGCCAGGCATATTATAAGTTGGGGGATTACATCGCTGACAAAAATGCTTGGCTGAATGCTTGTCCTGCTCCACAAGGACGCATTAATTAATTGATTAGCATTCGGATATATTGTTGGACCTGCTGAAGATTAAGATGAGAGAAAACTTTCTTTGCATTGTTTAGATTCAATCTCTTAGTATTATATAATTGCATAGCACGTGTGAGCACTATGTAGCTACTATTAAGCTACCTTTTACTGGGTACGTCTTTCACTGACTTGAGTGTGCCCTGGCGGTTGAGAGTATGTCATGCTCACTCAAATGTCTCGCTGATGGTGGCGTGTGTGTTGGATCATTAAGTTCCCTTCAAAATGGTTGAGCTAAATGGTGCTGATCCATGCGTCATGTTCGTGAACGGGCGCCGTCAGTTGGGACTGGTCGTCTCTTAGCTGCCATGGCTTATTTTTAATTTTAATATTTAATTTAGTTGTTTTAGTTATTATCTTTTTATTACGGACGCTTTTTAACGTGCACGTCTTTCTACATTGTTCTCACATGTATATTTTCAACTTGAACGATGTAACCAATATTTTGTAAAAATATTATGATTTAAAAGAGTGTCCGTGGAGTTTCTTGCCCGTTCTTCTCCATAGGGATCTACTACGCTTTGGAATGGGCAACTAGCTTCATCTTTCTGACTGACCGACCCATTGACAATTCAAAAGTGCCTGTAATTGGTTTATTTGAAATAAATGCTTTGAGTTTGAGTTTGAGTTTGAAGGAAAACGTTAATTAGGTACTATCAAATACAATGTCAAGAATAATTAAAATATAATGTTAAGAATTATTAAATACAACTTCATGGGTAATTAAATATAATGCCAAGAATGATTAAATACAATTTTAAGAATTATTCAATACAATGTCATCGTTAATTAAAACTCTTTAGGAACACAGAGTCAAGTCGTCATCAAATTTAAATGTTGAATCAAATTTATCATTTAAAAAGTCATTTGTTGAGTAGTAACACTTATGCAATAGAAAGTTAAATAATTTCTTTTTAAATGTCATGAAGTTAAGATTTTTAAAAACATTAGGTAATTTATTATAAACACGAATTGCCATACAGTAAACATTATTGGAAAATAGTTTAATTCTTTGTTGGGGTACACATAATCTGTAGATATTTCGACTTTTTCTTATTACAACATCATTATGTACTTGAAATAAAGCTATGTTTTTGTGTACAAAGACACAGATTTCAAATATATATAAAGATGGTAGTGGTAAAATTTTTAAATTTTTAAAGAGCGGGACACAGCTTTCTAATGGATGGGCTTTAGTTATTGATCGGATACATTTTTTTTGGGCTCGGAATGCTTTAATAAAGTCAACAGAATTGCCCCATATTATAATGCCGTAGCGGAGAATTGATGCTGCAATGGATTAGCAATTTGCTTCAAAATGATTCAGATTCCAATTGATAGTGTGTTACGCAATTAGGGTGCTGGTTACTGAAAGTCTAGTATTTATGAAATTGGTGTCTACGGTACTGGATATTCCCGAAAATTTCATAGTTTTCCCCGAAGTACATTAATATATTTTAAGGTCCATATTTTTTTTCTTTTGTATGCATGTGTTTCTGTGTTTTCACCTATTTTCCTTTCTTTTAATTTAGTATCAAATTTCACTCAAATTCAACCGTCACGTCATTTTGATTCACCAATAAGATACATCCCTGAATGAGTTTATGCAGACCTCTCATTGTACGGAAAGCCTATAAACGCGGTCAATTTATACTGGAATTGTAAATCTTGATATATCGTCGTGTATACGTATATGTGTGCGTGTGGCCGCTTGTTTGCCGGTCAGAGTAAACTCATTTGTGGTGCCAGTTGTTGCCTTTTTCCTGCGCTCAACTTTATTACTTCATCTCCCATGATTTGTGTACTTTCGGGGATCTATTTTGGACTATGTGATGACTTGGCTACGGATTAAGTTTATTTATTTATTTATATATACTTTATTGTACACCACAAAAATACATAACAAAAAAAGACATAAATAAACACTACAAAATATACAATCGGCGGCCTTATCGCTTTCTGCGATCTCTTCCAGACAACCTTAGAATGGACAGTGATTTACCTGGATATGAAATTAGGCTGTCTTTACTGCAAATAATAAGTGCCTACTTATACAATATTATACTAAAATACATACATACATACATAACCTAAATAATAGATACATAAATACATACATACTAAATATTTAAGCAACGAAAATAAATGAAGACTAAAGATATTTACAGTTTATGTAAGGACTATAGTTTTATACTAAAGAGTTCTACAGCACTAGGTACTAGATACAAAATTAAGTGGCAGTGGGCAGGGCACATTGCTCGTAGAGCATATGGACAATGCGGCCGAAAGGTTCTGGAGTGGCGGCCGGGTACCGGAAGACGTAACGTTGGAAGGCCTCCCACAAGGTGGACCGATGACCTTGTTAAGGCCGCAGGAATCCGCTGGATGCGGGAAACACAGAACCGGTCGAAATGGAGATGCTTGGGGGAAGCCTATGTCCAGCAGGGGACGTCTTTCGGCTGAAGTGATGAAGATGATGATGAGGTACTGGATATGTGGGCCTTTTATAGCGAGACAAGCCGTGCGCCCGATTTAATTTTGCATCGACAAAATTGACGAACTTTCATGCAAGCTTACATCGGGTGTGAAATTTCAAATTTCCTTCCGCTCACTTTCAGTAAAGTTTTTAAGCAGTGCGCAAATTTTCACAGGGTGTTCTACCTATGAATATAAACAACTGTCACTATGGGAGCAAGTCTGAAATCACGAAAAAAAAACAGCTGTTTCATACATTTTGATCGAGTAGATATTGAACATGTGTATGAAATAGCTGTTTTTTTCGTTATTTCAAAGTTAGCTAAAAAAAAAGTGAAAGTGAAAGTTGTTCATATTCATGGGTAGAACACCATGTGAAAATTTGCGCACTGCTTAAAAACTTGTATAACTCCTTGAAGGCTTTCTGAACCCCATGTGTGCATAAGGAAAAACGCTTTACAGAATAGGTATATAAGCTTATATATTTAAACGTAAAAAAACATCATCCGATGGAAAAAAATCATCATCAGTAGTTGTGAACCTATGGGGTTCGCAACTAACCCCCCCCCCCCCCCCCCTGGGGGTTTTGGGTTTATAAATTAGTATATTGTATCACCTGAAGAGAGGAACTCTTTGTTCAATATTTCATGCTTATGCTGTGTGTACCTACTTAACCCAGCGGTTTAAGGTGTGTGTTTGTCTGTCGGTGAATTCATGAACGAGTTTAAGATTTTTAAGTTTTTTTGATGGGTTAACCCGTAAAACGCCTATTTATACCTATACGTATGAACCCCATAAGTTCATGTCAATGTGTGCAAGAACGAATGTGTCCAAATAAACGTTTTTCTTTATTTTTCTTTCTCGAATGTTAACCGAACCCCGTAGGTTCGCAACTACTGTAAGCCCTCGGTCGCCATTGGAGATTTTAAAAAGTTTTCTCCGACGTTAGAGAAGAAGATGTCAGTGAATATTGCCACTATTATCACGAGCTTTTGCGTTAAGATAATGGCGTATCGTAAAAAGCGACAGGATTCTGTCAGGGGGTCCCCCTTGGCAGAATCCTGCTCCAAGCATCACATGCTTTATGAACTGTGAAGGATGTCTTTTTAACGAGGTACAGCAACGAAGCTGTATATATGAGTACGAAGGCAAGCATAAGGATCGTAAGTTTGTATCTTGCCGGGGGCCTTTCATTGTAAAAACTTAACCCTCTGCAACTGAGGTGCCATTTTTATGTCTATTATATTGAGGAGTAGTCTGATAGACGTGTAAGTAGAGTACTATTTATGTTGTAGGTATTATATATTTTGTCATGGAACTTGAATTAATATAACATTTGACATATTTTTAAATGGTAATTACAATGAGAGTTGCAATAAAACTCAGATTTAAGAATTTATAATTATATTTGTATCACTTACGAGATCAAGGAACTTTTAGTACAGTGACTATTAAAAATTAACAAAATGAAAAATATTAAAAAACATAACTATAAAAACTTAGTTTTGCCTTCTTCTGGCTTGAAACTATTCATAAAAAAATAAAAAATAGAAATTCTTAGAGTACTTTTGTTACAATACAGTCTCAAAGTTCAGTCTTACAATCAGCGCAAACTTGAGCGGCGCACTGCAAACAAATCGGTTTTGTGCAAATGCAACAAATAAATCTCGTTTGCCGCTTCAATTTACTTGGACAGACACGACACAACTTTCTTGTTGATGATGCGCCAGTGTCGTTTGGTGGCTGAGGAGGTGGCAAATCTTGTCCTAAAACGCGCCGAAGAGTCATACGCAATTCTCTTGGAAGTTTTTCATTATAAACTCGCTGTTTTAGAGCTGGCAGTACCAATTCCCTTGCAAGGTGCATAAGAAAGTCAGCTCTTCTCATTTTGCATTCTGGATACTCACTGTAAAGCACATATGCATTAATACCAGCTATATCCAGTAATCGATAAAAAATTGCTTGTGGCCAACGTCGAGTTTTGCGTACTTATTATTACCTCTTGAATTTGGCAAAACAACCTCTTCAGAGTCTATGCTTCCAGGACTGGCCGGCTGCTCCTGGAATGTTTCTTGTTCATCACCACTCGATATTTCACTGTCTTCATGTATTTCCTCCTCAATGGTGAAATTCCGATCGGCAACCTCATCGTCGACATCACTAAACTTTAACTCGTCTTCTTCCTCCAACCATTGCTGAATATGGTCGTCGGTACACTTTCTCTTCCTAAACGGTCGGTCAGTTGGTTGTTGTTGGTTACAATCCATCTAAAAATAATAACGCATTATATTATTATTTCAAAATAAACAATGAATTACGTAAATATCAACAATTTTGCTGTCGTGTAGTATAAAATACACTATGAAAATACTGACGTTACGTCCATAATACAGTATTGGGATATAATCATTTTACTGACAATACGTCTACACGACACATCACTTATTACTGACCTTACGTATCACGGACACCGCAGCTGTAATACTCGTCACGTACGCACGCTGCGGCTGTCGTCGCCGCACTGACGGGAGGGGCGCGCGGGCGCAGGAAGCTACTGAGCGGCGCAGGACGATTCTCGGAAAAATGGCGGCATAGCAACCAAAATTTTATGTTGCGTTGTCTGTCAGACGTAACCTCAGCGGCAGAGGGTTAAAAACAAGCATAAAATAACCCTTTTTCCAACTATGTTGGGGTCGGCTTCCTGTCTAACCGAATGCAGTTGAATACCAGTATTTTACATGGAGCGACTGCCTATCTGACCTCTACAACCCATTAACTGATAGTACGATAGCCCTTGCTAAGACTGGTTGTCAGACTTTCGGGCTTCTGACGACCCGTAACAGCTTTAAAGCTCCACGAATGACAGCCGGGACCACCGGCTAGGTATGTAAATATGGTCACCCATCCACGACCCAACCCCGGCAAGCGTAGCTTAACCTGATGGATCGACTCGTATGGCTGGTATTACTTAGCCACGAGCTCCTCTTAAAAATTAAAATCCACCATTTCTATTCAATTCCATCATTCAGTAGAAATAACAGCTACGTTCTTGGAATCCAATTACGAAGCCCGACGCGTGTAAAATGTACTCCTATGACAAAAGACAGTCGAACAGTTCAAAAGTGCACTCTGCACTAAGGGATCGAATCTCCGACCCCCGAGAACACGAACATGTCGCCAACTATAAACGAAATAACACTCTATTTCAGCTGTTATAAGGTTGATATTAGAATGTAGGTAGATGATGACATAGCAATGCATAACAGGATATTAACTGTCAGGCAGCTCGCGTCATATCCGGCGCTGTGACTACTTCCGGTTCCGCTACAGCGAGCATCGGTCCGGAAGCGCGGATGTGCCGATGATTTATGGCATTTTAAGCAGTCGTATTGTTGTCTATGGTTAGTCCTTTAAGCGATTGGTGTCAATGGCTCGAGGGTTCACCGGTCTATCTTGTCAACGTTTGAATTATTGTAGTCAGTTAGTATTTTACCAAAAGGTTGTTTGTTTTGTCATGCAAGATGTTTTGTTTATGATGGTTATTGTTGTAGAAAGTAGGCAGAGCAGGTTTAGTTATCAGTTATCACTTTTCAAAATTGTGTTATGATTTTATGAATCTGGAAAATTTTCGGGATGAAATTATATCTTATCTATAATATAACAAAAAAATACAACCGACTTCCAAAAACAACACTACAAAGTGAAAAATAACTTTAATTTCGGAAGTCGGTGTCTAGTTAAATGTATTTTCGTTTTTTGCCACCGACTTCCGAAATTAAAGTTATTTTTCACTTTGTAGTGTTGTTTTTGGAAGTCGGTTTGTATTTTTTTGTAAAAAAGTTTTTATTTTTCACTTTTTAGTTGTGTACCTACCCCACACAAATTCTAATACCACTACCTGCAAAACAAACTAGAACATCATCCATATAAAAGTGGGGAAAAAATACGTATTATTGAAGCTAACTCAAAAACTACCGAAGCAAAGTTAATCAATTTTATATGGGACCAACTGTGATGTATATACCCTCTCGAATAAAACAAAAAAAAAATCAAATCAATCTAGCCATCTTCGAGTAACCGGGGAACATACATAAAAAAAAAAAAAAACAAAAAAGGTTCCGACGAATTGAGAACCTCCTCCTTTTTGAAGTCGGTTAAAAATTAGTCTCTATTTCCCTTGATCACGCTATAACTTGAGAACGGCTTTACCGATTTCATTTATCTTTTTTTAATGTTTTCTAATACTTTGTAGAAGGTTCTTACGGAATGAAAAATTAAGAAAATTGGAAAATTTCAGAAAAATTAACGACTATTTTAACTTCGCGCGTTTACATTAGAATTTTTATAACTAAGGCAGGACAACGACTGTCGGGCCAGCTAGTAGATAATCTATAAAAATCGATGTATGATGATGATTTTTTTTTTTTTTTTATAAATAATAATTTTATTTACGTCCTTTTTACAAAGTAATACATTTACAAAACTTACAAATTCTTAGTAGTACCAAGTTCTTAACAGATTAGCTTAACTAAATACTTTTATAGAAACTAGTATAATTTAATATACACATGTTTGTTACGAGTACCTATGAAAGGTGCGTTGGTACTACATTATAACTTGTGGCGACCTGCCTGAGCTAGGTTAATAAAAACCTGTGTTTCAGGCCATCCCCAAACTAAGCGATCAGCTGATTATTTCCCCATTAGTTATTGAAATAATACTATCCTACTTATATTACTAAATACAAATAAAAAATACCAATTTAATATAATATCTACATAATTATTGAAGCACTTCTAGAAGTTTTTCTGTGGCTGTGTAATCAAGTCCACCCAAATATTCGCATATCTTCAGACTACAATGTTTATAAGTAGCACTATAAATATTAAGTATCCTATTTAGCTTATTATATAAATGGGGTCCTAAATAGATATAGAACCGGTTTACAAAAGCATGCCTAGTTTGTGGCTTTACGCAGACCAGATCCTTCCTTCTCTTGTCAGAAGGTACTGGCTTATAAGCTAGTTCAACGTGCTGGTTTAACATGATGTGCAGTATAAATAATTGGCGTACTGTAAGCACCTCACATGCAATGTACAGCTGGTGCGTAGGAAATTTGAAAGGCCTAAAAGTGGCTACCTTTAGAATTGCTCTTTGAGCGCGTTCTAGAGGGAGTAAAATTGACTTTGCAGCACCGCCCCATGAAGTTATGCAGTATGTAAGTATAGATTGGCACAAAGCTAAATATACCTGTTTAATTAATTTAAAGTCAGCAATGTGACGTAAGTTTTTAAAAATATATATTAATTTACGAACTCGAGTACATTGCAAATCAATGTGTTTACGGAAATTTAGATTTGTGTCAATTGTAATACCTAAATATTTCATATGGTCGGCTTTATCTAGAGTAGGACATGAACAAGCAGCATCAGCGTCTGTCGTACAGTTATGAGCATATATGGTATGGTTAGTAAGTGGTATATTAGTGTTTTTCATTCTAAATAGAATATATTTCGTTTTATCTGCATTTAATGTTAGTAGATTCATACGAAGCCAATTTGATACATAATCAAAGCCACTCTGAGCATATTTATAGACCTCCTCTCTTGATTTAGCCGAGAACAATAGGGCTGTGTCATCTGCATATGACATTATGATACCATTTGGTAATTTCAGGTTGCACAGTTCATTTATGTAAATTAAAAACAACGTAGGCCCCAAAATACTTCCTTGTGGAATGCCGTAGCAGCTGTTTTTAAGTTCTGAACTTTTAAATTGACCGAGTTTTACACACTGACAACGATTGCTAAGATAATCAGAGAAAAGTAGGAGCTGTGTTCCCCTTATCCCAAGTGATTCAAGCTCGTGCAATAGTTTAGAGCAAGAAATAGTGTCGAAAGCCTTGGCAAGATCCAGGAAAATTCCCATGCAATGTAAGCCATTATCCAGATTTTTAGTAATATAATTTGTCAATTTGTGTACTGCTTGGCAGGTTGATTTTTTTGGTCTAAAACCAAATTGACTATCTGAAAGTAATTTGTTGTCCTCAAGATATTTAATTAACCTATTATTTATAATTCTTTCCAAAATTTTTGAGAGGCCTGTTAAGACTGAAATAGGTCTGTAGTTATTAACGCAATTCTTGTCTCCAGATTTGAAAACAGGAGTAACCAATGCTTTTTTAAGTAGGCTAGGAAAAACTCCATTAGACAGACATAGCTGAAAGATATGTGTTAGAGGTTGAACTAGTAGGTATTTAAATTTCTTAAGGATCCTATTTGGTATATCATCCCACCCAACAGCACAGTCATCTTTTAACCCAGAAATTATTCCTAAAACTTCATCGACATCGGTATCTAATATAACAAAAGAATTAACTGGATTTATAGTTACAATAGATTGATGTATTGATGTATGATGTTAGTTCCCTAGGAGTCCAAAACTGTGAAGTTTGTTTTACTGCAATTTGGCTACCCGTGCAAAGCCCGGGGGTGGATCGCTTTTCACAAGGTGATCAGTTCACCTTGTGGGAGGCCTTCCAACGTTACGGCTTCCGGTACGCGGTCACCACTCCAGAACCTTTCTCCATCACCTTTCACCATCTGTTCTGCGAGCAATGTGCCCTGCCCACTGCCACTTAAGTTTGGCATATCTTCGGCTTGTCTGTTCTTGGTTAGTTAGTTGGTTATAAGCCCCACTTTTTTTCTGCCTTGAATACAGACCAAACAGACAGACAGGCTCACTTCATTTACAATTGGAGGATTCTAATACGTGCTTTTACGAGTAGATACGTCACAATTAGCAACCTTTAACTTTCATTCTGAGAATAGTGAACATCAAAAAATCTTGAATACATACATGCTTCACGAAACGAACTAATTGGTCTCAAGTTTGTCACTGCTAACTTACAAAACATAAGTTATGTGTAGTAACAAACTCGATGTTATGTTATGTGGTCTAACCCATTGGGGCTTACTAACGTGATGTCGACGTCCCCTATTAAATGGGACTTAAAATAACTGGCGAAATGTGGTTGCACATTTCGCCAGCTATGTTTTTACGTCCCATGTAATTAGGGAGCGTGCCTATTGCCATCAACCGGGCACAAATCCAGACTGCAGGCTGAAGAAATTTCTGATAGAAAAACCCAATAACACTTTTCCCGCCCTGGGAATCGAACCCAGGACCTCATGCTCAGTAGTAGCACTTGCGACCACCAGACCAACGAGGCGTACTAATTAATAATTATATCTACTAAGTATGGAGGTGATGAACTATCTAGCTTTCATTTTTTTGTGGAACTTTAATAAGGTTTTTTTTATGGTTTCATTTTTCTTAGTTCTCGTCAAAAGCGTAGTTGCTATGTTACTGGTTTTTTAGCAGGTAATTCTGAAATTTCAGAATTTTCTTTGACTAGAATCATGGATCTTATACATGGCTTTAGGTTTCCGTAATAAATTAAAGTTGCTGAATTAATAGTCTTACATCGTGTATCTTACCTATAACACGACTAGTGAGTGCTACTTAATTGGATTTATAAATGACATCTATTCCTTACCTTACCTTATTATTTAAGGCCCTATGATCCGGCGCTCGAGCCGCGTACTGCACTGAAGTAGGATCGCGGGTGGTTGCCTGGCGCATTTGGTAGGTATTTAAACATTATTTTAATCATTTTATCACGACAAACTCAGCGAATTGTGCTAAGCAATCTTATTACCTTTTTATTTATTATAAAAAATAAGAAAAAAAAACATCTATTTTGTAGCTATGAGATTGATTAAACATTACGAAAAGGGGTAACTTTGGTTTTATTTTCTATCCAGCAAAGTAAATCTAATAGTATTATTAAAAGCGATTGGCTATCCGCTAGATCCTTAAATAAGATATACTATTTTTTTTTTGAGAATTTTGTAACACTGTTTTTTATATTTCCCATGGATTCAATAAACTAGTAAGCGCGGTCTCTGTCGGGTCATAGCGCCTTAACTCATACACTATACTATTATTTGAAGTGAGCTTGAAGTGAACTGTCATCCCATCTAATGCTAGGTATTGACAGTTCACTTCAAGCTCACTTCACTTAAGTTTCACGGTGAGATTCTTACAGAATAGCACTATTAAAGTCTAGATTCCCAACGGGAACCTTTCACCAAAAATCCAACACTTTTAAACCCACTTTCAAGAGTCCTGTCTATCTAGTTAGTCGACGTTCACACGGACGTAAAAATATCGCGGCGATTCTTTTCGCGCACTGCATTTTCAAAACTCTGCTTAGCGCCGAGAGTTGAAAATCCAACAGTGTGTTTTTTCGACGCGCTAGAATGCACTCTGTTATTGTTAAGTTGGATTCTCAACGCTCGGCTCAACAACGAGAGTTGAAAATCCAGTTCGAGATAAAATCCCGCCGCTTCGATCAATAATAGCACTAGATACAGGATCAGGAACAAAAATAAGTCGCTGTTGTGGCCACGTTTACACACACATAAACATTTACATTTGTTACTACGAAATATAGAAAAAAGTTTTATAATATTAACAATTTCAATTCATTATAAACCTTAACAATCAAACATAAAGTTTAATTATGATTGCAAAATATTTATATTTAAGTCCTTCTATAGAATAGAATAGAATAGAATACTCTTTATTATGCACACCATTTAAATTACTGGTTACAATTTTACAATGTTGAAATTTTACATACGAGTGACACAATGGGCGGTCTTATCGCTAAAAGCGATCTAAAAGCGATCGATCTTCTATCATCGGAGAAAGGTAAAAGCAATAAATTAAAAATGTCGCTTGAAAATAAAAAGTCATTTTTATAATAAGTACAAAAATATTTATTCTAAAATGAAACTTAAATCTTGAGCACTAAGGTTAAAAACTTTTTGTTGACAATTTCGTGCTTACTCTATTTTGGAACTAGACATAGTTCTTGGTATTTACATTATTTTCAATGCTCAGAACACAGTAAGTATTGACAGACGTAGAGTAGCAGAATATATTGATCCTATTGATACTATTATTGATCGAAGTCCCGCTGCAATATTTTTACGTCCGTGCGAACGTCGGCTTAGAGGCAAGCAAATTTTGCTCTAATACCCCAAGGAGATATGTTTGTCGCCGTTCCATGGAATAAATAGAATACAAGTGAGAAGATGTTGCAAATGTTCCGACCTGCTGAATATTTCCTTTGTTGCATTTCATTGTGATTGAGAATACACGACGTTGTTAAGTTTCTCTACTACCGCAATACAAACGTATCTCGGTGGAAACGGGTGCTGTTCCAAATCGGTTTCGATATTGAATGGCAAAATTTGTAATTTATACCTAATGTGGTACCAATTTTGTACGAAAATACAGGGTCAAATTAAATTAGTTAGCGAAACTTTACTACCCAACGTGTTGGGTATATTCGATATCGAAAACAAATGAAACAAGAAAAAATCCATTTTTTTTTTATTTTTCTTCTTTAGATATGTTCAAAAACTTTAAATGACACTGTGACATGTAAATTAGGTAAGATAACTAAACAACTGTTGTGTTATGGTTTTTGGAAATTCGTAAAAAAAAAATAAAAAAAAAAATTACAAAAAAAGCTGACCGATACGCGCGCGCCCGGCCTCTTACCTCTCGCAAATCGATTACGGGCATTGACATTCGAGAATGATTGATGAAAAAACATTTTTTTTTGTTTAATTTGTTTTGAATATCAATACCCAACACGTAGGTAAAGTTTCGCTAGCTAATTTAATTTGACCCTGTATAGTACCTATCACCGATCAAAGTAAGGTCAGGAGATCTAAAGAATTCGTTTAATATATATAAGTAATATAGAAAATTGCCGCTTTGAACAAATCTAGCTCTTGAAGAAAAGTAAGCCAGCAGCAGTTCCCAGATCCCAGAAATGACAACTTTGTAGATCTTTGACAGTCTTTACGGGTAGTCAGAAGCCCGAAAATGACAACCGTCTTACCAAGAGGAATCGTTTATCCAGGAACTAACAGATAGGCAGTCGCTTAATATACGAGTACATACTGGTATTTAGCTGATTTCGGTTAGACTGGACACTACTACAAAATAGTTGAGAAAAGGCTAGGCAAAGAAATGCATTAAAATGAAATCGTTCATTCTGTACATAAGGATATCGGAATCACTTTTACACGTCATATCCAAAAAAAAACATACATAAAGTCGAACATAATTATAACCTCCTTCTTTTTGGAAGTCGATTAAAAATAAGCTAGGAGAAGTCGACATTTCCTATCTGGCTACCCCTGAGAAGAAATGGAGAAATAAAATCAGGGGTTAAAGTCTCTTTTAAAAGTCCAGACATAATCTTGGTTAGATCATGTGAGAACCACGTAGATCCGTGTCTGAAATAGTCTTGTGAGGAAAGAACCACACACAGAGTGGTCCTGTCCAGTCAGTGCAAGCATTTGCCAATAATCCTGTAGCTCAACTTATGACTTAAGGAGCTCAACAGAAAAGCTCAAAGAAAGAAGACAAAATAAATGATGATTACTCGTACGTCATTACTTTTGACGTAACACGTACCTAAATTAGAAATAACAGAGGTGAATACGGACTACGTTATGTTGGTTTACAGTAGAATCTACCAATAATACACAATTTTCGTAGACTCATAGAATGAGGAAACACTGATTTTACAGACGCAAAGTAAACAGTTGCTCGGAAATAATCAGGAAACTCGCCATAATATAAACAAAGAAACGACCGCCAGCGTATTAGTAAACGCTAGCTATTCCCCTGATAAAGGCAAAGATAACGAAAATAAGAGGCTAATGAAAATTTTCAATACGCGAGATAAAAGCATAGTACACGTACAGGATCGAAAAATCGTGATCAGATTTCACGACCTCGAGCGATGCGACTTGCGTCAAGCAATGCGCGCGCGCGTTACTAACGCTCCATTTACACGGTGCAAGTTTCTGGAACGTTCAAGAGCAACAATTGCATGCCATAAACCACGTTCAATTTTATTGCCATTCAAGAATTCCATGCAAGTGTTTACACGCGTGTGATTTCCATAAAATGGCATACAATTGAATGCAAATTTTGCCATTCAAAATTGCAAGCGGTAATAAAATTGCAAGGTGATTATTGCATGCAAGTTTTGCCTCATCTAAACATAGAGTTGCATGTCCTTGTACAATTGATTCAAGTAAGTATCACCCGTAGTTGCGCTACCAAATATTTCATTCAGTATTATTGAATTTACAAGCGCTCATGTTTGAATGACAGAAAATTTTCATGCCAGAATTGAATGCGATTTTGTATGTGCCATTTTAGCGTATTTGCAATTTTATTGTATGTACGTGCTGTTTACGCGTATACCTACCAGTTTTGAACGGCACTAACTTGCCCGTACGTGTTGTTTAGACGGTGCCAGTTAATTGCCCTTCAATTTTATGGTAAGCCACAGGCAATAAACTTACGCCATGTAAATGAAGCTTTAGGTTTGTTTTCGTCCGCGTCGCTCGACTTGTGGCACGCTAAACAACTTCTTTCATTTGTTTCCTCCGCAGTCGCTGTCGCAATACACGAAAGTGACCGCGGGGTCAGAGTTAAGCACTAGAACTTGTAAACCCAGTGAATACATAATTACTGTCGCCGGGCGAGGCATATTTTTGTCCAGATCACGCTGACCTTTTTGTACGGAACCATGTCGTAATAAATTATGATGACAGTCTAATGTGTTCTGTCTGATACTCGTAGTTGCCTTTATAAAAATCCTGGTACTTTTTATTTTCGGAGAAGTCTGGGACAACAATGAAGAATATTAAAGCTTAGCTCTTAGAAAACACACAATAAACTTAAAATTCTGAGGAAATCCTCGTGACAAGTATAATAACTTCTGTCTGTATTCGTCGCAAGAGATGTAGATTTGAACTTTTTTGGTGTCGCCTTGTAAATAGTCTATTAATTACTCAGTTACTGTGAATAACTGATACGTGTCTAGGTTAGGAATACCTACATTCCTATACTTTCATGATATAGTTATTAAACACCTCCCGGAGGAGTTGCCTTCGCGATTCTTCGACGCCGATCAATGTTCGTATTCGTTCGTTAAGGCGAGTAGTGCTTCGAACTAGCGCCACAATTGAGAAAAAAATCATATGTCTGGAGATACAGAACATTTTGAAATTTCCTATGCTCACATTTTTAGTCAGATGAGGTAGAATTTTTTGAATAAAAATAATCAGCACTAAACCTCATACGTTCGAAGCCTTAGCAGTTAACGCCAAAAACGGCCGTTTTTTAGAAATAAATCTAAACAATATTGTGAAATTCAATAAAACACGTAACAGTAGGTACTCGGGCCCTTTTATGACTAATCTCTTGCTTATCAATCTGCCTAGCCTTTTCCCAACTATGTTGGGGTCGGCTTCTAGTCTAACCGGATGCAGCTGCATACCAGTATTTTACATGGAGCGACTGCCTATCTGACCTCCACAACCCATCAACTGGGTAATACGATAGCCCTTGGTAAGGCTGGTTGTCAGACTTTCGGGCTTCTGAGGACCTGTAACGACTGTCAAAGATCCACGAATGACAGCCGGGACCAACGGCTTAACGTGCTTTCCGAGGCACGGAGGAGTCTAGGTATGTAAAGATAGTCACCCATCCACGGACCGACCCCGGGAAACGTAGCTTAACCTGATGGATCGACCCGTGCGGCTGTTATTACTTAGCCACGAGCTCCTCTCTTGCTTATATTTTTATTTATGGCAATTGTGCTGATGTCGATAATTCTGCCAATTTCAAATGGGATATGAAGAAACGTGTAAGCGCTATTATGACACATCGAGTTATCGATACTGTCATAGGGATAAGCGACAGATGAAGCTTTTAAAAAGATTTATACGAATACATTTTAAATCCTTCAGAACTGTATTTACAAAATGAACCTGAAGCGGATTATCTAGAAAAATAACATTTCCAAGAAGATATCGAGAAGCCCTTATATGGTAAAATGAGTAAGAATTGAGGTCGGATTAGGGTGTGTACTCGGAATTGTTTAGCAATCAGCCACATGTGTGGGGGATCGATTTGCGACGGGTGCGACGTGCGTGGGCCCTGCCATATAGATGGTTACAGAAGGGTCAGTCGTAACAATTAGTTGTACCAAACTTATGGCGGGTATACCTGCTAACTATTGAAAAATTAATAAATCTGGAAATTTCCTATACTCACATTTTTAGTCAGATGAGGGAGAATTTTTTGTATAAAAAATTCAATACTAAACTGGTTATTAGGTTCAAAGTTGTAGCAGTTAACGCCAAAAACGGCCGTTTTTGGTGTTTCATATCTCCTGGCTTTTTAATTTTTTTTTTCAATGGTGGCGCTGTTAGCTGCTATACTCGCCTTAAGAAAATGTAAACGCCTAGGAAACGATGGCACTGCTATCGGGTGAAGTGGTTCAATTGCCTTTCAGTTTCACAGTTCAGCCACGTTCATTTACTTTGATGAGCAGACGAATTTTTCAAACAGCAATTTTTGTCAAAATGAAAATCATTGCGATCGATTGCCATTTTATATATTATGTTACGCAATTATCCCGCTGTTTTACTAGTTACTTCTACTACAGCTGGGGTTGCAGAAGTGCTAAGGGGGTCCATAAACGGTCAAAATTACTGGACAATCACGTGATTTTTTCGTGCTTTTCAAGCAGTTTTGACCGTCTAGAGACCCACTTAGGACTTTGCGACTGAATTCGGTGGCAAATAAATCGATGCTATGTCGGGACTGCAGGCCCAGGCCTTAAGTCTTGTAGTACATTCTGTTGTAAACCAAAAGACTAGACAAGAACCAACATCTATGACAGTACCTGTTTTATTTGCTGGTCCTTGTGTACAAATACGTTTGACCAAATGGAGGGGTATTCCCAAAAACTTGATACCCATCAGGAATGAGATTGGTTAAAGAATTGATTATTATTATTTTATTATTATTATTTGGTTAAACACACTAGCAGCTAACTAGCTGATGCGTGTGTATCAAATAGCTTGGAGTACTAATAATTGATACCCAAAGATCAATTCTATAACCAATCTCATTCCTGATGACATCAAAACGCTGCTATAACGTACTTATGATTCTCTTTTTTTTTTTGTTTTACAATATATTTGTTTTGTTTATTTCGTATTTTAATCGATGACGAGACAAAAAAGTCGGGAGGTGTCGTGGAACACCCGGTTGGAACGAAGTTCCTTTTGCTGTACCTATGAAGTAGGAAGGAAGTCACATGGAGGAGGCATAATGCTTATTCGCTACGTGACGATTTCTACCAGTTTACTCCACCCGCAAGCTGCGTTAAAGAACTCCGTTCCAATAAAGGTCCTACTTACTACTTATTTTGCTTGATATACGTGCTGAGTGCATGTTTTTCATTAAGTTTTCAAGTGTTTCTAGCTGTGAGTCTTCGGCCCTTACTTATTCAGTAGTACGTGGCCAAGCTACATTAATGGATAGTGGGGCGGCTTTATGAGGGCAGGTCGGGTTATTTTATGACTATCACGGAAGGATGCCATGCGTTCATTCTGACCACGGATAGTGCTGCACGTAAGTCGATACGTACTAATTTGATGATTGTCTCGATTTAAGGAATCGATTAAGCTTTTTAAATTACCGATGATTTCATTGTTATAGAATTGAAATACTTACTCTTTATATTTAAACTGTTAAAAGCGTCTTTAGGCTAGACAATTAGAATACTAATGTAATAACAGTAATAGTAATTTATTTCCATACTATACGCACTGTAAGGATTGATTTTATTTATTTATTTAAATAATATGGGAGACTTACAGCTAAAACAAACAGATCAACAACAGTACATTAATCAGAAAGCCAATAACAGGTCTCCACTTTAAAAAAATGAAATTGATGCTATGATCAAGCCTCGTTGATATAATGCTGGCTGACATTCAATCATTCAAATATGGAATATCTTCTGTCAAGAAAAACAATCCTGGTTTTCTTGAAATAAAGATTTCTTTAACTTGAAAATATAAAATGTATAAATGTAGGTACCTTTAGGTTTTAACGAAAATGTTTGTGATGAATGATTTGAATGACTATTATTATCAATTAATCTGTGACATTCTATAATTCTGAATCTAACATGTTTTATTAATTATTTTGCATGCAATTGATACAATTGACTGTATTAAACATGAGGACATTATATGTAAACCACTGTAACAACTTTATACCATGTTTAAGGCAAATAAAGACTTATCTTATCTTATCTTATCTTGATAGGACGACAGATCGAGGAGAATCTGGTTAGGACTTGGACGGACGTGGAGTGTTTTATAATTTATTCTGAGCTTAAATACTTCTGGGGCTTCTGCCCCAGTTAAGAGTCCCTCTTGTATTATTTGATAGTTCAGTTGATCTCCTATGAAGCTTGAGGCTTCACAGTACCTACTACACTTTACATCAATGAGGTCTCAACTTCTGAACTAGGACATAATTCATGACAAGGGTTGAGGTTTCTCTAGTTACATAGTACAATGTATGAGAAAGCTTAATACGATTTACACTTAATTTTTACAATACTTAAAAGAAAATTGAAATAAAATATATAAAAAAAAAAAATAACAAAAAAAAAAGAAAAAAAAAATAGAGCGATAAGGTCGCTCTTTGTGGGTGACACAAAGCGGCCTTGTCGCTCTGTTTTTTTTTCTTTTTCTTTTGCAAAATTTCTACATTTATATCTGTAATTCGTAAATATGGTGTTGGTGTACATAATAAACAGTATGCATTCTATTGAAACTAGGTATCAAAAACCTATTATACATTACTTCTAGAAATCTAATTTTACTAAACCAAGTCAACTTCCAGATTGAGTTTTATCGCAAAAAAACGCTATGTTCGTTTCTCTATAATTTGGTAATTTAAAACCAATCAATCTGCCTAGCCTTTTCCCAACTATGTTGGGGTCGGCTTCCAGTCTAACCGGATGCAGCTGAATACCAGTATTTTACACGGAGCGACTGCCTATCTGACCTCCACAACCCAGTAACTGGGTAATACAATATCTCTTGGTAAGACTGGTTGTCAGATTTTCGGGCTTCTGACTACCCGTAACGACTGTCAAAGATCCACGAATGACAGCCTTATTGGTAATTTAAAACCATTATTTGAGAAAAAGAAACCATTTCATCTATCCTCAAGAAACTTCAAAAGAACGGGAACTAAAATTGTAACGCACTACCATCGATAACATTCCTTCAAAAATTGGCAAAGTTACCCTATTGTATTCACTGAGTCGCATTACAGGTCGTTCACCCCTCGCCCCTACATTTGTACGGGTTCCCGCGAACGACATACTGTTTCGCCTCGTTACATTTTAATAATACATCAAGCATTATATCTTTTTGCTTTCAATTATAACTGACATTTTGGAAACAGCCTTCTGCTTCCCAGGAATTATGGGGTCTCTTTGTTTTGATAAATTAATTAATGGATGTGATTTGGTTGGGGCTTGTGTCTAGGTAATAACAGCCTCACGGATCGATCGATCAGTTTGAGTTACGCTTGCCGCGGTTGGTCCGTGGATGGGCGACTATCTTTACATACCAAGACGTTAAGCCGTTGGTCCCGGCTGTCATAAATCTTTGACAGTCGTTACGGGTCGTCGGATGCCTAAAAGTCTGACAACCAGTCTTATCAAGGAGTATAGTATTACTCAGTAACTGGGTTGTGAAGTCAGATAGGCAGTCGCTCTATGTAAAGTACTGGTATTCAGCTGCATCCGGTTAGACTGGAAGCCGGCCCCAACATAGTTGGGAAAAGGCTAGGCAGATGATGATTTGGTTGGGTTCTGTCTGAGAAAACTTAACTTCAGCTGGTCTATCTGAACTTAGATTAGGTGAGCTGTCAATGTTAATGACAGCTCACTTCTCGGAAAGATGTTTACAGAATAGATCGGTTGATATTGCTAGCCTTTGCTTGCAAATACAACTAGAAAGAGACAGAGGAAAATTAACTAGACGAAAACTTTAAATACAGTTAAGATGAGCCCAATTAAGTTCCAACTCATACTAAGTTTCACTGAAACTAGGCTACAATGTTGAGCAAGTCTCAAGTCTTTGAAACCGTTTAAATTTAGTACCAGTTAATGGTGCGTCGACTTTTTCTTATTCTGCCTTTTCGTAAGTGTTTTTTTTTTTTTTTTAACAGAATCGACCACGTCTGTGTCCCTTTTTCCACATAAAAGTCTTTTGTATATCCCCAGGAAATCTACTTGATTTATCGGATCTGAAGAGTTACTTTTGATCCCGGTTTCATCTCTGCGACGCTATATATCGAACATACGGTTCGACGATTATACACAAACACCAAGTCACACAGATTTTTTGAGGGATATTATACGTATACTTAAGCATTTCTCATCAAGTTGTTCTAACTTTTGGTCTTCCATAATTATCAAATCTACTCGACTACAATTTGAATTTCTTCTTAGCGTGAAGATGGCAAAAATAACACGAAATTATGTATTTTTTTTTGGGATTGACCCAAAATTCAGCAACACGAATACCGTTTGCTGAGGCAGCCATTAGGTCCTCACGTGTAGGTTACTGATTGTGATAAGAACAACCAGCCAAGTGCGTGTCGGACCACACACAATGAAGGGTTCCGTAGTTAAAAAGAATTTATCCCAAAAACAAACATAACATTGTAGTTGAAAAACATGTTCTCCCAGACATTGAGTTATGTCACGGTCAATTATCTGATGGAAAAATTGATTGTATTCCAAAAAAAAGTTTTTTTTATGTGATAAAATTACAAAATAACAATTTTCGGACTTTTTCCTTTACTTGTGCTGTGAGACCTTGCTTTTTGCCAAATCAACGGGAAGCAGGTAGCCTATAGGTTTGATTTATCTGCGAGTATCAAAATAGCTCCAAGGGATCATTGACCTACGTGTTTGATATTATCAACTTGATACCTCCACGCGTTCCTAAGAAAAAGAGTCTTGATAGACAGACAGACAGACGGATAACGAAGGGTTCCTTTTTTTCCTTTTGAGGTACGGAATCCTAAAACCTACTTAGTTATTGTTAAAAAAAAATTCCTAAATATTTTATCTGGCAATTAAATAATCGATGTTTCTTCGACCCCTTCCATTCATCGATGTAAAATATTCATTGGTTTACGCCACTAATACGAACAGACTGACAACACAGGCTAGACATAACGACCATCGTCGGACGTGGCCATTCGAAACGTCAATACTTCATCTTTTATTCAACTTCATTACATTTGTACAGTCTCACAAAGTAGAAGTATTTCATCGTTATGAATTTATTAGTCAAAAGAATAGATTATCGTTCAAACTTAACTTTTATTCAAAGACAATGTAGAAATACTGTACATATATTTCTGGATGTTCTGCTATAACATAATATCACGCCTGCATTGTCTGGAAGGTTTGGCAGAGGTGTAGGTACCTATCTACATGGTGTAATTTTAATCATCTTTAGCCTCTTAAGGGGTCATTGTACTCATATTTATGAACAACTTTTATTTTGGGACCAAACCTGAAATCGCTGTTTCAGGCTACATTTTGACGAGTTATGCGAACATAAATGTAGAGAACAATTGATTTTTTTTGTGATTTCATGTTTGGTCCCATAGTAAAATTGTGTTCATAATGATGAGTACAATGACCCCTTAAGGACGCTGTTACAAGTGGGTAGTCAAATCAATACTACGCAAAAGTATGTTTATTAAATAAAATGCTTTGCATTCTTAAAATGTTTTTTTGCCAAATTGTTGATAGATGTGCATGGTACGATTCTGAACTATAAATATAATTTTAAATAGGTACATTTTCTCAATAAATGTACCGAAGTAAAAATTTTCAGTCCATTACATTTATTGAGAAACTGTACCTATGTTTAATTATGTTTGTAAATGAGAATGGTACCATGCACATCTATCAACAATTTGGCCAAAAAACATTTTAAGAAGGCAAAGCATTTTATTTAATAAACATACTTTTGTGTAAAAAAGTAATGATTTGACTACCCATTTGTAACAGCGTCCTTAAGAGGACAAAGATGATTAAAATTACCACATTAGACATTTGACCATTATGAAATCCCATGTTACAAGTATTATATTGCCATCAACCGGGTAAAATTCCAGGCTCCGGGTTGCTACTGTGAAATTCCTGATGGATAAACTCAATAACACTTTTGCCCGACCTGGGAATCGACCTCATTTCCAGCAGCTTAGTGCTTGCGACCACTAGACCGGCGAGGCAGTAGGATATTCTGCCATCTTTTTGTCAAACATTGAAAATGTTTATGGAATAGTGTTGCCAAAAAACTTATTTACAAAAAAATACAACCGACTTCCAAAAACAACAAAGTCGGTAGCAAAAAACGAAAATACATTTTACCAGACACCGACTTCCAAAATTAAAGTTATTTTTCACTTTGTAGTGTTGTTTTTGGAAGTCGGTTGTATTTTTTTGTAAAAAAGTTTTTATTCACTTTGTAGTACCGGTACCACACAAATTCTAATAAGTACCACTACCTGCAAAAAAACTAGAACATCATCCACATAAAAAGTGGGGAAAAAATACGTATCATTTTTTGAAGCTAACTCAAAAACTACCCAGGCAAAGTTAATAAATGAGGACTAACTTTGAGGTATACCCTCACGAAAAAACAATTTTTTTTTAAATAAAAGAAAGAAAGAAAGGTAAACGTTTATTTGGACACAGTTCGTGAAACACAAAAAAAAAAAAAAAGAAAATGTGAAAATAATGTTTTCAATACAGTTGTTAAACATGGCGTACTTTCAGGGGCTATAATTATGATTTGAAAATTAAATCTTTTGCATAGGCATCTTTCTGTTACGCGGTCGTGACTTTTTTTTACGAGCTCGATCATTTGTTTTGCAGTTGAGTATCAAATTGATGTCAATTTAAAAAGTTTAGTAGCAAGGAGTTTTCATACATAGAATAAAACGGGATAGATTTTATACAAACATTGAATTGTCAAAAGTCTTTTAAATGGTTGTTTAATATATTTAATTACCGGTTTTAATTTAATTAATTTCACATCGACATTTGTCAAAAATCGAATAGGCTGCATAGGCTGTTTTCGTTGTAAAAAAAAAATATGTCCAGTTGCAAAAACGCGCCATTTTCTGAAAATTTTAATTTTTGTGTGATAAATTATTTTTTTTTTTTGTTAAGTAATATGAGTTCAAGTACAAGTGATGAAATGGAATTAACTCCACCCGATATTTTATCTGAGGTGAAAATGCGCAAGATGAAATTTTGTCCCCATAATCTCGAGAAAGATATATGGCGACTTACGATAATTTTATTTTATGGAAAAAACAAAAGAAAACTAACTCATTTTCAGAACATGTTTTGTTAGCTTATTTTCATGAGTTGACTGGCAAATATGAGCCATCTACATTGTGGTCAATTTATTCCATGTTAAAAACTACTCTCAAACATATTTAATTCTTTGATTTGTTTTTTACTATTTCCCACAACTGTATTGAAAAACAGCTGTCATTAACAAGCCCGAGCCTTCGGCTCGGGCTTGTCAGCTCGTTAGCAATAACCAACTTACCACCCTTGTATCACAATGTACTATTTAACAACAATAGTGTAAAAACAAATAATAATAACAAATCGGACGACTCTATAAAAAGTTATGCGTGGTCATATTATAAAAATATATATATATATACTTGTAGAATTGAGAACCTCCTCCTTTTTTATCGTCGGTTAAAAAATTCCAAAGCAGCTCTGCTTTTTGTTATTTTACTCAACACGAAATATGAGACGTATCAAGATCAAACCAGTACTGATAACGTAAAAGCTGTCTTTGTTTCTCCTTAGAGGATATTTTTGATAGCAGACCGTATCGATATCTCGTGTCAACTAAAGCCTTCAGAGCTATTCCTAAGCCATGAGTAAAAGTCACAGAACTTTTGTGTGTGTGTGATATTCGTGCCAAAAGTTGTGCCATACCTTGTCTTGTTATCAAATCCTTTACTATTAAACGAGCGATATTTGTATATATGTCACGGTAAGTGTGATTAATTGAATATTATTAATAATTATCTATCATTATTAATAATTACCTCATTAATTACGTAAATGTGAATATAAAATGGAAATTCATTACTTTTAGCAGTTATTATTAATAATACCACAGTACTTACAAATACATTACTAATAAACTTACTAAGGAGGTTTAGTGTTGATTTTTTTGATACAAAACATTCTACCTCATCTGACAAAAAATGTGAACATTGTAAATGTAAAATGTTCCATATCTCCAGACCTATGATTTTTCCTCAATGGTGGTGCTAGTTGGCATTACTACTCGCCTTAAATAGGTAATTTTATTGAATCAATAACTATCGGGAGTTTGAACTTCTTTTAAGAATTCTTCAGAAATCGCATCAGTCAGCCAATCTTGTCAATCGCGTGCTCCCCCGTCTCACCGCCCACATACCTGTGGCGGTGACTAGCACTTGCGCGCACACTATACACAAAGTCAGCTCTCGCACTAGTTTATTCAGTCAAATATTAATGCTTTGTGTACCTACAGGAAAACATGAATAATGACAGATAGTTCGAGTTGAGCTCAACTATGTGTGCAAACATAAAGGGTAAGTAAATAATTGCCTTCTGACTGTTAGGGTTCCAAATAGTTGGAATATTTGCCTTTAGAGGCATATTCATTGTCCTATTACAGCTGTATCTGTCTTGAACTTGTGGCACTGGGCGTTTTGGAAATAACTTAATGATTTTAATTTAGTTGTTCAGTTTTTATCCTATTATTAGAATATAATACGTACATACGCTTAACGTGTACGAGGAGCTCGTGGTTAAGAAATAACAGCCGCACGGGTCGATCCATCAGGTTAAGCTACGCTTGCCGGGGTTGGTCCGTGGATGGGTGACCATCTTTACATACCGAGACTCCTCCGTGCCTCGGAAAGCACGTTAAGCCGTTGGTCCCGGCTGTCATTCGTGGATCTTTGACAGTCGTTACGGGTCGTCAGAAGCCCGAAAGTCTGACAATCAGTCTTACCAAGGGGTATCGTATTACCCAGTTAATGGGTTGTGGAGGTCAGATAGGCAGTCGCTCCATGTAAAATAATGATATTCAGCTGCATCCGGTTAGACTGGAAGCCGACCCCAACATAGTTGGGAAAAGGCTAGGCAGATTGATACGCTTAACGTGTACGTCTTTCTACATTGTTCTCACATGTATATTTTCAACATGAATGATTGATGACCAATATTTTTTAACAATAGGTATACTTATACTGCACAATAGGAGAAGCTAGTGGCTAAGTAATGATAGCCGCACGCATAGATATATGAAATTCTATGGCCGCACGGGTCGATCCATCAGGTTAAGCTACGCTTGCCGGGGTTGGTCTGTGGATGGCTCCTCCGTACCTCGGAAAGCACGTTGAGCCGTTGGTCCCGGCTATCATTCGTGGATCTTTGACAGTCGTTACGGGTCGTCAGAAGCCCGAAAGTCTGACAACCAGTCTTGTCATAGGGTATCGTATTACCCAGTTACTGGGTTGTGGAGGTCAGATAGGCAGTCGCTCTATGTAAAATACTGGTATTTAGCTGCATTCGGTTAGACTGGAAGCCGACCCCAACATAGTTGGGAAAAGGTTAGGCAGATAGATAGGTGTATACATACTTAAACTCACGCCTTCTTCCCATGGGGGTAGGCAGAAACTACAGAACGCCATCTGCTACGATTGTACATACAACTTTTGCTTCGTTTACGTTCATATAGCTGGTCATACACGCACACCGGTTGCGAGTACTACGCACCTGATCTTTGTGAGGAACATAACCAATAAAGTCACTATTATGTCCTCCTAGGGTGTTCACTCCGTCGTTTCCACCCACATCTGCCTTGTAAATAACTTTTGTTAGTCGCCTTTCATTCATACTCTCAACATGACCAAACTAACATTAAGTAATAATAACAACATTAAAACAATATTTTGATTTAAAAAGTGTCCGTGGAGTTTCTTGCCCGTTCTTCTCCATAGGGACCTACTACACTATGAAATGGGCAAAGTAACTTTATCTTTATGATTGATAATTAGTTTATTTTAAGTAAATGCTTTGAGTTTGACTTTTCCGTGGGGTCCGAGTGCTCATGGTATTTTTGATGAAATCTCTAAAGGACTGGTAGACACTTCCTATGACTAAAGGGCTTTTCTCTTGGCCAGAGGCTAAGCATCGACATATAACGTGGCAATGCAGTCAGTCTCTTGGGTACATTACCAGTCGACAGCGATGCTGAGGAATATCTCGATGCCTTAAACATAGTTTGTTAAGTTTTGGTACATAGGCAGTTGTATTATAATTTACTATAGTATTAATACTTCATTAAATACTTAACAACTTCTCTGTTTGAGACATTGATTTTGTCGACTGTATTCAGTTGGTTTCTCGCCATAATAGTTATTAGCAAATTTATTACCAAAGAAACGATGGATGGACTGTGTGAAAGATGATATGGCTAGAAAGGGAGTGACTACCGAGATGACGACTAATAGAGAAGTATGGAAGAAAAAGACATGTTGCGCCGACCCCAAATTAATTGGGATAAGGGCAGGAGAATGACGATGATGATTATGGTCGTAATTCGAAGAAGTCTATGGACCATCGCAATTCAATCGAACAATTTTACTTTTTAATACATTTTCAAGTTCCAAAGGATGTACCAATTTGTTCCACTTATAAAAGTGTTTAAACTTATCACCCACAGAACGCAACGAGGTTTGCCAAGAAAAACTTCTAAACAGTTTTAAAGTTGTTCAATCCGCTTTAGCTAGACTAAACTTTCAACTTACGATCTTCATTATTTATACATAATACTCCTAGAGACGTCTTAAAATTCTAAATAGGACAACACACTTAGCATAAGCATAATTCGCCTATAATGTTCCTACTGCTGGGACACAGGCCTCCTCTCTTGGAGGGGGGGCTGTACTACCACGCGGGTCCAGTGCGGGTTGGTAGATGTCACATTTGTCTTCGAATTTTTGGTTCTAGAACATTGTTGAACATGTTTGCTTTCCTCACGATGTTTTTCTTCACCGTTTTGAGATGAGTGGTGATGAAATTATTTACATAAAGTAAAGCGCCTGCCTGGGTTCGAACCCACGACCAACACTACTCTCACGACAACACATTTAGGTACTCAAACATAACTAAGCAAAATATACCTATGAGATTGAGTCATCTCGACGTCAAAGGACGTTCTCGCAAACAAACAGACATGATATACATACACATTCTAAACAAACGTTGCCTTAATTCTCATACGAGACAGATCACACATGTCGCGGGGCTCAAGAAGCGGTCTTAGGGGCACGTGCCCCGCTTCCCAAATTACTAGGACACCAGAAAACTTAGGAGATGAACACACGGCTTTGATGTTTATACGTGGGCCTTTACTGGGAGACGGTTTAGAAGTCGACCGTCTTTTTTTAGTGGTGACGGTTAACTAACACTGTTCTCACAAATATAGAGTGACCAGGAAATCATAATATCGAGGGACTATATCGAATGTCCAAATCGTAGCATTTGGTTTGTGAGCACATATGTAAAAGTTTTGGGAGGCGGTAAAAGTTTTTAGCAGCATATACTGTAGACATGTTTAAACCTTTATGAATTGACTGAACGACTTCTTGTTTTACTTATCACAATAACATCACGCCTACATTCCCCAAAGGGTTAGGCAGATGTGTAACTTAAGTACACCCACATTTCACCAGTTATGTTTTTAAATGCCTAATAGAATAAGAATAATTTATTGTTTAAGAAATTACATTCGATGTGTTGTTTCCTGGAACTCACACTAGGATTCCCTGTGTCGTGAGATCCAGGCTCCTTCGTTCCGTTAACATTTGTTGCTATGCATGAAATAGATTTAAGTACGTTACAATAAATTTCATAAATTCAAATAATTTACTCGTAATTACTAGAAAAGGAAAATACAATAAAAACTAATTTACAAAAGAAAACTAATGATAATACACAAAGAAAAACAGTAGATATCCAAAATTATGTATGTATGTGTGTTGTGTGAGGGGGTGTGTTGGTGTATTGGTGTGTGTATGTGTGATATGGTGTGTGATGTAGAATAGTAAATTAAAAAAAAATATATATATATGTATCAGTGCCTTTTTTTAATTTTTTTTAGGTTAAGAAATTTTCAGTCATATCATAGTCCATAGTAAGAAGCCATTTTTTAATCGTAATTGTGCATTTCTTATGAGTAAGTTGTAGAATTTTGAGTCGGTTATTGAGTTTCGAATAAATATGCGGTCCCATAAAACCGTACGACCTTAGAATAGGAGGCGAGCATATTGCCATCAACCAGGCACAAATCCGGACCCCGGGCTGCTACTGAGAAATTCCCGAAGAATAAATCCAATAACAGTTTACCCAACCTGGGTAACTGTCAGCACAAGAATAAAACCACTTTCTCCCACACGTTTCATTTCTCCAGATCCTACAGAATCAAGCCTTTATGACACCACATAATCTAGCCAGAACAAACCACGTTGATAGCAACATTTGTCGCCGTGAACACAGCTTTAGTGCGGCATCATAACGTGAGGATCGGCTTATACCGTCGTAGAAACTTTGTGGCAGCTTACACGCCGGAGGACGCGTGTTTTTATCCTGCCACGATATATGGCTCTCGTGGGATGAACCCATGTTATGTACTTAGTAGCGATCGCCGGTACTTTTGTGAAAATCGCCAGATTTGATCGCAAAGATTTAATAAGTTTTCAAAAAATCAAATCAAAATATTTTATTTCACACTAGCTTTTGCCAGCGGCTTCGCCCGCGTGTATGTCGGAAATTATCCCACGGGAACCTTCTACCGAGATGAAAAGTATCCTATGTCTTAATCCAGGTTATAAACTATCTGTATACCAAATTTCATCCAAATCCGTTCAGCCGTTTTTGCGTGATTGAGTAACAAACATCCAAACATACAAACTTTCACATTTATAATATTAGTAGGATAAACCTACATGGGCACTTATGATACGTCAGAAGGTAGGTGCGTCCCAGAGGGTCATGGCCATCCGGCTAGTCCGGGGATACCGCACGGTCTCCTGTGAGGCGGCGTGCCTCCTTGCCGGATTACCGCCATGGGATCTGGAGGCAAAAGTCCTCGCGCACGTGTGGGAGTGGCGCGAGGAGGCGAAACGCCGGGGCGTAACTCCGCTGCCGCGAGAAATCACGGTACAGCGGACAGAGCTCCGGTGGGATCTCATGGCGACATGGAGAGTGCGATAAGTCCCCTCTTTGAGGAGTGGTTGGAGAGGCGCCACGGCGTCCTCACCTTCCGCCTGACGCAGGTCCTCACCGGACACGGTTGTTTCGGGAGGTTCCTGTTTCGGATAAGGCGGGAGGAAACGCCCGGGTGTCACCATTGTGTGGATCACCCGGAGGACACGGTGGAGCATACAGTGTAGGTCTGCCTGGCTTGGGCGGAGCACCGCCGTGTTCTCACGGAGGCGATCAGCGGCGGCGATCTCTCGCATCCAAACCTGGTCCAGGCCATGGTGCGGAGCGAGAGTGCATGGGAAGCCGTCACCTCCTTCTGCGAAGCAGTAATGCTCGCGAAGGAGAAAGCCGAACGCGTGAGGGAGAGGCAATAGCCGCGCCCACGCGCCCCTAGCCGCCGTAGGAGACGCCCTGGGCGGCGGGAATCGATTGCCGATTCCCGGCCACCGTAGGCACGGGCTTGCGGACGACGAGTAATGGGCAGCTCGCCGTCCGGTAAGGACCAGGCCCGGGTCGATGGCGCGTTGTGTTCCACGCGCGCCTCAAAGAGATGTCAGCAGTGACGGAGTCAATTGGGCCGATGCCGCCGGGGTCGCGGGTAGTTCGAAAGAAGTCTGACACGCCCTCCCGCTCTGCCCAGAGCGGGAGAAGTCATTTGATGATTTCCCATCCACAAAAAAAAAAAAAAAAAAAAAAAAAAGGTGCACGGTTCCAAATTGGTCGTTTCCTATGGAGAAGAGCCGGCAAGAAACTCCGTGGTTACTCTTTTAAAAATAATTGGCTTTTACAATATTTTCAAATAACAGTGTTAATATGTACGGGAGGACAATGTAGGCCTTTCAACAACTACCAGGTACTTAACAAAATAGATAAAAACTTTTTTACAAAAAAATACAACCGACTTCCAAAAACAACACGACAAAGTGCAAAATAACTTTAATTTTGGAAGTCGGTGTCTGATTAAATGTATTTTCGTTTTTGCCACCGACTTCCGAAATTAAAGTTATTTTGCACTTTGTCGTGTTGTTTTTGGAAGTCGGTTGTATTTTTTTGTAAAAAAGTTTTTATTTTTCACTTTTTAGTGGTTCACATGTGCTTACCCCTTCACAGCTTACTGGCGTGATGTTATGTTATGAACTGGTGTGAACAACAAACAGACATGAGATTTCAGCAATCCCAGTCCATTTGCTATCATTTATTGAGGAGTTCCGTTGCCTATCTCAGAAGTTCTTCATCAGATCTTCACCAAATTGAAATGGAACCACTCCAAGAAAGTACTCTTCCAAAAACTATCCAAATCGCTTCAAGTGTGCCTATAAAATTGGAAGAGTTCTCTCTATTTCTCCAGGATCCCATCATCAGATCCTGACTTGATGATCATGGGACCACCTGGGAAGTATACCCTTTCAAACAAAAAAAAAATAATCCAAATCGGTCCAGCCATCTTCGAGTAATCGGGGAACATACATAAAAAAAAAAAATAAAAAAAAAAAAAGATTCCGACGAATTGATAACCTCCTCCTTTTTGAAGTCGGTTAAAAATAGTCAACAAATGTACAGTCTACTAGGCCTGCAACGTTCTCACATTCACAAAATAGAAAATATCTAAATGACATGATTGCCATTACAACTACGGTAACAATTTTGAATAAATATCATGTTCACAAAAGCCACTAATATAGAGATAAAATTGGAATTGCAGTTATATAATGTCAAATAATGAGATGATTAATAATAATCTATTACGTCAAGGAAGAATGTAAAAAATAATTTAAAAAAAATAAGCATCGTTATTTGGGAGCAGTTAATATATACTTAGGTACATAATTATGCCTTTATGTGGTACCTACCAGGGAAGCCACATGTGCAGAAGGAATTATTGCCAAGTTTGGTGGTGATGGTGCTGATCCACGCGTCATGTTCGTAAAAAGGCGCCGTCAGTTGAGACTGGTAATTTATTGAAGTGACAACTGCTTTAGGCGCGTTGCGATTTTTGGTAGGGGGAAATGTTACGGGTTCGCGTCACCTCGTCACCGCGACATGCTATGCATCTAGTTTTACGTTTTCAGTTCTGTCGGCAGTTTGAATTGTTTTTAAATTATTTTTTACATTGTTCTCACATACTCGTAATTTATGGAAGGAACAAGAATAATGTAAGTACCCAGGATTTTGTAATATCTTGATTTAAAAGAGTGTCCGTGGAGTTTCTTGCCCGTTCTTCTCCATAGAGATCTAGGTACCGTTTTGGAATGGGCAACTAGCTTCAACTTTCTGACTAACTGACCGACTCTTTGACAGTTCAAAAGTGCCTGTAAATTTGTTTAATGGGGAAGAAAGCGATCAAAATGGCGCTATTGTAGCTGGTTCCCAACATAAGCTAAAAATACAAGGCGTGAGGTGGTTTAATTTTATTTTTGCGAAAATGACGCGTTGTTGTATTCATAAATACTCCGAAATTGGAGTTTCCTAGAGACCCTAAAATTAGAAAATTGTGGATTGAAGCTATTATCAGGTAAATTAACAGAATTCGAAACATTTGAGGTAGGCTCTTAATGCCAAAAACGGCTTTTTTCCAAAATGTTTCACCTCTACTCGCCCTAAGCGAATTCCTTCCTCATGCTCGGTTTTTGAGGTCCTCAGCTAAGCCCTCGATAGTAATTCACTTAACTTTTAAGCAAAATTTTTCTGTAACGAAGTGTTCAGAAGCACGATATTCGAACCAATAATCACTATTGAATGGATGTACGCACGGCTACAGATCAAGCTATACAATTCCAGTATAAGCTGATCTCGCATTGTATAGGATTTCCTTACAATGACAGGTCAGTGTAATCTGGAAATTTTAGCTTGATGTCTAGCCGTGTGTACAACGTTTAAAAACCTCAGAAACCGGGCATTAGTGCATCAATTTAGGTGGGAATATAAACAATTTTTATGTGGATAGTCACATTTTATTCGCTATATTTCGGGTTTTTCCGAAGATGAACGATGGAACCTTTGGATATTGTCGTACCGTAACCGTGCATTTGCACTGGCGAAACATCAGTTAAAAACATGTTGATATCTCTGTCAGATACATTGACAGAAATAGAGATATCAACATGTTTTTATGCGATGTTTCGCCAGTGCAAACGTGCGGTAAGGAGTGTACCGGTGTATCTGGTGGCACAAATGTCAAAAGTATATCAAAGTCATTAGTCCACTGTACCGGGTAATTCTCGGCAGTAAGCCGACGTACGCCCGGACGTAAAAATATCGCGGCGGGATTTTATCGCGCACTGGATTTTCAACTCTCAGTCTTGAGCCGAGTATTGAGAATCCAACCTAACAACAACAGAGTGGATCCCAGCGCGTTGAAAAACACTGTTGGATTTTCAACTCTCGGCGCTAAGCAGAGTTTTGAAAATGCAGTGCGCGAAACGAATCGCCGCGATATTTTTACGTCCGTGTGAACGTCGGCTAACACGTACTGTGTTACTATTATTAAACGCGTTATACAATACAATTACACGACAATATTTAAGTTAATTGTAAAACATAGTGAGCGATGGAACATCAATTAAATATCGATTGATAATTAAAACAGTGATTTGCTGCATGGCTCATTTCACATTCAGTGTTTGTTATACCTACGCTGTTTATTGTATCAGTCAGTACTTAATACAGACTGAATAGTATGAAAGTTTTAATTGATGCCAATAATATGAGAAAAATTATATGGCTAGAAAGGAAGTGACTACTGAGATGACGATTAATAGAGAAGTATGGAAGAAAAAGACATGTTGCGCCGACCCTTAACAAATTGGAATAAGGGCAAGAGAATGATGACCTATACAGAGTCACATTAAATTAGCTAGCGAAACTTCGAAGACGTGATATTTAAACATGATAAAACAAAAATAAATTATTTGTTGGTTTTTTTTTGTGAATTCATGAACCGCAGTTAGGGAAATAAACATATACTGTCTTACTACAAAAGATTAAAACACATATCCAACGCGTGTCTTACGATTTTTATGTATGGAGTTTGACGTAAGACACGCGTTCAACATGTGTTTAATTCTTTTGTAGTAAGACCGCAGGTTTTTTCAGGTATCGTATCTAACACGATAAAACAAAAGAAAACAGATTTTCTCAACTCATTGTACAAGTAACAACAAACCAGCGGTCATTGACTCCCAAAAAAAAACATTAACTCTTTTTATTTTATTGTGTTTAGATATCACGTCTGCAGAGTTTTGTTAGCTAATTTAATTTGACCCTATACAGGTATGTTATGTCAGAATGTTTCCTTCACCTTTCGCAAATAATGGGAACATATACTTCTTGGTATTGTCTTGCCTTGTACATACGCTTCACAAAGGGAACTATAAGGGCAATAGACTAACATTCTTGAGGGTCAAATGAATGGCAATCATATACTAACTAATACATGCTTCATTTTCAGGCATAACAACTGAAACTATGTCTGACATTACGAGTAGGTAGTGCGTGACTAATTTGTGTGCCTCGGTCACGAACGATGACTAATAATAATATTGTATTTAATGTAGAGTAAAAAATTATTCAAAAACCACGCTTTCATGCGCCTTAAAAATAATAAAATAACCCTCTGGGGTCTCGATGATCCAGGACGACATATCTACACACAAAACACACACCACCACCACACACATGCTTACAGGTGAACTCGAAAAACGTGGGGCGCATCTTTCTACTAAGATAATGTTATTATCATACAAAAACCGGCCAAGTGCGTGTCGGACCACGCACAATGAAGGGTTCCGTAGTTGGGATGAATTTATCTTAAGAAAAAACTTAACATTGTAGTTGAAAAACATGTTCTCCCATACATTCCAACTGTAAATGTAAGTTTGTACTCACAATATTGATAGATTTACCATGTTATTTTAAGACCACAGACTTCTTATAGGTTTTCCTGTAATCTACAGGTAAATATCTATTTTCTGTATTTTTTTCAAAATTTTAGACTCAGTAGTTTCGGAGATAAGGGGGGGAATGGTAAATTTTCGACTATTTTCTTAAATAACTTTAAAACAATTTATTTTAAAATAATAAAAAAATATATATTTGAGACCCTCATAGTAAGCCCTTTCATTTGACATGCCACATGGTGTAGTTTGCAAACTTTTTTTTTTAGTTTTCTTATTTGTCCCCCAAAAGTGACCTCTATATTCAAAATCTATTTATTTACTTTACCCGTCCGTGTTTGGGTCACAGAAATTCATATGTGTACCAAATTTCAACTTAATCGGTCCATTAGATTCGGAGCAAATTGGCTGTGACAGACGGACAGACAGACAGACAGACAGACAGACACACGAGTGATCCTATAAGGGTTCCGTTTTTTCCTTTTGAGGTACGGAACCCTAAAAACAAAGAAAAGATAATGTTATTATCTATTGAAACGTGTTAAGTAGTAAAGATGCACCCTACGTTTTTCGAGTTCACCTGTAAAGCCGTCTACACGGCTTTACACATTACACGCGTCTGTACAATGTAATGTTTCATGTAATGTAATGCGAATAGTGTGGACGGCATTATAGGTAAACTCAACGTGAATCCTGTATGTGTTCGACTACGAGAGCCATTGTGTTCGTGCTAAAAACCGAGCCGATGGATCAGCGCGAGCGTTACATGTAATGTTCCTAGTCCCGTCCACACGCAAAATTCGCGGTGCATTACACGCGTCTGTACCCGGCTTAAGCCATCACTATCGGCAAATTGTGTCTTACGGTTCTTACTGAAGTAGATTCATAAAATCTAATTAGCAATCACCATTACCTCGCTGAAGTCCTATCTTTACACAGAAAATGAAAATACCATATCCAAATCAGGCCGATGTGGTCCAGTGTCGAGCTGTGTAAATAACTTAATTAGTTAGAGGGTTGCTCTTGAATGGAGCTCCGAGATTGCGCCTAATATTGCGCCTAATAACTCGACGGTTTTGACTTGCAGCTTCGTGAGTGCGCCAGGACAAATTAATTACGAATACAAATATTATTTTACGCCTTTGATGTCTTTCTGGAATTCAAAGGGTGTTTTATGGTTTTACTGCAGACCGTTTATTTGATGGTGAACATAGAATGTTTAATGAAAATTAAATATGGAATTTTAACCGTACCACAGAATACATAATAGTAAAAGTACAGAAGATTCACTCCGCAAGGTCATTTAAATTAATAGCGACTCTTGCTACGACACAATAAAGTGCAATTCAGGTCGCACAGCGTTAATTGCCTACAGTTATATTCACCTAGAAGTGCCTCTCTTTCTATCGCGTAACTTGTATACCTTCTGACTCGTGCAAGCATTGTTCTGACAGTTTTGGAGAAAATTATCCGTGATAAACAGACCATTTTTTATTGTATTGTTTATGTATATAACATACTCGTAACATCATGCCTGTAATGGTGGAGGAGCAGTGGTGGCCCAGTGGTAACGGTCGCGACTTACGAGTTGTAGGTCGTAGGTTCGAACCCAGGCAGGCGCTTTACTTTGTGTGTCATCACCACTGCTCTCAAAACGGTGAAGGAAAACATCGTGAGGAAACCGGCATGTCCTAGAATCAAAAATTCGAAGACTTGTGACATCTGCCAACCCGCACTGGGCCCGCGTGGTGGATTACGGCCCACTGCCTCACACAGAGAGGAGGCCTGTGTCCCAGCAGTGGGAACGTTATAGGCTGATTATGTTATGTATGCCTGTAATCCCTAAAGGGTTAAGCAGTACCTGTAACAAGTACAGGCACGTATCGCAAGTTATGTTTACGTCCCAAGTAATGGGGGCCAGCCTATGGCAGATATCGAGACTCCGAGCTGATACTGAGAAATTCTAGATGGTAATACCCAATAACACTTTGCCCGACCCGGGAATCGAACCCAGGACCTCATGCTCAGCAGTAGCGCTCGCAACCACTGACCAATGAGGCAGTTTGCTTTTGTACTTATGTATAAAAGCATAAAAACACATAACTAGGTATAGATGATTGCCGCCGGGGTCGCGGGTAGTTCGAAAGAGATACCGTGGCCCTGGCACGGGCAACTGCAGGAATACGAGTGGGTTTTAGTCAGTAAAAGTCTGACACGCCCTCCCGCTCTGCCCAGAGCGGGAGAAGTCATTTGAATGATTAAATACGGTAGCTACACAGGGTGTAAGTGTACACAGTGGCAATCTTTTAAGGGGTCATTGTGCTCATCATTATGAACAACTTTGACTATGGGACTAAACCTGAAATTGTGAAAAAAAAATCAGCTGTTCATTACATTTATGTTCGCATAATTCGTCAAAATGTAGGGAACGGCTGATTTTTTTACGCGATTTCAGGTTTGGTCCCATAGTAAAAGTTGTTCATAATGATGAGTACAATGACCCCTTTTTTGTGGATGGGAAATCATCAAATTACTTCTCCCGCTCTGGACAGAGCGGGAGGGCGTTAGTTAGTTAGTTAGAAGGTATGGTTTCCGCACTTAGTCCTTCATGTGGACCATTGTGCGTGGGCCATAGCGGCCTTCGGGGGGGAGTGGGGGGTTATTCCAACCAACCCACCTCATTCCAGAAGTCGATCAAGTCTCCAAGTCTGTTCAAAACATCTGCGAAAGATCTGGGTGTTCCAAGAGTTTTAGTTCTAATCTGGGTGACGCCTGTGCAATCAAAAAGCACATGCGTTACGGTTTCCTCAGCCTCCAGGCAGGCCCTGCACAGAGGACTGTCCGTTATTCCCATTGTGTGGAAGTGTTTGTTTAGTGAGCAGTGTCCTGTGATAGTTCCCGTCACCAGGCGCAAACTATGCCTGTCCAGGCGTAACAGACGTCTGGTTAGCTTGCCATCTATAGATGGCATGGCCTCCCTAGACTGCCTGCATCCTGGTGTCGAGGACCACCAACTCTCCGCCTGTGTATGAGTGGACTCCTGTAGCCACCTGCGTAACTGGTTGAAGGGGATGGGTACAATTGGTTCAGGTCCACAGACTGACGTGCTAGATGCTCTCCTAGCTAAATCGTCAGCTGCGTCATTACCCAGTGATCCGCTGTGTCCTTTTATCCATTGCAGTGTCACAGTATTGCGGTTAGATACCGCTATACGCTCCAGTGCAATGTGACATTCTAGTGTAAGTCTCGAGGAGATGTGTTTTCTCTGTAAGGATTGGAGTACGGAGGCACTGTCGGAGAGTATACGTATACGAGTATCCGTAACTCGCCTTGCCTCTATGGCGTAAGCCGCTTGAATAATACCCACACACTCTGCCTGGTAGACAGTGTTGAACATTCCCAGCGAGCTGGATATGTTAATGTTAAGGTCGTATGAGAAGACTCCGACTCCGGTTCCGGAGTCGGTCTTAGATCCGTCGGTGTATACTCTCAGCTCTTGCGGGCCTGAGTAGTCACACCGTTCTTCTGTGAGTATTATGTTATAGTTCTTTTGAAAGTAGTGTTGTTTCGGTGCTCTATCGCATGGTGACGCCATCATTGGTTGTCGTTTGATCGCGTCCTCCTTTATGCGTGTATGCTTGATTCTAGAATCATTACTCAAGGTTCCTGCTATATGGAGCCTAAAGGCAGCCAGGGCTGCCTCCTCCCGCACGATAAGGTGCAGTGGCGGCAATCCCAGCATTACCTGTAGTGCGGCCGTGGGTGCCGTTCTTATGCAACTAGTGATCGCTACGCATGCGAACCGCTGCAGCTTTTCGAGATCTCTACTGGCTGTGCTCAAGTCTGTCCTGGGCCACCAGACTAGTGAGCCATATGTGATGATTGGTCTGATAACTGTGGTGTATAGCCAGTAAGTGACCTTGGGGCCGATCCCCCAATTCCTGCCGAGCAAACGCTTGCATTGCCACAGGGATATACTGGCTTTTGTGATGATGTAGTTGGTATGTTTAGCCCAATTCAGCTGTTTGTCCAAAAAGATGCCCAGGTATTTGGTTTCAGTTGATAGGCTTAGGGTAGTTCCAAAGAAACGTGGTAGTTGTAATGTTGACAGCTTCCTCTTTTTTGTGAAGAGAATCAGCTCGGTTTTTGTGGGATTCACTGATAGTTTGTGTTTGCTGCACCAGTCCTCTACTATTTTCAAAGCTTGGCGCATAAGATTACATAAGGTGTTTTCGTGGGTGCCATTTATTATTATGGTTAAATCATCGGCGTAGCCTACGGTGTAATATCCTTTGTCATTGAGGGTTTTAATGAGGCTGTTAACAACCAGGTTCCATAACAGCGGAGAAAGGACTCCCCCTTGCGGGCATCCCTTTGCCACAATGGCCCTTGTGCTGTCGTTCACTGTTACCTGCACAGCTCTTAATTTGAGCATGTTGGTGATCCAACCTCTTAGTGTCAAGTCTATGCCATGTCTGTCGAGGGCCATGTTGATGCTGTCAAACATGGTTTTGTCAAAGGCGCCCTCTATATCAATGAAGGCAGCCAATGATGAGCATTTGTGGTCCACTGCGCATTCAATTTTGGATACTACACTGTGCAGTGCAGTTTCAGTTGATCTGCCAGTGGAGTATGCATGCTGTTGTTTATGGAGTGGTTTTACCCGGAGAGGTCCATCACGGATATACCTGTCACAGAGTCTCTCGAGAGTTTTCAGTAAAAATGATGTGAGGCTTATAGGTCTATAAGCCTTAGGTTGTGTATAGTCGGGTTTTCCAGGTTTGGGTATAAAGATGACTTTCACTTCGCGCCATGCAAGGGGTGTGTATCTGAGTGCAATGCAGGCTCGATATATCTCTAACAGCCATGGTGTCAAAAGCGGGAGGGCGTGTCAGACTTTTAGTGACTAAAACCCACCCGTGTTCCTTCAGTTGCCTGTGCCAGGGCCACGGTATCTCTTTCGAACAACCCGCGACCCCGGCGGCATCGGCCCTATTGGACCCCGTCACTGCTGACATCTCTTTGAGGCGCGCGTGGAACACAACGCGCCGTCGACCCGGGCCTCGTCCTTACCGGACGGCGAGCTACCCATTACTCGTCGTCCGCAAGCTCGCGCCTACGGTGGCCGGGAATCGGCAATGGATTCCCGCCGCCCAGGTCGTCTCCTCCGGCGGCTAGGGGCGCGAGGGCGCGACTGTTGCCTCTCCCTCACGCGTTCCGCCTCCTCCTTCGCAAGCATTACTGCTTCGCAGAAGGAGGTGACGGCCTCCCATGCACTCTTGCTCCGCACCATGGCCTGGATCAGGTTTGGACGCGACAGATCGCCGCCGCCGATCGCCTCCGCGAGAACACGGTAGTGCTCCGCCCAAGCCGGGCAGACGTCCACTGTATGCTCCACCGTGTCCTCCGGGCGATCCACATAATGGTGACACCCGGGCGTTTCCTCCCGCCTTATCCGAAACAGGAACCTCCCGAAACAACCATGTCCGTTGAGGACGCCGTGGCGCCTCTCCAATCACTTCTCAAAGAGGGGACTTATCGCCCCAATTGTGGCGTACCCAGTACAATGACCCCTTACAAGATTGCCACTGTTTACACTTACAATCAGTATGCACCCGTTTGATTGGGGTATTAAAAATATCTGCAAATGTTTTTGCGGTACAACCGGCTACCGCCAGCTATTAAGCAATTAATTGGAAATATGTTTAAAACAAAATTAAAAGAAATAATAATTGATTATGTATTTTATAGTCTGCATGACTTTTTAGAGAAAAATTAATAATGTTCGTATGTATTTTATTTGTAATTTATTTTGTAATAAGTACTCAATCTGCCTAACCTTTTCCCAACTATGTTGGGGTTGACATCCAGTCTAACCGGATGCAGCTGAATACCAGTATTTTACATGGAGCGACTGCCTATCTGACCTCCACAACCCAGTAACTGGGTAAGTAATACGATACCCCTTGGTAAGACTGGTTGTCAGACTTTCGGGCTTCTGACGACCCGTAACGACTGTCAAAGATCCACGAATGACAGCCGGGACCAACGGCTTAACGTGCTTTCCGAGGCACGGAGGAATCTCGGTATGTAAAGAATGGTCACCCATCCACGGACCAACCCCGGCAAGCGTAGCTTAACCTGATGGATCAGCCACGAGCTCCTCTTTGTAATAAGTACTACCTATTTGTAATTTATTTCCCTTGTAAACTATTGCATATCGGACATGAGTAGACTGTTGAGCCTAAAACCTTTACGATTAAAATAAGAACTGATGTACACAGTTATGCAATAAAATATCTTTATTAATCAAAGGTACCAAAAATAAATCTTTCAAAGTTTAAAACATAAAAAGTACGTACTGAAACGAAGTTATACAAAAAGTTGAAGCAATACTTCTGAATAAATTAACCCTGTAATTAAAGGAAAACTCGTAGAAAATGTTGACATTTCAGTTTTACTGAGATATTTTAATAGTTATTCAACGGATACATTTCAAGGAATATTTATTTTTACTGAAGAACTTTTCTGAGGTGAGTTTCACATTTCAGGAGAAATATAAATGTTACTCAGGTTTCAGTTCTCCGGTGGATTTCTCTCGAAACGTCTCAAGAGAGTATACTGAGAACTGCGATCTTTATTTACTCTCAAGAATTGCCAAAAACATATCAGCCGGTCTATTCTGTAAAAAATCTCACGGTGAAAACTCAGGTAAAGTGAGCTTAAAGTGAGCTGTCCATTCCACCTGATGGGATTGACAGCTCACTTTACCTAAGTTTTCACGGTGAGATCTTTACAGTCGATGTATTCTGTAAAATGTCACGGTGAAAACTCAGGTAAAGTGAGCTTGAAGTGAGCTGTCATTCCACCTGATGCTAGGTAATAGACAACATTGACAGCTCACTTCACCTAAATTTTCACGGTGAGATCTTTACAGTTGATGAATTCTGTAAAAATCTCAAAGTGAAAACTTAGATGGAGTGAGCTGTCAATCCACCTGGTGCTAGGGATAGACAATACTGACAGCTCACTTCACCTAAGTTTTCGTGGTGAGATTTTAACAGAATAGCACTACTGAAAACGTATCCTTCCTGTTTGCATCCCGGATAACGTTACAATTCTATTTACGAAGTTAAAGTACCAATGTTCCGAGGCGGGGAACTTGTCAAACGCACCCACACTATGTACTCAATGAGTTAGTGAAGACAGAACATTCAGTCCTTAGCTGTACTAAGCTTTGATTAGCCGCTTGTGTGAGTCTCTTCTATTAACACGACTGTTCGACGTTCATTGAATCATAGTAGACAATTCCTGTAGATGTTCTTCTACGGTTAACCTATCCATTATATTCAAAGAAAAGGAGGATATAATGTACCATGGACAAAACTTAAGCATGCTCACTTAAGAAAATATTCCTATGAGATCGCAGCTAGTGACAAACGAACATTGTGCGATCGAGTTGTGAGCCGTGTTATGCGATTATCGCCTTTGAGGTGATCATGCGGAACTTTGGCCCATAGTACATTTACTTAAGGAGTAAACTCCAGTCGTGCATGGGAGCTGACACACACACACTTTTAATTTTAGTTGGCGTTTTAGTCGTAGTTGGGTTTATAACTTTCTTTTTTGATAAGGTAAACCTGAGCTGGGAGGATTTACCTTGCCTACAATGAATTATCAAATAGAAAAAGCTCCGGAATATTTTCCTGTCTCGGTAAAGCTTTGAAGATTACAATCCGTGGTGGAGCTCACTATCATTAGGTGTTCTCTAAAAGAAACCACTTCTTTGTTGCATTTACATCTCAGTACCTACCTACCTACTTAAACGCGCGCAGTCGTTACCTATGTTTAAAAGGCTCGTAAAGGAACATTATTTGTCGTTGTGATCGTGTTCACGTAACTGTAAATATCTTTAGTCTTCATTTGTTTTCGTTGCTTATATTTAGTATGTATGTATTTATGTATCTATTATTTAGGTTATGTATGTATTTATTTTAGTATAATATTGTAAGTAGGCACTTATTATTTGCACCAAAGACAGCCCCATTTCATTTCCAGGCAAATCACTGTCCATTCTAAGGTTGCCTGGAAGAGATTGCAGAAAGCGATAAGGCCGCCCATTGTATATTTTGTAGTGTTTGTGTCTTTTTTTGTTATGTATTTTTGTGGTGTACAATAAAGTATATATAAATAAATAAATAAATACTTAGGTACAGTCAACAAAAGAGATACCTAGGTAAGGTATACTAACATATTTGTATGTGAATTGCTTCATGTTCAATTTTATATAAATTATTTTGTTTTTGCAAAGTAAGTTAACACACCAACACAAAGTTGTATATTGTCACGAAATTGAACATGAAGCAATTCACATACAAATATGTTAATTTACCCTGCCTAGATTTCTGTTTTGTTGACTGTACACTCAAATAGTAATGACCATTTTCACGGTTTCTTTGGCATATAAATTGGTACGGTCAGCAACAGACACTGCTACTTTTTGACATCATCTAAATTAACACAGCATGATTCGATAAACTGCTTTTATTTCGTTTAACTGTTAAGAGTTAGTGTTCTTATTATTTTAAGTACTTCTGTTCCGATTTGAATTAAATATTTCGTTTATTCCCGTTGTCCCCGTATTTCGCTTAATAGTTAAGATTAAAAAACTGCAAGTGGTAATCGACTTTTGTTGCTGACTGTACCTAGTTTACTTTTATATAGCTTTACTGTTTTTTGCCTAATACGTGGGACTGACGAAATGTAACTGCACTTCTGCCGAAATCTTTGGGGACTACAGGCGTGCTTTTTTTGGAGGTTTGTTTTTTTGGAAATCAATATACCTATATATATATTTTTTACTTCAAACAAGGATGCTTGTACTGAGGCGGACTTAATGCTCATAGGCATTCTCTACCAGTTAACCTTTGGGTGATGCAAGAACAACAGTACATATTTAATCAGCCTATAATGTTCCCACTGCTGGGACACGGGCCTCCTCTCAGTGAGAGGGAGTGGGCCATAATCCACCACGCGGGCCCAGTGCGGGTTGGTATTGTTGGTAGATGTCACATGTCTTCGAATTTTTGATTCTAGGCCATGCCGGTTTCCTCACCAACAGTGGTAGCTGTGCAATTACAAAAAAATTGAGGAATTAATATTTATCTATCTAGGTATATAAATAAAAAGAGAAGTCCTGACTGACTGATTGACTGACTCATCAACGCCCAGCCCAAACCCTTGGACCTAGAAAGGTGAAATTTTGCACAGAGGTTCCCTTTATAATGTAGACAAGGAATAAGGAAGGAATTCCCGGCACCTAGTAAGTTCCCGTGGGATATTTTCCGACATCCACGCGGGCGAAGCCGCTGGCAAAAGCTAGTTTATATATAAAGGTACACTATACCAACTATATTATAAATATATTAATATATAAGTACCTAATTATATATAAATCATCACTGGTATTCAACTGGTGTGGCTAAGTAATAACAGCCGCATGGGTCGATCCATCAGGTTAAGCTACGCTTGCCGCGGTTGGTCTGTGGATGGGTGAGGAACTTTACATACCGAAACTCCTTCGTGCCTCTTCGGAAAGCACGTTAAGCCGTTGGTCCCGGCTGTCATTCGTGGATGTTTGACAGTCGTTAAGGTTCGTCAGAAGCCCGAAAGTCTGACAACCAGCCTTACCGAGGAATATCGTATTACCCAGTAACTGGGTTGTGGAGGTCAGATAGGCAGTCGCTCCATGTAAAATACTGGTGTTCAGCTGCATCCGGTTAGACTGGAAGCTGACACCAACATAGTTGGGAAAAGGTTAGGCAGATGATGATCACTGGTAAGTCTTCAATAGCATCCGGTTAGACTGGAAGCCGAAACTAGAGTAGTTGGAAAAGTCTAGACAGGCAGATGTAATGTTTTTACGACAGTTTTTGTGCAATCATAATTAATGTAAGTGGCAATTTATTAGGGTTCCGTAAGTACTAACCCCCCGCAAACCGTAATAGGTTGACTGTTGAAATTTTCACAGATTGTATTTCTATAGCCGCTATTTAACAACAAATATTAAAATATTTTTCTAACTGTATTTTTATTTCATACAAGAAACGTGTTTTTTTTAAACTTAAGTATTTTTAAAAAAATATGTACTTTAACCCAGAAATTGAATTCCAGATCAAAAATGTAAACAAAGGTGTTGCCACTTTTAAATAATAACCTCAATTGTGCAGTTTGCCTAAAAGTACTATAACATAGTGCTAAAATTGTAGGCATATCTTAAACAGGTAAAAATAATATTGCACACAGTTTTCAGCTTTAAAGTGACGTAATTTAAACCACGATCAAGAATAAAATGTAACTGTTTGAAATAAAATCGTGCAAATTATTTTTATGGCAATAAGGCAGAAACTCTGAACATTTGGACTTTCATTAATTATTTTCTATTTATTCAATGTTTTTCCTTCTAAATAAGAGAATCGTTAAAATATCGTAAATAATATTGCATTATCCTAATAATCGATTCAAGTTGAGCGTTCCAACCTGGTCCGCATAGAGGAAAGTAATAGTACCTACTGTCATCCGATTTCTGACTTTTGTCGTGATTGAATGTGTCTGAGGTTTTATTTATTGTTAAGTTTTTCTTTGTTATATTTTACATATTCAAAATTTCAAAATTAAAATCAAATAATTAGAATGACTACGGAAATGTTGATTACCCCTGAACTGTCACTTTGACAATGACATCTCTTTGTTTATATTTTTAATCTCGAATTCGATTTCTGGGTTTAGTGTTAATTATTTTACGATGGTACGGAATCCTTCATAATGCTAGTATGCCTCACACTTGGCTGGTTTTTAATAGTACGACTGCTAATTGTCCTGGCATCATAAATATTGTTGACCTACCTCAACCCAATCTTTTAGGATTGCAATATCATATCTTTGTAAAAACAAATAAATTTGTAAAACCAGTTAAGGCTGACTCAATGTTTTTTGTAGCATCAGTTCTTCATCTGATAATATGGGTAAAAAAAATTGCGATTAATTGATTAAGGATATACAGCGATAATTATGTGATTTTAAAATTCCTGTAAAACCAAATGATTTGGTTTTTTTTTTGGTTTTGTGATATTTAAATATTTGTCTGCTGTTGTACTAAAACCAAAACATGATCACTTACTTGAAATTTTCGATAGAAACAATTCCAAAGTAGGCCGTCTACACACACTATTATTGCTAAAACATTATTTTCACATTGTTTGTTTTTCTTTTGTTTTTTGTGTTTTGTGTTTCACGAACTAGGTCCAAATAACGTTTTTATTTCTTTCTTTTTTAACCGACTTCAAAAAGGAGGAGGTTCTCAATTCGTCGGAACCTTTTTTTTATTTTTTTTTATGTATGTTCCCCGATTACTCGAAGATGGCTGGACCGATTTGGATTTTTTTTGTTTTATTCGAGAGGGTATATAAACATCAAAGTTGGTCCCGAAATAATAATTGATTAACTTTACTTGGGTAGTTTTGAGTTTGCTTCAATAATACGTATTTTTCCCCTGTTCTAGTTTGTTTTGCAGGTAGTGGTATTAGAATTTGTGTGGGGTAGGTACACAACTAAAAAGTGAAAAATAAAAACTTTTTTACAAAAAAATACAACCGACTTCCAAAAACAACACTACAAAGTGAAAAATAACTTTAATTTCGGAAGTCGGTGACAAAAAACGAAAATAGGTACATTTAACAAGACACCGACTTCCGAAATTAAAGTTATTTTTCACTTTGTAGTGTTGTTTTTGGAAGTCGGTTGTATTTTTTTGTAAAAAAGTTATTTAACAAGACAATCTTCTAATGCAATGTTTGCGTTTAAAATAAACAAATATTTTTCTCTAAAAGCCCCTTATAAGCTTACTGGTTACAATGAGCCCCTGAAAAGTAAATATTGACGTCAAATAAACGCGAGTCAACACCAAGATCGGCGAAAAATTACAGTAATTTTTATGAAACGCAAAAAAGCCTGTATAAAAATATTATTTTCCTCTGAATATAATAAAGCACTTGAATAATTGTATGTATACTCGTAACGAGTACGCACTCCTAATGTAAATACTTATAAAAAAACCACGTCTGTTTTCCCCGACGGCGACGGGTATATAGTACGTACATTTCACCAGTTGTGGTCAAGCCCCATGTAATAAGGGGCCTATTGCCATCAACCGGGCACAAAGCCAGACTCTGCGGGCTTCTACTGAGAAATTCATGATGAATATACCCAATAAGTCTTTACCTAGAAATCATCATGATAGCAGTACTTAGCGCTAGCGACCACTAAGAGTGAATTCGAACAAACATTTATAACTTTTTTTTTTTTTTGTGGATGGGAAATCATCAAAAAAAAAAAAAAAAAAAAGGTCCCGACGAATTGATAACCTCCTCCTTTTTGAAGTCGGTTAATAAAGGGAATGTAGAAAATCAGACTTGGGCCTTTAAATTGTGTTTCGAGCATAATTATTGGCCAATGGGTTAAGTCTGGGATTACTCAGAGAGGTTGTAACATATTATACTTACACACTTTTCAACAAACAAACGGTATAGGAAAAAACCGGCCAAGTGCGAGTCGGACTCGCACACGGAAGGGTTCCGTACCGCTGTAGGTACAATATTTAACACTACATATAAAAAAAAAATACTTCAGATTAAAAAAAAAACACGTTTCTTGTGTAATTTATTTAACTTTATTTTATTTTTGTGAAAATACTAACGAAAATATTTTTTATCTTAAATTTTAACAATTGCAAAGATAACTTTGTATTTCATAATGATACTGTGAATTACAAAGTTGTTTTTTGCAGTTGCAGAAAATCGCCCATATTTAAACAAAATACCTTAAGAATCTAAAAACCCAATAACACTTTGCCTGACCCGATAATCAGATGCAACACCCCACGTTCGACTTCTAGACTAACAAGCATTAACAAACCAGTATCCAGAATTTTCTAAAAACCCAATAACACTTTGCCTGACCCGATAATCAGATGCAACACCCCACGTTCGACTTCTAGACCAACAAGCATTAACAAACCAGTATCCAGAATTTTCTAAAAACCCAATAACACTTTGCCTGACCCGATAATCAGATCCAACACCCCACGTTCGACTTCTAGACCAACAAGCATTAACAAACCAGTATCCAGAATTTTCTAAAAACCCAATAACCAAGAGAATCAGATCCAAGACCAGCACCCTAATTGCGTAACTCATTATCAATTGGAGTTGGTTTAATTTTGAAACAAATTGCTAATCCATTGCTTTATATGTTCGAAAAATTTGTCTGCTCGACAATGTAAATAACGCAATGAATGTTGTTGAACTGTCAAAAGGAAACCAAGTGTTACGCAATTAGTGTGCAGCTCGACTTCTGGACCAACTAGGCATTCGCGTAAAGTGCTAGTAACTAGTTGTGTGGTAAGCAGCACTCAACGTTACTTTGCCCACGTATCTGTAACTTGCGCCCACTTGTGTGAGTTCATTCAATCATTTAATTGTTTGTTGTAGTTCGGTTAGAGCATTTGGGATCGCAACGACACTCGTCGAGGTTGAAATGTCAGAAAAAGCGTTCCGCAGGCTAATACGCACTTATTCCGTACGTTGCTTTTGAAAAGGGTTGTAGTAATGTGTGAACGGTCCCGTAGTCATTCTGGGGACTTGTATTGATATTTGGAAGATCAGAAAGATAAGATGATTGACAAGCATCGCGGGTAGGTACCTATCACAAATATCTATGTAATAGGGGGTGGGTCTATTGCCTGGGCACAAACCAAGATTTGTGATCCTGCTACTAAGAAATCTTACACGGAAAAAAAGTGTGTGTGTGTCAGCTCCGACGCACGACGGGAGTTTACTCCTTAAGTACATGTACCCACACAGAGAGAGGTGTACATCCTCCTTGTCTTTGAATATAATAGATAGATTGACCGCTATGAAAACTGGCCGATAAAAATAAAACAAGTGCAAGATGAGCAGAAAAACGTAACGCTTTTGAGTTAACGCATGTATTCATTTCACTCCTTCTAGAATTTCCATACCGGGGGTCTTATATGAAAATCTATTCTTAAGGAGTAAACTGTAAAACCCAATAAAACTTCTGTCCGATCTGGGAATCGAACTCAAAACCTCGAGCTCAGCAGTAGCCACTAGACCAACGAGGCGGTAGAAAAATATAAGAATCCTTGCGAGTATTCCCCCGTCCCTATTCACAGTATGATGTGAATCCATTTTACTTTGCTAAGCCCTTTAAACTCCCTCGAATGTGCAATCCGTAAAATGTTCAACTTCACGCCACTAGAAAATCAATTCCGACGCCAAACTTCGTCTGCACATAAACAACTAGTGCATTCAACAGGCACACTGAGAGCAATGAGAGCAGAACTCGTTGCCTCCTGACAAATCGGCTCCAAAGCCTGGAGGGCATTAATCGGATTTACCTGTCGCCGGCACAATACACCCTGTGTGCCAGTGCCTTTAGCTTCCAACGTGCACATCAAAGACATAGCGACCTACGAGTATATAAGAAAATCCAATGTGAACTAAGTTATAAGAACAGCATTCTAATTTGTATTCGGACGTGTCCTGTCATCATGAATTCGATAATTCCCGTGGTTTTACTTTTATTCGTGTACTGTACATTCGTCGTTGGATATCAAGAGATATTTTCACGCAGTGTTGAATCCTGTCACCTGTACCGAGATGTCACACAAGATTACCGCATTTCTGTTTACGAGTTTACTGAACAAGCCTACAAGGACGTCGGCCCTCGTAGTTTGTACCATTTTATCTTTTCCCCGCTGTCAGTCTGGATAATTCTCGCCGCGATAGCCGAAGGCGCCGACCCATATACTCAACAACAGATGTTTCAGTTTCTGACTCCCGAATGATCCCTGCGTTCGTCTGAGGTTCTACCAATTAGCTACAAGTCGGTACCAACCCGGGAATGATGTGAGCATCGTTTTAACTCTTAAAATGTCGATTGTACACCATGTGTACAGATAACAATAGAATTTCAATTGTGTCTGCTAATTAGCGCGCGACGGGTTAAAGCGTTCGTTGGTCGTCAATCAAGGAGTGGCAGTGAATCCGTACTGGCATCACTTTGTCTCGAAGAACCGTCTCATCGATTTAGCGTCGACGCCGCTCCGATACGACCCCCAGGGATCGCTTAACGCTATTAGGCTCCTTTCTTCAGCAACTTTGGCGAATCTCGATTTGAGTGGCAACTCGGTGCTAGTTGACGCGATGGACTATAATGGATTGTGGGCCACGGCTTTCTTAGACGCGGTCATCCAACGCTCTCCATTCTACGGCCCTTCAGGACAGATAATCGGTGCCGTTGATTTAATGAGAGTGAGCAGGCGTGCGAAAATGGCTTACGTTGCCAGTATTAAAGCAAAAGTTTTGGAGCTTTCCATCGGTGTTGATGATCGTTATCGTATGTTGTTTGCTTTGATACTCGATACTGACGATACCGATAGAATTCTGAAGAATATCAAGACTACGGTAATATTGGAGTTTATGAGTAAATCGCGGGAGAGTAAAGTCCCGGTTGAGATCGCCATTCCACGGTTCACGATGACCTCTGAGATTGATGTCAGGAATATATTGGAGAATTTGGGAGTCACCAGTCTTTGGACAGATCCTGCTGTAACCAGGTATTTTATTTGTTTGATTTTTTATTTGTTTACCTTCACCAACCCGGGGTTGATAATAGTTGCACTTGCATAGTGCATACAGGGATAATCGTCGGCTACTGCCTTCTCGTCCTTTAAAATTGTCAAAGAGGCCTCTGCGAGTTGGCTTAGGCCCCTCGTACGCCTTCCAAAGGTCCGGGACCCAAGGGTCCCGAGATATGTCAAAGTAATTCTTTAATATGTTAACTTGGCTCTAGTCATGATCTTGTCAAGTTTGATCAATGTGACCTTTCACCACATAACATAAGGTTTCGAAATTAGATACCAGAAAAAGCTTTCAGGTTCCATCTGGGAGTTGGGGAGTTCTATCTAGACAATGTCGTAAATCTAAACTAATATAATCTATGTCCAAACTATTTTTCATTAAGGCGAAAGAGCCTGGGTAGCCTGCGAAATTCAAAATTTCATACGTTTTTTGTAATTTGCAGGTCAGTGTCAGGTTTATGGTTCGCGGCCGTATTAAATATTTATTTATAGAATTATAATCATAAAAATCATCAATACAACTCTCTAAGTTCATAATTATTAACTTATTGAATGACTATTTCAGGAAATTATGCGATTTGAGGCCAATTCTAACGTACAGAGTTGTATTGCAGATTCTAATGATTATAATTCTGTAAAGACATATTAGTTACGGCCGCGAATACATACAACCTGACACTGACCTGCAATTGCAAAAAAAGTAAGAAAATTTGTATTTCGCGGGCTACCTTAGCGCATCCCCCTTAAATCTGCAAATATTTTACTAAATTTTATAGCTAGTTCATATAATCAATGATATTTAGATATAATATCATTGGATATAATTATGTAAAGGTAATAAGACAGATGATATCTCGTGTACAATCTCATGCATTACAACTGCTGCCATATTAACCCAGATTCGCACAGCACCTATGCAGAAAACCTACTTAATTAACAAACGAATAATAATATTACCAGCCTACTGCTGTCCCACTGCTGGGCAAAGGCCTCTTCTCATACAGAGAAGGCACGAGCATTGATCACCACGCTTGCTCAAGACGGGTTGGTGATTTTAGACTTAAAAGAATAAAACCCCAATATTATCAACAACAGGTACATATCAGACCCTGCGGCGCTGCCCAGCGGCTTCGTGCAACGTTCCACCATTACCCTGGACAACCGTGGCATCAGCCCTGCTCCATACGTCCACGAGACACCGTATAACGTGTCCACAGGACTGGAGCACGTCGTGGGAAGGGACTTTATCGCTAACAGACCCTTTCTGTTCGGACTGGTCGATACAGAGACTTATACAATTCTAATGGCTTCGATTTATTCGCAGCCTACTTATAATTATTAGTTTTTAATAAGCAGAAAATACTTATTGAGGTTCAAGGTTTAGGACCAGTTTTGTGGTCTTACCTGTATTGTACCACAGCTTCTTCCAAAAACTAGGACCAGAAACCAGGATAAAGAAAAACCATTAAACAACATTTCTTTCAAAATATTACGAGTAAGTTATTTTTATATTGATTGAGTCATCGTATTCATTTAGATTATGTAAAATAAATCAAAGATGTCTCAATAAATTTTTAAAACGTTCCTCAGTTTTTATTAACATTTGAAGATTTTTTTGCCTCGGTACCCACAAAAGGACCAATTAAAAGGCATTTTCATTTGTAAACCTTTTGTGACCCTTGATACGGAAAGTGTATTGACTTTTGCATTAGATTATTATTAACCAAATAAAAGTTAGGTACCTACATATAATAAATTACTTATAAAGTTTTTTTCTTCAACTTAACCTTCAAAAAAACTTCTGTGGCCATTAATTTATTTTTTAAGGAAAACATAATATGTTTTGCGTTTAATATTTTACTTTATAAGTAAGTATTACGTACCTATTCCTACTTAGGTGTCCAAAAATAAATCGCTAATTACTCTTCCTTACCGAGTTAATCTCCTGTGACCTTTTAAAATGGACTAATGAAGTTTTTTCCGTAATCTCGACCGACTTATAAATATTAGAGTAGGTGCCCATCACTCGTTTTATGTTAACTAGATAATGGAATGATTTAATCAAATGCACACATACATACACACACACATAAATACATACATACATTATTTTATTATGATTCGCATGGGTTCTTGTGGGTTCAAAACGTTCAGAATCGCATTTCTACCAAGTAGGCGGGTATCTACCGACTAAACTCGTCACAAAATAATAGGTCCCTTTTGACAGCCCATATCGTTTCATATGCCAAAGAGAGACAAACATAGCGGGACAAAGAGGGACACCCTCATGTCAAAACGGGCCTCTTATTTTTTGACAACTTTTAGTGTTATTTATATATCTAATACTCGCACAAATGCATAGAGGTGGACTCAATGCCATAGGCATTTTCTACCAGTCAACCTTTGGAGACACAAACAGTGGTAGGTGCTATGCAAGAAATGAGGAATAAATATTTATAATTATTAAAATTAGAAATCTTTATCTATATAAATAAAAAGAGAAGTCCTGACTGACTGACTCATCAACGCCCAGCCCAAACCCTTGGACCTAGAAAGCTGAAATTTTGCACTGAAGTTCCTTTTATATTGTAGACAATGTGTAAGGAAGGATTTTCCGGTAGGACTTTCCCGTGGGATATATTCCGACATCCACGCGGGCGAAGCCGCGGGCAAAAGCTTATATAATATATACACATACTTAATTCAATATAAGGTGTTAAAAAATTTACTCTAAAAGTTCTAAGGAGTTCTTTAGACCATCGATCTGAATAACTTCTACTATGGGACCAACTATGAAATCACGAAATAAAAATCAGGTGTTGCTTACATAACTCGTCAAAATGAACAGCTGATTTTTTTTCGCGATTAATTAATATAATGTAGCCTACACGGACTAGAAAACAAAGAAGACTCCGCGCCACACTTAGCGAAAGTGAAGCACAGTAAGTAGCCGGGACCGTTTGTACAAACACGCCTTACGCACACAGTTACATCATAGTATGCCGCCATTACGTGACACGACGGCGTCTTTGTCAAATCACGCACACATAGATTGGTATGGCTCTTCACTTTCGATACGCGTGGCGCGGAGTCCTTTTTTTTCTAGTCCGTGGTAGCCTATGTCACTCCCATAACTATGACGAATCTAACGACACTTATAGTATTATATTACCCAGTAACTGGCAGTGATGGTTGGATAGGCAGTAGCTTCACATGTAAAATACTGCTATTCAGCTGCATCCGGCTTGACTGGAAGCCGACCTCAACATGGTTAGGAAAAGACTAGGCAGATGATGAGTACCTAGTAGGTATGATACACCTACTAGGTACGAGTATGGTATGTGATATGGTGATATATGGTGGTGGTGGTAATTGACTGCATGTCGGTGGTAATAATCACTTAGAGGCCAGCTTGTACTGGTTTTATTACACTGCCGTGCTCCCTACTGTTCCTACATTCATTTAAAAGACAGAGAGGTACAGCTGTTATGATGCGGAGATAATAAATAATTAATTACGTCATTTCGTAAGTAAACTTATAAACCGTACATTCGTCTGTAGTGGCATAAGGAACGGGTGTAAAGTTCACTCATCCTCCATTGAAAAGGGAGGATCCTCCGACCAGACGGGTGTTGTCTGGTAGGCTACTGCCCGACGATTGATGTCAGGACGATGTATAATGCTAGTCGCGCGGTAAACTCTGCTTGCGAGATGCAGGATTTTGCGTGACGTCAGTGTGATGCGTAGTTCGCATGTGGCGATGTAGATGCCACCACATCCTTACCACATTAAGACAATTAAACCCAGGGAATATTTGCACTAAGTTAATTCCTTTGTAGAACAAATTAGCAACGTTTGGCTGGTCAGACCCTAATTAGGATGGATCCATCTTAGTTAGGCTAGTCCAAACGGTCTAAATTAACATAGTCGGTCCGCCCTAATTTTGGGTTAGGTACAGGAATGATCAAAAATAGAGAATAGTCTAAATATACGACAGAAATATTAGGTGTGCTTTACTTTCTTTGAAAATATTATCGCAGGATTTTATTTTGATAACTCAGTATCATTCCTTCCTTTTATTACGTACAATCTGAACAGAGCACTTTAGCTAGTCAGCGAAGCTAATATAAATTAGGTGTGGTCGTGTGGAGTTACTACGGGCATTAGGAGGAGGCATGCGGTGAGATTAAAACACCAAATCTTGAAGTAACTATTCGTGTATTCCTTGGTCATCAAGTATGCCATGAATAGCGAAGTACAAAACTATTCTAAATGCAGTATCAAACATATGAAGAAGAGACAAGAAAAAACGTGTTCTCACTATGATGACGTTTTGACAAGAGAAGGAATGAAACAATTGTCTTTACATAGAGTGAGAACCATCGTCTATATACCTATGAATGACGAATAATTAAAACGTACCATGCATGTTTCATCACTTCCAAGATAATACAAATATTTCTACTGTATAAGTAGTTAAATATGCTACTACTCGTAAACATGTAGATGTTTTAAAATGAAATCCAGTTTCTGCTAATTTTATTTTATGATTTATTTGATACATTTGAAATTCAAATTATAATTCCGGTGTTGTGTTGATCTTTACAGACCGGTCGCTTGAGCATCGACAGGAGCCCACTGCATTTGTATTATTGTTCTACTATGTATGTATCAAGTATCATTCCATTAAAAGGTTTTGCAAACAGCCAATAAAGTGAATTTTGCTTTAACATTTTTTGTGGGATATGGGCGATTATAACACGATAACTTTTCTTGAGCTTAGGTCATATTAAACACTCAATTATATATGCAATTCCAGTGCCTATATAAGAACCCAAATTATCTATTAGTGTCAGTTGGTTTTTATCCTTAATTCAGTCAGCGTCGGTAAAATGAGGGCGATTATTGTGTTATTATCCGTCGCTCTAGGCTCTGCTTCTAAGCGAGGAATTGTGACATTACATGGATCTCTGGACACACTATTCATAGACTCTGGAACATGTCCCGAATACGAGAACGCTATCGACGGATACCGTGACGCGATGCACAACTTCACCATCGAAACGTACAAGCGAGTCGCTCCTCGAGGGTTATACCAGTTCGTCATGTCACCACACTCCATGTGGATGACGATAGCAGCCATCGCAGAAGGAGCGGATTACTACAATCAACATCGCCTATTCGAACTCCTCCTCCTCCCAAGCAACCCGTGCGTTCGTCACAAGTATTACCAACTGGCTGCGAGTCGATTCTCGTTCACCAGCGACGTCAGTGTCGTCAGCAACCGAGTGTTGGTGGTCGATCAAGGTGTGTCCCCCAATCCGGTTTGGCACGATTTTGTTACACGGAATTCTCTTCTTGATGTGGTGTCGGCACCTATAAGATACAACCCCGAAGTGGCAGCGAGTAGAATCAGACAGGTTGTGGATGCCAACTTCCCACAACTCAATCTGCGTGGCAATTCAGTTTTACTTGATACAATGGATTATAATGGATTGTGGAATACAGCATTTGCTGACGCGGTGGTCAAACGTGCACCGTTCTATAGTCTATCAGGAGAAAACATTGGTTCAGTAGATCTAATGAGGATGAAGCGACGCGGTAAAATAGGATACGTGCCTTCTTTAGAAGCGAAGATGTTAGAACTACCTATTGGTGTGAATAACCAGTATAGTATGATCATTGCTTTGGTGGTTGGCAATACTGACTTACGTCCTATTGTTAGAGAGTTAAAAAGCTCGATATTCTCAAATATATTGGAATCGTTGAAAGAAACTGAAGTACCGATAGACATAGCATTGCCACAGTTCACAATAAGCTCTGAGCTGGACGCGAGGACCATTCTGGAAGATCTTGGGGTAACACACCTTTGGACAGACCCAGATGCGACAAGGTATGGTTTCACAACATAATTATTTAATGTAAATTACGATCGGTTGGCCGCAAAAACAATTTGCGGTCGGGAGTAGGGACTTAAGTAAAATGTAACCAATTTATGCGTAAATTAACTAATTTTGTATTGAAACATTTTATGAAGTACCCTTCCTGATTGGTCCTTTAACAAACAAATGAATTTGTTAGGCTTCAACCCCTTGAATTTCGGTGAATGAGACAAAGTGGTTTGTAAATGTTTTAAATGACGTTACACGGAAGTAGCGAGTTGATTTTCAATCAATGCCAGAGGAATCTATTAGGATTTTGTAGAATGAAGACCAGCAGTATCTTCCATTTGCACTAATCCCAAAATTATTATCCCAAGCTCGGTGATCGATAATCCTAAAAAGAGATTGGGCCTTGGGTCGTCATTAAAAGAAAAGGACCAAAGTTTACAATCCCGTTTTAAATACCAGCCAGTAGTTGAGCACACACGTCGTGGCCATGAAGTGTATATAGTTTGACTCCTATAACAACTATTTTATAACAGGTACATATCAACCCCGCCTGCCTTGCCGAGCAGTTACGTCCAACGAGCGACACTGACGCTCAACAAAGACGGAGTGAATCCTCCTCCAATAGCTGAGCTCCGTTCGTTCGGACCTGCCACGACCCCTGACGAATCCTTCTGGAGCGAATTTATAGCTGACAGACCCTTCATGTTCGGGCTCTTCGACACAGAAACGTATTCCTGCCTGATTTCTACTATGTATACACAACCCACTTACCCTAACTGAAGTAAATAAAAATTAATGGAATTTTGACGGCGACTTGCCCGGTTTATTTTTGGTATTTTTTGGTAATTACGAGGGCGATTCATTAACTTTTGTATTGATTAGTATTAAAATATAGCTGATAGCGACCGTGTTATGTTTTGTTATTTATATAGCCGAGATCAAAAAAGTTCTCCCTTCCAAATGAACCTGGTCCTTCGATCCGAAAGTTCTGCAAACATTGCAACACTTACACAACACAATCACTATATACCCATATTAGGGACAGTATACTTAGTATCATCTTCTCAACACATAAAATATTCGGTTAAAAAACCGGTCAAGTGCGTGTCGGACCACGCAAAATGAAGGGTTGGGCGTAGTTGGGATGAATTGATCCCAAGAACAAACTTAATATTGTAGTTGAAAAACATGTTCTCCCATACATTCCAACTGTAAATGTAAGTTTGTACTCACAATATTGATAGATTTACCATGTTATTTTAAGACCACAGACTTCTTATAGGTTTTCCTATAATCTACAGGTAAAGATCTATTTTCTGTATTTTTTTAAAAATTTTAGGCTTAGTAGTTTCGGAGATAAGGGCCTGGAATGGTCAGTTTTCGTCTATTTTCTTAAATAACTTTAAAACAATTCATTTTAAAATTATAAAAAAAATATATTTGAGATCCTCTTCAAAATGTATTTATTTACTTTACCCGTCCGTGTTTGGGTCACAGAAATTCATATGTAACATACCAAATTTCAACATAATCGGTCCAATAGATTCGGAGTAAACTGGCTGTGACAGACGGAAGACAGAAATACACACGAGTGATCCAATGAGGGTTCCGATTTTTCCTTTTGAGGTACGGAACTCTGAAAACATCTGAACCTACCTACTTAAATGTTATCATAGCACAATGTTATTCTACAAGATTTAATTGATTTAAGTACATTATAACTCTTATTCTTATACATTTGAATGACCTTGAGAATGTGACCGTTACCTGCACCTAACATTTTGTCTGAATACCTGTTGATAGACATTTCTATGCTAATTATGTTTTTGTCTCCTGCATTATGCATACACGCTAGTCTATCTGATAATTCAGCTATTTTGCAAACCAAATGATCAAAAATTATGTAGCTTTTGGTCGGCTAGGATTTGAGGATATACAAAATTTATTCTATGCCGGGGTGTTTGAAAATTCTTCGAGATAAGCAAAAAATACTACCTATTAGATTTAGTTTGATTTTTGCTTTGCACAAACAGACAACAAACAGTCGTTTACATAAACAATCTAAAGCTCTTTAACCTATATAAGAAACTGGAATCCATATCTAGAACTTAGTAGATTACGTCGCGGCACCTAAAGAACACGTGCCAAAATCATGAAGAAATTAATTCTCGCTTTGCTTGTCGCGTGTGGTAGTATCCAGATATCAACACAGCAGAACCAGCGATTCCCTTCTTCATCAGTCTACGGAGCCCAATCGTGCAATGTCAACCAAGACATTACTTATGAATACCGATCTTCTACATACGATTTCCTCACCAAATTGTACAAATCGATGGCTGTTCGAAGTAATCTTAACTTCGTGTTCTCCCCAATTTCGATATGGATAATGCTCGCGGCGATAGCAGAAGGGGCCAACCCTCTAACTCAGCACAAACTGTTCCAACTTCTGAATCTACCCAACGACCCGTGCATTCGACAGGCGTACTACCAATTGGCAACTACTCGCGCGTTCCCTTCAAATGACGTAAACATTAAGAGCACGCGCGTCTTATTAATCGACGATGGTACAACACTCAGCCCGACGTGGTATGACTTAGTTGTGAAGAATTCTCTCTTTGAAGTAGTTAGAGCACCAATCAGATACAACCCTGTAGCAACAGCTAACGAGATCAAAAGAATAATGTCTGCACGTCTCCCAAGACTCAATCTGAACGGAAACTCGGTCCTTCTAGACACGATGGACTATAACGGATTGTGGACTACGGCATTTGCAGATGCAGTAATTGAACGAGCACCGTTCTATAACCTGGAAGGAGAAGCAATTGGAGCTGTCGATATCATGAAAGTGCAGAGACGAGCAAGAATGGGATATATTAAAAAGTTGCACGCAAAGATTCTAGAATTACCAGTTGGTTCAAATGAACGCTATCGAATGCTGTTCTGTGTGGTCATTGGAAATATTGACCTCAGATCACTTGTGACTGCAGTTAACAATGACATTGTGTTTGAACTGTTTGCGGGTCTGCGAACCAGCTACGTGCCGATAGATGTGGCGATACCACGCATGGTGATCACGAGTGAGGTAGACGTAAGAGTTATACTGGAAGATGTGGGAGTTAACGACCTTTGGACTGATCCGGCTGTTACTAGGTAAGATTTTGATATTAATTATGTTATGAATTAAGACTAGAACGGCCATCGCCTAAGGAAGTAAGGCAACTTGAAGCAACGGAAGAGGATTAGGAAATAGAAAAAACTGCGTGATTTTTAACACGTACCTAGCCTTTATTAGGGACCAAAGACCATTTAAAAAATATTTAGAACGATTTTATAAAACAAACATGACCACACAATAAAGTCACTGTGGGCGTCCTTTTGCCTGCTAATAAAAACAAACTACGATCAACAATCTCGAGTTAGATATTTTATAATATTAATTCCCTTTCACCATTCTTTGGAAGACTTTTACCCAACAGTACACATTATAAAGCTACAACACACAAGCTAAAACAAAACCCTTTACCACAGATACATTTCAAACCCCCCGGCTTTTCCTAGCAGCTTCGTGCAACGCTCAACCCTAGTCCTCAACAGCACCGGTCTGGACTACGCATCACCAGAACCAGACTCTGCATACAGCACCCGTACTGGACTGGAACCTATCCTAGGAAGGGACTTTATTGCTGACCGTCCATTCTTGTTTGGTCTCTTCGATGCTGAGACGTATACGTGTTTGATGAGTGCTGCTTATACTAGACCTACTTATACTTGAGTGTGGAAATAAATGTTGAAAGAAAAAAATCTTGTGTTTTATTTTGCACTATCGACCCGCCCCCGCTTCGTACGGGTGCGGGTGCAACAATGTACTTACTCGTAGGTATGTGGCGACATATCGAAACTTCGAGATTTTTGTGCTATATCTGAGTTAAATAAATAAATACATATTAATCGGTTGAAGTAGGTACACTAAACGAGACACTTATATCTGAGTTAAATATTAAACGGTTGAAGACACTGAACGAGACTATATATCTGAGTTAAGAGCGCTATCACAATTTCTCTTGTATTTGAGCGTTTGACTCGAGTTTTGATATGTGATTGTGGTTTTGTTAGAGCCACAAAATTAAAAAAAACATATGCCCAAGAAAGCTTGATTATTTCTCTTGGGAGTGTTCTAAATAAATATTTCAATTTGTTTACAAAAATCAGTAAAAATCTTGTCTCTGCAAAGAATGTTTCATAAAATTTTACTTTTGGATATGTTTTGATGCTTTGATACATCGAAGATATAATAATTTAATCATTTAAAAAAATGTCCTTGGAACAACTGTATCTTCAACTTTGGAGTGCTCAATTCAGTTTTTTATGTTTCATACAGTAATACACCAAAAATAATTCCGTAAACCAGAGAGTTACTGACAATTTTTCGTCCGAAATTATATTTTTTATCTACGAATGTATAATCCAAATTCATACAAAATGTATTTAATAAATAAGGTTACTATGTTACCTTGCTTGTTAAAAAAAATTAGTCTATTTAAAAGTAAAATAATATGTTTAATTAATTATTGTATGCAGTGGTAAAAATCAATGTAAATCTCGGGACACGCGGTCTTTAGCTTTAGACGCCGACGCATCGCATTATGTAGCAATTTAGCAGTTGTGATTACGTTTATTTTGAGTCATATAATAATTATTTTTTTGTTTATAGTGTGCAATTTCAATTTATGAAAAAATCACGGTCAAAATGTAATAGCGCCCTTAAGTATTAACCGGTTGAAGAACACTGAACGAGACTATATATCTGAGTTAAATATTAATCGGTTGAAGAACACTGAACGAGACTAGATATCTGAGTTAAGTATTAATCGGTTGAAGAACACTGAACGAGACTATATATCTGAGTTAAGTATTAATCGGTTGAAGAACACTGAACGAGACTATATATCTGAGTTAAATATTAATCGGTTGAAGAACACTGAACGAGACTAGATATCTGAGTTAAGTATTAATCGGTTGAAGAACACTGAACGAGACTATATATCTGAGTTAAATATTAATCGGTTGAAGAACACTGAACGAGACTAGATATCTGAGTTAAGTATTAATCGGTTGAAGAACACTGAACGAGACTATATATCTGAGTTAAATATTAATCGGTTGAAGAACACTGAACGAGACTAGATATCTGAGTTAAGTATTAATCGGTTGAAGAACACTGAACGAGACTATATATCTGAGTTAAATATTAATCGGTTGAAGAACACTGAACGAGACTAGATATCTGAGTTAAGTATTAATCGGTTGAAGAACACTGAACGAGACTATATATCTGAGTTAAATATTAATCGGTTGAAGAACACTGAACGAGACTAGATATCTGAGTTAAGTATTAATCGGTTGAAGAACACTGAACGAGACTATATATATCTGAGTTAAATATTAATCGGTTGAAGAACACTGAACGAGACTAGATATCTGAGTTAAGTATTAATCGGTTGAAGAACACTGAACGAGACTATATATCTGAGTTAAATATTAATCGGTTGAAGAACACTGAACGAGACTAGATATCTGAGTTAAGTATTAATCGGTTGAAGAACACTGAACGAGACTATATATCTGAGTTAAATATTAATCGGTTGAAGAACACTGAACGAGACTAGATATCTGAGTTAAGTATTAATCGGTTGAAGAACACTGAACGAGACTATATATCTGAGTTAAGTATTAATCGGTTGAAGAACACTGAACGAGACTATATATATCTGAGTTAAATATTAATCGGTTGAAGAACACTGAACGAGACTAGATATCTGAGTTAAGTATTAATCGGTTGAAGAACACTGAACGAGACTATATATCTGAGTTAAATATTAATCGGTTGAAGAACACTGAACGAGACTAGATATCTGAGTTAAGTATTAATCGGTTGAAGAACACTGAACGAGACTATATATATCTGAGTTAAGTATTAATCGGTTGAAGAACACTGAACGAGACTATATATATCTGAGTTAAATATTAATCGGTTGAAGAACACTGAACGAGACTAGATATCTGAGTTAAGTATTAATCGGTTGAAGAACACTGAACGAGACTATATATCTGAGTTAAATATTAATCGGTTGAAGAACACTGAACGAGACTAGATATCTGAGTTAAATATTAATCGGTTGAAGAACACTGAACGAGACTAGATATCTGAGTTAAGTATTAATCGGTTGAAGAACACTGAACGAGACTAGATATCTGAGTTAAGTATTAATCGGTTGAAGAACACTGAACGAGACTATATATATCTGAGTTAAGTATTAATCGGTTGAAGAACACTGAACGAGACTATATATATCTGAGTTAAGTATTAATCGGTTGAAGAACACTGAACGAGACTATATATCTGAGTTAAATATTAACCGGTTGAAGAACACTGAACGAGACTATATATCTGAGTTAAATATTAACCGGTTGAAGAAAACTGAACGAGACTAGATATCTGAGTTAAATATTAATCGGTTGAAGAACACTGAACGAGACTAGATATCTGAGTTAAGTATTAATCGGTTGAAGAACACTGAACGAGACTATATATATCTGAGTTAAATATTAATCGGTTGAAGAACACTGAACGAGACTAGATATCTGAGTTAAGTATTAATCGGTTGAAGAACACTGAACGAGACTATATATCTGAGTTAAATATTAATCGGTTGAAGAACACTGAACGAGACTATATATCTGAGTTAAATATTAATCGGTTGAAGAACACTGAACGAGACTAGATATCTGAGTTAAGTATTAATCGGTTGAAGAACACTGAACGAGACTATATATATCTGAGTTAAGTATTAATCGGTTGAAGAACACTGAACGAGACTATATATATCTGAGTTAAGTATTAATCGGTTGAAGAACACTGAACGAGACTATATATATCTGAGTTAAGTATTAATCGGTTGAAGAACACTGAACGAGACTATATATATCTGAGTTAAGTATTAATCGGTTGAAGAACACTGAACGAGACTATATATCTGAGTTAAATATTAACCGGTTGAAGAACACTGAACGAGACTATATATCTGAGTTAAATATTAACCGGTTGAAGAAAACTGAACGAGACTATATATCTGAGTTCAATATTAATCGGTTGCAGAACATTGAACGAGACTATATATCTGAGTTAAATATTAACCGGTTGAAGAACACTGAACGAGACTATATATCTGAGCTAAATGTGAACCGGTAAAAGAACACTGAACGAGACTATATATCTGAGTTAAATATTAATCGGTTGAAGAACACTGGACGAGACTATATATCTGAATTAAGTATTAATCGGTTGAAGAACACTGAACGAGACTATATATCTGAGTTAAATATTAACCGGTTGAAGAACACTGAACGAGACTATATATCTGAGTTAAATATTAATGTATTATTAAGACACATAAACCTTCCGGAATAAATACTTTATAATATGATGGTGAAAACCGCATCAACATTCATTGTGTAGTTTAGATGAACTAAGCGGTCACACCACGGGGTCACACAGAGCGACTCGAAAAGCAACTTTGTTCTAGGATTCTAGTTATGTAGAGAAAATATAAAGATTTGCTTGTGCCGCGAAGCAGACACAATATAAGGCTTGCCACACACGGGCCACACGCTACAGCCACAAAACGCCGCCACCATTTCACATTAGGTACCCCCCATTGAGTGACTATTTTACTGATTCTAATTAAGTACTAAAATTCCGTAAATACATATTTGTACGGTTGCGAATCATACTCGTACTTTAATCAACATACACTCAGCCACTGAGTGCGAAAATCTTAAGAAAAGTTGATTTCGCGAACTACCTTAGCGCTTACACCTTACTTACACTTACGATTGTTCAATCGTCGTGCATTATATCGATATGTAGGTACTCGTAGGTAGATAAGGTCCTCTGGACAATCTAACTAGGTTTCCGTACCAAAATGGTAAAAGGAATTATCGCATTAATTATCCCTTATGGTGCGACTCAGTACAGTTGCTACTAATGCTGTCAATTTAAAATTTGGAACAGTTGTAGATAACGTTTGCCCAACTATTTTGCAAATAAAAAAGATTGTTTTTTTTTTTTTGCAACATGGACTAAAGAGGGTCTCGAAAATTCGAAGTGGGGCTACTAGGGCATGTGGGGTATGTACCTGTCATATGAAAGAACGCTGTTTACACATTCTCAAACATTTTTTTTTTCTTTTTTTAGGCTGCATAGTTTTCTACTTATTGTTATTCTTAACTTTAACTTTTTAGGGTTCCGTACTCACAGGGTAAAACGGGACCCTATTACTAAGACTCCGCTGTCTGTCCGTCACCAGGCTGCATCTCATGAACCGTGATAGTTAGACAGTTGAAATTTTCCCAGATGATGTATTTCTGTTGCCGCTATAACAACAAATATACTAAAAAACAGAATAAAATAAATATTTAAGGAGGCTCCCATACAACAAATGTGATTTTTTTGCCGTTTTTATAGATAATGGTACGGAACACTTCGCGCGCGAGTCAGACTCGCACTTGACCGGTTTTTATTTATCTACTCGTTTGTTGTCGTCCTGAGGCTGCAGCCACGGTCATCTCTGCATGGAAACTCTTTATCGGTTACTATGGTATCGTCTTGAACTTTGGTATTACAAGTTGTGATCGAATGACACAGGACACAGCGTAAAGAAAATAAAAGCTTGTTTTTGAGTTTTTTTTAATGGAAGGGTTTATTTCTTTCGTCATTTTTACCGCGTGTTTAAGTAACGATGACTTTCATTAAAAATATGGTCAAAAACCTGTAGGGTATTGAGAAAAAAAAAAAATTGGTTGAGATCACACAATAACTTGAAAAAGGCATCTGTACCTACCTATGTAATTTAATTAAAACTAATGACTGACAAAAGACGTAATTATTGGAAACTGTCTAAATTCAATCGATTCCTTTGATAGCTTTGTTTAAAAAAGGTAACCCGTTCCTTTCAATTACCCTACTTGTTACTTTTCGATGAATATAAAAGCATGAAAGCTCAAGGAGCCCTCAGTACAACTTACTTGAAAATCTGCAGAAGACGTGTCGAAAAATGCAAGTATTCACTTTCGCCTTACTTGCCGCGAGTGTTGGGGTCTCCATTTCGACTCCACACAACTTCGATTTGCGTGGAACACATATTCAGGAACCGTGCAATGTCTACGAAGACGTTTTACGTAATTACAGGGCCGACATGTACGACTTCGCTCTCGCATTCTACAAGGCAGTCGCTGCAAGGAGTGAACAGCTCAACTTCGTCTATTCTCCCCTCTCCGTGTGGCTCATTCTCGCGGGAATGGCTGAAGGAGCAGACTCCTACACCAGGCAACAGATATTCAATCTCCTAAACATTCCCTACGATGAATGTACCCGACAGAAGTATTACCAAGTGGCAACCTCTCGCATCGTTCAAGCCGATGACGTCAAAGTTGTCAGCAATCGTGTTTTGTTGCTCGATGCAGGCGTCACAGCCAACCCGACCTGGTACGATATTGTGATGAAGAACAATCTTCTGGATGTGCTCACCGCTCCTATTCGATACAATCCAGAAGTAACAGCTAACGAGATCAAGCGACTGATGAGAGCAGAGCTGCCAAGGCTAAACTTCGATGGGAACTCGGTGATTCTGGACACAGTCGACTACAACGCACTATGGACAACCGAATTCGCAGACGCAAAAATCGAGCGTTCTCCCTTCTACGACCAAGTGGGAAACCCAGTTGGATTCGTAGATCTCATGAAAGTAACCAAACGTGCGAGACTGGGTTACGTGAAAAGCCTGAAAGCCAAAGTGTTGGAGTTGCCGATCGGTATGAATGAGCGCTACCGAATGATTTTCGTAATGTTCCTAGAAACGAATGATGTTAGAAAAGCCTTCGGGATAGTGACCAGTGAAATGATATTTGAGATGTTCGAGTCGTTAAAGGAGAGTTCCCTGCCTGTGGAGGTGGCGATTCCGCACATGGTTATATCAAGTGAGCTTGATGTGAGGTCCGTGATAGAAGATATGGGAGTTAGGAGCTTATGGAATGATCCGGCAGCGACCAGGTATAATTTTATTCTTCCTTCTTTATAAGTTGCGTCATTTTAGGATGGATCGTGTACTACAGATCACTGTGGTTAATATTTTCATACCTATTCATATTCATAACATAGAAATTAAGAGCATTGCAAAATACAGTATCCTATTAGAAAGCGTAACAGGCGACTGTTGAGTTAGCTACTAAGAATCAAGAGAATTGATCGAAAGCAGTGCGCCATAATTACACAGACTATTTCCAAAGTAATCAACTGAATCAATGGTTGACGATAATAACGTAGCCATAGATAATTAAAATAATAAACGTAGCTATAGAAACCACAGATAACTAATATGATAGAAACAGCCCAAACTAACGAACTCAATATTATATTTTTTTTAAATTGAAAAATCATCTTAAACTTTCTAACCCGGTTACTAACCTTTTTTTTTTTTTTTTTTTTTGTTTCCGGGGTGGAAAATCCTCATGGATGTCCCCCGCCCTGGGGTGAGCGGAGGGGTCTGTCAGACTCTTACTGACTAAAAACCACCCCGGTGTTCCCTTCCCACACCTGGACCGGGGATCATGGGAACTTGGGCGCCTTCCACGATCCCCGGCTAGTGCCGGCCCGCATTTGCGGGCCTCCTCAGGCCTGCGAGGGGAGTGAGGTGCAGGACTCCCCCCGCAACGTCCAATAGGGGCGCGCGCGGAACACTACGCGCCGCCGCCTCGGGTCCAGCTGGATGGGGGCCGGCGGACGTCCCCGAGTCCACCGTCCCTCCGGACCTGTTTACGGGGGCTGGAAGAGGGCGTTGTCCGCCCTCCGCCGACGCCCGGGCCGCCTTCTGCGGGTCGGGAGAGTCGTCTCGATCTCCCTCTCCCTTTCCGCAGCCTCCTTCCGCGAAATGACGGTTTCACAGAAGGAGATCACCGCATCCCACGACTCGGCGCTCCCGACCATCGAACGAGCGACGGCCGGCAGCGACAGGTCGGCTCCGACCCCCCCGGTTACTAACCTAACTCAACCTCGACCATTTACTGAAGATACATTATCTCCATGCAACTCCTGTTCACATTCCTATATGTCCCACCCACCTGCCTTGCCAAGCAGCTACGTCCACCGAGCGACTCTCACTCTGCACAACCACGGCCTGTACTCCTCACCTCTTGAACAAGCCACTCCCAACAGCGCGGCGACCGGCCTGGACCCCAAAGTTGGAAACGAGTACATTGCTGACCGACCGTTCTTGTACGGACTGTTTGACTCTGAGACGCTAACTTGCATGATGGCATCTGCGTTTAGTGTACCTACTTACAAGAATTGATGTTGGAAATTGTAGCTCTTTTTAATTGTTCTCAAGTCTTATGTCAACCTATTTTGTTTGGTAGTCTGTTGTTATTTTAGTGAACCAATCACATAATCTGCTTAGGGATCTTTTGGCGCTCCAATGTCGTTGACAGTGGGGCGCTGTTGGTAAACATTTGTGCAATTGTTCTGTGAAATGTTTTGAAAAATCAAGATGTCGGGGTTAGTTCCGAATTTGGCCACACGCCAAAAGGACCTTGTAGCGCTACCTATACTTACATGTAATTTGATATAGATTTAATTAGGCTTTCAGTTCTCTGGAGTAAAACTTTTATGAATTGACGTGTGTAGATAGTGCACCACATTCATTCATGTACTTGATGTACCTACCTACACTTCTGGACACATCTTTTGGCCCACCTTGTATTTTCAGTTTCGTTTGGTCCTAGCTAAAATTTTATATTAGGTCGAGCAAAAAGTTTTTATGCAGTTTTGAACCTGGCACATTCACAATTTCATTCAATAGTCTTTTTTTGAATTTCGAACACAGAATTTAAAGAAACAAAAGACAATTTGGAGCCTGTTTGTTGATATCAAACAATCGAATACTAAGAAAAGTTGGTTTTATTGGTTTACTTGGATTTAATTCTTGAAAAAGTGATTGATATCTTTGGTTTTGCAACAAACATTACTTATTCTTAACATTAAGGTGAGGTTCTATCAATAATCTATGGATACTTCACCTGAAGTCGCCGCCCAAGCTGTGGCACTTATTCAGGCCGGACACAGCCAAAGAAACGTGAGTGCTCAACTTAATTTAAGTCGATCTGCGGTCCGAAATGTTTATCGGAGGTACCTAGAGACTGGCGGCTTTGTTCGTCGCCAAGGAAGGCCACGATCTCGGGTCACAACTGAAAGGCAGGATCGATTCATCGTGACGACCAGCTTGAGAAATCGTCACCTTACCTCCATTGAGATACAAAACCAACTTCGCGACTTCCACGGAGTATCTGTGAGCGCTCGAACTGTTCGGAGAAGGTTAAAAGAACGCGATATGGTACCACACAAGCATAGATATGCCCGGTAGTTGAAAATGTATCAGAACCCGATGTCGCTAGGTTGGCCCCACCACCGCGCCACCACTACACATGTAGTTCACTAAAAGCAATAGATACAAAGTCGCGCACACACTTGCAATTTATAAATCAGAACATACTACACAATCAATTATAAACCTTAACTCGTCACACACAGCGTGCATTTACCATGCACCGTACAACTTACTCACACAAAAACATCTGGCGCTATTATTGTGTTGTGCAAAAAGCAATTTATTTTACATATACGCTAGTGATTGACTAAATCGGAAAGTTATCGATACTTCCATTTATTACTGTACAAGAAAAATTTGGGGTCCTGAAAATAAAATAAAAAATGATATGTCCAGAAAGTATTATATATTTTAAATTAAAAAAAAATGTATATTAAAAAAAAAACACGAATCAATAAATTAAAACAATCCGGTTAAGTTGGTTTAGGCTGTGAAACCATAGGAATTGTTGAACCCTGTTATGATGTGTTTACTCACTGACCTGTAAAGTGGAGGTATTTGTTCAGTACTTGACGTACTCTTAATTTTGGGATTGCCCATTCAAAAAGCCTGCGAGTTTTCTTTAGAGGCTGGAACATTTCTGCCTTAAAGTGAATTGAGCATATGGTGCTACATTTTGTTGGGAACCAGTTAGGTGGCCTTCCTGTGGCATCAATCCATTATTTTTTTGTATTTGTATCTTTTGGGAAGCTAAAAAGGTACTTTATGAACTTATTTATCATTTACATAATAAGTATCTTAAGCTATAGTCTATATAGTCTATAGGAACTAGTTGGCCGCTGAGACAGGGGTGAGGCGGCGGTTCGCAACGCACGTACTGAGTAATGCGCCCCCGCTCCTCCATCCCACCGCTCACATACCTAAGGCGCGATCAACTAGTTCCGCGCGGTCTATACTTCTTAACCTCACGATGAGTAAGCAGGTAGCAGGCAACAGGCGAATAGGCTTTTGTTATTAAAAAAAAACCCTTAGTTAAGAAATAGTTAAATATATGAAAACAAACACATGCCATACTCATGCATAACAAATAAATAGCATGAATATGTTGACTTATTTTAAGCAAAAATCACTAATCTTTTATCTGAACCATACCGATTACTACAACGCATTCGAATCTTGTGGTGCATAGTTAAAGACTTTAGCGGAAGTAAAATACCAAAACCAAAAAAAAGTAAGGAAATAGCACGAAGATACGATAATTTAAACCCAAAAACACTCCACCTAAACATTAATAAACTTACTTTACGACCGTTGGTTATGCATTTCTCAACTAGGTAAAATAATCAAAAACAGTAAAAAAGATTATTTTACATTCTCAAAGGTTTTCCAACCGTACTTAAACGTCATCTTTTCAAGTGTTCCAACCGGGCTAAAACGGTTGACAAATTGAAAAATAAACTATAATAGCAATATAATATTCGCTGGGCAATCGACATTATTATCGATAGCCTACTTTAGTGGATCTTAACCTCATCACTATCTCGCCGCAAGACACAGCGGCTGTACTATGCGACGCTCCGCGTAAATAAAGTATCGTTTTGTTATTTTTACATTGCTTGTCCAGTCGCTTAGCGACATACTTAAGGTAGTGGTTAAGGAGCAATGTATTTGCTGCAAAAATAGTACAGCCGCTGCGATATTTGAAAACAAAAATAACGTAGTAAAAGCAAGAAATATTTTACGATTTGTTGTTTTTTATGATTTTAAAGATAAATACAGTAAAATACTTTTAATTACATATGGTAAGTGATTCCGTGAGATACGAAGTTTTTAATATCACTTCGGTTTTTGCAGGAAACCACTGAAGAACACGGCATTTTTATAATTTATCGTGACCACGGTCGAAAGCGTACTAGTTCGCGGAGACGGCCATTTGGCGAGTAAAGGCACAGCGTGCGCATAACGCGTGGACACAAACACGCCCCCATGCCACTTCTCCTGTTTTTTATATTTCTATGCACACAAGCCAGCTAATGGCCCCAAACTAACGCGAGCCCACCGAACAGCGCGCCTTCATTTCGCACGCAGTCATTTAAATTGGACACAGCAAGATTGGAGCCGTGTACTCTTTTCTGATGAGTCTAAAATTGTGTTACATGGCAATGATGGAAGGAAGAAGGTCTACCGACGTAAGGGAGAGCGTTTCGCACAATGCTGCTTTGAAGAGAGGGTTGCTTATGGCGGTGGCTCATGGACTGTCTGGGGCGGTATATCCGCGAGCGGCAAAACTCAACTTGAGGTTGTTACAGGACCACGGCTGCCAACATTAAATGCGGAAAGGTACATTCGTTAGTGCTTAGAACCTCACGTGATACCATACGCGGATTATGTGGGCCCAAATTTCCTTTTTATGCATGATAATGCAAGAGCCCATGCGGCCGGCATCGTCAGGGAATATCTTCGGGATGTGAACATCACAGTTATGGACTGGCCAGCCAGAAGCCCAGACATGAACCCCATTGAGCACATGTGGGACGAGCTAAAAAGACGTGTTAGGGCTCGTCAGCCAGTTGCCCAGACGATGCAGGAGTTGAAAACTGCCATAGAAGAGGAATGGGAGATGATCCCTCAAAATTTCATAGAGCGGTTGATAAACTCTATGCCTAATCGTATGAGAGCTGTGGTAGATGCCCATGGAGGCAACACGCGTTATTAAATTAAACCTTTATTTGATAAAACATGTTTTTTATTAAAAAATCAATTGCCTTTAACAAGGCACATATCCGACTTGTTAGGCGTAGCTCCATGTCGTATGGTATTCTGAATTCAAATTTAAAACAATACGATCGAAAAAGATGGTAAAATGTATCAGGTTTAAAACTGCATCAACAGTTTTTGTTCAATCTAGCAATCATATTTCGGTAGGGGCCATCGAAACCTAAACTCTAAGGTGGGCCAATAGATGTGTCCAGAAGTGTACTTATAAATTGCCGCGTGACCGGTGCAGGCACCTTACCTATAGGCACGCAGCATCATCCTGTGTTGATAATGACCTTGACATCAGTGGTGCTCTACATACATAATGTCATACAAACAGTTAGGTGATGGGTTCAACAAAATGTCTCAACTCTCTCTTACTTCGACTAAATTATCATACGGTTAACAAAATTAATGAAATGTTTAACTCATTTCAATCAAGTAATTAACAGGTCAGTTTTAAGCGATAATTTTTTGCAAACATTATATTTAGTAGAAGTGAGTTACCTATACTTATAAATAAAGAGTTCCGAAAAACAATTTTGTTTTAATTAAAGGTAAGTGTCATTATAATTTGGTTGGAGCGGAGGGCCCGAGGTCTGACTCAACAGTTTCTATCGTTTATACATAACAGAAATTATGTTTCTACATTACCAAACATTTATGGAAGAATTCCATTAACATTGAAAAGGTCAGACTAATTAAAATTTGAGTGCTTAGAGCCGATGGGAAAAGTTATTTAAATTGTAGCCCAATTCTGCTCTTGGACACCAGATTAGTTATGTAACCCTTTTCAATTTTGTTAATTCCCTGTCTAGATTTCAGCACGAGGACAAAGCCTTTATCCCATTACGAAATGAAAATCACGATGTCAAAAGGAGGTACCTACCTACTTCAATCTTCGTCTTCAATTCAATAACTTTAGCTCCTGAGCACGGAGTAGTTTCTCCATGCTCCTGAGATACAAGTATCTTTTTACTCAGTTAAGAGCCAGCTGTTCAACCTGATTTTGACTACCACTTGTACTACATGTTTAGTGTATCTGTTAATGTGTATCTCCTTGTACAATAAACTTATTATTTATTATTATTAAATTTAAAAAATTAAACAATGATAATAAAAATATATAATTAATAAATGTCAATAAATACTGTAATACTAATATTCATTTATTTAATAAACACTATCAAATTAGAATACAAACTAGCGCAATGAACGTTCATTGCCTTTGAGTGTTCCGCAATTACCCCGCAGAACTACAATCACCATTGCTAACTAGATTTAAATAGAGAACAGTATAAAATTCAACCCCTTATTCATAAAAAAAAAACTAAAGCGTTTTACAAACCTATTTTAATTAAAAATCTTCTTCTTTCAAACTCAAATCATAATTCGAAAGAAATTGACACAGTTAAAACTTAAAACAGTTATTAACTAAAATAGGTTTATCTAAGAATAAGTTTTAGTTTTTTTATGAATAAAGGGGTTAAATTTTATACTTGTTCTCTAGGTATTCAAATGTAGTTCTTGTTGTCTATTCAAATCTAGTTAGCAATGGAGATTGGAGTTCTGCGGGGTAATTGCGGAACACACTTACCATTGTAAGTGCTGATTGCCATTGCAATGAACATTCATTGCGCTGTTTAGTATTAAAATAAAAATAGCAAAAAAAATAAGTATTTGAAAAGAGATGCAGTAGGGTCTCAGACAGACCCCACTCTAAGAAACCTTCTTGAAAAAAAAAAAAAACAATCTATCACCACCCTTTATTGTCATTCTCTAATTCAAAGTATTAGGCCTGGAGAAGGCTCCTGCCAACAGACACGTTTTAGTCTCAGTATCAAACAGCGCGAACATAAACGGTCTGTCGGCTACGAATTCATGGCCCACAGCTTTTGCCACACCGGTGGCGGTATTCGATGCTAGGTTGGCCAGACCTGATATCAGGTCTGTCCCGACGGTTGGTGGTGGCTCCACGCCTTGTCTGTCGACTTTGATGGAGACTCGCTGAATCAGACAACCGGGTGTTGCTGGAGGATTTGACACGTATCTGGAAATAAATTGATAGTAATTGAATGAATTCCACTGGTTCGATCGGCAGAAGGATTTTCTGAACTGGATGAGAAAATCCAGTTCGAAAATCCTTCTGCCGGTTGGAATCTGGATCTATACCCGGTTAATAGAAAGTCCCATGAAAAGGCAAGGTTAGTCCCATGAAAAGGCAAGGTTAGTCCCATGAAAAAGCAAGGTTAGTCCCATGAAAAGGCAAGGTTAGTCCCATGAAAAGGCAAGGTTAGTCCCATGCTATAGACTCGCCCCCTTCTTACATGGGATTTTATCATAACTAGCGTTATGTGGTTGTACGATACATCACATCTTACTCTTTCGGGGAATGCAGGCGTTATGTTATGGATTCGGTTATACATTCAATGTGACGGACATGTAAGATCCGCGATGATATAACGGTTAAATATAACTACTTACAATAGTTGCAACCCGTACTGAGGTTAATGTCAAGAAAGCTATTGACGGAACTTTTTGAGATAAATCTAAATAAAAGTAGGTACTAAACATGATCGGTAACAGTGGGTATGCCAACGTATAAAAAAAAGTCGGGAGGTGTCGTGGGACACCCGGTTGGAACGAAGTTCCTTTCGCTGTATATTATGTACTTATTAATACAGAGCCATCTAGAATGGTCTCAAGTTTCAAGACGGAATAGAAGAAAAGCACCAAAAACACTATTGCTATGAGTTCGGGGAATTCCAAGTAAGCCGTCATTATTCAATACCTCGCAAGGAAATAACATTTTGCTCGAGTTCCAAAGTCTAAATAATTCGAGATACCGCGCAAAAAGGAGTTCAGTGGAAGGAAATGGATTTTTTTTTCGTATTATGTACTGAAGATTACTACTTAACGAGGTTCGAGTTATCGAGATTACACTGAAGCATGAACGCTTTTTAGTTAGTGACAATTTCTACCAGTCAACTCCTACCGCCAGCCGCGTCTGTAAGATTTTTGAATTCTTACCTTGTAGCAGCCGGATCTCTCCAAAACGACCGAATACCAAAATCTTCAAGGGCAGGCCGCGCATCAAACTCTGACGTCACCGAAAACCTTGGTATTGCGATAACCAAAGGCAACAAACTCATCTGCAACAGCGAGAATATCTCCAGGATCGAACCCATGAAGATGTCGATAGCATTCTTGAGCATATTGTTACCGGTACCGACAGCAAACAGCATTGTGTACCGGCCGTTAATACCAACCGGCAACTCCAAAACTTTCGCACTCAAAAATGGAACGTGAGCCAAACGGACTTTTTTCTGCATATGCATCATATCAACTGTTCCGATTTTCTGCCCCAACTCGTTAAAGAACGGTTGACCCTGTGTTTTCGCTTCAGGGAAAGCCGTCGTCCAAAGTCCTTGGTAGTCCAACGCGTCAAGAAGATCAGAGTTCCCTTTTAACACAATAGTGGAGGGTGTTAATATAAAGTTGCGAACGCGATGAGAAGTCGCCTTTGGGTCCTTCTTGATCAGAGCGTAAGCGTAGTTCAGGAGTCCTGTAGACCGCGATATCCTGCCCCAAGAAGGATAAACTTTAAGGCTTTCATCAAGGACTAAACTCCGTCGTCGTATAAAAGAGACGTCCCGTCCTGGTTTCTCCACATTCAAGGCTATGTCATAAAACTTCATACGGATACACCTCTCTTGGGGTAAATTCAGGGAAGTGAAGATTTGGCTTTGAACTGACGGGTCTGCACCTTCGGCTAAGGCAGATAGAGACAGCCAGATGGTATATGGAGAGAATACAAAGTGGTTGTTACTCCGGGCAGCGATGTGAGTGTACAGTTTGTGGTGGAATTCGGTGATAGCCTTCCTGTAGTCTTGAGACACATCTCGGGCACAAGGATCCGTCGTCTTATTTCCGAATATTCCATCTAAGAAACTAGTGCGTCCGTTTCCTATCTTTCCGGGTGTTTGTAGTATGCTGTCGAATATTCCTTGACTGTGTGCATTCTGTGCTATGCACAATGCTAGGATCGCGATTGAAGACCTCATTTCGCTTAGTCTTTTTTACTATAGAACTGAGGTATGAGTACTAGTGATGTTATATACAAAATTTTGGTGTAATTACAAATATAATTTAGATGAAACTGTCGTTAAGATAAGTGTGGTTTGTGGTCGTTGATTAAGGCGCGGTATTAGCTCAATATTCACAAACATTGGTTTCTTGGATTGTCGAGTAAAACGTAACGCAATGAAAATATCCGACGCAAAAAATACAGTGGACAAAGAAGGGTTTATAGAAAAATTTTAACCGAATAGAATAGTAAAAAATATTTTGATATTCCCAATAAAAAATTTAGTGCGTGTGCTCCACAAAAATCTACTTTGGCGTCGAACATCTCTATATTTTCAGCGATAACGACGTTCTTTTTTTAAGAATTTAAAAAATTAGCATTTTATTAAAACTCTAACCGGACAATTATTTAATTTATTGTGTATATTCTGAATAATCTAGAGAAAACCCGGAATATAAATGCACATTCGTAGCTTAGTCACATCTCGGCAACACAAATATGATGTTAAATTTTCAACCTTATTTCAAGCCAGCTAATGGTGACAATAGATTACGCTTTTGTGTGGCGTTTATAATCGTAGTCAGTCCGCGCCTTAAACGAATAAACTATCAACATTAATTAAAATAATTATTATTCCCATTTAAAGGCGACTGATATTTTATTACTGGCATTTATACGTTTTAACAATTACTAAAAGAGGAATAAATTAAAAACAATATTAAACGTAACGTATTTAATTAATTGTTATTTGCCGTCAAATGGTAACATTTTCATAAATTCATACATAAAGTAAATTTTATTCAACGTGTATATTTTAAACTGAGCAGTTCGTTGAGAATTACGTTTCACCGCAAATATTTCGTTGGAAATACATGGCTCGTTTGTTGTATAAACTTTATTTAATTCAATGAAATTACATACATGTAAAATTTAATATACGGAACATTTTGATGGCCATTTCTGTTATAATTATAAGGCATGTGTGATTGATTATTTAAGTCATAATTGTCTTTAGCACGTTAAGCCGTTGGTCCGGGCTGTCATTCGTGAATCTGTCGACTGTGTCTGTCTGTGTTCTGAATAGAAGCCCAAACGTCTGACAACCAGTTTTACCAAGGGGTAACGTAGTACCCAGTAACTGGATTGTGGAGGATAGGCAGTCGCTCCATATAAAATACTGATATTTAGCTGCATCCGGTTAGACTGGAAGCCGACCCCAACATAGTTGGGAATTTAATTTCCAAGCTTACCATTATGTTCTAGCACTAAATTTAAATAAAATTCTTTCTTTCAGTGATGCTTTAAGTACATTTTAACTATAACAATGAAAATAAAATTAAGGCAGTATGCCAAATAGGAATAATATAATTAACTAGGTAATTACAACTTAAAACTAATATCACAAGGTTCTGTGAACATTTAGGTACAGACAACAAAAAAGTTTGGTGAGTACCCTTAAATAAGCAATATTTGTATACCTACATATATATTAGGTTGGGGAAAAAGTCTTTTCGCATTATAGTATGTATGAACTTAAAATAAAATCTCTTTGGCTATACTATTTGTATCTGGCTGGTTTTGGTATTATTGAAAGTTTAAATTTTAAAGAACATAGTTCCAAATTCAAATTAGGAAAATGTGTGTTTTTTCATTTATTTTTCGTAATGTCAAGATGAGTGAATCTAATGAAGAAATTCGATACATTTTAAAATTTTACTACAAAAAAGGTAAAAATGCAACGCAAGCCGCGAAAAAAATTTGCGATGTTTACAGACCCAGTGCAGTGTCTGTGAGAGTAGCACAAATTTGGTTTAAGCGTTTTCAATCCGGAAATTTTGATGTCAAAGATGCACGTCGCTCTGGTCGCCCTATTACGGTTAAAATGGATGTCATTTTTGAAAAAGTGGAGCAAGATAGGCATATCAGTAGGTACGACGTAGCTGAAGAACTGGGAATTGACCACAAAACAGTTTTGGCGCATTTGACAAAAACTGGGTACACAAAAAAGCTCGATATTTGGGCACCTCACGAGCTCACTGAAAGAAACCTAATGAACCGTGTACTCATTTGTGATTCTTTATTACGACGTAATGAAACCGAACCATTTTTGAAGAAGCTGATAACTGGTGATGAAAAGTGGATCACGTACGACAAGAACGTGCGAAAAAAGTCGTGGTCAAAGGCCGGTCATGCTTCACAGACTGTGGCGAAACCCGGGTTAACTCACAACAAGGTGATGCTGTGTGTGTGGTGGGATTGGAAGGGCATTATTCATTATGAGCTGTTACCACCAGGCAGGACCATCGATTCTGAGCTCTACTGCGAACAACTGATGAGATTAAAGCAAGAAGTTGAGAGAAAGCGGCCGGAATTAATCAACAGAAGGGGTGTGGTTTTTCATCATGATAACGCTAGACCTCACACATCTTTAGCCACTCAGCAAAAATTAAGAGAGTTTGGCTGGGAGGTGTTAATGCATTCGCCGTATAGTCCTAACCTTGCACCTTCAGATTTCCACCTGTTTCGGTCTCTTCAGAATTCTTTAGGCAGTGTCAGGTTAACATCACGAGAGGACTGCCAAAACCACTTGTCGCGGTATTTTGATCAGAAGTCCCAAAATTTCTATAGCAATGGGATTATGTCCCTACCTACAAGATGGCAAAAAATTATCGAACAAAATGGTACCTACATACTTTAGATAAATGTAAATAATGTATATTAAAAAATGTTTTGAATTTTCTTAAAAAATGCGAAGAAACTTTTTCCCCAACCTATTATTTGTAATCACGTTCTCGAAAACGGCTCAAACGATTTCGATGAAAGTTGCAATATAGGGGGTTAATTTACGGGGGTGAAAAATCGATCTAGCTAGGTCTCATATCTGGGAAAATTCGTTTTCTCTTATTGTCCCATTGACTGGCAAATGCCTCTTCACATACAGATAAGGGCAAACATTGATCACCACGCTTGCTCAAGACGGGTTGCCGATTTCTGACTTATATTAACTATAAGTCCAGGTTTCCTCGCGATGTTTTCCTTTACCGATGTCAACGAAGACATAAACTCTGAAAGTACATTACATATGGATTGAAAAAGTAGAAGATGAGTGACGGGTCTTAACCACTGGGCCATCACGACTCTCTCTCTTTCTTCATGGCTATGAAGAAAGACACATGGTGATGGGGTCAGCCTTCCTGATCTTTCTCTTCCAGTTCGCTCTATCCTCGATATCGTCTTCGGATACCTGACCTCTTTCATGCTCTTTAGCACTACAGCTTTCTACCTGTTTTGGGTCTGCCTCTGGGTCCTGGACTGGGAATGGAAAGTGTAGCGCCAAGTTCCCTACGTATTCAGGCGGCCTCCTTTTCACGTTTTTCTTTACACTACATTTTTCGAAAATCTAAACAAAACATGGTGGAGAGCAGTGGTGGTCCAGTGGTAACGGCCGCCGCGACTTACCAGTTCTAGGTCATAGATTCGAACCCAGACAGGCCATTATTTCATCACCACTACTCTCAAAACGGTGAAGGAAAACATCGTGAGTAAACCGGCATGTCCTAGAACCAAAAATTCGAAGACATGCTACATCTACAATACTGGGCCCGCGTGCTGGATTCCCTCTCACCGCAGCTTTGGCAACATTATAGACTGATCAATGAAACAAAACATACTAGATACTTTACATATTTACGAGTATACTAGATACTTTTTAAACATAACATAAACTGGATTAAATATTAAGCTACCTACACACTTTTCTCTTTTGTTAACTGTACCAAACAATTAATAATTCATAAGGAACACAAGACATGCAACTATTGCACTCAACCTGTAACATTTTAGATATAACTTAAAACTAAATTACATAAACTCATACCTTCTTCCCAAGGGGGTAGGCAGAAACTACAGAGCGCCACCTGCTAGGATCCTTACATATTCCTTTTGCCTCGTTTACGTACATACATCTGGACATACACACACACCGGTTGCGAGTACTACGCACCTGACCTTTCCGAAGAACATCACCAATAAGGTCACTATTATTATGTCTTCTTAGGGCGTCCCCTCTCGGCGTTTCCACTCACATCTGCATTGTAAACATTTTGTTAGTCGCCATTAACTAAATTAAAATCTTACTAATACTGGAAGAAGTCATGGCGTCGAATCTAATATCTGTTGTGATTGATTCATATACAGTACTTTCACAGTAACTTTACGTCTGACAGCAGCAATCCAACAGCAACCTTATTGTAGCGACAATAAAGTTCACTGTGATATTGACAGACTTTTAATTAGCAGCAACAAAAAGCAACCTTATTGTATAAAGATCATTATGACTGGAGTCAGAACATAATATACATAGTAACGGGAAACTGAGCAGAAGTAGCACAGACAAAAAAACCTTGATAGATTGAGCGTCACCGAGCCACAATAGGCTAGTTGACAGTTTTCCTTAAAACATGAATATTTCATCAAAATACTAACATTAACAATACTAATTTTTCATTTATAAAAATTAATTTAATTTTCGTAGTCAAAACGGGGCACAGTAATGGCGGCTCGAGTGATGTCATCATCCGCTCACGCGAACGTGAAATGGAAGTCATCCCAGTGGACAATCTACCGTAGATTGTACGTGGGATGGAAGTCATCCCAAGCAAATTAAATTTTACTTTTTACCTTATTCCACCACTATTAAGTAGTAATATCTAATTCCATACATTTGCTTTGATTTATTATCTATTTCCGAACCGTTTGACATATGACAACACTCACTGCGACTCAGTGAGAAAACACGGTGAACTTTGCCCTTAGTCGTCAAATCTGTGACAGATTGTCTGCTGTCAAAAAAGTAAAACCAAATGATGTTTCTCCTATGGTGTTTCGATATCGATTGAAATAATTGATTATTTATTGGTAAGTTTTTTTTTTACTAATTAACGAATCTAAAAAAGTTAAATAATCGATATCATCGATTTTTACTATCGAATCAAATCGATTAACTGCGATTTCAAAATAAAGAAGTGATGACAGTGACCTAAATATCTAAAACGCAAGCAGAACGGACACTCAATAGCTCGTTTTTCAAAAATCGTTTTCGTTTTAATATTTCTTAAAATCATACATTTCAATCATATTTTTTCTGACTATTCCTTATATAAACATGCGAATGCTATTTACTTTTTCTAAAAAATCCCTTAAATTTAGGGGAAAATATCTTGAAGTAGGAACCCTTAAACAATGTTATTTTGTCAAAGTGACATGACTGAAAAGTGAGACGTGTCGTGATTAGCGTTCAATGTTACATGACCAATGGCTATATTTTTACGTAATTATTTCTCAAAAATCATTTACATAACAAAATTGAATTTTGATACTTTTAGCTCACAACCATTCTACATAATAAAATTCACAAGGTATTTTTCTTACTGTCAACTAGCCTATTCTAAATAACCTATTTTTTATTCTAGTTTCTCAAATGCGACAAGAAAAAAGGCGGACATCGCGTGACCTCCTGAAGAAAACTTCAAAGTGTTTGGAGTCAGTCTACATCTTATTGACATAACCTCAATGCTTTGTAGAAGTCTCGTTGAACTAGGGATTTCGTTTAAACTTTTAAAGTTAGTATTCTTATATGAATAGTACTGCGAGTTGAGGAATGTAATAATATTATGCTAAGTTGAATTAAGACATTTTAGGGTCCCGTACCGGAAGGGTGCCAAACGGATTAAGCCTCCGCTGTCAGTCCGTCCGTCTGTCTGTCAGCGGGCTGTATCTCATGACAGATGAGGTAGACAGTTCAAATTTTCAGCAGAAAAAAAAGAAAATTTTAACAGATAGTAACAAATATATTATTACGCATATTTTCCCCAAAACTTGTTTTTACATTGTTTATTTTATTTTTTTGTCCTTTGCGTCATGTTTACCGCAAATAAACGTATTTTCTTTCTTTTTTCTTTCTTTCTTTCTTTAAATAATAAAAATAAAATAAAGTTAAAAATTAAAGTTATCTGTCCAAGAAACGTGTTTTTTTTAAACAGAAGTATTTTTTTGTTAATACCTATGTAGTGTTTACTATTGTGGGTGGTACGGAACCCTTCATCTGGTTTTTTTTATTCTTCATCTTATGAGATCCGGACATGGAACCAGTTTGTTTTGTGTAAACTTCACAGACGTGATAGTATCGATATCTTAACATAATTAAAACAAAAAAAAAAAATCTGATTATCTAAACTCCTACTTACTTCAACTAGAATAATACATTACCAGTGGTATGTCATCTCAAAAAATCATCAATCATTGTTTTTAACCGACTTCAAAAAGGAGGAAGTTCTCAATTCGTCGGAACCTTTTTTTTTATGTATTTTCCCCGATTACTCGAAGGGTCATCACAGTTGGTCACATATAAAATTGATTAACTTTGCTTCGGTACTTTTTGAGTTAGCTTCAATAATACTTATTTTTTCCTCACTTTTGATGATGATTTTCTAGTTTGTTTTACAGGTAGTGGTATTAGAATCTGTGTGGGGTAGGTACCGCAACTAAAAAGTGATAAATAAAAACTTTTTTATAAAAAAATACAACCGACTTCCAAAAACAACACTACAAAGTGAAAAATAACTTTAATTTCGGAAGTCGGTGGCAAAAAACGAAAATACATTTAACTAGACACAGACTACCGAAATTAAAGTTATTTTTCACTTTGTAGTGTTATTTTTGGAAGTCGGTTGTATTTTTTTGTAAAAAAGTTTTTTCTTGTTTTATCGATATGTTTAGATATTGATACCAATTACGTCTGAGGAGTTTCGCTAGCTAATTTAATTTGACCCTGTATACTTGCACAAACATTTAATTTACATTAATATCTAGCAAATCAATACATTTTAATTACTTTGGCTTTTCACACTCTGGTTACTTTCTTACAGTATTCATAAGACTCATTTTAAGTACATATATCAGCTACTTCAAATAAACAATATAATATTTTCGTTTTGAAATAACCAACCTTAAATCAACTACAAACAGCTCAATTTTCATTGCATCTAGAATTTTTTCATAACCTTTTTGACATTCAAAATTCAACATAATAACCTTTGAGTTAATATTTGCGTAGGTTGTCACAACTCGTAATCAATGGTAACGATGTCTTTACAGCGGGTAAAGTGTGTACACGATGACATCTGAAAAAAAAAAAACAAAAGCAATTTAAAATGTTAATACGTCAAATGAGGTTAATTTGATACCAATTTCGACTTATGAAAAACTAATTTTATTCGGTGTGTGAATAATGTTTCGTTGGTGTACCGGTTGCTGGGCATTTTTAGGGTTCCATACTCAACAAGAAACCCTTATAGTTTCGCTATGTCCGTCCGTCCGTCCGCAGCTTAGCTCAGAGACTCTTAGTACTAGAAAGCTATAACTTGGCATGGATATACATATTCATTACGCCGACACAGTAGTAAAATAAAATCATGAACATTTTAGGATACCTTATCTGTATACGTAAATTGGGAATGTTTTTTTTTCTCGTCTACCCCATGGTGTGGGGTATTGTTGGATGGGTCTTTCAAAAATGTTGCAGGTTTGTGAAAACAATTTTTCGATCAAGTTTACGAGTAATTGTCAATTGTCATTCGTCCCCACTAAATAATATTGTGCATGGAAATGTTAATCGTTGTTTTGAAGTTTACTTTTCAAATTAGTTAGTTGGTTGGATTTAATAATTATTTTACAAAATAAATTGCTCTGTACACAATACATGACTTGGGCGAGACGCGCCGGTCGAAAGGGTGCCGATAACATTGTTTCATTTGCGTGAGCCCTATTGGTTTACCTGACATTCTCTCCCTCTAGTATTCTTAAATAAGGTCGGTGGGTCATTTATTAAAGTACTCTGTGCCACACAGAGTACTTTAATAAATGACTGATTTTCATTTTAAAATTAGTTTTTTAGGGTTCCGTAGCTCAAAAGGAAAAAACGGAACCCTTATAGGATCACTCGTGTCTGTCTGTCCGTCTGTCACACCCAATTTGCTCCGAATCTAATGGACCGATTAAGTTGAAATTTGGTACACATATTAATTTCTGTGACCCAAACACGGACGGGTAAAGTAAATAAATGCATTTTGAATATAGAGGTCACTTTTGGGGGGCAAATAAGAAAATTAAAAAAAAAAAAGTTTTGGAAACTACACCATGTGGCATGTCAAATGAAAGGGCTTACTATGAGGGTCTCAAATATATTTTTATTATAATTTTAAAATAAATTGTTTTAAGGTTATTTAAGAAAATAGACGAAAATTGACCACTCCCCGCCCCTTATCACCGAAACTACTGAGCCTAAAATTTAAAAAAAAATACAGAAAATAGATATTTACCTGTAGATTACAGAAAAACCTATAAGAAGTCTGTGGTCTTAAAATAACATGGTAAATCTATCAATATTGTGAGTACAAACTTACATTTACAGTTGGAATGTATGGGAGAACATGATTTTCAACTACAATGTTAAGTTTGTTCTTAAATTCATCCCAACTACGGAACCCTTCATTGTGCGTGGTCCGACACGCACTTGGCCGGTTTTTTTTTTACCAACACCAGTCTCAAATTATTTGGAGGGACCAATGGGACTCAAAAAAAAAATTATAAATTATTCCCGTTCGTCCCACTGCCCACCAACAAAATCAGGGCTCGATCGGGAAAAAAAAATAACGAATTCCCATTCGTCCCCCTAGGTGGACGAAGTCGAGGGGATGAACGGAAATACCATGTCTTTATTTACATCAGCTCGTGGGTAAATAATAACAGCCGCACGGGTCGATCTGCCAGGTTAAGCAACGCTTGCCGAGGGCGGTCCGACGATGGGTGACCATCCATTATATACCGAGACCTTGCCTCGGAAAACACGTTAGGCCGTTGGTGCCGGCTGTCATTCTTGAAGCCCGAAAGTCTAACAACCAGTCTTACCAAGGGGTATCGTATTACCCAGTAACTGGGTTGTGGAGGTCAGATAGGCAGTCGCTCCATGTAAAATACTGGTATTCAGCTGCATCCGGTTAGACTGGAAGCCGACCCCAACATAGTTGGGAAAAGGCTAGGCAGATGATGAATAGTGTTACTCACCCATTCCAGGTATCTTCAAGTTGATAGTGTCGAAGTATGTAACGTTCATTATAAACTCTCCCGTGAACACATTCTGTAACATAAAACAAAATTTGGAAATTCCAAAAGTGCACACCTCAAGTTTCCGTTCAGGCAAACCCAGTATAACTGCATAGTTCTACTCATTAGCGTAATGAACATCTCTTCGTTAAAGCCGCGCCGTTCACCGGTCGATAGCACGATAAAACTTTTAGCAAGTCCCTTGTAATAGGGGGCGAGCCTATTGCCATCAACCGGGCACAAACCCAGACCCGGACTCCGGCGACTCTTATTTCCTTTAAATCACGTTAAAAAGACACATACTCCTCATTCCAATAAGTTAGTAATATAACCAACAAAAGTTCCATTTATCAATACTACAACAATCCAATCTGTAATCCGCTAGCCAATCAAATCTTCTCTTATTTCTCAAGGGCTTTTAGTAGATATCGATAATAATATTGTTCGCGGAAAAAAATTCTAGTTTTATTACTACTATGACTAGATCGTGCATAGAACCACATAGGTATGTTATTATTCCTTTATTTCAGGCAGCTGTGGTCCATACAAAAAACAAAAAATCAATCCACCTAGCCTTTTCCCAACTATGTTGGGGTCAGCTTCCAGTCTAACCGGATGCAGCTGAATACCAGTATTTTACATGGAGCGACTGCCTATCTGACCTCCACAACCTAGTAACTGGGTAATACGATACCCCTTGGTAAGACTGGCTGTCAGACTTTCGGGCTTCTGACGACCCGTAACGACTGTCAAAGATCCACGAATGACAGCCGGGACCAACGGCTTAACGTGCTTTCCGAGGCACGGAGGGGTCTCGGCATGTCATGATGGTCACCCATCCACGGACCAACCGCGGCAAGCGTAGCTTATCCTGATCGATCGACCCGTGCGGCTGTTACTACTTAGCCACGAGATTAAAATAATAGGTGGGAACTTATTACAAGGTTAGATAGTTCTACTACGGCGGCCTATCGATCTTAGACTATAACGGTGCAGCGCGCGCCACACTTCATTACACTAATGAGTAGGCGAGGCGAGAATGTACCTAACTACTCACTTTTATATAGAGAGATGCCTGTTAGGAACTTCGGTTATTAAAATTTTTATGATAGATGTGCATAGTACGATTCTGAACTATAAATACAATTTTAAATAGGTACATTTTCTCAATAAATGTACCGAAGTAAAAATTTTCACTCCGGTACATTTATTGAGAAACTGTACATATCTAAAGTTATATTTATAGTTCAGAATCGTACCATGCACATCTATCAACAGTTTGGCCAAAAAACATTTTAAGAATGCAAAGCATTTTATTTAATAAACTTACTTTAGTGTAAAAAAGTAATGATTTGACTACACATTTGTAACAGCGTCCTTAAACGTAACAGTTTAACATAAACACATGCTCTAAAGTAAGTATGTAAGTGTTTTATTAAAACAATATACCCCGCTTACATTCAGCCATTGCCATTGCCATCCGCGCTGCCGGAAATATTTCCCTAAATATAGCTGTAGCAAAGTCAAGGGAAATATGTGTTTACACTGCCTCGTCACGTGTCTTTCCAACAATGGAAAACGTAGAAATTCGATAGCAAGTGAACGAGAGCGCGATATCTACATAAACACTCATTCGCGCTCGCATTTTGATGTCCGCCAAAAAACCACCAATTTGAGGATCGCCAGACAAGGGAAGCGACCTGTTTACACATTCGCGTCGTCCATTTTATTTCCCATTTCCTTGCAAGTTGCCGTCGGAATGGGCTGAATGTAAACGGGGTAATAGGATTCGGGGCCAAGATAAAGTTTCATAAAATTGTATCAAAGATGATCACAGCCCAGTTGACGGATGCCACACCGGTTATGTCAACTGGCTGCGCGTCGTTTAGTTTTATGGAAGCTTCTAGAATGTTCTAGAAGCATCGACCCGCTCTTATTGGCCGAGCGGGAACTACAGGCGTTCCGGCAGAAGCGCGCAGATTGTGGATGGAGCAATTAGAAATAGTTTCGCGTTATATCCTCTCCCTTTCAACTGGGCTGTGCACATCTTTGATACATTTTACGAAACTTTGTCTTTGCTCTGAATCCTATTGTTTTAATAAAGCACTTACATCCAGGGACCGTTTTGGTTATCCATTGAAAGGGTTTTCGATAGGGGTTTTCTAAGCAGTTAAACAAAAACCCATACGATGTGGGTAACCCTTTTGAACGAATTACATCAATCCGTTCAAAAGGGTTACACTTTAACTCTCTTAAAAACGATAACGGCGTAACATTCCGACTCGGAGCAATGTAATATGATCTCTCGATGATGGGCATACGTTGCAAATAGCTAATATGGTAACCCAAACAAAACCCTTATATTATGTAGCTTATCTTAATGAAGGGGTAACCCTTTCACTGGATTTCAATTATAGAACCCATTCAAAGGGTTATCCATATTGAAGGCTTTTACTTTACTTTTACTGGGTTTTTCAAGCTTAAAATCCATTTAGTCCATTCAAGTTTATCACGTGTTCCATTCAACACATGATAAAGGTAACCTCATAAAAGTCTTACCCTTTCGAAAGACTTAACTCTAAACCGAGGTTGTACGGTCCCTGCTTACATCACATATGTGTTTATGTTAAGCATGCCAAATGTGGGTGTACTACACACCTGCTTCTGGTACACCTCTGCCCAACCCTTCGGGGAAGCAAGGCATGATGTGTTATGTTTCCCTCCAACAAGCAGGTATTGATAGTAATAAATATCATACTCACCAAGACGGTATATCCATCTGTAGCGTTAAGTTGAAACCTGCTCAGTCGGATCGATTCCTCAGTATCTTCGATGCCCATATTGACGGCCGCAAACGTGTACGAAGGGAACTCGTCGCCTTTCCGCGGTAGGTGCGGTTTCACCCATATAGTTGTACCCGTACCCTGGAGGAATTTAATAAACTCATGAACGGAAAAAATACTTTACATTAAGCAACATAAAGTTTAGTTTTCGTTACGTTTTTACTAGTCATTCTGAAGTGAGCTTAATTTACACTTGAGAGTGCTACAAGGATCTTTTGGCGCCTGAATGACAGTGACAGGGGGCGTTGTTGGTAAACATTTGTGAAACCTTACTGCCAATTGGCCCAATTGCTCCCGCTAGAGGGCCTTGCAACAGCTCAAAAAAAGGTTAAAGTTCTTATTCATTTTAAATTGTAAATAATTTTAATATTAAACATTTTATGAGACCTTACATTGGCATTGGGTTATGAAACCTGTAATCAAAGTTTTATGGGCGATAATATATAAATAACGTAAACAGAAAAACATGAAGTTTAAGCTTCTTCTGTTGTCTATGGATATAAAAAAAATGTATCTATGGTTAGTTGATTATTAATGAGAAATGAAGTGCGTTTACAATCTAATAATACCTAAACTTGACATTGGCTAAATGCACAAACCGTGCGAAGCCAAAACAAAAATCGACTAATACAATTATTTTAGTGATAGCTGTTCGTCAGGAATTATCTAAAAATAAGTTCGTTAGTCTAAGCAGGAACGAAGGCGTTAACTGTTTCACTAAAAACGAATAATTTCGCAAGCAATGGGAAATTGCAACGATGCAAGCATTTTACAGTCACAAAATATTACAGGTTATGGTTTGATCATTTTAGAACTGCAGATTATAAGAATGAAGGATTTTTTACAGGTCAGAGTAATGTATCTAATGTAAAAACACAATATTTTTTGTGCTATTTACTTGAATATAACGTTAAAAGTATATTGTAAAGTAGTTCAATATCACAAAAACAAATATGTTTGGAATTCTTATATGCATGTATTTGACGTTTTGGTATTACTTTAACCTACAATTATAGTAACAAGGATGAAATACAGCTGAAATAATGTTGAATAACGTCGAAAAACATGGCCGCGCGCCTTTGACAGTTGCTTTGTTTACGTCGCGTCACGTCAAAGTGGCGCCATCTGCTGTCTCAGTTCTACGTTGTATTCCCTATTGTCAAATAAATTGTACTGATAAAACAAGATGGCGGTGTTATTCCGATTTTGGCGCCAAAAGAACTTTGTAGCATTGTTTTTGCTTTATGTGACCGTTTCCACTAATGCTAAGCTGTGTACCGGAGCGAGTAAGATGTGGTATGAAGATACGCCGCCGCGAGGTACCTGTGCGAGAAAGATGCGCAGCTCGAGCTATGCGATGCATCGACAGTAAGGAAAACACGAGAAGCGGCAGCTACACGACTCTCGCATTCATAGCTTCCATCCAAAAAACGCACATAGCTTAGTTGAACCCTTTCCCACCAGTGCTATGCTATGACTTCTTCTGACTCGTTAGGGTTGTCTTCTTTTACGAGGCGGCGCGTGAGTGAGTATCGAACGTGCGAGCCGGCTGGTGCGCGGCAGCCCACACTGAATTAACCCGACAAGTCGAGCCCGCCGCGTACTTGTAGCTTCACATCTAAAATGCGGAGTACACCTGGCCACTGCATGCAAACTTGCCTTCTCTAAAACATTATTTGCAGGTATTAAAGTAGCAATCCCTACATTAAAATTAATGGTTAGTTCCATGAATCAGGTGCAGTTGTGCTAAATACAATTTATTTGTTGTCCGCGCCCACAACAAGATTTATTATCAACTATGTTTTACCCGCAACTAGGATACTAGGATTATTTTGTATCCCAAATGTGTTTCAGGATATAAATAGCATTGCCATTGAAGCTGATATCTATTTTGTAGATTATAGTGAAATGTTATGGTATCTGGATAATATTTATATAGGGTGACTGGTAATTAGTTCTCTATCGCTTATGTTACACCTACCACGTTTTGTCTCTGCATCACCCTAAGGTTGACTGGTAGAAAATGCCTCAGACATTAACTCCGCCTTTGTACAGTATTATTTTACTTGTGCTTAAATTTTTGAATAATAAATAAATTAGTGACCGATATTTAAACACGTGATTGTACTCATGATAACAAACAACTTTTACTATTGGACCAAACCTAAAATCGCGAAAAAAATATCTGCTGTTCCCTAATTATAAATTCGCATAACTCGTCAAAATGTAGGGCACAGTTCATTTTTTTTTGTCTCATGTCAAGTATCAATCACTAATTACCAGTTACCCTATATAGGGGTTTTAAATATATACATAGCATCACGTGATTATGTCTGTATACACCGAAGGGATAAAGAAAACTATAATTTGACCGTAACCGCTGTACCGCGCCTTAAGAATGCGTGGCGAGGCGGGGGGCAGGATGACGTGAGCGGTGACAAAACGGCCTGTACTATAAGTGTATATAGAATAACTATAAGTGTATATAGAATTCCCACATTTTGTTACGTTACGTCTAAGTCCCATGTAGGAAGGGCCTATTACCAAAAACTGGGCAGTAATCCAGACAAATTATATTTTGATCAACATCTTCATCTACCTAGTCTTTTTCCACCTATGTTAGGGGCGGCTTCCAGTCCAACCGGATGCAGCTGAATATCAGTATTTTATTTGGAGAAACTGCCTATCTGACATCCACAACCCAGTTACTGGGGACTACGATACCGGTTGGTAAGACTGGTTGTCAGACTTCCAAGCTTCTAACGACCCGTAACGACTGTCAAAGATCCACGAATGACAGTCGGGACCAACGGCTTAACGTGTTTTCAGAGGCACGGAGGGGTCTCGGCATGTCATGACGGTCACCCATCGACGGACCAACCGCGGCAAGCGTAGCTTAACCTGATCGATCGAACCGTGCGACTGTTACTACTTAGCCACGAGCCCCCATATTTTGATCAACATACTACTTAAAAATTCAAAAAAGAACAAATTTTAGTTTTTGTAAAAAAACCTTGAATTTCGCGGGTTACCCTGGTGTTTTTGCCTTACTTTCTTTACATAAAAACCTTGATATATTAGAGGAAGATATGTTACACACTAACATCGCAATCACTAAACCTGAGCTCGGCGCACGACTACATGCACCAAATCTCACACATCTGTGTTCACAAATAAATATTATTTCTATTTCACAGTCGCAAAACCTACAGTTACCGATAGACAAGGACAGAGATAGTTGCCGGCGCTGTCGTGCGAGCGACATCGCGTTAACCGCCGAAAGCTGGCCCAATGTTAAAAGCAATTAAAAATGAACAAAAATTTAATATATTTATTAATAAACTAAAACAATGCCTAATCCATAAATGCTATTATAATATTAATGAATATTTAAATGTGAAATTAATTAAATAATTAAAAATGAATACCAAAAATAATGAATAAAATCAAAGTGGAAGTGAGTAGTAGAATATTTTACTTTTTTCAAATAACAATATAATAATAGCCCTCTTCCTCTATCCTACCTTGCTGTGCCCGACAGGGTCCACAATGATCTAAAATTATGTGTATTTTATAATGTAGCTAGCACCTACGTTAACATTGTGGAATGCAAATAAATATATTGAGTATTGAATATGTTTACGATTATGAATGAGTCTCGCAACTCGCGCATTGCATGCGTATCGTGTCTCTCACGCATGTTTGTAATATCTATCTCGCTCTCACAAACACGTTGAAGCAAACAATAATTTTCAACAAATTAACATTTTTGGCTGTACTTGTTTTTGGTTTTTAAACTATTTGTGCACATTTTGAAAACACAGGAAGGCATTGCTGCTACTTATTTAGACGATTACGGTAATTTTATTTAACGTGCTACACGTGCTACACAAACGCCAGTTCGATTGTGACTAAGGTGAATTAGGCCCGTGGGCTTAATTTATGCGGTCCACGTCGAGGAGCACGAACCGTACCTTCCCTATTCTATAAATCAAGACATAAAAAAGATTGTACGTTAACATACCCGATGTGGTTTCGCCATGATACCCAAAGGGTCTTGCGCCACAGCTATAAGGTCCAAATTCTGCAGCAGCTCCTTCTCATATGGTGTGATCTTCTTCATGTTACAACTCAGCAATAATGGAGCTGATAGCATGACCATTGTTGCTAGTTGTACGCGGCTCTGACTGCGGGTCAGTACGCCAGTGCCGAAGATTAGCTGAAATGATGAAATGAAATAAAACGTAAGTTCAAAAACTAAAACCCGACTACTGAAAAATCACGCTCACCGCGGTCGGTCTGTAACCAATTAAATTAATATTATTTACCCCCACTTTTACTTATTTTTAACAATTTAAACATATTTATTTACTTAAGGACGCTGTTACAAATGGTTAGTCAAATCATTACTTTTTTACACAAAAGTATGTTTATTAAATAAAGTACTTCGCATTCTTAAAATGATTTTTGGCCGAATTGTTGATAGATGTGCAAGGTACGATTCTGAACTATAAATACAATTTTTTTAAGTGAAAATTTTACTTCGGTACATTTAATGAGAAAATGTACCAATCTAAAATTATATTTACAGTTAAGAATCGTACATTGCACATCTATCAACAATTCGGCCAAAAAACATTTTAAGAATGCAAAGCATTTTATTTAGGTAAAAACATACTTTTGTGTAAAAAAGTTACGATTTGACTACCCATTTGTAACAGCGTCCTTAAACAATATGACATCTATACATATTTGTAATGTGCTTGTCAAGACCTTTGTTTTGATACCAAACATGTAGTTATTATCTCAATTTAATTTTTTTCGTGGTCAGAAAGAATCATGGCCACGCTGCTAACATGCTTGGACTAGTGAAATTTAACAAAACGACCCTTGATGAAACATACGTTGTTTCATTTACCTTTAGAATGTAACTAAGTACGGCCCTTCAATATATTTTTAAAAGATGAGAGAGTCGAGTAATAAAGAAATATGTTTTTTGAGGTTAGGTGGTATGTTATTAATCTGTGGCTTTTTGAATTGAGAGGTTTCTCACCTGTTTTTTTACATAGGTTACAAATTATGTCGAATGCAAGCCATTGACGAATCCCACCGAAAAAAAAAAACAAAAAAAAATTGAATTTCGCGGGCTACACAGCGCAATCACCTTAAGCTGCTACTTTCTACTTAAAATATTATCCTTCGCTGTAGCTGCCAACCAACTATTTTTGCTACTCGATTTAATAATTTTTTAATCCCAAATTCTGATTAATTTCTCGCCGCGTTAAATACATGCCTAAAATGATTACTTTTAAACAGTTCACATTGCCTGGGATTTCATTTCGATTAAAAAATAAAATCGATTTAGATCTAAGTTGAAGTATGGACTTCTCTAGTTACGTTAATAATTATAAATGCGTTCAAAATCAATACTTTTTACTGCGTTCTGATAAAGCAAAGTTATAATTATAATGATGATTATTTAAATACCTCCCAATCTTTTAAAAATAAATTGATGATACCTAATAATTTCATTAATAATGTACTACATTTTGGTGATAGTCTCATCTTAGGTCGGAATTCTGTTTTTCCCTAGTCCAAAATGACCATGATTCTTTACGTGTAAAGTCCACCATATTAAATTTAGGGAGAATTTATATAGCCTATGTCACCCGGACCATTATTACGAATCTATTGATACCTCATTCATTAAAGTCGGTTCAGTAATTTAGGCGCTACGGTGGAACACACGTAAATACATACTTATACATATACATACTTACATACATAGACAGCTAAAATCATTACCCTTCCTTTTGGCTTTGCCGTAGTCGGGTAATAATAATTATAAGGTAATGGTTACAATTAGTATACCTAAAGGCTATACATTAGGTCTATTAACTGCTCCTAAATTACGACGTTCTTTTTTATATTATTTTTTATTACATTCTTCCTTGACATAATCCATTAATCATCTCATTATTTGAAATTATACAAGGTGTATCAGGAAGGTGTGGTCAAATTTAAGGGTGTGGTACAGACCGTCGAACTGAACAACTTTCTCCATGGGAACAATGTCGTAATCGAGAAAAAATAATCAGCTGTTCCATACATTTGGGTCGAGTAGGGTCTTGTACAGAACAGATGATAATTTTTTCTATAATTCCATTTGCACATTTATATAAAATGTGGTAAGTATGTTATGCCAGTGACATACTCGTCGTGTGTTTAGCAAACGGTGGGAACTTTTCACTGGGTGACAAGGGAAATGTATTTTCAAAGCAATGTCTGCTCGATAATGACGAATTATATTATGTCATGCAAACCTTACCTAAAATAGGTGCCTACTTATTTCATTATTATTGTACTGAATTTCATTATAACTCACTGGTCAATAATGGGATTTGAATTAGGAACCTCAACTAAAAATTTATAAGTATAGAAACTTTTACAAAAAACTTACGTATATTCAGAAATATAATTCCTTTTCATTACCTCGCAGAAGATGTGAAAAGTAGTATTCTCCTTGGGGGGAAAAGGGTTCTTGGGCGAGTTACAATAGCGCGCCCATGACTGCTTTATCCCCTTGGTTAATAATCTGTTTCTTTCATAGTATCATACGCACCATGTCAGGATCATTCCAGTGTCCCGGGCCGTGGTGCGGCGCGAGCTCGTTGTATCGTTTCTCGTAGTAATTAAAGATGCCTGCGAGGGCGTCCCACGAGGGCTGCACGTCGTGGTAGTTGCGCCACATGTTGCAGTACTTAGATATGAGGCTGTAGTCCGGCTGAAATACAAGACGTATCTTAATATACAAAAAGAAAAGTCCAGACTGACTGACTGACTCATCAACGCCCAGCCCAAACCATTGGACCTAGAAAGCTGAAATTTTACAAAGAGTTTTCCTCTATAATGTGGACAAGGAATAAGGAAGGATTTTTGTTCCCGTGGGATATTTTCCGACATCCACGCGGGCAAAGACTCGGGGGAGGTGCTAGTTACTTAAAAAGCCCCGTATTCATGGAATACATGAGTTGCACAATGCGTATCGTAGCAACAACTGATTGAATCAGTTGACAAACTCGAAAAAACATTAATTAAAGCTTTTTTCCCTAAGATTGAATCCCTCAAATAAATTCAGAACAATAATATTTTGGTCTTTGACTGGAGATCTCTGTGCGCGTCAGCGAAATCTAACCGTTATGCCCAAGTTCAAATTCCTTCGTTGCATAGATCTCGAGAAAAACCTGTGAAAGACGAGAAAAAAACGACGTTATTTAAAGGTACCGTTTTTTTATTCGGGACCTTAATAACTTCTACACAATGTATGCTTGCAAGTATACATTTTTCTTCTTTACTACTGCTAATTGAGGAGTAAGGGGGAATCGAAGTTTTCGGAGATATTAGTCAAAGGCGCTGCTGTTTCATCATCTGCCTAGCCTTTTTTCCTAACGATGTTGGGGTCGGCTTCCAGTCTAACCGGATGCAGCTGGATACCAGTATTTTACATGGAGCAACTGCCTATGTGAACTCCACAATCCAGTTGCTGGGTAACATGATACCTGATACATGATACCTGGGCTTCTGACGACCCGTAACGACTGTCAAAGATCCAAGAATGACAGCCGGGACCAGCGGCTTAAACGCGTGCTTTCCGAGGCACGGAGCGGTCTCGGTATATAAAGATGGTCACCCATCCACGGACCGACCGCGGTAAGCGTGGCTTAACCCGATCGATCTACCCGTGTAGCTGTTATTACTTAGCCAATCAAAATAAAATAATGATTTATCGAAAGAAACAACCCGAATCTGCCTAGCCTCGACATCGACTGCCTAGATAACCTTGGTAAGACTGGTTGTCAGACTTTTGGGCATCTGACGACCCGTAACGACTGTCAAAGATCTATGAATGACAGCCGGGACCAACGGCTTAAAGTGTTTTCCGAGGCATCGGCTATTTGTGAACATTAAATCCGCTCTCCAAATTAGATATAGGAGTATAATTGTTTTGGTGTTTAATATATTTCTGTGTACCTACTTACAAAAGAAAGTAAAAATTCATCAAAAATTGACGGCATTTAAAAAAACTTTTCTTTATACTTTGAACTGTGCAATAAAATTATGTTGTACAAGGCTAGTGTTATCTCATTATTTGATAACGATTTGGGTGACCATTAGGTACCTACTTATTTTTCGATAAAAACCAATAAGCAGATACTAATCAATGGATTTATTTATTTGCTTAGCTGTCGGAATCGTTACATAGTTATATTAGTTATTAATTTGTATTATCACTTGCTTATCAAGTTTTATATTTGTTATCCTGCAGCAATACATATTTCCCTAGGGTTTTTCTACCTACTTAATATTTTTTTTATAAATAAATAGCAACAGCCGCACGGGTCGATCGAATGCCGCAGTCAGCTCGTGGATGGGTGATCATCCGTTACATATCAAGACCTCTCCGTGCCTCTGAAAGCACGTTAAGCCGTTGGTCCCGGCTGTCATTCGTAGATCTTTGACAGTCGTTACGGGTCGTCAGTAAGACTTCCCTATAAACTATTGTATTTGTGAACTTTTGTATTCTATTTTTAATGTATCTAACAGTAAATTTTCGCATGCCTCCTATACGTGAGGTGAGATGTGTATAAAGCACACCTATTGAAACATATCTCTGGTGAAATAAATGATTTATGATTTCAGAGGCTTAAAAGTCTGACAACAAAAATCTTAGCAAGGGGTATAGTGTTACCCAGTAACTGGGTTGTGGAGGTCAGATAGGCAGTCGCTCCATGTAAAATACTGGTATTCAGCTGCATCCAGTTAGACTGGTTGCAGATTAAAATTTTTATAAGTTATAGACCGCGACTGTTAGTATTAACATCTAAAGGTAGACTGATACTGAGTGACGCTCTCTTCCCGTAATTTCCAGACCATAGACACTCAAGGACCAGGGTGAAGTACAAATAAACGAAGTCTGCTTTATAGTTTTATCTGGCCGGGCTCGCAAAGTCCTTCGTATTGCTGTCAGGATTTCGCTTACTTTGGTTTGGTTAGAACTCATCGAAAGGATTTTTTTAAGGAAATATGTCTCGAAATGTACATCGACAAACGCTAGGCCTCTCCAGTTTTGAAACTATTTTGCTTACAAGCCGCAATTGTACATATGACAAAGTAAAACAAAGGACCACAGGGGCAGGTTCTTTTCAATGAATCAGTACTATACAAAAAGCAACTTTATGGTGTAAAGGCGTCCGTTTTGTCGATAGTACACCAGCCCAACAAAGAGCTCTTATTAATTTTAAATTTGAATTTGTTTTAAAGAAATGTAGTACTTATTCGTGTAGTATTTAGGAATCAAACAGTGGAAACAATAAGGACGAAAAGTTATGTGGTTAGTGATCGTCAAAAAATAACGTGACCAGTCCAAGGTCAATAACCTGTGTTCGTAGACATCATACCTTTTTGCTATGAATGAACTCGATGTAGTACGGCCAGCTGCAGGAGTATACCATAGGCCTGCCAGTGCTCTTCAAATACTGGCCAAGATTTATGTACCCTGGAAACAAAGCGATTGAAAAGAAGAAAGAAAATACGTTTATTTGCGGTAAAACATGACACAAAGAAAAAACACAAACACAAAAAAGAACGAGTTGGGGGAAAATTTGCGTCACATCCACGCATCGCTCAGCATAATGCTGCGACCCTATGCGAGACAGAGACCCAGCGCTGGTTTTCAGTGACAGCCGGCGTTGATGAGATGATGTCTTTGCGTCATGTTTACCGCAAATAAACGTATTTTCTTTCTTTCTTTCTTTATGTCAGATCGCCCAATATGACATTACTGACATTTATTTGTATGATGGGCAAAAGAAGATACGAAAGAATTTATAGGTGCCCTTTGTTTTTGGAAATAGTCCTATTAGTCTGACACGGCTACATATCAAGCAATACATTTCCAGTATAAGCTGATCTCGCATTGTATAGGATTTCCGTACAATGCCAGCTCAGCTTATACTGGAAAAGTATAGCTTATGTAGCCGTGTGCACTGCGGCTTCAATAGTTATTATGTGATAAGTCGGAAATTAACATTGAATATGTCATGCACTTATGCAGCCATAGTCTGCTATCGAACAATTCATAAAACGGTTTAAAACTGGCTTTGATTGTAAAAGGATTTCTGATGATTCTTATCATGTAAATCCATTTTAGAATCTTATCGCTCCTTTCTTAGTAGTCATAGAAATGACTAACTATTAGGGATAGGCACTCCTTTGTATAACTATCAAGCGTGAAGGGTAATCAAATAGCAAACCAACATACATATTTCTCAAGAAAAGTAACATGCGCTTCGGGGATCTTCGTCTATCTTCGCAAATACGAACGCGCGATGATGAGATCTAATATAGAGTTGTTACAACCATGGAAGTACTTGCCTATTTTGTATTACCATGATCACAAAATCATAGATTAACAACTCATGCAATTCCAAAAAACTTTTCAAAAACTTGAGTGACAAATGACGGTCTACGATCACGGAGTAATAACCTGACAGAGAGAAAACTTCATTCAAACTCGTAATGATGGGTGAAAGTGCGGCAGTACAAAACTTATGGCTGGTTTACACAGTGCGAGCTGCTGACTAGACAGTAGACAGCTGCTCGCATTGTGTACTCGCATGTCAGTAGCTCGGCTTTCCTTAGCTGTTTACACAGTGCGAGTTGCTGCACTGCAGCTACTTGGTAGGCCGACTCGCACGCTAGCTCGTACTGTGTATACTAGCCATAAGCGTACTTGCTCGTGTCTTTCTCCGTCTTTAGAACAACCTAGAATCCTAATCGGAGCACGAAAAGCGTGCAACACACGATTACTTAACAATAACGATCGTGTTTTATTCAAGATACTATTTCCAGACATATTATTCTAGCACTCACCCACGTTGAGCAGTTCTTCGGACACAAAACATCCATCCACCTTGAGATAGTCAACGCCCCATTCTGCGAAGGTCTGAGCATCGATTTCCATATGACTGAGGGAGCCAGGGTACCTCATACACGTTATATTTGCTATGTTCGTGTACATGCCGAATTTTAGGCCCCGGGAGTGGATCTGAAAATATGTCACATAAAATATCATAACATTACGCCTGGGTAACAATCCACGAAGGGTTAGGCAGGGGTGTACCTATACTTAGTACTACCACACGGGGCGAACCTATTGTCCTAATACAGGCATTTATTTGCTTAAAAGGACATTTCTATCACTAGCTATGTAATACATACCATGTTAAAGAAAATAAACTATTTGTATTTTGTATTTGTATTTTTTTTTTTGTCATCAACTGGGCACAAATCCAGACCCCAGGCTGCCGGGCTGAGAAATTCCAGACAGAAAAACCCAATAACACTTCGCCTGAACTGAAACCAGGACCTCATGCGCAGCTAGCGCTTGCGACCAACGAGGCAATCTAGAAAATATGTCATTGTTTTAAATACTCGAATGATCTTGCGATAAAGGCGCGCGGATAATTTTATGTTTTCGGCGTGTTTACAAACACAAATCTTACATTCAAACAACTTGGTATGTATACATAAAGTCACTTATGTAAATATTTTATTCCGTACAAGATTCGGTTTCACGTAGTCGTAACCTTTACTCTGAAAGCCAGGTTTTTAGTACTTAGTAGGCCAATCGGCCAACCGTGGTTTATCAAGGAATTGTAAGCTGCAAACACAATTTTTGGTGTTACTTTATGCGTTAATGCATGGCCGACTGTGGCGACTATAGTAAGTGACGAATTATTTCGTCTGAAACATCGCACGTTTTTGGCTACAGGCAACCGCCCTGCACAAGTGGAGTACTTTAACAACATATAATGCCCCAATTAAAAGATGGTTATCCTGGTGTAACACCCATAGAATTAACCCAAAAGCACCTGAGGCCCAGTAAGTGACGAATAACCGCGTAATATTTCGTCTGAAACATCGCATAACATTTTTGGCCATTGTGCGACGTTGTTGGGCATTGTGTGACGTTATTGCGTATTGTGCGACGTTGTTGGGCATTGTGTGACGTTATTGGGCATTGTGTGACGTTATTGGTCATTGTGCGACTTTATTGGACATTGTGTGATGTTGTTGGGCATTGTGTGACATTGTTGGGCCTTGTGCAACGTTGTTGGGCTAATGCGACGTTGTTGGGCAGCGACGTATTTGGGCATTGTGCGACGCGACGTTGTTGGGCATTGTGCGACGTAGTTGGGCATTGTGCGACGTTTTTGGGCATTGTGTAACGTTGTTGCGTATTGTGCGACGTTGTTGGGCATTGTGTGACGTTATTGGGCATTGTGTGACGTTATTGGTCATTGTGCGACTTTATTGGACATTGTGTGATGTTGTTGGGCATTGTGTGACATTGTTGGGCCTTGTGCAACGTTGTTGGGCTAATGCGACGTTGTTGGGCAGCGACGTATTTGGGCATTGTGCGACGTTGTTGGGCATTGTGCGACGTTGTTGGGCATTGTGCGACGTTTTTGCGCATTGTGTAACGTTGTTGGGTATTTGGTTTTGGGAAGTTTTTCCAACGTATATTGGAGGTCGGCGTTACTGGGAGTTTCGTATTCGCTCGAATATTTGGACACTGCGCGAAGTTCTTGAAAACCGCACAATGTCGCATAGACACAATAAATGACGTGGGACATTTTAAACCTAACACATAGATGTACCTATCTGGTGTTAATTATACAGTCTGGGAGATAGCATTTTTATATTCACACCATGGAAATATAAAAAACAAACTTCTTTCTTATTCTATGATAAACACCATGTAGATGACTTATTAAATGTCAAAACATCCAATTAGGTATTCTTATTTATTTTAACTTGTTTAATAAAATTCAATAGCAAACCAAGTGTAAATAATTGGACCATTGTTTTAATAAATTTTGCTTATTGTAATAATTCTGTGGAGTAGGACAAAAGGACAGACAGGACTTCATTGAACTCTTCAAATATTATTATTCTTATAAAATTAAGAAGCAACCACTGAAATTGTATCTTTAACCATGTCTAATGTGTTTGACCTATGTTTTACAGAATGTTTTAAAGTATTTTGTAGGACATTGCCTTGACTCTGTGATCAAAAAATGCACTGAAAAGCTGAATCAGAACTACCTACCTGACATAGCTTAACTTATCAAAGCTGGTGTTTGTAACAAAAAAGTTTAGTTTGATTAGTGATTGAATAAAAACCAGATCATAAGCCTATCGTATTATGTTTTTTTTGCATTACATGACATTTAAGTATGTACAGAGGCCAGCACATTAAGCTACCAAAATCTGGCAAATTTCTTTGATAGATTTTTAACTTTATCGCAAACGAATAAGGTTCATATTCAATTGGGAAAAATTGACAGATTGGGGTAGCTTGATGTGCTGGCCTCTGTACTTCATATTTTATTTGATTTTTTTATTGTACTAGCTGACCCGACAGACGTTGTCCTATCTTGGCTATGAATATTCTAATGTAAACGCGTGAAGTTAAAATGTTTTTTCTGAAATTTTCCAATTTTCTGCGAAATTTTCTTAATTTTTACTTTCATAAAAACTTTTCTCCTGACAATCATAAACACAACAAAAAAAAAAAATTAGCAAAATTGTTCCATCCGTTCACGCGTGATGCGATGACCAAGGGAAATAGGGATTCATTTTTATGTGTGAATTTTATATCAAATTGAAATTTTATGATTTTTATGTATTAATTTAATTAACTGGAATGTGGTCTGAAAAATAAATTAATTATTATTAACTATAATACTCACATAATCAGCAATGAACTTCATTCCTCGTGGGAACCTCTTCTTGTCCGCAACTAGTCTTCCATTCTCATCCCGTTGTCTTTCCGACCAGCAGTCATCTATGATAATGTACTCATACCCTGCCTCTTGATAGCCTTCCATGTAAAAACTATCAGCTACCGATAGAATTAGCTTTTCACTGTAACCAAATTACATCACATAATTTATCCAAATATTAATGAGTTGTGATTTCCATTTGGTAATGGGCAGTAATTAATTGTATTAGGTAATTGGCTTGATTTGGTATTAAATTAAAATTTAATTTGAAATAAAATTAAATTACACCTTAACGGTCTTACTACAAAAGATTGAAACACATGGTTAATGCATGTCTTACGTTACACTCCATACATAATAAACATGTTGAACATAGTGTAGTAAGACATCATGGATGAAACTCACTAAACTGATACTAATTTAGTGAGTTTCATCCATGATGTCATTGCATTTTATGTTCTTTTTGTACTATTTTGTTGAATAATAAAGATAATGACCAGTCTTACCAAGGCGTATTGTGTTACCCAGAAACTGAATTGTGGAAATCAGATAGGCAGTCGCTCCATGTAAAATACTTGTATTCGACTGCATTTGGTTAAACTGGAAGCCAGCCCCTCGCAGTCTTTTCCCAAATAGCTGGGAAAAGACTGCGTAGATTGTATTAAACATAAGGTGAACAATGTGAAACCATGTTTCTGTTGTAAAATTACACTCTTGTAGCAAAATGTAATCAAAAATATTTTATTGATAGCGTACTTAAATGTAGGTACCTACCTAGTTACGCTATCAATAAAAAAAATTATTTACATTTAATATTTACATTTAAAAATGTAAAGCGTAAGTAACAACGTTTAGTACGTTTTGTTAGTAGATGCGCAGCTATTTTCAGTTATTAGAGAGAAATGTGTGAATTAAAAGGAATGCTTACTTTAAACATTTTTCCTCGTCCGCCTCGCATTTAATGCCGCACATGTAATATCCCCATGACATCCACCCCATGGGAGGAGTGAGGGCCATGCCATTTTCCAGCAAATCCACTTTATCCAATGAAAACGTGAAAAACAATATGCACAGCGCGCACCGAAAGTTGAACATTTTACACAAACGTTTTATGATTTGAGCGCTTATTTTTATTTAACGTGTAATCTTTTAATTGGGAACTAATAATTTTACACAAACATTTTCTGACACACAACTGCCCCACCACACCGGCAAACAAAATACAAATGACAAGATTATTTTATTTTGATTGTTTTGTTTACCTTTTTGACAGATTACACAGATGCTAAGTAAGATAAAGAGGTAAGATCGTCAGTTGAAGGTCAATCGCTACAAGTGTAAAAGAGATAGCATTTTGTATTGATGTTTGGTATTACCTATTTTTCAGTTTCAGTACACGGAACAGGCTTTGATTGGTCTCGTGTCAATGTCACTGTCAAGTTATTGTTGTCTGACGCCAGCCCACGCCAGCCAGCCAGGCTGCCGAAAATAAGCGTGCCATAAACAGTCTTGCACGAGATTGTTTAACTAAAAAATTGTAAAAAGAAAATCATCAAAATAAAATTGATAATGGCTTGTTAGAAAACGATTAAACGCAAATCTTGGGTAGGTAGTTACTTTAGTCGCCTATACTTTTTGAGGTAACACCACCCATTTACATTTACGATCGAACTGTAGGTACCTACTTTTGGGCGAAGATATGTAATCCAATCGAAAACTTTAAATGGGAATTGCAAAATTCTGTAGTCTGGAGTTAGCAAAGAAATTCCAGCGGCGATGTTTGCAGCTATGTTGGAGTTGCGTGATTGATTAACGATCTGTACGAATCTACCGGATGTACGAGTAAGTACCTACTTATTCCAAGTGACGAGGCTTTATTTGAGAGGATGTTTGACGAACTTATGTGTGGTTTGAAAAACCAAACATAGTGAGTACCTAGTTGTATTACTGATTGTAATTACTACACTTCTGTAAATACCTAATTGTTACGGTCGCGAATTATACTTTAATCAACATACAACATAAAACGGACTTGCAAATTGCAAAAATCGCAACGCATGCATAGTCCGCTTTAGACAGAGTGACCACAGAATACTATTAACAAAATATTACGTATAATCTAAGCCGACGTCCGCACGGACGTAAAAATATCGCGGCGATTTTGTTTAGCGCACTGGATTTTCAACGCTCTACTTAGCGCCGAGAGTTGAAAATCCAACAGTGTTTTTTCGACGCGCTAGAATGCACTCTGTTGTTGTTACGTTAGATTCTCAATGCTCGGCTCAACAACAAGAGTTGATAAAGTCCCGCCGCGATATTTTTACGTCCGTGCGAACGCCGGCTTAGTATGCTATTTGGACAGTTTGACATTTTGTGGTAACTTGACCTGCTGCTGTGTGTACGCACGGCTACAGATCAAGCTATACCATTCCAGTATAAACTGATCTCGCATTGTATAGGATTTCCTTACAATGAGAGGTCAGTGTAAACTGGAAATGTATAGCTTGACGTGTAGCCGTACCATCAGAACGTTCGGCCAGTCGATGTAGGGAGCTGGCTGCTAAAAGAAATAAAATTGTGAGAATGAGCAAACAGCGCTACTTCATATGATAGGTACCCCGCATGCCCTAGTAACCCCACTACGAATTTTTAAGAACTCATTTCAGTCCGTCGCAAAAAAAAAATTCTTTCCTTTTTGCAATATAGGTAGTTGAGCAAACGTCATCTAAAACTGTTCCAAATTTCAAGTTCAAGACAGACAGAGGTTTCAAGACCAAGGGTTCCTTTTTACTATTTTGGTACGGAACCCCGTGGCTAAGTAATAACAGCCGCATGGGTCAATCCATCAGGTTAAGCTACGCTTGCCGGGGTTGGTCAGTGGATGGGTGACCATCTTTACATACCGAGACTCCTCCGTGCCTCGGAAAGCACGTTAAGCCGTTGGTCCCGGCTGTCATTCGTGGATCTTTGACAGTCGTTACGGGTCGTCAGAAGCCCGAAAGTCTGACAACCAGTCTTACCAAGGGGTAACGTATTACCCAGTTACTGGGTTGTGGAGGTCAGATAGGCAGTCGCTCCATGTAAAATAATGGTATTCAGCTGCATCCGGTTAGACTGGAAGCCGACCCCAACATAGTTGGGAAAAGGCTAGGCAGATTGATTTTTTGGTACGGAACCCTAAAAAGCAGTGACTTGTTGCTTTACGATGTTTTCCCTGCACGGGGACGCCATGTTCATACTGCTTGCTTTTATCGATTGTACCTGAAATAATGCTTAATCATGTTTGCTATTGTCCGCAGGGTAGGCGCATCGTTGGTGTAGGCATGGGCGGAGATGGCATGGTGTAGTGGCGAGATGGCTGCGCCGCGGGTGGCGCCACTGGCCGCGCTGTTTCTTGCGCTGTTGGTGTCGGCCACCTCGCGCGCCTCCACGCAAGATCCCGCGCAAGATCCCGCGCAGTTTGAGGCCGCGTTTCAAGGTAAGTTTTTGACTAGCTTGACAGTTTCTTTTAAATAAAGCTGTGTACTCTGAATGTAGGCATTCACTGAACCCGATGACCCTATCACCCTCCTCCAGAAAAATAATAGTAGGGAAACTAGAACTGTCTATAAGAAATACAAACACAGATCTACATTCCGGCCTCGCCGCCGAGGCCCACCGCGTTTAAGACCATCTAACGTAAAATGTAAATGTAAATTCATGTCCCTTGATCGGTTTATTCGAGCCAGCTGGTGGCGTAGCTGAGCCTGTAGCTTTAAACTCCCCTGATAATAATAATTCCCCTAACTTGATCCAGCCTATTGCTTTGCCTTGCTGTTCTAATAATAATGACAACGACTCCCTAAGCCGAGGTCCGTACCCCACAGGGGGTGCCCTTAGTGCGCAGTCGTTTAGTTTATAAGTTTAGTTAGTATGTTATACCCCCTGGCTGGAGGCTTTTGAACTCGTTTAAAGGCACCCACATGAAAGTCCGGTTATCCCGTCGCGCGCCAATTAGCAGACACAATTGAAATTCTATTGTTATCTGTACACATGGTGTACAATCGACATTTTAAGAGTTAAGTAGTCGAGACCTCTCATGGTCGCAATACGAGATGAGTCGCTGAAGTGGAAACTTGGTTTGGCACGTTGAGCAATATTCTTAAAGGGGGAAATCATATGGGTTCGCGTTCAGGGACCAATTTGGTTACCCATTGATAGGGTTGTCGATAGGTTTTTTCTATGAAGTTAATCAAAAACCCATACGATGTGGGTAACCCTTTTTTGAACGGCTTAAATTAAGCCGCTCAAAAGGGTTAAGCTTCAACTCTCTTAAAAACGATAACAGCGTAACATTACGACTAGTTACCTAATTATGATCTCTCGATGATGGGCTTACGTTGCAATTAAGTAATATGGTAACGCGAACAAAACCCGTACCTATACTATATACTTAGGTTATCTTCACTGGGTTTCAAGTATTATACAGGGTGTAAGGGAAACGCTTCCTAAAACGAAAACAGGTAATAGGGCTAGTGATTCTCGATACGATACCATAAAAAAATCTGAAAAAAAAATTGTCAATTACCTATTTTTTTTTTTTGCATTTTTCCTACACCATGCTGTGAGAACAGTAAAATGAAACCATTATTTGCGATTAAACACACTTATTCTCTTTACAACTTTAGCATGCAATGTATTCGTAAATAAATATCAGCTGACGCTCGCGCGTAACCTCGAGTTCAAAATGCGCGCGCGCTCGCCGACAGCCGCGCGGCCGACGACCCCATGTTAGTATTTATTCCGTGCGGTAGCGGCGCGGGCGGCGTGTTATGATATTGTGATCCTATCCTCCAAACCTTTACTCGATCGCTTGAATTAATCTAACTACTGTGATTGGGAAAGAAAAGTATAAAAAGTTCGTTATGTAGGTACCTACAAAGACTACAAGCAATTTTGTTAATTCGTTCATTCAAATTTTGCATAGCAACAAAATTGAAACATTTACCTACCACACACACACACGGTCGATGCGGGGACGCACGGGGAGGTGAAGGGGGAAACAACATGGCGGCGTACGCGCGGCGGTATCGTTTGTCGGCCGGCATGGCAACGCACCGCGAACGCAGGCGGCATCTTTGATCTTTGAGTTTGATGTTCTAGTTCTAGTAATCTAGTTAGTTCCTTTCCGACTCTGTTCGTGAGCGAACGCGCGCAACTATTGAACCGAATTTAATACTGTTTTGTTAGTTTTTTGTGTTTAGTTATTATTGTTACGATTTTAGTGCTACGTGTACCTACAGTGTCCTCGTATGTGAAAGAAAGAGTGTTTGATTGAGAATGTGACTGAATGTGACAGTGCTGATGAAATGCGGGGCAGAATAAGTGCAGAATATGTTGAAGATCATAAGGTTGCAAAGGATTTAGACAGGTACGTAAAATGCGTCTGTCAGCTTTACTGTTCAATAGTGGGCGACGAATGCGACTAAGTGGTGCTGTAAATTCCGTATAAATCCCTTGAGTCGGCCGTAATGGAGCGCACGGCGCCCGTGCTGCGCGTTGGCGCGATCAGTGACCTCACGTTTTGTTCGATTTCCATTGCGTGTTAACGAAATATGAAGTCTTCAAAATAACTAATATAAAACGAAAGATTACTGGTATCCGTTTGCATTTAGGTTGTAAATAATTTACGTTCTGGCTTCGGAAGCGTTCCCCTTACACCCTGTATAGAACCCATTCAATGGGTTATCCTTATTCAAGGGATAACCCGTTTACTGGGTTTCAAGGCTAAAACCCATTCAAGGATTTACTCATGATAAAGGTTGTACACTCCTATATACCAACTTATAGCGAAAATTGGAACTACGGCCGTCATGTTGAAATGTCTTCGATTGTACCGACGCATGTCATTCGATTGTGTCGACGCCATGGACCTAATAAATATAATATAAACGTCGACGCATCGACGGTGGCGTCCTCTTTCAGTTCACATATAAGTTGGTAGGACTGTACGGTCCCTGTTCGCGTCACCGCGTCACCGTGACACCTCGACACCGCGACAGGCTATGTTTTACGTTCGTTTTCATTCTTGATCGGCCTCGATTGATTTGGGTAATCGGTCGTAGAACGTCCGTAATATGGAAAGTTATCAACATTTTATTTTTAACGACACTGGAAGTACTAGAGTCCAGAAAACGTACTTTCAATGTGAAAGTCAATTTCTCGGGGGTTTCATATAAATACCTACCAAATTATGACGCAAGTCCTCACCAAGCTTCAGCTGTAACTTTGCAACTTTCGATTAATTTGACCCATATTGCCTAACTGAAGGGGTCACTCAATCCTAAAACATGCCCCAAAAGTAATAACTAACTCATACAGGTTAGTTAGTTATTGGATATTTATAAGCGAACTTTTGGGGCAATAACTAACTCATACAGGTGAGGAGTTCGTGGCTAAGTAATAACAGCCGCACGGGTCAATCCATCAGGCTAAGCTACGCTTGCCGGGGTCGGTCCGTGGATGAGTGACCATCATAGAAATATAAAAATTCTTTCATATATCTATGGTGACCATCTTTACATACCGAGACTCCTCCGTGCCTCGGAAAGCACGTTAAGCCGTTGGTCCCGGCTGTCATTCGTGGATCTTTGACAGTCGTTACGGGTCGTCAGAAGCCCGAAAGTCTGACAACCAGACTGGTATTCAGCTGCATCCGGTTAGACTGGAAGCCGACCCCAACATAGGTGGAAAAAGGCTAGGCAGATTGAACTAATATTAGGTCTTTACCTATGAAATTGCCGTTCTGCAGTACTGGCCATTTCAAATCAAAATATTTTTTGTTTGGCTAAGAATTCTAATTTCAAATTAATTTTATTTTAAAAACATGGATTTTTTTTTCCAAAAGTAGTCATTTGTTTATTGATTAGTGTTACATTTTCATCGCATTTTAATCTTTTTCGTCATCATGGATACGTTAAAAATTCGAGTAATTATGGAATATGAGTACCGTCGTGGCAGCCACGCGGCACAAGCGGCACGCAACATCAACGACGTTTACGGAGCTAACACTACAAACCAACGCACCACTTGTTATTGGTTTGCTCGCTTCCGTTCTGGAAATTTCGACATGAAAAATAAACCTCGCGGTCGTCCGAAGACTTTGGTCGACAATGACGAATTAAAGGCGATTGTGGAAGCTGATGATACACAATCTACGGCTGAATTAGCAGCAGCTTTCGACGTTAGCGTCAAAACAGTATTGGTCCATTTGTGTCAAATTGGCAAGGTAAAAAAGTTTGACAAATGGGTGCCCCACGAACTCAATGATCGCCAGCGCGAAGTACGCGTCGAGACGTGCCTTGCACTGCTCAACAGACACACAAATGAAGGAATTTTGAACCGCATTGTTACCTGCGATGAAAAATGGATTCTGTTTGATAACCGCAAGCGCTCAGCAAGTTGGTTGGATCCTGGTTCAGCACCTAAACAGTGCCCTAAACGAAAACTTACCCCTAGAAAAGTGATGGTCACTGTTTGGTGGTCTAGCGCCGGTGTGATTCATCACAGCTTCTTACCAAACGGGGTGAGCATTACTTCAGATGTGTACTGTGAAGAACTGAACACAATGATGGAGAAGCTGGCACATCTCCAACCAGCATTGGTCAATCGCTCGTCTCCGCTGCTACTGCACGACAACGCGCGACCTCATACTGCACAGCAGACGGTCTCCAAGTTGCAAGAACTGGGGTTGGAAGCTCTCCGTCATCCGCCCTACTCACCAGACCTTGCGCCTACAGACTACTACTTTTTCCAGAATTTGGATAACTTCTTGGCGGGAAAAAAATTCAATACCCGAGAGGCAGTACAAAATGCCTTTGAAGAATTTGTTGCCTCCCGTCCAGCTGATTTCTTTAAGAAGGGCATCAATAAACTGCCACTGCGTTGGCAAACATGCATTGATCGCATGGGTGATTACTTCGATTAATACAAATAAAAAATCCATGAAAAAAATTCGTTTAAATTTTTTCATACAAAACGGCAATTTCATAGGTAAAGACCTAACATGTAAGTAAACTTTCAAATACAGGGATGCTCCAAGGTAAGCCTAGGTACTTAATTACTTACAAAATTTTACCTTTTTATCCGACTGCGCGGCAGCAAAGGCAGGGTTATGTTTTTCACGCGTATTTGTGTATCTTTGTATGTGGCATCCCAAAGGCTGGATGGATTTTGATAAATATGAAGTGTCTATCGATTCATGTTCGCGCGATTGTACAGAAACTACCCCGAAACGATCAATCGCAATTGTTCAATTGCCATTAATTTCTATTGTCAATATCGCTTCAATTGCACTTGGTAGACGAGCAATTTGCAAATCAATATGTATCAATCACGTAAAAAGTGACAATTGCAATTAATTGTTTCTGAAGCTAAGTTTAGTTTATTTATATGGAGGATTTTAGACGTTAAATAGTCCTCCAGAACAAATTCGGCCATAGCGGCCAATCTCACTGGAGACCAGCCTTCGGCGCGGGAGATATTGTATTGCACAAGCGTGTGCGCAGACACAGGCGCACTCTTATCTCACTCTCATAGTCCGATTGGACGGCAATCCAACACTACCGGAGAGAGATCAGCCAATAAGTAGGTAATGTCTTTTAGACGATAACAACTAACAAATAGATATTTTTATGTTACCTTGGCCATGTTTGGACTATTTTTAACCGACTTACAAAAGGAGGACGTTCTCTATTCAACTGTATGTTTTTTTTTTGTGTTTGTTATGCGATTTCTCTGTCAATTGTGGATTGATTTTAAAAATTCTTTTTTTGTTTAAAAGGATATGCTCTTGAGGTAGTCCCATTGTTACCAAATCAGAATCTGATAAGGGGATCCCATGGAGATAGAGGAAAACCCTCAAATTTTATAGTCACACCTATAGCGATTTGGGTATTTTTATAGTAACTCCTGTATTTGCTCTCGGAAAGTACCATTTGGTGAAGTGGAACTGATGATGACGACCACAGATGGCCATCGAAACTACTCAATATTTAGGTATTGAGTGTATTCCAAGGGTTGCGATTCGATTATAATATGGTTGCTAAGCTATTCGTTTTCGCCACAATGCATAAGGGGGAGTGGAGTTGATGGTGATAAGTCACCATCAGGCCCAGTTCTCCTGGTTCTTACTAGGAGAACTCCTCAACAATTAACGACCCTGCATCGGGAAAAGCAATATTTTGTAAAAGATGATGAGCAGTTGACATTAGGCTATTGTACCGAACTTAGATACTTTACAAACTGACCCACTAAAAAGTGAAAAAGAAAACAACCGACTTCCAAAAAAAACACTACAAAGTGAAAACTAACATTAATTTCGGAAGTCGGTGGCAAAAATCTAAAATACAGATCCAAAGACACCGACGTCCGAAATAAAAGTTATTTTTCAATTTACGAGTATAATGTTTTTTTGGATGTCGGTTGTTTTTTATTTTACAATGTTTACCCTACCCTACATGAGATTTTAGCACAAGTTGTGACTTAATTAGCTTTTACCCATAAAAGGGTGAGTTCATTAGAATTGGGGCTTCAACATTAGCTTAGCGTACATACCATTACAATAATTAGGTAGGATGTAGGTAGGTATTTCTACTTGCCTGGGTTTACTAAAGCTAAAATAACTTTACACTGCGTAGGTAGGTAAATATTAGGCACTTAGTTAAGTACGTAATAATAACAACTAGAATTTTGAAGTCGGAATACCTACCTACTGAGAAAATGTGCATGCATGCATAATCAGCCTATAATGTTCCCACTGCTGGGACAAAGGCCTCCTCTCGGTCAGAGGGAGTGGGCCGTTAGGTACGAGTAACCCACTACGCGGGCCCAGTGCGGGTTGGTAGATGTCACATGTGTTCGAATTTTTGGTTCTAGGACATGCTGGTTTTCTCACGATGTTTTCCTTCGCCGTTTTGAGAGCAGTTTTGGTGAAATAATTTACAAAAAGTAAAGCGCCTGTCTGGATTCGAACCTACGGCCTACAACTTGTAAGTCGCGGCGGTTACCACTGGGCCACCGCTGCTCTAAAAATCTGTGAACTAGTGTTAAGGCGAGTAGTGCCGCCAACTAGCGACATCATTGAGAAAAAAAATCATGAATGTGGACATTTGGCTTAGCAGTTAACTGCTAAGACTTCGAACCTAGGAGGTTTAGTGTTAATTTTTTTGACCTCGCCTGTCCCTACCTCATCTAAATAAAAATGTGAGCGTAGGAAATTTCAAAATGTTCCATATCTCCAGCCTTATGATTTTTTTCTCAATGGTGGCGCTAGTTTGGCGGCACTACTCGCTTTAATGATGTCTGACAAAGTTTATGTTACTAAGTCTCAATGCTGAAGCAGAAGTTTGACGGAAACTCAAACTATATCATCATCCTGTACAGAAACACAGAGCGCTGCACAAAGCGGACACCGTAAAACGTCCACTTTTTCGTCGCACAGTTAGCCGTATTGCTAAATGTTACAAGCCCAAAAAAATACAGTTTATAGTCGAGTGTATAAAAAAAGACTTAGGTATACAAAAATATCTTCTAAAAACGATCTAGCATCTTGAAAAAAAAAATCGGAAAAAAGGAGAGATAATAAATTTTTCGTCTCGAAATACTCAACATTTTGAGCAACAACTGTTATTTTTTTTTTCTATTACAAAAGGAAATTTAATCAAGTAGAAGTAGGCATGTAAAAATGCTTTAACTTATTTGTGTGTTTTTTTTAAATTAGATTAAAACTGCGAATTAACTTTCATATTGACGTACACGACAATCAATCTGCCTAGCCTTTTCCCAACTATGTTGGGGTCGGCTTCCAGTCTAACCGGATGCAGCTGAATACCATTATTTTACATGGAGCGACTGCCTATCTGACCTCCACAACCCATTAACTGGGTAATACGATACCCCTTGGTAAGACTGATTGTCAGACTTTCGGGCTTCTGACGAGCCGTAACGACTGTCAAAGATCCACGAATGACAGCCGGGACCAACGGCTTAACGTGCTTTCCGAAGCACGGAGGAGTCTCGGTATGTAAAGATGGTCACCCATCCACATGGCGTACACGACATTCAACTAAAATCAAACGCATCGCCATTTTCAACCGTATACCTTTACGATTTGCTCCCTGACCTTGCAAATCTGCATCTTACCGCGTCTAAGACACATATAGGTACGCCAATGGCCTTGCGTGTTCTGTGCTATGAGCGTCATCCGTCCACCCCGTAATAGGACTCGCCCATCATGGAGCGCCGTCCCAAATTAGACGCATTATTTATTTATTACACATAAAACAAAGAGTATTATATTAAAACATGTAGATGTACTAAAAGATAAATAATTAAACTATCTTTAAAATGGTGAAGGGTTCATAAAAATACGCATTGATAGTTTTTGCGTGATTCTCAGTTTTTTATCCACGTTAGACATAACTTTACAAATTAATTACACTATGTAATATAAACATAATCTAAAATATTCACATATTAAGTTATGAAGAAAATGCTCTAATTTAACATACATTTTTTCCAAATCATTAACACTACTCGTTTAGAAGTTATCTTCAGTTTAAAATCATTAAAAGTCGTTTATCGTTGCCTTAAAGGAGGAATTTTAATTAAATGCGATCAATACTGAGGAACGCACCTTTAACAAATCACAAGGGGTCAATAGCACAGCACTTTGAAATAAAACAAACGTTCCCGTTCCCCTACAGTACTTACCTATTCATTATTTTTCTCAGGGAAAGAAATCACGGAACAGAAAGCCGGAAAGATGCAATTTTGCAGACAACTCTTTGAATCCTGAAGCAAACGGCGGTCGTTTTAAGGATCTCTTTAAAACCGACCCTCTTGGTCTCGTCTCTTTCTACTTTATACATCTTGGGATTAATTTGTTCTTTAGAAAAAAGGGAAACACTTAAACAAAAGGATATCCTCACCAAATTACAAAGGAGACTGCTCCAATTATTATTCTAAGGCTTTTATTATTTGCTTAATATCTCAATCAAGATTCCGTTGTTATTGAAACGCAAATGTTTTAGCCATTAACGCCGAAACTTATGTTTGAAATGAGGTACTAGCGATGTAAATGTGTGTTTTTATGATTTTAACTGTCGACTCGGCTATTGCTAATCCTTGTTCGCGATTCGTCGGAGCTGCCGAGCGGTAGATAATCCATATTTAATTATGTTGGTCCCTCTCTCGCGGTTTCACAAAGTCGAAGGACAAACAGCGAACATTTTTAATCAGCCGCAAGTAACAGGCATGCTCCAATTAGCTCGTTTTATAGTTGTTTTTGAACTGGAACTACTTAATTGAATTTTCTTTATCGTCCCACTAAGAATTTGTGTCAAGACTCGATACGGTTTTAATCAAAGTTTGATTCCTTTAGTTTCAATTCCCTTTGTTGAGTTGGAAACTCTGGGACAATATGACAATAAATTGTTATTTACTGATGCTAACACATTGTAGAATGTAGGGAATATAATAATCAAGACCTTGATTGGAGGAGCTCGTGGCTAAGTAATAACAGGTTAAGCTTACGCTTGCAGGGATTGGTCCGGGGATGGATGACCATCTTTACATACCGAGACTCCTCTGTGCCTCGATAAGCACGTTAAGCCGTTGGTTCCAGTTGTCATTCGTGGATCTTTGAAAGTCTAACAACCAGTCGTATCAAGGGGTATCGTATTACCCAGTTACTGGGTTGTGGTGATCAGATAGCCAGTCGCTCAATGCAAGATACTAGTATTCAGCTTTTCACAACACAGTTGGGAAAAGGCTAGGCAGGCATAATCAAGAGCTTGATTGCTTCACCTGGTATGGCATACTTCCTTCACAAATACGAACCAACTTCAGTTTATTTTCTTCCACAACAAGCACAGCGCTTAAGGGGACTACAGGACCTAAACGCAACTAAACGCAAGTTTTATAATGCCTAACCACCCACGCGCCCATTGGCCGAAAGGTGGTGAAAACTTGAAACGCCCCAATGGACGAAACGTGCCTCTAAAAATTTCTTTTGACGATTAAAAACGATAATAATATACATACAATCATTCTGATATTTTGTCAGATTATTCTACAAGCAACAAATTAACGTAATAGTGTTTTATTTTTTTAGTCCAATTAATAGATTGCTTCTTATTTTACAATAAATTACCAGCGTTATGTCATCGCGCTTCTCTTTCTTTTCCATGCAGTCCGACAGTGACCGCGCTTTAGGTCCTATAGTCCCCTTAAAAATTTAAAGCAAAATATAAAACCCGATCAATCATAATGAAGCAGTTTACCGCGGCACTTGCGAATAACGACTGGTTTTACCGCCGGAGAGGAAATAAAAGTGAGCAGCATGAGCTCGCACGACCAATAAAACTAAGATACGGTGGGCGGTCGGTAAACATTTATGAGGAATAGAGCGAGCCGACCGTTCCCATATCTGTTCACTATATTTTTTGGTCAGTTACGAATGGTTACGAGTGGTTACGAGGCGGTCCAGAATGCAATCGCTTTATCGGCGGCGGCGTTGATTGAAGATAATCTCGGTGGAGTGAATTTGTGACAGCTTATATACTATCATTTAGCAGTTACTGGAGGTTCTCTGATATTGAGTGGTCGACTTTTTGGATTGGCTTTTTGGAAGTTTTTGATTCGAGATGGTAGAAAGGATTTCGATGTTGTATGTTTGGAATTAAAGTTTTTGTTAGACAAAATACAATTCCAGGAAAATAATAGGTAAGTACTGCAGATGGTATTAGAAAGGATAGATAGAATAGGATAGGATAGGATAGGCGATCGTGGTGACGACTTATATAACCAATATAGTGCTAAGTAGCTAGGTACGTAATTTTCATAGGGAGCAGCACCAGAATATTAGGGATGATGACTAAAAACTTTTTTGTCCGTTATTAAGAAATATTGGACACGTATTTTTCTTTTTTTACGTAATCAAAAGTTTACGGCTATACATTGAGTTAAAATGTGGCATGACGTCACTCCTTTAGATTAGATTTTAGTTAGACGTAGTCGTTTTAGTTGTGACGTAGCGAGCACCCACTCGCCACCTTTAATGCGTTTTATCTATGTAATTTTTTAAGAGCGAGTCGGACTTGCGCACCGAGGGTTTCGTTTCGATATCTGAAAAAGTGTGCCATTTAGAGACATCATTTTGTTTTTCCTGTAATCTTTACATTAACTTCTATCACATAGAATAATTTCAGATTTTTTTCTATCCAAACTTCGGAGATAAGGGAGTACTTTTTTTACATTTTTCATCAAAAGTCGAAAATTATGCGGCCTAAAAAAAATTGTTTGAGAATGTGCAAACAACGCTCTTTCATATGATACCCCACATGCCCGAGTAGCCCCTAGTAGTTTTTATTTTTTTTTCAATTTCAGTCTTTTCATCGTAAAAAATACTTTTCGATAATTCAAGATTTTTTTCCTAAGGCAAATAATACGTTATTTACAAAAAATGGTATCATATTACACTGTAAACTATTCAGAAATGTTTAACAAAAATCATACTTACCTAAAAATGTTATGTGCATTGACCGTATTAAAAAAAAAAAAAAAACTGAACTCTGGTAGGGAAAATGGTAATTTATTTCGCCTACCAGAGTTCAGTTTTTTTTTTTCAGAAAAAAAATATAGGTACCATAGCGGTTTTTTTTAACTATTCCAATTAGTTGTTGGAAATCAGGTGAGCTACCTACCCGTTACGTTTGATTTATTATTTACGGGACACGCTGTATATACTACTGCCGTGATTTTTTTCACCTATCCAAAAACAACCATTTAACGGGCAGGGGAAGAGTGCTAAATTTTGTTAGTCATGTGTCACCCACTTGACTCTAACAAAAACTAGCACTTATTACGCAATCAGATCCCTGGATCGAATAATAGTTTTTACAGACATGCAAAATTTTTAAACGGCCTAACCAACAATACCCCACACCATGGGGATAGACGACAAAACCAAAATCATCCCCACTTTACGTGCAAGGGAGGTACAATTTTTTTTTAAATTTTATTTTATCAATTTGCCGGCGTTATTAATATGTAATACTCATGCCAAATTACAGCTTTCCAGCACCAAGTCTCTGAGCTAAGCCGCGGACAGACAGACGGACATGTCGAAACTATAAGCCTTCCTTGTTGACCACGGAACCCTAAAAACAGAATAAAAGAAATTATAACAACAATAGCCTTTTTTCTGTGCGCTTTAAATTGCAGGATTAGAACAATGCTGCGTATATTTAAGCAACTAGGCAAGATTGCTGATAATTCTGTTCTAAAGATGATTTACTTTTCACTTTGTCAATCCGTTCTTAATTACTGCGTGGGGCGGTGCGGGCAAGACTTCACTAATTAAAGTAGAACGAGCTCAGCGGGCGCAACTAAAAGTTGCCTATAGACGACCTTACCGGTACCCCACGAATAAACTCTATGCTGAAGTGGGAGTTCTTAGGGTTAGGCAACTTTACATACTGTCTAACCCTACGATTTCATAAAACTGCCTTGAGCACTTGTGTCATTTCAAGTCATAGATATATGAAAGAAGGAGATATGCCCGGTAGTTGAAAATGTATCAGAACCCGATGTCGCTAGGTTGGCCCCACCACCGCGCCACTACTACACATGTAGTTCACTAAAAGCAATAGATACAAAGTCGCGCACACACTTGCAATTCATAAATCAGAACATACTACACAATCAATTATAAACCTTAACTCGTCACACACAGCGTGCATTTATCATGCACCGTACAACTTACTCACACAAAAACATCTGGCGCTATTATTGTGTTGTGCAAAAAGCAATTTATTTTACATACAGTATGGGGACCGCTTATATGCAATAATTTCTAGGACACACTTGGTATCGCCTTTTCTGACGATATACAAAAAATGAACGAAATCGGTCCAGTAATTACGTCAAAAAGTAGAGTTTTCATTTTGAACAAATTTAAACACTCTGTAGAATTGGATCACTAGGTCAATGATTCAATGAACCCTTTAAAATGCGACGTTGCCACTCAGTGCAAACTATCACGACGCTGTTACGTACCTATTCTACTTATTTGCCGAAATGTAAAATCGGTACACCTGCACGACAGGCTGGAATTTAATGTAAAAAAAAATAATTCAACATTTGAGTGCGTGCGCAAAACTAAGCGTGTACGGGAGACGCAGCCGCGGACCGCGCCGCCCGGCGACACCCACATTCGATTAATACTGTGACGGTACGGCCCACTACCTCTCACAGACACAAGACCAGTACAGACTGACTATGAAATTTAATGTTAATGTGGTTTTTTTTTTCGGTATACTAGTACTTGGAATTTCCTATTGCACAACTTCCTTGGCCTGCCATGGTCGAAACTTTGTTTTGTTTACACAAACATAATCCATCACTGGGACGCGCCAACATTTCTTGCGGGTGTACATCGGCAGCGGTGTCTTTTGGCGGCTTCTTTACACAGAGCGGCACGAGCCACGCGGCTTTCTTCAAAGGCGATTCAGCGAAATAATATTGCGGGGGGCGCGCGGGTGCGGGGTGCGCTCGCGCCACGTAGGGAAGCACACCTGTTATCGACTATTAGCTTCTGTTAAAAGGAATAAAGATCGATAATCAAAAAAGCTGTTTAGCTTTAAATACTTAGGTGGTGCTATGGTGCTTTAAGAATTATTGTCATAATTCTAAAAACCACTATGCCCTGAGTATTTAAAGCTAAACAGCTTTTTTGTTTATGTGTGTTCTTATTAAATATTATTAAGTAGATTTAGAGATAAAATGCATAAAGTAAACAACAACAATTTATGAATTGTTTTCGCATGTTACATAGTTAGTTACCGATCGGCTCCCGGTGGATCGACAGACTCGATTGATACTCAGGATTACTCAGGAAGTCACTAACTTAACGGTAGTTTCGTAAACTGTTCAATCGTATTTTTAATGTCCAATTAATATTTTTAATTGTTAAAAATAAATATTCAAATTACACAAAGATACTTGTATTCTAATGCCTTGTTTCGGTAGAAAGTAATTATGTGTAAAAAGTTATCGATAAGCGTTAATTACGATAATTGCACCATGTGCCCTACATTATAATATTTTTTCGCCATCTTGGAAGTTGCGTTCCGCTTTGTCAGTTCACCGCTAGTGTTCCGGGATAGTGTGTGTGTGCGCAGAGATTTCGTCTACTTGCGCGCATTGCTTTAAAACGTGATTAGCAAATACCAGTAAATTTAGTGCTTAGTTAGTTTAATTTTTTATCAGTGGAATGGACACTTATTAGTTTATTAGTTATTTGACTTTGTGTGTGTGTAAATTGTGTTTTTAAGTTTTTTGTATACATTTTTTAAGGTGAAATTGCCACTTGACTTTTGTGTTCGCGTGTGTCTTTTTAACAAAATGCCAAGACAACAGCATTTTTACAGTGCTGCAGCGTATACAGACATGGTGTTATTGTATGGCGAATGCGGCCAAAATTCAGCCTTAACTCTACGTACTTATCATGAGAGATACGGCGCAACTCGCGTCTGCCCTACTAGTGTCCGGACAATCCTGGGAGCTGTCCAAAGGATCAGAGAAAATCAGCCGATAGTGCCCAACACTCATGAAGGAGTTGCTCCGCGTCACGTTCCATCTTCTTTTGAACACCGAGTCTTAGAACATTTCGAGCAGAACCCTTTGACAAATTAAAAACCACTCTGGATCCTGAACGAAATTTGCTGAGCAGGCTTCGGGATAACATTGTGCGGCGATGTAACTTGTGCATTCAAAAACGTGGTGGACACTTTGAAAATGAGAAAATTTAAGTTTATTCTTTTTGGAACTAATGTGTAATATTGAAGTATTTAGTTCAGTTCAATTATCGCGAAATAAACACGTGGCGGTACAAATGAACTTAGTGGATTTTATTTTCGTCGCACATTGTCAAACGAATCAAAGTGCCGGCGCCGACAAAAAAGCCGCCATGCCGCCCGCGTGCACCGTTGCCACTCTTCGCTCCTGGGGTCAAGGTACGTTGTCTAAACAGAGTGTTTACTTTAAGTGAATTTATTTTGATATTTATTTTGTTTGAAAATTTAACTTTTTTAATTTTCGGTTTTTTATTTATTATTTAATTTTTCTATACTTCTATGGAGTAATATTCCTTGAGCTTTCAATTATTGCCAAGATGCCAATTCCATACTGTATACGCTAGTGATTGACTAAATCGGAAAGTTATCGATACTTCCATTTATTACTGTACAAGAAAAATTTGGGGTCCTGAAAATAAAATAAAAAATGATATGTCCAGAAAGTATTATATATTTTAAATTAAAAAAAAATGTATATTAAAAAAAAAAACACGAATCAATAAATTAAAACAATCCGGTTAAGTTGGTTTAGGCTGTGAAACCATAGGAATTGTTGAACCCTGTTATGATGTGTTTACTCACTGACCTGTAAAGTGGAGGTATTTGTTCAGTACTTGACGTACTCTTAATTTTGGGATTGCCCATTCAAAAAGCCTGCGAGTTTTCTTTAGAGGCTGGAACATTTCTGCCTTAAAGTGAATTGAGCATATGGTGTTACATTTTGTTGGGAACCAGTTAGGTGGCCTTCCTGTGGCATCAATCCATTATTTTTTTGTATTTGTATCTTTTGGGAAGCTAAAAAGGTACTTTATGAACTTATTTATCATTTACATAATAAGTATCTTAAGCTATAGTCTATATAGTCTATAGGAACTAGTTGGCCGCTGAGACAGGGGTGAGGCGGCGGTTCGCAACGCACGTAGGTACTGAGTAATGCGCCCCCGCTCCTCCATCCCACCGCTCACATACCTAAGGCGCGATCAATTAGTTCCGCGTGGTCTATACTTCTTAACCTCACGATGAGTAAGCAGGTAGCAGGCAACAGGCGAATAGGCTTTTGTTATTAAAAAAAATCCCTTAGTTAAGAAATAGTTAAATATATGAAAACAAACACATGCCATACTCATGCATAACAAATAAATAGCATGAATATGTTGACTTATTTTAAGCAAAAATCACTAATATTTTATCTGAACCATACCGATTACTACAACGCATTCGAATCTTGTGGTGCATAGTTAAAGACTTTAGCGGAAGTAAAATACCAAAACCAAAAAAAAGTAAGGAAATAGCACGAAGATGCGATAATTTAAACCCTAAAACACTCCACCTAAACATTAATAAACTTACTTTACGACCGTTGGTTATGCATTTCTCAACTAGGTAAAATAATCAAAAACAGTAAAAAAGATTATTTTACATTCTCAAAGGTTTTCCAACCGTACTTAAACGTCATCTTTTCAAGTGTTCCAACCGGGCTAAAACGGTTGACAAATTGAAAAATAAACTATAATAGCAATATAATATTCGCTGGGCAATCGACATTATTATCGATAGCCTACTTTAGTGGATCTTAACCTCATCACTATCTCGCCGCAAGACACAGCGGCTGTACTATGCGACGCTCCGCGTAAATAAAGTATCGTTTTGTTATTTTTACATTGCTTGTCCAGTCGCTTAGCGACATACTTAAGGTAGTGGTTAAGGAGCAATGTATTTGCTGCAAAAATAGTACAGCCGCTGCGATATTTGAAAACAAAAATAACGTGGTAAAAGCAAGAAATATTTTACGATTTGTTGTTTTTTATGATTTTAAAGATAAATACAGTAAAATACTTTTAATTACATATGGTAAGTGATTCCGTGAGATACGAAGTTTTTAATATCACTTCGGTTTTTGCAGGAAACCACTGAAGAACACGGCATTTTTATAATTTATCGTGACCACGGTCGAAAGCGTACTAGTTCGCGGAGACGGCCATTTGGCGAGTAAAGGCACAGCGTGCGCATAACGCGTGGACACAAACACGCCCCCATGCCACTTCTCCTGTTTTTTATATTTCTATGTTTCAAGTCGAAGGGTTAATTGGGATAAAATCCGATGCCGTAAACCAATCGGCAGAAGGTCTTACGGTTTTATGGGTCCACACATATACGCGAAACTCAATGGTCTACACAAAATACTAAAACTAATACAAAAAAAATGCAGAGTGACTGTAACAAACTGGCTTCTTACACTGGATTTCGACATGACAGAAAGTTTATTAGCTTAAGTAGGAACGCACAGTACACACACTGACAATTCACAACACACGTGCACTCACTAACATACATCCAGACTTACAACACCAACACAACTGACACAAATCACAGCGACATATAATACATGTAAAGTTTATTTACAAGTACCTAGTTTTAGTTTTAAAATGTAAATTTCGAAAAAGGAGCCTGAATCTCACAACACAGGGAATCCTAGCGTGAGGTCCAGGAATTTCAATTCAGCTGAATGTAATTTTAGTGAAATAAATATATTCTATTCTAAATATATTCTATTCTATATATTTTAGACATTTCTGATTTTTAGACATTTGACTTGCTGGTTAAATTTGATGTCTTTTGCGTACTTCTTTGTAAGTTTTTGTGCTTGAATTTGTCTGAAACAAGTCAAATTGATGGTTACTTCATATTAGTTTATTTATGGAAGTAGTTAGAGTAGGTTAATTATTTAAAAAAAAATGGTTAGGTTAGGTTAGGTTAAAACTGTGACCTCCTACGCACGAGCCGAGCGAGCGAAGCGAGCGGTGCCGCGGTAGCGGCCGGCGAGTGCCAGACACGACTTGCATTGATAGAAAAAAATATATTGTTTTTAGTAGGCTATCCGGAACTCAACAATTTAGATTAGGTTAATTTCTTCTTTAAAAAAAATGGGTAGGTTAGGTTAGGTTAAAACTGTGACCTCCTCCTACACACGAGCCGAGCGAGCGAAGCGAGCGGTGCCGCGGTAGCGGCCGGCGAGTGCCAGAAACGACTTGCATTAATAGAAAAAAGAGATTGTTTTTAGTAGGTTACCCGGAACTGAATTATTTAGATTAGGTTAATTACTTATTTTTAAAAAATGGTTAGATTAGGTTAGGTTAAAACTGTGACCTACTTACTACCTACTGTGCCAGGAACGACTACATTATATAGAAAAAGAAGAGCACACATTGAGCGCCATTTATGATTTACCTCCTACCCACTTAGTAGTTCACATTTTTATCATTGAAGTTTGACTGAATAGGAAAGGGTGAATTGAAAACTGACGATACTAAATAAGCATTTGGCTTATTTGATTTTGCATAAAAACTGTTATTCCAAATGAAATATTTGACTAAATAAAAAATGTTAGAAGTACTAGTTGGTAAACAAGTTATAGTTTAAACGTTCATTTGCCAAACATTAGGTTTGCGTTACAACTTTTTGTGAATAGATTTTTTGCTAAGTAATAATTTGGCAAATGAAATTATGCGAAAAATTTTTTGGGAAGTGAAAATTTGTCAAATTCCTTTTGGTCAAACAAGGGAGACCCATCTCATTCTCACTACTTTTTGATCCCCCCTCGTATAGATCGGAAAGTTGTTTGAGGCTATTGTTGTTGATAAGTCAGCAGTGACGGGGTCCAATAGGGCCGATGCCACCGGGGTCGCGGGTAGTTCGAAAGAGATACCGTGGCCCTGGCCCCTGGCACGGGCAACTGAAAGAACACTGGTGGGTCAGTAAAAGTCTGACACGCCCTCCCGCTCCGCCCAGAGCGGGAGAAGTCATTTAATAATATCCCATCCACAAAAAATAGATTAGAATATTTTTGCCTTAATATTTTTTGTCTTAACAAATCATTTCACCAAACGTTTATTGTCTGAAGATTGTTTGCTGTAATGAATCATTTGATTAAAGACCAAATTCCATACTGACATTATACTTAGTAATATTTTGCCAAGTAAAAATTTGACCAAATGAAAATATGCGTACTAAAATCATTCGAAATATTGCAATGGTATAAAAAAAGGTTGCTAAAATTTGTTTGGGTAATGAAATTTTGTCAAAATCTTTTTGGCAAAACGGCAGGCACCCGAATGAGATAGATTATAATGACTATTGATAACTTAATAATTTATTTTTCTACATAGTCTCCGAGTCTCTCTACACACCGAGTCCAGCGCTTTTCCAAGACTTCAATCCCTTTCAAAAAAAAAGTTTTGTCTTGGTCCTGCAAAAAGCTCTCCACGGCATCCATCACCTCGTTATCGTCCTCGTACCTGTTTCCCCTTAAGTATTCTTTCAATTTGGGGAACAGATAAGAATCGCTAGGCGCCAGATCTGGTGAATAAAGGGGGTGGTCAACCAATTCGAAGCCAGCTTGCTGAATGGCAGCTATCGCAACTGCCGACCTGTGCGCGGGTGCGTTGTCGTGATGAAACAGCACGCCCCATCGAAGTTTCCCTCTCCTTTTCTCTTTGATGGCATTCCTCAACTTAGGAATTAAAGCTGCATAATATTGGCCTGTAATAGTGGTTCCACGCTCCAGGTAATCAATCAACAATATCCCTTCTGAGTCCCAAAATATTGAGGCCATAACCTTGCCAGCCGATGCCACGGCACGAAACTTCTTTGGGGTCAGTGATGATGGCCGTTTCCATTGCGAAGATTGCTGTTTTGTCTCGGGATCAAAATGATGGACCCATGTTTCGTCCGAGTCCGAGTCCGAGTCATGTTACGAAACGAGACAAAAAGTTTTCAGAATCTTCTTGAAACTTGTCCAACAATATCTTCGAAATGTCAAGTCGATTTTGTTTCTGACTGTCGGTTAACATTCTCGGCACTCATCTTGCGGAGACTTTTCTCATATTCAAAGATTGTTTCAATATGGATTGAATACTTCCATATGAAATGCCCGTTTCTTGAATTAAGTATCGGATGGTAACTCTTCGATCGCTCAATACAATTTTCTCGACTTTCGCAACATTTTCTTGGGTGACTGACGTCGATGGACGGCCGCAACGATGGTCGTCTTCCGTGCTCGTTCTCCCTACTCGAAATTGAGAAGCCCACCTTGCGACAGTGGAATAAGGCGGAGCAGACTTTCCTAATGTTGCCTCCAAATCGCAATGAATCTCTTGCGTCGTTAACTTTTTAAATAGAGGTATTTAATAACGGCTCGCACTTCGTTTTTCTCCATTTTCGAGAACACGTTCCGACACGAAGCACACAAATGACTACATTCAGAAAAAAACAAAAGAGAATCGAAAATTTTTTTCTTTATTAATATTACAAATATGTATCTGAGCTATGCCTGCCAGTATTTATTTTTTTTCTTACCAAGGAGTATGTCGTTCTCACTACTTTTTGATCCCCCCTCGTATAATGAGTATACGAGGGGGGATCAAAAAGTAGTGAAAGTAGTTGAACTAGTAGTTCCTGAGATTAGCGCGTTCAACCAAACAAACAAACAAACTCTTCAGCTTTATAATATTAGTATTAGTATAGATGCGAATCTATACTAATACTAATATTATAAAGCTGACGAATCTATACTAATACTAATATTATAAAGCTGACGAATCTATACTAATACTAATATTATAAAGCTGAAGAGTTTGTTTGTTTGTTTGGTTGAACGCGCTAATCTCAGGAACTACTAGTTCAAATTGAAAAATTATTTTAGTGTTGGATAACCTAGTTATCGTGGAAGGCTACAGGCTATATAACATTACGCTACGTCCAATAGGAGCGGAGCACCAATGAAAAATGTTACAAAAACGGGGAGAGCTTTTTGAGAGCTTCTGTTGCGTGCGCTGCGTAAACGTAACGGAAGTAGTGCTTCCCACCAGGCAAGATCGGAAGATTCTTCATTTTCATTTTAAGAGTTTTAAAGGATACCTACACCTTATCTAAGCGACACATTTTTTCCGGCATGCACGCAAACGAAGTCGCGCCCGCGACTTCGTTTGCGTGCTAGCTGTGCCCACAGCTAGTATTATAAATTTATAATATATAAAAATGAATCCCTATTTCCCTTGGTCATCGCATCACGCGTGAACGGATGGAACAATTTCGCAATTTTTTTTGAGTGTTGTTTATGATTGTCAGGAGAAGGTTCTTATGAAAAAAAAAATTAAGAAAATTTCGCAGAAAATTCTAACTACACGCGTTTACATTAGAATATTCATAGCTAAGGCAGAACAACTACTGTCGGGTCAGCTGGTATTCAAATACAATAGAGCTCGATATACATTTATTTCGGCCAAATAAATTAGTGATCCCGCATTGTGTATAGAGATCGCCCAAATGTTTCATTCGTTGCCGAAAATACGAAATTCGCGATAAAACATTTCAGAGTCGCCCAACAGAGTGAACAATGGACGAAATGTATGGAAACTGCGCAACCTCATTTGGCTACATTCCATTGTTGCTAACAATAAAGCTTTTATCTTGCCAAATTGAATGAATAATTAAATCTGCGCCGTAATTCGTGTATATAGACATTCTACACAAACTGGATGGATTATCTGTTTAAACAGATTTTCTGCATTTGAGGTTTGATAAACCCACCCGCCATTGACTAATTCACTTATCCTTTAAGGAAAACCTAATGAATGTATGTGGAATTAGTCTGTGCAAAAAACAGAGCTTCCTTTCCTTATCCTAAGGATCTCTAAAATAAGTGACAGTCCTGTGTTGCCAACGATGAGGTGAAATAATACCATTGAAAAAAATATAAAGTTTATTAATAAAAACGGCCAAGTGCGTGTCGGAACACGCACTATGATAGGTACCGTTGTTGAAAAGAATTTATCCCAAAAACAAAATATTTATTTATGTGATAAAATCAACAGTTTTCGGAGTTTATCCTTTACTTGTATTGTTTGTCAACGGTAGAGGTAGAGGAGCTCGTGGCTAAGTAATAACAGCCGCACGGGTCGATCCATCAGGTTAAGCTACGCTTGCCGGGGTTGGTCCGTGGATGGGTAACCATCTTTACATACCGAGACTCCTCCGTGCCTCGGAAAGCACGTTAAGCCGTTGGTCCCGGCTGTCATTCGTGGATCTTTAACAGTCGTTACGGGTCGTCAGAAGCCCGAAAGTCTGACAACCAGTCTTACCAAGGGGTATCGTATTACCCAGTTAATGGGTTGTGGAGGTCAATTAGGCAGTCGCTCCATGTAAAATAATGGTATTCAGCTGCATCCAGTTAGACTGGAAGCCGACCCCAACATAGTTGGGTAAAGGCTAGGCAGATTGATTGATTGTTTGTCAACGGTAAGTACCCTATATATGTTTTGATTTACTTGCGAATATCAAAATATGTCGCTAAATGGCCGTATTTTATTATTGCGTTGAATTAGAAGCTTGTTATTATATAGAACTCCAAGGGACCACAAACCTACTACGTATTTGATATTAATTTCAACTAGATACCGCCACGCGTTCCTGAGAAAAAGGGTCTTGACAAAATTTCAGCTTTTTAGGTCCAAGGGTTTGGGCTGGGCGTTGATGAGTCAGTCAGTCAGGACCTCTCTTTTTATTTTTATTATAGATTAGGTACCTACCTAGCCTACGTGTATAGGTATTTACCTACCTAGCACAATTAAGATGGCTGCTAATTTGTCAAACAACCAAAACGCCCTCAAAACGAAACAAAACCACTAAAGGACTGTGTTAACTTAATTCCAAAGTCACAACCTACCACCTAAAATAAATAAATGTTCATTAAAGGTCTAAATCAAGTGCGATTCAGTTGCGGTACAGTCAAACGTCGGCGTTGATTACAATCGCCTGATATATGGGTGTGTGGAGGGCTGAATTATTCACACACTGAGGGTAGCTCCTGTTATCAATGTGTACCTATTTTTCCTCGTTCCACTAATTTGGGTAGACGCGTAGACTGTTCGTAGACGTGGGGAGCGAATGATGAACGTTTGTGAGACGTAAATATTTAAGGCGCTATGACCCGACAGAGACCGCGCTTACTAGTTTTTTGAATCCATGGGAAGATAAAAACAGTGTTATAAAATTCAGAAAAATAGATGTATGTTATTTAAGGGTCTGGCGGATATGCGATCGCTTTTTAACCGACTTCAAAAAGGAGGAGGTTCTCAATTCGTCGGAACCTTTTTTTTTTTTATTTTTTTTTTGTATGTTCCCCGATTACTCGAAGATGGCTGGACTGATTTGTTTTTTTTTTGTTTTATTCGAGAGGGTATACATCACAGTTGGTCCCATATAAAATTAATTAACTTTGCTTGGGTAGTTTTTGAGTTAGCTTCAATAATACGTATTTTTTCCCCACTTTTATATGGATGATGTTCTAGTTTGTTTTGCAGGTAGTGGTATTAGAATTTCTGTGGGGTATTAGGTACCACAACTAAAAAGTGAAAAATAAAAACTTTTTTACAAAAAAATACAACCGACTTCCAAAAACAACACTACAAAGTGAAAAATAACTTTAATTTCGGAAGTCGGTGGCAAAAACGAAAATACATTTAACTAGACACCGACTTCCGAAATTAAAGTTATTTTTCACTTTGTAGTGTTGTTTTTGGAAGTCGGTTGTATTTTTTTGTAAAAAAGTTTTTTTGTATTGCCTATCTGACTGACGGAATAAGACGATTATATTAACTTTAGTCGATAGAAAAAAATCCCAAAGTTACCCCTTTTCGTAATATTTAATCAGTCTTATAGCTACAAAACAGGCGTTTTTGTTTCTTATTTTTTATATAGGTACATGAAAAGTTATTTGTTTAGCACAATTCCCGAGCCTACTTTGGTTCAGTACGCGGCTAGAGCGGATAATGGCGCCGTAATTTGTGTAGGTACAACAAGATTTGCCCTATGATAAGTAACGTAACAAAATATACAGGGTTACAGGAAAAGTCGACCTAGATCCGTTAAGGGCGTGTAGTACACATCATTTCTGAATGATTTTACTATGGAACCCCCCATCCTAAACTTAACCGCTTTCGAGATATTCGAGTTTTAATTTTTTTTATGAAAATGCCCAATTTTTCGGCTATTGAATTGAATATTTTGTATTTATTTGACTCTTATGATTATTTTTTTGGTTTTTTACATGAAGAATGAGATGCTTAATGACCTCAATGACTAAAATTGCACGTAAGTTAACTAAATAGGTCATTGTAGACGATCGAAACTTAAGAAAAAAAGTAAAAATTATAAAAACATATTTTTCTTTTCTGGATATCTCAAAAAATAATTATCGCACTTGCTCTGCAGGTGTGCTTAAAAACATCTACATTTTATCAGCTATCCAACGAGGTATAACAACCTAGGGTTGTATTTAAACTCATATAAAAAAACATAGTTGAAAAGGTTCAGGTAGTAGGTCTAACGGGTCCCTCGGCTATTGTCCTTCAAGTTAATCCGGTGCGTGTGAGCGAGACAACTTACGATTTATGCAGGTGAGAGTGAGAAAAATAATGTGCAAAAACAAGTTTGGGGATACAACATGCCCATTGTTTTGTATTTGGTCGTTGGTTTGCTTGCCATCCATTTTAGTCTGCTCATGCGATTCGTCCATGGTAGATGCGAATTATTGTGCTTTCGGATTCCCACACGGCTTGGCTTTGTTTCTGGACTGATATTTCTAACTGTGACTACTGTGCTTGTTTCCTGGACTCTGATTTGTGCTTGTGATACTGGACTATTGAAAATGGCAACATACTCGAACGAAGAATATGCGGATATGCTTATCTGCTACGGATACTGCAATTGCGTGTCCGCACAAGCTCGGACTGAGTACATACGACGCTATCCCGACCGTCGAGTACCTGATGTGAGCGTTTTCGACGGAGTTTACCGACGACTTCGTGAAACTGGCTCTGTTTCGCGACGACGTTCGGACTTAGGAAGACCACGTGTCATTGATGACGACGAGGAACAAGACAACGAAATCGTAGAACGGTTCAGAAGAGACCCAACCACTTCGACCAATATTGTTGCCCGTGAACTGGGTCTAACTCAGTGGAAAGTGTGGTTTACGGTTCATACGGCAGGCCTGTATCCATACCACTACACGCCGGTACATGTAATTGAAGAAGGAGATCCCGCGAGACGCATGGACTTCTGCAGATTCATGCTCAATGCAGATATCGAGGACCCGAATTTCCTAAAATTAATATTGTGGACAGATGAATCCAAATTCGATAAGGACGGGATTACTAATTACCATAACGCACACTATTGGGCTCCTAAAGAACTAGGCAATCCAAATAAGAAAAGAGTAAAGGGGTCACAACGACGATTTAGTGTAAATGTGTGGATGGGCATCATTTCCAACCATTTGATTGGGCCTTACTTTCTTCCAGACAACCTCAATGGTGAAACTTATGAAAATTTCTTAAGAGGTGACTTAGGTGACCTACTAGATGATCTCCCATTAGAATTACTGCGGGACATGTGGTTTCAACATGATGGCTGCCCTGCTCATTTCAGAAGAAGCGTTAGGGAATGGTTGGACATTAACTATCCTAACAAATGGATTGGACGAGGTGGGCCTTTACCCTGGCCAGCCAGATGTCCTGACCTGACCCCCATGGATTTTTATGTATGGGGGCACATGAAGAGCCTCGTTTACAGTGAGCCCAACCCCATATCGTCAGTGGAAGTTCTCAAAGAAAGGATAATTAATGCTGCTAACGACATAAGAAGAACATTAACCACTGGTGTAGTGAAAAGTGGACTACGTGAAAGAATGAGAAAATGTGTGCGAAAAAGAGGTGGACACGTAGAACATGAACTATAAAATGTTATTCAAAAACATTAGGTGAATAAATGTTATTTTGAACTGATTTATTGTTTCATTTAGCTTACTACAATCACCGACGATCTGTACGCCAACTATGAGATTTGAACTATGAGATGATTTATTCTGACTGCCATGTAGCCTTAGAAACTAAGTTTCACCTTTGAGGTTAATAAATACCCTAGAGTGTTATACCTCGTTGGATAGCTGATAAAATGTAGATGTTTTTAAGCACATCTGCAGAGCAAGTGCGATAATTATTTTTTGAGATATCCAGAAAAGAAAAATATGTTTTTATAATTTTTACTTTTTTTCTTAAGTTTCGATCGTCTACAATGACCTATTTAGTTAACTTACGTGCAATTTTAGTCATTGAGGTCATTAAGCATCTCATTCTTCATGTAAAAAACCAAAAAAATAATCATAAGAGTCAAATAAATACAAAATATTCAATTCAATAGCCGAAAAATTGGGCATTTTCATAAAAAAAATTAAAACTCGAATATCTCGAAAACGGTTAAGTTTAGGATGGGGGGTTCCATAGTAAAATCATTCAGAAATGATGTGTACTACACGCCCTTAACGGATCTAGGTCGACTTTTCCTGTAACCCTGTATACTAAAAATATACTTAAAGGACATGACTATGAATTAAAACAAAATTCACGTTAATTGGACACGACTTGGTTATTGAGTTAGTACAGGCATTTATAATATCAAGGAAAGAAATGGTTGCTAAAGATCGTAGAACATTACACTGAGTAAATCCAGAACACTGAAAATTTTGACCTTTGGCCTTGAATAACTTTTTTAGTAGACATGGGATCGATGAGGACTTTTGGTATTTATTTGTAAATGGTATACCTATGGTCCAACCAAAATTCAGTTCTGCGGGAATTTTTGTTATTTTTCACTATTTTTCTAGCTAACTTGGCCGGACTAGAATTACTGCGTGTTGCATTTTTATGCACCCACGACATAAGGAGAGTATAAGATGTCATAAAAATCCCTCAAGATTTTTACTTACAGAGTCGTGTTTTTACGTCAGCAAGATCATAAAATTCTTAAACAAAAGTTTGTGAGACAAAAATGTTTACGATATTATATCGACTGTGATGTAAATTAAAGGTGACGACTGTTGAGACACGATAAACCCAGCACCCTAATTGCGTAACACACTATCAATCGGAAACTGAATCATTTCGAAGTAAATTGCTATTGCTATTGCTTCAAATGTTCGAAAAATTTATGTCTGCTCGAAAAAAAAACGTAAATAATGCAATGATTGTTGTTGAACTCAAACTCAAACTCAAACTCGAAAGCATTTATTTTAATTAAACCAATTACAGGCACTTTTGAATTGTCAAGGGGTCGGTCAGTCAGAAAGATGAAGCTAGGCGCCCATTCCAAAGCATAGTAGGTACCTATGGAGAAGAACGGGCAAGAAACTCCACGGACACTCTTTTAAATCAAGATATGGTAACAAAATAATGGTTACATCATTCATGTTGAAATTTCACATGTGAGAACGATGCAGAACGTTAAAAGCGTCCTTAAAAAAAAAAACAATTCAAATATTTAAATTAAATTAAAATAAGCCGTGGCCGCTAAGGTATGCCCAGCCTTCACTGACAGCGCTTATTCACGAACCTGACGCATGGATTGGCTAAATGATCCAACACGCGCCACCAGCAGCGAGACATTAGAGAACTGAAACCGATTCCGATTGATAGTGTGTTACGCTATTGCCCCGTAGGTTAGCACGGGTATTTTTTTTTTCGCGCACTGGTTTTTTAACGTTCTGCTTAGTGTCAAGACTTGAAAATCCAGTATACGAAAAAAAATCGACCGTCTGTATCTGGGCTAAGAGTAAGTAAAAGTTAGTTCTATAATCAATCTAACCGGATGCAGCTTGATACCACTATTTTACATGGAGTGATTTCCTATCTGACCTCCAAAACCCAGTTACTGGGTAATACAATACCCCTTGGTAAAGCTGGTTGTCAGATTTTCGGGTTTCTATCAACCCGTAGCGACTGTCAAAGATCCAAGAATGAAAGCCGGGACCAACGGCTTAGCGGGCTTTGCGAGGTACGGAAGGGTCTCGGTATATAAAAATCACCCAAAATCGGACCAATCGCGAGAAGCGTGGCTTAGGGGCAATTTTCGTATTTTTAACAATGGTCGCAATCTCATTTCAGCCTCAATCTGTCAAAAATCGTATAGCGTTTACCTACAGTTTTTGACATTTGATTGCGCTGGCATGAGATTGCGACTTGAATTTGAATGATTTTAGTTACGAGAATTAGCCTTCAGATCCATCAACCTGTGCGGCTGTTGTTACTTAGCCACGAGCCCCTGAAGTAAACGTAAAAGTTAGTTCCCCCTTCCAAATAAAGCGGGAAACTTTGAATAGAAACCAAACAACAATACTGACAATAATTTCGGAAGCTAACGACATTAAACTCGGGTCAAATGTTCTCTTTGGAAGAAATCTAAGAAGTGTTAAAGTTTTTCCTTAGGGAAGTCAATGTGAATGAACTTTGATTCTATAAAACTCGAAACTGCGAATAAACAGTCCGTCTAAAGCACGAATAGGGGCTGGTTCTCATTTTATATATGTCTATGTCTATGCTGGTTCTAAAAGACATACATGACAAACCATTATGAAACTTGTCCTGACAAAACGCCGGATATTTGCGAAAAAGTCCGGACATTTTCAGTAGGTACTCATTTAGCTAACCAGAATGCTAATGCCAACTTTTATGGTTTAAACTACAAAAATGACTGAACAGGCTTCAGGATGCTTTCCTTAGTCTTTCCTTTTCCTACCTGGTTCAAATTCCGCGCCTCTTGCGCTCGCTCACCGCTGTGAGTGCTTCAAGGACAACGCATCGCTCCCGCCATCTGACGGCGTGAAGAAAACAACTCAGTTCGAACTCAACAAAAAAGACCGGCCGGTCTAACCGACGCGCGTGGTAAAAAAAACACTAAAATATGGTGAAATACGACTGCTACTGATACAGTGTGGTGATCCCCTGGCTCCCAGTATCCCGTGAGTACCTGACCTCTTTCAGTTTCTCATTCTCTAGCCTGTTTCTGAGTAGGAAACTTCAAAAAGCGTCCTTGGCTAAACGCGATACTCAATCAATGACGATTTTCCATACAAATTTTCATACCCTATTTTACTCCATTGGAATTGGTTCAATTTCCAAAAATGCTTCCTCGTTCCTTGTCTCGTGTTGTTGTTCTTGTCTTGTCTGTCGTTGTATAAAGGGAACCCCTGTGCAAACTTTCAGCATTCTAGGTTCAGTTGTGCGATTCTGTAACCATCTCACCGTGAAAACTTAGGTGAAGTGAGCGTAGAGTGAGCTGTCAATAGTGTCAATTCCTAGCAAAAACAAACTCACTTCACCTAAGTTTTCACGGTGAGATTTTTACAGAATCGACCGGCTGGTCTAGGTCAAGCCGCCGGGGTCGCGGGTAGTTCGAAAGAGATACCGTGGCCCTGGCACGGGCTGCTGAAGGAGCATGGGTGGGTTTTAGTCAAAGTTTGACACGCCCTTCCGCTTTGCCCAGAGCGGGAGAAGTCATTTGATGATTTCCCATCCACAAAAAAAAAAAAAAGGTCTAGGTCAAGACTTTTCCTTTTATAGAATTAGATAGAAGATAGATAGATGAAGATTAAAATTGCTTATTAGTCTCATAGGCTAGGTTGGGTCGTGTGGGAGTGGCGCGAGGAGGCGAAACGCCGGGGCGTAACTCCGCTGCCGCGAGAAATCACGGTACAGCGGACAGAGCTCCGGCGGGATCTCATGGCGACATGGAGAGTGCGATTGTCGCAACCCAGCGCTGGGCACGCCACAATTGCGGCGATAAGTCCCCTCTTTGAGGAGTGGTTGGAGAGGCGCCACGGCGTCCTCACCTTCCGCCTGACGCAGGTCCTCACCGGACACGGTTGTTTCGGGAGTTTCCTGTTTCGGATAAGGCGGGAGGAAACGCCCGGGTGTCACCATTGTGTGGATCACCCGGAGGACACGGTGGAGCATACAGTGGAGGTCTGCCCGGCTTGGGCGGAGCACCGCCGTGTTCTCACGGAGGCGATCGGCGGCGGCGATCTCTCGCGTCCAAACCTGGTCCAGGCCATGGTGCGGAGCGAGAGTGTATGGGAAGCCGTCACCTCCTTCTGCGAAGCAGTAATGCTCGCGAAGGAGGAAGCGGAACGCGTGAGGGAGAGGCAACAGCCGCGCCCTCGCGCCCCTAGCCGCCGTAGGAGACGCCCTGGGCGGCGGGAATCGATTGCCGATTCCCGGCCACCGTAGGCGCGGGCTTGCGGACGACGAGTAATGGGCAGCTCGCCGTCCGGTAAGGAACAGGCCCGGGTCGACGGCGCGTTGTGCTCCACGCGCGCCTCAAAGAGATGTCAGCAGTGACGGGGTCAATTGGGCCGATGCCGCCGGGGTCGCGGGTAGTTCGAAAGAGATACCGTGGCCCTGGCACGGGCAGTTGAAGGAGCATGGGTGGGTTTTAGTCAGTAAAAGTCTGACACGCCCTCCCGCTCTGCCCAGAGCGGGAGAAGTCATTTGATGATTTCCCATCCACAAAAAAAAAAAAAAAAAGGCTAGGTTGGGTTCTTCTAAAGTTTGTGAGTGTGTGTGTGTGTGTGTTTGTATATTTGTTACCTCTTCACGCTCAAACGACTACACCAATTTGGATAAAATTCGGTATGTAGGTAGCTTATACCCTGGATTAACACATAGGCTACTTTTTATCGCGGTCTAGGCGGGTGAAACCGCGATATAAACACTTTGTTCATATGAAATATATGTGGCATTATGTATTCAGGGTCATTCATAAAGACCTTTCAGTAATGAAACCTCAAAATCAAGTCTCAATGTTTTCCAAATTAAATAAAAAACAAAACAAACGGTACGGTTTTACGACGGAGCGAACCGTAAACATCACTCGTCGACAGGGACTAATTGCTAGCGATATAATACTCCAGAAGGGGCCTAAATAAGCAAACGAGTCGGGGTCCCACTACATGCGAATTCAACAGAAACAGACTGGAAAAAAAAGCTGGAATATACATGTTATTTTAATTAAAACGTTGGATGTTTCGACTATGTGTCTATCGGTTAGTTTCGTATTTTAAAAGGGCTGTTTTTCATTAAACGTGGCACCGAAAAAGCTTGTTATTATTGAGCTGCCTGAAAAGTAAGAACTATTCTCGACCGTTCCAATATGTTGCGTTCAGTAATTTTTTTTTGTTCGTCATGTAGATTATTAAAAAATATTGGACACGTATTTTTTTGTTTTTTTACGTCATCTAAATAATACGGCGATATATATATATTGAGTTAAAATGTGGCATGACGTCACGCCTTGCTAGATTTTATATGTAGAAGTGATGTAGTCTAAGTGATTTTTTATTCAAACTCAAAGCATTTATTTCAAATAAACCAATTACAGGCACTTTTGAATTGTCAATGGGTCGGTCAGTCAGAAAGATGAAGCTAGTAGCCCATTCCAAAGCGTAGTAGATCCCTATGGAGAAGAACGGGCAAGAAACTCCACGGACACTCTTTTAATATGATAATAAATGTGTCTTGTGTACCTACATCTTTTGTTAGAGATCCTAAATAAATAAATAAAGCAAAAAATACGTGTCTAATATTTTTTTTAATATCTGAATATCGGACTAAACACAATTTCTTTTTTTTACGCAGGCATCTTGAACTACATGTAATTGAACACTACAGCTTCCTCAGAGACATCTTATTCAAATAATCATACTACATAGAAAGCCAACTATACCGAATATAATAAACCAAAACGTACTGCGAGAGACAAGGGACCGCACGTACCAAACACATAAATATACTGAGCGCAAATGAAACTCACAAACTATGCTACGACGCTACGCCGTAGCAATAGTTCGCGAGTTTTACGTAGCGGCTCTACGAACACTCGTGGTACGAAAGCTTGGTACACAAGATTAGAATTTTGTACAAGCAATTTTTTCTCGTTGCTACTGGGTCCCAACACTGTTTCAAAGTGAAAATTCGCTTGTAAGAAAAATTGTTACAGCCCTAATGGTTTAAAGCACGAAGGTTTTATATTTTTCCTTTATTAATAATACAATATTTTTGACGTCGGTTTAATGAATCTCGATTATGTTTTTGTGGCTTAAAAAGATCAAACATGTTAAACTGTGTTGATATAATTAAATACCTTGCTAGTGAAAAGTAATTTTCAAAAGTTTTTAATGACAAGGAAAATATAATTTAATAATGCGGAAACTTCCTGCATTAGGTATTTTTCTTAAATTTCAGCATAGAACGTGTAACAAAAAGTGTTCAATGATTGAATTCGCATCACGTCACCCGTCACAAATATCCGTGCTTTACAAACGGACAACAAAACGTTTGTACCTGCACGAGGTACCACCCTGTTGGCACAGAATAGATACAGAAGGTTGGCTCCATACATCGACTAAAACAGAAGGCCAACTCTCGTACTTAAAAAACGTTCACATTCAAGTCACAGTGCCGTAATCTGTAAAAGTTCCAAAATGTCATAAATGGCATTTGTAACGTGGGTATCTCTATGTAGTCTGTTTATATTGTGTCTGTGGTGCCCATCCTACGTACAACGCTACCAGGCTATTTTGGCGCGTAGCCAAAGTCAGAACTAACGACGCCATCTTGTTTTGTCTATGTCAATTTCACAATCGCTTACCAATAGGGATGATGACTAAAAATTATTCTTTGTCCGTCATTTAGATTAATAAAAAATATTGGACACGTGTATTGTCTTTGTTTACGTAATCAAAAGATTACGGCGACACATTGATTTAAAATAAAGCATGACGTCACGTCTAGCTATGTTTGATATGTAGAAGTGATGTAGCGAACCCCCACTCCCCAACTTTAATGCCTGTTATGTATTATGTAAGTCATTTTTTATTAATATGATAAAGCAAAAAATACGTGTCTAATATTTTTAACCGACTTCAAAAAGGAGGAGGTTCTCAATTCGTCGGAACCTTTTTTTTATTGTTTTTTTTTTATATATGTTCCCCGATTACTCGAAGATGGCTGGACATACATCACAGTTGGTCCCATATGAAATTGATTAACTTTGCTTCAGTAGTTTTTGAGTTAGCTTCAATAATACGTATTTTTTCCCAACTTTTATATGGATGATGTTCTAGTTTGTTTTGCAGATAGTGGTATTAGAATTTGTGTAGGGTAGGTACACAACTAAAAAGTAAAAAATAAAAACTTTTTTACAAAAAAATACAACCGACTTCCAAAAACAACACTACAAAGTGAAAAATAACTTTAATTTCGGAAGTCGGTGGCAAAAAAACGAAAATACATTTAACACCGACACCGACACCGACTTCCGAAATTAAAGTTATTTTTCACTTTGTAGTGTTGTTTTTGGAAGTCGGTTGTATTTTTTTTGTAATAAAGTTTTTATTTATTATCTGACTGACGGAGTAAAGTTTTTTTTTTTTACCCAGGCGTCATCCATAAAATGCCCCCTACTCGTATCAATGTGTCACTCAGGCGCCAAAAGATCCTTGTAACACTCTACCAGTGGACGGTCGATTAGCTTGCTTAGGTATGTGTACGTTTTCACGCGTTGCATGTACCCGACCTTCTGTATTATTTCCGAGTCGTCGGTATCAATATTATTTAACGCAGCCAACCGGCAGACGATCAAAGAGGCTTATATTACAACGATCAGTCACGTCCGCGCCACACGCTGGCATAAATTAACAGCGTTATTTCCTTTCTAAATAAATATAAGTGACGGTAGAGGGTGTGACATTATGGTCTAGTAGATTGTTTTAATTAATTTCGTGTATATGTGAACTTATTATTAAACAAGTGGATAAGAGTTCGTAAATTGTTAAAGCAATCGCGTTCCAGTTTTAGCTCGCACAGAGCGTCTGTTTTTGGTCTTATAAAACATTCTAATAATCATTATTTTTTTATTTTCATAATATACATTTTTATTTAATTTCAATAGGGCAATGGAATATTTAAAAAAAATACCTTCATCCCTAGACACTTGTTAACCGACATCCAAAAAGGAGGAGGTTCTCAATTCACTGTGTTTTTTTTTGTGTTTGTTACGCGATTACTCCGCCAATTATGAATTGATGTTGATGATTCTTTTTTGTTTGGTCATACTTCAAAGGTGGTCCCATATAAATTGTATTAACTTTGCTTGGTTCACTGTATCTTGATCATGTTCTAATAGTTCCTGTCACTGTAGCAATTAGTGGTTTACTAATTAGTGTGAGGTAGGTACCATAACTAAAAAGTGAAAAATAAAACACTTTTTTACAAAAAAAAAAAAAAAAAAATCATTTTATTTCCAAAAAACAACACTACAAAGTGTCAATTAACTTTAATTTTGGAAGTCGGTGGCGAAAAACTAAAATACAGATACATAGACACTAACTTCCGAAATTAAAGTTATTTTTCACTTTGTAGTGTTTTTTTGGGAGTCGGATTTTTTTTTTTTTGTAAAAAAGCTTTTTTGATGTGTGCAGTTACAGTCCAGCCGTCGAAAGAATGCTTCGTTGACACCTGTCATGTTCATACTAACGAATATGTGTTTTGCGAATTTGATCCTTATTACTACTCGAAATTGTCCCACTGAGAGGTGCGAGGAACGCATTCTTTCGACGGCCGCGGCCGGACTGTTAGTAAACCTACATGGGCACTTTGAAACGTCAGAAGCTAGGTGCACGGTTCCAAATTGATCGTTTCCTATGGAGAAGAACCGGCAAGAAACTCCATGGTTTCTCTTTTAAAAATAATTGACTTTTACATATTTTCAAAAAACAGTGTTAATAGGTATGGGAGGACAATGTAGGCCTTTCAACAACTACCACGTACTTAACAAAATAGAAAATAGTCAACAAATGTACAGTCTATTATGCCTGCAACCAGAGGCGGATTTGCCCTAAGGCACATTAGGCCCGGGCCTAGGGCGGCCAGATATTAGGGGCGGCCAATCTGACAAAAAACTGATGTAACAAGAAATAACTGAAAGTACCTAAATATTCGCTCGCGCACATTATGGCGGACCGCACTGCACCGCATCGTATAACAATAATCTTCCTAAAGCACTCGTATGTACAGGGTTACTGGTTATTTACCAATATCCTCTTAAGAGGTCACTGTACTCGTCTTTATGAACAACTTTTACTATGGAACCAAACCTGAAATCGCGAAAAAAAAATCAGTAGATAACTATAAAAGTTGGCAATACAGTAAATTCATTATGCAGTCTAGAAGATGGGTGCTGAGAAAGGGGCGGCTGGTACCTATTTTTACTACATGGCCTTGGGCCTAGGGCGGCCAACACTGCAAATCCGCCTCTGCCTGCGACGTACCCCGAACCGGCCGGCCAGCCGGCCGGTGGTTCTATTTCTATACCTATGATCCACAATAAACATGATTGATTGATTGACTGAACGTTCTCACATTCACAAAATAACCCAACTTCATCTAAGGTCGATCTTTAAAGTTCGGCTTTGTAGAGTGTAGGCCTTCTTAGGCACTTTGTACACACACGTTTATGTTGCCGTGAAAAACTACGATTTATTCGACGTGTCTAGGTACGGTCAGCAGTGTTGTATGGATCACTATGAAAGCTTGTTGAGGTTTTTTCTAAGGCGCGGTTTATACGCCGTACCGTGAAACCGTCTCTTAATCTGTTTGTCTACCGCACCGGGAACGGGGCGTCAACAAGAACGAGGTGACGGGGTCGATTATAATAGAATATATTTATTGTAAAACATGAGTATATATACATCATAATAACATGTGCGAGGTCTTAAGATAACAGGTAGATCTGCATGTTTTGCCATTTATGGCGTACAAAACAACATTTTAATAACGTATAAAACGGCATAATAAAATAAAAAAATTTGAGTCTACACAGCAAACTATGAAATTAAAAAACTTAGTCCTAATGCTAGTTAAAAAAAAAAAAAAATAAAAGGTTTATTCACAATAATGATACAGAAACACACTTAAAATGTACATGACATTACAGTTCATATAATGCAAAATCTGTATCAAAGCATATAAACCCTGTCTCATAGACTAGGATAGCCTGTATTCTAAAAGACAGTGTTCGGCCAAATAATTGTTTTTAAATAATTAATACAAGAAATGAACGGTGTTGATGCTAATAAGCTTCTGTAATTTTGTTATGTGTAGTGAAAGAAAAGTTATGTATGTATGATGTGTGTTATGTTATGTATGTATGGTGTGTGTTATGTATGTGTGAGTTAAATGGAATGTAGTGTTACGTTTGAGTTTATAATTGGGGAATATAAGTGCCTAACTGTGTACGTTTTAGAGTAAAGGCTGTAAGACTGCTACTGTCTAGGTGTTGGATTACTAGGTGATGTATGTAAGCAAAGACTCCGTGTAGGCATAGTCCTTTTGTAGTAGCCACTCTGTTACTACGGATTTTATTTTGTATGTGTTTTGTGTGTATTGTTTTTACAGATTTGAGGGTCAGAATTGTGAAAATGTCATAATTATAGGAATCTATTTAATCAACTGCGGTCATTTAAAAAATCCGATATGGTATAATAGCATTTGACTATGAGATATTTTTTTAAATGTTTTTTAAACAGAGCAGTAGGCATTTGCCTAATAGGTTTTGGGATTTTATTATAAACGAAGTAGCTACAGTACATTTACTATGGCCGAATAATCTCGTTTCTCGTTGGCGTCCCGTTCCCAGTGGCGGTGGACAAATACGAGTAGTATCGGTGTCTCAGTCTGTTTCCAAAGCTGTGTCATATGTTTACACCCGAGGGGTAAATGCGTAACACACTATAGCAATGGCTTTAATTTTGACAGCTCAACAACATTCATTGCGTTATTTACGCTGTCAAGCAAACAAATGTTTCGAACATATGAAGCAATGGATTAGCAATAAACTTCAAAATCATTAATATTTCGATTGAAAATGTGTTTGCAATCAGGGTGCGGTAGTAACCAAGCATCATTTACAAAAAAATGCTCCGGCAGAAGTGCCCACAAGCAATCAATCAATCTGCATAGCCTTTTCCCAACTATGTTGGGGTCGGCTTCCAGTCTAACCGGATGCAGCTGAATACCAGTATTTTACATGGAGAGACTGCCTATCTGACCTCCACAACCCAGTAACTGGGTAATACGATACCTCTTGGTAAGACTGGTTGTCAGACTTTCGGGCTTCTGACGACCCGTAACGATTGTCAAACATCCACGAATGAGAGCCGGGACCAACGGCTTAACGTGCTTTCCGAGGCACGCAGGAGTCTTGGTATGTAAAGATGGTCACCCATCCACGGACAACCCCGGCAAGCGTAGCTCAACCTGATGGATTGACCCGTGCAGCTGTTATTACTTAGTCACAATCATCAGCCTATAATGTTCCCACTGCTGGGACACAGGCTTCCTCTCATTAGATTAGAGGCAGTGGGCCGTAATCCACCACGCGGGCCCAGTGCGGGTTGGTAGATGTCACAATATCTTTGAATTTTTAGTTCTAGGACATGCCGGTTTCCTCACGATGTTTTCCTTCACCGTTTTGAGAGCAGGGGTGATGAAATAATTTACACCAAAAGTGTGAAAGTGCTCACAAGCGGTTCAAAAACTCGATTCTCCATTTTAAACCTACTACATTTAAAAACATTACAGTTTAAACTTGACACAATTAAGTACCTTGCTACCTACTACGTAGTGAGTCCGTGACACATACGGTAATGAAATCAACGCGTTCGGTGAATCGATTAACAAGAACGACGATGTTAAGCACCTTTATGTTCAGCGCTTAATGTCAAGCACCTTTCATGTTCAGCGCTTTATATCAAGCGCTTTATTTACGTTGAGCGCCATTCGTCATCCGAGGATTGCAACGTAATCATTGTTGTTTGGTGTGATATTTTTTGTTTATCTGAGAATTAAGGGCGTTAAAACTGTAAGCTTGTAGAAAATTCTAGCAATATTTATATCAGAGTTGTGAAAGGGAGTTCTATGAGGAGTTTACAGGGTGTAAGTGTAAACAGTGGCAATCTTTTAAGGGGTCATTGTACTCATCATTATGAACAACTTTTACTATGGGATCAAACCTGAAATCGCGAAAAAAATATCTGCTGTTCTCTACATTTTTGACGAATTATGCGAACATAAATGTACTGAACAGCTGATTTTATTTTTATTTATTTTATTTTATAAGGATCTCCAACAAAGAATACACCTTACATGCTATATTATAAAGGACAAGAACAGAAATCTTTGTCCTCCCTCAATTAGAGGAGACCACATCATGCAATAGAAACAAACAAAAAATTATATACTCGTATTATTATTAAAGTTATAATAATAGATTATTAATGTTGACCATTTGAATCTAAATTGAATAAAAATAATGATAAAAAAGCAAAGAAGCAAAGGAAACATAAATAAATAAAAATAGCACACAATACATTTATTGTTTGCTTTATTTATGTGTTTAAGTAGGATACATAGGTCTAAAAAGTTAGTTAAGAACATTTTCGAAAAATAGTGTTGCAGCTAAATTTGACCGATTTTTAATATTCCATAGAAACAGAGATTCCCTACACCACCACACCACCACCACCACCACGCTAAACGCTATAAACGCTCTTTAATTTTTTTTTATTATTATATTTTTTTTAAATAAGACAATTCAAAAATGTTCTTAACTAACTTTTTAGACCTATGTATCCTGCTTATGCGTATGAAGTTTCATTAAAATAATAATAAAATTTTGATAAAATAAAAAAACTTTTTTACAAAAAAATACAACCGACTTCCAAAAACAACACTACAAAGTGAAAAATAACTTTAATTTCGGAAGTCGGTGTCTAGTTAAATGTATTTTCGTTTTTTGCCACCGACTTCCGAAATTAAAGTTATTTGACACTTTGTAGTGTTTTTTTTTGGAAGTCGGTTGTATTTTTTTATAAAAAAGTTTTTATTTTTCACTTTTTAGTTGTGTAGGTACCTACCCCACACAAATTCTAATACGACTACCTGCAAAACAAACTAGAACATCATCCTTAAAAAAGTGTGGAAAAAATACGTATTATTGAAGCTAACTCAAAAACTACCAAAGCAAAGTTAATCAATTTTATATGGGACCAACTGTGATGTATACCCTCTCGAATAAATCAAAAAAAAATCCAAATCGGTCCAGCCATCTTAAGGTTCCGACGAATTGAGAACCTCCTCCTTTTTGAAGTCGGTTAAAAAAGGACTTGAAACTTTCTATGAAATGCCGTACGGAGCCAACGCTCTTAATATAGTTTTTTTTTTTTCATTTCACAGGTTTTTGAATCGGAACTGCCGTTAAATATCACACTGCACAGACATAATTATTATTCTAACAAAGTCCAAAGCTGATTGCTCACGACCGCTGACCGCGACCCTAATCAAGTTATCATCACCCTGCAAAGCCCTGTGTCAACACATAGCCCATGGGTCTTAAACATACAAAATAATATATCAGAATGGACGGTCGAGACTTGCTGGCGATCATCGCAGTGGGTCATCGTCATTAGCGCAGGATTTAATTATATTGTTCCTTCATTGACATTATCCTTTATCTATTGGGGCCACATTCTCCAACAGTGCTCAGTGGTATCTCGATTCAAAACTTTGTCATTGTTTGGGCTGAATAATATACTTGGGTAAGAGATAGGTACCTGGGCGACCGAGCTCTGCTCTGATGAAAATAGAGAAATGAATTTTCCCCGTTATGAGACTTAGCTAGATCGATTTTTCGCTCCCGTAAATCCTATATTGCAATTTAGCAATTTGTTTCAAGTTGATTCAAATTCCGATTAATAGATAATGTTTTACGCAATTAGGGTGCAGGTTAAAGACCCTATCGTAACGCTTCAAACATCATTTATAAATACTACTCATGAACCCCGTAGGTCAATGTGTGCTCGAATATCAACCGAACCCATAGGTTCACAACTACTGTTAGCCCGCGGTCGCCATTGGATGATGGTGTTTTACGTTTATATATCGACGCAAAAAAAAGCGGAAACATAGCGGAAAATGGAAAATGTTCACCAGAGCCGAAAAACTTTTGAGATTTCAAAAAAAAAATCATATCTCCTTTATTATTCTTAGGTAAACCTTCAAGTGGTAAATTTATTTTCTGATCCCTTATCAAGACAAATAAAGTGTACTAGAAGTTACTTTTCAAATACTTATATTTCCGTGGGTTATAGCAATATCACTTTTTTTTTACAATAAAACGCTGTAAATGGATAAATATACTCCAAATCACTCCAAATTAAGTGTTTTGAAGAATAAAAGGAGAAGCGTTGTAACTACGGGGATCAAACATTTTCAAAATGTTGAATTGGTGTAAATGCAAAATGTTAAAAAAATTCAAATTTTTATGCTATTTACAGCAAATGGTGGTGGTTTCTAAAAAACCGGCCAAGTGCGTGTTGGACCACGCACGATGAAGGGTTCCGTAGTTGGGATGAATTTATCCCAAAAACAAACTTAACATTGTAGTTGAAAAACATGTTCTGGCATATATTCCAACTGTAAATGTGAGTTTGTACTCACAATATTGATAGATTTACCATGTTATTTTAAGACCACAGACTTCTTATAAGTTTTCCTGTAATCTAAAGATTAAGATCTATTCTCTGTATTTTTTTAAAAATTTTAGGCTCCGTAGTTTCGGAGATAAGGGGGGGGGGGGAATGGTCAATTTTCGTCTATTTTCTTAAATAACTTTAAAACAAATTATTTTAAAATTATAAAAAAAATATATATTTGAGACCCTCATAGTAGCCCTTTCATTTGACATGCCACATAGTGTAGTTTGCAAAACTTTTTTTTTTAATTTTCTTATTTGCCCCCAAAAGTGACCTCTATATTCAAAATTCATTTATTTACTTTACCCGTCCGTGTTTGGGTCACAGAAATTCATATGTGTACCAAATTTCAACTTAATCGGTCCATTAGATTCCACACGAGTGATCCTATAAGGGTTCCGTTTTTTCCTTTTGAGGTACGGAACCCTAAAAATAGGGTTAATTTAAACGCTGTACAATATTTTCTATTGGTCGTAGAGCCACGGGAATCTGATTATTCGACGCAGAATTTTTTTCTGATTCCGAATCTGCAATAAAAAAAAATTGACATGGGTGCGGGTTACTACGTTTCCGCTGTTTTGCGTCGATAATACCTATATGATATACGTTAATATACATATTATATATACTAGTACTTCCCGCGCTGCTTCGCCCGCGTGGATGTCGTAAAATATATGGAAACACAAACCCTTCTTTACTCCTTGTCTATTATAAAGGGAACCTCTGTGCAAAATTTCAGCTTTCCGTAGGAACGTCGAGTCCGTATCCCTGTCGCTGGTCGCCTTCTGCTGGGCTTCCCCCATGTAGGTGGGCGTTCCACCTGGTAGGGGTTGACCGCCGGGGTACGGTGAAGAAAGCGGCAGTATGCATATGTCGTGACGAGCTTACGGACACAAATAGAGACACTATTTTCATGGGCGCGAAAATGCAGCGCGCCCAACCTTTCATTCGCCAGTGGCGATCATGACGAGGGGCCCGTGGTTACGGGCCGCCGTATAGCGTCCGCGGGAGGGGGGCTACGCCCCGAAACCGCACGTCACGCCCCTTACGGGGCGTAGCGACATCACACTTAGGATTTCAGTTTTCTAAGTCCAATGGTTTGGGCTGGGCATTGATGACTCAGTCAGTCAGGACTACTCTTTTTATTTATATAGAAGATAAAGTTTTCTCTTACGTACACTTGGTGTAAGAAAAAATCAAAAATTTCTGGAATGATCGAAAAACATATGGCGTGTCGAAAAGTATATTAAAAGGAGGGGTGGTGCTCTATGGCGCGTGTCAAAAGCTTTTAGCTGCACCTTTCCTTATAATGAGGAAAATGAGTAAGTGTTAACTAATTACATACCATTCCTCTACCCCTTTTTACTCGATTAAAGCGAAGACAAAGGAACGCCGTCAATTTATAGCAGCAGCGTTTGATTTCTGCTCACTGAAGTGCTGTTGAATGTTAAAGGCATGAAAGGGTTGGAAAATCGTGTGTTTTTATGGTTGGTATAAAAAAGGCGCAAACGTTTTCTGTGTTTTCGTTGGTGTATTGAATGTAGCTATAGACTTCTTTATAATGTAAAATAACTAGCTGCGCCCCGCGGTTTCAACCGCGTAGACCGGGATAAAAAGTAGCCTAAGTGTTAATTCAGGGTATAAGCTATCTACATAGGTACCAAATTTCATGCTAAACGGTCAGCCATTTGAGCGTGAAGAAGTAACAAACATATAAACACACACACAAACTTTCGCCTTTATAATATTAGCACATCCGATGAAGCCCGAGCTGCATACGTAGTTCGGCGAACTACGTAAGCAGCTCGGGGACTCTCTTCGGACGACTGTACGTTGTATAGACTGTGTTATTAGTGTGAAGTGTGATTATAAAACCTTTATTGTCAGACCACAAAGATCCATACAGTTTTAGTAAAGATAAAAACTTAAAAAAAAAAAAATACAACCGACTTCCAAAAACAACACTACAAAGTAAAAATAACTTTAATTTCGGAAGTCGGTGTCCGTTTAAATGTATTTTCGTTTTTTATCACCGACTTCCGAAATTAAAGTTATTATTCACTTTGTAGTGTTGTTTTTGGAAGTCGGTTGTATTTTTTTTGTAAAAAAAAAAATATTTTTTACTTTTTAGTTGTGCTACCGACCCCACACAAATTCTAAACCACTACCTGCAAAACAAACTAGAAAATCATCCATATAAAAGTGCGGAAAAAATACGTATTATTGAAGATAACTCAAAAACCGCCCAAGCAAAGTTAATCAATTTTATATGGGACCAACTTTGATGTATACCCTCTCAAATAAAACATTTTTTTTTCAAATCGGACGACTCTGTATAAAGTTATGCGTACATAAACAAAAAAAAATTAAATATACCGGATGTCATTTTTTACCGTCTTGAAAAAAATTGGATATATTAGGTTGAATGGAGTAGAAGCGTATGTCATACCTAGTTTTTTTTTTTTTAATAGCTTAGTCAGAAAAAAATATCTAAGTATCAATAAATAGTACAAATTCGTTGTAAACTTTTCATTTTAGAACAATAAAAACATAAATTTTGAAGAAAATTAATAAATCCTTTAAAAATATCGAAATTCAAATCATAATGCAACCTGCATTATGATTTGAATTTTGATTTTTTAAATAAAAACAAAAAAAAAAAACAAAAAAAAAATTAGATATGCCATAGGCTCACTCCGTTCACCGAATATACCCTATTTTTTTCGAGACGGTAAAAAAAGTCATCCAGTATATGTGTCAAATTGAGAACCTCCTCCTTTTTTTTTGTCGGTTAAAGACCTAAAACGAATGTTAGTAAGTATTCTAGTATATTCTAGGCTAAAGTCGGGAGTAGGACGTCACACTATCTACGTAGTATGTAGTACATATTTTGTAGACATATGTAGTCCGGTCCAGTGAAGCAGCATCGGACAATCTACCGCACAACGTGTTCAACGTGTTATAGAAGCTCGAAGGTACAGTCGAAAGTCGTTGTGCCTAACCCTTTTCAAAAGTTTTTTGGCTGCACGTTGAAATCGTAGTTTGCAACGCCCTTGTTCTGTTTGACTAATGAACGAAGAATATCTTGACTGTACAATACGCGCCATGAAAAATGAGACTTGACCGCGCCTCCCGCGCTCTTTCCGCTGCTCCGATGACGCCCGGTCCCTTCCCGCGCTCAGACCTCATACCGCTAAAGAGACCTAAAATCGTCTACTGCGCGAGTCAAACCACGTGGTAATTTGTACGGTGGGATGATGTAAACAGCCAGCAGTAGGTACAATGAAGCCTTCTCTGTTAAGCCATGACGGTTCTGATTTTAGGCTTGCCTTCGCAGAGGACCCAAAATAATCATTCAGATACCCATACCACCACCACCACCACCACCACCACCACCACCACCACCACCACCACCACCACCACCACCACCACCACCACCACCACCACCACCACCACCACCACCACCACCACCACCACCACCACCACCACCACCACCACCACCACCACCACCACCACCACCATACCACCATACCTATACCTATCCATATTTTTACAGGGTGTTCTACCCATGAATATTAACAATATTCACTATGGAACCAACTCTGAAATCACGAAAAAAAAAATCAGTTATTTCATACATTTTGGTCGAGTAGGTAACTTAGTATTCCTTCTTTGTTAATTTTAATTTTAATATACATACCTACTTTGTAACCTGCAATGTCAAGGACTATTTTTGTAATGATAGAACACAACATATATGGTTTTTGGTATCACAGTGACAGCAGAACATTGACTCCTAAGTCACAGGATCACCTAGTTTAGGAGTCAGGGTTTACCTTATCTGTTTGACCTTTGTTAAGCAAGTTACGTATCCTAGTCTTAAGTAATGTCAAAGGGTTTTGTATCATTAAAGATTTTTTTTTTATTTTATTTTTAGTAGTAACTTTTGTATGAAACAGCAGATTTTTTTTTCGTGATATCAGAGTTGGTCCCATAATGAAAGTTGTTCATACTCATAGGTAGAACCTCAGGGTAGAACACCCTGTGAAAATATGGATAGTGGTAAAAAAAATACCCTGTATAGAAATTCAAGAGATAAAATTACTGTTACAAACTTCCCGGGCAACAACATTAAAGAAGACAGCTTTTTAAACTTAAATAAAAGATAGGCTAAACCACCCTAATTTGATCAACAAGGAATGACGGTTAACAAAAGAGCCCCACGTCAAATTACTGATCAAAAGCTATTTCTTTTCTCGTAACACGAGGGAGGTGTACGAGCGCGGAGCCCGGGATATAATCCCGTCCCGCTCATTTGACATTTATTTTGTAGGTAATGGTCGGCTCATTTTTCTCGCTGCCAGTGGATCATTTATAATAGCAATTTGGGACGCCTCCCGCTCCATTCTTCCAAGAGTTTCCTTACCTGTGGAGCCTCTTGTTTATTCAAGAAAGTTGAATTCGGAATAGTATAATATTCCACTAAAATGTTTGAAAGAGTCAGTTTCTCTCTTCAAAATTATTTCAACAAAAGGATATTGAGTTTGAAATCTAAGTAAATTTGCCTTGAGTCAGTCCTATCGCGTATTTACTTAATCGTGTTCGTCGAATGCACGAACACCTCGAAAGTTGATAGTAAAGAAGACAATGTTATCAAAATGGCAGATATTTCCTCTCTTTAATGATCGCCCTTTGAGTAATCTTGCTTTAATCTGAGATGTCAAAGAACGTGATAGGATTTGTAATTAACTTTATAATTCTTAGCTAATGGAATGAATACCTAACGTTAACCTTCCCTCTGGAGATATTCTTAAAATTCGAGGACTTTTCTTTGTGGGATTTGAATGAAGGTCATTAAATAAGTAGGGTGACTGCCTCGTAGGTCTAGTGGTAGCAAGCGCCGGTACTGCTGAGTGAGCATGAGGTCATGGGTTCGATTCCCAGGTCGGGCAAAGTGTTAAAGGGTTTACCTATCAGGGATTTCTTTAACATATCTGGCGAAATATGGGTGTATACACCCACATTTCCAAACGAATTTTTTTTTTCATGATTTTATTTTACCACTTTGTTGGCGTGAGGAATATGTGTATCCATGCCAAATTATAGCTTTCTAGTACTAAGACTCTCTGAGTTAAGCTGCGGACAAACAGACGGACGGACATAGCGAAACTGTATAGGTTCCTTGTTGACTACGGAACCCTAAAAATCAATACATTTATCTACACCAAACTCGTCAAAACGTAGGGAGCAGCAGATTTTTTTTTCGCGATTTCAGGTTTGGTCCAATAGTAAAAGTTGTTCATATTCATGGGTAGAACACCCTGTGAAAATTTGTCCATCTATTTTAATGGAACCTTGTATATGATATACGCTTCTATACCTATTATATAAAGGATTTTTATTGATTTTTCCTTACGCACAGATGGGGTGCGTCCGACATTTAAGGGGTTGATGTACCAGCGATGCATTTGTTAAGATAGAATAGTTACAAGTGTAGTCGTGGTTGCAGGGCGGTGCGGCGAGGGCAGTCCTTGCGAGCAACTGTGCCGAGAGCTGCACGACGGCACCTTTGAGTGCGGCTGCGGGCCCGGCTATGTGTTGCACGTCGACGGCTACGGCTGCTCAGGTGAGTCATACTTTCTACCGCTTCCTGGCACCCTGGTACCTTATTACGGGAGATTGAGTCCGGCTATGTGCTGCATGTTAACGCTTATGGCTGTCCAGGTGAGCCATACCCTCTATCGCTTTCTGGCGCCCTGGTACCTTATTACGGGAGATTGGGTCCGGCTATGTGCTCCGTGTTGAAGGCTACAGCCGGTCAGGTGAGTCATACCTTCTTCACTATCTAATACCCTGGTACTTGATTCATGGTAAGAATAACTGTGTTCCGTTTTAGAGGCGACTTTAACGACTGCTAAGGTAGCACCTTTTCCATGAAAAGGTTTAAATACTTTACAAGCAGCTACATCAGGTAGGTATATCCTAGTAAAAAGTGCAAACTCCATGATGGCAACGAAGCCCCACAAAGCCCTCCAATCGATACACTTTACGCGAGAAATGAATAATTTATTATGAGCAAATATCCACTCACTAGAATATTAGATATGCGGCTATATACCAACATAAGCATTCCCTAGGTAAGGTGTACGGTAAAACAACTTACCAGCGAATGACGTCATCATTCGCCTTTATTCCATGTTTCTTGGGGTCGACGCAACACGGTTTCTTCTTCCATTCTCCCCTGTCAACCGTCACGCTATCATTCACTCCCTTCTCTTTCATATCATTCCTCACACAATCCATCCATCTTTTCATTGGCTTACCGCTCCTTCTCCATTCATCGACATGTATATTCATCACTCTTTTAGTCACATGCGTTTCGTCCCTCCTCATCACATGGCCATACCCAAACCTAACGATTTCCTTTCAACTTTTCTGTCACTGGCGCCACTTTCAAACTACCTCCTAGACTCATTTCTTACTTTATCCATTCTCGTCACTCCACACATCCATCTCAACAGTCTCATATCCGCTGCATGCAATATTTTTAAATCCATCTTCTTCACGGCCCAGTATTCCGATCCATAAACTACGACAGGCTTTATCACGGACTTGTACGAATGACGGAATGACGTCACTGAAACCTGTGCTGAAACGTTGTTACCTAATGAAAGTAAGTTGGTATGTTTTCCTAGAGAGCGTTTTTTGACACCGTAATGTCAAACCTCGCTGTCGTCATATTCTTAACAGCCGTCACTGCGGCCGTTACGTGGCGGTCACCGGTCTTCCAGTAAGCCGTAGCTTTAGCTCCGAATTTCGACAGTAAACCACGCTGGGTCCAAGCACTATTACCAAAAGGCACAAGCACAGGTAATGGGCGTTAGGGTGATAATTTATATAGCTAAAACTGGGCCGGAATAAGAAAGTGACAGAGTCAATTACTTCCACATGCGAAAAAAAGAGAGCGCAACAATGCCCTGGAACCAAAATAAAAGCACTAAATCAAATAAAATAAATTAAGCTATCTATCAAAAATATTTTCAGCCAGAGTTTTCAATTACCTAAATACACACATTATGAATGCAATTTTGCAATTAAATTACTTAGGATTTTAGAATTACAGAAAAAAATATAAAAAAGGTTTTTTCGGAATTAAATTCTATCGAGAAAAATTTAACCCAATTGTGTTTTACTTCTGTCAGAGTATTAATCAACTAGTCAATAAACATATTATCCAAGCACGCACAATGGTCCACTTGAAGGACTAAGTGCAGAAACCAAATCCTTAACATAGAACATAATATCCAAAAATTATATCCATACATGCTGCAATAGTGAAATAAATGGTTACGAAAAAGCCCCCCATTTATTTTGGTATCGCCTTAGCATTTGAATGTACAACTGATGACACGAATTCACAAAATGTCCTTAGCACCGTTATCTCTGTGGTCTTTAGAAAGCTGCGCTACATTGGTACCTATGCAAATCCCTACTAAAATAGGGTGACTGGTAATTAGTGACCGATACTTAAACACAGTCATGATTTTACTCATGATAAAAACAACTTTTACTATAGGAACAACCCTGAAATCGTGAATAAAAATTGCTGTTCCCTAAATTTTGACGAGATAAGCGAACATAAATGTAGGGAACAGTAGATTTTTTTTTCATGATTTCAGGTTTGGTCCCATAGTAAAAGGTTAAAAGTTATTTAAATTACACCTATCTATCTGTTATCCTTTCATTCCTTAACGGCTGAACGGATTTCGATGAAATTTTGGCACACGGGTAAACCATGACCTGGGTTAGGACAAAGAGCTTTTTATTCCAGTTGTACGTTTCCGTAAGATAATTTCCGACCATCACGTGGGCGCAACCACAGACAAAAGCGAGTACGAATATAATTGTAACGTTACTCGATACCGCGATTCTCATTTGTTTCGAAACAAAACAAACAAACGAACATTGTTTATCTGACCCAGTAACAAACGGTGAAGTAACATAAAATAAATTCGAGATACACAATGTCGATCGCAGCGATATCATAAAAGCGTAGAGCTCTATTTGTAACATAAATCGATTTCACTCGCGTTCGTCTCGATTGTCTGGGAGCGAATTGCTGCGTTTTGAGTACCGACTTGTGCTGCGAAGTGAATAAAGTCTCTTTCCATGTCTTTATGCATGTGTGTTCTTTGAGTCCGGTTGAACACACTTTGCTGTGTGCCATTATACACCCTCCTCTTTGAATGGACATAAGTGCTTACAAAATGTTTGAAATAAATTCTTGCAGCGTCATGAAGTTCAGCATCTTTATTCTTCCTTCTAATTGCATTTCATACAGGCCACAGAGAGCACTCGATTAATTCAATAATGCTTGATTTCCTAACCTGACAGTTACTGCAGCGCTTCCATAAATTATGACCAAAAATTTTTTTTTCTCCGCCGTGTAAATTAACTTTTAACTGTAGATTAAAAAATATTGGGCACGTATTTTTTCTTTTTTTACGTAATCAAAAGATTACGGCGATACCATGAGGTAAAATGTGGCATGACATCACTCCTTGCTTGATTTATACGTAGTTTGTTATGTAGTTGTGACGTAGCAAGCCCACACTGTAACTTTAACTTTTTTATTTTTGTATTTTTTTATTAATAATTATGATAAAGCAAAAAATACGTGTCTAATATTTTTTTATTAGCTGACTGACGGACTAAATAGATTTTTTTACCCCGGCATCATCCCTATTTTCTTTCGCCAATATTGGCATTAGTTTCCAATCCACCAACATTGGTAACAATTACTGCAGTGAATGCTGGCCCCAGTTTAATATCTGACAATGGACTGTTAATTACTTTGATGAGCTTATATTGTTGACCATTGGAGTGTTGGACCATTCAGCGTTGTCATTGGCTGACTGAAGCGCACAGGCTTCACCGTCTACAAAGGACCAATTCGGACCAAGGACCAATACCCGGCGGAGGCTCGGCTAGGCTCATAGGACCAATTACGATGGCTAAGATGATGCCTTGAAATGATTAGAAAGGGAGTGAAGGGACCTACTCGGGCTGCAATCTTACTACTATTATAAATGCGAAAGTTTGGATGGATGTTTGTTACTCAATCACGCCAAAACGGCTGAACGGATCTGGACGAAATTTGGCACAGAGATAGATTATAGTCCGGAATAGCCCATAGGCTACTTTTTATTTCGGAAAAATGTACGGTTCCCGTGGGATAATTTCCGACATCCACGCGGGCGAAGTCGCTGACAAATGCTAGTGTATTATACGCACCACGAAAGATGAAACTTGACCGCGCCTCCCGCGCTATTTCCGCCGCCCCGATGACGCTCGGTCCCGTCCCGCGCTCAGACCTCATACCGATAAAGAGACCTAAAATCGTCTACTGCGCAAGGCAAACCACGTGGTGTGTCAAGTCACATCTTTAGTGGCACGCATAGTACGCACTTAGCTTAAATATTATTCCTGCACTGCTATAGGTAGCAGGATCTTTTGGCGCTAGCATGACATTAACAGAGGTTGCGCTTTTGGTAAATATTTGTTCAATTGTTTTGTGATATATATTGAAAAACAAGATGGCGGCAGTAGTTTTGATTTTGATTCCGCGCCAAAATATACCTACAGCTAGGTTTCAGAAGTTGTCACTTGAGTTAATTAAAGTGAATAACGTTTGAGATGACGGTGCCGAAGTAGCGATTTATTTATTTACTTAAAATAGGTACGCCAACAGCATTATATGTAGGTATACATTGTACATTCAATACTAAAAGTTAACAGTTTAAGCGATATAACATTTAGGGTGGAGGATCTTCACTCCGCGTCAGTGGAAACAGTGTAGATAAGTGAAGCGGAGCGGGCTTTCAAATAAAATATATGAACACGCGGCCCCGAGCCAGACAGACAGGGTCGAGCAGGGTGGTCCGACCAATCATAGTGCTCGAAATCTCCGCTCCGCTTCAGTGCAAACACTTGTCACTTTTCAGTGCTCTTCTCCACTCCGCGCAGCTCCACGTCACTAGAAACCCATCCTTACTATTTCACCGCACGCCCGCCGCCGTCACCGGGACCTCACGTTCAGTTCGAATAATCTCGTTTCTCGTTGACGTCCCGTTGACGGTAGACAAACAGTATAAGTATGCACACAAACGTCGATTGACCGACCGCGGTCTGGGTTGCATCGTAGGTATATGTACACAAATTTACTTTTCAAGGTATGGGTATTTACAGTGGTGACTGCTTCGTTGGTCTAGCTCAGCCATACTCAAAGTGCGACCCGCGGGCCGTATGCAGCCCGCCAGGCTTTCGAAAGTGCCCCTGGTGCCCTGGTGCCTGGTGCCTGGTGTGTGTGTACCTGTTGTAGCTTCAAATTCTATTAACGAACTTCCTAAGCCTATCTAAAGACCTATGAAAACACTGTTAAAAAATGAACCCAAATTCTGCGTACGTTGCTATAGACATATCTTTGTGAATCATCTTATTCGACTTATTCTTATTCTCGATGACGTATTAAGAGTAGCGTGCAGCAATTACAAGCCAGATCTAGATGAAATAGTTAAAAAATGTTCCCTATATCATCGTTCTCACTAAAATTTAAATAAACAATCACACGTACTTAATAGGTTTTTTCATTAACACCTAAATAACAGACGTTGTGATTTATGTAGCGGCCCGCGGGACACAGCTAAAACTTGAAAGTGGACCAACAAAAAAAAGTTTGAGCTGGGGGCCAACCACCACTTCTTAAAGCAGTATTATTTTAATGTTACTTCAGTGCGAGAAAGAGATGGAGCTATACAGGACGTCTAGCTCCATCTGTTTCCCACACTCATGTAAGATTAAAATAATACTGCTTTAAGAGGTGGTGGTCTAGCTCCTGGTCTAGCTAGTGGTTGCAAGCGATACTGGTCGGGCAAACTGTTATTGGGTTTAACCATCAGGAATTTCTCAGTAGTAGCCCGGAGAGCTAGATAATAATAGGTCTTTACCTATGAAATTGCCGTTTTGTATGAAAAAATTTAAACGAATTTTTTTCATGCATTTTTTATTTGTATTAATCGAAGTAATCACCCATGCAATCAATGCATCTTTGCCAACGCAGTGGCAGTTTATTGATGCCCTTCTTAAAGAAATCAGCTGGACGGGAGGCAACAAATTCTTCAAAGGCATTTTGTACTGCCTCTCGGGTATTGAATTTTTTTCCCGCCAAGAAGTTATCCAAATTCTGGAAAAAGTAGTAGTCTGTAGGCGCAAGGTCTGGTGAGTAGGGCGGATGACGGAGAGCTTCCAACCCCAGTTCTTGCAACTTGGAGATCGTCTGCTGTGCAGTATGAGGTCGCGCGTTGTCGTGCAGGAGCAGCGGAGACGAGCGATTGACCAATGCTGGTTGGAGATGTGCCAGCTTCTCCATCATTGCGTTCAGTTCTTCACAGTACACATCTGAAGTAATGCTTACCCCGTTTGGTAAGAAGCTGTGATGAATCACACCGGCGCTAGACCACCAAACAGTGACCATTACTTTTCTAGGGGTAAGTTTTCGTTTAGGGCATTGTTTAGGTGCTGAACCAGGATCCAACCAACTTGCTGAGCGCTTGCGGTTATCAAACAGAATCCATTTTTCATCGCAGGTAACAATGCGGTTCAAAATTCCTTCATTTGTGTGTCTGTTGAGCAGTGCAAGGCACGTCTCGACGCGTACTTCGCGCTGGCGATCATTGAGTTCGTGGGGCACCCATTTGTCAAGCTTTTTTACCTTGCCAATTTGACGCAAATGGACCAATATTGTTTTGACGCTAACGTCGAAAGCTGCTGCTAATTCAGCCGTAGATTGTGTATCATCAGCTTCCACAATCGCCTTTAATTCGTCATTGTCGACCAAAGTCTTCGGACGACCGCGAGGTTCATTTTTCAGGTCGAAATTTCCAGAACGCAAGCGAGCAAACCAATAACAAGTGGTGCGTTGGTTTGTAGTGTTAGCTCCGTAAACGTCGTTGATGTTGCGTGCCGCTTGTGCCGCGTTGCTGCCACGACGGTACTCATATTCCATAATTACTCGAATTTTTAACGTATCCATGATGACGAAAAAGATTGAAATGCGATGAAAATGTAACACTAATCAATAAACAAATGACTACTTTTGGATAAAAAAATCCATGTTTTTAAAATAAAGTTAATTTGAAATTAGAATTCGTAGCCAAACAAAAATTATTTTGATTTGAAATGGCCAGTACTGCAGAACGGCAATTTTATAGGTAAAGACCTAATATTAGATTTTCTTTAGATTTGTGCCATTAAGCTTGCTCCCTGGCGAATGTGGGTGTTTATTACTTACACCTATTGATTTTTAATCCCGCATATGCGCATTATCTACATATAATTAAGTCCAGCCAGTAGTATCATCTAATATTTATCTTATATCCACAGAAATAAACGCAACAAGAGCGACTGACGTCTCCGACGCAGAAGAAGACGTACTATATCAAAAAGACGTGTCCTTCTCAGCAGAACTAGAAATAGCACCGTCCAATAGAATTAGTAAACCTACTGTAAGCTTAAAACATATCGACGACGCCAGAAAGCAAAGACTTACAACTACACTGCCAATAGTTTTTAACACGAGAAGCACACCAAATTATACTTATACAGGAGAGAAGTCTAAACAGGTGGATGGCTTGAAGAGTCTAATAGAAGACGGAGTTAGTGAAACTGATCTTAATATCATTGCCGATGAGACGAAAGAGAATTTGTTGGAAGCGAACGATGCTAAGGTGACGACGCAGGGACCTAGTTTAGAACAAAAAGTAAGTTTACCTAAAGTCTATATCTGTTAGAAAGGTCAAGTCTGAATGTCGTAGAAGTTATCGATTTTATAGTAAGCACAGACGATTCGTTGCTTTAATGTTTGAAGGCAATCTCGACCTTGTTGGTTCTAGGTACTAGTTTTTTAACGAGATGATATTATTGTTTTATTTAAGTTCTCAATTGTAGCTTTAGCATCGGTTTTAGTCTAAAATATACTGTTTCTGTTATATCTGTTGACTCTCTGTAGACTTTTGAATTTAATTTAGGCAATTTGATCCTATCATGAAATTAGACGATTATTTAAATAGAATTCTGTTACTCATCGAAAACAGGTCTTTACTTCATCGTTATTCAAACTTTGTTCAATAATTCTTGCTCTTCCCACCAGGTGCCAGGGGCGACCGCATCGCCTCCGTGGACGGCAGCAGTTGAAGCTTGTGACTGTGACAGCTGTAGCAGCGAACGGTGTCCGTGTGCTGGCAACCCTGATACTTGCAAACCAGGTAACTTATTACGGTACCTTATATGTTACCTTATCTTTGACAGTCGTTACGGGTTGTCACATACCCGAATGTCTGACAACCAGTCTTACCAAGGGGTATCGTATTACCCAGTAACTGAGTTGTGGAGATCAGATAGGCAGTCGCTCCATGTGAAGTACTGGTATTCAGCGGCATCAGGTTAGACTGGAAGCCGACCCCGTCGTAGTTGGGAAAAAAGCTAAGCAAATGAGTTTTAGGCACCGTTCAACTAGCGGCCTGAATGATATTCATTTATTATTAGGGTAGGTTGGAACCACGCTCAAGCCGAATTGGTCGCAGTAACTAAGCCAGGGTATCCTGACCAAATGGTTTAGGTTAGAACTGTGACGCGCGAGCCGAGCGAGCGTAGTGAGCGATGACGCGGTTGCGGCCGGCGAGCACAACTTCCGAAGGTTATGTTGGCTGCGACATTCCCATTATGTTCTATGGAAATTTTCTGTGTCTCTGGGTTAGCTATTGCCTGTGGGTATCAATACAAATCATGAACGTTTGTTAAATGGATCACGCACGCAGCACGAGGTTGTGGGTTCAAGTCCGGGCAAATGTTATTGTTACTTTTTCAATTCATTCGTTCTTCATAAAGTTTATGTTGACATCAACGCAGCTAATCGCCAACCCGTCTTGAGCAAGCGTGGTGATCAAGGCTCTGTATGAGAAGAGGACTTTGCCGTGCAGTGGGATAATAATAGGCTGGTATTAGTTATGGATATCGATAAAAGCTGTTTTGGTTTTATGCAGTCCAGAGATATAAGCCAAAAGTTTTTTCAACGATTTGGTCATAATATTGAAGACCGCGGTATTCTTGGATTGGGTAAGCATCCAACGGCGGAATGTTTAGGGTTACGGTCTGGAATTCCGGATCAGGACAAATATTTAAATGACACTCAGGTATTTCGAATCGAAATATTTTTGAATTGTATAGGTATATGACCGAGGAATTTTGGCCCGAGGGGTCCTGAAACCAATTTTTAAAAGCTTCCTTGTATAATTATTTGCTTAACTAAACAAAGTTTTACTCCCCCGATATCCTTCAAATTCAAAGTAAAACTCAATGGCAGCAATTAACGACCCCACAAAAGATAATGCTTACCAAAGAGTTCGAAATTCGAATATCGGCCAGTGAGCGGGCCGCCATTTTGAATTATTGTCTTTTGAAGTGCTTACAAACTGTTTATGAGATGGCGGAGTTTAATCGACTTGTTTTGGTATGGAATTTTTAATTACATTCATATAATATTGAACAATACAGAAGATTATTAATACTTGGACAGGTACAACATGAAACAGTGACATTAGAGTTTTGGACCACTTTGGTTCAACTCATCTTAAAGGCAAGATAATTTATGTTTAAAGTAGACAAGTGTCCTAGAGACTCAATCCAGTACAGCAGTTTCTGTATTTGATAGTTTGGAATTAACAATGAACTAAGTAAACTAGTTCTGAAAATCATACTCTCTGCAGATTTTTAAGTACTTTCACAGCCAAAGTTATACTTGGTCTCATGGGTATGGTAAAAGTGGCTGTATGGTAAAAGTGGGATAGTTGCTCTAGAAGGATAGACGCCCCATAATTCAAATTGTGACTTGTAAACGTACTATCATCGCAGTTAATATTAATACTTATAAGCAAATAACACGCCCCACCCTTAGTACCTACCACCCTTAACTGCGATGACAGAACGTTTACAAGTCACAATTTGAATTATGGGGCGTCTATCCTCCTAGGGCAACGATCCCACTTTTGTCCTACCTACAGTTATACAGTTCCGAAGAGTCTTGAATCAAAAAAGGGTGTTAAATGATCCCCTTTTACTGCCTTAATGAGATTTATCAGCTGAGCTGCATAATGGTGTAGAAAGATAATGGTCGACAACATATTGAAATAGGTTAAATAACATTTTATCTTGTGCCTTTGAGTCGTATAGAATAATGTTTGACCTTCTAGTAATGTGTCTTTACACATTTGAAAAGAAACAATATAATTTCGTAGGTTTTTCTATATTACTACTTAAAAGACAGGTTTGATTGTATTAATAGTTGGTGTCGAATAATAGTAGAAAATAATAAAATTATAGTTTGTGCCCTGTTTAGTACGAGACACTGGAGCTTGGTGCTCAATAAAACGTAGGAGTTTTACTTTAAACAGTGAATTTAATTTAAATAACTGTAGAAAACGTTACAGTTCGTTCTATTAGAATTTAGGTACATTTAGGTATAAAATAAATGGTTTTTTGTGCAGACTTGTACGGACCGATGTCTCCTTCTTGAGAATGTTTTTTGCAATCAACTCTTTATAAAGTCAGGTAGAAATTTTTCCTTAGCTGATTTATTTTGTTCGTGAACTACCGCCACTTATGTGCGCCTTATGAAAACGAAACAGCAACAACTTGACACGGACACTATAAAGTCAGCAAAAGTTCAGGCGCAAACATGCCCCTTGTTGGGCGCCAAAATTATTGTGATGCGTGGGAAGACCTGCTGGGTTATTAACAAATAGAAGGAGTCCTAGAAGTGTTTATAAGATAAATATAAAAAAAAATAAAACCTGTCTGTTAGGTCAGCTAGCACTCGAGGAGGTTGGTATACATTAGGGGGCGCTCATTAATTGCTTGAGGCGATTTTGGTGATTTTTCGACTCGCTCAGCCCCCTTGGCGAGGTGTCGTGAGATCTGGCCCCTCCCTCCCTCTCACGTGATATTTTTCAAAATGCGTATTTTTCGTGTAAATACGACATCTGTGCTTGATTGTGTTAGATTTATTTAAATAAACTTTAAAAAAATTAATTTGCTTAACTAAATGTATTATTTTTTATAATACTATTTTTGATCAAAATTTTCCAGTTTTCTCGCAATTTAGCACTGTTTCTTGCGAAAAAATAAATAAATACGTGACATGCCGAGACCTCCCTCTCCCCCACGTGAGATTGGGCGAGATTCTCGATCCCTCTCCCTCCCCCTAAACGCCTCACGTAATTAATTAACGCCCCCTTACACCACCACCACAAAATACGAATACTGACTCCCACGCTTCAAAATACAAATATCTCAAATCAAAAACCATAAACAGAGGACGAATAACGCTAAAATATTTACCTGAAAATATTGACCCACCTTTTCCATACACGTCATTTGGCTATAATGGGTGGCGCAAAAATCCCAAAAATATTGCTCGAAAAGATTTGAGGTAACAACCTCGAATTTCTAGCGCCAGTAAGAATCCGAGGTCCGGTTACTGTCATTATATTACAAGGTAAAGCGAAATTGATTTAGCCGTCGAACGACTCACAACAAAGTGAAGGAACAGAAGCTTAGGTCTAACTTCAAGATGAGTTTGACTGTCGAATGGAAACGGGGCGGTTGCTGCAACCTTTTTTTTCTCTGCAAAAATTGTTATACTTTGTCCTAGCAAACGTGATCGGTCGCGCGAATATGCGATGGTGGCGTTCATATTTACGAGTATGTAACTCATTTGTTCGGAAACCAGGAAAAATCACGTTGACTCGACATGAACGATCTCAGTACTCAACACACAACTCTCAAAAGACTAGGCAGCTACTCTCATAATGGAAACAGTCAAGGCAATGCGAGCCGTTGTTTACTGTCTAGTCAGCAACTTGTACTGTAACGAGCTACACGCGCCTTGCGGCAACAACTGCGGAGAAAACAAATGAAAGAAGATGTTTAGTACGTGCCACAAGTCACCGCGATGGACGGAAACAGAAGAAGCGCGCGAGTGTCGCTTGACGCAAGTCGGGGCCTTAATTGTAGCAGCCAAACTATCCAGCCTTGTAATAGTATCCTAGAGGTGAACTGGTTCATAGTGTACGAAGTGGGACTTTTAAACAAAACTGTTATGTGCCTCACCAAGCGGGTTATATAACTCGAACCGGAAGGCACACGCCGCCATTACCAGAGACCACTTCCGCAACACGCCCCAACTTCCCAACTTCACCCTGACAGTTGTTATTGAGTTCCTCCTCGCGCTTCGTGATCCGATTATGTTGAATTCACTCTAAAATTAAACGTGTTTACCTGCATCCAGATGAAACTTGATGCTTTTGAGGATTACATGGAAAGTGATGAGCTCTTTGTAATGCATAAAGGTGGTAATGGATTATGGCAGATAGAGTACTTAATTGTCACAGGGAAAACAAAAGAAGTCTAAATCAATAATTGATTTAACTCTAAAAAAGGTCATAGTAGGTACACATATCAACTCGGAAAAGGATCGTCACCGTATCGCCGCGGTTTGTGAGCTTGTCCCGAGGCGAGGCAATTACGTACGATTCCGATTAGAGTGCGTTGCAGTAGAGAGTTTCATACAAAGAATATTGCACGGCTCGAGTTGATACGGGGACGATCCCTTTCCGAGTTGATATGTGTGCTATGACGTATACCCGGAACCGTAAGTCGAAAATGATCCTTGGCATCAAAGTTATAAGCAAAATTCTTGATACTAACAACCTTGTCTTGCCTATGGACTTTTTGTCTGAAATAAATGCTTTTTATCTTTAAAGTACTCCGAATCGGGACCCAACAAAATTCTCTGAAATACCTACTTTCATATACATTTACGAGTAGGTACACAAATAATACGGAAGACGTACGTTGGAAAGCCTCCAACAAGGTGGACCGATGACTTGCTGAAGGCTGCAGAAATTCGCTGGATGCGAGAAGCACAGAACCGGTACAATTGACGGTGCTTGGGGGAGGCCGATGTCCATCAGTGGACGTCGGCTGAAATGATGATGAGGGTGACACAATATCAATCTGCCTAGCTTTTTCCCCCAGATACAGCTGAATACCAGTATTTTACATGAAGCAACTGCCTATGTGAACTCCACAAACCAGTTGCTGGGTAACATGATACCTTGGTAAAACTTGTTGTCTGTCTTTCGGGCTTCTGATGACTGTCAAAGATCCAAGAATGACAGCCGGGACCAACGGCTTAAACGCGTGCTTTCCGAGGCACGGAGCGGTCTCGGTATATAAAGATGTCACCCATCCACGGACCGACTGCGGTAAGCGTGGCTTAACCCGACCGATCTACCCGTGCAGTTATTATTACTTAGCCACGAGCCCCTCATGATGATGAGACAAATAATCAAAATAAAATGATTTATCGAAAGAAACAACCCGAATCAACTCCCCGTATCGCTCCAATAAATTAAAAGCAAGTTACGAGTAAACTTCATGCCGTACCTGCAAAACTTTACTGAAATCACAACTTTTGACACCGACCGCCTCGTATCGCCATTGCGTGAACCAAGTCGCCCCGATTTTTCGATTAACGACCCCTGCTGGTGTGCCCCTCCCTTAATCGACATCTCTTGAAGAATGCAGGGCGCTTGAATTATATTAAGTAATATCGAGGGGTCTTGATCGACGGCCACTGGAAATACCTATTCCTGGATGGGGAGCGAGAATGTAGGAGAATAGCTAAATTATCTGCCACCACTACCATGTCTGAATAACACTCGATTTTGTACACAATGCGGATGAAATTTTATAGCGGAAATATCAATTTGATTCTGTTTTCGGCTGTCTGTAATTTTTATGGTGTGCATAATAAAGTGTATGCTATAATCTATCTTTTTAACTAGCGCTCCGGGACAAAAATGTCGATGTCAATATATAAGGTGCTATAAAAATATCTGCCACGTCTTCAATGGCAGATAGTATTGTGTATTGTAATTACAATAGTGAAGCAATTTCGTATTTTGAGAAAATAAAGTAATTAAATAAACATTTATTTTATTCTGCTTAGCATGGTTCACAAGCAACGCGCGATGTGTCGCTTCGTCAAAGAAAACAATTGCTACCTCTTTCTAACTGTTCTTTGAATGAAGACTAATTACTACGGGATGGTTTCATACAAATAAATCAATTCAAATTTATACGAACATTTTTTTGTATGAAACAATTTATGACATACGATCAATAATTTATCTTCACTATTGTAATCTACATACACAATACTGTCTCGTATTCCAGCCGTGGCAGATATTTTTATAGCACCTTATAAAGGGTCAAATTAAATAAGCTAGCTAAACTGTGCAGATGTGATGGGTATTGATATCTAACCACGATGAAACAAAAGAGAAATTAATTTGAATTTTGGGGTCATCAACCGTAGTGTAGTAACTTAAAATATTTGTTTAAAAATCAGTTTTTTTTTGTGTAAACTTCACAGATGTGATGGTTAGGTATCGATATCTCAACACGATAATACATATTTTAACAACTTACATTTCAAGTAGGTAACAACACTACCAACGGTCATTGGACGGACCGGCGGCGACCTGGTGTCCTGAAATACAGGCCTAGAACTTAATTTAGGCATCAGTCTCCCACAATATTAAAATGTTGTCTGACTCTGATAATGGTGTATTATGTATACTGTAAATATTGTGGTGAGAAAAAATAAATCTTATCTTATCTAATTGACCCCCAAAAACTTATTTACAAAAAAACACAACCGACTTCCAAAAACAACACTACAAAGTGAAAAATTACTTTAATTTCGGAAGTCGGTGTCCAGTTAAATGTATTTTCGTTTTTAGGCACCGACTTCCGAAATTAAAGTTATTTTTCACTTTGTAGTGTTGTTTTTGGAAGTCGGTTGTGTTTGTTTGTAAAAAAGTTTTTATTTTTCTCTTTTTATTTGTGGTACCTACCCCACACAAATTCTAATACCACTACCTACAAAACAAACTAGAACATCATCCATATAAAAGTGGGGAAAAAATATGTATTATTGAAGCTAACTCAAAAACTACCAAAGCAAAGTTATTCAATTTTATATGGGACCAACTGTGATGACCTCCTCCTCCTCCTCCTGTGTGGGACCTCTTGAATAAAACAAAAAAATCCAAATCGGTCCAGCCATCTTCGAGTAATCGGGGAACATACATAAAAAAAAAAATAAAAAAAATAAAAAAAAAAGGTTCCGACGAATTGAGAACCTCCTCCTTTTTGAAGTCGGTTAAAAAAGAAATCAAATCTTTTTTGTTCTTATTTTGTCGTGTTTACTATCACGTCTGCGAAGTTTCGCTAGCTAATTTAATATGACCCTGTATATTCAGTGAGATTTTTAGACAAAAACATTAATTGTCTGCAATTTTATAGTTACAAACAGGCTTTCGAAATATGTATCGTACTTTCTGATATTTCAGCAGTTGTTTAGCACCACTGTCAAAATCACAGTGATCTCTATTATCGTTACAATAAGGTTGTTGTTGGATTGATGCTGTTAGAGGTAAAGTAAATGAAAGGACTATACGAAGAACGGGCAGAATCTAGCGGTAGACTATCATTAAAATGGGTCTTTTAATATCGAAAATGGTCGCAAATTGCTGTATACAGGTATATTGGAAACATGTCACGATCCCTTTAAGGGGTGATAGTAGTGGTCATTAGGTACCATATCACTCACCTTCGAGATATTTAATTATTTCAAAAAACAGTGGACATGAAATTTGATTGATTATTATTTCCTTATAAATCTACACTTCTGGACACATCTATTGGCCCACCTTAGAGTTTAGGTTTCGATGGCCCCTACCGAAATATGATTGCTAGATTGAACAAAAACTGTTGATGCAGTTTTAAACCTGATACATTTTACCATCTTTTTCGGTCGTATTGTTTTAAATTTGAATTCAGAATACCATACGACATGGAGCTACGCCTAACAAGTCGGATATGCGCCTTGTTAAAGGCAATTGATTTTTGAATAAAAAACATGTTTTATCAAATAAAGGTTTAATTTAATAACGCGTGTTGCCTCCATGGGCAGCTACCACAGCTCTCATACGATTAGGCATAGAGTTTATCAATCGCTCTATGAAATTTTGAGGGATCATCTCCCATTCCTCTTCTATGGCAGTTTTCAACTCCTGCATCGTCTGGGCAACTGGCTGACGAGCCCAAACACGTCTTTTTAGCTCGTCCCACATGTGCTCAATGGGGTTCATGTCTGGGCTTCTGGCTGGCCAGTCCATAACTGTGATGTTCACATCCCGAAGATATTCCCTGACGATGCCGGCCGCATGGGCTCTTGCATTATCATGCATAAAAAGGAAATTTGGGCCCACATAGTCCGCGTATGGTATCACGTGAGGTTCTAAGCACTCACGAATGTACCTTTCAGCATTTAATGTTGGCAGCCGTGGTCCTGTAACAACCTCAAGTTGAGTTTTGCCGCTCGCGGATATACCGCCCCAGACAGTCCATGAGCCACCGCCATAAGCAACCCTCTCTTCAAAGCAGCATTGTGCGAAACGCTCTCCCTTACGTCGGTAGACCTTCTTCCTTCCATCATTGCCATGTAACACAATTTTAGACTCATCAGAAAAGAGTACACGGCTCCAATCTTGCTGTGTCCAATTTAAATGACTGCGTGCGAAATGAAGGCGCGCTGTTCGGTGGGCTCGCGTTAGTTTGGGGCCATTAGCTGGCTTGTGTGGTACCATATCGCGTTCTTTTAACCTTCTCCGAACAGTTCGAGCGCTCCCAGATACTCCGTGGAAGTCGCAAAGTTGGTTTTGTATCTCAATGGAGGTAAGGTGACGATTTCTCAAGCTGGTCGTCACGATGAATCGATCCTGCCTTTCAGTTGTGACCCGAGATCGTGGCCTTCCTTGGCGACGAACAAAGCCGCCAGTCTCTAGGTACCTCCGATAAACATTTCGGACCGCAGATCGACTTAAATTAAGTTGAGCACTCACGTTTCTTTGGCTGTGTCCGGCCTGAATAAGTGCCACAGCTTGGGCGGCGACTTCAGGTGAAGTATCCATAGATTATTGATAGAACCTCACCTTAATGTTAAGAATAAGTAATGTTTGTTGCAAAACCAAAGATATCAATCACTTTTTCAAGAATTAAATCCAAGTAAACCAATAAAACCAAGTTTTCTTAGTATTCGATTGTTTGATATCAACAAACAGGCTCCAAATTGTCTTTTGTTTCTATAAATTCTGTGTTCGAAATTCAAAAAAAGACTATTGAATGAAATTGTGAATGTGCCAGGTTCAAAACTGCATAAAAACTTTTTGCTCGACCTAATATAAAATTTTAGCTAGGACCAAACGAAACTGAAAATACAAGGTGGGCCAAAAGATGTGTCCAGAAGTGTAGTTTATTCAGTAATTTTTCAACTTATCAAAAATTTTATAGGTACCTAGCGAAAATGTTTATGAAATAGTACGCCGATAATGTAAACTTGCTATTTGTTAAAAAAGACAAAAATACGAAAATTAATACGATTTTGGGGTCATTATTTAAAGTATGGTACAAGATTTCTTTTATTTTATGAATTATTGTTATTGACATAAACGAATACTAATTAGAAGAGCAAAAAAAAAACCGCTAGTCACATTAGTTTTTTTTAAATTAATTTTCAAATTCCACTGTTTTTTGAAAAAATAAAATATCTCGAAGGTGGTTAATTTTTGACCCGTATACCCATGAGTGATTTGATACCTAATGACCTCTACTATCACCCCTTCAGGCGAGTAGTGCTGCCATCTAGCGCCACCATTGAGAAAAAAATCATAAGTCTGGAGATATTTTGAAATTTCTTAAGCTCACATTTTAGTCAGATGTTGTACTTTTTTTTGTATAAAAAAAATCAACAATAAACCTCTTAGGTTCGAATCCTTAGCATAATCAGCCTATAGTGTTCCCACTGCTGGGACACAGGCCTTCTCTCGGTGAGAGGGAGCGGGCGAAAAACGGGCGTTTAGTAGAACTTAGGAAGGTTTAGTGTTAATTTTTTTGATACAGAAAATTCTACCTCTTCTGATTAAAAATGTGAGCATAGGAAATTTTGTGTTATGTTCCCTAACTCCAGAATTACTTATGATTTTTTTTCCTCAATGGTAGCGCTAGTTGGCAGAACTACTCGCCTTAAAGGGATCGTGTCATGATTCCAGTATCCCTGTATATATCATTTTTATGAAATTCTCCGTTTGTGTCAGGGTATTAGAATGATTAATGGGGCACGCAAGTTATCCTCTAACCCACTTCACTTGTATATTGTCACGAGTTCTTGACACTCCCCCGACAACTATGGGGTGCGAAAAATTTCGTTAACATTTTATATCTTCTTCTTTGAGTTGTTGATTGGTTGGGTGTTTTCTAAATCTTGCAAGAAAAATTGCGGCAGCTATTTACCGTTATTTACTATGGTGGCGTTATATTGGCCACACCTCTCCTTCCGAATCTAAATGCAGTCATGGAAGCCTTGTTGGTTTGTTGTTTTGCCCTGTGATCCTTTTTGTGTCGAAACAAGTACACAACGCTTGCTTTCGCAGAAAGAAAAGTTAAGATAAATGATGTTCAAAACAGAGAACCTAATTAACATTTGACCTGTACCTCTCGAGATCAGTCCCCTTTTATTATAAGCTCCGTAGGTACAGGCTATAAGCCGTGACAAACTGCGGCAGACTGCTTTTATTGTAAGCGTGCCGTGTCTTTGTCATAATTAAGAGGTTTCATCTCGTCGAAGCCGGTTCTCGGTGAAATTACTCAATTTCCTGCCCTTACAGATGTGAGCACATTTGTTTATGGAGCTCCTTAAGCGGTCGTGTGATATTGCTTTGTTACTTTGTTACTGAATGTTTGTTTTACTGTTCCGATCTTCCGATGTTTGAACTTTATTCCGAGGGTGACTACACGATGTTGATGTATATTTATATTGAGAGTATTCCCATTACGTTCGATAAGCTCGGGGGATGTTTCGATTGTTTTTGCTTTCGCTCTCACACGAATTGTACAAAGAAATTGTAGAATTAAGTTGATGTTGAAAGAATAAAAGGTAGGTACTGTCACATTTTACAATGTCAAGGGAGCTTTATTGACTGACCTTTTTTCAGCGGCAAAAACACTTGGATCAACTTTCCGTTGACCTAACTGTCCATACGTTTCAAACGGAATCCCATTACACGGGTTTCATGTTTTCAAAGCACACAAAAATGGCGAATAAAGGCTTTGTTTGAATATGAACGGATATAATATTAATATATTCGGAGCTAATCCAGGCAGCGTGACTGTACACAGATCATGTAAATCCCCGTCAGTCGCTATGTAGGTACACTCGATGAAGCAAGTGCGACATTCATGTACGACACTTTAATCTCCTACCGACTGACGCGCTTGTGACGAGCCCTTTATGTACTGTCACAACAAATTATTTATGGAAGATGTTTGCATTGTTGAGCTTGATTGTACCAATTACTGACGACAGTGCCGACATGGAGTCGCATTTGGAAACTGCTGATATACCTACAAGAACCCGACCCCTCACGAATTTCAATTAGACAACAAACAATCAAGAACTCAAGACTCTAACTCTAGAGTTTTGAGTTCTTGACAGTTTGTTGTCTCACCTACGATGGAAAATCGGATTTTATTGACATGGAGTAGAAAAAAAAAGTAATTCAAAAAATTAAAAAACTCGACTGCGGTAAAAAACTTAAGTTAGCTAGCTAGGTAGAGTTTAGCTTTTCAGTTTTTTTTTTAACTTAAATTTTTTACTGCAGTCGGGTTTTTTAATATTTTTAATTGTTTTTTTATTTTTTAGTTTCGGGTAAAAATCTAGCTTTTTGGTTTACAAATGTGAATTAAAGATTTCGCAGGGGATTTAGTTCTTGGTACGTGTTTTTTACGATTTGTCACTTCGAATTCTTTTTAACCATATAAGTTGTATATATTTTTGTAATCACCTTTTAAAACCCTTTATTTTAATGCCCAACTCGACAGGTTTTGAGAAAAAAAAATTTTAAGACACAATTTGGCGCCAAAAATCCTCTATTTTGTTTTTTTTTATTTTGATATACCCAGTGTCACTTTCACAGTAAATACGAATGTAACGACACCTCTCAAATCCATCGAGTCGTTCAGGCCGCAGAGCGTGCCAAACAATTATACATACATACTATCCAAAAACATAATCCTCCTTCTGGCGCAGTCGGGTAAAAATCACAATGGAAGGCGGTGGGTTGAAAAATCTACATTAATTTCTAGTGTTAAACTCTTCTATTTTAACAAAACTAAACACATTTCTTTGTATAAAATAACTTTATTAAACAACGGAATTCTAACTACAACGTCAACCGACTTGCTTCGTGGTCCCATGATCACTGCCCTGCTTTCCGTTTTACAATTTAAAACGACTTTTACCCCACCCAGAAGAATGATAATATCATAACCGTAATTTCTAAGTGTTGCCAAAGTACATTCAGTTGCCATAATGTAAATACATTTAAAAGTTAGTTAAACATAAATCATTTGTACTTTCACAGTGTTGCCACAGTGAATATAAAGGGTCTTTCAAATAGAGCGGGTCGATGTTAATAATCTGTGGCGGCCATTTTGTTTTGGCGGCAACTGTCAAATCTGTTTTTTCTTATTCAGTCACTGATGCCAAATCACCATGGCAAGTTACACGGTTGAGCAGCATGTGCAAATGATAAAACTTTATTATCAAAATGAGTGTTCGTTAGTGTAAACGTTGCGCGCATTGCGCCCATTTTACGGCAGACGCGGTGGCCCTTCAAAGTCCACTCTCCAACGATTGGTGACTAAATTTGAGACGACCGGTTCGGTAAACAACCAACCAACACCTTTACGTCAAAGGAACGCCAGATCGGCCGAGAACATCGCCGCTGTACGTGAGAGTGTTCAGGAGACTCCGACGCAGTCGATTTCTCGCCGTGCTCAAGAACTCGGCCTTTCGCAGACCTCAACTTGGAGAATTTTGCGTCGGGACTTGGGTCTGCATCCGTACAAGATCCAACTGACCCAAGAGCTCAAAGTTAATGACCATAGACAACGCCGTGTGTTCGCTGAATGGGCATCGGAACGCTTGGAAGAGGACCCCGATTTTGGCCGAAAAATAATCTTTAGCGACGAGGCACATTTTTGGATGAATGGTTTTGTTAATAAGCAAAATTGCCGTATATGGGATGACCACAACCCACATGAGGTTCACCAGGTGGCAATGCATCCACAAAAAGTTACTGTTTGGTGCGGATTTTGGTGTGGCGGCGTCATTGGTCCGTACTTCTTTGAAAACGACGTTGGCGAGGCCATCACCGTCAACGGCGAGCGCTACAGATCAATGATAAACAATTTCTTTTGGCTTGAATTGAACAATATGGACGTGAACGACATGTGGTTCCAGCAAGATGGCGCTACTTGCCACACAGCGAACGACACAATCGACATTCTGCATGAACGGTTTGAGGGTAGAGTTATCTCTCGCAGAGGTGACGTGAATTGGCCACCAAGATCGTGTGATTTGACTCCGCTAGACTTTTTCTTGTGGGGTTTTCTGAAGTCGCAGGTCTATGCCAATAAACCACATTCGACCGTTGCCCTGAAAGCCTACATAACGCAGGCCATCGCTCGGATTCAGCCAGATCTATGCAGCAGAGTCATTAAAAATTGGACCTCTCGGATTCGTGCCACCATACGAAGCCGCGGCGGACATTTGAACGATGTCATATTCCATCCATAATGGCATAAATGGGCCTTTTAAATAAAAAATAAATTTCGATAATATCTCACACACATCTTGTTTTATTCAATTTTAACATCGACCCGTCCTTGTTGAAAGACCCTTTAATTAGACATTGAAATAATACATTTTTAAATTAAATCTAAACTACCTTAATAAATAATAAGTTTTAGTAGAATTCACAACAATTATTTTCAATTAATGAGGCAAATGTATCTAGATAATGCTACTATTTATTTGAAATTAAACCATGAATTTGAAACAAGCTAACACTAGTGATAATAATATGTAATATTATTGGATTAAAGTGCCACTTTATGACCAAAGAATATTATTACGATATGGAACAGTTTGGACAGTATGAAGATAGTGCAGACATAAGGAAAGTACGGGTTTCGGACGGAAATTAAACCTCAGTTATGTTCCAGAAAAGATAGGAAGAGGGGCCAAATGTTGCTTGTTTATTTTTATGGCAACAATGCCTTACCCATAGTAACTCTTTTACAGTTGGTAGGAATGTTGCCTGTTAGTGATGTTGGTCACACTTTGAGGTCATTAATAAAGTAGATACTTGTGTCACTCACTAACCTATTCCTGTCTGTCTGTGTAACCGCGTTATTCTTCTAAACTACGCAACGTATTTTAATGCCGTTTTCACCTTCATTTACGAGCCCAAAATTTTTTAATTTGTAATTATTTCATATAAAAAAATTTTTTCAAGTCTGTCAGTCTGTCAAGTCTCTTTTTCTCAGAAACGCATAAAGATGTCATGTTGAAATTAATATGAAATACTTAGGTTTATGGTCTCTTACGGTCTTATTACAAAACGAGGTTTTTCTTCTGTCACGGTTTAAATCATCGAGCCAGTTTTTGTAATAAGAACCTAGCTGTGATAGAAATACAGTTCTTTATACAAAATTGACAACTTAGTCCGGTACTAAGTTTTCAGTTTTGTAAAACTGACATCTTAATGTGTCGGAATAAAGTTCGAAATTCAAAAAAGGGTCCATGGTTTAAACCTGGATTTGAAGATGAACCTTGTTTTGTAATAAGACGGTTAGAGTCCTAACAAAATTAAGCTTCTAAGTCAACGCAATAAAAAAATATGACCATTTATGCGACATATTTTGATGCTCGTTAGTTAATCAAAACGGGTACCTACTTCCCGTTCACCTAGAATCATGAAATTTGGCAAGAAGCAAGGTCTTACAGCACAAGTGAAGGAAAAAGTCCGAAAATATTTAATTTGTAATTTTATGACAAAAAAAAAAAATTTGGGATTACTCAAAATGTTAAGTTTGTTTTTGGGATGAATTCTTTTCAACTACGGAACCCTTCATTGTGCGTGGTCCGACACGCACTTGGCCGGTTTTTTTTATGTATCAATTTAGAAATTGATATGTGATTCTTTTTTCATTTGGAGGCGGAAGCTGGCGGAGTGGTTCTATTTAAATTTTATTAACTCTGCTTAGTTTTAATAAAAAGTAGCCTACGTGCGGTCAGCAACAGAAGTCGGTTAACACTGCTACTTTTTAACATCTAAATTAACACAAAATGATTCGATAAACTGCTTTTTTTTCGTTTAACTGTTAAGAGTTAATGTTCTTAAAATTTTAAGTACTTCTGTTCTTAAAATTTTAAGAACTCTGTTCTGTTAGTTTCGCATTTATAATATTAGTATGGATTGGAATAGTGTCCAAGCTGCTCTCAGCCACATGCCATCACCACCTTTACAATATACGAGTACGTCATCATTATCATCAGTCTATAGCAGTCTGGTGGACATAGGCCTCTCCAATTGCACGCCATTCCGGTCGATTGTCGGCAACTCTCATCCAGCTGCTACCAGCCACCCTGCGAAGACCATCGCTCCACCTAGCCTGAAGGCGTCCTACCTTACGTTTGCTGATTTGCGGTCTCCACTCTAGAACATGTCGGTCATCGGTTCTATGCCTAATATGACTCAGCTTGCTTATTACTAACTTTGTTTCCCTGCAATATTATTGAGTCCTATATTATTAACAATTCCTTATCCACCTTTTCAGTTGGTAACTAAAACTCCTCCATTCCATTTTTATCGCCCGACTCAAGGTACAACTTCTCGGTAACTTCAGGGTCGAAGAGAGTGAAAGAATAGAACTTTTCTAAGCACTGTTGTTGTTCATGACGGCAATGTTAAGGGAATCGGCCGTCTTGACGATACTTAGACTTTTGTAAGTACTGAAACTCGTGTAAAAATGCGTAAATATGTCTTAAATAGTCCCTGGTTTTAAGTTAGTGCTGTTTTAAAGTACGTGAGATTTAGGATTTTTTATGGAGAAGGGCATTGTAAAAAAGCTTTTATTATGAAACATCACTAAAGTTAAGTTACTGTTTCCTAGAAGAGTGGTGGCCGCACTTTATAGCCGCAGTGAAGGCTGTCATGAAAATGATGACAGCAGCAAAGATTTAAATCGTTAGATTCGCCCTACCTTGTCAAAAGATAGTCGCATTTCTGTTTTGTTTTGACACCTCTGACTCTCAATGATGCAGTGACTTCACTTGATTATCAAGGAAACGCTGTTCTGTAATGTGTGAGCTCACTCTTCTCAGTATGGACACTTTTTCTTGTGACTAAGTACGGTGAGGGCAAATCTAGCGATTTAAATCATTGGGGGGCGGGGTTTGACTTAATGTCAAATACACTACCGCCGAAATATCTAGGCGAGTCCGAACTTCGCGCCGAAGGCTAAATAACATTTTTTAGGAACCAAATGGTGACATGAGGGGAGTGTGAGTGAGAGAACATGCGCGAAAGTTCGTACCATAGTACTGCTTTAGCATGAGTCTCTTCAAGTCTGTGTTCTCCAAGTGAATTTATGTTTTAGTGTGATTGCGATGTATTTTATTCTCTATATCTTATAGCTCTAGTATGTTCTAGTGTGTTGTTGTGTATGTTGTGTTGTTGTTGTAGTATGTTGTGTTTGTTGTTAAGGAAGAGTTTTGGCCGAAGGGTGTAGTCTACCGACGTTTTCGCGGCAGGCTATGCGACACCGCGCGGCGTAACACGACGCCGTCACCTCGTGTGTCTTAGTTTATTTTATAAGTTGTATTTTATATGTACCTATTAGTATATCATTTTTGTTATGTTGTAATATTTTTTGTTTGTATTTGTGTATTGTATTTTGTATGGGCCACAGCTGCCTGAAATAAAGGAAATTAAATTAAATTAAATTAAGCTATAAGACTCACAGTTTCTATTCGCCGATATCCATTGATCATTCACTTACAATTTGACAGAAAACCTCCCCCTCAAGAATTCAAAATTGGCCTGCTGTTTCACTTCTTCCACCATCATGGAGGAAAAAGTGCCATCAAAACAAACCAGCAAATTCTAACAAGTATTTTCATCAACAGATGGTCGAGTATCAACGCCCCGGTTCTCAGGTTCATCCTGGCTGGCACTACGCGCACTGCGCGGTGCGTACAAACGCGTGCGCGTACGCGTGCGCGTGCGACCCGAGCGCGCGCGTGGCGTATTGCTGCTCACGGGAGAACATGACGACCTATCCGGGGATTATCTGGCGCTCATGCTGAGGAATGGGCATGTGGAACTTAGGTAGGTGAATGGATTTATGCTTGTGCTTGGTGGGAGTGATTTGGGCATGGGAAGGGATGGGTTGCAAATGTGGTGCGTAGGTTATTGGACTAACGCTCTTATTAACACGTTACATGCATAGGTCTTACCACTGGGTATGGTGTGAATAATACTGATTTCAAATTCATCACTACAATAGTGGGCTACTGACTACAGAACTCTGTCATGAAACTATCTTTTGTAGCGTTGAGTCCTTTTTCATTCTTTTCCCGACTTAAGGATCCTACAAACAGGCGCGACACGCGATATAATCGCGCGCGACACAAAAGGCACCGTTCGTCGCGCGACACGCGGTGCTTTTGTATCGCGCGCGATTATATCGCGTGTCGCGGACGCTATAAACGAGACACAATAAAAGTTTTATTGTTATGACGTTTATAGACGTCAAGCGCCCGCGAAATAGTTACCTATAAGCTGTTTCGTGCAATTTAACCGTTCATTATTGTGAATGTTTTGTAATATTAATAGAGTAATGGGCAATAATGGCCCCGTAGCATGTCACCAAAGTGCATTGGCACCTTCGAATGGGTCGATATCGGTTACCCACTTACCGGTAAGTGCTTCATGTTTATATTAGTGGAGTGGTCAGCCCACGAGGCAGGGGGTGACGAGTTAGCGACTCGTACGCACACAGACAAGAACGCACGAACTTACATAGATTTGTATGTAGGTGAGTAAATATTTACATTTACTAAAACCCCTTGTGTAACGAGTAGGAAATCTAATCCCGCATACGGGCAATCCCGCACTGTTTTTACGGGATCAGTAATGCGGAATCCGCGATATTTGCGGGATGAAAAAATGGAATTCGAAGAAAAATGGGCGACAATTTTGCAGTACCTACTTTAAAAGCATACACTGCGCGACTGGTATGGTAACTATGTACGTATATTTCACTCATGATCATGATTACATACAACAAAAAGTATGATTTTATTTGCAGTCCCGCAAATCCCGCAGGTCCGCGGGATTGATGAACAGATCCCGCAAGCTTGCGGGATTGAGATTTTGATGCGGGATTGGAGTAACGAGAGTGAGGAACTCCACGTGTTGTTTTCTTTTCCACTGTATAATAGGTTGGGGAAAAAGTTTCTTCGCATTTTTTAAGAAAATTCAAAACATTTTTTAATATACATTATTTACATTTATCTAAAGTATGTAGGTACCATTTTGTTCGATAACTTTTTGCCATCTTGTAGGTAGGGACATGATCCCATTGCTATAGAAATTTTGGGACTTCTGATGAAAATACCGCGACAAGTGGTTTTGGCAGTCCTCTCGTGATGTTAACCTGACACTGCCTAAAGAATTCTGAAGAGACCGAAACAGGTGGAAATCTGAAGGTGCAAGGTCAGGACTATACGGCGGATGCATTTACACCTCCCAGCCAAACTCTTTTAATTTTTGCTGAGTGGCTAAAGATGTGTGAGGTTTAGCGGTATCATGATGAAAAACCACACCCCTTCTGTTGATTAATTCCGGCCGCTTTCTCTCAACTTCTTGCTTTAATCTCATCAGTTGTTCGCAGTAGAGTTCAGAATCGATGGTCCTGCCTGGTGGTAACAGCTCATAATGAATAATGCCCTTCCAATCCCACCACACACACAGCATCACCTTGTTGCGAGTTAACCCGGGTTTCGCCACAATCTGTGAAGCCTGACCGGCCTTTGACCACGACCTTTTCGCACTTTCTTGTCGTACGTGATCCACTTTTCATCACCAGTTATCAGCTTCGTCAAAAATGGTTCGGTTTCATTACGTCGTAATAAAGAATCACAAATGAGTACACGGTTCATTGGGTTTCTTTCAGTGAGCTCGTGAGGTACCCAAATATCGAGCTTTTTTGTGTACTCAGTTTTTTTCAAATGCGTCAAAACTGTTTTGTGGTCATTTCCCAGTTCTTCAGCTACGTCGTAACTACTGATATGCCAATCTTGCTCCACTTTTTCAAAATTGGCATCCATTTTATCCGTAATAGGGCGACCAGAGCGACGTGCATCTTTGACATCAAAATTTCCGGATTGAAAACGCTTAAACCAAATTTGTGCTACTCTCACAGACACTGCACTGGGTCCATAAACATCGCAAATTTTTTTCGCGGCTTGCGTTGCATTTTTACCTTTTTTGTAGTAAAATTTTAAAATGTAAGTATCGAATTTCTTCATTAGATTCACTCATCTTGACAGTACGAAAAACAAATGAAAATCACACATTTTCCTAATTTGAATTTGGAATTATGTTCTTTAAAATTTAAACTTTCAATGATACCAAAACCAGCCAGATACAAATAGTATAGCCAAAGAGATTTTAGTTTAAGTTCATACATACTATAATGCGAAAAGACTTTTTCCCCAACCTAATATTTCGGTTAAAGTAGGTAGCAAAACAAGAGTAACGGTAGAGTTTCTTGCCCATTCTTCTCCATACGAAAGTACCTTTTGGAAGGGGTGACACTGGGTTGTGGAGGTCAAATAGACAGTCGCTCCATGTAAAATACTGGTAATACTGGTATTTCAGCTGCATCTGGTTAGACTGGAAGCCGACCCCAACATAGTTGGAAAAAGGCTAGGCAGATGATGTGTGTGATACTTGGCATATTTTACATCCCAAAGAAGCCAAAAACAAACAATAAACATGTCTGTGAAGTTCTGATATTAGTATGAAAATTATTATAATGACCTACGCATAATATAGGTTTGATTCCCACACAAATTCCGTTAATTAATGAACCACAATAATTAAGCAAGCACACAAACGTAATTATCTCTATGATTATTATTAATTCCCTCTGATCGTCATTATTTTAAATTTATTACTATAGTACAGTTGCACTCGAATCCTGGTATTACCCACAGATTAAAAAAGTCAGAAGGTCAACTCGATTCAAAATTGACGGGTTTTCAGACCCGCGTGGTAGATACGGTCCACTCCCTCTCACAGAGAGGAGGCCTGTGGCCCAGCAGTGGGACCATTATCAGTTGATTATGCAGTCCTCACGATTCAGCAGCAGTTCCATCCACTGCAGCATCAGGATTGAAGATTTGGAACCCAATGTTAACTTGTATTGTAATGGGAACGAAATTCGATTCCAAAGATTCGCAGAAAACCGCATTTATGCAGTAGATTTGAAACGAACACGAAAAATTAATACATATACAAAAGAGAAACAAAAAGCTTTTAAATCCAATTCGTCTGCTATTTGTGGTACTTAACTCTGGAAAACTTCTGAACTCTATCGCACTTTGCCATTAATTAGTGCTTTATACCCTGCTCAAATGACGGTGAACATGAAATCCATTTCAAACTGGTTCAATCAATCTGTCTAGGCTTTTCCCAACTATGTTGGGGTCGGCTTCCATCTAACCGGATGCAGCTGAATACCAGTACTTTACATTGAGTAACTGCAGCCTATCTGGCCTCCACAACCCAGTTACTGGTTAATATGATACCCCTTAGTAAGACTGGTTCTCAGACTTTCGGGCTTCTGACGACCCGTAACGACTGTCAAAGACCCACGAATGACAGCCGGGACCAACGGCTTATCGTACTTTCCGAGGCACGGAGGAGTCTCCGTATGTAAAGATCCATCCACTGACCAACCGCGGCAAGCGTAGCTTAACCTGATGGATCGACCCGTGCGGCTGCTATTACTTAGCCAGTAGCCACGTCCTCCTCGTCCTCCTCTCATTTCAAACTGCTTATGCTTTAATAAAAATCTTTAAACAATTTTCTCCTGAGCTTATTTCCGCTCCTTTACTGAAATTGACCTACTGTAACTTACTATTCTGTGTATTAATTAGCGAAGCTCTAATTATCCGGACGACTGCAGTCCAATATTAATATCGATCTCGGATTACGTTCCCTTGGTTCATTATTAACTAGTATTGTCTTAAACCCACAATGGTTGAACGTAGCTCTGATTAATTCTGAGAAATGAAACTTAGGTTTCTTTGCGGAATTTTTTTGCTGTTGAAACATTGAAGAAGAATACTTTACCTCATAATGAAACTAGTTCCTGCGTAAAGAATTCCCGGACGACCTCTAGTAAAAAGTATGAAAGCAAAGCAGTCTTTATAGTTTGATGTTGGTTCAACTTCGAGATGTAACTTGAAATGTAACACACGTTGAAACAAATTCAACTAGTTTGTTACATTTCATGCTGCAATGCATATGTCACGGCTAAGGATGGGTGTAGAAATAATCTTAAGATTAGCCGGCTAAACTTAAGCTTATTTTCGAGGAGAGGCTAATGTTAAATTCTTTCATCTATAACCGGCTAAAGTTAAGTGTAGCCTTAACCCCTTGGCTTAAAATGAAGCAGCAAATGAAAATGGCTGAAAGGTAGGTTAGGTTAGAACTGTGACCCCACAACGTTCCGAGCCAAGCGGGCGAAGCGAACGGTGCCGTGGCAGCGGCCGGCGAGTGCCAGGGTGCGTTTAGGCACAAGAGATTGTAATGTTTTCGAAATGTGGTGATTTGCGATTTGTTTGAGATTATGATTTTTTGCGAACACCGTGTTTTGAGAAAATAATATTCTGCGACGAAGTAGAAGAAGAAGACGACGATCAACTGCGAAGGGGTCGCGTGCTCAAGCGCTTTCATTCATCGCATTCCTCGCGTATCGTTCGACTATTCATTAGCCGTTGCGTTTAGGCTAATGTGCAGCTTAGCCGGCTAATGATGAAACAATTTATCGAAAATGGACATTATTTCCAACATTAGCCTCTCCTCGAATATAATCTTAAGTTTATTTCTACACCCATTCTTAGCCGTAACACATATATTTGAACGGCATGTTCGTTTCAAATTAAGTTACATTTTATTACGTTTCGTATAATATTTGTGTACCCACCTTAACGTCAAACAGTCGAACGGAGTAATTAGTTCGAAAATTGAACTTTAAATTTTGCAGAATTCTGTCATTCCGTGTCCCTAAACTGCGCAAAAGCCTTTAACGTGTTCATACACTGACCGCAAAACAGATATAACACACTAATATTATAAAGGCGAAAGTTTGTGAGTGTATGTGTGTGTGTGTGTTTGTTTGTTTGTTACTTCTTTACGCTCAAACGGCTGGACCAATTTTGATAAAACTTGGTATGGAGGTAGCTGACGCCTTGGATTAACTTGTAAGCTACTTTTTATACCGGTCTACGGGGGTGAAACCGCGGGTCGCAACTAGTTTGATAATAAATTAAACAACCATGACCCATATCTCCCTATACCATAGGGTATAGGGGGATATGGGTTTCTTTTCTGGGCATTCCAAGTCCCATGAGTATACTCATGGGACTTTGAATGCCCAGAAAACGGTTTAGACATAACTTATAAGCCTGGTAGTTCAGTACCTGCTAATCTTCATCCATTTTCCTCCAGATTCGACTGCGGCAGTGGCGCCGGCATACTGAGATCACCAGAGCCCGTCAGACTGGGACATTGGAACACCATCTCAGTGTACAGACACCGGTGGGACGCGTGGTTGAGGCTCAACAATGGGAAGAGGGTTCGAGGACGATCCAAGGTATGTGATATTTCTATATTCTTCTGCATCCCAATTGCGTAATATACTATCAATCACAATCCAAAGAAATACTGATTAGTTCCTGAAAAAAAAGGAAATGACAGGGACGAGTCTACAGCAGACTTAGATTTTATGGAAAAAAAAAATGATTGCTCAAGACTTCAAGAGGCATTATTCAGGAAGAAAAACGGGGAATACTTTTTTATGGGGAATCGTAGGCCACCTCCCCTCTAGGAGTCCCAAATTCACCAAAGACCATTTAGACTTTTTCGTAAAGCAAATGATTGCGAATAGCTTCAGTAGTCCCAAGCAAAACATGTAACCAGTGTTCAATGAGCCGCCACCAATTTATTGTGATTGAAAAATGTGACAAAAAAGTCCTTTCCAAAGCTACAATGACGAAAAGAAAAGTCAAATTGTTTGCCATTTTCATTGTTCGTTCGGTCCACATTGCAAGAGTTACGGCTGAAGCAATTGACCGTGCACGGGTTTTCTTGGGGACTCGGAATCTGTGTGCCATTGCACGCCTTCGGAATTTCGAGGAAAATGCTACATTTACTTTAGATCTTTGCGAAACGCTGCTTTGTAGAAAGGTTTTGACGAGCGGGTGACGAAATTAGTTGCCTTGCCATAGTAAAGGCGCTGCCCTACAACAGCCAGCAGCCAAACTGAAAAAACGCAGGTAAAGATGGGTCGGTACGTGAATTCGTGATACCGAAACTATTTATTGGTATGATTACCAATACCAGGTTTTGAAACTATTTTGAACTTTTGGTCGGTATTCAAAATAAGTTGAAATAAATATTTTTGTTTACATTTTTGAGTAAATGAACTTAGTTTTCCCGCGTATCAAGCCAATAAATATTTTCCGGCAATACATAGTTACCGTGGAAGTCAATAACCATATTTAAGATATTATGCCCAATACATGTTATTGAAACTATTTATGGTTTATACCACCCATAGTCCGTGATAAGGCCTGTCGTACTTTATGGATTTTAATGCTGGGCAGTGAAGAAGACGGATGAAAAAAAAATTGCATGCAGCGGAGATGAAAATGTTGAGATTTATTTTATTATTTATTTATTTCCAATACACGTATTAATTATGTACAATTGGTTTTAGCCACACAACGAAAACCTCTCAGGGCTTATCTGTGTGCTGGCAAGCCGCTCATTTAAATTTACAAAAATTACTGCAATGATACATAAAATATTTATATAATGATGATAACAATTTATTGGTGCATTAAGAGAAATTTAAAATTTTAAATAATTTTTCCATAGTAGATGGATGTGTGGAGTGACGAGAATGGATAAAGTGAGAAATGAGTGTGGCGGCAGGAAACGCAATATGATATCTGGCTTATGCAGCAAAACAGCGAATGCACGTTCCTGTCCCACAGTCGTCTACCTCCTGCCGTCGGGCAAACTCGTGTCAAAAATATGTAACTTTTCGTGTGATAAAATTATATCAAGTGTCTATATTCTTTTGGTTTCACTTCTAATGGAATACCCTTTCTGATCTGGACATAACGTAAAGTACAACAGTGAACAATACCCACACACATGAGTGAGAACATACACACCCATAAAACCTACTAACATAAACACTACCTAAAACAACCTAAACTGGTGACCCCGGACAAAAGTTAGAAGTGATTTGTGTAGTGACCAACAGTGACATTCAATCGTTAACATGCCTAACGGAGCGTCAAGCAATATTCAAAATTCACCAGCATTAATCACCACGGCTGGAAAAGTTATATATACTACGGCATCAGAGGCAGCAGGAGGTATGCGTACTGTCACCGCAGTACCCCAAGAGGAGTTAGCAGCGATTACCGTAACATCTCGCATCCCAGATTTTTGGACGAACATGCCTCGGATGTGGTTCGCCCAATTCGAGAGCATTATGGCACAGCAGAAGCAGGGGGATGAGATGAAATATAACGTAGTAGTCTCGAAGTTAAATATGGACAATCTACAACAGGTGAGCGACATTATTCGAGATCCACCAGCTCAGGACAAATATCAGACCCTGAAAGATCGGCTGATAAGTGTATACGAGGAATCAGCGGAGCAGCAGTTTCGTAAATTGGCGAGTGAGATAGAACTGGGAAATCAAAAACCTTCCCAGCTTCTCAGGATTATGGCAGATTTAGGCCGAAACTCAGATATATCGGGTCAAGCTCTGCGTACACTCTGGCAAGCGAAACTTCCAGCAGCAGTCAGAGCAGGATTGGTAGTCACTGAGGAGAAAAATCTGGACAAGTTGGCAATCATCGCAGACAGAATTGTGGAGAACATCAACACCAACAGCGTCGCAGCAGTGCATACAGATGCGTCAGCATCAACCAGCAACAACCAGATATTCGCAGTAGGTGATTTGTTATCGCAACTCAATAAACTATCTGCGGAAGTAGCGTCATTGAGAAGTGAAGTACAAGGGCGAGGAAGAAGCAACTTCCGAGGACGCGGACATAGACGGTGGAATGGACGCTCGAGGTCAAGATCCAGGGGTAACCAGCCGAAGATGACCTCTGACGATCCGAATTGGTTATGCAAATACCACTATAAGTATCGTACTCGTGCACGTACATGTGAGAAACCCTGCGCCTGGAAAGACAAGGAGGGAAACTAGCTGCGGTACATTCTGTGGCGGGAGAGTATGTATCGGCAACCAACAACCGCCTAAGTGTAACAGACTCTCAGAATCATATTACGTTTCTAGTGGACACAGGAGCGAATATTTCCGTATTACCAGCTAGTGTCAGAGACAAAAATCGTGGTGAGTGTTCTGAATATAAATTATTTGCAGCTAATGGCAACGAGATAAAAACGTATGGAATAAAGTCACTTATTCTAAATTTAAATTTAAAGCGAGCATTTCGTTGGACCTTTGTAATCGCAGATGTTACGCAACCCATACTGGGAGCTGATTTTTTGAAACATTATAAGTTGTTAATAGATTTAAGTTCTAAGAAAATAATTGACCAAGTTACAAGTCTAAACATCCTCGCTTCAGTAGTTCAGAGTGACCAACAATCAATTAATACAATTAGTAGTAATCACCCTTATTATGACCTTCTAACGGAATATTCAGAGATAACGAAACCGGTCCTATTCAAAGAGGCAGCCCCTCATGCAGTTTATCACTACATAGAAACTACCGGCCCGCCGGTATATGCACGCCCTAGACCGCTACCGCCGGAAAGGTACCAAAAAGTTAAAGACGAATTTGTTTTGATGCAGGAACTAGGCATTTGTAGACCCTCTAAGGGAGCTTGGGCAAGCCCACTACATGTTGTTCAAAAAAAAGATGGACAGCTACGTCCTTGTGGTGACTATAGACAATTAAACGCAAAAACAAAACCAGATAGGTATCCAATTCCAAGATTAAAAGATTTTACATACGTTTGCTCTAACAAAAAAGTTTTTTCCCGATTAGATATCAACCGTGCTTACCATTGTGTACCGATAGCAGAGCAAGACATTGAAAAAACAGCAATCATAACACCTTTTGGATTATTTGAATTTCTAAGAATGCCTTTCGGCTTACGTAACGCGGCCCAGACGTTTCAAAGGTTTATGAATAACAACGTCTTACAAGGTTTAGAACAACATGTAGAGGACAGCCACGGTTATAAAGATACATTCTATTTTTGTTATCTGGATGACGTCATTATAGCTAGCGACAGCGAAGAAAGTCATAGGCAACATTTAAAAGTGATTTTAGAACGGTTTAGCCAATTTGGTATCACTATAAATCTTAGTAAATGCATATTCGGAGTAACAGAATTAGATTTTTTAGGTTTTAAGGTCACCTCGGAAGGAATAAAACCCTTAAAGGAGAAGATAGAAGCAATTAATAATTATCCAAAACCGGAGACAATTGATCAATTGAGGCGCTTCCTAGGAATGATCAATTTTTATAGGGCACATTTACCGCGAGCAGTAGAATATCAAAAAGAGTTAAATAAGTATTTACACAATTCAAAGAGAAAAGATAAAACTAAAATTATTTGGACGGAACAAGCGGAAAACGCCTTCATTAAATGTAAAGACAGTTTGCAAAATAGCATCATGTTATCACATCCAGCTACCGACGTACCGTTATCGCTGATGGCGGACGCATCGAATTTTTGCATGGGCGCTGTATTGCAACAGGAAATAGAAGGGCAGTGGAGACCATTAGGTTATTATTCGAAACAACTGTCTGAAGCACAGCAAAAATACTCAACGTATGATCGAGAGCTATTAGCGATTTACTCAGCAATGCAATATTTCCGTACAGTATTTGAAGGGAGAAAATTAACAATTTTTACCGATCATAAACCATTAACTTTTGCATTTTCCCGGAAAATTAGTGAAAAAGAGACTCCACGTCGAACTCGGCAATTATCGTACATTAGTGAGTTCACGACCGATATTAGGCACATTTCAGGTGACGAAAACGTCGTAGCGGACGCTTTATCACGCATAGAGACGATAGATACTCCTTCTAGTATTGATTATGAAGAACTTGCAAGAAAGCAAAAGTTAGATTGTGAGTTAAGTACTAGACTACAAGAGGCAAAAGATACTTTGCAATTCAGGGAAATATTTTTACCAAACTGTAAAGTATCAATAGTTTGTAATATGTCAACTAAGGTAGCTCGACCATATTTAACGGAGAATTATCGTAGATTAATATTTGAACAATTGCATAATTTAAGTCATCCAGGAATAAGGGCAACAAAAAAATTAATTAAGGATAGGTTTTATTGGCCATCAATGAATGTGCAAATTGCCAAATGGACTAAGACATGCGTTAGTTGCCAAAAGGCAAAGGTACAGCGACACACGAAATCGAAATTAGGAAATTTTATGCCTAGTGCCCGTTTTGAGCATATACATGTCGATTTAGTAGGACCTCTGCCGACCTCACAAGAGGGACATAGGTACCTACTAACTATTATAGATAGAGGCACGGGCTGGCCAGAGGCGTACCCATTGAAAGAGATTACGGCAAAGTCAGTCGCACAATTAATTTTTGAAAACTGGATAACTCGTTTCGGATGTCCTGTTAGGCTGACAAGCGACCAGGGCAGACAATTTGAGAGCGATTTATTTTTACAATTAACAGCGTTTTTAGGTATAGATAAAATACGTACCACCCCATACCACCCACAGAGCAATGGGATGATAGAAAGATGGCATAGGTCATTGAAAGTGGCATTACGAGCACGTCTAAATAATAACTTAAATTGGTTACAAGAATTACCTATAATATTATTGGGGTTACGCGCAGTTCCACGAAGCGATACTCACGTCAGCGCAGCGGAATTGACGTATGGTCTAAAGTTAAAACTACCTAGCGATTTTTACGAGTGTTCAAACTCTAAAATTAAGTATAACGATGAATATGTCAATCAACTCGTGAATTTATTTAATAATCTTAAGCCGCGAAGTGTACAACACAGAGACTCTCGCACCATATTTGTTCACCCAGATTTGAATAGTTGTGATCATGTATTTGTTAGGAACGAAGTAATGAGAGGAACACTTCAACCTCCTTATTTAGGCCCGTATAAGGTCATAAAGAGGGGAAGTAAATCATTTAAGATAAACATTTTTGGAAAAAATACATTAGTTTCGATCGACAGATTAAAACCAGCGTATTTGCTGAATGAAGAAACAACACCTCTGGAACGTGGATGTTTAGATACAAATAGCAGTAATAATAGAATAAGCATACAAGACAGTCAACATGAGTCACCCGTAAATAGCGATAAGCGTGTCAATTATACCACACGCAGTGGTCGCATATCAAAATTGCCAGTTAGGTTCTTAAATGAATAGTAAGTAATTTAATAATAAATGCAATTGTAAACAAAAAACTTAATATAAGTAAGTAAATAGTGAAAGCAACAAACACTTTCATTATATTTTTGTACTCGTACAGTAATACCTAATCAACATGGGTAAAACACTTAGTAAGGAACAGGAGATTATTATTGCACAAAATGGAGCAAATAGAGCAACTAACAGTGACATAGAATTACATAAAGAGTTCAAGTTATACGGAAGTCTCATGATGATTGTGTTGATACTATTATCAATATTGATTGTGTATCTCTGTTTTACAACATGTAGAAAACGTTCTCAAGAATGGGTGAAAAAGCAGATAATGTCAACAACCAGATTGACATCAGTTTCTACGGTTGTTCCTAGTAATGTACAGCAAGTACAACCACAGCAACCACAGCAGGTTGTATACGCTTAAGGAAACGTGTGTTAAAGTAACATTACTTTGGTTTTTCCAGTGACCTATATTTTAAAGTGTGTGTAATTAACTAATTATCATAAACATAATTGTCTCAAGTTTTAAAGTCGTAATAAAATATAAAACTAAACTTCAAAGTAAGTCATTTGTAACTTTAAACTTTTGTTTACAGTCAGCAAGCAAGTGTTGCTGAATTGCAATTGATTAAGTGTGAATAATAAAATTGTCAACTAGTATGTTATGACTTCCACTTTGTTTTGTAAAGGTATTAATTTCTGCATAGGTTGTATAAGGATGTTATGATTGTGTTGCAACTTGCTGATAATGTTTACTGAGTAGTATTATTGTGGTACTGCGGTGGTATTTAAGGCATCTAACTAACTTAGGATTTTATGTTTGTCAAAAAAAAAAAAAAAAAAAAAAAAAAAAAAAAAAAAAAAAAAAAAAAAAAAAAAAAAAAAAAAAAAATTTTTTTTATAAGAGGGGGACCACTGTGGCGGCAGGAAACGCAATATGATATCTGGCTTATGCAGCAAAACAGCGAATGCACGTTCCTGTCCCACAGTCGTCTACCTCCTGCCGTCGGGCAAACTCGTGTCAAAAATATGTAACTTTTCGTGTGATAAAATTATATCAAGTGTCTATATTCTTTTGGTTTCACTTCTAATGGAATACCCTTTCTGATCTGGACATAACGTAAAGTACAACAGTGAACAATACCCACACACATGAGTGAGAACATACACACCCATAAAACCTACTAACATAAACACTACCTAAAACAACCTAAAATGAGTATATAAGAGGAAGTTTGAAAGTGGCGCCAGTGACAGAAAAGTTGAAAGGAAATCGTTTGTCTTGGTATGGGCATGTAATGAGGAGAGACAAAACGCATGTGACTAAAAGAGTGATGAATATACATATTGATGGATAGAGAGGCAGAGGAAGGCCAAAGAAAAGATGGATGGATTGTGTGAGGAATGATATGAAAGAGAAGGGAGTGAATGATAGCGTGACGGTTGACAGGGGAGAATGGAAGAAGAAAACGTGTTGTGCCGCCCCAAAGTAATATGGGATAAGGGCAGGAAGATGATGACTACCCATCTTTATACGCAGGTGTGGTGTGGTGTGGTTCGGTTTCTATGAAAATGTAGGCGGAATTGTTCAGGTCGAACTAGGCTGGCAAACAAATGAACCACGCCGAAACGTGACAAACCTCTCCGTGCAAATCCTACGCAGCATTGCATTGGAGAGTTAATTTAAGCTTACTTTGATAGCTATAGCTATACTGTTTGTAACTACTAAATGGCTCTATCCATTATTACTCCAGGTATTGACTACCTTATTTAAAAAAATAATTCACATACATCCATACAAAATAACAAGAATATTACCAGATTAAAAGATTACCGAAATGGTAATTAAAATTGAACTTAAAATTAAAATTAAAAATAAAATGGAAATTTAAATTAAAAATGGAAATTAATATTGTACCTACTTATGACTGATTTAAAAAAGGACCTCCAAATCGGAGGATGAGATCCTATCAGCCACAGTCTTCATGATTTCGTTGCGGCTGCCATGCATTCTGCAGATCAGGGATACCGTCCTTTTGCGAATGATGGCGTCAAACTGAAACTGAATATACTGGATGCGCAGATCCACAGACTTCCAGTGTAAAAACTCTGAGAATATGCCTCAGAAAGCGTAATCTTCACTTGTTCAGAGCAACGGGAGAATCTGATGGCCAGCATGTTACTTCTGACTTAAACTTCACGATATGATTTTATTATTGACTAGCTTTTGCCCGCGACTTCGTCCGCGTTTCCGTCGTTTTTCGTAAAAAAGTACCATATGTCCTTCCTAACGGTTCAGTGATTTTGATGTAACAGACAGATTAACTTTCGTATTTTAGTAGGGAAATATAATATGTCAATTCACAATACTGTTGAAAAATATCGCAAAAACGAACCGCAGAATATTATTATCAATAGCTGTGCCCGCGACTCCGTCAGCGTGTAACTCCTTGTATTGTATTGGTAATATTGTTTAGATCACTTTCACATGAGGCTTAAGTACCTATATAACGAAAATACTTCAGCGCAAAGCTTCCGGGTAAACTATGTTGAAAATTGACCCGTCCGGCACGTGAACATAAAGATTTCTAGAACTGCTAACCCGGGAAAGAGCGACATATAACTGACCATGCGAGAAACAACTGACACTGAGATCTACTCCAGCAACACGAAAAGTCTGCCCTTGAGCCTTATTAATTGTAATTGCATAACACACCGCTACTGGGAATTGCGTTCTTTTAAATTGGAATGGAAAATTATTTGGTATTATGGGAATTCTGGGAATAAAGACGGTCTCTCCTGCACCGCAGCCTGTTAAAATTTGAGCCTCGATTACATTTTGTTGCAACTGGGTTACTTTTAGCCGAGTTCCATTGCAAAGTTGTGGTGGTCTTAAATTTCGGAGCAGAATAATTGGAATGCCAATTTTTAAACAAATTTCATGAGAAGGAAGTCCGGGCATATTTAAAGAATTTAAAAATTCTATCGGGTAATTAGTGGTTTCTTGTTCATCGACCATTCTATTTATTGAACTATAAACTTTGCTTTCCCCCTGGATATTCGACAGTATTTTATTGTTAATCTCAGATGCCTGGTCATTGCGAGGAGTTAAAATGGACCTTTCGCATAGCCAAGAATTGTGCCTATTTAATATATTTGTTACGTCACCGTAAACCGACGATATAAGATGTTGTTGGGATTGCACTATACAACATAACCCAGGCGTCAGAATAAGTTTTCCTTGGTGTAGTTGTGGATAGGTACCTTCACCAATCTTTAATAATAAATCAGAAAATTCACGATCATCCGGGTTATCTCCAGTTCTCACTCGCATGTTTATAGTCAAATGCACCGATTGTATATCACGCCACAAATAAGAGCTTTTCAGGCAAGCCCTAACCTCATCAGCTCGGGTTCCCCGTGGTATTACTGGTAAGGTTTGTCGGAAATCACCACAAAATAAAACTGTGATACCGCCCATTGGCCGATCATTTTGTCTTAAATCCCTTAAAGTTCTGTCTACCGCTTCTACTCCTTTTCGATGGGCCATCGTACATTCATCCCATATGATTAAATTACACTCACGTAATACCTTAGCTTTGTCGCTATTTCTTGAAATACTACAGGTTGGACTTTCCGTGCGATCTAAATCAATTGGTATTTTAAACATAGTGTGAGCAGTTTTACCTCCTGGTAGCAATGTTGCAGCTATACCTGATGAAGCCACGGCAAGAGCAATTTTACGCTGATTTCGAACATAAGCTAATATTAATTTAGTCAAAAAGGTTTTCCCAGTTCCTCCAGGTGCATCTAAAAACCATATTGTTCCCAAATTATTTTGAACACTCTCGCACACGCGATCATAGACTGAACGCTGTTCTGCAGTCATCATTGGGACACCGTTTTCTAATGTTGCCAGCAGTTCCATTGAGTTGTAACCAATCTCTGCGGAATATTCCCTATTGGTAACCTCTCCGACTGAGGTTGGTGTTGGCAAACCATATTCAGAGAGTGATTTACCGCTTACTGCTGTTAAGTCTTCCTGAAGAGCTAATAAGCACGTATTTATGGCAAGATCACGGAAATTATCATTAGTTGCGCCTTCATCATTGTGAGATATATTCCGAAGAAAGTCTTCTGCAAATTTTTCTTTATATTTTTCCCATAATTGGACAGGATCTGACAAATTACAAAATGTGAGCAATGTTACAAATAAATGGCGTAACCGTCGTGGATTATCACTAACACAGGATTCTGCTAAAGCGTCATCCCAATGCTGATCATTTTCAAGCAAACGACGCGCTTGGCAAGCTGCATGGTAAGTTGGATAAACAACATCGTCTACTTTTCTCAAATCTATAAATGATGTTGGTCCTCGCACTGTATGTAATAATAATCTCAAATAGCCACAGCGTTGTTAGGATGAACGGTATACACTCTACCAAGAACATGTTCTTTGAAAATACCTGACTCGCCATCTACAGGCCTGCCACGGCGTCTACGGTTAAAGACACCTCGTTGCTTATCGTAGGTATAATACGACGGAACTTCCTCATACAAAAGAGATTTTGCAAAATTATCAGTTTGGCAAAGTCGAAAGAATGCTAATAAAGTTGTTTGTCTAGGGTTCTCTAATCGTTCTGTAACATTTTCCGCGTTGAAATATATACGTTGACCGCCTTCGAGATGAACATCCAGATGGGTCACAGGTGGATATCTTTCGTGAATGTTGAAACTTAAAATCCGCCACACAGCTTCTGAAGAGCTGATATATCTGCCTGACTGAAATCTAGTAACTTCATCATGTTCATTTCTCAACGCAAACGTAGCTTGGTCACTGCCCTTATTAATATACTTACAAATATATTTTATTGACTCTACACTATTACACATTTCTACATTTATGTGAGCTTGAAATGCTCTAGACAACACAGGCGAATACGGAACGACCCACCTATTATCTAAAGTAACCTGTTGTCCAGACACTCGCTTTTCAACAGTAAAACCACCATTGTCTCTTGAACGGCGACGATATAATGGGTATCCATCATGTCCTGTTACAGTTTCATCTACTAATGCTTTTGGATATCTTTTAGTGCAACGACCGTCTTGCATGCAAGGAGCATTCCTGTTTAATGCACCACATGGACCATGTATCATATGAGTTTTAACAATGTCATATAACAGGGGATCTGCAATCGGATCTGGAATTTCAGCACTGATTGAACTGTCTACATCATTAGGTCGAACCTTATCTTTTAACCAAAGCAAGATATGTGCGTGAGGTAAGCCGCGTTTTTGCCACTCAACACTATACATATAACACAATACTTCTCCAAAAATGTTATCTTTGGTAAGTAGATCTATCATTGATTTTAATTTTAAATGAAAAACTCTTGCGATAATATCATGGCGGTCATGCGGTGCTTGACCCTCAAGAAGCTCCCGAGTGATTTCATCCCACTTGGGATTGGTAGTTACAGTAATAAATAAGTCGGGACGTCCATATTTTCTTACGTAACAAAAAGCGTCTTGAGTACGTTCGTGCATGTAGCGTGGACCACCAGTAAAAGAAGAGGGTAAAATAACTAAACGGCCCATATTCACAGTATCATTATCTTGCTGCATGGCGTCGCGAAGGTGCACGTATTCTTCAGCGCGCAGCTGCCTTTGATTAGATCGTATATAAACTAATCTTTCGGTTTCAATTTTTGCGTACATGTCAACAATAAACTGATTAAATATGCCACGAAAACGTTGAAAGTATACAAATCTATTCCGTCTCACTTGCAAGTGGTAACAATAAAATTGAAGGCATGACACCTTTTTATTATAATTAGGTGCGCCTGTACGCGGATCAGTTTGGTATACAGCGAAATTATATCCATCTTGAGGAAGAGCTTCTAATGCCGATTTAAAACTGCATACATACGAATTAACCTGATGTAACATGTTCTGAAGTTGTGAAATGAGTTCAGTATTTAAATTCGGGAAATATTGATTTCTTATATTCGACTGTTCGTTGTAGTCGGATACAAAATATATTTGAAGAAATTTAGGTTGGTCTTCAGGCAAAAGGGACCCTATCAAATGGTAAAGCTGACCTTGTATCTTAAAAGTAGGCATGAAAGGACCTTCTGAGATTTGTTGAGCACCGAAGGATGTCATTTGAAATGCACTATTATAAGTTCGAATATTGTCTAAGAACTGTTTAGATTGCACATGTTCCCCTAAAAGTAGTGATTTCAAAGGTTCCGGTGGGTCTTCGAACAAAGGCAAATTTATTTTACCTCCAGAACAACAGAAACCAACAGACTCCTTACTCCACTTTGAAGCATTACAAAAAGAACATACTACGTTCATATCGCCTATTACAGAAGATGATCTGTAATCAATTGAGAGGTTATAAGCAAACCCACTTTTAAATTTGTCGGACCACGCCACCGAATTTGTAGATTGATCTTCTATGTGTACATCTAAGTCATTAAGACTATGTCGAAATCTGTCTGCAGTAAGACGGGCCTCTCGCTGATTGTCTGTTTCAAGAGACCGAATATTTTCAATTCTTAATCTTTCATTAGACAAAGTTATTAATCGTTCTTGTCTCAAAGAATTGTAATAATCGCGTCCCGACTCTAGTCGTTGTTCATGCTCATGTTCGTCTTCAAGAGATCGAATAATATTATGGTGCACCCTATCATTTGTCAAACGGTCTTGATATTTAGTAAAAGTTTCAGATTCTCGAGATAAAATATGACGGTCGCGATCAGCTGTAAGCCGTAATTCCCTCTCAGTGAAGGTTTCGGACTCGCGAGATAATGTATGCCGTTCGCGGTCAGTTGTAAGCCGTAATTCCCTCTCAGTGTAAGTTTCAGACTCGCGAGATAATGTATGCCGTTCGCGGTCAGCTGTGAGACGTAATTCCCTCTCAGTGTAAGTTTCAGACTCGCGAGATAATGTATGCCGTTCGCGGTCAGCTGTGAGACGTAATTCCCTCTCAGTGTAAGTTTCAGACTCGCGAGATAATGTATGCCGTTCGCGGTCAGCTGTGAGACGTAATTCTCTCTCAGTGTAAGTTTCAGACTCGCGAGATAAAGTATACCGTTCGCGGTCAGCTGTGAGACGTAATTCCCTCTCAGTGAAGGTTTCGGACTCGCGAGATAATGTATGCCGTTCGCGGTCAGCTGCAAGCCGTAATTCTCGTTGTGAAGCAGTTTCAGCTTCTCGGGATAACGCATGTTGTTCTCGGTCAATGGTACGCCTTAGCTCTCGTTGAGAAGAGCTTTGAGACGCCCGTGATGTAGCTCGTCTCGATCTGTCAGCTGCTAATCGCATCTCTCTCTCTGGAGAGCTTTCATTGGCTCGAGAAGTTGAGGCACTAACTCTCATAGAGTTTAACCGATGTGCTCTTTCCTCTGCCGATTCTTGAGAACGCGTAATTCTCATTCTCTTAGCTTTACTCGAAGTTCGACATAAAGATAATCGTTTTTTAGGTGGCATTGTGTATTTTATTTTTAATCGACGGTAACGGAAAGGCTGTCAGTTACCTAACAAAATAACCTACGTTAGAGGTCCTAACTATAGCTAACTTGCACTTAAAATCTAAGTGCCTATTTAAACTAAAATATTCTAATAGAATTATACCCAGAAATATGTACAACTTACAACAAAAAAAGAAATGAAAATAAAACTGAAACGCCTGTGCAATGCTATCTACTTATACCTACTTCACTTAAAAATAAATACCTATAACTACTATAGTTAATAAATAACAACAAAAGAAATTCAAATAAACTATTTAAAGACTAAAAGTCGCGCTAATAAGCACGGTTTGTTAATATCAATTATTGTCTGTCAATAAGGTCGAACGCTCTGAACGCATCAACAGCCAAATATTGAATGAAGCTCGCGCTTTTTTTTTTTTTTTTTTTGGTACTGACCTTTTCGCAATTGGCTCCGGGAGCCTCTGTTGCTTAACCGGGCGTCGGCGGGGCCAGATGGGCCTCTCGCCTTCGGACCTCCCGCCTTTTTATACCCTACCGCCGCGACCCGCGTCGAGCGCGGCAACCGTTACACAAAAATAATCCTTATGGCATGATTCAGTATTCACGCGCGACGGCGCGATGGCTTATTATCGTATTTCATGTATAAGTTTGGTGTTTCTACACCGATTACTATGATTATTTTTTTATTGAATAGGTAATAATATTAACTTCTTTTAATTAGGGATGAGTGAGAGTATTATAAACGTAAGAGTAAACAAATATAATCAGAAAGCTCCGAACTGCTAAGCTATCGGGAGTTACACGTGTTATTGTGAGTCAACCATAAAAGATAGACATATGCTGTTCTGGGATATTTTTTAGATAATTTTATGTAGAACATTTCCGTCATAAATGATTTCTATGTAGCTTTAACCATTAAGGCTGCACACGCGACGGAAGCTTAAAAAATGGAGCAACTTCTCCCGTTTTCCCAACATTTCCCTTCACTGCTCTGCTCCTATTGATTGTAGCGTGATGAAAAGTATACTATAACCTCCCCAGGAGTATGAAGAATAATTGTACCAAGTTTCGTTAAAATCCGTCGAGTAGTTTTTGTTTCTATAAGGAACATACAGACAGACAGACAGAGGGACAGACAGACAGACAGACAGACAAAAATTTTACTGATTGCATTTTTGGCATCAGTATCGATCACTAATTACCCCCTGATAGTTATTTTGAAAATATATATCATGTACAGAATTGACCTCTCTACAGATTTATTATAAGTATAGATTGATTGATTGATTGATTACGCTCAAGCCTTTAGGATAATTTTGTGAGAATAATCAGGACATTATCAGTCTTATTACCTAATTGCGCGACAGCAAACACAAGGGCTATTTTTTTCAACTCATGGAGGTCGTGCGTTTGATAGAGACGCTAGGTTTTGTTTTATAAAATCAAAATGGCGGATTTTTGACGTCAAGAAGGAATTAATTGAAAAAACGAATAATTGTATCAAAATTAAGAGAGCTTAAGAGGCGATTCCAAAATTAAAACACACTAAAATATAGAAAAAAAAACCGGCCAATTGCGTGTCCGACCACGCACGAATGAAGGATTCCGTAGTTAGGAGGAATTTATCCCAAAAACAAACTTAACATTGTAGTTGAAAAACATGTTGTGATACTCGCAAATAAATCAAAACCTACAGGGTACTACTTCCCGTTGACCTAAGAATCATCAAAATTTGGCAAGAAGCAAGTTCTCGCATTTTTTTTTGCGATTACGAATTTAAATTTTCTGTTGGAGAATTGACCGTGACGCATATTAATGTACGGGGTGATATGTGTTTCAACTACAATGTTAAGTTTGTTTTAGGGATACCTAAATTCTTTTTAACTACGGAGCCCTTCATTGTGCATGGTCAGACACGCACTTGGCCGGTCTTTTCTTTTTGAGGTACCTACTGAACCCTAATAAAAATAAAAAAAACTTGCTTTGATCTTTTTAGAAGCAGTAGGGTTTCTTAAATTTTATTTTTAACTAAGTACACCAAATCCAATCCAGTATATACCAAATCGCATGGTAAATGAGAACCCGAAGGCCGAACTAAATGGTTACATGAAACTACGAGTAAGTTAGGGTCATGATCACGAATGACATGTCAAAAGTTCCAGCCCAGTTCACAGTTCTTGACATTTATAGACCACTTGACAAGATAAGACGTTCTGGAACAAATAACTTTACCATTGACATCCACTGGAAAAGAGGTGACTTTGTTGAACAACAATGTGTAACCACGGACTAGAAAAAAAAAGGACTCCGTGCCACGCGTATCGAAAGTGAAGCACCGTACCGATCTATGTGTGCGTGATTTGTTAAAGACGCCGTCGTGTCACGTAATGGCGGGCAGTCGGCATACTATGATGTAAATGTGTGCGTAAGGCGTGTTTGTACAAACGGTCCCGGCATACTTACTGTGCTTCACTTTCAATAAGCGTGGCGCGGAGTCCTTTTTTTTTTCTAGTCCGTGTGTGTAACTTAATTAATTCACATTGTGGAAGTAATTTGTTCAGAATCGTTTACTGAATCGATTTTTGTCATTTATTTGATGACCGAGCGAGCGTAGCGAGCAAAGCGTCTCTGCTTCAAGTCTGTCAAAATTAGCTTTCGTCTGTCTGTTTGTTGCTACTCCTCTACAGGTCGTACTTTACAACCGATCTGGGCGAAACTTGGTATACAGGTTTAACGACTTTATTGAATTTTTTTGTCGTCGGGATTTTTGATTGGAGGGGTACTTCCTCCAAAGGAGCAAAAAGGGGGCTACTGGATAACTCCTCCTTATGAGATCCGATTTAAATGGTTCTTTTTTATTTGAAAGGTAGTTAGGTACTTTAAGTTGGTCTCGTAAAAATTGGTGAAGGTCTGATGAAAAAAAAACATGGTAAATATCCCGTTTTAAATAACTTTAGTGGTTCGTAGAGTAGTTCTACGAACCACTAAAGAACTAGTTTTTTGGTATACCAACATCAGTATACATACCAAACCAGTAATAGTAAACAATAATATAACTAAAGTGCTAGAATGTATGCCTAGTACGGTCAGCAACAGAAGTCGGTGTACACTGCTACTTTTTGACATCATCTAAATTAACACAAAATGATTCGGAAAAATTCTTTTTTTTCGTTTAACTGTTAAGAGTCAATGTTCTTAAAGTTTTAAGTACTTCTGTTCCGATTTGAATCAAATATTTCGCTTAATAATTAAGATTAAAAAACTGCAAGTGTTAATCGACTTTTGTTGCTGACTGTGCCTACAGGAAGGTATGCACAGCATGCAACATAAATACAGCAACATAATAGTCTGAGAAAACATACAAAATACTTACATTGTATTTTAATATAGGTAATTTTTATCCCAAAAAACCGGTCAAGTACGTGTCGGGGTTCCGTAATTGGGATGAATTTATGTCAAAAACAAACTTAATTTTGTAGTTGAAAAATTTTTCTTCCTTAAACCGATATAGGTACGTCACCGTCAATTCGACAACTACAAATGAAGTTTGTAATTGCAAAAAAAAATGTTTATGTGATAAAACTATTTTTGGACCGAGATCAACGGAAAGTACCCTATAGGTTTAGATTTATTTGCTAGTATCAAAATATGTCGCATAAATGGCCGTATTTTTTATTGCGTTGATTTAGAACCTAGATTATTTTAGGCCTTCAAGACACCGTATGTGTCAACTTGATACCTCCACGAGTTCCTGAGAAAAAGGTTCTTGACGGACTGACGGACAATGAAGTGATCCTACTCGTATAAGGGTTCCGTTTTTTCTTTATGAGGTACGGAGCCCTAGAAACCAGTCCAAACAATATAATTGGTATACACTGGCACACAATAGCGCATACTTTATTCATCAGCCACACAAAACAGTTTGGCGGTGGCTCGCTTGTTGCCTAGCGGAAGAAACGGTTTCACTCACACCTTCATAATTTAGTGCCTGACGATTTTTTTCGTACACAAACGAGTAGAGACTAGATGAGCCAAGTGATAAAGAACCTAAAGAAGTATTACAATACTAGCTATGCCCCGCGGTTTCACCCGCGATAAAACCAGCCAGCAGCGGCAGCGGTAGCCTGTGTTTATCCAGGGTATAAGCTATCTACATACCAAATTTCATCCAAATCGGTCTAGCCGTTTGTGCGTGAAGAAGTATCAAACACACACACACTCACAAACTTTTGCCGTTATAATATTACTAGCTGCGCCCCGCGCTTTCACCCTCGTAGACCGGGATAAAAAGTAGCCTATGTGTTAATCCAGGGTATAAGCTATCTACATACGAAATTTCATCCAAATTGTTCTAGCCGTGTGTGCGTGAAGAAGTAACAAACAGACACACTCACAAACTTTTGCCGTTATAATATTAGTCTGAAGTGTGATTATGTGACAAAGTGATAGTTGATGAGGCTTACCCCCTAGATTACTTCATTCATCATTCTCCTGCCCTTGTGTTTTTCATTCTTCCATATACTTCTCTATTAATCGTCATCTCGGTAGTCACCCCCTTTCCAGCCATATCATCTTTCACACAGTCCATCCATCCACATTCATACTCAAAACTTTCCTGACGACATTTACCTCATTCCTCCGCATCCCAACCATGACAACTGATTTCCACACAACTTCCTCTTATTAATGGACACACCCCCATATAGGACTTTAACATAACTGGCGAAATGTGAGTGTACTATAGGTACACCTCTGCCCAACCCTTCGGGGGATACAGCCGTGATGTTATGTTTATGTTATGTTACGAAAAAGACTAATGGTAAAGCAATATCGTCGCAGAACTGAGATATTTTTACTTCTTGCAGCCTACATTTCGGTACCGATGTTAACAAATGAGGTGTCGTTTGAATTTACTTAACCGACTTCAAAAACCTACAACGAATAAAATAACTTTCATAAAAAACTTAACAGCTTCTAAAATCGATGCCAAGCTAAGTTATTTTATTCGTTTTAAGTTTTTGAAATTGGTTTTTACTTTTTTTAAAGTAAATTTATTTTTCCATTTTTAACCGACTTCTAAAAAAGGAGGAGGTTCTCAATTCGGATGTTTCTATTTTTTTTTTTTTATGTTTGTTCGCGCATAACTCCGTCGCTTGCCAACCGATTTGAAAAAATATTTTTTTGTTGGAAAGGGTATACTTCCCAAATGGTCCCATTTTTGTCAAAATCCAGTTCTGATGATGGGATCCTGGAGAAATCGAAGGAACTCTTCAAATATTATAGGCACACCTATAGCGATTTGGGTATTTTTTATAGTAGCTCGTGCATTTGCTCTCGGAAAGCACCACATGGTGAATTGGAACTGATGATGAAGACCACAGATGGCTACCAGAACTACTCAATGATAAATATTTCACGGGTTGCGATTCGATTACTTTAATATGGTTGCTAAGCAATTTCCGCTCGTCACACAATGCGTGTGATGAGTGGTTGTTGAGGAGTTCTCCTGGTTCTTACCAGCAGAACTCCTCAACAATTAACGTCCCAGCATCGGGAAAAGCAATATTTTGTAACATGTGATGAGCAATTGACATTAGACTATTGTAACTTATACAAATTATAAACAGACCCACTAAAAAGTGAAAAATAAAAACTTTTTTACAAAAAAATACAACCGACTTCCAAAAACAACACTACAAAGTGAAAAATAAATTTAATTTCGGAAGTCGGTGGCAAAAACGAAAATACATTTGATCAGACACCGACTTCCCAATTTAAATTTATTTTTCACTTTGTAGTGTTGTTTTTGGAAGTCGGTTGTATTTTTTTTACTTGAATTATTAAATTAGTTAAGCCCAAGACGAACGACAAGAAGAATCGTCAAAATCCGCTTAGAATTGCCGAAGATACAGTACCTACATTTATGCATATAATAAAATGATGTATGTAGATTATGATAGTGCAAGAACCATCAAAATTGGTTCATTAGTTTTTGAGAAAATTGCGGACATACAATAAATACGGGTCGAATACAGAACCTCCTTTTTTGACGTCGGTTAAAAATGTGTTTTAGGTCGTATGACGATCCAGAAAATTCAGAATGGAAAATGCTAGACAACATGATGTCAAATCTAATCTGTTTAACTGCCAAGACGTGCCAAGCGAACGACAGGTTCACTGCCGTATCTTTTATCGAAACGATTCAGCGTATTCTTGAACAGCCATAACTTTTAGTCTAGTAGATTAAACTAGAGAGTTCAAATTTACAGGATATGCATACATAAATTCACGCCTTCTTCCCATGGGGTAGACAGAAACTACAGAACGCCACCTGCTACGGTCCTTACATACTCCTTTTGCTTTTTAACCGAATTCAAAAAAGGAGGTTCTGTGTTCGGCCTGTATGTATGTTTGTTTGTTTGTCCGCGATTTTCTCAAAAATTAATGAACCAATTTTGATGATTCTTTCACTACCGAAATCTACATACTTTCAGGAAGGTTTTAATATATAATACAACAGGTAGTTGTTCTTATGAACGAAGTCATAAATACTGTATACTGTATCTCCAACATTTCTAAGCGGATTTTGTGATGATTCTTATTTTCGTTCGTCTTGTGCTCATGTAATTGTATATTCAACTAAAAATGGAAAAATAAATTAACTTTAAAAAAAGTAAAAACCGACTGAAAAGCCTAAAACGAATAAACTACCGAAAGTTTTTGAGTTAGCTGTAATAATACGTATTTTTTCCCTACTTTTATATGGATGATGTTCTAGTTTGTTTTGCAGATAGTGGTATTAGAATTTGTGTGGGGTAGGTACACAACTAAAAAGTGAAAAATAAAAACTTTTTTACAAAAAAATACAACCGACTTCCAAAAACAACACTACAAAGTGAAAAATAACTTTAATTTCGGAAGTCGGTGGCAAAAAACGAAAATACATTTAACTAGACACCGACTTCCGAAATTAAAGTTATTTTTCACTTTGTAGTGTTGTTTTTGGAAGTCGGTTGTATTTTTTTGTAAAAAAGTTTTAATTTAAAGTAAATTTTTTTACGTTCATACATCTGGTCATGCACGCCCGCCGGTTGCAAGTACTACGCACCTGACCTGAATAACATCACCGATAAGGTCACTATAATATGGAATTTTCAGGATATAAACTGATGAAATTAATAAAGCATGAAGAAATGTTGGTTTCACAGCCTTTTTAATACTTAAAAACTAATCTAAATTAACCGTACTACATTTGTATGTACCTCTCCACATAATTTTACATCCGTCTAACCCGGAATAGCGTTTCCTAAAATTTCTGAGCGCATTTTCCGGCACTGTTTGCCGGCTCGCGTTGAATTAAATATTTTCCTTGATATTAATTTTAATTCAATAGGGAGTGCGGGCTACCGAACTTTCTGGTCGGCAGTAATGTACGGAGCCGGAAAACCACTGGCTTTGTTTGTAACAAGCCACAATCAGATGGATATAGTCGGCTACGAGTGGCCTAATTGAGTTTTAATTACTGTTTTAGGTAGGTACATGTGTTGTTTTGCTTCCATATGGGATGTTATATTATATATATTATGAGGAGCTCGTTGCTAAGTAATAACAGCCGCACGGTTCGATCCATCAGGTTAAGCTACGCTTGGCGGGGTTGGTCCGTGGATGGGTGACAATCTTTACATACCGAGACTCTCCGTGCCTCGGAAAGCACCTTAAGCCGTTGGTCCCGGCTGTCATTCGTGGATCTTTGACAGTTGTTACGGGTCGTCAGAAGCCCGAAAGTCTGACAACCCGTCTTACCAAGGGGTATCGTATTACCCAGTTACTGGGTTGTGGAGGTCAGATAGGCAGTCGCTCCATGTAAAATACTAGTATTCAGCTGCATCCGGTTAGACTGGAAGCCGACTCCGACATAGTTGGGAAAAGGCTAAGCAGATGATGATGGGATGTTTTATTATCAGTAAATGTCGTAAGAATGGCGATATATGTTAAGTCGGAGGAATTAATTACACACACACACATACATAAACTCACGCTTTCTTCACATGGCGGTAGGCAAAAACTACAGAACGCCACCTGCTATGATCCTTACATACTACTTTTGCCTCGTTTACGTTCATACACCTGGAAATTAAATTTTAAGCAAATTGACTAGTTACCAACTTAAATTATCTGAATATTCAATTACAACTGTCATTCTTTGGCAGATGTATGATACGGCAAAATAAAGGAGGGTATATTTGCTTAACAATTAATTTGCCGGACTCTAGGTATATTGGAAGTACAGACAACAGCACACCAGGTTATACCAAACTGTCACATTTCTCCAAATGATTTTAAACCTTAAAATGTTGATGGTTAAGTTCAAAATCGAATGAGACAATTTAACAGTTTGTAGTAACTTGACCTGCTGCTGCTGTGTGTACATCAACAGTTGCGGGAGATTATTCAGATGTTTTCTTTGAATAACTCAGACTATCGCAGTCCACTGCTGGACATAGGCCTCTCCCAATGCGCTTCAACCCAAATTGGGTAGGTACTTCGCATTTTCATCTCTCACTCTTCGAAATTAAATATTTATTAGCTTGCTGCGATTATTTGAAGGGCTTGTGGCTAAGTAATAACAGCCGCACAAGTTGCTTGCTGGGGTTGGTCCGTGGATGGGTGACTATCTATAAATACCAAGACCCCTCCGTGCCTCGGAAACCACGTTAAGCCATTGGATCTTTGACAGTCGTTACGGGTCGTCAGAAGCCCGAAAGTCTAATAACCAGTCTTACCTAGAGGAATTGTATTACCCATAAGTAGTGAAAGTCAGATAGGCAGTCGCTCCATGTAAAATACTGGTATTCAGTTGCATCCGGTTAGATAGGAAGCCGACCCCAACATAGTTGGGAAAGGCTAGGCAAATTGTCTCTTCGCAATTAAATATATATTAGCTTTTTACGATTCGGTCTGTATTAAGCATAAGTATTCTATCTATCCTTCTACCTCTTTGCACGTTTCATATCTTCTATCTATCTATAAATAAAAAGAGAAGTCCTGACTGATTAACTCATCAACGCCCAGCCCAAACCCTTGTACCTAGCCACTAGAACGAAAGCGGCTCTACACAAAAAAACAGTCCATCATACAGTCATGCGTACGCGCACCGTGACGTCAGCCGGCACTTCACACGTGTTTACAAACAATGCCGAAGCGACGAAGATTCTTGGAATCTTGTAACGTTCGAATGTTTTTATGGATGCCAGAGAACTGGACTCTATCGTAGTGTATGTTTCGTTTGAATGTATGATCATATAAAATTCACAAAAATAGGTATGTAAAGAGCAAACACGGTTAGTTTCAGATTTCTAGATTCTAGATTTTCTACAAAGAAAAAACAAGCGATGACTTACATTTTTTATGGTTTAAATGCATGCTGTGTTAACTCTTAACGTAAAACATAAATAAAACCACTTACCACAGTACAATATTCATTATTTACAAGCTTCCGAAGTTGAGACAAAACTTGTTATTTTTTACTTTAGATTTTATGACAGCTAAAATAATATTTTTTTAATGTCATAGAATAGTTCAGTGAGTGTTGTCGTATTTCAAAAGGTTCGGACACAGATAATCTATCACAGTAAATGCATGGAATTGGATATTCCTACTTAATAGTGGTGGAACAAGGTTAAAAGTAAAAAAAGATTGTCTTGGGAACTTTGTTCCCACGGACAACCTACTGTTGGGAACAAAGTTCCCGCGGTCGAGCAAGTGGCTATAAAGCCGAAATTTTTCACAAAGTTTTTCTATATAATGTAGACAAGGAATAAGGAAGGATTTCCCGATAGTGCGTTCTCGTGGGATATTTTCCGACATCCACGCAGGCACAGCCGCGGGCAATAGCTAGTTCTACATACAGAATTCATCTTCCTTAAATATTCAACTTTTATTTTAGCATGTATTTCTGCTGAAATAATATTTCAACTCAAAGTGAAACTTTCATTTGAAACACAAATGTTAAATGTTTAATTCTACATAACTGCCTTGTTGTTCTAGTGGTTGCAAGCGCTACTGCTGAGCATGGAGTCCTGGGTTCGATTCCCAGCACCCTAATTACGTAACACACTATCGATCGGAATAGGTTTCATTTTGACAGTTCAACAACATTCATTGTATTATTTACGATGTTGAGCATACACATTTTCCAAACATATGAAGCAATGGAACAGCAATTTGCTTCAAAATTATTCCGATTCCGATTGGTAGTGCGTTACGCAATCAGGGTTCTGGTCGGGCAATGTGTTATTGGGTTTTTCCAACAGGAATTCTCTGTAGCAGCCCGGAGTCTGGATTTGTGCCCGGTCGGTGGCAATATGCTCGCCTCCTATTACATGGGACTAGCTGGCGAAGTGTGTGTGTGTGTACTATAGGTATTACAGGGATTACAGGCTTGATACGTTATGTAGATTTACATAAAAACTTAAATCCATTTATTTTTAGAAACATCTAAAAAACAATTAGTTTTATACATAGGATTACGACTAACACCTGTAGAGATTAAAGAAATCCAAGTTTATATATTGGTCTCGAATAAAATTTCTCTAAAAGTACAACCAGCTTAACTAGTTAAAATAGATATTGAGGAGCGAAGTTTCACAGCAGACACCGATGGGACTCGGGACCTTCAAGTTTTAACAGTTTAACGCAACTGCAAGAATTGTTCAATGCTATCAATTGGAACGGATCGCTTCTGAGTGTTTGAAGAATACCTTCTGCAACTTTTCCCAACTTGGTAGCAGTTATTGAGCAATAGGAGATGCAGTCCTTTTATTTGCATTTGGGTTCAGCTTTCTAGGTCCAAGGGTTTGGGCTGGGCGTTGACGAGTCAGTCAGTCAGTCAGTCAGGACTTCTCTTTTTATTTATATATGTAAACCTATGTTGTCGCACTTTTCCCAGTCCATACAGTGCCATCCTTTAAGAAGGAGTCCAGCGCATCCCACCATATCTTTCTGAGCCTGCCACGTAGTCGTTTCCTGCTATTTGGGATCCACTGAGTGGTGGTTTTTGCGTATTTGCACCAATATGCGACAGATGTGGCCAGCCTAGTTCCACTTTACTCCAGCAGCTGTGCGGACCGCGTCTGCTATTTGTTTTGGAACGAAGTATAGAGTTCATAATGTGGTCTGACTAATAAGAAATAGGTTTTATGTTAGAGGATTTGGTTTCCGCACTTAGACCTTCGTGTGGACCATTGTGCGTGGGCCATGGCGGCCGTCATGGGTTTTTACAACCAGCCCACCTCCCTCCAGAAGTTGATCAAGTATTCTGGTCTGTTAAGAACATCTGTGAAAGATCGGGGTGTTCCGAGGGTTTCTGTTCTAATCTGGGTGACGCCTGTGCATTCAAAGAGCACATGGGCAACGGTTTCCTCAGCCTCCATGCAAGCGCGGCCCTGTCAGTTATTCCTATTGTGTGAAAGTGTTTGTTTAGTGAGCAGTGTCCTTGTTTAGTGACCTGTGATGGTCCCCGTCACCAGGCGCAGACCGTTCCTGTCCAGACGTAATAACCGTCTGGTTAACGTACCATCTAGAGATGGCATAGCCTCCCTGGACTGTCTGCAGCTGGTGTCAAGGACCACCAAGTCTCCGCTGGTGTATGGGTGAACTCCTATAGCTGCGTAGCTGGTTGAAGGGAATGGGTACGATTGGCTCAGGTCCACAGACTGACATGCTGGATGCTCTCTTAGCTATTTCGTCAGCTGCGCCGTTACCCAGTTATCCGCTGTGTCCTTTTATCCATTGCAGTTACAATCATTGTTATTTCACGAGAAAAATGCTTTTGAGTTTTGCGTAAGTGTAAGGTAATTTATACTCTGTAGCCGTGCGTACCTAGCTAGCTTAAACATGTAGTAGGTACGCACGGCTACAGATCTAGCTATACTTTTCGTATAAGTTGATCTTGCATTGTATAGGATTTCCATACAATGAGAGGTCAGTCTAAACTGGAAATGCCACCAGACCAGTCCGAAAGGGCGAGGGTTCGGATCCCACCGCTGTCACCATGTAGTAAATGAAAGACGGGTTGACCAAGACTGACATTTATTACTTACCCACAACCTTACTATTATTACATGACAAGCCACTTATAACCTACCTACATAATATAGGTACGACAGGTAGCTTGATGTGTAGCCGTGTGTACTTGGGCGACCGAGCTCTGCTCGGGTGAAAATAGAGAAAACGAATTTTCCCAGATCTGAGACCTAGCTAGATCAATTTTGCGCCGCCGCCGCCGCGCCGTAAACCTCCCGTTGCAACTTTCATGGGAATTGTCACAGCCGTTTTCGAGAACGTGATTGCTCATTTATTATTAAAGGATGTTTTATTTTATTTATTGTTCGTGCGTGACGCGCGCGTCTTGGAAAAAAAAACGAAATTGAGTTATTGACTGAATTTCTGTTTTGCAATTTCATTTAAAAACCCCCTAAATAGTAATGTTTAGACACTTAAATACTAGCTTTAAATAATATAGAATGGTCACAAGAATAGCGTAAAAAATATTATTAAAATCTCGATTATGATTGTAAAAATGTGCTTGGTCCATCCCTAGCATCAGGTGGAATGACACTGACAGCTCACTCCACGCTCACTTCACATAAGTTTTCACGGTGAGATGGTTACAGAATTGCACTGCTGTACTGTGCACAAACATCACAAGTGTCGTTGGTACATACAACTTAACTGGCTTAACAGCCAGTGCAGACACAGAACTCGCCGCAAATAGTCAATTCATACTATAGCAGCGATACCGAGATGAAAGCTCCATTCCGAGATTGCACTGTATGGCGTCCGTCTGTGGCACATGTAATGTACTCGTATGCCAGACGTGTGCTGCAAATCTCGTGCATCTGTCTATTGATGCACAATCTATGTAATGGAAACGGTTCGTCTTCTGCTGAAACGCATGGTTGTTAGAACTTTGAATATAGGAGAGGCTCCCCTTATAACGCACAAATTCGTAACTATGCGTATTGTCTGTTCCTAAAGTATGTGACGAACGTGTAAACAAACCCTGTTCGAGTTGAATTCTTACGCGATCACACAGTAAAGGCTTATTGTGTATTTTTTGCGTATTTAAAGGTTTCAGCTTTATATCTCTCCACTTTTTCTAATAATATTATTATTGTTTGAACAAAATGACCTCAATTGTCAAATGAATGAAGGCGGTTAAAAACATTGTCGCATTTTGTCACCTCTCTCTTGGTCTCCCGGAGCCAAATTTAAAAAAAATGTTAAGTAAATGAAAATGCTTTTTTTGAAAAATGTAATCAATTAAAAAACTTTTATACAAAAAAATACAACCGACTTCCAAAAACAACACTACAAAGTAAAAAATAACTTTAATTTCGGAAGTCGGTGTCTAGTTAAATTTGTTTTCGTTTTTTGCCACCGACTTCCGAAATTAAAGTTATTTTTCACGTTGTAGTGTTGTATTTGAAAGTCGGTTGTATGTTGCATTTTTTAGTAAAAAACTTTTTATTTTTCACTTTTTAGTTGTGGTACCTACCCCACACAAATTCTAATACCACTACCTGCAAAACAAACTAGAACATCATCCATATAAAAGTGAGGAAAAAATACGTATTATTGAAGCTAACTCAAAAACTACCAAAGCAAAGATAATCAAATTTATATGGGACCAACTGTGATGTTATACCCTCTCGAATAAAACAAAAAAATCCAAATCGGTCTAGCCATCTTCGAGTAATCGGGGAATATACATAAAAAAAAAATTAAAAAAAAGTTTCCGACGAATTGAGAACCTCCTCCTTTTTGAAGTCGGTTAAAAAACTAATAAATAATATTATTTTAATAGGTAATTAATAGTAGTTTATGAAATAGCAGTGCTATTCTGTATAAATCTCACCGTGAAAACTTAGGTGAAGTGAGCGTGGAGTGAGCTGTCAATACTGTCAATCCCTAGTATCGGGTAGAATGACAACTCACTTCACCTAGGTTTTCACGGTGAGATTTGTACATAATAGCCCTGCAGTAGCATAATGAGAGGTAGTAACGGCTTGGTTTTTAATTATATCACACGAGTTTTTATACCTAGTCATGTGCAGTTTCATTCACTTATTAAAAAAAAAACGAATAAATGTTTTATCCATCTTCCAATTTTATCTACTCTCATACATTGGGATTGAACATAAATAAAAAAAATCCCAGGAAATTCAGTACAACAAAACGTATGAATGGCGCCAAAACCACCAGCACATCACCGCGCATGCGCTAAAGCGGGCGTTGCCACAGACAGTAAAAAATTGGAATCAAAACTTTTTGTAATGCTTTATAAATGGCGCGCCCAGCATATGCGTTCCATAAAGGCGGATCCACACAGCAGCCGCCAAGCACCACACAATAGATGATGTGTGGAGTTCCATTAGAAAAAAAAAATTGATGGAAACTTCTTGGTCATAAGTACCTATGTCAAAATAAACTCGTTTCGAAGTTTATAATTCGAATTTTATGATTTTATGAAGCTTTTTTTAAACTGCACCCTAATTACGTTACACGACACTATCAATCGGAATCGGTTTCATTTTGACAGTTCAAGAACATTCATTGCGTTATTAAATTTACGGTGTTGAGAAGACAGCAATGAATTAGTAATTTGCTGCAAAACGATGCAGATTACGATCGATAGTGAGTTACGCAATTAGGTTGCTGGTTAGTGCCGAAACAAGAGGAGAACTGTCAAATATTTGTTCTTTCAATCCATATTTTTCGCTCATCCTTTATCATTCCATTTCATAAATCTCAGAAGCAGGCTGGAGTCTGGATTTGTACTCGGTTGTTGCCCTATTACATGGGACTTAAACATATCTGGCGAAATGTGGGTGAAGGTACTGTAAAGCATTGATGCTTTGATCAAGCCTCGTTAATATAATACTGGCTGACATTCAATCATTCAAATATGGAATATCTTCTGTCAAGAAAACGATCCCCGTTTTCTTGATAGGATGAGATATAGAATCTGGTCAGGGCTCGGCATAGAACTAATTTAGTAGGAGTGTTATTTGATATTTGAGCTGAGCTTAAAATACAGAGGGCTTCAGCCCCATTTAAATACAGTCCCTCTCGTATTATTTAATAGCTTAGTAAATCTCCTACTGTGAGGTTCGAGACCTCACAGTACTATAGGCGTACGTCTGGTTTACCCTTCGGGGGTTACAGGCGTGATGTTATGTTGTATTCATAAACTCTAATTAATTTCCGTTTCGTTCGATGTTTGTATTACTTGTGGCTATAATCCTTCTGACTGCATCTATCTAAATCGTGTCGCTAAACTCCGTAGTACTCATAGCCTGATGTTATCACACACAGCTATCGGGGGCAGCGCAGCCTGCCGGTGACGGTATTAGGTCACAGTCCCAATACCGGGCGCGCCTATCGCCAATTATCGGGCGCAACTCCAATCCCGGCTATAAACTTAGAATGTTTGTGTATGCAACGCACCGGTAACCTGTTGAGGTCAATTCACAGCGTAATAACTTTCGTGAATGAAAATTATTCACGTTCAGAATTCTCTATTGGTTTTTCTGATCACGAAGTATTTTAAAACTGTTAGTCAACGCTATTTGACCCATTAAACCTTTGATCGAATTAAAATTCACCCAATACCGTGACATCGTAAAAATCTTGAGTCGGAATTACTTCGAAGGCGAGCGAGAATTTGGCGACAAACATAACATTATGAGTCTATTTCATTCATCTGTGAATTATATTACTCCGTAATGTAGATCGGATATTCCGATGCATATTTACCTAAAGTGAAGTGTTGGCTATTATGGAATGGATTTTTGTATCGATCGTAAAAATCTCGCGATTCCGGAATTGATAAATTTAGTACTTTTTACTATAGAATCGAATGCTAGCTAATGTTGTAAAGTAGGTTGCCAAACTGTGATAGCAAACGTCAGGATAAGTACTGTTTAAAACGAATTTCAAGTAAAAATAATAGGAATAGTTATGTGTACCCGGTGTCCTGGTATTTGTTAAATAAATACAACCACATATTTAAGAAGTCATTTCCATACCATGTATCCGGTTAGTTGTGCATTCACGGATTTTCTTTAATCCCGGGTTATCCTATTAAGAAAAAAAAAAAAAAAATAAGAAGCCGCTTCCATAGTTTCTTAGCCAAAAAATAACTTTAGGTAAATATGGATGCATATTTACCTAAACTTAATTTTTGGCTAAGAAGCTAAGGAAGCGGCTTCTTAAATTTTTATCCGATCTCTAGTACCTAATATTAGGTCTTTACCTATGAAATTGCCGTTCTGCAGTACCGGCCATTTCAAATCAAAATTATTTTTGTTTGGCTAAGAATTCTAATTTCAAATTAATTTTATTTTAAAAACATTGATTTTTTTTTCCCAAAAGTAGTCATTTGTTTATTGATTAGTGTTACATTTTCATCGCATTTCAATCTTTTTCGTCATCATGGATACGTTAAAAATTCGAGTAATTATGGAATATGAGTACCGTCGTGGCAGCAACGCGGCACAAGCGGCACGCAACATCAACGACGTTTACGGAGCTAACACTACAAACCAACGCACCACTTGTTATTGGTTTGCTCGCTTCCGTTCTGGAAATTTCGACCTGAAAAATGAACCTCGCGGTCGTCCGAAGACTTTGGTCGACAATGACGAATTAAAGGCGATTGTGGAAGCTGATGATACACAATCTACGGCTGAATTAGCAGCAGCTTTCGACGTTAGCGTCAAAACAATATTGGTCCATTTGCGTCAAATTGGCAAGGTAAAAAAGCTTGACAAATGGGTGCCCCACGAACTCAATGATCGCCAGCGCGAAGTACGCGTCGAGACGTGCCTTGTACTGCTCAACAGACACACAAATGAAGGAATTTTGAACCGCATTGTTACTTGCGATGAAAAATGGACTCTGTTTGATAACCGCAAGCGCTCAGCAAGTTGGTTAGATCTTGGTTCAGCACCTAAACAATGCCCTAAACGAAAACTTACCCCTAGAAAAGTGATGGTCACTGTTTGGTGGTCTAGCGCCGGTGTGATTCATCACAGCTTCTTACCAAACGGGGTGAGCATTACTTCAGATGTGTACTGTGAAGAACTGAACACAATGATGGAGAAGCTGGCACATCTCGAACCAGCATTGGTCAATCGCTCGTCTCCGCTGCTCCTGCACGACAACGCGCGACCTCATACTGCACAGCAGACGGTCTCCAAGTTGCAAGAACTGGGGTTGGAAGCTCTCCGTCATCCGCCCTACTCACCAGACCTTGCGCCTACAGACTACTACTTTTTCCAGAATTTGGATAACTTCTTGGCGGGAAAAAAATTCAATACCCGAGAGGCAGTACAAAATGCCTTTGAAGAATTTGTTGCCTCCCGTCCAGCTGATTTCTTTAAGAAGGGCATCAATAAACTGCCACTGCGTTGGCAAAGATGCATTGATTGCATGGGTGATTACTTCGATTAATACAAATAAAAAATGCATGAAAAAAATTCGTTTAAATTTTTTCATACAAAACGGCAATTTCATAGGTAAAGACCTATTATCAGTCTTGCTTCTCCTATAATATGCGGTCTAAGTCAAACGAATTCATGATCACGTTGTGTTGTTATTACTACAAGTGCACCTACATATTACTTCAATATTGTGGCCAGTTTTATATAGCACAGGAGCTTGCAAGGGTGCGGGTAATGTATGTTTGCAGACAACTCCCAACAGCTGCGCTACGTCACATGCCTTCTTTTGCGCAACTCCCAAACTATTTCGTCGACATCGTCAATATTGTGTCTCTCGTACTTTCTTTTCATTGCGAACGTTATTGCGTCTAGGAGTAATGTAGTTTGTACAACTGATGTTTACGAAACGCTCAAACATTTCAGGTTGTTTTGACGAGAAATTTCTTCGCGGAAAGTCTGACATATTCAACAAACTAAAGCTCTTCCATCTGTATAAAAATCAAATTCATTATACAGCCCATCTCAAGTTATTGCGGCTTCATTCTGTAGCGTAAAATTTATGGCCAAGTAGACATAATATTCTTGTAGAGTACCTTTCTCTGGCAGATAACGAGACCGCATTTTTCCGCGTATGCCATTAATCTCAAACATAAATTGCCTCACGAGGTGTAAAATAAGGCACAAAAACATCTACATCTCCGAAATCGTTGCTCCAAAGCGGATCTGACTCATTAAGGGCATTCGCGTCTAAAGGGTTCGAAGCACGTTCGAAGTGTTGGAACAAACGAGCCTAAATTTGCACGTCGGGGTAACATTCGCCGGATAATACCGCCAGTAAAAAATTTCGGCTATGAATTTTAAAGGCCTAGTAAAATCTGAGATTTTATAAAGGGCTTCAAAAGGTACACTTCTTGTTATAATCTGTGAAGGTTGTGAAGTGGAAATAGGTAACTGGATGATGAATCATTATTCGCCTTTTGGATTTACTGAGTATTTTATACCTACTTAGAAAACTACTGAAAATTGTCTGAACAGAACGTTTCAGATGCAATTTTACACCCGTAAAGGAACTCAAGAGAATTTACGACTATCATAGAAACTTTTGAGGGATAAATCTTTGTACAAAATCTTGAAGAAAACTTTAGATCTCTTGTAGATAATATTTTACCGTTTCTTTGATCTCCAAGCGTACCTTGGAGGCGTCCATTTTACATAATTGCCTTGAAACACTGTCGAGGTTAATGTCTCAGAAGAATTGACGGAATTCCTCCAGTTAAAACTGCCACCCTAACCGTTCCGGTTGGAAGTTCCCCCGATAATGGTCGGTCAAACGTGGAATAGGTTTTGCCGTTGTAAATCTTAAAATTTTGAATTAATTAAAAACTTTTACTGGGATTAATTAAAACAATAGGGCGGTGATCAAAGTTGTCTTTTTGCTCGAATTTGCGTATCAGATTTTCCAGATCTTCGAAGGTTAGGTTGATAGAAATATTTTGTTTGTAATTTCGTTTTTGCTTTGCCGCGTTGAGTTTTTCCATTACACATTTCATTTCGGTCACATAAAAACGAAATCCGTAACTTGAGTTCCGGGTCTGTAATTTACATACGTCTGGGCCACACAGTGGGGTAACTTACGGCCGCCATACTAACCCTTTGTACAACCACGCCCCCGTCTAATGACGTTCATCAACGCGTAAATTAACTTGTGGAACTTCGTGGAGCACTTCCGACGTTTGGCTCCCAGACTGGAGCGGGCCGGGGCTGCCTTGAAGCGGCTCCTGCCCAATCTGGGGGGTCCAAACGCCTCCTGCCGGAGGCTTTACGCGGGGGTCGTGCGGTCCATGGCCCTTTACGGGGCACCGGTGTGGGCGCGTTCCCTGAGGCTGCGACCAGCCCGCCGGTTGAACGCGTCCCAGAGGGTCATGGCCATCCGGCTAGTCCGGGGATACCGCACGGTCTCCTGTGAGGCGGCGTGCCTCCTTGCCGGATTACCGCCATGGGATCTGGAGGCAAAAGTCCTCGCGCACGTGTGGGAGTGGCGCGAGGAGGTGAAACGCCGGGGCGTAACTCCGCTGCCGCGAGAAATCACGGTACAGCGGACAGAGCTCCGGCGGGATCTCATGGCGACATGGAGAGTGCGATTGTCGCAACCCAGCGCTGGGCACGCCACAATTGCGGCGATAAGTCCCCTCTTTGAGGAGTGGTTGGAGAGGCGCCACGGCGTCCTCACCTTCCGCCTGACGCAGGTCCTCACCGGACACGGTTGTTTCGGGAGGTTCCTGTTTCGGATAAGGCGGGAGGAAACGCCCGGGTGTCACCATTGTGTGGATCACCCGGAGGACACGGTGGAGCATACAGTGGAGGTCTGCCCGGCTTGGGCGGAGCACCGCCGTGTTCTCACGGAGGCGATCGGCGGCGGCGATCTCTCGCGTCCAAACCTGGTCCAGGCCATGGTGCGGAGCGAGAGTGCATGGGAAGCCGTCACCTCCTTCTGCGAAGCAGTAATGCTCGCGAAGGAGGAAGCGGAACGCGTGAGGGAGAGGCAACAGCCGCGCCCTCGCGCTCCTAGCCGCCGTAGGAGACGCCCTGGGCGGCGGGAATCCATTGCCGATTCCCGGCCACCGTAGGCGCGGGCTTGCGGACGACGAGTAATGGGCAGCTCGCCGTCCGGTAAGGACCAGGCCCGGGTCGACGGCGCGTTGTGTTCCACGCGCGCCTCAAAGAGATGTCAGCAGTGACGGGGTCAATTGGGCCGATGCCGCCGGGGTCGCGGGTAGTTCGAAAGAGATACCGTGGCCCTGGCACGGGCAGCTGAAGGGACATGGGTGGGTTTTAGTCAGTAAAAGTCTGACACGCCCTCCCGCCTCTGCCCAGAGCGGGAGAAGTCATTTGATGATTTCCCATCCACAAAAAAAAAAAAAAAAAAAAAGGGCACTTGAAGGCTTGAAGACTTTAGCGCGCATATTAATTTAGGATGTCGTCAGTTCGTAAGTAGAGCGTTTGATCATGTTCGTGGGATATGCTATACATAGTTTGGAGTTAAGAGGTTAATAGAAGGCATTAGAAAGTAGAATAGGTACACTACTGTATTTTGGGGATCAACATTTACCAAGTGATATGCAAGCAATCTTGCTATGTAAGTACTTGCGAGGTAATTGCGTAGGTAACACAAGTACAATGGCAATGCGTTTCATTTGACAGTTCACCAACTTTCATTGCTTTATTTACGTTGTTCAGCGGACACATTCTTCAAACATATGAAGCAATGGTTAAGCGTTTTCTTTCGGATTGTGACTGAAATTGTGTTACGCAATAGGGATGATGCCTGAGTAAATAAAAAGAAATTATATTTAGACCGTCACGCCAGTTAGATAATAAAAAAATATTAGACACGTATTTTTTGCTTTATCATACAAATAAAAAATGACATAGATAAAACGCATCAAAGTTGGGGAGTGGAGGTTCGCTACGTTACAACTGTAACAAACTACGTATAAAATCTAGCAAGGAGTGACGTCATTCCACATTTTAACTCAATGTATCGCCGTAATCTTTTGATTACGTAAAAAAAGAAAAAATACGTGTCCAATGTTTTTTAATAATCTACTAAATGATAGGCAAAAAAATTCTAGTCTTCATCCCTAATGGAGTGCAGGTGATAGGACACTCGCTAGTTGCGTTTCTTTTGATTTTAAACCAGATAAAAGAATTTAAATTGTATGTAAGAACTCATAACGACCATTCACATGAACTGTTCTCGTAAACGTCTCCTGCCGACTCGACTGACGAAGAATGTATCGAACCTTTTTTTTTTTGTGGATAGGAAATCATCAAATGACTTCTCTCGCTCTGGGCAGAGCGGGAGGGCGTGTCAGACTTTTACTGAACCCACCCGTGTTCCTTCAGTTGTCCGTGCCAGGCCCACGGTATCTCTTTCGAACTACCCGCGATCCCAGCGGTACTACCCGCGACCCCGGCGGCATGTATCGACCCTTGAAATGTAATCTAACGCAGTGTATATTGTCTCCAGGGCCTGTTCTCTCGCATGACATTCCGCGAACCCGTATGGGTGGGTGGCGCAGGCAACACGACTGGTCTTCAGAGCAAGCTGGGATTGTCTGACGGACTCCTGGGCTGCGTTGACTTCCTGAGGATCAACGGAGATACCTACCAGCTCATGAAGGACGCTGTTGCAACCCTGGATATTTGTGAGTACACTCTAAATGGAACTGAATTGAATAATGTAACCTAGAAATTGTGACTGGGTTAGATTTTGACGCAGTTGCCAATTGCGCTTTTGTATGAAACAGCCGATTTATTTTATAAATGTCATAATGACAGGACCAACTCTTGTAATTGAAAGATTCTAGCACGTATATGTAGTACCCATTTAGTACTATTTTGTTCCTGTCCTGGAAATTTTTGTACCTCGCACGGCATAAACGAAATTTCATGATAACACTGGTCGTCTCGCCATTATGACGCGTCATAATGACGAGACCATTTTATAACCGACAAAGAATATCTAGGCTGGGGGGTCTAAAATCATGTGCTGAAGTCATGGTTACAGTTTACGCGCCGATGTCCCTGCCACTCTGTATAAAGCAGGCCATACACGCAAGCGCGTACCTGACAGGTTTACCTGTACAGTTCATAGTACAGGTAAACTTGAGCTCTATAGAAGCCATACACGTAGCGGAAAACCTGTACAAACTCTCAGTTGAATGTTATATACTTATAGCTTCGCAACGTGTACGGTCTGCTTTAGTATTGTTACTTCTTCAATCTGGGGTTGATCCTTAGATTAGGCATCAAAGGTTGATCAGAGTTTATTGGTGAAAAGTGATTAAGTTAATGTGTGTATATAATTGTGCCACTGTCGGTGAGTTGCATGAAACCAACATTAGTTTAACGGACACTTTAAATTGATGCTGTCACTTTCTTTTTGATACAAAATGTAAGGATGGCATGAATTTAAAGTGTCGGTTAAACTAATGTTGGTTTCATGTTTATGTCTATGGTTTCATGCAACTCAACGTGTATCTTATTTATTTCACTGGTGTAGGTTAGTCTCAATGCTACATTTGATTGAAAATTTCTCTTCACATCTATTATAAACGGGATATAAATCTATTATAAATGAGAATGGATAAAGTGAGAAATGAGTATATAAGAGGAAGTTTGAAAGTGGCGCCAATGACAGAAAAGTTGAAAGGAAATCGTTTGTCTTGGTATGGGTATGTAATGAGGAGAGACGAAACGCGTGTGACTAAAAGAGTGATAAATATACATGTTGATGGATGGAGAGGCAGAGGAAGGCCAAAGAAAAGATGGATGGATTGTGTGAGGAATGATATGAAAGAGAAGGGAGTGAATGATAGCGTGACGGTTGACAGGGGAGAATGGAAGAAGAAAACGTGTTGTGCCGACCCAAAGTAATATGGGATAAGGGCAGGAAGATGATGATCTATTATAAACGTGTTCTTAAGAAGCGGATTAAAACGATTAAGTTACGAGTATATCGAAGACAAACTTTGAACTACCACGCCGCAGGATAAGCGTTTACATTGAAACTCGGACCTATGAACAAACCCCCAACTTGGAACTAATAGAACGAATCAGTAGATTCAAAAGGTTAAATAATGTGATATCGTAAGCAGTAATTTCTCTAATGCTAGCTTAAGAGCCTATACTGCCTCAAATGGCTTAGCATGATACTCCGTTATGTCGAAAATACTGTGACATTAATTTTGAAATAAATATTAGGTTGGAGAAAAAGTCTTTTCGCATTATACACACATCAAAAGTGTCTAGGGATCAACATATATTTTTGCAATAACTTTTCTCCTGATTGATATTAATTAAAATTTTCTTTAAGGATTCATCAAATAAAGTGTTTTCGTTTGTCACAGTAACGATAAACCAAGTCACCTTTGCATTAATAAAGAAATTTGCCATTTTCCTAATAAAGGGATTTTTGACATTTGAACCACTAACATTAAAGTTCGAAAAAAAAGACTGAAATAACAGTTTTCTTTAAAATTTTATTGGGTAACTTAAACAATTAATAATCCGTGTTTCTACCGCGAACACTAACAACACAAGAACATCGGTTTGGCATACTCAAAATGAGTTCATCCAAATCACGCTGTGGAATGGCCGCCCATGTTCGTTGCAACAACAAAAAAAGGTCTTCTTGCGACTGGATACCCTCCATATTCGGCAGAGCTCTTCTCTGTAGCATATCCCATGCATGCTCAATCGGGTTCAAGTCTGGCGACTGAGCAGGCCAGGGCAGGACATTGATGTTAGCTGCGGCGAGAGTCTGTCTTACAACTCTTGCGGTGTGCGGTCGTGCATTATCATGCATTAACTGAAATAAGGGACCGATTTGCACTTGTAGAGGAACGATGACGTCTGATACAATCGTCTCAGCATAAATTTGAGCGTTGAGGTTGCCTCTGATCCAAATCAACTCAGTTCTTCCGCCGATCCAAATACCCGCCCATACCATGATGGTTCCACCACTATAAGGATGGACTTCCTGGCAGGATTTTAATCGCTGTTGGCGTCCAGGGGTTCTCCAGTGTCGTATACGTCTTGTATCCGGTCTCATACCAAAACGAGACTCATCAGAAAAGCACACGAAACGCCATTGTTCTTCTGCCCAATTTCTGTGTTCAAGAGCCCATTGATATCGAATCCTACGATTGTGCATTGCTATAGGTGGTACCCGTAGCGGTCTTCGGGAATGAAGGTTCACTTCATGCAAGCGGTTTCTGACTGTTTGGTCGCTAATTAAGTTCCCTGAAGAGTGATGAAGCCTCACGGCTAACATCATGGCGGTTATAGTTGGAGCTCTTCGAGTTAAGATTTGAATGTATCGGTCTTGTCTCCGTGTGGTGCAGCGATACCGTCCTCCATGGCGCTCAGCCACGGTACCAGTGCTTCGGTAACGTGTCCAAAGTCGACTGATAACACTCTGACTTGTATTCAGAGCTAAAGCCACAGTACGTTGCCGGGAACCAGCTTCTATCATTCCCACGGCTCTGAGCATTTCTTCCCTGCTTAAATGACGTCGCCGCTCCATAATAACGTTGGTTTTAATCAGTAGTAGGGAAACAGTAGCACTAATAATGTCTTCAATGCGTTGTATGTTTTTATAGGGAAAATATTGACAGCTGATTTTCATCTTTTACTCGAATTTGATTCACAGTTCCTGATTCAAATTATGAAATGCACCAAAAAGGATCCATATAAATTTATAAAATCATAAATTTATTACAAAGCCACATCTCAATCTCAAGAAATCCGCATAAAAATGCTTGATCCCTAGACACTTTTGATGTGTGTAGTATGTATGAACTAAAAATAAAATCTCTTTGGCTATATTATTTGTATCTGGCTGGTTTTGGTATCATTGAAAGTTTAAATTTTAAAGAACATAATTCCAAATTGAAATTAGGAAAATGTGTGATTTTCATTTGTTTTTCGTACTGTCAAGATGAGTGAATCTAATGAAGAAATTCGATACATTTTAAAATTTTACTACAAAAAAGGTAAAAATGCAACGCAAGCCGCTAAAAAAATTTGCGATGTTTATGGACCCAGTGCAGTGTCTGTGAGAGTAGCACAAATTTGATTTAAGCGTTTTCAATCCGGAAATTTTGATGTCAAAGATGCAAGTCGCTCTGGTCGCCCTATTACGGATAAAATGGATGCCATTTTTCAAAAAGTGGAGCAATATCGGCATATCAGTAATTACGACGTAGCTGAAAAACTGGGAATTGACCACAAAACAGTTTTGGCGCATTTGAAAGAAACTGGGTACACAAAAAAGCTCGATATTTGGGTACCTCACGAGCTCACTGAAAGACACCTAATGAACCGTGTACTCATTTGTGATTCTTTATTACGACGTGATGAAACCGAATCATTTTTGAAGAAGCTGATAACTGGTGATGAAAAGTGGATCACGTACGACAAGAACGTGCGAAAAATGTCGTGGTCAAAGGCCGGTCAGGCTTCACAGACTGTGGCTTAACCCGGGTTAACTCGCAACAAGGTGATGCTGTGTGCGTGGTGGGATTGGAAGGGCATTATTCATTATGAGCTGCTACCACCAGGCAGGATCATCGATTCTGAACTCTACTGCGAACAACTGATGAGATTAAAGCAAGACGTTGAGAGAAAGCGGCCGGAATTAATCAACAGAAGGGGTGTGGTTTTTCATCATGACCTCGCACATCTTTAGCCACTCAGCAAAAATTAAGAGAGTTTGGCTGGGAGGTGTTAATGCATCCGCCGTATAGTCCTGACCTTGCACCTTCAGATTTCAACCTGTTTCGGTCTCTTCAGAATTCTTTAGGCAGTGTCAGGTTAACATCACGAGAGGACTGCCAAAACCACTTGTCGCGGTATTTTGATCAGAAGTCCCAAAATTTCTATAGCAATGGGATCATATCCCTACCTACAAGATGGCAAAAAGTTATCGAACAAAATGGTACCTACATACTTTAGATAAATGTAAATAATGTATATTAAAAAATGTTTTGAATTTTCTTAAAAAATGCGAAGAAACTTTTTCCCCAACCTATTATATGGTAACGTTGAGGATTAATGTTAAGTAAGTTAAGTTTGACGAAAGCACGATTCCATAAAATTTTCTCGATAAAAAAAAATTCCAAAGTTACCTCCAAACCGAACAATAAACCGCTGGTATTCAAAAAATACTTCAAATTAGATCATGAAAATTTGCATACTAATTGAACTAGCTTTAGAGTTGAATTACCATTATTTTCACCGTAAAAAGCAATTACCTATCAGCGCCCATCACCGCACTCAGTCTCGCTCTCACTCAGTTTGCGAGCAGTATCGTACGAGCGAGATAAAAAGCTGAGGTAGTACGGGCTCTTAGAAACCACATCATCTATACACATTATAAATTAAAGTTCTTTTTCGTGGTCTGTCTGCTGTGTGGCCGCGTTGTGTATACGGATTTTGGTGCGGTTTTCACTATTATTTAGAAAATCTTTATTCCGGAAGGTTTTTAAGTATTTATAGTATAATAATATTGCATGCATAATCAGCCATTAATGTTCCTACTGCTGGGACACAAGCATCCTCTCGGTGAGAGGGAGTGGGCCATAATCCACCACGCGGGCCCAGTATGGGTTGGTAGATGTCACACGTCTTCGAATTTTTGGTTCTAGGACATGCCGGTTTTCTCACGATCCTTTCCTTCACCGTTTTGAGAGCTGCGGTGATGAAATTATTTACTAAAATTAAACTAAAATAATAGAGCTAGAGAGCAGTGGTGGCCCAGTGGTAACCACTCCGACTTACGAGTTGTAGGTCGTGGGTTCGAACTCAGGCAGGCGCTTTACTTTGTGTAAATAATTTCATGACCTGCTCTCAAAACGGTGAAGGAAAACATCGTGAGGAAACCGGCATCTCCTAGAACCAAAAATTCGAAGACACGTGACATCTTCCAATCTGCACTGGACTCGCGTGGTGGATTACACCCCACTCCACCTCACCGAGAGAAGGCCTTTGTCCCAGCACTGGGAACGCTATAGGCTGATTATGCTAAACTAAAACAAAATGAAGAAATCTCGATATTTTATCAAGTCGTAAGAACCGTGCGAAGCTGGGTGGGTCGCTAGTATTGTATAAATTGTTCCTTCTGTACAAACTTAGCTAGAATATTGTTCATATTTAAGTCAGCCAGGTCCCGAACCTCAGCTAACGTATGTCGCTAGAATAATAATGTGATTAGATCTCTTTGGAGGCGTGAAGTAATGGACGATCGCTTCGTCCCAGCCGCCGCCACATTTTCCTCCTGATGCTATCTTTATTCGAGGCTGATTTAGTGGGTGTTTATATTATGAGTGGTGAGATAACGCGCAGTTTGCTCTGTTTAGGCCGATAGCTTGACTTTGTGGGACTGTGAAAATAAAAGCAACATCTTGGTTCTCATTCTCATTTTGGTGTTTAACGACATATGTATTAAGATACATTTTCCTGCTTTAAATAAGAAAACTTAACATAAAATCACGCCTTGTTTCCCTGAAGGCTTGGGCAGGGCTGTACCTTTAGTACACCCACATTTCGCTAGTTATGTTTAAGTCCTATGAAATAGCCGAGCCTATTGCCAGACTCCTGGCTGCTACTGACAAATTCCAGATAAAAAAAAAAACCCATAACACCTTGCCCGACCTGGGAATTGTAACCGGGAACTCGTGGTTACGCTTGCGATCACTAACCAACGAGGCAGTTTAAAATATTTGGTTAACTTCGAAGTTCAAAGCAATAGTTTGCATCAAAACTTTCAGGCAGTTGGCGTTTCCAAAAATTCAATGTAAGGAATCTGTTAAAGTGACCATGGTTGAATGAAATGTCCAGTCACCTCAGGTTCAGGATGCGAGGTAGTTCACATTCACAAGATAAAAGGCTATTTGGTTATTTGATGCCTTCCATAGCCTCTTTGATACAGCATCTGGCGAAGAAACGTTTGACCTCAAGGAAATTATTCTTTACAATCCTCATCTAACACTTGCTTTGAGATCACAGAGTGCTATTAAAACCCTAGCACCCGTTGTTTTTACCAAGGGGTATCGTATTACCCTGTAACTGGGTTGTGGAGGTCAGATAGGCAGTCGCTCCATGTAAAATACTGGCATTCAGCTGCATCCGGTTAGAATGGAAGCCGACCCCAACATAGTTGGGAAAAGGATAGGCAGATGATGGTTGGAGGCATAAGGAACATCCTTTATAGAAAATGGAGGATCTTCCGACCAGACGGGTGTTGTTTCTGGTGGGCAACTGCCCGACGGTTGATGTCGGGATGTTGTTTATCACTCGCGCGATAAACTCTGCTTGCGCGATGCAGGATTTGTGTGACGTCAGGTCTTTGATGTATAGTTCGCATGTGACGTTGTAGATGTCGCCACACCTGCTTTGAAATAAGAGTGCCATTACCTTTTTTGACAGCTTAATCTCCGGCTAGCATCAGCCCGAGATAATTCTGTGCCACTAAAGTTTTCTCAACAAACAGGCAGAGTTAATCACGATTTAGATGTTTGACTTTCCTGCTGTTGATAAGTTTTCGTTCCAAGGATTATTTTTGTTAATTAGCCAACTTTAGATTAGAAGATTTTCCTTATTTTTACGATGCTTAAAAATTTAACGTTCGTTGGTAAAATAGGATTTCGTTCATCAAAATCTTTATTCATATCAGCTATTTTTAATCGACTTCAAAAGAGGAGGAGGTTATATGTTCATCTCATCATCTGCTTAGCCTTTTCCCAACTATGTTGGGGTCGGCTTCCAGTCTAACCGGATGCAGCTGAATACCAGTATTTTACATGGAGCGACTGCCTATCTGACCTCCACAACCCAGTTACTGGGTAATACGATACCCCTTGGTAAGACTGGTTGTCAGACTTTCGGGCTTCTGACGACCCGTAACGACTGTCAAAGATCCACGAATGACAGCCGGGACCAACGGCTTAACGTGCTTTCCGAGGCACGGAGGAGTCTCGGTATGTAAAGAATGGTCACCCATCCACTGACCAACCCCGGCAAGCGTAGCTTAACCTGAGGGATCGACCCGTGCGGCTGTTATTACTTAGCCACGAGCTCCTCGATGTATACGTTCATCGTACGATTATATGTTCATCTGTATGTTATTTTTTTTTGTATTTTCATCGCTATTTTCGTCAATTGTGGACCGATTTTGACATTAAATGTTTCATTTGGTAGAGAAGATTGCGCGGTTGTCCTATAAATTGTATTAACTTTGCTCTGACTTGCTTAGATAATACGTCGTGTATTTAAACCACTTTGTGTATCTTGCAGATGTTATAATACTTCCTGTCACTGATGCTTACATAGCAAGTAGTGGTATACGAATTGGTGTGGGGTAGGTACCATAACTAAAAGGTTAAAAATAAAAAAAAACACTACAAAGTGAAAAATAACTTTAATTACGGAACTCGGTGGAAAAAGCTAAAATAGATCCAAAAACACCGACTTCCGAAATTAAAGTAATTTTTCAATCAATCGATCAAATCACAGACCCTTTTGAGGACCTAAGTTCGTTGACCTATGTCCCCGGCGACCTTTTCGAGTAATCCTAAAACACACATATATGTACATACATCTGTTTATTTCATTGGAATTTTCCCATTTCTTAGGCGTGAATGTCAACACCCCTCGTTGAGACAAATCGAATCAAACACATAACAGTACTTGCCATCACGACGAATTCGATAAAATTCCTCTTCGTTTCGCTTCGTAGAATATATAATACGTTTACATTAGGCGTGGTTTATTCATAAAATATAATACGTTTTGAAAGACATGATATTTTTAAGATGAACTAGAGAATAATTCAGTAAACTATCGTGCATCTTGCTTAGCACACGGATTGCTGACCGCGATAGGATTTTTTTGTCCGACCAACCCCTCACACGAGCGCGGTGTGAATCTCATTTTACCTAAAATTGTACGTGGTATGAGTTCTATACCAAGAAAATATTTTTTTATTATTACTTAATAGTGATGGAACAACGTTAATAATAAAAAAATATTTTCTTGGTATAGAACTCATACCACGTACAATATTAGGTAAAATGACTCACGGACCCGATTCACACCGCACTCGTTACATTCCCTTCACCACCTTATAATAAGAGTAAGATCTTTACATGATCATAGCCTGCTGGGATCAGTCTCAATCAAATTATTTACTCAAAAGCTTCGACTTAGAATTTGAATTTTTAGGGTTCCGTAGTCAACAAGGAACCCTTATAGTTTCGCTATGTCCGTCCTAGACTCTTAGTACTAGAAAGCTATAATTTGGCATGGATACATACACTTACATATACACACGCCGGCAAAGTGGTAAAATAAAATCATTAAAAATAAAAAAATTTTAGGCACCTTCTGCAGGTAGGTACACGTAAAATGGGGATGTTCTTTTTTCGCGTCTACCCCATGGTATGGGGTGTTGTTGAATGGGGCTTTCAAAAATATTGCGGGCTTGTGAAAACAATTTTTCGATTTAGGGATCCTTTTCTGAAATATTAAGCTTTAAAGTACAATTTTTTGTTACAGTCAAGTGTGCCCCCCCCCCCCCCTGCCAGCTAAACGTTAGTTTTGGATAGGTGAAAAAATTCATGGTAGTAGTACATATAACGAAGTTAAAAGGAAAACTATCACAGCTAAATAGGCTTTTCAAGTTTATGAGTAAGTCAACCAACTAATAAAATGTACTTGGAAAAGTAAAAATTTCGTACAAATTCCATTAAAAATTACTTATACGAGTATAACGTTGCTAGTGGTGTAAAACATTACATGACGCTGGTTATCAATCTTTATTACAACCGCTTGCCTCTACACGCGGTGGTACTCAAATAGATAATATTTTTTCTAACTTCACTTGTGAAGTGGGATTTTATAACTCCTTCAGTTACCATCGTCCTGTGTGGGCCCGTTTTTAGACATTGTGAGCCGCCGAAACCGTTTAAATATTCATGAAACAACAAAAAGCCCTCTTCCTACTCCGCATTGTTTTGCAACTATGGAACCCTATTACTGCGAGTGGCCCGACACGCACTTGGCCGGTTTTATTTTTTTTACAAACAAATTTTTGCAAACAGTTGTTACAAAAAAAAAAAAAAACAAAGCCTTAAATCGAAAAATACTTTAATTTCGAAAATCGGTGGCAAAAAACGAAACTATACACAAACAAGTTCAGAGTCTGGAATTACTGCAATAAAGTTAAAAATAGTAATCAATAGCTATTTCATTTAATTATAAACAAACATAGAGTAACAAGGAAGCTATGTGGGCGTAAACCTACAAACCCTAAGGTGCATTAGAGTAAAGAAAGAAAGAAAGAAAGAAAAATATTTTATTTGGGACACGCACAGGAAATACAGTTAAAAAAGAGCATATAAAAGTAACAAAATAAACATTAAAAAGCAAAAAAACAAAAAAAAGAAATCAGAATAAAAAAAAAGAGACCTGTGCGAGGCCAAAAAGGCTCCCATCTCAGCATAAAGCTGCGATATTTAAAAAATAAATACCGCAACGCTGGTATTCTGATAGGGCCTGTGTGATGCCACGTACGGAGTAGTATTTTAACTAACCCCCGACGCAAAAAGAAGGGTGTTATAAGTTTGAACGCTTTGTATGAGTGTGTGTGTATGTCTGTGGCACCGTAGCTCTTAAACGGGTGAACCGATTTGAATACGGTTTTTTTTATTTTTTTCGGTCACATTCGTATCAAGTCACTCAGTACAACTAAGTACAATCAAATCTCAATCCTAGCGCAGGCTATCAGTGGCCTTACTGCGAGTTTTTATACTTACTCGATTGCGTTTACGTTAACGTTAACTTACGTCAATTTGTATGGAATAATTGTGTTTCCCATTAAAGTCACCAGACGGCGCTTATTCATTTTCAATATACAAAAAGTTTACGTTAAGGTGATCGAGTAAGTATAAAAACTCGCACTAAGACCTCAGATCAAGCAGATGTCGTTGTTGTTGGTATATAAAAACTGTTTTTATGCGACACTGGGCTGCAAAAGTTACGACAAACCCTCTGTCTTTTCAAAATCAAACTCAAAGCATTTATTTTAAATAAACCAATTACAGGGATTTATGAATTGTTAGGGGTCGGTCAGTCAGAAAGATGAAGCTAGTTGCCCATTCCAAAGCGTAGTAGGTGGTTTAAAAGAGTGTCTTATTTTTGCATCCTGTAACACCAAGCTGTCAAGTTTTACAGTTTGCCAATTAGTGCTTATCTGTCTCTATACAGGCTGAAAATGATGATGAACAACTTTCACTATGGGACCAACTTTGAAATCACGAAAAAAAAATCAGCTGTTTCATACATTTCGGTCGAGTAGGTATTGAACTTTTGTATAAAACAGCTGTTTTTTTTTCGTGATTTTAAAGTTGGTCCCATAGTAAAAGTTGTTCATATTCATGGGTAGAACGCCCTGTGAAAATTTGGCTGGTCATTGAAAACTAACCCTGTATACTATGGTTAGGTCCTGTTTCACCACCTACGATTAAGTTCCTATTAACTTACTTGGCAGATAATTTTATACAAATTCTGTTCCATTTTTGAATTTATTCTGTAAGTAGTGGCTATTCGGACATCGTGAAGTAAGCCTTTATTAATAATAAAGCGGAAGGATATGTTTGTTTTTTTTTTTGTTTGTTTATTTGAACGCGCTAATCTCTATAAACTACCAGATGGATTTAAAAAAATATTTTTGCATTTGATAACTTAATTCTTGAGGAAGGTTAATTAATTTAGTTAGTTAATTAAAATTAATTCTTGGCTACTTAACATTATGCTACGACCCTTTTTAAAAAGAAAAAGTCAGAATTCGAAGAACGCTAAGCAAAAACGAAGTAACTAATAGCGCGGGTGGGAAATGTAGCTGTTATTTTAGTATATTGTGATCTTACAACGAGTCTCTTATAAAACTCAATTCCTACTTTGTTTAATTATCTAACTGTCTCTCACAGAGCTGACTACCTAATTCTGACAGATCTGTCTAAGTAAACAATTACTATACCGCTGTAGTAAACAATCACTGTTTCGTTGACAATATTCAAATCACAACGCCATTTGAATTTCTGATACACAACTATGAATAAACATAAATCGGTGTCCTTATTCCAATGTATCTTGTATTTCCGATTTCATCGTTCATATGCGCGTACTGGCTCGTTTAAACAATTTTGGAGTAAATCTCCAAAGCGTTTGTGCCTTGATTGGATTTAAAACGTTCCATTTGACACGACAAACAGAATCCGCTGCCAGCCATGTTTGCGCGCCGAAATGTATTGTGATGCGAGCCAACGATTTCAAGATCGAATTCAGCAAATAGAGAGGATTTGTCGCCGAGAACGACTGAATCATAAGACTATTCCTTTTATGCTGTCGATGTCTTTTCTCCGTACATTTGTGTTACCTTTATCGGATCAAATGTCTCAACGAAATGTATTTAGGGACCTATCAATAATTCTACTGAGATCAGATGTTATGAGACCCTCATAAATCGTAACATACATTCTGTTTTCGGTTATATTTATTTCTCCAGTATAGTTCTTAGTCAATTTCGAATAAATTGTGTGTATTCACCTGTTCAGAAACTCGAATATTGGGGTATAAAACTTACTATATAGCTGATCCCTTGTTATAATTTTCGTATTATGGTTAAGGTATTCGAGATCCGAGCTTGGATGAAGCATATAAAATTTTTCCTTTCATCGTAACTCGCAATAAGGTACTTGATTTTTCACCGAGGTAGGCCTAGTAAAATATTTTATTTATAGATTCGTTCGGAGCAAGCGCTTCTTTGTTATTTGTACGCCACGAAATAACTTATTACGTAGTTATTTCGATGCCTTTCAATTTGAATTGTTTGGCTACATATTCATAACTATTTAGCCGACGTTCGCACGGACGTAAAAATATCTCGGCGGGATTTTATCGCGCACTGGATTTTCAACTCTCGGTGTTCAGCCGAGCTTCGAGAATCCAACCTAACAAGAACAGAGTGCATCCCAGCGCATCATAAAAACACACTGTTGGATTTTCAACTCTCGGCATTAAGCAGAGCGTTGAAAATCCAGTGCGCGAAAAAAAATCGCCACGATATTTTTACGTCCGTACGCACGTCGGCTTAACCTTTCTTCTGTACTTTGTATCCAGGGCTTTTCATTGCTAACGAGAGCTAAGATTAGGTAGGTACTTGTGTTTTATAATTTCCAAGTTTAACCAAGTATCGTATCGTTAAGGTGCTACCCCGAGCAAAACCTTGCGATAGTGCGTTATTCAGAGGCTATTAACTCATATAAATCAGAAACATATAAAAGCACAATATTAATGTTCGATATCCTATCATAACATTGTACGTACTAATTTCTTTTTACCCGACTTATTTCTTTTTACGGCAAAGCCAAAAGGAAGGGTTATTATTTTAGCAGTCTATGTATGTATGTAAGTATGTATAATAAGTATGTATTTACGTGTGTTCCACCGTAGCACCTAAATTACTAAACCGCTTTTAATGAATGAGGTTTCAATAAATTCGTAATAATGGTCCGGGTAACATAGGCTATATAAGTGCTCCCTAAATTTAATATGGTGGACTTTACACGTAAATTTCTGACCTTGGAAAAAATTTAATTTGAGATAATCATGACATGTTTGGTATCAAAAGAAATGTCTTGACAAGCACATTACAAATATGTATATATGTCTTAAATAATTATGTTTAAATTGTTAAAAATAAGTACAAGTAAATAATATTAATTTAATAACTTACAGACCATTTACAGACCGACCGCGGCGAGCGTGATTTTTCAGTAGTCAGGTTTTAGCTTTTCAACTTTCTTTTTATTGTGTGTTATTAATTCATTTAAAATCTCCTTGTAAAAAAATACTAAAATTATTGATTGTATGCATCTTTTGCTAAAGGTGACGTTCTATTGATTTGAGGATTACACTAATAGATTTGATAATGAAAAAATGTAAATAATTCACGTTTTATTTTATTTCAAAAGATCGCTTTTCTTTTTTCTTTATTACAATAATTCCAAAAATTGTGTGAATTTTATGATAAAGTGGCGTGCGGAGGGAGTGGGACAGAGCGGGTCAGAGCTGCGGGACAGAGAAGGTTCGAACGCTACAGTTCGTTCGCTCGAGGAAGCGCTTTAAGGAAAGAAAGAAAGAAAATACATCTATTTAGCATAGACTAAAACGCACACAATATATTACCAATTCCAATACGCCGTTCGTTTCCGAAGTTTGCACATCACATACATCGTAAGAGTTTGGCCGCCTTGACTTGTTCCTCGCGCTTAGCAAACGTAGGGTTCCCCTCGTCGTTAGTTAGGGAACGTGTGCGGAATTCCGGTGATGAATGGTGCCGACATTAGGGTACGGCCCTTGTATTTGAATTTATCAACCTGCCCAGTACGTAACTCTCCATTTCGCCTTCTTTGCTGCGATTTTCCAGGGCGCTTACTTGAAATTGATAATCATCAGTTTTTGCCATGTTTAAAATCGTCGTAAATCGCCTGCCGACGAGGCTATCTATGACCTCCTTTAAATGTAATGCTTAACGAGACATAGGTACCATTGCGGACATTTGCGGTGAACTACTTTTCAACCTTATTACCATAGCAATAAGGTCGAAAAGTGATTCACCACGATGGTATTGTCAGAACTTGGATCTCGCTGGGGGGTACTTTATCTATACTACTAAATGATAGACGGAACTACGCATATAACTCTGATTATATATTAATTATATTTATGAAATAAATAAAAAATAAATTATTTATTTCACCGAAAGCCCATAACAATGGCCCATATTATCCTTATGACCGGATATCTAATAGGTTGGGGAAAAAGTTTCTTCGCATTTTTTAAGAAAATTCAAAACATTTTTTAATATACATTATTTACATTTATCTAAAGTATGTAGGTACCATTTTGTTCGATAACTTTTTGACATCTTGTAGGTAGGGACATGATCCTATTGCTATAGAAATTTTGGGACTTCTGATCAAAATACCGCGACAAGTGGTTTTGGCAGTCCTCCCGTGATGTTAACCTGACACTACCTAAATAATCCTGAAGAGACCGAAACAGGTGAAAATCTGAAGGTGCAAGGTCAGGACTATACGGCGGATGCATTAACACCTCCCAGCCAAACTCTCTTAATTTTTGCTGAGTGGCTAAATATGTGTGAGGTCTAGCGTTATCATGATGAAAAACCACAACCCTTCTGTTGATTAATTCCGGCCGCTTTCTCTCAACTTTTTGCTTTAATATCATCAGTTGTTCGCAGAAGAGTTCAGAATCGATGGTCCTGCCTGGTGGTAACAGCTCATATTGAATAATGCCCTTCCAATCCCACGACACACACAGACTCACCTTGTTGCGAGTTAACCCGGGTTTCTCCACAGTCTGTGAAGCCTAACCGGCCTTTGACCACGACCTTTTTCGCACGTTCTTGTCGTACGTGATCCACTTTTCATCAATAGTTATCAGCTTCTTCAAAAATGGTTCGGTTTCATTACGTCGTAATAAAGAATCACAAATGAGTAACAGTTCATTAGGTTAATTTCAGTGAGCTCGTGAGGTACCCAAATATCGAGCTTTTTTGTGTGCCCAGTTTTTTTCAAATGAGCCAAATCTATTTTGTGGTCAATTCTCAGTTCTTGAGCTACGTCGTAACTACTGCTATGCCGATCTTGCTCCACTTTTTCAAATATGGCATCCATTTTATCCGTAATAGGGCGACCAGAGCGACGTGCATCTTTGACATCAAAATTTCCGGATTTAAAACGCTTAAACCAAATGTGTGCTACTCTCACAGACACTGCACTGGATCCATAAACATCGCAAATTTTTTTCGCGGCTTGCGTTGCATTTTTACCTTTTTTGTAGTAAAATTTTAAAATGTATCGAATTTCTTCATTAGATTCACTCATCTTGACAGTACGAAAAACAAATGAAAATCACACATTTTCGTAATTCAAATTTGGAATTATGTTCTTTAAAATTTAAACTTTCAATGATACCAAAACCAGCCAGATACAGATAGTATAGCCAAAGAGATTTTATTTTAAGTTCATACATACTATAATGCGAAAAGACTTTTTCCCCAACCTGATATATGCTTATAACTAACACTTATTATGACTTAATACAAAGGTCAATATTTAAATACTCTGACTCCTAAACTAGGTGTAAGTTCCTGTGACTTGGCCGACGTTCGCACGGACGTAAAAATATCGCGGCTGAGATTTTATCGCGCACTGGATTTTCAACTCTCGTTGTTGAGCCGAGCGTTGATAATCCAACTTAACAACAACAGAGTGCATTCTAGCGCGTCGAAAAAACACACTGTTTTTAAATGTTCGCACGGACGTAAAAATATCGCGGCGATTTTATTTCGCGCACTAGATTTTCAACGCTCTGCTTAGCGCCGAGTTGAAAATCCAATAGTGTGTTTTTTTGACGCGCTAGAATGCACTCTGTTGTTGTTAAGTTGGATTCTCAACGCTCGGCTCAACATCGAGAGTTGAAAATCCAGTGCGCGATAAAATCCCGCCGCGATATTTTTACCTTCGTGCCACGTCGGCTTACAGTTATATTTTTGTTTATGACATAAACGAGGAATAAAGGTTGTGCATCTAAAACAAACGCGTAAACGAGGCAGAAGGATCGTAGCAGGTGGCGTTCTGTAGTTTCTGCCTACACCCACGGGAAGAAGGCGTGAGTATATGTATGTATGTATCTAAAGCATTCACTCTTCACAAAAACATCAACACATCTTATTCAAAGACGTTACATTTCTCTTTTGCTCCAAAGTCCCCACATTTTGTTATATTTACCTACGGAACTTGTCCCAAGTAGATCGACGCATGTATAATATTCTTCAGTGAAAAAGGTACCGTATACCGCTGGTCATTGATGTAGTGAAGATTGGCGGAAAGATTTAGGGTAGATTGCCGTACTAAGGAAGTGCCGTACAATAGGGAAAAGGCTTATGCCTTACACTGGTTGGACAAAGGGTAAGAACTCACTTTATTTGTAATTTCCCGACAGATTACCTCCATTGAAGTCTGTATTGGCTTTTTATTATTGCTGGCTTTGTAATAAACTTTTGATTTTCCAAGTATTCTCCTACCTGGCAATTTCCTTGAGATGTTTTCTCCAAGTTTCTGTAACTAATTAATTGTACGTCAAATGGTCGCTTTTAAAATCCAGAATGAAATATGACGTGTCTGTTTAACTCGCTGTAATGAAGTACGGAGATTAATTCTCAGAAAATGATGTTGAAGTATCTTGTTTGAAACTTGGAGCTCGTTAAGTAGTCAGAAGTTCGTTTGAAAGATCGAGTAACCTCACATGCGGGTGATTCCTCAACTTTATTTGCCGACAACGCGTAAAAACAAGTATTATGTCTATGGTTATGTCTAAATGGAGCGTAAAACAGGCACTTTGGAGTACCTAGAAGTACTTAGGTAACTTTAGAAATCGCTCTTACTGGAATTTCCTTTCTAAATTACTGCGGAATCCATAACTATCTAAGTACCTATACATACGAGTACCATACATACAAATAAATAAAATTTAAGTGTCTGTTTGTAATATCAAAATAACAGCTTTTTACTAAATGCATAAAAGTTATAACAAAAAAAAACAGTTTTTAAATTTTTTGTCTGTCTGTCTGTTTGTTCCGGATAATCTCTGAAACGGCTGGACCGATTTTGACGGGACTTGCAATGGCAGTAGCTGATGTTATAAGGAGTAACTTAGGCTACTTTTATTTTGCAAAAAGAATTATCGTTCCGCGCATCAAAAATTTTTTTTTGTTTTTGCATTTGGTAGCCCAGTTCTCGAGGATGGTTATAGGCTATTTAACATCACGCTATGACCATTTGGAGCCAAGCAAAACGCGGCGGGTCGGGGGCTGAATATGGCTGTTATTTTAGTATATTGTGTATCTTAGGACTTCCGTGCGCACAAAGTCGCGGGGCACCGCTAGTGTTAAATAAATCGCACTATTCAGTGTGCACTTGTAAATGATCAAGATTGCACTTTTCATTGCATACCGGTATTCAGCTGCATCCGGTTATACTGACAGCAGACCCCAACATACTCAGTTAGGTGAAGTCTTAGCCGACGATCGCACGGACGTAAAAATATCGCGGCGATTTTTTGGCTTTTAGATAATCTGGTGAATATTGTTATTATTAATAAATATTACATCAATAATTTAATTTATTATTTTAATTTATAATGTAATTTATAATTTAATTAATAATTTTGTTAATAATCATTAACAATCCTGTCAATAATCTTAATAATCAATTAATCTTGTTATTATAAATTTTTGCATGCCGAATGGTGAAATATGACTGTGCTTTAATGTATCGTAACACCTATTATTTGTAATATAAAATAAGTAAATATTCTATTCTACTCTATAAAAGGCTAGGAAGATGATGATGCACATTTTTCATTGCGTTCCCGTAAAAGTTGATTATAAGATAGTTGGCTACAAAAAAAAAAAAAATAAGTACCACCCGAAATGAAAACTCTTTTTAACGGACAAAAACAGGCCAAAATATTTTAATTTTTTACAAAAAACTATGGTACCTACACACGGCTACACATCAAGCTATACATTTCTAGTTTACACTGATCTCTCATTGTAAGGAAATCCTATACAATGCTAGATCAGCTTATACTGGATATGTATAGCTTGATCTGTAGCCGTGTGTACAGTATGACAATGTGCAAAGGTTCCGTCGTTTATTTTCGGATAAACCGAACTTTGCCGAATTAAATGTGACTGGTCCAATAAGGGAGTGACGGAATTAGTGCGTCAATCTATAATAATTTAGGTGGGAATATAAATCAATTTCTATTGGTTTTAATAAACGATGGAACCTGTGAACGTTGTTGTCTGTTTCGAATATAATAAACATCGAAAAGTGCCACAGACAGTCCTTCACCAAATCGATAGCTTAGCGAAAATTTCACCGACGCACCAGACTAGGAACACATTTGTTTCACCACCCGATCGAAAGCGACAGACAACTCCCCAGATTATGTATGGGCGTGATAAATGAGATTTCTTTTCAAGTTATAGGAGACGCCGCTTATGTGGCAGTACCTATGTGCTGGGGGAGTTTTAAACTTTAAAGTGAAGGATATGAAGATGAGCTAATGGAGTTGGTGGTACAGTACAGACATCAGAGTTGCAACCAGACTTCATATAGCTACTGTAGTGAAAGAATGCTATCTACATACGTGTTTGTGGAATACAGGGTCAAATTAAATTACCTTGTGAAACTCCGCAGACATGATGGTATAGTTATTTTAACACGATAAACAAAAACACACATCTGCGGAGTTTCGCTAACTAATTTAATTTGACCCTGTATAAGAACAGGCTTGTCGCGGGTTTATGTCAACATCATCATCTTCCTGCCGCTACCCTGATTTATTTAGACCGACACGAACGTGTCGGCGACAGCCGCCGACACGTCGTTTCCCTACACACGAACTGTGTAGGCACACTGCCACAAGAAAAGATCTTGTTTGCGCTAGACACGACGCGCTTTGTGTTGCTAACTGAGTTGTTTTGGTAAGTGAGGTGGTTCAGATTGTTAGTGTTAGTGTACGCGATATAAAAATAAACTTAGTAGGACATTTGGAGATATCTTTATCTACGTCTTCTAAGGGGAAGGCAACTGTCAAAATAGCGCTTTCGTAGCTAGTTCCCACAACAAGCTAATAAAACAAGGCGTGAGGTCGTTGTTGTATTCCTAAATACTCCGAAATTGGAGTCCACCATTTCCCGAAAGACCCTAAAATTGGGGTATTCCTCAAAGCGCAACTATTTTTAAGCGTAACCAACTAAGCGCAACTAAATTATTCCTCAAAGCGCAACTATGATGAAAATAGAAAGGGGTATGATGGATTCATTAATGATATTGATAGACAGTTTTAAATCAACTGTGCTAATACTAACTAATAGTGTAAAGTGATTGATAACTTTGTAACCAGATGATTGATGATGTTTATAGGCGTCTATTTTCTGTTAATTTCTGTTACCCTGGTACTTTTCAAAACAACTGTCATAATTCAATTTAATAAACCTGTATGTATTTTTAACATTGACCAAAAGTTGCTTAAACATTAACATAGTTCCAGTTAATTTATGTTTGCCTGGTAGTCCGTTTTAATAAATAAACAATTAAGACAGTTGATTTAAAGGAGGAGCTCGTGGCTAAATAATAACAGCCGTACGGGTCGATCCATCAGGTTAAGCTACGCTTGCCGGGGTTGGTCCGTGGACGTATGACCATCTTTACATACCTAGACTCCTCCGTGCCTCGGAAAGCACGTTAAGCCGTTGGTCCCGGCTGTCATTCGTGGATCTTTGACAGTCGTTGAGGGTTGTCAGAAGCCTGTAAGTCTGACAACCAGTCTTACCAAGATGTATCGTATTACCCAGTAACTGGGTTGTGGAGGTCAGATAGGCAGTCGCTCCATATAAAATACTGGTATCCAGCTGCATCCGGTTAGACTGGAAGCCGACCCCAATATAGTTGGGAAAAGGCTAGGCAGATTGATAAGACAGTTGATTTAAAACTGTCTATCGATATCATTAATAAATCCATTATACCCCTCTATATTTTTCATCATGGTTGCGCTTTGAGGAATAAACATATAATATTTTTAATTTGAGTTTGTGAGCGCAACTAATGGTTGCACTTTGAGAAATAATTTAGTTGCGCTTAGTTGGTTGCGCTTAAAAATAATTGCGCTTTGAGGAATACCCCCTAAAATTAGCAGATTGTGGATAAAAGCTATTCGTAAAGATTTTTAAAAAAATTCAAAGATTTCGAAACGTTTTCAAAAAAGTGATTACGAGGAAATATTTAAGGTTTTAAATACCAACACTTTCCAATGTCAAATACTTGATTAAGAATAATGAATTCACCGAAAATAACGAAATAGTGAAATAAACAAACTCATGAATGACAAAATGTCTTTAGTATAGGTCTTAGGGTCTTGTCTAGCTGTGATCACACCATCTACAATTAGCTTTTCCCGACCTTCTTGTCTAGCTATGATCACACCATCTACAATTAGCTTTTCCCGACCTTCTTGTCTAGCTATGATCACACCATCTACAATTAGCTTTTCCCGACCTTCTTGTCTAGCTATGATCACACCATCTACAATTAGCTTTTCCCGACCTTCTTGTCTAGCTATGATCACACCATCTACAATTAGCTTTTCCCGACCTTCTTGTCTAGCTATGATCACACCATCTACAATTAGCTTTTCCCGACCTTCTTGTCTAGCTATGATCACACCATCTACAATTAGCTTTTCCCGACCTTCTTGTCTAGCTATGATCACACCATCTACAATTAGCTTTTCCCGACCTTCTTGTCTAGCTATGATCACACCATCTACAATTAGCTTTTCCCGACCTTCTTGTCTAGCTATGATCACACCATCTACAATTAGCTTTTCCCGACCTTCTTGTCTAGCTATGATCACACCATCTACAATTAGCTTTTCCCGACCTTCCCCATTGAAAAGCAACGCAATTTTCAAACAATGTTTGTCATCTCTTACTTTCTTTGTCTTTACATATCCAGTGATCGACATGTAAATAATAGAAATTGGAGTGTTATCACGAGAATTCGTTTTCAACATAAGAAGCTTACTCTTAGCATGTACACAACTATGTACATACATCCATCCCTATTTTATTACTATCGCTAATACCACGCTCACTGGAATAATGAAATTCCATCTTGCCGCGTATTGAATACGTAATCATTTGTCACGTACTCCTATAATAGCATTTCGTCTGTTTTGTTTATAGATTCTAGTTCAGTTTTGTTTATTTACTCTACTGGAACACTATAATGTTGTACCCAGTCTTATTTGGTTGCTTGCTGAAAACTGTGTTATAGAATTTGGTCCTTCGGTCATAAGAATCGAAAGACTAGTTCCTCAGTCAAAGTTTTTGACCTTTTCTTGGGGTGTGATGGAAAACCTAAACATCACTATACAGGGTTACATTTAATTCAACGTATTCCTTACAGAACGTCATTTTAGGGTTAAAATACAACAAATTAAGCCACCAAATGTTCTACCGAAATTCAATAGTTTTTGAGTTAGTTAGATTTTTAGTATTTCTATGAAAAATACAATTCAAAAAAGATTTACGGCGCGACTTTACTGGATTTAAGTTATTATCATAGCTGATGCCGTAGCAGATCTTTGTTAAAAATTAAAAGTTGAAAACTGCGTAAAAGTTTGGCAAAGATCAATAATTAAACATTTTATTTTTCGTAATTTATATTTTTCTTAGACAAAAATTACAAAAAAAAAAAAAAAATGAATTTTGGTAGAACATTTTGGTAGCTTAATTTGTTGCATTTTAACCCTACTATGACATCCTGCAAGAAATACGTCAAATTAAAAGTAACCCTGTATTCATATGGTGTTCTGTGGTACAGATAAAACCATATACATTTCACTATATTTATATGGTTTGTTTGAGATTTTACCTGTAAAAACTAATGCGTTGGCGACATCCAAACTTCTAATGTGAATGTATAAATCTTGACCTTTCTTTGCAGCGGAATGCGCACCAACACTCGCTCCATGGAAGCCGCCTATCGAGGTGACAACCAGCGAAGCAACGCAACATCAACGCGACACAGAAACACACGCAATATACGACATCAACGACATTGTCCACTTTGAAGACAACGACCTCGTCATGAGGGATGCCAAACGAGCCAAAATACATGACAACAACAAACTCGACAACTCTGTCGTCCCATTCAAAACTTATTCTAGTTACAACGATGTTAAGACACATTTTGGAAAGGATAATAAAAGTTCTGGGGTTGTAGCTGATGTGGATAATGATTTGAAGAGTGTTGATCGGAAAGAGGACAAGTCTTGTGAGTGTCAGCATGGAGGTGGCTGTGTCGCTAACGTGTGTCTGTGTCCCCTCGGGTACGCAGGCGTTAAGTGCGAGATCACTTTGGATTTAAAGGTAAGAAAGGTGTTATTTATGGGTCTATAACACATGATACTAAAATATAACCTAATTCCTCTCTTTATGCGACTTGAGAGGTATTAATTGAGATGAGAATATGAAGTTCGAGTTATATTTTGGTGTTATTGTCCGTAAACCTATACGCATCTGAACGAATATTTATATCATACGAGTATATCAAAGAAAGAAAGAAAGAAAAATGCGTTTAATTGGCATTACAGCAAAGAAAAAACAAAAAAAAAAAAAAAATTCACCTCAATCAATATGATCATTATGTGAATTCCAAGTATTGATTCAATATCAATCTATTAAATCCAAAGACAATCAATAAATAATTAATAGTCTAGACTATTAGAATATCCAAGTCTACACAATATGTACACAGACATTTTTTAACGCAAAATGTTTACGACAATACAAGAAAAATAAAGACCACGTCTTGTCTTATTACTTGCCTTTCATTACCAAAACAGCAGTTTGGAACGGAACCATTACTTTTCAAAATACTTCGTCTTAAAAGAACGTGTTCACAGAAACGAGTACTTTCTTTCCCTTTATTTTACTTCTTTCATAAATCAAATGAGCCGGGAGAAACGGTTTTTGTCTTTTTACAACTTTGTTTGAAAAATGTTTCTCCACTTTGTCTGGACTTGTAGCTCTTTGAATACTTTGTGGAACTGAGGAAAATCTGATAGTTTCTTCTCCCCGCTATGTTGTACTTTGTTTTTAATAAGTCCGTTTTGTGTAAAAATTAGTTTTTTGTTCTGGAAAATATTTATTTTAAAGAAATTAAAACTCTTTGTGAACTTGCGCACCCGCGCAGTGTCTCTTAACTTCGTAGTGTAGTTCGTAGTATTAGGTGTTTCCTTTAATTTAACAATTTGGTAACAACGCTTCTCGTTAGCACTATCTGCTGGCTCCACAATGACCCATTTTCCTTTGAGAGGTGCATACAAATGTCTACAATTGCATCAATTGATATTTGTACTTTGGTCCTTGTCTTACCATTATCTCAATGCTATTTGTAACTATAATTGCGGTTTGGTCCTTTATTCCGCACGACACTCAAGTATCTACGGCAATTGTTTGCAAAACCTATCAGTAAAGTATATGGCAGTATAATGACTAATCAATTCTCATCATCATTTTCCTGCCCTTATCCCAATCTATTTGGGGTTGGCGCAACATGTCCCTTTTTTCCATACTTCTTTATTAGTCGTCATCTTGACAGTCACCCCTTTGTCATCTTTCACACAGTCCATCCATCGTTTCATTGGTCTCTAATCAGTTGTCATCTAAAATCATAAAAAATAATTAGGTTTCTGGACTCAAAATCACTGTCCCTTATGGATCCATCACATAATCAGCCTATAATGTTCCCACTGCTGGGACACAAGCCACCTCTCAGTGAGAGGGCCTGGGCTGTCCACCACGTGGGCCCAGTGCGGGTTGGTAGATGTCACAACATGTCTTCGAATTTTTGGTTCTAGGACATGTCGGTTTCCTCACGATGTTTTCCTTCACCGCTTTGAGAGCAGTGGTGATGAAATTATTTACACAAAGTAATGCGCCTGCCTGGGTGGGTTCGAATCCACGACCTACAACTTGTAAGTCGGGGCCGTTACTAATGGGCCACCACTGTTCCACATCAGTGTTCCTTAATTCTTGTACGGTCTAATCGCCGTACATTTTTCTGCTTAGTCTGTAACCTAGTTTTGGCCAATGACGCGCGTCATAATTTAGCATTATAAAATAACATGACTAACGAATTTATATATAGTGAACTTATAACTCTGTAGCTATCAACAACTGAGAGAAATAATCGCCTTCCATTCTAGTACTGTTACTTACTCTTAACTTAAATAAACTTGACGACTTAATGCATCTTAGTGGAACGTGTTTCTCTAATCAACTGAACTTTCAAACCTTCACGACGTATCGGTGTACGGAGCTAACTACTACAATCCGTACAATTCTCCTTTTGAATATTATTTCATATGGCCAACTGCATCCCAGAAAAGTGTCTTCTCCAATGAAAACTAACTGACGACTTACAAAGTCCAAACTTTAAATTAAACTCGACATGTGTGTGGACACAGTACTGTTTCCAATGAATAAATTAAATTCCGTATTCGTTCGCCAATTTTATTTTAAAGTTATCCCTTTGAGCGTTTCATAATATTTGTGTTTCATTGCTGGGTCCATGCTTGTTTGTGTGAACTGTGTGAAGTCGACGTTTGATATTATTTCAGGTGCCTCGGTTCAACGGGTCGTCGTACCTTCGCCTGCCCGGGCTGGGGAGCGCCGCAGAATCCTGGCTTGATATACAGGTACGGTGACTAAGCTGTTTTTAGAGTTAAGTATTTTTAATCGATTTAAAAAAAAGGAGTAAGTTCTCAGTTCGTCGGAATCTTTTGTTTTTATGTTCCCCGATTACTCGAAGACGGCTGAACTGATTTGGAAAATTATTTTTTTGTTTGAAAGGTCTACTTCTTAGGTAGTCCCATTGTCATAAGGTCAGGATCTGATGATGGAATCCTGGAGAAGTCGAGGGAACTCTTCAAGGTATTATACGCACACCTTTATCGATTTGGGTGTTTTTTATAGTAAGTCATGCATTTGCTGAAGTACCATTTGGTGAAGTGGAACTGATGATGAAAACCACAGATGGTCACCGAAATTACTCAATAATAAGTATTTTACGAGTTGCAATTCGATTACTTTATTATGGTTGCTAAGCAATTTGCGCTCGTCACAATGCATATGGTGTAAGTTTTTTATTTTTCACATTTTAATGGGTCGGTTTGTAATTTATCTAAATTACAATAGCGTAATGTCAACTGCTCGCCACCTTTTACAAAATATTGCTTTTCCCGATGCAGGGACGTTCATTGTTGAGGAGTTCTCCTAGTAAATACCAGGAGAACTGGAGCTGATGGATTCACCATCAGTCAGTTTTTCATTAAAAAGCGAAAAATAAAAAACTTTGAAGTTACACGTTTTTGCGCGAGTTCACAGCTTCGACTATCTATCTAGACAGTACCTATATCTTTGCTAAGAACATACCACAGCAGAAAATAGGAACGCCGCAGGCTTAGAAAGATATATGCAGGGAGGAATGACTGACTACTTATACGATTGCTTCAAGCTCGCTATCGACTGGTAAATATGGAAAGAAGGAGCCCTTCGCTGGCTATGGAAACCCATAAGCTCATAAATAATCAACTTTGGAAATATCCTGTCCAACTCAGTGTTGATCTCTAAACAAAGTGTAAACGGGAATTTCGCTAATATTTCTAAACAAACTTTTTCTTTTTAAAAGCTTTCAGCGAAACTCGGAACCAAATATAATTTAGACTAACGTTCGCAGACACTTAAGAAGTTAGGCCATAAATTAATAGCCTCAGGTGCAGAGGAATGCCTATACGAGCTTGTTCATGCTGTAATGGGCTTTAAGGGAAATAGGACATGTTATCTTCGTGTTTAGGTTGACGATTTCATGAAATGATCAACGGTAATCCTCAAGTTGATGCAAAAAGGCGCCGGAGGCCGAGGAGCTCGTGGCTAACAGCTGCACGGGTCGATCGATCAGGTTAAGGTCCGCTTGCCGGGGTTGGTCCGTGGATGGGTGACCATCTTTACATACCGAGACTCCTCCGTGCCTCGGAAAGCACGTTAAGCCGTTGGTCCTAGCTGTCATACGTGGATTTTTGACAGTCGTTATGGGTCGACAGAAGCCCGAAAATCGAACCAGTCTTACCGAGGGGTATCTTATTACCCAGTCACTGGGTTGTGGAAGTTAGATAGGCAGTCGCTCCATGTAAAATACAGGTATTCAGCTGCATCCGGTTAGACTGGAAGCCGACCCAAACATAGTTGGGAAATGGTTAGGCAGATTGAGGTGCAAAAAGGCGCCAAGTACAATGATGGCTTGATTGATTTTCGTCGATTATTTGTTTGGCGCCGCCACCGCCTCATTACTTACATTCATTTAGGAGCTTAGTTAGACTAAAAGGTTTAATTTTTTTATTTTTCGCTTTTCAGTTTCATTTAGGTACGGCGCTGGAATTTTTACGATTTTAAACGGCACACAACCGCGTAATCTATTCTCACCATTAGCTGGCTTGAAATAAGGTTGAAAATTGAAAATAATATTTGTATTGCCGAGATGTGACTAACCTGCGAATGAGCATTTATTTTCCGGGTTTTCTTTAGATTATGCAGAATATACACAATAAATTAAATAAATGTCTGGGTAAAGTTTTAAAAAAATGCTAATTCTATTAAATTCTTAAAAAAAAATAATGTCGTTATCGCTGAAAATACAGAGATGTTCGACGCCAAAGTTTATTTTTGTGGAGCAACTTCCAAATTTTTTATTGGGAATATCAAACTATTTTTTTACTATTCTATTGCTATAAAATTTTCTATAAACTCTTCTCTGTCCACTGTATTTTTTGCGTCGGATAGTTTCATTGCGTTACGTCATACTCGACAATCCAAGAAAGCAATTTTTGTGAATATTGAGTTAATACCGCGCCTTAAAAAGATGAAAAGTATCAGCTAATATTTGATCCTGAACGCTTAGCATGACCACCATGGAAGCGGATTTTATCGACGGAAGAAAACATAAACAAAACAAAATGACACATCGCCATGCTTAGATGTTAGAAATCTTTCTACAATCTGTCATTTTGTCTATTCTTCCGTCGACAAAACCCTTTTCTATGGTGGTCATGCTACTCGTGCTGGTGTCATATTTAGACCGTTATTAGTCACAACTGACACTCCTGTAGATATTCCTATTATTGAGACCTCGTAAATTAGGTTAAAATATCCTTAATCTTCTCTTATCTTATTTTATTTCTCGAAGCTTTTGAGCAATAGTTTATTGGTATTTAGTCTTTTCGAAGGACCAAAGTGCTACACACGCAGACCAAACGATCGGTTAACGGATATTCGCACCACGCACAATGAAGGGTTCCGTAATTGAAAACAATTTATTCTAAAAACAAACTTAACATTGTTATTGAAAAACATGTTCTACCATTCATTGATATGCCTCACGATCAATTCCCAAACTGCAAATTTAAGTTTTGTAATCCCAAAAAAAATATTTAAGTGATAAAATTAAAAATTACCTATTTTCGGATTTTTTCTTTTACTTGTGCTATAAGACCTTGCTTCTTGCCAAATTTCATGATTGTTGGTCAACGGTAAGCCCTATAGGTTTTGATTTCAGTAGCAAAATATGTCGCTTAAATGGCCGTATTTTTTTGTGTTGTGGCATTGATTTAGAAGCTTGATTTTTTAGAGCTCAAGGGATCATAGACCTACGTATTTGATATTAATTTCAACTTGATACCTCCACGCATTCCGGAGAAAAAGGGTCTTAATTGTCCGACTGACAGAGACGGACAACGAAGTGATCCTATAAGGGTTCCGTTTTTTTCTTTTGAGGTACGGTGCCCTAAAAACGACCCGTAAGTATTTATAGGAATCGACCAACGCTAGGTTTAATATGACAAACAGTCTCATATCAATACCATTACACTAACCGAGCACTGAATATGAACAGCCAGACCATTCGAATATCTCCACGTTTTACTACAATTTATAGACAAGAATCAGTCGGCAGTAGAGCGCAATCGGCGCTATTGCTCCGGGACGTCTTAGATAAATTATATAACGACAGTCACAGACAAATAGGTTTCCGATCGGAACGCGGTGAGCTATCGTAGTGATCCAAATACTATAATATCTTTAGAAGATTGTTATTTAGTTGGGAGCTCAGATCAACAAAAAAAAGGCAGATGCAGCGCCGCAGTCATCAAAAGTGAACCAACCTTTTTACCTATGTGTGTCGAAGGGTATGGTTTCCCTGTAATTTGGGGATTTGTATGGGTAAGATCGGCAAATGATAGCCGGGACCAACAGCTAAACGTGCTTTCCAGACATGGAGGAGTCTTGTTATGTAAAGATGGTTACCCATCCACGGACCAAGCACGGTAAGCGTAGCCCTGATCGATCGACCCGTGCGGCTGTTATTCCTTAGCCACGAGCCAGAACGAACGAACGAACTGTACAATATACAGCTGAAAACATGGTACGGTCAGCAACAGAAGTCGGTTAACACTGCTACTTTTTGAAATAATCTAAATTAATACAAAATGAACCTGCTTTTTAGCATTTCATTTATTAGATAAGAGTTAATTATCTTTAAAATTTACATCTGTTCCGATTTTAATGACGTATTTTTCTCAATAATCGAATTTTGTTGCTGACTTTACCTACACAAAACTTTCAAGATGACCTTTCAGTATGAAAAAATCCTGTCTATAATTCATTCGCGTCTACCGCACTCTGGCTTCTTGCATTTTCTTGCGTCACATTTCTCTTAATTTCAAGAACTTTATTAGCGTTGTTCTAATGATAATTTACGAGCTCGCCTTATTACGGGCGCGGCAATGAAACGCGAACTGCGCTCGTTATACTGGCAACACTTTTAATTACAACTGCAGCACTAAAGTTGTACAGTCAGCCACTGGTCCATGGTAGCAATTTTGTCTTTGAAACCGCTTTTATTTTGTAGCAGGTGGATTGGTAGTTCCAAGTATTTCTGTTGACGAGCGGTTGGTTCTACATCTATACCTAATTTGTATCACAAAGGGTTATTTTGCTATTACTTACAGTCTGGCTGTCGCCGTCGAGAGTATGCGTTCTGACGCCTATCGGTTTCATACTAACGAATATGTGTTTTGCGAATTTGATCCTTATTACAACTAGAAATGGTCCAACTTACAGGAGTCAGGAACGCATTCCCTAGACGACGGCCCATTGAAGATATTCTAATATAGGAATAATATTTACACAATATATCTATCATATCGACACACACATATCATAGAGGAGGAGCTCGTGACTAAGTAATAACAGCCGCATTGGTCGATCGACCAGGTTAAGCTACGCTTGCCGGGGTTGGTCCGTGGATGGGTGACCATCTTTACATAGGTACTGAGACTCCTCCGTGACTCGGAAAGCACGTTAAGCCGTTAGTCCCGGCTGTCATTCGTGGATCTTTGACAGTCGTTACGGGTCGGCAGAAGCCGGAAAGTCTGACAACCAGTCTTACCAAGGGGTATCGTATTACCCAGTTACTGGGTTGTGGAGGTCAGATAGGCAGTCGCTCCATGTAAAATACTGGTATTCAGCTGCATCCAGTTAGACTGGAAGCCGGCCCCAACATGGTTGGGAAAAGGCTAGGCAGATGATGCCACACATATCATAGAGCGTTTTCTCTCTTTTTAACTAATTAAGAGCTGCATAATGAAAAGAGAGACACCTAAATGTTTGGCAAGGACTAAATTTGCCAAACTTTTGTGAGACGTCAAAATCATGTGAGTTGAGTGCCGAGTATTGTGGTAGATGATTGGTAGATGTGCTGTCAAACGCTAGCTAGCTCTCTCTTGCACTCGCAGTAACAACCCTACGAAAGGCAGCCATGTTAAGCGCTGATTTTTGTAGGTATGCACGCTAATTTTGTAGGTATGGCAAGTCCATAGGCTTATAAGTCAGTGCGACGGCTGGACTGCACCGCACCCTATATGGTGCAGTACATTCCGGCCATCCGGCTCAATTGCGTGACAAGCTATCAATCAGAATCTAAATCGTTTTGAAAAATTTATGAATGTTGTTGAACTGTCAAAAAGAAATCGATTCCTACTGTAGGTAAGTGAGTTACACAATTACGCCGCAGCTCCGTTGAATATAAAGTTGAGCTATAAATGCTACACTATTGAGCGTTTTGTTTGCCCTTCTCACTTTGTGGGTTCTCGTTGATGTCCGTTGATGCCTTTTAGCGATCTCCAGTCAAAACTTAATGTTTATGTATTTGAAAATTTTATTTTAGGGCTAAGTAATAACAGCCGCACGGGTCGATCCACCAGGTTAAGCTGCGCTTGATGAGGTTGGTTCGTGGAGGGGTGACCATCTTTACATACCGAGACTCCTCCGTGCCTCGTTGGTCCCGGCAGTCATTCGTGGATCTTTGACAGTCGTTTCGGGTCGTCAGAAGCCCGAAAGTCTGACTACCAGTCCTACCAAGAGGTATCGTATTACCCAGTTACTGGGTTGTGGAGGTCAGATAGGCAGTCGCTCCATGTAAAATACTGGTATTCAGCTGCATCCGGTTAGACTGGAAGCCGACCCCAACATAGTTGTGAAAAGGCTAGGCAGATGATGATGATATTCTGGACGTGGGCCATCTAACCCCATACTCTAGGCAAAGCTATCGTTGCTTGAGAATGTCCAATGCTTAGCAATAGACGTCTTGCGACTGATCTATTATGATTTACAAAGTTCGACAATTTCAGCAGTTTTCCTGAATCAAAACTCAAAACTAAAAGCATTTATTTCAATTAAGCCAATTACAGGCACTTTTGAATTTATTGTCAAAGAGTCGGTCAGTTAGTCAGAAAGTTGAAACTAGATGCCCATTCCAAAACATAGATCTGAATGGAGAAGAACGGGCAAGAAACTCCACGGACACTCTTTTAAATCAAGATAAGTAATACAACATCCTGCGTACATTATTTTTGTTGCTTCTACATGTGAGAACAATGTAAAAAAAAAAAAAAAAAAAACTTAATAACAAGTCAAAATATGAAATTAAAAATAAGCACTGGCTTATAAGAGATGCTGACGGCGTCCGTTCACGAACATGACGCGTGGATCAGCACCATCCAGCGCAACCATTTTGTAGAAAACAAATGAATGAATGAATTCATAAAAATGCATCCCAGTGTAGTTTAACCAGACTCGATTACTCGAATGAACCCAAAGATTTCACTAGCCCCTGGAGCCTCATTTTTTATGGCGCTACAGAGACCGTTGCATATCAAAAAGCGATAATGATAGGTAAGGCGTAAAGTTTTCCTATTAAAAATTACCTATTATTATTCTCCTATTAAAAAAAATTCAAACACTTACTGCCCGCGTGGAGGTCGGAAATTATCCTTCGGGAACTATACCTACCGGGATAAAAATTATCCTTCATGGAGCTTGTGGCTAAGTAATAACAACCGCATGGGTCGATCCGTCAGGTTAAGCTACGCTTGCCGGGGTTGTCCGTGGATGGGTGACCATCTTTACATATCAAGACTCATCCGTGCCTCGGAAAGCACGTTAAGGCGTTGGTCTTGGCTGTCATTCGTGGATCTTTGACAGTCGTTTCGGGTCGTCAGAAGCCCAAAAGTCTGACAACCAGTCTTACCAAGGGGTATCGTATTACCCAGTTACTGGATTGTAGAGGTCAGATAGGCAGTCGCTCCATGTAAAATACTGGTATTCAGCTGCATCCGGTTAGACTGGAAGCCGACCCCAACATAGTTGGGAAAAGGCTAGGCAGATTGATTGTCCTAATCCAGGTCATGATCTACCCATGTGCCAAATTTCATCCTAATCCATTCAGCCGTTTTAGCGTGAAAGCGTAACAAACAAACTCACTTTCGCGTATATAGTTAGGAGTAGGATTAGAAAAAAGAACCACGTTCTCCAGCAAAATAATAGTTTCAGTATGGAAACACGAAATTGATTATTGAAAGGAATCGCAGTAACCTTCCGTTCTAAAAGTTTACAGAAACTCTCCGTGGACTGTTTCACGAAGCATTTCCAAACGAGCGGATTTCATTGCGTAAATATTCAATACATTGCAATGAGTTTTAGTTTTCTACGTATGTTTATTATAACTAGCAATTTGTACGCTTGCGAAGTTCAAAACTCGTTAGTAACTTTGGTGGTATGTTTGTTTAAGGTTTTGTGAGAAAGTATTATTAGCGTTACAGTCCGGCTGACTAGAGAATGCGGTTTTGACACCTGTGAATATATGTTTGGCGAATTTGATCCTTATTACTACTAGAAATTGACCAACTGACAGGTGTCAGAAACGCATTCTCTCGACGGCCTGACTGTAGTTGGTTTCGACAACGCAACACGAATGCACGCCTGATCTAAGCCGTGAACACTCTATCAGGTTTTCTACACATCTGCCACACAGGACACCAATTCTTCATTATGTAATAAGTTAGGGACAAAGGACTTCAATTCTTCATTATGAATGAAATTAGGGACAAAGTGCCACAAAGGACAGCAATTCTTCATTATGAAACAAGTTAGGGACAAAGTGCCACAAAGGACTTCAATTCTTCATTATGAAAGAAATTAGGGACAAAGTAAATAAATAAATAAATAAATAAATATGTTTGGACATATCACACAACGCCATCTAGCCCCAAGCTAAGCAACCTAATGCTTGTGTTATGGTGACGAGATGGCTGATAAACTACTTATATACATTTTTTTTTTTTTTGTAAATACATACATATTATAGATAGAAAAACACCCAGACTCCACAAAAAAAAAAAGTGCCACAAAGGACAGCAGTTCTTCATTATGTAACAAGTTAGGGACAAAGTGTCACAAAGGACAGCAGTTCTTCATTATGTAACAAGTTAGGGACAAAGTACCACAAAGGAAAGCAATTCTTCATTATGAAACAAGTTAGGGACAAAGTGCCACAAAGGACTTCAATTCTTCATTATGAAAGAAATTAGGGACAAAGTGCCACAAAGGACAGCAGTTCTTCATTATGAAACAAGTTAGGGACAAAGTGCCACAAAGGACAGCAGTTCTTCATTATGTAACAAGTTAGGGACAAAGTGCCACAAAAGACAACAGTTCTTCATTATGTAACAAGTTAGGGACAAAGTGCCACAAAGGACTTCAATTCTTCATTATGAAAGAAATTAGGGACAAAGTGCCACAAAGGACATCATTTCTTTATTATGAAACAAGTTAGGGACAAAGTGCCACAAAGGACTTCAATTCTTCATTATGAAAGAAATTAGGAACAAAGTGCCACAAAGGACAGCAGTTCTTCATTATGAAACAAGTTAGGGAGCAAGATGTGTGAACGATTTGACAGGAATATAACCAAAGTATCCTTAACATGATTCGACACCGATTATTATTGACCGGCCTTATATACGAGTCTGTGCTGATACGAGCTGACGGTCTGAGAATGTCACAGAAATACCATCGTCCAATGGCGACCGCGGACTGACAGTAGTTGCGAATCTATGAGTGCGGTTGACATTTCAAGCGCACATTATCATGAACCTATGCAGTATCAGGCGACACTCAAGAGAATAATCTTTATCCTCTCTTGTTAGATAAAAAATTGGCTATCATAAATAACGCTTTGTGTTCCAGATAACGTTAAAACCCAGCAGTGGCGAAGGTCTGGTGCTGTATAACTCTGAACGTGCCGACGGCGACGGAGACTTCTTCTCGCTGCACCTTCGGGACTACTTCGTCGAGTTCGCATTCGATCTAGGAGCTGGCATTGCTCTTGTTAGGTAAACTACTACAGTGCTAAGATTACTACTTTGCTTAACTCTGCTACTATTCGAAAAACAATAAGATGGGTGGCTGTTTACCTCATTGAACTTGTGACGTTTATTGCGCTTATGTATTTCAGAAGGAGCTCGTGGCTAAGTAATAACAACCGCACGGGTCGATCTATCAGGTTAAGCTACGCTTGCCGGGGTTGGTCCGTGGATGGGTGACCATCTTTAATTAACGAGACTCCTCCGTGTTTCGGAAAGCACGTGAAGCCGTTGGTCCCGGCTGTCATTCGTGGATCTTTGACAGTCGTTACGAGTCGTCAGAAGCCCGAAAGTCTGACAACCAGTCTAACCAAGGGGTATCGTATTACCCAGTTACTGGGTTGTGGAGGTCAGATAGGCAGTCGCTCCATGTAAAATACTGGTATTCAGCTGCATCCGGTTAGACTGGAAGCCGACCCCAACATAGTTGGGAAAAGGCTAGGCAGATTGATTGTATTTCACGCGAGTAGTGCTGCCAGCTAGGCACTAGTTTTTCTAAGCCCCTCTATTGACAGCATGGCATTATATTGTTTCATTGGTTCGCGCAGTGGTTGAGCGATTGACTGCTGCGCAGCATGTCGCGGGTTCGATTCCCGCACGGAACAAATATTTGTACGACCTACAAGTATTTGTTCCGAGTCTGGGTGTTTTTCTATCTATAATATGTATGTATTTACAAAAAAAAATGTATATAAGTAGTTTATCAGCCATCTCGTTACCATAACACAAGCATTAGGTTGCTTAGCTTGGGGCTAGATGGCGTTGTGTGATATGTCCAAAACATATATATATATATTATATTATTGGTTCGAAAAAAAAAAGCATTATTTCTTTTATTGCGTCATCGATTTATATTAAAAACGGTAACTTAGTTCATGAATTAACATAATGAAGATGCTGCTGACTGACTTATGGCGAGTAGTGCTGCCAACTAGCGGCACTATTGAGACAAAATAATAAGTGTAGTAAACTATTTGTGGTCTAGGAGTTCTACAAGTTTTTAGTAAACGCAGTAGGTAACTGCGTGATCGCCCGGAGGACACGGTGGAGCATACAGTGGAGGTCAGCCCGGCTTGGGCGGAGCAACGCCGTGTTCTCGCGGAGGCGATCGGCGGCGGCGATCTCTCGCGTCCAAACCTGGTCCAGGCCATGGTGCGGAGCGAGAGTGCATGGGAGGCCGTCACCTCCTTCTGCGAATCAGTAATGCTCGCGAAGGGGGACGCGGAATGCGTGAGGGAGAGGCAACAGCCGCGCCCTCGCGCCCCTAGCCGCCGCAGGAGACGCCCTGGGCGGCGGGAATCTATCGCCGATTTCCGGCCACCGTAGGCAAGGGCTTGCGGACGACGAGAAATGGGCAGCTCGCCGTCCGGTAAGGACCAGGCCCGGGTCGACGGCGCGTCGTGTTCCACGCGCGCCTCAAAGAGATGTCAGCAGTGACGGGGTCCAATAGGGCCGATGCCGCCGGGGTCGCGGGTAGTTCGAAAGAGATACCGTGGCCCTGGCACGGGCAAATTAAAAACATAAGACCTGCTTTATGTTAGTTCAATTAGTATGCAAAGTTTCATGATCTAATTTGAAGTATTTTTTGAATACCAACGGTTTATTGTTCGGTTTCGAGGTAACTTCATATTTTTTTTCTCTGGAGAAAATTTTATGGAATCGTGTTTTCGTCAAACATAGTACTTAACATTAATCCTCAACTTTACCATTTATATATTTTAACGGAGGATCATGCTAAGCCATTTGAAGTAGTATAGGCTCTTAAAATCTACAAATCTCTTAAAGTCTACAAAAAATTCTACCTCATCTGACTAAAAATGTGAGCATAGGAAATTTCAAAATGTTCCATATCTCCAGACTCATTATTTTTTTCTCAAAAGTGCCGCTAGTTGGCAGCACTACTTGCCTTAAGTCTGTCAGCAGCATCCATGAACTAAGTTACTGTTTCATATAAATCGATGACGCAATAAAATAAATAGTGCTCGTTTTTCGAACCATTGAAGCTATATAATGCCATGCTGTCAATAGAGGGGCTTGTGGCTAAGTAATAAGAGCCGCACGGGTTGATCGATCAGGTTAAGCTACGCTTGCCGTGGTTAGTCCGTGGGTGGGTGACCATCTTTACATACCAAGACCCCTACGTGCTTCGGAAAGCACGTTAAGCCGTTGCTTGGTCCCGGCTGTTATTCGTGGATCTTTGACAGTCGTTACGGGTCGTCAGAAGCCCGAAAGTCTGATAACCAGTCTAACCAAGGGGTATCGTATTACCCAGTAACTGGGTTGTAGAGGTCAGATAGGCAGCCGCTTCATGTAAAATACTAGCATTCAGCTGCAACCGGTTAAAGCCGGTTAATCCGGTTAAACCAGCTGCAGCCGACCCCAACATAGTTAGGAAAAGGCTAGGTAGATAATGTTGCTGTGTACAGAATGGTCAAGGTTTTATAAAATGACAGCGATTTTACCCTTGCTGATCAATGACTGCCTCATGTTCTTCGTTTGTAGTTTACTAAAACAAAATAATTTCTCCATCCACAGATCAGCATACCCAGTGGAACCTAACAAATGGCACTCAGTGTCCGTGTCTCGCGCCGGTCGCCGCGCCACCCTGCGCGTGCGCGGCTCGGGCAGCGCGCGGTCAGTGACATCGCGCGGCTCGAGGCGGCGCCTGACGCTGCGCCAGCCGCTGCTGCTAGGCGGCGCGCCACACCCGCTGCCCGCCCGGCTGGCGTTGTCCACGTCGTTCAATGGATGTGTGTCGCAGGTAAGGTAGACCATTCCATAGTTTCGATTGCTGTCCAACTATAAGGCGAAAGCAAGCCAGGAATCTCCGGTTTCTAAAGACCTATTTAATTGTAGTAAAGAGAACTTTATGAGAAACGGTGACTTTTGAAAAAGAAATCATTGTGAGAAATCCGAGATGTTCCAAAACCAAAAATTCGAAGACATGATATGACATTCTCAATTCACAATGGGCCAGCGTGACGGATTTTGATACAATCGCTCTCACACGAGACGAGATTGATAATTTGACAGCATATTTTCTGATCACACATAAGCTTCTTGAAACCGGAGTTTCCGAATGAGCAAGATACAAAAACGTTTTAGACTTTTTCCGAAAGTACTTGAATATTGTCGAAGGTACTCATGGTATCAAAGAGCCTGCAACACTACAACAAGCAACCGAACTATAATATTATGTGGTGATTGTGTTTCAGCTGATAATAAACGACGAGGAGCTATCCGTAGTGTCGGCGGCGCTGGGTGGACTTAACGTTGACAACTGTGACGACGCGGATAATAACTGCACGTGAGTATTTATACAATAAGTACAGTGTTTATCTTGAGCTTAACTATATGTACCAGTAGAATCTTAATATTAATGTAAGACGTCAATGAGAAAGCTGTCCCAAAGTTTTGGAAGCCTCATCAAGTCTCCTTCTATTGTGATTAGTGCATCTAAATTAACTATAATCTTCCCAGCTATTTATTTTACTTTAGCGTCCATAAAGTATTGCATTTTTTCGTCTATTATTGCCTGTAAATAAATAAGAAACGCCATAGGATCCATGAAGTATTGCATTTTGCGTCTATGGTTGCCTGTCAATAAATAAGGAACTTTTTAGCATCGCTGAAGTATTGCATTTTTCGTCTATGGTCGCCTGTCATTAAATAAAGAATTTCATAGCGTCCATGAAGTATTGCATTTTTTTCGTCTATGGTTGCATGTCAATAAATAAGGAACTTCTGCTTATGTAAAACATAAAATAAATGGTTTGAAAGAGGATAATCGTTATGATAAGGGTTTAAAATTACATTTTTACTATTGATACAGCAGGTGTTTACACACAAAAGCAAATGCGGCACCCGAATCTTAATTTTTAACAGATTGTCAAAGCATTTTTCAATGTTCATTATATTTAATTATCTTATTACAGGAACAAGGATCTCTGTAAAGAAATCGTAGACCCGATCCCAGAATACCCTCACAACATATCAGAGACCGACACCCACCATTCAATAGTCGCGAAGAAAGGCTTCAAACAAAAGAACCACAAGACCAGTCACAAGAAGCACTCACACATAGATAAATACAAGAAGAAGAAGTACTTCATCAGCAAAAAGCACCAGTTCCTACTCGAAGGGCTCGAGAGGAACAATGACGTGGCGACTGACTTGCCGTACGACGGACAGACGTACATGCAAGTGAAGTACTTGAGTGATAATGAAGTTAATTGGGGGGATATGAACACGTATCCTAGTTTTACTGGTGCTGACAGCTTCATTCATATCGATGATGATGATACTATGAAACGGTATGTAACATTCTTTAGAATTTCTTGTACTTTTAGCGAAAACCAAGTTTCTTTTATTGTGACTTTCAAAGTGCAATTTTGATGTTTTATTTCATTCACCGTTTCCAAAAGTGCGTTGTATTTTTGTTCTTGTTTTTGTTCAAAAGATGCAAACATGGCTTGCAACTCCTTTAAGGTGTATAGATGGCTCGATGACTGCGCATCTGGACGGAGCTTAACCACCACCCCCCTTCATACGTATAGGACGCGCGGTGGCGCGCTACACTAAAACGACGATCAAAGAATATGCAGGGTCGCAGAGATGCGCACGTAGGGCGGCATTTTTGCCTACGATTCCAGACGGGAATGGCGGATGTAAGGCTGATATTTAAAAAAAAAAAAAAAACTTCTAACCAAGCCGTTAATGAGAAGTAGGCTTTATAAAGTGACCGTGTTACGGTACAAAACTAGAGTAAGGCCCTTAACACATTCGCACACAGGTGAAAACATAATTTAAATTTCGTAGGCGAGGCAACTGCACCCTAATTGCGTAACACGCTATCGATCGGAATTTGAATCATTTTGAAACAAATTGCTAATCCATTGCTTTATATGTTCGAAAAATTTGTCTGCTCTACAACGTAAATAACGCAATGTATATTGTTGAACTGTCAAAATGAAACCAACTCCGATTGATAATGTGTTACGCAATTAGGATGCTGGCTTTCAATACCTTTTAAAAATCTACCTAATCACATTTATCCTCTTCACTTCCTGGGGTTACAAAAACCTATTGCCTTCTGCTATGCTCTCATTTAGTGGCTCTGAGGGTTAAACAGGAGGCTTTTGCATTCAAAAATCTTGATATCACCGATTCCATAGAAGTCGAGGTGAATTAAAGTCCATTCATGTTAGCTTTTCTACCAAAAGACCGTAAAAACTTAGGTGAAGTGAGCTGTCATCAGATGACACTATATTGACAGCTCACTTCACGCTCACTTCATCTAAGTTTTCACGGTGAGATTTTTACAGAATACATCGACAGTTTCAATCTATTTACTCGATAGTGTACTTTTATAGATAACAAACCGTTTGGTCTATTGGATTTCCTATTGGCAATTTTTCAGAAGCCTTAGGGAGTTTCACAAAAACGATGATACAACTTCTACTGATGTCTGAATACCAACTTTCACGATTCTAACTTCAAAAATTACGAACTCCCGTAGAAACTTTCATACCATATTTAGCCCCTTTAGGGGATAAGATTTCAAAACTTTTTCCTTACTGCTCACATTCGTTTTAAAAATTTCATACATCTAGACCCAGCGGTTTAGGCTGAGCGTTGTCTGTCAGTGAATTTAATATTTCTATTAAGTAGATTATTTCCTCTAATATATTGCAGGCTGGTGAGCTACTCGCTGGACATCAACATCCGCTTCCGCTCGGTATCAGCACACGGGCTGCTCGTGTGGAGCGGCGGCGCACGCGCTCCACCCGACTTCCTGTCACTTGCCATCGAGAACGGAGTGCTCGTGTTCAGGTAACTTGCGGCATACTTCACAATCCATAATATGAACTTTATGTAATTCGTTGAGATGGACCAGTTTCTATGACAAACCAGAAACTATAGTAGAGGAATTTGTTCTAAGGAACCAAGTCGTCGATGTTAGAGATAAGAAAAACTACATTTTAATTGTGACTAGACAATCAATCAATCAACTCAGCCTATAGCAGTCCACTGCTGAACATATGGCTCTCCCAGGCTACGCCATAACACCTTGTCTTCCGCCTTCCGTATCCTGTCTGTCCGTCTGGGCCACCTTCTTCTGGTCGTCGGTCTATCTAGCTAGGGGATGTCCAACACTACGCTTGCTGATACGCGGTCTCCACTCCAGGACCCGTCTGCTCCACTGGCCATCGGGCCTTCGACAAATATGGCCAGCCCACTGCCACTTCAGGTGGCTTTCTCTGCAAGCTCTGTTGGTTACTCCGGTTCTTTTGCGGATAACTTCATTTCTGATTTTATCCTTCAGAGAAACTCCGAGCACAGACCGCTCCATAGCGTACTTAGCGACCTTGAATTTGTGGCCCAGCCCGACTGTCTGGTCCACGTTTCATGATGGGCAGGACGCACCGGTTGAAAACCTTAGTCTTCAAACATTGCAGGATAGGATAGGTGACGAGAAGACTTGACAAAATTTTCCAAATGCTGCCCAACCCAACTGGATCCTTCTGTCGGCTTCTTTCCCAAAGTTGTGACTACCGAGCTGAATGACTTGCCCTAGATAGACATACTCCTTCACAACTTCGAGAAGCGACCCTAAGATGTGGATTGGACTCGACAAGACGTGTGAATTGTACATGACTTTTGTCTTGTCCAAATTCATGTCTAAGACAACCCGCCGAGAGGCTCCATTTAGGCTATGCAGTATCTGATCTAGCTGTTCCAGCAATGCGAAGGTGTGAGATATACTCGCCGTTCACGTTGAAACCCTGTCCAGTCCAGTCCAGCGTCTTGAAGACGTCGTCCAACGCGTTAGTGAAGAGTTTCGGGGATATCACATACCCCTGTCTAACGCCTCTGAGAAGTTAGATGGGCCTTGATAAATTCTATATTAAGTTGCTGCACCTAATGTGTTTGTGAAAGTAAAGAAATAACATGAACAAACACCAAAAAGTAGATGTTGACGGGGCGACTTCCTCGGGGTCTGTTTTACTCGAAGATGGCTGGACCGATTTGGATTGTTTTTATTTTATTCGAGAGGGTATACATCACAGTTGGTCCCATATAAAATTGATTAACTTTGCTTTGGTCGTTTTTGAGTTAGCTTCAATAATACGTATTTTTTCCCCACTTTTATATGGATGATGTTCTAGTTTGTTTCGCAGGTAGTGGTATTAGAATTTGTGTGGGGTAGGTTCCACAACTAAAAAGTGAAAAATAAAAACTTTTTTACAAAAAAATACAACCGACTTCCAAAAACAACTACAAAGTGAAAAATAACTTTAATTTCGGAAGTCGGTGGCAAAAAACGAAAATACATTTAACTAGACACCGACTTCCGAAATTAAAGTTATTTTTCACTTTGTAGTTGTTTTTGGAAGTCGGTTGTATTTTTTTGTAAAAAAGTTTTTATATGTAATTTAATTTAGGTATTTAGTTTTTAGGGTTCGTTACCAAAAATGGTAAAAAGGAACCCTTACGGCGTGACTCAGTCTGTCTGTCTGTCCGTCTGTCACAGCTGGATATCTCAAGAACTACTAATGCTATCAACTTGTAATTCGGAACAGTTTTAGATGACGTATGCCCAAATAAGAAAGAAATAAAAATATTTTTTTTTGCAACTTCGAATTTTTAAGACCCTCCTTGGGTCTTAAAAATCGAAGTGAGGCTATTATAGCATGTGGGGTATCATATTATTTCATAGGCCGCATAGTTTTCGACTTATGATGAAAAATGTTAAAAAAAAACCGTCCCCCCCCCCCCTATCTCCGAATTTTGCATAGACAAAAATCTGAAATTATTCTATGTGATAGAAGTTTATTTATAGATTACAGGAAAAATAAAACGATGTGTTTAAATAGCACAGTTTTTCAGAAATCATCAACAAAAGTTACATATCAATGATGGTACGGTACGGAACCCTCGGTGCGCGAGTCCGACTCGCTCTTGACCGGTTTTTTTTAATTGGCGAATGTGAGAACTTTTGTAGATTTCATACATACATAAACTTACGCCTTCATCCCATGGGTGTAGACAGAAACTACTGAACGCCACCTCCTATGATCCTTACATTCCTTTGTTAATGAATTTTTCAGGTACGACTTGGGTAGCGGTGAGGTGGTGATCATTGCCAATCACACCAAAGTGGACGACGGGCTGTGGCACAGAGCGCGGGCCACCAGGTAACATACACACATAATAATAGGTTGGGGAAAAAGTTTCTTCGCATTTTTTAAGAAAATTCAAAACATTTTTTATTGTACATTATTTACATTTATCTAAAGTATGTAGGTACCATTTTGTTCAATAACTTTTTGCCATCTTGTAGGTAGGGACATGATCCCATTGCTATAGAAATTTTGGGACTTCTGAACAAAATACCGCGACAAGTGGTTTTGGCAGTCCTCTCGTGATGTTAACCTGACACTGCCTAAAGAATTCTGAAGAGACCGAAACAGGTAGAAATCTGAAGGTGCAAAGTCAGGACTATACGGTGGATGCATTAACACCTCCCAGCCAAACTCTCTTAATTTTTGCTGAGTGAGGTACCCAAATATCGAGCTTTTTTGTGTATCCAGTTTTTTTCAAATGCACCAAAACTGTTTTGTGGTCAATTCCCAGTTCTTCAGCTACGTCGTAACTACTGATATGCCGATCTTGCTCCACTTTTTCAAAAATGGCATCCATTTTATCCGTAATAGGGCGACCAGAGCGACGTGCATCTTTGACATCAAAATTTCCGGATTGAAAACGCTTAAACCAAATTTGTGGTACCCTCACAGACACTGCATTGGGTCCATAAACATCGCAAATTTTTTTCGCGGCTTGCGTTTCATTTTTACCTTTTTTGTAGTAAAATTTTAAAATGTATCGAATTTCTTCATTAGATTCACTCATCTTGACAGTACGAAAAACAAATGAAAATCACACATTTTCCTAATTTGAATTTGGAATTATGTTCTTTAAAATTTAAACTTTCGATGATACCAAAACCAGCCAGGTACAAACAGTATAGCCAAAGAGATTTTATTTTAAGTTCATACATACTATTGCGAAAAGACTTTTTCCCCAACCTAATATTTGCATACATGCCTTAAACGTAGAACGTATCTTCTCGTCGTTTAGGTAAATATATAGATTAACTTTATTGTACACTAAAATTGTTAATCTACTAGTGACGTCCTTCAAACTTTAAAACTTATGATTTGCGTAGCAAAGTTACTCAACCCGCCGAAAAGGCCCGCCGGGATGCCGAAAAGGCGACACCGCGTAAAAAGACTAAAGGAGTACAACGAGAATTGTTAAGAATGATTTCCACAAAACGGCTCGCATCGGAACGGATTTTACAAACCTTAAACGATATTAAATCGTGTACACAGTGCTTAAAGTCTACATTACCAAGCCGCGCAGAGCAGTTGACCGCGGGCATCTTCCGCGACACGCGATTGTAGCCGAAAGTATGCTGCGACGCGCGATCGGCTCCGTTCGCCTGTACACGGTAGGAATGAAACTATTTGACTAGGCGCAGAAACGGATACGTTCGCAAGCGACGGTACGGAGCCGATCGTATGCGTCGATATCCTGTCACCGCATCCGTATCCTTTCCGTTTGGTGAAATCATTCTTTACTCGAGGTTTCTCTGCAAGCTACACCGAGTCACTGATGTTTCCAAGATTTGAAGAATGCGTTTTTCTTTTGTTTCGTAGGAACAGACAAGCGGGCGTGTTGGAGGTGGATGGACTGGGCTCCGTCGGCAAAGTGTCGCCCGGGAAGCTCAAGCAGCTCAATACTGAGAACGGGCTGTATATAGGTAAACAGATTGGCTAAATAATATAGAATCTACTACATACGAAGTCGTAGAAGAGGTCTTTGTGCGGAACTCGTCCGGGGAAGTAGGTACTGTCACTACGGCCGAAATATCTTGGCGAGTGTCGAGAATATCACGCCGCGCCGGGCGACTGCGGGCGGAGGCTGCGGTCGTGGAGGGGCCCTCGAGCAGCGGGCGCGCACCGGCCGGCTCGCGACTGCGTCATCGTCCGTGCTACTGAGCGACCACGTACATACTTACGTAAATTACTCGCAATATCAATCTATTTACCGTTTGTTCTTGAATTCCATGTAGAAAGAAAGAAAAGAAAGAAAGAAAAATATTTTATTTGGGACACAGGAAATACAGTTAAAAAGGAGCATATAAAAGTAACAAAATAAACATTAAAAAACAAAAAATTAAATTAAATAAAAATTCAGATGAGATTAGAATATCGTAATACAGTCCACCATAGTTAAAAGTTATACGAGTTGTTTTAGTCCTCATACCACCAGGAGGATATTCCCACTCTTCTTCAGCGAGCCTGACCATAGGCACAACTTTCGCGCTTGTTCTCTCACTCACACTCGCCTCATTTCACCCGTTAGGTACTAAAAAATGTTACTGCGAAGCCTTCTGCGTGAAGTTCGGGTGCGGATTCGCCAAGATATTTCGACGGTAGTGTCCCTATGTCGCTGAAAGCGGTGAACCACTTTTCGGCCTTATTGCTAAGGTTATAAGGTTGAAAAGTGGTTCATCGCAAGTGTCTGCGATGATACCTACGTAGGTGCGTTTATCTGTCACGAAGCAACATTGTTCTGCTAGTTTCAAGGGTAGGGGTGGCAGTGCTATGGCCTAACCTTTTGGAATGTCGCATGTGCTAACAGGAGGTAGTTACCAATATTTTTAAACGACTTCAAGAAAGGAGGCTTCTCAATTCGACCGTATATACTCGTATATTTTTTTTACGTTCTTTTTTATGTGTGTTCGCGAATAACTTCGTCGTTTATGAATCGATTTTAATGATTCTTTTTCATTGTAAAGGAGATATCCCAAGGGTGGTACCATGTAAGGAAACCAGGATCTGATGATGGCTTCCCAGAAAAATCGAGGGGAACCTTCAAATATTATAGGCACACCTATATCGATTTGGATATTTTTTATAGTAACTCTTGCATTTGCCCCCGGAAAGCACCATTCGGTGAAGTGGAACTGATGAGGAAGACCACAGATGGCCATCGGAACTACTCAAAAATACGTACCTATTTCACAGATTGCATTTCGATTATTACTAAGCAATTTATGCTCGTCACAATACCTACATATGTTGAAGTGGAGCTGATGGTGACTTCACCATCAGTTCCAGTTCTCCTGGTTCTCCTGGTTCTGGAGAACTCTTCAGCAATTAACTTCCTTGTATCGGGAAAAGCAATATTTTATAAAAAGGTGATGAGCAGTTGCCATTAGGCTATTTTAACTTAGATAACCAGACTGACCCACTAAAAAGTGAAAAATAAAAAACTTTTTACGAAAAAAAAAACAAACCTTCCAAAAAAATACTACAAAGTGAAAAATAACTTTAATTTCGGAAGTCGGTGGCAAAAAGCTAAAATACAGATCCAAAGTCGCCGACTTCCGAAATTAAAGTTATTTTTCACTTTGTAGTATTTTTTTGGAAGTTTTGTTTTTTTTTTTTTGTAAAAAGTTTTTTATAAAAATAAAAATCATTTTATTCTTCATTAGGCGATCTTACCATAATTCAACAAGCTAAGGCAAATGATAACGCCTACTAATTTTGTGCATACAAAACACTGGTGCCACACGGTTTGCTATGAATAATTCCTGTTTGCCTTACCAACTACAAAAGTTTTGAGCCTGGGGATAGGCCGCGGATGACTAAGACATGATGATGTTTACGGATTAATTACTAAAAGCGTAATGATTGTAATGACATGAAACTTTGTATTTATACTAAAGAGGGTATTCGTAAATTAGTAATATGCAGCGCGAGGCAATAATGACACTTGAAGGTACTTGGGCTCAAAACTTTTCAGACTCCCGGTAAACCTAGAAAATAATTCTGTAGGTATTCAAACTAATTTACTTCGCCAGGTGGTCTACCATCAATAGAGCTGAACACGCAGGGCAGGTACGGGCGCGGCCTGGAGGGCTGTGTGTCACAGATCTCGCTGAGCGGCGACTTCGACATCCCGCTGTCGCTGTCCAAGCTTCCGCACACCATCACCAACAACGTGGGACGATGCGCGCCATAAAACATGCACTATTCATTTAAATGAACCGACCAAGTTCATTTAAGTGAATAAACAACATTTGTTACTACCTTCCAGCTTCATTTAACTTTTAAAAAGTTCATTTAAACTCGTTAAATGTTAAATGAAACAGTGTTAAAGTTAGTGTTAGGTGTGTCTCATAGATTTTGTCTTCGTTTTCGTCAGGAGTTGCTTTCGATTATGTAACGACCAATCACTCCATGACTACATATCAATGTAAATTAAATGTCGGAGGCAATAAACTAATAACAATACGAACTTTTTCAACATTTTTTATATAAATCTCTGAATATTTCCTGATAAATTGATGGTTTGATTTTTAATTTTAAAATGAATACTCTAGTCAATTTAGTATAAGTAAACTGCGGGTTTCTTAAATCTGTCACCTTAAATTAATTTTGTAATCTTATTTATTTTTTTAATTTATTCATTATGTATACTATAATTTTAATTTATTTTCCATGTACGATGGAATAACTTTTCAAAGTGCTTTACTATCTAGTAGATATATAAAAAAAACCTATTTGTAATGTTAAATTAAATAAAATTCTAGTCGTACGAGTGGTTTGCACGCAGTATCATTTTGTAAGGAACCTTTTGTTTCATAGCTAATCACAATTTGTTACGATGTGGGTGTATTTTATATTATCGCATGGACGTAGCTGGGATGATTTTGAGTGAGTGAGCTTGATATGAACTAAATCTCCCATAAAAACTCATAATCCAAGCCACCTTAAAATATTCTAAGGTCGGCTTTTAATCTAAATAAGTGCTGTGTTTTATCTGTTTTAACAGGAAAAACTTACTAAAAACAAAGGTATGTTCAACAACAACCTTGTGTGAAAATAGCTCTCGAAATGTTATCCTAGTTGTGTCCTTGTAAAATAGTTAAATAAGTATACATGCATAGCGTTTGTATATCGAAAACATTTTCATATGAACGTGGTTTTAGAACACTTGTAAGTAGGACAATAGAGTTTGATGATATTGTAATATTAATTGATTAATTGAGCCCTTATATTTAAGCCCGGGAACGGTTTTATTAGCCAGTATGTTTATTAAATCTTTGATTTGACGCTAAAACAAAATGAGTGGTTTTAAATGAAAGTGTAAATTAATCTGAACTGCTGATTCTTAACAGACAGCAGCAGCACAGCTATTAATCATAATTCACCCATTTATCAGTACCCACATTTCGTTTTAAAAAAAACTTCAACGTTCGATATTGTTAGTACTTCTACACAGGCTTTGCTATTAATCTGCAACATTATTGCCATTAATTATTTTTTCACGCAAATTCATAACAGACGGTAGATTTAAGATACTTAAAATTAACATACTGTAACACTAACGTCATGACTTCTGACTTTGCCTTTATTGGGAGCTCCTTAAATCCAGCAGGAAATTATATAGATGGACTGAGATGAGTAATTATGAGATGAATGAGTCATTCTCTTGTGTAATATTAGTGCAAATACAAGCTGTATGTTCCCGGGCGCGTGTTGTCTTGCTTTGTTTCGCGAGTTGGTTTGCTTCGGACCTAGCACCATTAGTCATAATATAGTCGATACATATATTTATATCTATCGGTAGTGTTACGCGCTTTGTATGTATTTAAAACGATAGGTATCGGAGCTTATCAATTGTTTGATGGTGGCCATTATTTGCATTTTGTATTACTCTTCATTTTTTTAACTTAGGGGACTTAATATAAAATGATTAATTTTAAATGAAAGATGATATTATAATTAAATCGATAAATATGTAAAGTTAAGCCTATGTTTAAATGTAAAGTAGCGTAATGTTGTTAAATTGTGTGAATTTATTTTAAATTATCAAATGATTTACCTAATTACGTCATTTAGCATCTAGCTAGTGTCGATGACGATGCTAAATAACTAATAAACCCATTATATTTTAATGGAAATCCCAATTTCATCGATTTGGGATGTACATGCAACGATGATTTAATGACGTCAGTTGGACAGCTAGTAATTATTATTATTTGGACTATTTTTGGGTCCAAAAAATTTATTTTTTTAATTTTTATTATCTCTGCCATTCAACAATTGATGAGCAAATAATTCGATACAAATCCTAAATGCCCTTCATTGGGATTTCATTTACACCAATAATTTTCGTCAATTATAGTATTTCACAGGGTGTGGAAATTATTTACATAAATATCTACATATCTTTATTATGGTCTCCCCATTATTTGACTGAACATTTTAATTTGCGAAGATATTGCTAGTTCATTTAATTTAACCGCGGTTAATGGGGTTAAATGTAACTCATTTTAAATGAACTTTTGGAATTATATACTCGTATCAGAACCAACAAATTGTTAAATTATTTAATAAAAACTAAATAACGAAACAAAAAATAAATTTTATAACGAAACAATATAATGATATGCAATAATAATTAATTATTATACGTCATTCTGTTGACCTGATCCCTGCGCTTGTCGCCATTTGTCTAAATTAGCTAACCACCGGCTTTTGATAAAGAGATTTTTGTAAATGAAACATATTTCTGTGCATTTGGCTCAGTTGACTTACCTGGGCACTTCGTGGAACGACCCGGACTTGCTTGGCCCCTCTTCACTTCACATGTTTCGTTATAAAGGGGGAGATAGACTTATAGCTCATGCAAAATACACACTTCATCGATCGTATCCCACCATGTTTCTGGCAACAGATAAAAAAATAACTTTCGGAGTAAGAGGTGCAAGTACGTTTCCACCTTTCCTGTGACGTCACACCTTCGTGCTCAGTTAAGTCAAGCGGTGAGTAGCGAGTGTGTTGAGAGTATCAATACATACGTAGTTACTACTTGTGCCATAGCTTGACTAGCGTTAGTTTTGTATGTGAGACCTGTCCGATGTATTATACGCCGTTATTTGTACAAAATTATATCAATAAAAATATAATGACAGTCACTTGTTTTTATTCACTTGTTTCAATATTTGACAAAGGATTTCGCTTGTCATTAATAAAGGCTAATAACATAGCAAGCATTTCAATTAGATGTTCAAATAATCAATTCGACCTATCACAATTCATCACAGCTGGACATAAGGCCTCTCCCAGGCTGCGCCATACCACCCTGTCCTCTACCTTCATAAAGTCGTAGGTCCTGGTCAGCCCACTGCCAATTCAGCTTCAGTTTGCTTACTCTGCAAGCTATTTGGTAACTCCGGTTCTTTTTCTCATAGTTTAATTTTTGATTTTATCCTTCAAAGAATATGTGGGTGCTCTGTTAAAATCCAGCACTGAATAATTGGAGCTGGACTGGTTTGAAAAGTGTATTCATTGGTCCAAAATCGATCCAGTATTACTGGATTCCAGAGCTGGATTGAAATACTGGATCAATGTAAACCAGCCTTCACGTTTGTAAGTACCTTTAAACCTTATAAGGTAGTTTTGGTTCGACATTGATTGTGAATGGTACTTGGCCCCAAGAGGTTACTGACCCATCGCAGTTGATGACGAGTGCTCTGTAATCGACTGTTAGCTGTGGTTCAGACAAAACCGGTTTTGATCACAATCTCGTGTTTCATTGTATAATTTACTATCCGTGGTTTTGGATTCGAAGTGAATTTCGACCGTAATTTTAACTTTTTATTCAACTTTCATACTTTGGAGAACTGTACCCTAATTGCGTCACACACTATCAATCTGAATGATTTTGAAGCAAATTGCTAATCCATTACTTCAGAATAATATGTTCGAAATATTTGTCTACTCGACAACGTAAATAACGCAATGAATGTTTATTGAACTGTCAAAATGAAACCGGTTCCGATTGACAGTGGTTACGCAATTGCCCCGCTGGTAAGGGAGACAAGTACCTACCCAATTAAATAAATAAAATAAATAAATAAATAAATTGTTTATTTTTCCAAAATAAATACACACAGACACAGTTCAAAAACAAATCAGTACAATAGAACAAGCACACCTATATAGGTATGCAAAAAAAAGGTCTATGCATACAAAAATAGTGAACCCTGTCTCTTAAACTGGGAAGAAACCTGTATCTTAAGAGACAGTGATCGGCCAAAATTTAAATTGAGTAAAAACTAAAAACTTACAAGAGTGAATGAGTGTGTCGATTACCATTACTAATGCATATTATATTAGTTCAATTTTGAAAATCCTAGCCTGTATACAAAACAATAAGAAATCAATTGAACACTGTCTTTTAGAATACAGGCTATCCTAGTCTATGCGACAGGGTTTATATGCTTTTATACAGATTTTGCATTATATGAACTGTCATGTAATGTACATTTTAAGTGTGTTTCTGTATCTTTATTGTGAATAAACCTTTTATTTATTTATTTATTTATTTAATTAATTTACATTATAACATCACGTCTTGTTTCAACGAAGGGATGGGCAGGGATGTAACTATAGTACACACACATTCAGCCAGTTATGGTTAAGACCCATGTAATAGTAGGGGGTGAGCAGGGGTGAGTCCATTAATTAATTTCTATTTATCCTACTAATATTATAAATGTGAAAGTTTATATGTTTGGATGTTTGTTACTCAATCACGCAAAAACGGCTGAACGGATTTGTATGAAATTTGGTATACAGACAGTTTATAACCTGTATTAAGACATAGGATACTTTTCATCCCGGTAGAACGTTCCCGTTGGATAATTTCCGACATACACGCGGGCGAAGCCGCGGGCAAAAGCTAGTAATTAACTATTATTCAAGCCTGAAAAATCAAACTGAAGAAACAAAAGCGCAGATATTAGGTCTTTACCTATGAAATTGCCGTTCTGCAGTACTGGCCATTTCAAATCAAAATAATTTTTGTTTGGCTAGAATTCTAATTTCAAATTAATTTTATTTTAAAAACATGGATTTTTTTTTTCGAAAAGTAGTCGTTTGTTTATTGATTAGTGTTACATTTTCATCGCATTTCAATCTTTTTCGTCATCATGGATACGTTAAAAATTCGAGTAATTATGGAATATGAGTACCGTCGTGGCAGCAACGCGGCACAAGCGGCACGCAACATCAACGACGTTTACGGAGCTAACACTACAAACCAACGCACCACTTGTTATTGGTTTGTCGCTTCCGTTCTGGAAATTTCGACCTGAAAAATGAACCTCGCGGTCGTCCGAAGACTTTGACAATGACGAATTAAAGGCGATTGTGGAAGCTGATGATACACAATCTACGGCTGAATTAGCAGCAGCTTTCGACGTTAGCGTCAAAACAATATTGGTCCATTTGCGTCAAATTAGCAAGGTAAAAAAGCTTGACAAATGGGTGCCCCACGAACTCAATGATAGCCAGCGCGAAGTACGCGTCGAGACGTGCCTTGCACTGCTCAACAGACACACAAATGAAGGAATTTTGAACCGCATTGTTACCTGCGATGAAAAATGGATTCTGTTTGATAACCGCAAGCGCTCAGCAAGTTGGTTGGATCCTGGTTCAGCACCTAAACAATGCCCTAAACGAAAACTTACCCCTAGAAAAGTGATGGTCACTGTTTGGTGGTCTAGCGCCGGTGTGATTCATCACAGCCTCTTACCAAACGGAGTGAGCATTACTTCAGATGTGTACTGTGAAGAACTGAACACAATGATGGAGAAGCTGGCACATCTCCAACCAGCATTGGTCAATCGCTCGTCTCCGCTGCTCCTGCACGACAACGCGCGACCTCATACTGCACAGCAGACGGTCTCCAAGTTGCAAGAACTGGGGTTGGAAGCTCTCCATCATCCGCCCTACTCACCAGACCTTGCGCCTACAGACTACTACTTTTTCGAGAATTTGGATAACTTCTTGGCGGGAAAAAAATTCAATACCCGAGAGGCAGTACAAAATGCCTTTGAAGAATTTGTTGCCTCCCGTCCAGCTGATTTCTTTAAGAAGGGCATCAATAAACTGCCACTGCGTTGGCAAAGATGCATTGATTGCATGGGTGATTACTTCGATTAATACAAATAAAAAATGCATGAAAAAAATTCGTTTAAATTTTTTCATACAAAACGGCAATTTCATAGGTAAAGACCTATTATTTTGTAAGAATTAATTAACTTTGTCCTTCAATGAAATGGGCTCTGAAACAATTATAATTAGCCGCATATTTTAACAGTTAAAAGCACCAACTTCCTGATGATTTCATTAGGCACAAAACAATTAGCAAACACATTCAAAGTTGGCATATTCAATTACCAGATACCGGAATCGTCATTAATATATTTTACATAACATCAAGCTTGTATTACCCGAAGGAATAGGCAGAGGTAACGCAACGGTAGTAGTAACGCAGGTGTCTTTGATTAGTTACATACCTGCCGTATAATGGAGGGTTAATAATATCGCCAACCGGGCACAAATCCCAGACACCGAGCTTTGCTTTGGGAGTTGAGAAATTCCTGTTGGAAAAACCCCATACATATAATAAATAACAACCCATACATAAGCAAATAGATCTAGAGACCAGTCACCACTAAGTTTGACAGTTTCAAAGCGTGAGTCATGAAAGTCTTGATGGGGTTTATCAAAAAACCCAGGGCCAGTTAGGAAGTGAGTGAGCTTCTTGTGGTGGTGATGTGGTATCGAGTATCGTTCACTCGTATTCTGCAGTGAAGTTAGTAAACTTGCACAGGTGCTGAGAGCCGCGTCCGCGTCGCGCGTCGACGACTTCATTCATTCAATCAGTTACGAAAAGCTGGTGGCACCGACTGTACGCGCATGCTCCGCGATATTTCGATGAAAATAAAACGTATAATCTCGTAAAATAAAAGAAAACTCGTGAAAATTTTAATAAATTAACTCAGTGATAACTTTTTTGGAACTTAGTTAACTTAATTCTTAAAACTAAGTTTCTAACTTAAAGTTTTTACCGTTACCGGACAAAAACAAACTGCCGTAGTGTCTCGTGTGAAATTATTGTGAGTTTTTGTGAGTAATTAATTATTTGGTTCACTATCTGTGTTTAGAAACTTTGTTCATATTGTTTGGAGTCAGCAGCAGCAATAGTTCGGAGCAACCTTGCTTGACCGGATCTTTGTGAGTATTGAAAGTAAAAGTATTGCTTCGCACGCACTCAGAATGTAAATACACACAGTAAACACGCTTTTGAAACAAAACCTGTGTAGTTTGTGGTAGTTTTTAATCGTGTATCGAAACTGATATTTATTTGGTTTGTGTACTTACCTAACCAACTATCTGTACCTGTCTGTCTGTCTGTACACACGGCTACACATCAAGCTATACATTTCCAGTTTACACTGAACTCTCATTATAAGAAATTCCTTTACAATGCGAGATCAGATTATACTGGAAATGTATAGCTTGATCTGTAGCCATGCGTACCTGTCAGTACAATAAATAGTAATTGGAATCATGCCTAGTTAGCTAACTACGGTAGTTACTTAAGGCACATAATAAATAATAGTACTACTAACACACTTAAGGCGAGTTTAGTGCTGCCAACGAGCGCCACCATCACCATTGCATGCCAAAAACGGCAGTTTTTGGCGTTAACTGCTAAGGCCTAGAAGATTTTGATTTATACAAAAAATTCTACCTCATCTGACTAAAAATGGGAGTCAAATCTGCCTAGCCTTTTCCCAACCATGTTGGGGTCGGCTTCCAGTCTAACCGGATGCAGGTGAATACTATTATTTTACATGGAGCGACTGCCTATCTGACCTCCACAACCCAATAACTGGGTAATACGATACCTCTTGGTAAGACTGGTTGTCAGACTTTCGGGCTTCTGATGACCCGTAACGACTGTCAAAGATCCACGAATGACAGCCGGGACCAACGGCTTAACGTGCTTTTCGAGGCACGGAGGAGTCTCGGTATGTAAAGATGGTCACCCATCCACTGACCAACCCCGGCAAGCGTAGCTTAACCTGATGGATCGACCCGTGCGGCTGTTTTTACTTAGCCACGAGCTCCTCCGACTAAAAATGTGAGTACCTATAAAATATGAAATTTCAAAATGTTCCATATCTCCAGACTTATGATTTTTTTCTCAATGGTGGCGCTAGTTGGCGGCACTACTCGCCTTAATGTGTCAGTTGGCCTACAACTAAGTTACAAGTCTTACCTACTAGGAGTTGTTTATTTTGAAGGAAGACTAGTTACAGTAGGTATACCTAATGTAGTAAATGAGTTGTCTATGTAATTAGTAGTTATTACCATTTATGCCAGTTCATATCAGTTGGCTAATAACAACTACATAAGGAGCCACTAGTCGGCGAAACGAAATAACGAGAACGAGCGCGTAAAATTTCATGAACAGACCTTTGGGGCGTATAGATATTATGAAAAAAGTACTGGATTTGTTTATTCAAAATAAAGTTATTTGAATTTTGGAATAAATTATCTATCCCTGTACCCTAAAAATTTTGCCATTTTCATACTCCGGGCGCTATTTATTTCCGCCCAAAGATGCGTTAAAATTAGTGTTGAAATACACCTTGAAATATGGAAGTTTCGCCGCTCATAACTTCCAACCCATTATTTTTTTTCCGATTCTGCTTACAGGGCTAGATAATGACGAGACAAATAAAAATAATTTTTAGTTTTGAACGTACACCGTCAAACAGGAGTAATCACAATACTACGTTTGTGTACTTCTTGCAACCGAGTCTTTAAGACGAAGTTCGGTTTTGCTAGCCACATCAGAGCTCACCGGAATAAAGACCCAGATTAAACATATAGGAGTCGCCATCGCCGGATACGGTGTGGACGACATGATGATGATGACGTTTGTGTGGAAGAATGAGAGACTAGCGTGCCCTTAAGTACTACTACTTAGCAGGTGTTTGTTTTGTGATAGAAGACTGATACCTACTTTCTGTTAAATTGTAACACACAGAAACTGTTACTACAGACAAGGTAAACGCTGAGGGGTTGAAACGATCAATTGCAATTGATCAATTGCCATCAATTTCTATTGTAGTACCTAATATTGTCAATCGCTTCAATTGCATTTGGTAGACGATCAATTTGCGCATCAATGTGAATCAATCACGTAAAAATTTTGGTCGTTACGGGGACCCTTAGAAATAAATCCCTTTAAGTTCCAAAAATAGAATTGATTTCATTGCTAGCACAATTAAAGTTCTATTTGTAGCACAATTACGTGGCAACATGGTCACCAGCTCAACATTAATGCAGATATTTAAAATTAATTGCTTCAAGACCGTGACCGAAATACTTCTTGCATAATATTCTAAGCGACTCTTGATCTTAATATTTAATTTCAAAACCTCAAATACTACGCCACACGCAAATATAAATATTAAAATTAAAGCCATTAGAGGTACTTCATAATTTAGGTTTAGTCATGAATAAATTTAAAAAAATAATTAGCTGTTTTGACTAATTTATTTCTTCCGTCGATAGACGTTTAAGATTTTACTACGCAGAACCTAACTACCTACCTAAATCTGTAATAACAAATATTTGTGATATCTACCTGAATGCCAACTATTCCAGCCTTAAAGGTTGATTCACACATTACCGCACACTGACCGTGACACGGACGTGTTATAAGCACTTACAACAAAATAATTATCATTTTGCCTTCAAGTATTTAAGGCGAGTAGTGCTGCCAACTAGCGCCACCAATGAAAAAAAATCATAAGTCTGGTGATTATGGAACATTTTGAAATTTCCTATGCTCACAATTTTAGTCAGGTGAGGTCAAAAAAATTCTACCTCATCTGACTAAATAATACGAGTATGTGAGCATAAAATGCTCCATATCTCCAGACTTGTGATTTTTTTCTCAATGGTGGCGCTAGTTGACAGCACTACTCGCCTTAAGCTGTGCCTTAATTCTAAGATAAGGGCGAAAACACAATATGAAGTAGGTTTAGCGTCTGCAAAGCAATTTAAGATCACTGCAGAAGAACAGACACGCCTAAACGCATCATTGCAATTTGCAGTGCATCAACGTAAAGACAGACTTTTGCTAAAGCAATTTACTCAGCGAAGCAAATGACTAGTCGTAAAGGGTCCCCGAAACGATCAAATTGCAATTGTCAATGTTTACGTGATTGATATCACATTGATGCACAAAATGATCGTCTACCTACAAAATGCAATTGAAGCGATTGACAATATTACTACGAGATTGACAGCAAATGACAAAAAAATTGATTGATGGCAATCAATGCACCGTGTATTGATGTTCTATGCAATTGACAATCGTTATTTTAAAATCGACCGCGCCAGCTTACATGGCGGATGTAAAATTTTCTGTCTCATCTTAGTTTATACCATTTTTCATAGACGTAACAAAAAAAAAAGACAAGATAGTCATCTTGTCACTTTTGTTCCGAGTTGAAACTGCAAGAAATGCCTTATATTATTTGCGTTTGAAATCAAATTGTTTACGAGTAACGCGCTTTTCTCAGCACATTTCATAAATCGAATGAGACGTGCGCAAATTAAACCTACACCTTCAATTGGAGCTATCATTTGAAATCTTCATTCACGTAAACATTGACAATAATTGCTATTGTTTCGACTACCGTCAATTTCTATTGTAGTAATATTGTCAATCGCTTCAATTGCGAAAACAATATACCAAGAATTACCAAATACTTGCCTAATAAGTAATAAAGCAGTGTTCAAAACCGCAAACTTGGTTTTCGATGTTGTAACACACTTATCTATCCTTAGCCTAAGTCCATCGACCTTCATCAAATTACGAACATAACATTTTTGAGTATTTTCACGACTACCCTCTAATCATTTCAGTGTTATCGCACGTTTAAACTATTATCACCTCCGAGGTTCTCGTGTCGTAAAATAAGTAAGTGACTTTAGTAAACAACATGTTAGTTTAGGTAGCCGCTTTGTAAATGCATAGGTTGAGCATTGTATGATACCCTATGATTGATAAACAAACAACCCATGACACCTAACCATAAGTTACATTAATCAATCAACTCGGTCTATCGCAGTTCACTGCTGGCATAGGCCTCTTCAAATATGCGCCACAACACCCTGTCCTCCGCCTTGCGCATCCAGTCTGTCACAGCCACCTTTTTAAGGATGTCGGTTAGCTGGGGGGCGACCCACACTACTTCACTGGCTTGCGGGTAGGAGGTAACTTACTACAACGAAAAATAATATGTCTTTTCAAGATTAAAATTACTTATGTCGGCACAACGTACCAACGGAATATGCCATTGATTATCGCGAGGATGATGTAGCCACAACTTTTCGCGATAATTTGACAACGGCATTCACATTGCCGATTGACGTAGCGATGACTTGGGTGGCGGCGTTCAAGTGTGGCCACTCAATTTATCGCGATAATTTTAGGAATAATTACCGCGATGTTTATGGCGATGATGGGCATTGACGTTGACGTTGGTTTGGCCCTGATATTAGTCATTTTAATCTTGAAAGGACATAATATTTTTCATTCTAGTAAGTTAGGCCTACCCGCGAGCGAAGCTACAGCTTCTTGCAGTCAAGGGCCTCTCCATTCCCACGCCAATTCACTTGATCCTCGGTTTATCTCATCCAGCTTTTAGTGCTAGATGTACTTAACTAGTCTTTACGTGGTTTTTTTTTTAAATTATTTTTTAATAAGGGGATTTATCCACACGGATACGTCAGCCCCATTGTACCTTATACTATATTTACACACAACTATACACTGGTAAATATACAAAATTTTATTACACTACTACTACCTACCACCACTACTATGAAAATAGAAAAGAGAATCACTGCCTAAGCTTCTGCATCAAACATAGAGCAACACAGCCCCCGGCGGACCCGCGGGGGGCTGTGTTGCTCTATGGCATCAAACCACAAATTATGCGTTTAGTGTTTTTCTGATTTAGGGTATGCTAAAATATTTTGGATAAGTCCAACATCCCACATGTACAGTTTAAACTCCCTAGCCAAAGATTCCCTTTCATCCTTGTTCTTAGCACATTCCATCAGCATATGTTGCACATCTTCAATTTTATTGCATGTCTCACAATTATGCGAAAGGCGCATTAAGAAAGCAAACTTTGCCGATGGAAAGTGGCCAGAACGAAGTCTTATCGCTGTCTTTACATGGTTAAACGTAACAATTTGATAATAATACCTAGTCAATTTGCCACCCTGAACAAAAAGTGCATTTGTGAGGTGTTAATTTGTCAGCCAGTACCTACAGCCTTTCAACAAAAAGTGCATTTGTGTGGATTTGACCAAGCGTCACATTGTATGAAGGCCGTCTTTGTCACGGTAGTTGCCGTCAAATTCTGAGTGTCAATGACACAGATCTAAGAGAACAATACCTCAATGCGTTTATCATCTAATACCCACCTATAAACTTAGTCACAATCGATGAATTAAATTTTATTGAACTATAAAAACGTTTTTGTAAAGGGTCCCCGAATGATGTTTTGTATGTCAATCGCTTCAGTTGCATTGTGTACACGATCAGTTTGCGCATCAATGTGTATCAATCACGTAAACATTGATAATCGCCATTGATCGTTTCGGAGATCCAGGGATCATGAGTTCATGACGCAAATGCAGGCTATCTGAAAAGATTCACTTATAAGAGTTATAAGGCTGTTTTTCAATAGTCAGCTATAACTTTTATCTGAGAACTAATAATATTGCGGTTTGACGGTTTCTGTATGGAAAATATGTCAAATTGTCATAAATATTCTTCGGACTATTGAAAATACAGCCCTAAAATGAAATAAAATCTGAGAAACAAACAATCATTAAAAAATACAAAACCAAATCTTAAAATCAGATTTTGGGAAACGACTAGGTAGGTAGGAAACCTACAGAAATGATGATATCGAAATATGGGTTTGATTCGAATTCAAACATTCATGTTCAAAGATGAGATGACATCCTCGAACCAATTTTGGATAAGGAAACAAAACTAATATAAACTCAAAATGATAATGAAGGTCATGAAACCGATCCAATAAGGAATGTCCATTACATTCAGAGGTATTTAGACAACTTTGATTATTTTACCTTGTTACTAGCAAGGTATTTTTGTTCCAGGCATTTCCAAGATTTATTTCTAGATCCTCAGTTTCCTCAATTTACTCTATTTACCCTACAACTCTAGTACTTGTATCGCAATCACAGCAAAGTTACGTAATCAGGATAGTTCGTGCTCACTAGTAGCTTTCCATAGGACCTTCTCACTTGTAGTCCGACAACCATCTTTGTGAACATTATAAAATAAATTGTGAATGGGTCTTCTTGCGATATTCCTTTTTTTTCCTTTTTTTATCTTTGTTAATTTAATGTTGGCGCTATTTGTAAGGGAAATATACCAAAATCTCTACCTTGATACCTACAGATATCGTTAGTTGCAAGACGTATTTAAACGAGTATAACCCTGGATATAGCGTCCTTTCTTTTGTGCCCACCGTTAGTGTCTCCATTAATCCGAAAGCTCTATGGATTTCTATATCCTGCAATCCGTTCTCATGGTCTCCATTCTTCAAGTTATTCAAATGACTGCTTCTCTCAATACTAAAGATCTAATAATCTTTTAACTTTACTACAAATATTCGGAGATTACTCTCTCATCGTTATCGGATGGATCGTCATAGAAAGTAGGAAGCTCGATTTCTGTAATATATTATCTGTTATCGATATTCGAAATTGCTTTATCCTCATCTACGCATTTCATTGTCAAGATCATTCGTTGCTTATCGATAGGAGATTGCAATCTTGTTACTTTATCGGCCAATGTTTATCCTGCACTGCCTAGTGCCTCCATGTGTAGGACCAACTCTTTCACAATCCTGCTACTCTAGTACTTGTATCGCAATCACAGCACAGTTACGTAATCAGGATTGTTTATGCTCACTATAAACTAGCTTACCACAGGACCATCGTAATCCGACACCCATCTTTGTAAATGTAATGATGGTGCTGTTTGCAAAGGAAAAGTGACAAACTCCCGTAAACAACGCTACAAGGTTCCTTTGGCGCGTGGCCAAAATTGGAACTAATATTGCGATCTTGTTACCGACTTCAAAAAAGGAGGAGGTTATATTTTATTATGTTCGTTTGTATGTATTTTTTTAATGTATAATACTTAAATCGATATTTTCGTCAATTGTGGACTGATTTTGAAAAATCTTTTTTATTTGTAGAGGAAGCTTGCGCGGTATCCCATAAAAAAATAATTAACTTTGCTTTGGTAGTTTTTGAGCTAGCTTCGATAATACTCGTATATGTATTTAATCCACTTTGTGTATCTTGATAATTTTATAATACTTCCTGTCTCTGTTGTTTACCTATCAAGTAGGTACCTAGTGGTATATGAATTTGGTGTGGGGTAGAGTACCATAACTAAAGAGTGAAAAATAAAACAATTAAAAAAAACAATCGATTTCCAAAAAAAAGACTACAAAGTGAAAAATAACTTTAATTTCGGAAGCCGGTGGCAAAAAACTAAAATACAGATCCAAAAACACCGACTTCCGAAATTAAAGTTATTTTTCACTTTTTAGTCTTTTTTTTGGAAGTCGATTGTATTATTTTTTTTTCAATAAGTACAATATCTGTGACAATTTTACAAATGTTTACCAGCAACGAACTGTCAATGTCACGAAGGAACCAAAAAATCCTTGTAGCACACTATTTTATGTTAGTTCCCCGTCACACAGCACATGCCACACGCATAAATGTGTCGGTCTATATGTTTTTATTTCTCAATAGCACGTACTGAGTCAGCATGATGACTGAAATTTACATAGCTGTCTGTCTATACCGCAGGGCGATAAGGACTGAATTCAATGTTGAATAGGTATTAAATTTCCGGTATTCCGTTTTTCCGTATTGTACTTGAACGATGAATCAACTTTTTAATTAACTCGAGTAATTCTGAGACATTAACTCATTAGCTTATTGTTTCAAAGGTTCTCTTGATTATTTTATCAGCTCTGTTATTTTTCTACGTAACAATTAAACTGAAACAAGAACTAATTCAAAACATAACATACAAACACATACACATAATTACACACACAGACATCAAACACAAATAATTTTTTGCATTTTTACTTTCTTTTTGTTATTTTAATCCCTACATATTTTATGTGTTTTACCTTCTTCTGTACCTAATGAAAGCTATTTTGACTTATATGTGTTACCAAATAGCAATAACTTTGGCTGTAAACTTCTACTGACACTCCTCTTAAATGCTGTTAGATTGGAAATAGAACCCATGGCTGAACGCTGACCCCCAAAATACAGGTCCAGGCCTAGTTTGGGGGTTAGGATCTGATTGTTACAATACATTAGTGTGCTATTATTATAACTTGATTGCAACATGTATTTCCTAGTGTCAAATAAATATTTTTTTTTTTATTTATTTAATTCGTGGAACTGAGTGAGTGAGTGTTCCTTTTTAGGGTTCCGCATCCGAAGGGTCCAAACGGAGCCCTATTGCTTTTACTCACCTGTCAGTCGTCTGTCAAACAGGTTTTACAGCCAAACGGTTGGAGCTATAGTTTTCAAATTTTCCCAGTGACCAACCAGCACCTTGTTGACCCAAATTTTACAAATTATCAAAAAATATTTTTAAATGTTTTTAAGGGGCCTTAAAAACATTTAAAAATATTTATATTTATTTATTCTCATATAGAAAAAGCGGGCGCGAAAAAAAAAATTGTCCTACTCCATCGAGTGGAGTATCGTTGTGTGTTGATAACAACTGTGTTTTCGTTTTAAAAATATTGGAAAACAAAGGAATGAGAAGCCACCAAAGTCAGCTTTGTTTACAAAATTTTGTTCCGAAGAATTTTTTAACTTTCCATTGATCTATGAACTTGAAATTTGATGATAATGTTTATTATTACGTACATTTTACTAACAAATACCAATATATTCATAAATCAGATATGGTACGGAACCCTAAATGTGTGAAGTCCGACACGCACTTGGCCGGTTTTCATCTACTTCACGGTTGTTCGTTTCCTTCTCTATGAAACTTTTTGGTGCTCATAAGTAAAGTAAAGTAAAATCATATACCTATTTCAACATTTAAATTACAAGTTAGAGATAACATTGATCCCAAACCAGACACAGCCTGAATTGGGCAGCCTTAGATAAAACTTTAATCTTATAAGCGGCGCCTGCGCAAGGTGTGGCGAAGTGACAGAAGATAGCCCTGGGGCTGCTTTATTCACAGTAGAATACGATGATTGCTACCAAAGACCATCTCACTATCGAAAAATTTAGTCCATGCCTCAGATTTTTGGAGCTCATTTAATTTCCTTAACTAAGCTGCGAAAAACAGTAGAAAACAATCAATCAACCATTCTATTGAATTTCAATCGTAGCAGTTGATGATTCCCACAATTTGTTATCGACAAGAAGATGTTCAACAAAAAATTGGTTGTATAAGCTATCATGCAACAGACTACTCACTGCACTGACACAATTTAGGTTTAGGTTTAAAGAATTTATTCTCATAAGAACAATACATAGGTTCACTTACAATGAGATACAAAGTTATTGCTTAAATCTAAATGAATACATTTTGCCTCAGGTGCGTGTTGGTGAAGTTATATAAATAAATAATAGGTAGGTAAGAAGTTGCTAACATTAATTGATACGGTATGACTACATTTGTTGAATATAATTTTTTAGTTTCACTTTGAATGAGTTAATGTTGCATTCAATTTTTGCATTCATCATCACGGTAACTATTCGATGAGGAATTAACGGTCGGTACCAGGAAGTCGTGTTATGGGTTTTCGATATGTTTAAATAGAAAACTTAAAGTGGTAGCCAGGAAAAAAAACTTCTGCCTAGCTCAAGAGTATAAACCTTGAGAGAGGATAAACCTTGTAGATGATTGTTAAAATATTGTTGTTGAATATCACTGCAAAAGCACTGTCGTATTTTGATAACTTTGGCGTAAATAAGAAGTCACGGCTTGGCCAATAGAGCTTTTAGTTTAAAGTTTTGATTAAAGATCCAGTGAGACATGAAAGAATGTCTGCGTCCGATGTTATAAGCTTATGGTCAAGACAATATACTTATTGCTGAATCACGTCTAGATGTTCTTCTGTTTTTATTTGAATGTAATAAAATCTCGTATATTGGTAGCAATCGCGCAAGCGCTACTGACTGCTCAGCATGAGGTCTTGGTTTCGATTTCCGGGTCGGGCAAAATGAGCAAGTGAGTGAGTGAGTGTGTGAGTGAGTGAGTGTGTGGATGAGTGATCATGAGTCACTGCTCAGCATGAGGTCTTGGTTTCGATACCCGGGTCGGGCAAAGTGAGTGAGTGAATGTGTGAGTGAGTATGTGAGTGAGTGTGTGAGTGAGTGAGTGAGTGTGTGGATGAGTGATCATGAGTGAGCTACTGAGTTTTTCCACCAGGAATTTCTCAGTCTGGAGCCTGGATTTGTGCCCGGTTGATGGCAATAGACTCGACCTTTATTACATGGGACTTATTCCTAACTGGCGAAACGTGGGTGTACCTACTATACGGTAGGTAGAGGTACACCTCTGCCTATCCCTTCGGGAATTGGGGGCGTGGTGTTATGTTATGCTGATAAAATCTACAGTGGATGCGGATAATATAAGTAACTAGCTTTTGCCCGCGGCTTCGTTCGTGTTAATTGAGAATTTGACAATCAATTCGGGTTTTACTCTGCTATATAGTAATAATATAATTAAATCATGATTCGAAAGAGACGTGGCGCCATCTATTATCACAAGGACGTTATTGTTGTTTTCCTCGGGAACAGTACTTTTTTTCGGGATGAAAGGTACCCTATGTCCGTTTCTGTACCTACACCTGAAAATGTAGGTATACATGCAAAATTTAAGGATGCTGGGTTCAGTCGTTTAGGCGTGAAAAGGTAAAAAATAAACAACTTACTTACGCTTTTATAACATTTGTTAGGATCCATAATGAGGAGGTAAAGAACAAAACCTTACTTTTCCGTGTTTTTGTTTATTTTTTTTCTGAAGCAGAATGATAAAACTTATCATAGCAAAAATATTGCATATCAAACCACTTATTTTTACTAGGAAAAAATTTGTAAATTTAACGGTTCCGTTCAAAATCACGCCATTCCACAAAATTATGGCAGTCAAAACTGACATAAAATATCCAGTAATAGTAGTAGTATCCAGTCTATCAAAACAGCACATTTCTTTTTGGTAAATATCACCCTATCAACCTACCTAAAACCACCACCACCACCACCACCACCACCACCACCTACCACCACCAGCACCACCTACCACCACCTTGGTTTTCCAGAAATTCAAACCAAAACCTTACCTTTCCAAAAAAGTCACAACAAAACATCACTTTTCCATTTTTTTTTAAACAATTAGCAAAGTTACTCATTATTATAAAATTAGATACCAATAAGACACTTTAAACTCAGTACAAAACCTAGTTTAAAATTACATAATCAAAATAAATGTACTAATTGTGTTGGGTAAATTGATTACATTTTATTGTTTCTCCTAAAGTTATGAAAAGTTGAAAAGTGAGATTTTGCTCTTTACCTCCTCAATTGTGATAAAAATGCCATGTCGATCAGCCTCTATCCTATGCCAAACAAATTTCAATTTCATCAAATGCCATGTCTTTATCATCGGCTTTGTATGTGCAAAATCCAATCAATGACAAATAAGTAACAAATTAAATGTGTTAATAGTGCAGTCATTTCACTGTCATCTTCGTAAATCATGAGTAACTTGGTTGTGTTCTGTCTCATACGTTTGTTCCTTCTCCACAAATTAATTATGTCATCAATTAATTCATCCAACACCTGTTTATAAACACACTTGCATCATAACTCGTTATACTACGGCATCTTCTAAACTCGTATTTTACTCAATAAACTACAGTTATGTTGCAGCACACTCACAATCCTAATTATGAAATTAGATTACGAAATTAGTGACATAAAATTCCAGTCGTCTTTATAGCCAAAATTAGCAACACATTCATCTGTATTTAGGGTTCAACGTTGTATCTCACCACTTTTCCCAACAATGATTGTTTTAAGTTGTTTTAAAATTAGAATTAGCCTTCAAATAATCGAATCAACGCACTTAATTTTTAAGTCAAGTGACACTAAAAATTTTCTTCCACTTTATGTTTTCCAATCCATTTGTTTCGACCGTGTATATTTTTCACATTGCCAGTCCTTCTTGCAAAGTCTCTAACAAGTGTCCAAAAGATGTTTAAAGTCTTTCTAGTCTCGTCAAGGCACTGAACACAATGATAATAAGTATTTTCTGTGCATATTCCATGGGAAGCTGTGCCATACGGAAGTGGAAGACACGCATTGTTTGATCACACTGTGTTACCACTCACCACACAATATTTTATACTTTAAATAGAGAACACACGCAAGGTTTTTATTCACAAGTTTGTTAAACAATTAAGAGGGTACCGACCGCGCAGTGGCGCCCTCGTCGTTTGTTTGGTTATCTCTTTTATTTTAGAATGAAAATGCAGAAAATAAGCCGGAATAATTGTGCTCCACAAGACTATACATTATTATTATTATTACAAATAGTAGCTTTATATTGTTAACTTTTATTATTTTCGTTAAAACAGAAAATAGTGGCCACTTTTTTCCGTTTTAACGAATATAATAAAACTTACAGTCTTGTGGAGCACAATTATTCCGTCTTATTTTTTGCATTTTAATTCTAAACTATTCCAAACAAACGATGAGGGCGCCACTGCGCGGTCGGTACCCTCTTAAGCAGTATACCTACCTACCTAGTCTGAGCGTTATCATCTATCAAATTAGCGGTATTTTTGAGTGGTTAGTCCTATGAAAAAAGTGTAAGAAAAGAATGAATAGTCCCAAAAAAAAGGAGCTCGTGGCTAAGTAATAACAGCCACACGGGTCGATCCATCAGGTTAAGCTACGCTTGCCGGGATTGGTCCGTGGATTGGTGACCATCTTTACATACCGAGACTCCTCCGTGCCTCGGAAAGCAAGAGCCGTTGGTCCCGGCTGTCATTCGTGGATCTTTGACAGTCGTTACGGGTCGTCAGAAGCCCGAAAGTATGACAACCAGTCTTACCAAGGAGTATCGTATTACGCAGTTACTGGGTTGTGCAGGTCAGATAGGCAGTCGCACCATATAAAATACTGGTATTCGGATGCATCTGGTTAGACTGGAAGCCGATCCCAACATAGTCGGGAAAAGGCTAGGCAGATTGATTGACTGACTATACAAGGCGAGATCAGCTTATACTGGAAATGTATAGCTTGATCTGTAGCCGTGCGTACGATACGGCCCAGCCCCAAAGTTGAAGACCCTTGACCCTTGTCTTGGTACGTAAAGATGCATTCTGACAATACGTATGAGAGAAACAAAGACATGTTTGTGAAAATAATCCACTGTACCATAAAGATTTTTGAAAATTTGTTATAAATTTTTTTACCTACTTTTCATATATAAACTTACACCTTCTTCCCATAGGGGTAGTCAGAAACAACAGAACGCCACCTGCTACAATCCTTACATACTCTTTTTGCCTCGTTTACGTTCATACATCTGGTCATACACGCACGCCGGTTGCGAGTACCACCCACCTGACTTTTCTGAAGACCATCACCAATAAGATCATAAGTAAGTTCTTGCTACAGATTTAGAGTAGGCTGGATACCGCATGTTCATTAGATGGTATGAAAACCGAGCGTGTCATCTTTTTTATACCTAACTTCACCCCAGCCATTTAGTCATCGCGAAGGAGGAAGCGGAACGCGTGAGGGAGAGGCAACAGCCGCGCCCTCGCGCCCCTAGCCGCCGTAGGAGACGCCCTGGGCGGCAGGAATCGATTGCCGATTCCCGGCCACCGTAGGCGCGGGCTTGCGGACGACGAGTAATGGGCAGCTCGCCGTCCGGTAAGGACCAGGCCCGGGTCAACGGCGCGTTGTGTTCCACGCGCACCTCAAAGAGATGTCAGCAGTGACGGGGTCAATTGGGCCGATGCCGCCGGGGTCGCGGGTAGTTCGAAAGAGATACCGTGACCCTGGCACGGGCAGCTGAAGGAGCATGGGTGGGTTTTAGTCAGTAAAAGTCTGACACGCCCTCCCGTTCTGCCCAGAGCGGGAGAAGTCATTTGATGATTTCCTATCCACAACAAAAAATAGAAAAGCCATTTAGTCATGTGCTCAACGTAAACAGAATTGTTTCAATCGCTAAGCGTCAGTGAACTAACAGACTTTTTTATAACCTCGACGATACAATTCGCCACTGGCGCGATCGAACACAAACTAAAGTAGTAGCGCGTCAAGTTTGTGCACAGCACAAACATGGCACGCTTGGTCGGATGGCTTGTGGTATCTTGCGTACTCTAAATCTGTGGTACTTGCCTAGTTTTCCCACGGCCATTAACCGTGAAATCTATTAAGAAGCCCATGTTCAGTGCAATCAGCACTCCAAGTCTACAATCTGATGAGTTTTTTACATATTACATCCGAATCTTATAAGAACACGAAGGACATTAAAGTTTTTATGTAGCTTAGGGTGACCTCGGCTATTCTCGGCAAAAACAACGATTGGACGTGACGCCATCATAACTTGCTCACTCAAGGATTTCAACTCCGAGACCTGCTTACGTAGCGCTATAATATTTACATCATTTACAACCAGATCGAACACTGCCGGAAGTTGTTGATCGAAGTGCCGAATGTTTTTAATTGAGACGGAACTACTGTTTCTTTTCCGATTTCCGGTGACGTTGCATTAGAGGCTGATAGAGAAATGTTTGAGGAAAAATTGTTCTGGCAACCATGTCAGATGTTCCTGATGCAGAAATATGACGTGGTACTGGTTGTTGATCGAAGGGTATTAGGGTTAGGCCAACATGAAAAGCAAAACACTTGATCTTATAGAATACTGCACGCGTAGTCGTAATCATCGTTGTCGGCGGAAGAATAGACAAAATGACAGAGTGTAGAAATATTTCTACGCATTCTACGCGTCTAAGCATGGCAATGAGTCATTTTGTCTATTTTCTCGTCGACTAAACGTCGTCATGCTAAGTACGCGTGCTGGTATCGATGCCGAAACTCGAAGGAGAGAACAATTCATGCAAGTCATGGTACATCTCCGACTATAAAACTGGTCCTTCTAGTCGCAATACAAAAAATCTGACGCAACAATGATGACAGGCGATATTACAACGGTGGTCATTCATAGGGCATCGCGTGAAGATGCTTACATATCGACAAGTTGCCTCGTTCACGGCTTGCGGGCAATAATGCTAAGTTATTCGACACGCTGCCACTTTCTCCCGCGCACTGCATGCTAACATTCCACGTTTATTTACACACATGTTGATATTGCACGTATGGAGAAAACGGTGTTATGTCGTAGACTAGCCATCAGGCTCGGTAGACGATGTCGCAGGAAAACCTTCCGCCTCACTTTTAGTGGTCCTTTAATCTGCGCCGAAAAAGTTCCAATATTATTTTAGTACTTTACTTCAACGACTCGAGGAGGACGAGAAGTTCGTGGCTAAGTAATAACAGCCGCAAGGGTCGATCCATCAGGTTAAGCTACGCTTGCCGGGATCGGTCCGTGGATGGGTGACCATTTTTACATACCGAAACTCCTCCGTGCCTCGGAAAGCACGTTAAGCCGTTGGTCCCGGCTGTCTATCTTTGACAGTCGTTACGGGTCGGCAGAAGCCCGAAAGTCTGACAACCAGTCTTACCAAGGGGTATCGTATTACCCAGTTAATGGGTTGTGGAGGTCAGATAGACAGTCGATCCATGTAAAATACTGGTATTCAGCTGCATCCGGTTAGACTGGAAGCCGACCCCAACATAGTTGGGAAAAGGCTAGACAGATAATTAACTTCAACGACTGTGCAGTTCAATCAGTGAATCTACATTCTACATAGAGAACTAACAATTTAATTCTGAACCTTTTTACAAGCTTTCATTTAGTTTCACCTGCCCTGGTGTCTGTCTGTAATCGAATTTTGCAAGTTAAATTTGACCCACCTCCCGGTTTCCGATTGAGCTGAAATTTTACATGCATATGTAAATCGGATGACAATGCAATATTATTATGACATGGAGCTGATCTGATGATGGAGCCGGAAGGTGGCCATGGAAACTCAGTAATAAAACGACGCAACCCTATCGAGTTTGGGCTCGATTGATTCGTCTTGACGGATGTGGTCCTAGATGATAACAAGATTAATAAAAGCTTGATTAAAATTAAAAAAATAATCAAATTAATAAAATAAATAATAATTATCTTGGACATCTTTCATTTATTTATTTAATACTTCAAGCACAGATGTACAGAGGCGGACTTAATGCCATAGGCATTTTCTACCAGTCAACCTTTGGGTGATGCAGAGACAAACAGTGGCAGGTGCATTTATTTAACAAAATAACCCGATGACACAGTGTATTTCAGCTACAGTAATATACTACCTACACGAGCCCAAATCATGTAGCCTTTTAACCGATGATAATACATGAATTAATTTACATGTTGATGCGGGTAACAGGGTAACATTGCCATTAGATTAGCCGTTTTAATTTACTTCAAGGTTAAGCAACGCTTGCCGAGGTCAGTTCGTGGATGGTGACCATTCATTGCATACCCCTGCGTGCCTCGAAAGCACGTTAAGCAGGTGTTCCCGGCTTCATTCGCAGATTTTTGTTACCCAGTAACTGGTTTGTGGAGGTCAGATTATAGGCAGTCCCTCCATGTAAAATACTGTTGTTCAGTTGCTTCCGGTTAGACTGAAAGCCGACCCCAACATAGTTGGGAAAAGGCTAGGCACATGATGAGGCTTTGCCAATTGCCACTAAAAATGTTATCCTATCCTTCAGGATATTTAATTTTACAATACATTCGATACGTGAATTGATTGTAGGTATAATATACTAGCTGCGCCCCGCGGTTTCACCCGCGTAGACCGGGATAACAGATAGCCTATGTGTTAATCCAAGGCATAAGCTTCCTACATACCAAATTTCATCCAAATCGGTCCAGCCGTTTGAGCGTGAAGATGTAACAAACATACAAACGCACACTCACAAATTTTTGCCTTTATAATATTAGTGTGATTATTTAAACAACAAAGACAATCCTAGAGCTAGTCTGGATGCCAACGCCTCTCGCTTATTGCATGTCAAAGCATCAATTAATCATGGGTATCAAGAATCTAATAATTACCCGCGTTAATGAACTGTTGATTCCTATGACAATAGAATGGCAACGAAAAATGCCAGTTGATTAATGGTATTTGTGCATTAAGTAATGGACCAGTAAACTAGTTTTAATGAGCTAACTATAAGATCTTGTGTCTACAACCTCTATACACATTGCATAAACAGCCTATAATGTTCCCACTGCTGGGACACTGCTGGTAATGTAATACACCACGTGGTCCCAGTGCGGGTTGGGGATGTCACATGTCATCGAATTTTTGGTTCTAGGACATGCCGGTTTCCTCAAACTCAAAGCATTTATTTCAAATAAACCAACTAAATATAACCGAACATTTAAATATACTTACTAAAGTAGCCAATAGTCTGAGGAGCTCGTGGCTAAGTAATAACAGCCGCACGGGTCGATCCATCAGGTTAAGCTACGCTTGCCGGGGTTGGTCAGTGGATGGGTCTTTACATACCGAGACTCCTCCGTGCCTCGGAAAGCACGTTAAGCCGTTGGTCCCGGCTGTCATTCGTGGATCTTTGACAGTCGTTACGGGTCGTCAGAAGCCCGAAAGTCTGACAACCAGTCTTACCAAGGGGTGTCGTATTATCCAGTTACTGGGCTGTGGAGGTCAGATGCCTATCTGACCTCCACAACTGACTAGTCGCTCCATGTAAAATACTGGTATTCAGCTGCATCCGGTTAGACTGGAAGCCGATCCCAACATAGTTGGGAAAAGGCTAGGCAGATTGATTGAGTCTTGTAAACCGACATATTTCTTTCTGCTCAATCGCCCCCCAAGATACAAGCCCTGCTTAGTATGTGGGTAACCATACATTGTTGTGACTTGGGACTGGAAATGTACAAAGTTAAATTTGTGTTTATGTAAGTCTGTCATCTCCTTTTCTTTAGCCAATAAAGCTTTGTTTTTTTTTTTGTTTTTGTTATGACATTTCGCCAACCCGCACTAGGCTTAGCGGATGACATGTCTTCCAAATGTTGTTTCTAGATTTATAGAGCACTACCTGGCAGGATCTAAAACTCCAACCCATGTACTCACCTAGTCACTCAAATTCTCAGAAGGCAGCCACTAAAATTCGCAAACAAATCGAATGCGGAAGAGAGTGAACTTGTAGGTCGAACACAAGGGTTACTAAGAATAGAGTGGGCCTTGCGTCAGTGAAGGTCAGCTCGAATGTGTCCTTTCCAATACATGATAGAAAAGTACGGACGCGAGCGGTATAAATAGCCAAACACGTTAGATACGCCTTCCCTTCTGTTTCCATTGTCACAATCTCAATTACTTGAAAGTACTTAGGCTTCTAAAGTTAAAAATTAAACTGGGTCCCTGACTCCCCATACAAGAAACGTGATTTTTCGGCGTTTTTTGCCTTGTGGTACGGAACTCTTCCTATGCGAGTTTGACTCGCACTTGGCCGCTTTTTTTAGGGTTGCGTGTTACAAGACGATGTTTTATGGTCAAAAAGAGGTTATGTAGGACGAGCATACCTCTGCGTGCTATACGTTCTACAGCAGGGGTGGTCTACCTCTAGATATAGGTACATCTACGTGCCATTTTTTTCGAAATAAATATTGAAAGCGGCAATGACGTGCCAAGTGTGCCAACATACAATCTTGACTCTAGGAGTGCTGGACATAAACTACTTTCACGATAATATTCTTTACTTGCAACTACATATAAACGTTCACAATAATACATCACCATTATTATCAATTTAACATACAGTAATGTTAACATTGACAGTTTTAAATTTATTTAAATGAAATATGAAATTAGCGCGACTTCTGCTGTTGCAAAAGATGACTTAGGCTCGGTTCCTATAGGAGGCGCGGGCGCGGGGCGGTGAACCGATGCAGCGCGAGGTCGAGCATCGCCGGTCACAGCTCCGCGAGGTCCTGTTGACGGAATGGCGCGACAGGCTTCTGCGCCCTACTGCCGGCCTCGCCACCGTCGAGGCGATCCGACCAGTGCTCGGCGAATGGGTCGGAAGGAGGCACGGCTCCCTGTCGTTTCGAGCGACCCAGGTGCTCTCGGGGCATGGTTGCTTCGGGAAGTACCTGTGTCGCATAAACAGGGAGCCGGACGCTCGGTGCCATCACTGCGTCCACTGTCAGGAGGACACGGCGTGGCATACAGTGGCAGAGTGTGCCGCATGGGAGGGGCCGCGCCGTGCCCTCGTGGCAGAGGTCGGAGCCGACCTGTCGCTGCCGACCGTCGCTCGTTCGATGGTCGGGAGCGCCGAGTCGTGGGATGCGGTGATCTCCTTCTGTGAAACCGTCATTTCGCGGAAGGAGGCTGCGGAAAGGGAGAGGGAGATCGAGACGACTCTCCCGACCCGCAGAAGGCGGCCCGGGCGTCGGCGGAGGGCGGACAACGCCCTCTTCCAGCCCCCGTAAACAGGTCCGGAGGGACGGTGGACTCGGGGACGTCCGCCGGCCCCCATCCAGCTGAACCCGAGGCGGCGGCGCGTAGTGTTCCGCGCGCGCCCCTATTGGACGTTGCGGGGGGAGTCCTGCACCTCACTCCCCTCGCAGGCCTGAGGAGGCCCGCAAATGCGGGCCGGCACTAGCCGGTGATCGTGGAAGGCGCCCAAGTTCCCATGATCCCCGGTCCAGGTGTGGGAAGGGAACACCGGGGTGGTTTTTAGTCAGTAAGAGTCTGACAGACCCCTCCGCTCACCCCAGGGCGGGGGACATCCATGAGGATTTTCCACCCCGGCAACAAAAAAAAAAAAAAAAAGGCTCGGTTCCTATAAACAAAAACGAATCGTTTTGCTTACCAATGGTAGCATTTTTTATTGCCAAACTTAGGTTAGGTTAGGCATACAAATAGATTCCTAAGCTAATTTTACCTGTGATAGATACTTTCACATCGGAGGGTCTACTAGGCAAGGCTATGAGGTCAACAAGACAACAAGAGCTTAACAAGAGTCATAATTTTAACCAATAACGGAGAGTTTAAGAGTCGGCCATTAGATAACAAATTATTCTTTTACGTATTGGTTCGCCATCCCTGGTCTAGAGTATGTTTGAGCGTGATGATTATTGCCATATTTATTCAAAAAACGGTTCTGACTTGGCGGTGTTAAATTATTGTTCAAATAAATCCCCACGCAAAGTTATGCTGTTACCGCACTTAACCTTAAAAGTTTTCAAGTGATGTTATCGCCTTGTTAGTATCATACATAATACAACCCAGCGTCAAGTACGACTTTATCATCGTATTAATTAGCTTGTCTTGTTGTTAATAACCGTCGACTACTCGACATAGTTATAGAATTTACTTATCTCATCACCTGACTCTTTTCCGCTTAGTAGGTACAAACAGCAGCAAGTCAAGTTACTACGAACTGTCAAATTTTCTCATTCGATTTTGAACTTAACCATCAAGATTTTAAGGTTTAAAATCATTTGGAGAAATTTGACAGTTTGCTATAACCTGGTAATGTTGTCTGTACTAACTTACTAAGAGATTAAGATCAAGTTTAAGAAAATTTTGGGTACATCATCATCTTTTGCCCTTATCCGATGTTACGTGGGATTGGCGCACACATTTTCTTCTTCCAGTCTCCCCTGTCAACCGTCACGCTATCATTCACTCCCTTTTCCTTCATTTATCATAGGTCAAACAATCCATCTATATTTTCTTTGGCCTTGCTCTCCCTCTCAATCTATCAACATTTATATTCAACATCATCATTTGCCTAGCCTTTTCCCAACTATATTGGGGTCGGCTTCCAGTCTAACTGGATACAGCTAAATCTCAGTATTTTACCTCCACTACCCAGTTACTAGATTATACGATACCCCTTGGTAAGACTGGTTATCAGCTTCCTTTTCGGGCTTGTGACGACCCGTAATAAATAAAATAAATAATGACTGTCAAAGATCCACGAATGACAGCCGCGACCAACGGCTTAACGTAAGTACATTCCAAAACACGGGGGTGTCTTGGTAAAGATGGTCACCCATCCACGAACCGACCGCGGCAAAAATAGCTTAACCTGATCGATCGACCCGTGCGGCTGTTATTATTTAGCCACGATCCCCTCTCATTTATATTCATCACTCTTTTAGTCATATGTGTATCCTCTGGCGGTTGAGAGTATGTCATGCTCACTTAAATGTCTTGCTGGTGGTGGCGTGTGTGTTGGATCATTAAGTTCCCTTCAAAATGGTTGAGCTAATTGGTGCTGATCCATGCGTCATGTTCGTGAACGGGCGCCGTCAGTTGGGACTGGTCGTCTCTTAGCTGCCATGGCTTATTTTTTAATTTTAATATTTAATTTAGTGGTTTTAGTTTTTATCTTTTTATTACGGACGCTTTTTAACGTGCACGTCTTTCTACATTGTTCTCACATGTATATTTTCAACTTGAACGATGTAACCACTATTTTGTAAAAATATTATGATTTAAAAGAGTGTCCGTGGAGTTTCTTGCCCGTTCTTCTACCACGCTTTGGAATGGACAACTAGCTTCATCTTTCTGACTAACCGACCCATTGACAATTCAAAAGTGCCTGTAATTGGTTTATTTGAAATAAATGCTTTGAGTTTGAGTTTGAGTTCTGTTCTCATCCTGTTGGGGTATATAAACACACGGGTCTATTATGGGGACAGTTGTAATAATAACTATGATTGCCAAAGAATGATGTCTGTCGGTTTTGCAATCACCATCATACGCAACCTGTTTGGTATGCATTATACATAGTTAGAGACATCCAGCTAGTTGACAACGCACATTATCAACTTTTTGAAGAGCCGACGTTTGGCAATGATTTGTATCACTGGTTGCAATAAAATGAGTTAATGGGGAAGGCAACTGTCAAAATGGCGCTGTCGTAGCTACTTCCCAGTACAAGATGTGAGGTGGTTTCATTTTGCCGCCGGGGTCGCGGGTTGTTCGAAAGAGATACCGTGGCCCTGGCACAGGCAACGGAAGGAACACGGGTGGGTTTTAGTCAGTAAAAGTCTGACCTGAAGAGCGGGAGAAGTCATTTAGTGATTTCCCGTCCACAAAAAAAGGTGGTTTTATTTTATTTTTGCGAAATGGACGCGTTGTTTTGTTCCTAAATACTCCGAAATTGGAGTCTTCCATTTCCCGAGAGATCCTAAAATTAGAAGATGATGAATTAAAGCTATTTGTAAAAAATAAACAGAGTTCGAAACTTTTTGAAGAAAGTGATTACGAGGAAATATTTAACGTTTTAAATTCCGAGACTTTCCATGTCAACCAAATCATTATCCCATGTTACGTGGGGTTGGCGCATACATTTTCTTCTTCCATTCTCCCCTGTCAACCGTCACGATATCATTCACTCTCAATTCCTTCATAATAGGTCTTTACCTATGAAATTGCCGTTTTGTATGAAAAAATTTAAACGAATTTTTTTCATGCATTTTTTAATTGTATTAATCGAAGTAATCACCCATGCAATCAATGCATCTTTGCCAACGCAGTGGCAGTTTATTGATGGCCTTCTTAAAGAAATCAGCTGGACGGGAGGCAACAAATTCTTCAAAGGCATTTTGTACTGCCTCTCGGGTATTGAATTTTTTTCCCGCCAAGATGTTATCCAAATTCTGGAAAAAGTAGTAGTCTGTAGGCGCAAGGTCTGGTGAGTAGGGCGGATGACGGAGAGCTTCCAACCCCAGTTCTTGCATCTTGGAGACCGTCTGCTGTGCAGTATGAGGTCGCGCGTTGTCGTGCAGGAGCAGCGGAGACGAGCGATTGACCAATGCTGGTTGGAGATGTGCCAGCTTCTCCATCATTGTGTTCAGTTCTTCACAGTACACATCTGAAGTAATGCTCACCCCGTTTGGTAAGAAGCTGTGATGAATCACACCGGCGCTAGACCACCAAACAGTGACCATCACTTTTTTAGGGGTAAGTTTTCGTTTAGGGCATTGTTTAGGTGCTGAACCAGGATCCAACCAACTTGCTGAGCGCTTGCGGTTATCAAACAGAATCCATTTTTCATCGCAGGTAACAATGCGGTTCAAAATTCCTTCATTTGTGTGTCTGTTGAGCAGTGCAAGGCACGTCTCGACGCGTACTTCGCGCTGGCGATCATTGAGTTCGTGGGGCACCCATTTGTCAAGCTTTTTTACCTTGCCAATTTGACGCAAATGGACCAATATTGTTTTGACGCTAACGTCGAAAGCTGCTGCTAATTCAGCCGTAGATTGTGTATCATCAGCTTCCACAATCGCCTTTAATTCGTCATTGTCGACCAAAGTCTTCGGACGACCGCGAGGTTCATTTTTCAGGTCGAAATTTCCAGAACGGAAGCGAGCAAACCAATAAAAAGTGGTGCGTTGGTTTGTAGTGTTAGCTCCGTAAACGTCGTTGATGTTGCGTGCCGCTTGTGCCGCGTTGCTGCCACGACGGTACTCATATTCCATAATTACTCGAATTTTTAACGTATCCATGATGACGAAAAAGATTGAAATGCGATGAAAATGTAACACTAATCAATAAACAAATGACTACTTTTGGAAAAAAAAATCCATGTTTTTAAAATAAAATTAATTTGAAATTAGAATTCTTAGCCAAACAAAAATTATTTTGATTTGAAATGGCCAGTACTGCAGAACGGCAATTTCATAGGTAAAGACCTAATATAATTCCCCACACCATCCATCCATCTTTTCTTTGGCCTTGCCATGCTCAAAATGTACATATATATTCATTAATTATGACCGTTCACATTCCTAAATGATACCAATGATGGAAGTGTGAATATCCAAACAGACAATCATTATTACATCATAAGAGCCTCGCATGTAGGCTGTTCTTTATAGTGTAGTTCTAGTACGTACTTGTAGGGCTACCGTGAGACCCCGAACTACGAGTACAAGGTGTGACCTCTAACGGTGACTCACGGATACGTTAGAGCTCAACGCGTGGGATTCTAACACGTAATTATTGTGACTTTTGTTTTTGTTGTTATGAAGAAGTGGTTGTGGTTTGAAGATTATTTTAAATATTATGATTGTCAAAATGTCCGTGTGGACTGGTAAATGTTGATTTCCTTTTTGATCTTTCCTTATGAGGCCATAAAAATTTTTAACCTATGATAAAATAATGTTAATTACAAAATGGTTTCCAGTCTTGAAATTATGGAAAGCTTTCAAGTTTTCCATACTTCATGATTATGATCTGATCTAGTTTATACGCATTCCATTGTTTACTATAGGGTGCATACGCGGTGGACTCTATAATCTTTCCATATCCTAAGTGCACGTCTTCCCTAGCATTATCGCGCCCCCCGGTCTACTCCTTGATATACAAAATGGCCTCTGTTGCACCATGTAACATAACATGAGGCAACAGGGGCTAGTGTGAATCTTTGGGTTCATTCGAGTAAGTGAATCTGGTCAAACCACGCTAAGGTCATTTCATTCATTCATTTGAGCTTTTGTATCCTACTAAATTGAAAGTTACTGTTTGAATTTAAAATACTTAAATTCATTAATTATTGCTTGATTTAAAGAGCGACAGCTTCAACGAGGCAATATCATTAATACTATTAGTGGCAGTCGACACGTGCTCAAATCATCTAAAATACTCAAACACGAATGACATATATGTACCACACATGGTGAAGAGAGATCGCAATCCCGTTCGCTCGATCTCGATCAGTCTCAGTCGTAGCTTTACCGGTAAAACCAGTCAAGCACGTTGGTTTTCTACGGCTATAGTAAAGAAACATTATTCTTATAAGGAAAATGGTCTCGAGAACACCGCTACTTGATAGAGTACCTGCATTGAAGTGTGGGGAAAACCCGCTACAAGTTACAAAGACGTAAAGTCAGTTATAGCAGTTAGCTGACCCACCCTTGCATAAATGGTTGAGATTTTTTAGAATACGAATCGATAGAATTTTATAATTCTTTTATATTTTATTTATTAAAGGTATTTAAATAAAATATAAAAGAGTTATAAAATTTTATCGAGTCCTATTCTAAAAAATCTTGTCAAGGCATAAAAGGATCGCGTCATGTTGAGCGAGCCGGTTTGAAAATTTAACAACCGGTTATGCTGGTTTTGTGAGTTATAATTTCGCATAGCTTACGCACGTTGTGAGAATATTTCAGGGTTGATAAGGTCAGATTGTGGTTTACCATATTAAAGCGGTATTTTATTCAAAAGCGGTCTCCTTTAAGTGAAGGAGTAAGCCTACTTAAGAGCGTTGGCTCCGTACGGCATTTCATACAAACTTTCAAGTCCTTTTAGAACGAAATGAACAATCCGATTTTAATGAAACTTCATACGTATAAGCAGGATACATAGGTCTAAAAAGTTAGCTAACAACATTTCCAAAATGTCTTATTTAATAAAAGATAATTGGAAATCTCTGTTTCTATGGAATATTTGAAATCGGTCGAATTTAGCTGCAACACTATTTTTCGAAAATGTTCTTAACTAACTTTTTAGACCTATGTATCCTGCTTATGCGTATGAAGTTTCATTAAAATCGGTTCATTAATTTTGACAAAAAAGGACTTGAAAGTTTGTATGAAATGCCGTATGGAGCCAACGCTCTTAATACCTGATGTAGCCCATTATTTATGTGTCATGTCATGTGTTAAAATTTGTTATAGATCCTAAATAAAATAAAAAAAAGGAAAGATCACGAGAACGATCTGTTGGATTGCAGGAAAAAAGTGCACTTTATTTCGGCTAGTGGCTACTTATCAGTCTGATGGCTTATTATTAATTAGTAGATATTAACTTATTATTTAACATCGTGTGTGCAGTGTGCTGTGTATGACTGTACAATACAAAACGAGCGAATTGCCTAATACGTATTTCTAAAATTGTCGATTCGCCCACAAATAAATTAATTTCGGGCCAGTAAATTCGGGCGAATTGACTAATTAATAAGCCGGTCTGATGTATCAGTGGAGACTTGATTTTCTGTATTAATCTCTTTCATTGGTTTTAAATACGAGTATCTGCGCTTGAGTGAGATCGCTTCGTAATTGCTGGTCGCGCATCGCATCTTTTCACCATTTGCTGAACAATTAGATAGGTGGTATACGAATTTGCAAAAAGGACGTACCTCTACTTTATTTTTCCTGCCACCAAAGCAGTATGTATATAACCAAAACTAGTACCTACCTACACATGCGTTAATTCCTAATCGTTCCATTCGTTCATTGAATGTTAAAGTGCGATGACCATTGCTTTATCGTTCGGATTTCCCAATATTGACATTTCTCAAATGCATAAAGGCTCCCGCAGACACGCGATAATCTTCAGCGATTTTTTAAAAAAGCATCGAGCTTCTGGCCATTTCGAGGAGCATGTCAAAAATTGGAAATAATTGAAGGGTTAATCACCTGAAAAAGAATTAGGGCCAATCATTCCATAGCGGAGATATAAGACTTTTCATGCCAGCTCCAAAGTAATTTTTAAAGAAAAAATAGATAAGATATGTGTAAAAGGCATTCCACATCAAGTGAAGAAATTCCAAACTCCATCATGTCAGCTGATGTTGCTGTATTAAATCTTAAATCTTTAATAATTAATCTTTAACGATTTTTATAAAAGGAATCGAGCTTCTGGTCATTTCGAGGAGTATGTCAAAAAATTGAAAATAATTCAAGGATTAATTACCTAAAAAAGAATTAGGGCCAAACATTCCATAGCGGAGATCTAAGACTTTTTTATGCCAGCTCCATAGTAATTTTTAAAGAAAAAATTTTGTGTGCATTGTTTGCAATGCTATTCCATAATGTTGATATTTTTAGGCATGTATTTAGTCTTCCAAAGTAACTTCAAGTCACAAAAGTGGACATTTGGGAAAAAAGTATTATAAGTATGTCTATGAAAGTCGATTTTCAGCCCACAGTGCAGCGCGACGCGACTCCAGTAGAACAAAATCAATAAAGTTTTCATAGAAATTGTTTCACCAGAGTCGCGTCGCGCCTGTCTGTGGGAGCCATGCTTTAGAAACATGTTTGCAAATTAACACAGTGTTTTGCTTATTTAAAAACCTGTTATAGCAGCCAACTGGTTTTCGGTTTTTTGAGCAGTAAAAAGGAAAAACCTTAAAAATGCGGAGTGCAATTAAAATATATTCAACACGCAATAATCTTGCGTTGGCACACTTTCATATAATGATTACTAGGAATTTCGTGGGTTTACCCAACTAACACCTACTTAAATGATTTATTTAATTTCGTAAATGATGATGAACGCGGTGAAGCACTTTTCGACCGCAAATGTCCGCGATGACCTATAGTAATTCATTAGTAAATAGTGAAATTATTCTTTAAAACTATAACAGGTACAGCAAAAGGGTCGATCCATCAGGTTAAGCAACGCTTGCCGGGGTTGGTCCGTGGATGGGTGACCATGTTTACATACCGGGTCTCCTCTGTGCTTCGGTGAGCACGTTAAGCCGTTAGTCTTGGCAGTCATTCGTCTTTCTTTGACAGCCTTTACGGGTCGTCAGAAGTCCGAAAGTCTTTTTTTTTTTGTGGATGGGAAATCATCAAATGACTTCTCCCGCTCTGGGCAGAGCGGGAGGGCGTGTCAGACTTTTACTGACTAAAACCCATCCATGTTTCTTCAGTTGCCCGTGCCAGGGCCACGGTATCTCTTTCGAACTACCCGCGACCCCGGCGGCATCGGCCCTATTGGACCCCGTCACTGCTGACATCTCTTTAAGGCGCGCGTGGAACACAACGCGCCGTCGACCCGGGCCTGATCCTTACCGGACGGCGAGCTGCCCGTTTACTCGTCGTCCGCAAGCCCGCGCCTACGGTGGCCGGGAATCGGCGATAGATTCCCGCCGCCCAGGGCGTCTCCTGCGGCGGCTAGGGGCGCGAGGGCGCGGCTGTTACCTCTCCCTCACGCGTTCCGCCTCCTCCTTTGCGAGCATTACTGCTTCGCAGAAGGAGGTGACGGCCTCCCATGCACTCTCGCTCCGCATCATGGCCTGGACCAGACTTGGACGCGAGAGATCGCCGCCGCCGAGACAACAAGTCTTACCAAAGGGGTATTATATTACCCAGTAACTGAGTTGTGGAGGTCAGATAGGCAGTCGCTCCACGTAAAATACTGATATTCAGCTGCATCTGGTTAGACTGGAAGCCGACCCCAACATAGTTGGGAAAAGGCTACGCAGATGATGAAGACTCTAGGTTTAATCCTCTTAACGATCTCACGCACAATGGTCCACATGAAAGAATAAGTGCGAAAACCAAATCCTCTAACATAGAACATCCTCCTAAAGTCCTAACGAACACCTAAATACGGATGATGCCTGGGTAAAAAAAAAGAAATTCTGTTTAGTCCGTCAGTCAGCTAATAAAAAAATATTACACACGTATTTTTTGCTGTATAAAAAATTACTTAGATAAAACGCATTAATTAAAGTTGGGGAGTGGGGGCTCGCTACGTCACAACTAAAACAAACTACGTATAAAATCTAGCAAGGAGTGACGTCATGCCGCATTTTAACTCAATGTATCGCCCATAGATATATGAAAGTATATTTCTATGGTATCGCCGTAATCTTTTGATTACGAAAAAAAAATACGTGTCCAATATTTTTTTTTAATCTAAAGGACGGCCAACATCTTTTTTAGTCATCATCCCTATTGGCGAACTAAACGGAAAAGGGAAACATGTGGCTAGTTAGTTAAAATTAAATTATGAATTAGGCACACGTAAGCATTTAATTAATTTAATCTAGCCTTTGAGTAGGTAAATAGATAATAAGTCAAAAATACTAAATGGATTTCCATTGGGAAAATCCAATAAATTATGTGGGTAGGTATCGGTACTCAGTCCAATAGTTAAAAGGCCATTAATGTAATCGTCTATGACTTGTGAGTTTGTGACTAATTTAACTATGTAAACAGGCATATCCGCGTATGATATGGCTAATTATACTAATTAAGTACTTATTTACTATTGACAGGCAGTGAACTTACCTAATATGTAAATTAAGAGCGAGTTTGATCTTACTTACGATCATATTTTTGGAGATGTTCTAGAGTACCTAGGTCGATCGAAGTTTAAAATCTACGCTTGCCGCGGTCGTTTCGTGGATGGATGCCCATCTACTACATATTGAGGCGTTGGTCTCGGTTTTCATTCGTAGAACTTTGACTGTCGTTATAGTCACGAGCCCAAAAGTCGGGCAACCACTCTTACCAAGGGGTGTCGTGTTACACAGTAACTAGGTTGTGGTGGTCCTGCAGTTAGGTTAGTCGCTCCATGTAAAATACTGGTATTCAGCTGATCTCAACATAGATAGGAAAAGGCTAGGCAGATTATCTGATCATACTTTTATACTAAGTATTTCAGTTTTGTATGGAAAATCTGTCAAAAATTCTGAATTTATTCGCAGGATAAGACACGATTTAGATGTAGCGTCATCGGCAAAATTCGTAAAACCGATCACGATCCGAACTGAGTGCGCCTTCAACATCACCAATCTTTATTACTACTTTAGGCGGAAATGATCTTTACGCATACGCAATAACTTGTAAAGTCATTTATCCAAATACATTTGTAAAATTGAAATGAATGAATGCAAATTTTCAAATCGAAGTTGTGTCATACTTACTGTACTAGGTATAAAAGGTTGTTCGCATTATGTTTGACGCACAATATGGCGCAAAGTCAACCTATTATTTTGTTCGTTCGTTCACCTCCTATCGATTGCTTTACCAACAATTAGCAAAGAATTTAATGCAATAGTAAAAGCGTGCCAACGTGCCTTAACATTCGTGAAATTAAATAAATAAATAATTAAATAATATGTTTTATAAACAAAAACAGTGTTACAGATTGCTTTTCCATCAGTTATTGAAAAGCAATAAAAACTTTTTTACAAAAAAATACAACCGACTTCCAAAAACAACACTACAAAGTAAAAAATAACTTTAATTTCGGAAGTCGGTGTCTGGTTAAATGAGTATTTTCCTTTTTAGCCACCGACTTCCGAAATTAAAGTTATTTTTTACTTTGTAGTGTTGTTTTTGGAAGTCGGTTGTATTTTTTTGTAAAAAAGTTTTTATTTCTCACTTTTTAGTTGTGGTACTTACCCCACACAAATTCTAATACCACTATCTGCAAAACAAACTAGAACATCATCCATATAAAAGTGGGGAAAAAATACGTATTATTGAAGCTAACTCAAAAACTACCCAAGCAAAGTTAATCAATTTTATATCGGACTAACTTTGATGTACCCTCTCGAATAAAACAATAATTTTTCAAATCGGACGACTCTGTAAAAAGTTATGCGTGGTCTTTCATAAAAAAAAAACTTACGTGTCGAATTGAGAACCTCCTCCTTTTTTTTCGTCAGTTAAAAACTATGAAATAATCGTCCAACACAGTACTTAACTTTAGTGAAAAAGATCACTTGTATCCTGGTACAGTTAAAAAAGACAGGGCCTTCCGTTTAAAATGAGTCAGAATATTGATAATGTTTGTAAGCCGATGTTTGTTGGAAAGAGCTATCACACTTATCACACTCACTCACTTATCACTTATCTATCTATAATATAATATAATATAATCACACTAAAATCACACTAATATAATATAATATTAATATTTAATATAATATTATAAAGGCGAAAGTTTGTGAGTATGTATGTGTGTGTGTTTGTACGTTTGTTACTTCTTCACGCTCAAACGGCTGGACCGATTTAGATGACATTTGGTATGTAGATAGCTTATACCCTGGACTAACACATAGGCTACTTTTTATCTCGGTCTACGCGGATGAAACAGCGGGGCGCAGCTAGATAAGTAATAAAAGGATAATTTGGTAATTAAAAAAACATTAACTGTAGGTATGTGTTGTATGGTGCGAGTAAGTTGGTGTAGTGAGTGTGTGTGTGATTGCGTCTGAGTGTACAGATTTCACTGTAGAACTAGATCAGTTGTACAAGAACACTCAGTATCACTAGTATGAAAGTTTTAACAGTCAATCACGTGTCAGTAATTTGAATTAAAACAAAAATATTACGGTTTTCGACATAGAACTTAGGAGTTCATCGAACTCTTTACAAACTCCTTATTAAAACCAGGGTAATATTCACCACCGAAATTCTTCAAGATACCAATCATGAATAACTTATACAGGGTTAACACCGAAACCAGGTTGACCCGATTAAGTCTGTTAATTATTCGTCAGTAACAAGAATTCTTGGTCCTTAGGTTTTCTTGCCCTACATAGTTCTTTAAGGCGACGATAACCGGCTTAATTTCATGATTAAGATTATTATTTTAGATTTTTTTTTTATTTGATGATTATTTGATTTTATTATTGATTTTTTGATTTTTTTATGCATTTTTGGTTTCTTATTTCATGTTTTTTGATATTTTTTTAAATTTTTGATTGTTTTATTGATTTTTTTCTTGATTTGACTTGATTTGATTTTTTTTTTTAAGATTTCATGATTTTGTTTTGATGAAAATCAAGTCTAAACGATTAAATGATTTGGTATAATTATATTGATTAAATTAGAGCATTTTCTTAATAAATTAATATGTGAATATTTTAAATGATGTTTATAATAATTTGTAAGTTGTGTAACGAACGAAGATAAAAACTGAGAATTACGAAAAAAACTGTATGTTTATTTATTTATTTATTTATTTAACTTTTTCGCACACAAAACGTACAAAGGCGGACTTAATGCCTTAGGCATTCTCTACTAGTCAACCAAGGGTGGTGAAGAGATTAGATGGCAGGTGCTCAGTATGAAAGGAATACTTATATAAAGAACACTAAAAATATATCTTAATTAATTATAAATAGACATTATACAAGCACATAAATAGGTTATAAACTAATAATACACATACATACACTTACTATAAGATATACCTATAATATATATATATATATATATATATATATTACAATACATATTATATACAAATTCAAGAGAAAGAGAGAGAGGTGTTGAAATAACTCTACACTATTTGTTTAGAAAATAACTCTGCAATTTCCGCTTAAATGCATACCGACTGGTGGCCGTCCTGATATCAAGAGGAAGCGCATTCCAAAGAAGAATGGACTGAATATGAAAGGAAGAATGAACAAAGTCAGAAGTATGAGAAGGACAGAGTAGGAGAAGATTGTTAGAAGAACGCAGATTCCTTGCGTGTGAAGAACATAGATATTGGAAGTGAGCCACAAGATAAGAAGGAGGAGTGGGAGAGTTCACCATTTTAAAGATAATTTAATTATTTATCTTTTATTAAGATACCTTATGTATTTTAAATTAATAATGCGTCTAATTTAGGACAGCGCTCCTTGATCGGCGAGTCCTCTAGGTGGACGTACGACGCGTTGCGTAAGCACATCACAGAACACGTAAGCTAACCACTCAAGGCCGTGGGCATATATCTGCGTCTTATTAAGCGAGCCCTTTCTTAACGGGTCACACGAATGACACAGTTTTATAATTAATGGTGGCTACTAACAGCTAACGATGTGATGGCATAACAAGTCGATGAAAAAGTAATTTTCTACGTTACACAAACAATTTACCATCATATAAGTAATTGGCCTGGCTTAGCGAGAGCCCAGTGGTAACGGCTCCGATTTACGAGTTGTAAGTCGTGAGTTCGAACCCAGGCAGGCACTTTACTTTGTGTAAAAATTTTCATCAACACTGCTCTCAAAACAGGAGCTCGTGGCTAAGTAAAAACAGCCGCACGGGTCGATCCATCAGGTTAAGCTACGCTTGCCGGGGTTGGTCAGTGGATGGGTGACCATCTTTACAAACCGAGACTCCTCCGTGCCTCGGAAAGCACGTTAAGCCGTTGGTCCCGGCTGTCATTCGTGGATCTTTGACAGTCGTTACGGGTCGTCAGAAGCCCGAAAGTCTGACAACCAGTCTTACCAAGGGGTATCGTATTACCCAGTTACTGGGTTGTGGAGGTCAGATAGGTAGTCGCTCCATGTAAAATACTGGTATTCAGCTGCATCCGGTTAGACTGGAAGCCGACCCCAACATAGTTGGGAAAAGGCTAGGTAGAAGAAGATATCTATGGGCCACGCCAATCGCGTGCCATTCAACTCTATCCGATCCTCTGCTCTCTCAAAGTCTCAGCCAGCTAAGTACTCAACCACCTTGGATCGTCGCTCCACCTAGCCTGAGAATACCCTACCCTACGTTACCTACGTTCAAAACATCAAGGACTTGAACGAATAAACGACAAAAATATCACACGCAGGAAGCAAAGTAAATAAAGGAAGTCAATATTAATTTACAAGTTATTCCTACGTAAGCAGTTATCGATAATTAACACTTTATTCATACTAACAATAATATTCTTAGGTAGGTGACGGTTTCATTGTCGTCACGATCGATCCGAATTCGTTCAGCACATAAAAACGTCTTTTTCCGGGATGACGAGGTTTCCGGGCTTCGGGTTTCCTTCTTCCTGATTTATATCAAAAAGCGCCAGATTCATTCCAGCCTTCCTTGGCTGCCGACCTCGTCACTTCTTAGTTGTCTTTTTAACGCCTTCTATCCAACTGAACTTTGTCCTGTCCGGTAATCTAATGACATTTTTGCTGCCATCAAAACTTGCGAGTACTTCCTTTCCGGAAGTCATTCAGCGTCATTAACGTGCTTTAAGCATTATCTAACAAAGACACTTTCAGGCCACTAAATATAAATTATAATTACGCGTTTAATCCATACTTCCATATACTGTCTGTCTGTCTGTCGATCTGTCCTCTGTAACCTTTCACGCCTTGATGGCTCAACGGATTTTAATGAAATTATGCGCACTCGTAGACCATGACCTGGATTAGCATACAGGATACTTTTTATCCCGGTAGTACGTTCCAGTGATATAATTCTTGAACTCTACGTGGGCAAAGCCGTGAGTACAAGCTAATAATACATACCACTTCATAGTTGTGCAATTAGAAGCAAAGTGTTAGGTCACCGGTAACCTTGCGTCCGAAGGTGCCAATGTCACCGTCTTCGTTAAGAAACTGGACTGCGTGCTACACTATATTATTAGAGCAATTTATATTACCACACAATTTTATTGCTTCCTAGTGTTCTGATTATATTTCGGTGAAACACTTGTGTTTGGTGCTAATGGCCGTAATTTTCGCATGTTTCATATCTGCACTAACCTAATGTAGGTTTCTAATAATAATAAATTATTTCCACAACAATTCGAAAAACCCTTATCAATATGTATCCGCAAAAAAATATCATTATATAGTACCCTTTTCCAAAACTGAGATGCCTATCCAAAGAAAATTCTTTGAAATTGACGATGAATACAAAATGCTTTTTGAGGTAGGAGCAGTTAAGACTTCCAATAAAGCTTTGATTCTGAACATAGAAGACTTGAATCCCAAAACTTCCCGCTTCACATATTGTATGCCAAATGTAAACCACAAACTCAATGACATGCAGAATTGCAGATATCCAAAACAAAGTTCTATAAATCGTATTTTCCTTGAGAAGTCTGCAATAGGAAATTGCCAAAGTGCGCAGCTGTGTAACAAATGCTTGAGGAAATAACATTGTCACAGATTATGGTGCTCCAATCCGCGGCGGAATGTATAACTTATGTCAAAACTTTCCTGTCGACATTTTCCCCATTCCTCCGCATCACACAACAACATAAACCGATTTCCACACAACTTTTCAATCACCAGTGTCACTTTCAGACTTCCTCTTATATAGGTACTAATTTCATATTCTATCCATTCAAGTAATACCACACAACCCTCTTAGCATTCTCAAGTCGTAAGCTCATATCAGGTATAAGTGGATATGATGATGATCTAGCTTACGTACACATTCAGGGTGAGATCAAACGTTTTTCCTAGTAGAAAAATCTTTCTGCCGAGTCCTGAGAAAGTACCTAGACAATACTTCCTCAGAATCCGCCTGCTTCGCGGCTAGATTGATCGATGAATGATGGATGATTGTGCCTTGAGTTTGTGGATTTATAAACAAGCGATGACAACATTCACACACGCGTATATTCGTGACTACGATTTTTATTGATATGTCATCGTGTTAATCGATACATAGCGTTATTTCTGAAGTCTTAAAATAAAAATAGTTTTAGTTAATTCATCGCTAGTCATAGCAGAATAAGCTGTGTCATGCTTAATACAAAGTTACGTCGGAATTTTACCAAGGTGTTGGGTTGTAAATGTTGTAATCGGTCAGTAAAAGCTTGATTCTTGGTCCACACACACCTGTGCTCTTCTTAAGATTACCTAGAAGGAATTAAATTTCTGTTAAAATTGATCATAATATCTGTAAGTGACAATTCCTGCTGATCGATTCTGTAAGAATCTCACCGTGAAAACTTGGCTGAAGTGAACTTGAAGTGAGCTGTCACTAGTGTCAGAGTGTGTGTGTTTTTTTTTTTTACTAACTGACTGATTATTAACGAAGCATTCCCCTAGGACTAACGCAAAAATAGAATCACAACCACCAAAGACGAATTGCTTTAGAAATATCCACGCTTAAAAAATCCACTTGTCTGTTCTTTTGACCCTTAAGACTTTTTATGTGACATCCACGGGGACTTTTCTGCTTGAGATTCTTGTCGGGAAATAGGCTTGTGCCTCCAACGCCTGCAAATTGTACATCAATTGTACAGAATGAGTGGACCTGGGCTTTGTCATGGCTCACCGTCTCCTGTACTTAAATAGTTTACACACAATACCTAACAATAAAATTGCCGTAAGTACCTACCTACATGAATATTTTACTTAGGCAGGTACTTCATGTCTACATACTAATTGTTTTGCCGTTTATACGTCTTTACTTCAAGCTGATGTCTATCAGTTTCTAAGGACCATGAACCGGTGACGTCACCCCACAACACCGTGATACAGTTCCCTTCACTTCGCTCACCGACTTTACTTCCTCGTGCATGGCATAAATGTGGTCGTCCTATTTTAACCGGGTTCTATTGTATATGGCCGTCTCTTTCTTCTGTGGTAATGTCAGTTCAGATCACGGATAGAGCTCGCCGTTAACAAGGACTAAGATAACAGTAATTCAAACTGTCATACATACCCGCACATGGCGTTAGTATGTCCGTTTCTTATAATGATGTTAATCTTTATTTTTTACGGTTTATCGCCGTACCAAAAAAAATAACAGTTTCGCACATTATCACCGTCAAAAATGCGATATTTTTGTCAGTAATAATGTGCGTAACTGTTCTTTTAGAGTTCCGAACCTCAAAAAGAAAAAATGGAACTCTTATAGGATCACCTTGTTGTCCGTCTGTCTGTGTCTGTCTGTCAGTCTGTCAAGACCCTTTTTCTCAGGAACCCGTGGAAGTATCAAGTTGACATTAATATCAAATACGTAGGTCTATAGTCCCTTAGAGTTCTAAAAAAATCAAGCTTCTAAGTCAACGTAGTAAAAAAATATGGCCACTTGTGCGACATATTTTGATACTCGCAAGTAAATCAAAACCTAGAGTACTTATCGTTGGCTTAGAATCGTGAAATTTGGCAAGAAGCAAGGTCTTGCAGCTCAAGTGAAGGAAAAAGTCGTTAATATGCAATTTTATCGCATAAGAAAATGTTTTTTTGGGATTTCTAGTTTTTCAACTACAATATTAAGTTTGTTTTTGGGATAAATTCTTCTCAAGTAAGAAACCCTTCATTGTGCGTGGTCCAACACGCACTTCGCCAGTTTTTCTTTTTGTGTGAAAATGTGTGTACTATTTGGCTGATCGATTTCATTTCTGCCCTAAATTGATTTAAAATACTCAATTGCTCACATACAATCTTTTTTTTTTGTTTCCAGAAGCAGACACAATGTTGCCGAGGAAAAGAAGTGTGATGCTCTTGAGCATACTAGTCGTGATGGTGATACACCAGACTGAGCAATATGGCTCCGGTGCACCTTCAGGGGTAAGTATTTAAATAAACAGCCTACTCTACACTAACAGAGGGGCTTGTGGCTAAGACGTAATAATAGCCGCACTGGTCGATTGATCAGGTTAAGCTTCGCTTGCCGCGGTTGTTCCGTGGATGGGTGACCATTTTCACATACCGATACACCCCCGTCCCTCTGAAAGCACGTCAAACCGTTGGTCCCGGCTCCCATTCTTGGATCTTTGACAGTCGTTACGGGTCGTCAGAAGCCCGAATGTCTGGCAACCAGTCTTACCAAGGGGTATCGTATTATCCAATAACTGTGTTGTGGAGGTCAGATAGACAGTCGCTCCATGTAAAATACTGGTATTTAGCTGCATCCGGTTAGACCGGAAGCCGACCCCAACATAGTTGGGAAAAGGCTAGGCAGATGATGACAAAGATTGTCCACAAAGGTAGGTCTTCAATGAAAACAATGTTCTCAAACTAAAAGCCTACAATAATATTTTTGTGTGGGACTATACAAATTAATATACTTACTAACTAAGTAGTCGGCCAGGGTCTAAACACCATACCGTATTATTTTGATAATGACGTTGTCTACCCACGAGCTCAAACGATGCCGACGCCGACGTCATGGCCAAGCATGTGGCCAAATAGTGATGTGATACAGGCACAATCGTACTTCCTAAGAATACCTTCGGAATTCCTTCCATACCTACCTACCTAATGAATAAATATTATTGTTGTTGATTAAATATTTTGTATTATTTGCTACTCCACGGCTCGCTATGTGTAAAAGTTTCATAGACCGAGATAAATTGACGTCACTTAGCACGCACTTTTTCTTAGATATGTTTCCGTCTTTATCTTGCAATTTCAGTTTGACAGTTGTGCGACAGTGACAAAAATAATGCTTAGCCAAAGCTCATGCTAAGTAAGTAACGTTTTTAAATTCCGGTCAGTGATATCGTTATAATCCAGTTTTGAGCACTGGTTCAGATAAGTTTGTGGTGGTAACTGCCATTCCCCGCGTGCGGGGTAAATAAGCCACGCCCATCACACTACTATTTATTTTCAAGGTAGGGCCTTAGCCGAATGCAGATCTACGTTAGACCCACTAGCTTTTTATGTTAGATTCCCTCCGGATTCATTTGATTTCCGAAATCAATCCGGAGGAAATACAAATACGGAGGAAATAAAAAAAATACAAAAATGTATCAGATGATTTTTATGGTTAAAATTTTCTAAGCACATATTTCTTATTGTCGCTAATCATATTTTGATCGAGATACAACCTTACACTGACCTGCAAATTGCAAAAAAACGCAAGATTTTGATTTTCGAGAATTTGATTTTCGTACGAAAGGTTTAATAGACTTATCATTATCATCTACATAGGCCACAGAATAAAAATAATATTACTACCTAAAGACTTTTCCCAACTATGTTGGGATTGGCGTCCAATCTAACCAGAAAGGCTGAAGAATACCAGTATCCTACACGGAGCGACTGCCTATCTGAACTCCACAACCCAGTTATTTCGTAATATGATACACCTTGGTAAGACTGGTAGTCAGATTTCCGGTAAGTCCTTATAGGCTCCCGCAGACTCCGGTAGATTTTTTTTAAAATAATGTTGGAAAATGTGGTGAGTTATATAAAGTTGAAACCTTCTTAATACAGATGAATGTGTTGCTAATTCCTTTTGGTGTGTGACTGCGTAAGAATTTCACCTGACCGGGGTTTGTTTACACCTTTATCTGATACTTTTGGAACAAATTATAAGTAGGTATATCTTTCTTCTTTTCCAGGCCTGCATAGACCAGACGCCGCGCCACGAGTCCATACCCGCACAGTCATCCACGCCGCCTTACCTCATCCTCACGTCTTCCGCACAAGTGAGGCAGGGGGGCACTGTACAGGTGACTGTCGGCAGCCCCGCGGGAGCTCCTCTGCCGATTGGAGGGTTCATCTTGCAGGCTCGGCAGATACAGGTAATATTACGTTCACTTTTCGTACGGTCTATTTTAAAGGAAAATATTCCATATCCATTTAATTAGGTACTCCATATGTTTGAAAAATTCTTCTGCTCGATAACGTAAATATTGCAATGAATATTGTTGAATTATCAAATTGAATTGGTATTGCACTGGATTCATATCACCAAGTAGACTGCAAGGTTTCATACTAAAGCTTTTTATTTTGAGACTAGCAATTCCCGGGCGGATTCGCCCGGGTGGATGTCGGAAAAATATCATACGGGAACGAAAATCCTTCCTTATTCCTTGTCTACATTATAAAGGGAACCTGCAAAATTTCAGCTTTCTATGTCCAATTGTTTGGGCTAGGCATTGATGAGTCAGTCAGTAGGTAAGTCAGTCAGTCAGGACTTTTCTTTTTATATTTTAAGATTAGTCTTCAGCTGATGTAATATGCCAGATCCTTTAAAACTCATGTAGGTTTTCTCTTCGCCTTTGTACTCAGAAAGCACGCGCTTTAGATGCTAAGTACCTACAATGCATTTTTGCTCCGTGAGCCATTCACTGCACCCCGATACAATGGTCGCATTCGCATACCTTTATAAATCACAATCGTGCAAAGCAATCACAAAGCTCTCCATATTTGTACGAGTAGAAGGCCCTTGGCTGCTACATAATAATTATTATGAGAGGGCGTGTTATGTACCTATGATTATAATGTCATTCACCTGAAGCAGGGAAGACTGTTTCACTGTTTGAATCAGCCAACAGGAGGTGGTGGGATACCTCGTAAACATCAGCTTTTCTGTAATTGTTTGTTGTCTAGTATGTTATTTTTCATTAGACTCAGGCATGCTACCCATTTTTTCGGGTTGGCATATTCGAATCGGCAAGATTTGTTGAATAACAAAGCCGACCCGAAGCCATTACTACTTATTATACGGCTTTCATTCGGCTCGTGGCGATCGGCAAACTCCATTCGGCATCTACTTTCGCTGAATATGCATGGTGTAGTTGAATTTTACCGCCACGGTTTGGCTTAGACGCAGGCTGGCTATCCACCTACGGCTAAGCCGAATATATGTACATATCTCCTACGCACTATAATAATATAATAAAAATAATAAAATATCTTTATTTCCCAATACATACAGATAATTGTGATTGTAGTTTACAACTATGAAGATATGTGATTTACATAATAACATCTAAACGCTGCAAAATCTGTACACAAAAGATTAAACTCTGTCTCTTAAACTAGGGTATCCTGTATCTTAAGAGACAGTGTCTCACAATGAGGTTCCAATTAATATAGTTATGTGTGAGTGGACTGTGTCGGTATTTCATCAGAAGGGGGAAAAAAAAAGAAAAATGATTTTAATTTACATCTGCAATTAAATTATGTATGAGTATGAAAGAGTACAAAAGGTGAGGGTGAAAGAATGTGATTGTTGGTGTGTATAGGTGTTTATGTGTGAGTATGTATGAGTAGGTGATGAGGTGTTTGGAGTGTAAGTGAGTAGGGGAGTTGTATTATATTCAAGTGTGTTTGGTTGCGAGGAAAGAGTATTCATGCACGCATGCATAAAGTTGGGTGAGTACTTATTAGGCGATGTAGGTAAGTAAAGTCTCCGTTGCAGCATAGTCCTGTTTAAGAAGCCATTCCGTCACTTTTAATTTTAGGTTGTGTTTGTTGAGGTCTAAGATATTCAGTTTTTTATGAATCTTTTTGTAAATGTAAGCGCTAATTACGTAATACTGATGCTGTGCAAACGAGGTCCTGTGTTGGGTGCCGGAGGGAAGGTTTGTACGCTTGGTTGGGTTAGACGGGGGAAGGCTGCTATGTTTCCTAAGGACAGATTGAAGCACAAAGAGCTGACGAACTGTAAGAACCTTGCAGTCCCACCAGTCAGCACTGTGACGGCCATTTTGTTTTTTGACAGGAACGATTTTGACATCGAACCTTCGTGGTCCCTCTCGCGGTTAGGAGGATATCTACATACGTATTTTATTCAATTTTATCGCCCAGCTGTATCGATTAACACTTGCCCGAAAAAGTGCTAGTTGCCATACGATCTTCGCGATTAGCCGATACAGGAACCACAGAATAGAAAAAAACAGCATACCCGTTTGCATACTTATATTAAAGAGCAGTGATGGCCCAGTGGTAACGGCCGCGGCTTCGAACCCAGGCAGGCGCTTTACTTTGTGTAAATAATTTCATCACCACTGCTCTCAAAACGGTGAAAGAAAACATCGTGAAGAAACCGGGCATGTCCTAGAATAAAAAAATTGAAGACATGTGACATCCACCAACCCGCACTGGGCCCGCGTGGTGGATTACGGCCAACCCTCTCAGAGAGGAGGCCTGTCCCAGCAGTGGGAACATTGGTGACCTATACCTCTATTAAATTCCATGTATATTCCAGTCAGCGTCAGTAATATCGGGACGAACAGACTGTTCAAAATGATCTAAACAACTATGAAAATGAAATATTAACTCAATGACACAAGGATTGTTTCAGAATGAAGACAGTACACGACAACTGTCATTTTGACAAGAACTTTATCCAACTGAGATAAAGATTAATTTTCTTAGTTGTTGAGATCGTTTTGAACAGTCTATTCGTCCCGATATTTTTGACGCTGACTGTAATAGGAATAATTTGGAGTTGACTTAGCGCTGTTTGGGAGGAGCTAGCAAATGCTATCTAGCAGTGGTACTCTTAACTACTTAGAGAATAAATTGTCAAAAATCCATCCTTAGTGCTCACTTTAGCTAGTTTGACAAAGTGTATCAGAAAGGTGTGGTAAAATTTAAGGGACAGACCATTAAACTGAACAACTTTCTCCATGGGACCAACATCTTAATTGAGAAAAAATTATCAGCCGTCCCATACATTCGGATCGAGTAGGTATTGAAGTTTTTTAGACAATTGGATAAAGATAAAGATCAAGATCAAGATCATTTTATTTTGCAAATATGGGTGTATAGGATAACAAAAATCATAACAAGTTCAGCCATATTTTATCATATAGGTAGGCATGCAAAAGATACAAAAAAAAAAATACACTACTTAACTTAAAAATCTTCTTCATTTAGGAACTCACATTATAATAACCTTTCACCACTAAAAATCACTAAAAAGCTTTGGAATTTTTTTTTCTCAATTACGATGTTGGTCCCATAGAGAAAGTTGTGTTATGGCCTAAACCTTTACTGTACCACACCTTTTTGATACACTTTGTAGTGCAAAATTTCATGTTTCTAGATCCAGCAGTTTAGGCTGTGTGTTCTCTGACAGTGAATGAATGAATTAAGGATTGATTTATGCTCACGAACTGATTATAAACTTGCACATTATCAAAGAACCCGTTTTACCGTTTCGTTTTGTTGACTCACTTGACCTGCATCTGACAGTCTAGATGCCTAGAAATTGAATATTAAACAGTCTGTTCTACATAATCAGTTCGGCAGCAAATTACTCACTTTTGCAGTACACCCACTAGTTACGAGTACGTTATATGCTTGTATTAGGTACTACTTGTAATTAAATGCCGATAGTACCTATGTGGGAGGCAGTAAGTGTTGGTTCTAAGCTTTTTTATCGTTTGACAGAGCATTAAAGTCTATTTTTAAAGACTTACGTTGAGTTGCACGAAACCAACATTAGTTTGACGGAGACTTTAATGCCATCCCTTAAAGTATAAAGTATAAAAGTATTTATTTCTCAGTATATGATACATTTAGATCTTCCAATATACATTGTTTCACACATACTACCATTGCTGGTGTAGAAATGTTAAATAATAAGGTAGGCATGCAAATCAGAACAAGGAGCACTATAAGAATATTAGGTACCTATTTAAAGTTAAAAATACATCAAAATATTAATATAACTTATCCCAATCTATTTGGGGTCGGCGCAACATGTCCTTTTTTTTCCATACTTCTCTATTATTCGTCATCTCGGTAGTCACCCCCCTTTCTAGCCATGTCATCTTTCACACAATCCATCCATCGTTTCTTTGGTCTTCCCCTACCCTTATAGCCATCGACATTCATACTCAAAACTTTCCTCACGACATTTTCCTCACTCCTCCGCATCACATGCCCATACCATGACAGCCGATTTCCGCACAACTTTTCAGTCACCGGTGCCACTTTTAGACTTCCTCTTATGTACTCATTTCTTATTCTATCCATTCGTGTAACACCACACATCCCTCTTAGCATTCTCTTAGCATTCTCATTAATATTTGAGAAATTATTGTCATTATTACGATCTTAATTACAATATCAAAAAGTGTGATTTAAAAATTCATTGACGGAATAAAAACACATGTCTAAGAGCCAAGCAAACATTTTACATTTAAACTTATTAATTGGTAATATTCTCAGGGCAGGTGGTAATTTATTATAAATTTTAATTGTTATACAACTGGCATTTCTACTGTATAATTGCAATCTCTGAGCAGGTACTAGTAATTTCCCGGCTTTTTTTTTTGTTCAGTCTCTCGGAGACTTGTTCATTTAATAGAAACAAATGAGGGTATTTTTTTTTTTCAAATATACAAGCTTCAAAAATATACAGACATGGGAGTGGGAGAATTTTAATTCCTTAAATAATGGTCTGCAATGGTCAAGATATTCCGCTCAACTCATGGCTCTGATACACATTTTTGTACTTTGAATGCTCATTCCACATCCACTGAATTACCCCATATCACTAAACTGTAACGCAATACCGATGAAACATACCCATAATAAGCATTTTGTATCAAAAAGAAAGTGACAGCATCAATTTAAAGTTCCATTAAAGTAATGTTGGTTTCGTGCAACTCACCGTAACCCCCTTATTTTTATAAAAACTAAAATGCGTTATAAACCTATTTTAGTTAAGGAAGTGTTTTGTCAATTTCTTTCGAATTATGATTTGAGTTTGAAAGAAGAAGACAAAACGGTTCACGCATAACATCACGCCTATAATCCCCAAAGGTTTAAGCAGAGGTGAACCTACAGTACACCCACATTTGGCCAGCTATGTTTAAGTCCCATGCAGCATATGCGAGCATATTGCTATCAGCCAAGCACATATCCAGACTCCGGGCTGCTACTGAGAAATTCCTGACACTACTTTATTGTTTTCTACATTTATTTTTATTATAGGATTTTTTTTAAATTTTTTTATTTTATTAGGTTCACCAACAATTGTTTACACCTAGTTATAACAAAAATTACATGCTTAAAACAATCTTAGAGTGCAACAATTACTTATAGGCAAACACCACATTCACAATTCAACAAATCAATAAGCTAACTTACATAGTAATAAGCGCTAATTATTTATATAATTGGATATTAAGTATTGGCTACTTGTATAAAACAAAAAATTAATAAAATAAAGATGAAAAAATTGATAGAATGATAAAATTATAAAATTGATAAAAAAGATAACATTGATAAAATTAAATAATTGAATAAATTAATGAGATTGACAAAATTTACAAAATAAAAACAATTAGAAAATATACATGCTTTTGATAAAAATTGTAAACACCTAATAAAAAATTAAAAAAAAAAACAAAATAAGTAAAAGTTTATAAAAATGCGTAAAACAATTAATTATTATCGATAGAGACTAGGAGCTGCTCGACAAACATTTGAATTAAGAGGGCTGTCGCATTTTGTCACCTGTCACTCAAACGAAACCGAATTTTTAAATTGTTAAATGAAAAGATCTTTTTTTTAATATTATTTAATATTAATTTAATAGGTACCTAATTATTAAAAACACCATTGTGTTATCAAATAAACTCAACTCAAAAAGTATTATCTGAGTTAAATAAATGCCACAATAAAAATGTCTTTTTAATAATTACTTTAAATTAATATTATGTACTAGTTCGCTAATTGATTACATTTTTTCAAAAAAGCATCATATCATTTAACATTCTTAAAAATTTGGTCCCGTGTGCAAAATACGACAGCCCTCACTTTTTGCTGTGCCCTACAGAATCCCTAATTGTACCTTATGCAATTAAAGCTAAATGAATATGAATATAATGTAATAGTAGCGAATGTATGTAAATAATAGGAATGGGAATAATGGGAACAATCTGCGACCCCCGCATTCCTCTTAAATTTAAGGGGAAGATATAAAACAATGGTTAAACCTGCTGTCTTGTATGGATCAGAATGTTGGGCCACAAAAGGGATGAATGAAAAGAAATTGCATGCAGCTGAGATGAGAATGCTAAGAGGGATGTGTGGCATTACACGAATGGATAGAATAAGAAATGAGTACATCAGAGTAAGTCTGAAAGTGGCAGCAGTGACTGAAAAGTTGTGCGGAAATCGATTGTCATGGTATGGGCATGTGATGCGGAGGTGTGAGGAAAATGTCGTGAGGAAAGTTTTGAGTATGAATGTCGATGGCTATAAGAGTAGGGGAAGACCAAAGAAACGATGGATGGATTGTGTGAAAGATGTCATGGCTAGAAAGGGAGTGACCGCGAATCGGCAAACGTAAGGTAGGACGCCCTCAGGCTAGGTAGAGCGACGATCTTCGCAGGCTGGTAGCAGCTGGATGAGAGTTGCCGAAAATCGAGTTGAATGGCGTGCAAAAGGAGAGGCCTATGTCCAGCGGTGGACTGCTATAGCTGATGATGATGGTTAACCTAGCAAAGAATGGTCTAAAGACAATCAGCTTACGAAAAACTTGTAAACAATTTACGGGATGTAACCCAGCGTACACAGCTTCCAAACAAGAGACATCCGACGACAAACCTCTTCACACGTATCTAAATACCCTCATGGTCTCACAAAATAGACTTTAACCAAGCAAGTAATTAAAACTTAATTTTCCGACATTCCAGAACCCAGACATAATAGTGGGTAAATTCGTTGGCGTGCCGGACGCGACGCTAACGCACGTCACGACCTGCAGTAACCCCAACGACACGGTGACTCACTCCTCGCCCGAAGACAAGCCCGCCATGACCTTCCAGTGGCAGGCGCCCACTGACTTCCTCGGAGGTGTCGAGTTCAGGTAACCTAGATCTAGATTTGAAATGCGAAAATTTTGTTGTCAGCTTTAAAGAGCCTGAATGGAAACCCGCCTGTAGATAGTTGGCTATTGAGCTGTTTGATACCTAAAATCGATAAATATTAACGTTAAAGTTCCAGTTAGACAAAATATTAGTTATTCCATTTGACAATTTGTTAGCTGACGCACAGATTAAATACAGATACTCCGCAAAATCATTTAAATAAAAAGCGACTCTTGCTACGACCAATAAAGTGCAGTTCAGGTCGCACAACGCTCCTCCTTGCCGGATTACCGCCATGGGATCTGGAGGCAAAAATCTTCGCGCACGTGTGGGAGTGGCGCGAGGAGGCGAAACGCCGGGGCGTAACTCCGCTGCCGCGAGAAATCACGGTACAGCGGACAGAGCGTCCTCACCTTCCGCCTGACTCAGGTCCTCAACGGACACGGTTGTTTCGGGAGGTTCCTGTTTCGGATAAGGCGGGAGGAAACGCCCGGGTGTCACCACTGTTTGGATCGCCCGGAGGACACGGTGGAGCATACAGTGGAGGTCTGCCCGGCTTGGGCGGAGCACCGCCGTGTTCTCGCGGAGGCGATTGGCGGCGCCGATCTCTCGCGTCCAAACCTGGTCCAGGCCATGGTGCGCAGCGAGAGTGCATGGGAGGCCGTCACCTCCTTTTGCGAAGCTCGCGAAGGAGGAGGCGGAACGCGTGAGGGAGAGGCAACAGCCGCGCGTTGTGTTCCACGCCCGCCTCAAAGAGATGTCAGCAGTGACGGGGTCCAATAGGGCCGATGCCGCCGGGGTCGCGGGTAGTTCGAAAGAGATACCGTATGGCCCTGGCACGGGCAACTGAAGGAACACGGGTGGGTTTTAGTCAGTAAAAGTCTGACACGCCCTCCCGCTCCGCCCAGAGCGGGAGAAGTCATTTGATGATTTCCCATCCACAAAAAAAAAAGGTCGCACAACGCTTTATTACCTCTACAGTTATATTCACCTAGAAGTTGCCTCTCTTTATATCGCGGAACTCTTATACCTTCTGACTCGTTAGGGTTGTCTTCTTTTACGACGCGGCGCGTGAGTGAGTAATAGTGAGTATCGAACTAACGTGCGAGCCGGCCGGTGCGCGGCAGCCCACACTGAATTGACCCAGTGAGATGAGCCCGCCGCGTACTTGTAGATTCATACCTAAACTGCGGAGTGCCCCATCTGTATTAATCTGTGGCTGACGTCATAACTTTAACTGTAACCTTAACCGCCCACGCTTCGCTGGTTAAAGTTATTGTTAAATATCTGTCACTTCTGTCAGACGCGTCGAATGTCATGTCCCTGCTCCGAACTTTAACTTTTACATTTGACATGACATGACGGTGCAACAGCAGGTAGTCATTCTATGGTCATATTAACTTTGACGGAAATTATAACGTAGCCCTTGGTGCAACCGACCCTAACTAACGCAATTAACTTACGGGTGAATGGAATGCAATTCCAGCTAACACAATTCTCTAAAGGCAATCGGAATCACGATACATAGGAACAGAGATAGAAGATGGAATAGTCTGCCAACACACTACCTCGCTAAGATTACTTTGTAACGTTGACCTGTCGCAAACCAGCAATTCTAAGCTTCACTGCAGCAAATTTAATAGTAGTTCTAGTTCAGGTAGAATCTCGTTACGAATACTCTGGTTTAAGGCCCTAATATTCAATCTGCCTAGCCTTTTCCCAACTATGTTGGGGTCGGCTTTCAGTAACCTGATGCAGCTGAATACCAGTATTTTACATGGAGCGACTGCCTATCTGACCTCCACAACCCAGTTACAAGGTAATACCTACGATACCCCTTGGTAAGACTGGTTGTCAGAATTTTGGGCTTCTGACAACCGGTACCAACTGTCAAAGATCCACGAATGACAGCCGTGACCAACGGTTTAACGTGCTTTCCAAGGCACGGAGGAGTCTCGGTATGTAAAGGTGGTCACCCATCCACGGACCAACCGTGGTAAGCGTAGCTTAACCTGATGGATCGACCCGTGTGGCTGTTATTACTTAGCCACGAGCTCCGCTAGGCCCTATATTGTAAAAGTTTTTGTAAATCAATTATTAAAGTTGTGTACGCACGAACGAACAAAAACATGGTGAACACGAACATCGAACATTTTAAATGTTCAACAGGTTCCTGAGTTTCTTCAGATGATCCGTGTTCGATGTTCGTGTTCACCATGTTTTGTTCGCTCGTGCGTACACGCCTTTATAACCGTTTGTGTTAGTCGATCGTTAGGTATTAGTAACACCTATGTTTTATCCCTCAGAGCGACAGTTGCCCAAAGCTACGCGACGTTCTGGAAGAACGTGGAGTCTCCGCTGGTGGAGGTAGTGACTCCTGACACCGTCGTGAACGCGCCCGCAGCCGCACCAAAGGCTACCAATGCACCGCCACCACCGCCTGTCATTATGGAGATTAAGGTATGTCCACTATTCATATTTATTTGCGTTCCAAAAGGTAAAATAAGATGTTAACAAATGGCTTAGAGCTAAGTGCCGTTGTAGACCCTGTTAGAGCACAACAAAAATTATTATTTGATACATAGCTATTACTTAAAGCTATAAAATCTAAATCTAAATTAGAATAAAATTAAACATAAAAACTAAATAATTTCGTTCGCATAAAAAGTTAATAACAATGACATAAATAGTATTTATATTATTGGTACCTAAGTAGGTAGCTATTTTCTTAAAATACATACATTGCATACATTATTAAATTTAGATAAAGTTATATTTACATAGGTAATATTAAGTATTACAAACTACACTTATCTAATTAATAAGAGATCATATTTTAAAATGTCAAACACACTACTACGGTGTGTCAGGTGTGTAAGGTGTGTGGGACCAAAACTGAAATCGCGAAAAAAAAATCAGCTGTTCAGTAGGTACATTTATGTTCGCATAATTCGTCAAAATGTTTTTCGCGATTTCAGGTTTTGTCCCATAGTAAAATTTGTTCATAATGAAGAGTACAATGACCCCTTAAAATATTGCCACTGTTTACAATTACACCCTATATAGGGTGATTTAAAATTAGAATTTCGGCTTTAAATATTCAAATAATCTAATCAAAGTACTGCGCTACGTTTTCTGATCCTTTGTTCGCGGTTTCATTAGTTACTTTTGGAACAAACCATAGGCATTTCCACAAATCAGAATGTAACACACTACTTCGTCTCAATTTCAGCCAAAACAAGAAGCTGTTCCTCTCGATGTTATCTACGACGGCTGCGCCGACACAAAACTCTGCTTTGGCGTCCCCGAAAACTGCATTCCCAAAGGCGACTGCAAAGCACTTGTAGCCATTTTCGTCTCCGGAGATAAATACACTTTCGAATTGCAAGGCGTTGGCAACCCTAAATACGTCGCAGCTGGTTTAAGTATGGACACTAAGATGGGAGATGACAGTGCCATGGAATGCGTAAGGAACGATAATGGAAGAGTTAGCCTGTTTACGTCTTGGACCTACCCAAAGGTTGAACCGTATGTCAGCCGAACAGACTCGCCGCAAGACATTGTGCAGCTGCAGGAGTCTTCGGTCATTGATGGCAAATTGTACTGCAAGTTCAGTAGAGATGCAGTGTCCGTTGTTCAAGGACAAACCTTTGATTTGGCGAGCGCTATGTATAACCTGATGGTGGTTTCTGGAAGTTCAATGAAAGGTATGCATTGTGATGTTCATTATTCCTTTAGGTACTTGTAAATCTGTGAATTTGAAGGGGACAATCAGTCCCAATCAATCTGCCGAGCCTTTTCAGGATGCAGCTGAATACCAGTATTTTACACGGAGCAACTGCCTATCTGAGCTCCACAATCCAGTAATTAGTGCACGATACCCCTTGGTAAGACCGAGATAAGACTATCAGAGTCTGTTGTTCGATCAGTGTCATCATCTGCCTAGTCTTTTCCCAATTATGTTGGGGTCGGCTTCCAGTCAAACTGCACAATCAGCCTATAATGTTCCCACTGCTGAATACCAGTTTTTTTCACGCAACCGCCTATCTGACCTACACAACCCAATAATTGGGTAATACAATAAACCTTGGTAAGACTGGTTGTCAGACTTTCGGGCTTCTAACGACCCTTAACGACTGTCAAAGATTCACGACTGACAGCCGGGACTAACGGCTTAAAAAAAGTGCTTTTCGAAGCACAGCGAGGAGTCTCGGTATGTAAAGATGGTCACCCACCCATGAACCAACCTCGGCAAGCGTACCTTAACCTCGAACCGATCGACCCGTGCAGCTGTTATTACTTAGTTATTAATCAGTCCGGAAGGAAAGTCAAGTCGTTTTTCCCAACACCCTCACAGGCTGCACGTTAGCACGTAACTTTATCAAGTTGCATAACGGGATAGTTGTACTCGTACATCTTCTAGTTAAACCGAATAAACACTGATACTTTCTTTTCTAGATACGAACCGCGTCGGTTTCCACGACATAGCGTACGAGGCCACAGGAGTGCCGATGTCTCTGGCTACAGTTGGCACCGCTGCTGGCAGCTCCAAACTGCTACTCAAGCTGCACGGCTGCTTCATGTTGATAGCTTGGCTCGGAACCTCTTCACTCGGCATCTTGCTTGCTAGGTACGTTTGCGTCTACCATGGGAGAAAATAAAAACATTATTATCATAATTTTTTCTGCCCTTGTGTCATCTTACGTGGAGTCAGCGCAACACGATCTCTTCTTTCATTCTCTTTTGATATTCGCAACTAAATCAAAACCTATAGGGTACTTCCCGTTGACCTAGAATCATGAAATTTGGCAAGAAGCAAGGTCTTACAGCATAAGTAATTTTTTTTTTTTTTGCGATTTCAAACTTATATTTGCAGTTGGAGAAATTGAATTGACCGTGACGTAAATCGATTATCGATGTATGGGAGAACATGTTTTTCAACTACAATATTAAGTTTGTTTTTTTTGGGATAAATTCATCCCAACCACGGAACCCTTCACTGTGCGTGGTTCGACACGCACTTGGCCGGAATTGTTTTCTTAACATTCCTCATACAATCCAATTATTTTTTTGGCGTTCTTCTCCTTCTCAATTCGTAAACTCACACACAACAACCTTACCATTCTGCTTTTAATTACAACCCAACTCGTTCACGTTGTCCTACCACAATTTTCCTTAGAACTAATTTATCATGTTTATTTACAGGTACTTCAGACAAACTTGGGTCGGTAAAACGTTGGGTGGCAAGGATATCTGGTTTGCGGTAAGTGTAGCCCAAGATTTTTGTAACTTCTCAGCCAGAAAATATTTGAAGCAATTTCAAAACGTTCCCCATGTTCTCAAACGAACTTTTTACTTTAAGACTTCAAGCCTTCATCTTTAGGGCGACAATAAACATGCCAGTAGCTGGCATGCCATTGTGCCATGCCATTGGTCAACGTCAAAAGTGGATGACAGTAGCTGGAATGCAATTGTGACATTGACCAATCAAAGTCCCATGGGGCTAGTCTAGTGCTATCAACCGGGCACAAATCCAGACTCCGGGCTGCTTATGAAGTACTTAATCTTAACTCCTCGTTCGAGGAGCTCGTGGCTAAGTAATAACAGCCGCACGGGTCGGTCCATCAGGTTAAGCTACGCTTGCCGGGGTTGGTCAGTGGATCTTAACATATCGAGACTCCTCCGTGCCTCGGAAAGCACGTTAAGCTGTTGGTCCCGGCTGTCATTCGTGGATCATTGACAGTCGTTACGGGTCGTCAGAAGCCCGAACGTCTGACAACCAGTCTTACCAAGGGGTATCGTATCGTTACTGGGTTGTGGAGGTCAAATAGGCAGTCGCTCCATGTAAAATACTGGTATTCTGTTGCATCCAGTTAGACTGGAAGCCGACCCCAACACAGTTGGGAAAAGGCTAGGTAGATTGATTTTAATATTAACTCCATCATGAATTTCGTTACAGTACCATCGCATCTTCATGGTGCTGACGTGGGTGCTGACAGTGGTGGGCTTCATTCTGATCCTCATCGAGGTGGGCGGCTATTCCACCACCGGAGACAACCCTCACGCTATCACTGGCCTCGTCACCGTTATCTTGTGCTTTATACAGCCCATTGGTGAGTACCCTTATAAAATTGAAAAGGGGAGGTTTTCATTATGTTATCAAATGAAAACCTTCTGCGATTCTTTTCTGACTCGGTTTGTGCGTAAATTGAAGGATGACCCTTCATATTTATCTTTAGATACGTGGGGCAATTATAGTTAACAGGGGCTTGTGGCTAAGTAATAACAGCCGCATGGGTCTATCTTGCTGCAGTTGGTCCGTGGATGGGTGACTCCTGCTTGCCTCGGAAATCACGTTAAGCTATTGGTCTCGGCTGTCATTCGTAGATCTTTGACAGTCGTTACGGGTCGTTAGAAGCCTGAAAGTCTGAAAACCAGTCTTACCACGGGGTGTCGTATTTAGTAACTGAGTTGTGGAAGTCAGATAGGCCTGCCTATCAGACCTCCACACTGGTATTACCAATATCGGTTATACTGGCAGCCGACCCCTACAAAGATGGGAAAACTGGAAAAGGCTAGGTAAATGATGATCAGTTTGACATAGGTAGATATGGTCTACAATTTAGAGCTGTAGATTTCGATGCAGACAACAGACCGCCACCGGGGTCGCGGGTTGTTCGAAAGAGACTGGCACAGGCAACTGAAGGAACACGGGTGGGCTTTAGTCAGTAAAAGTCTGACACGCCCTACCGCTCCACCCAGAGCAGGAGAAGTCATTTGATTACTTCCGATCCACAAAAAAAAAAAGACAACAGACCCAAGTCAGAGACCCTAGTCCAGAGTCATAAAAAACTAAAACGCTCTATAAACCTAAAATTAATGTTAGTATCCTACTCATAATCTTATGCTGCAGCCTGGAGTCGGACCTCACACTATCAAACTCAAACTCAAACTCAAACTCAAAGCATTTATTTCAATTAAACCAATTACAGGCACTTTTGAATTGTCAAGGGGTCGGTCAGTCAGAAAGATGAAGCTAGGCGCCCATTCCAAAGCATAGTAGGTACCTATGGAGAAGAACGGGCAAGAAACTCCACGGACACTCTTTTAAATCAAGATATGGTTACAAAATAATGGTTACATCATTCATGTTGAAATTTCATATGTGAGAACGATGCAGAACGTTAAAAGCGTCCTTAAAAAAAAACAATTCAAATATTTAAATTAAATTAAAATAAACCCTGACCGCTAAGGTATACCCAGCCTTCACTGACAGCGCTTATTCACGAACCTGACGCATGGATTGGCTAAATGATCCAACACGCGCCACCATCAGCGAGACATTAGTGTGAGCGTCACATACTCTCAGTCGCCAGGGCACATTCAAGTCAAACAAAGACGTACCCAGTAAATGGTAGCTTTAGAGTATGTACATAGTACTCACACATGTGCTATGCAATTATATAATACAAAGGAGATTGAGTCTATACAATGCAATGATAGTCTTACAATCTTCAGCATCTCCAACAGTATCTTCAAATGTTAATTAATTAGTTGTGGTTGTGGAGCAGGACCAGCATTGAGCCAAGCATTTTTATCGGTTATGTAATCCCCAAACTTATAATATGCCTGCCTGCATAGTGTGCGTTTTATACAAGTTTTGAATTTAGTCTCATTGAGCTGAAGTATGTGTGGAGGTATTTTATTGTAACATTTTAAACAGTATCCCATGAACGACGTGTCTACTTTAGCTAGTCTGAAACCTGGTTGAGCTAATAGGTCCCTTTTTCTAGTACTATAATTATGCCTTTCACCTCTTTTACTAAAAAGATGTAAATTTTTCCTTACGTACATGATATTTTCGTAGATATATTGACAAGGTACCGTCATGATGTTAATTTCCTTAAACAGTTCCCTTAGAGAATCGCGCTTGCGGAGATTATATATGGCTCTAATGGCTCTTTTCTGCAGAATAAAAATTGACTCGATGTCTGCAGCCCGTCCCCAAAGTAAAATACCGTAAGACATGATACTATGAAAGTAACTAAAATAGACTAGCCGCGCAGTATCTACATCAGTAAATTGACGGATTTTTCTGACAGCATATGCTGCTGAACTTAGCCGTCCTGCAAGTGATGTTAAATGAGGACCCCATTGTAGCCTAGAGTCGAGCGTGATCCCCAAGAAAACGGTTTTATCGACGAATTCTAGTTTCTCTTGATTCAATACTATCTCACAATCACTACTTTTTACATTTGGTAAAGAAAATCTAATGCACTTAGTTTTTTTCCCATTTAATACTAAATTATTAGCAGTGAACCAATTTTGGACCTGCAGTAGGGCGTTATTAACTTCGTCAAAATTTGTATCACGTCTACCTACCTTAAAAATCAAGGAAGTATCGTCAGCAAATAACACCATTTGTGGTTGATTTTTTAATAAATGGAGTAAATCATTAATATACACTAAAAAGAGGAAAGGACCCAATATTGAGCCTTGTGGAACACCCATTTTTACATTTAAACCAAGTGAAGTGATACCATTTATTTGAACTTGCTGTTGTCTATCATTTAAATAAGATTTTACTAAACTGAGCGCAAGTTTTCCAAGTCCGTAATGCTCAAGTTTCAAGAGTAGGGTTTCGTGATCAACGCAATCAAATGCCTTGGAGAGGTCACAAAAAATTCCTATGGCGTCTTGGGCCTCTTCCCACGCGTTAAAAATGTGTTTTAATAAGGTTACACCGGCGTCGGTCGTACAACGTCCTTTGGTGAAACCAAACTGTTGATCGTGAAGTATTTTATTCGTGTTAAAATGATTGAGCATTTGATTAAGCCTTAAGATTAAGATTATCCACGAAGTATGCAGTTCATACTTGTAGTAGTAATCAATGAATCTATGCTTGAGGAACGTTCTAAAATTAAAACTTGACTTAAGGACGCTGTTACAAATGGGTACAAATCATTACTTTTTTACACAAAAATATGTTTATTAAATAAAATGCTTTGCATTCTTAAAATGTTTTATCTCCGAATTGTTGATAGATGTGCATGGTACGATTCTGAACTATAAATATCATTTTAGGTAGGTACAGTTTCTCAATAACGGTACCGAAGTAAAAATTTTCATTTCGGTACCTTTTATGAGAAACTGTACCTATCTAAAATTATATTTATAGTTCAGAATCGTACCATGCACATCTACTAACAATTCGGCCATAAAACATTTTAAGAAAGCAAAGCATTTTATTTAATAAACATACTTTTGTGTAAAAAAGTCATGATTTGACTACCCACTTGTAACAGCGTCCTTAAATCTAGATTTAAACAAAGATCAATGCTTGAGTTTCCTTCTGTAATACGGACCGTAGACTTGTGTACTTACTTGTTGTTATAGAAGTGTTTTGTCAATTTCTTTCGAATTATAATTTGAGTTTGAAAGAAGAAGACAAAACACTTCTATAACTAAAACAGGTTTATAGAGGTTTTATGAATAAGGGGGTTAGTGTAATTTTCACTTTTCATGAATCCATTTAATAAACCCTGGGAGCTCGTGGCTAAGTAATAACAGCCATACGGGTTGATCCATCAGGTTAAGCTACGCTTGCCGGGGTTGGTCAGTGGATGGGTCATCATCTTTACATACCGAGACTCCTCCATGCCCCGGAAAGCACGTTAAGCCGTTGGTCCCGGCTGTCATTCGTGGATCTTTTACAGTCGTTACGGGTCGTCAGAAGCCCGAAAATCTGAGAACCAGAAGAACCAAGAACCAAGGGGAATCGTATTACCCAGTTACTGGGTTGTGGAGGTCAGATAGGCAGTCGCTCCATATAAAATACTGGTATTCAGCTGGTTTAGACCGGAAGCCGACCCCAACATAGTTGGGAAAAGGCTAGGCAGATTGATTTAATGAACCCTATGTATTTACAGGTGCATACTTCAGACCGCACCCAGGCACTAACAAAAGGTCGATCTTCAACTGGGCTCACTGGGGTCTTGGAAATGCTGCTCATATCCTTGGAAGTAAGTATATTTATTACCTACCTACATAAATACATTAACATTCCTGGACACTGGATACTACTAAGCGTATGTACTATCACATAGACATCTCTCTAAAAGAAGCAAGATGGCAAAATTTATCTTAGATAGAAAGAAATAGAGAACAACATTTAGCCGACGTTCGCACGGACGTAAAAATATCGCGGCGATTTTTTTTTCGCGCACTGGATTTTCAACGCTCTGCTTAGCACCGAGAGTTGAAAATCCAACAGTGTGTTTTTTTGACGCGCTGGGATGCACTCTGTTGTTGTTAGGTTGGATTCTCGAAGCTCGGCTCAACACCGAGAGTTGAATATCCAGTGTGCGATAAAATTCCGCCGCGACTTTTTTACGTCCGTGCGGACGTCGGCTTACTTGGCTTTGGTTCATGAAATACGAAATACATTTCTACATACATATAACCAATCCTTTGCCACGTGTTCCTTTATTATTATTTTGTTTGATTGTATTAACGCAATATTGTGTCTTTACAGTCGTGACGATCTTCCTGGCGGTATACCTGCAGAAAGCAGAGCTTCCCTCGTGGAGCGTGTTCATCCTCGCCGCATTCGTGGCCTTCCACGTCGTGATGCATCTCGTGCTGTCTGTGAGTATCACGTTCTTAACATCACACCTGTATACTCCAAAGTGTTAGGCAGGCAAAGGGGTTGGGGCCTTTAGTCGTTACGCCCAAATTTCTTCAGTTACGTTGTGGGCCCATGGGCCCAATCCAGACTCAAGGCTGCGGATGGGTTGCTGATGGAAAACTAATTAATACTTTGCCTGACCTGAGAATTGAATCCAAGACCCCATGTTTATATCGCGCTTGCGACTATTAGACCATCAATCAAGGCCATCAAGGGAGATGTATGCAATAATAATACTTTGTCCAAATTACGTCTCTCATAATGTGTGGCTATAGGGGTTATTGGTAAAACACCAACAACCTCTTAAGGAAGGGGTCATTGTACTCATCATTATGAACAACTTTTACAATGAGACCAAATCTGAAATCGCGAAAAGAAAATCAGTTGCTCCCTACATTTTGACGAGTTTGATATAGATAAATGTAGGTACTGAGCAGCTGATTTTTTAAAATTAATTATGAGACAATAACTCCTTTTAAAGAGGTTGTTGGTGTTTTACCATTTTCGAAAAAAAAATGCCGTATTTTAGTTTTTTAAATGTTTATATTACATTTAAATGAATTAATTAAGGTGCCCCGGGGCTAAAGCAACTACGGGGCAATTGTAACTAAATTAAATATCTCCGTTATGATAGGATTTTTAAATACACCGCCATCTATAAATTACGGAGCATAACATATTGTTACATGAAAAAAATAGATGGAAGCACTGCAGCTAAAAATGATGGTAAAACAGGTTGATCTGTCAAACTGCCGTTTTGAAGCAATTTTGTACGAACGCACGTGGTGAAAAAAATCTACAAAAAATATGTTTTAAAGTGTTTTATTGCTGGTGTTTCAAGTGGAGTGCATAGTTGACAACCGTAAGTAGCTATAATTATTTTTTGCTTAAGGATTGGTTAAAGCTACAACAAGATATGTGTATGGTTACATTTTCCCTGATAATAACGTAACATGGGGTAATTGTAATTTTGAGGTTAGTTGCATTCGCCCCGTGTCGGTTTGTATGAAACCATGAATCAATAGTGTTGTGCCATGTCGATGTTTTAATTCTGTATTTTTTTATTGATATTGTGTAGGTACATTACTGGATTAGATATTGATATGATATAGACTAGATATGTGTACTTACAGTACAGTACTACATTGAACATAATCCATCTTCAGTATTTAAAGGTGTATTTTTTTCTGTATGTTAAAGTACGCTTTCACAACTTTTTTGCACCGATCCTTGTGAAATTTGGCATGAAGATAAAATAAAATTAATCTTTTGTTATAGATGGTTCGGAATTATAAACGGAGAACAGAAATAGAATATTCCCAAGACAATTTGTTAAAAGCATTGGAAGCTGTTAGGACCAATGAATTGAATACCTATCAAGCGGTTGACGTTTACGGAATTCCCAGGTCTACTTTGGTCCACCGATTACGCGGATCACGAGGAGTGAAAAAATCATATCGTGGTAGGCCTACTGTTTTCACCAAAGATTCTGAAACAAAAATAGCCGGCTATATTCACGTACTAGAAAAAACTGGTTTTCCTTTAACGGTACAAGAAGTTAGTTTTTTTTTTGTACTTAGTAAAATAAAATGTAACATAATGTTCCTTAGGAACAATAAATTCCTATATTTGTTTGATTTTTTACTGTGATTGACGAATGTTACTTCTCTTATAGACTGACTCGTAAGTAGTGTTTTTGTGTTCTTAGGAAAAAGAAATTTTTATGTTTGTATTATTTTTTTTATATTTTTACTGTGCTTGTTAAATATTTCTTCTCTTAGAGACTGAAGTTTCTTTCTTAGGAACAAGAAATTCCTATGTTTGTTTGATTTTTTAATTGTTACTCTGATTGTTTAATGTTACTTCTCATTAAGACTGACAACTCGTAAGTTTCTTTTCTTTCTTATTAAAACACTGTGTCATATATCCTGCTTTTATTTGTATTTTCCTCTTAACAAACATTCAATAAAATTCGATTATCGACAAACGTGAAAAGTAAATTCACTACACTAACTATTAGCGAAATAGTTGCAATTGCCCCTGAAGTTAAGAAATATTTATATTACTCCAAACTGAGCTTAGATACGTGAACTTACGTTTCAAATTCGCCTACGATAACACATTGCGTTGAAAACCTCTATTTATAATAATTTTAAGACCAACAGATACACTAAGATTGTCATTAGTTGCATTTGCCCCTTATCGGGGGTAAATGCAACTTTCTCTACCTCTAGTAGAAAACCGTTTTATTATTTCAATTCCTTACGGACTTTCTTTTCAGAACTAGGTTATTTAGGATATTAATGAAATTGTTAATCAAGTAGAATTATCAAATAAAGAAAACTTACAATAAAAAAGAAACTGCACGAAATCAAAGTTGGAACCATATTTTTTCTAGTTGCAATTGCCCCGGGGCACCTTACAAATTTAAAAAAAAATCAATTGCATATCATTCGGAATTTTATTGTACATTAATAGGAATGGCCTTATAAGGATATTGGTCAATAACCAGTAACCCTGTATATACGAGTGATTTAGGAAGATTATTGTTATACGATGCGGTGCAGTGCGGCCCGCCATAGTGTGTGTCTTTAGAATATTTAGGTACTTTCAGTTATTTCTTGTTACATCAGTTTTTTGTCAGATTGGCCGCCTCTAATGTCTGGCCGCCCAAGGCCCGGGCCTAATGTGCCTTAGGGCAAATCCGCCTCTGGTTTCAACACCAACCACAACCCACCCACTTTTCGACCTTACCTACTATTATGGTAAAAAGGTTCGAAAGTGGTTCACCGCAAATGCCCGCGATGATACCTCTTAATAACCAGAGGCCTTAGTGTGAGTTTTTATACCTACTCGATCACGTTAACGTAAACTTCAATTTGTACTGAAACTGAATAAGCGCCGTCTGGTGACTATAATGGGAAACACAATTATTCCATACAAATTGACGTAAGGTAACGTTAACGTAAACGCGATCGAGTAAGTATAAAAACTCGCACTAAGCCCTCTGATGTTGGCTATTATTATTTTATGTGTCATGTAGGTATTGAGTAGGTATATCTTTCTTGGACATTCTAAATATCTATAACAGTCTATACCTAAAATAAAGCTGAAGAGTTTGCTTTTTGTTTATGTTTGAACGCGCTAATCTCTGGAACTACCAGTAGGATTTAAAAAATTCTTCTTGCATTTTGATAGCCCAATTCTTGATGAAGGCTATAGTTTATTTAATATCACGCTAGGACCCTTAGGAGCTAAACAAAAAGAAAAAAAAAAACAGAAAGAACGCTAAGCAAAAACGAAGTAATAGCGCGGGCAGACGATTCGATGCCACGGGGTGGACGAAGTTGCGTGCAGAAGCTAGTAAATAAATAAAATCTCTCGTTATCCACAGTTGACGGTGTGCGTGTCGGACGGCCGCATCAGCAACGGCCGCATCAATGCGTTCCCCATGAAGGACATGCTCGGGCAGACACGGCAACCCACGCAGGTCGACCGCAGTACTGACGCTCCGGTGAGTTACCTACTTGAGCCATCAACTTACTTGATAGTTCAGCTTCAACGTACTATGGACAAAACTTAAGCATGCTCACTTTAGAAAATATTCCTGTGAGAGCGCAGCTAGTGACAAACGAACATTGTGCGATCGAGTCGTGAGTCGTGCATGCGATTATCGCCTTTGAGGTGATCATGCGGAACTTTGGCCCATAGTACATGGGATGACGTTACAATTTTGGGAGTTGACTCCTAAATCTTATTCTGCCGATTTATTCTGTAAAAGATCACCGTGACAACTTAGGTGAAGTGTCAATCAACTCAGCCTATCGCAGTCCAATGCTGGATATACACACCCTGTCCACCGTTTTCCGCATCCAGTCTGTCTCAGCCACCTTCATAAGGTCGTAGGTCCATCTAGCTGGGGGGCGTCTCACACTACGCTTGCCGATACGCGGTCTCCTGTGGTTTCGTCTGCTACACCGGCCACCGGTCCTTCGACAAACATGGCCAGCCCACTGCCACTTCAGTTTGCATACTCTGCAAATATCATGTGTCAATCCCTAGCATCAGGGTGGAATACCATCCTTCACTTCACATATGTTTTCATTGTGAGATTTTTACAGAATAGACCGGTTGATCACGTGTCCACCATCTTGTAGTAGGTACCTAACTGCAGAAACCGACCAATAACCTGTTTCTTATAAGGACACAGGTTACTTGTCGCACAGGTTTGTCTGTACCGGCAACCTGCTTCTTTATGTTTGCACCCTATGTTGGGTTCGGCTATGGAGTGACTGCTTATCTGACCCCACAACCCAGTTACTGGGTAGGTAACACGATACCCCTTGGTAAGATTGGTTGTCAGACTATCGGGCTTCTTACTACCTGTAACGAGACTGTCAAAGATCTACAAATGACAGCGTACAGAGACTCGGTATGTAAGGATGGTCACCCATCCACGGACCGACCGCGGCAAGCGTAGCTTAACCTGATCGATCGACCTGTGCGGCGGTTATTAATTAGTCACGTGCCCCTCATACTCAGTAGCTACCTGCCTACGGTAATTCAAATCAATAATTCGATCTTTTATTTCCAGTTCTCAAGCTTCAGACGTCTGCTCCTAGGCGTATACACACCAATTGTGCTACTTTTCACCATCGCCATGGTCTGCCTCGTCGCGCTGGCTCCCATCACACAAACTTACGACAGTATCATGGGCGCCTGAATGGTACTACCAAATTATATCGTTCTAACTTTTACTGTAACTAAGAACCTATCTGAAAAAAAATACTAAAGCGCTGAGCTGAAAAAGATGAGTCTATTTATCCGCCGGACAGAAATTACTGCTCTATTACCGAGTCTATTTGTATCCTACGTACAAATATGTCCGACCTATCTTGGCGAGTCCGAACTTCGCGCAGAAGGCTGCGCAGTAACATTTTTTAGGAACCAAATGGTGACATGAGGCGAGTGTAAGTGATGGAACATGCGCGAAAGTTCGCAGAGCCTATGTTCAGACTAGCCAAGGTAGGTACGTCGGCGTCGGCCGTTATTGCATAGATTTCCATAAGTACGTTCTTTCGTCGCGCTCGCGGAAAAATTGTGCATCGTCTGCTCAGCGCTTAAATAGACGTGGCTTTAAATAATAAGGTTAAGTGTTTGCACAAATAGGGAAATAGGTACCTACTGAATATTGAAGATACGATTGAGAGAGACCGACTTTCGTTTACGACCAATTCGGTCGTCATGAATGCTAAATACTTATTATATAGGTATAGGTACCTAAGCAAATAAAATATTTGTAGATAGTTAAAACGTAGGGTGTGATTATGATACTGCGTTCGCGATCAACTTATTTTCCAATCTTATAAACAAATATGTGTTTTTGGAAAAACCACTTTAATGTCCACGCATAAAGTTTAGTTTCTACTAAATTTTTTATGACTTTTCAAAGTACGAGTCATTCTGGAATCAACTTAATTAACACTTTTATTGAAAAAATGGATTTTATTAGACTAGGTGTGTATTTCTGTGCAAAGTTATTATTCCGTCCATAATTTTAGGTCAAAAGGTTAATTGTAAGAACAAACTGTTGAAAGAGTGTTTGTTGTATAATTTAATTAAGTAATTTAATTTATGTTGTTTTAAGAAAATAATGTAAATATAGCTGGAGAGAATTAAAACTTTATTAATGTAAGGCTTATGTTTTATTTTTATTCCCTACATAAGAAAGAAGTAAAGAAAGAAAAGAGAAAAAGAAAAAAAAGAAAGAAAAAGAAAAAGAAAGAAAAAAAAAGAAAAAAGAAAGAAAAAGAAAAGAGAAAGTTGCATCTCCTCAGACCCAAAGGACAATGAGAGGGCTATGCTCAGACTATCCTTGCGTGATCACATCGGAAATGAGGAGTTTCACAGGACAAGAAACCTTCTTGAAATCAATGGCAAAATAGTAAAGTGAATGATGACCTTCTCATACGCATTCGACCTAGGAGGACATTCTAGTGACCTTATTGGTGACGTTCTTCAGAAAGATCACGTGTGCGTGTGTGAACCTAAACGAAGCAAAAGGAGTAGATATGTAAGGATCGTAGCAAGTGGCGTCCTGTAGTTACTGCCTACCCCCATGGGAAGAAGGCATGAATTCATGTGTACCTAGGTATATAAGTTTTTTTATTTGTAGGAACAAATCACACTAAGCGAAGTTGTGTGTGTGTGTTTGTTACTTCTTCACACTCAAACGCCTGGACCGATTTGGATGAAATTTGGTATTTAGATAGCTTATACCCTGGATTATTTATTTATTTAATACTTCAAGCACAGATGTACAGAGGCGGACTTAATGCCATAGGCATTTTCTACCAGTCAACCTTTGGGTGATGCAGAGACAAACAGTGGCAGGTGCAATTATGAAAAATTAAGGAATAAATATTTATTAACACAGCAACACAACACACAGCACAGCAACAGCGTTGTGGGCTGCAATATTGTCTATATGTTTTGTGTATTTCTTTTTATATGTTTTATATTGTAGCTGTTAGTTGTTCCTTTTAACTCTTAAAATGTCGATTGCACACCATGTGTACAGATAACAATAGAATTTCAATTGTGTCTGCTAATCAGCGCGCGACGGGTTAAATAAAATAAAATATTAAAATATAAAGATACACATACATATACCTATTACAAACTATAAATATAATAATATATACCTAATTATATATAAATATAAGCACAAATAAATATACACAAATATACACTAAAACAAATAAGACAAACAATGGGAAAACATTACCGTTGTGTTGATACTGCCAGCTTCTTGCGAATGTGTTGGTTACCATCCTGATTTCTTGAGGGAGCGCATTCCACAGAGAGATGGACTGAGTGAAGAAAAAAGAGTGAATGAAGTCTGTACGGTGAGTGGGACATAGAAGAAGACGATTGTGAGATGAACGTAGATTTCTATTGTGGTTGGCGCAAATGGGGTGCTGAAAGTGGGGAGCTGGATAACTTTGGAAGAGGGAGAGTGAAGAAATAAAAACAAGGTGATCCACGCCCTTCGCTCTCTGCGCTGGCGTATAGGCAACCACTTTAGAAGCGCCCGATGCGCAGAGACATGATCATATTTACGCAGATTGAAAACGAATCGAATGAAGTTATTATGAAGACGGTCAAGTTTGTCGAGGAGATCTGCATTTAGGTCATAGTAGCATACATCACCATAGTCGATGATAGGGAAAATTAAGTGCTGCACAAGCATTGTCTTGGTACTGGATGGTAATAAATTTTTCTGGCGATACAAAGCCAGTTCCAGTTACCTTCTGACTGACCCTAGCGACTTGAGTACGCCAGTTCAGGGTACAATCGATGTGCAAGCCTAGGTCCTTCACGTCAGTGCTAAACGGAACGATCGTACTATTGAAGAGAACCGGTGGCAATGTGTTACTATCCACCTTACTAACACTACGACAACTCCCAATGATGATCGCTTGACACTTATTTGGGTTTACTGCAACACCAAATCTATCTGACCAGGTTTTTATTGCTGTGAGGTCCCTATGTAACTTGTCGATAGCGTCAGGTAATTCATCAACCCTCGCTTGATAGTACCAACTGCTAGTCATCTGCATACAGATGATACGCACACTGAAGTTCGGAAGTTATAAGATTAATAAAAATAGAAAACAGAAGAGAAGAATACCGCCCTGAGGGACGCCAGTTTTCAAATCACACCAGCATGATGAAGAATCCCAAAACACGAACGGATTGCTGACGATCCTGAAGGTAAGATGAGAACCATTCCAGTGCTTCGGGAGAGACCATAACATAGGACAGAATAGCTAACAGGATGTCGTGACTGACGGTATTAAAGGCATTCGAGAAATCAACCAAAACTAGTGCAGTAACCTTGGTATCTTCCAGTCCTGCCCTTATATCGCCAGTCACTTTAAGAAGGGCGGAAACAGTGCTGTGCCCAGGTCTGAACCCAGATTGAAGAGGGCTAATTAGCGAGTTACGATGAACAAAATTGGAGAATTGTTTGATTGATTAGATTGACTTGGATTAACACATAGGCTACTTTTTATCGCGTCTACGCAGGTAAAACCGCGGGGCGCAGCTAGTAGGTATAAAACAAAGTCTAGTTAGTTAGGATTTAGCAAGAACGGCTGGACCAATTTTTACGATATTTCATTATTTTGATTTATCTCCACCCCGAATAGCAGAAAAACTATTAAAACATCGGAAAAATTCACGAAAAAAATTAAGAAGAGAATTAATTTTTTCATACATGAAAGGACAGGACAGGACAGGACAGGGTCTGTCGGGTCAGCCAGCTAGTCTTCTTCTATCTATCTATAATAAAACAACTACCGTGCATCAGTCTCGAAAAAAATCGATAATGGCTCGACGGATTTCAATATATATTTTTTTTGTTTTGTTCGCCTTTTTACGGGGATGGTTTAGGAAAAAAAATTGTGTTTGGATGTGTTTGAAGAATCGAAAGATGAAGAATCAAAAGATGTGTGTGAAGAAATCAAAAGATGTGTTTGGAGAATCGAAAGGGAAAGGTATGACAGAAAAGGATACATGGTGTTGGAATGAAAACGTGCAAAAGATGCTCAAAGAAAAGAAAATTGCGTTTAAAGAATGGCAGGGTATAGAAAATGAGAATGATAGTTTGAAAGATGATAAGAAGAACACTTATAAAGAGTGCAAGAGAAAGGCAAAAAAGCGGTAGCAGTTTCGAGGGCTAAGGCGCAGAAGTTGTATGACTCACTGGACAGCCCTAAAGGACAGAAAGAGCGCTACCGGATTACAAAAGCAAGAGAAAGGAGAACGAGAGATATTATTCACATTAAATGTATGAAAGACGACGCCGGTAAGGTTCTGTCCAAAGATGACGAAATAAAAGAACGATGGAAGATTTATTTTGAAAGGCTAATGAACGAAGAGAATGAATGGAATGGTGTGGTGTGTGAGGTACAAGTAAATATGGGTTTGGTGAGGGAAATTAGCATGGATGAAGTCAGAAAGGCAGTTCAAAGTATGAAAAATAGAAATGCGATTGGGCCCAGATGATGTACCAGAAGTATGGTAGTGCTTAAAAGAAGATCTATGTGGTGGTATGTGGCTGACTTTATTCTTTAATAAGTTGTTGCATGAAGGAGGGATCCCACAAGAATGGTGCAATAGTTCGTTGGTGCCAATCTTCAAGAATAAAGGCGATGTACAGGACTGCAACAACTATCGAGGAATAAATTTCATGTCACATAGTATGAAGGTATGGGAGAAAGTAATAGAGAAAAGATTGCGAGAGGAGAGTGAAATTACCCCGAACTAGTTTGTGTTTATGCCAGGTTGAGGAACAATGGACGCCACTTTTGCACTCCATCAATTGTGCGAGAAGTACAGACGTGCACACAAGAACTTGAACATGGTGTTCATTGATCTGGAGAAAGCGTATGATAGGGTACCTCGGGATGTGTTGTAGTGGGCCTTGAAAGAGAAAGGTTTGCCCGGGAAGTATGTAGAGTTAATTCGTGCTATGTACAGTCAATCTCGTACCTGCGTCCGGTCGGCTGCTGGGAAAACTGACGAGTTCAATGTGGCTGTTGGCTTGCACCAAGGGTCGGCAATAAGTCCTTACCTCTTCCTGTTGATTATGGATACTCTGACGTCAAATATACAGGAAGAGGCACCCTGGTGCATGCTGTTTGCCGATGACATTGTTCTTGTCGGTGAAGATGTACCTGAGATTCGGAGCAGATTGGAGAAATGGCAACAGAAACTGGAGAATGTTGACTTAAAAATCAGCAGAACCAAAACTGAATAGGTATATGTTCTGCGATTTCGGCGGTATCTCCAGTTCTGGAGCCATAGCGCTTGATGGCGCGCTTCTCCCAGTCTGCTCCGACTTTCGGTATCTCGGTTCACTCGTGCAATGCGACGGCGAAGTAGATCGGACGGGTAAGCATAGGATTAACACTGGATGGATGAAATGGCGGCAGGTCACGGGAACAATCTGCGACTCTCGCATTCCCCTTAAACTTAAGGTGAAGATATATAAAACAATGATTAAACCTGCTGTCTTGTATGGATCAGAATGTTGGGCCACAAAAGGGATAAATGAAAAGCAATTGCATGCAGCTGAGATGAGAATGCTAAGAGGGATGTGTGGTGTTACACGAATGGATAAAATAAGAAATGAGTACCTACGTAAGAGGAAGAAAAAAAAATAAAAAAAATAAAGAGAGTTTTTGTAATAAAGAGTATTCTATTCTAAGAGGAAGTCTGAAAGTGGCACCGGTGACTGAAAAGTTGTGCGGAAATCGGCTGTCATGGTATGGGCATGTGACGCGGAGGAGTGAGGAACATGTCTTTAGGAAAGTTTTGAGTATGAATGTCGATGGCTATAAGAGTAGGGGAAGACCAAAGAAACGATGGATGGATTGTGTGAAAGATGACATGGCTAGTTATGGGGTGACTACCGAGATGACGAATAATAGAGAAGTATGGAAAAAAAGGGCATGTTGCGCCGACCCCAAAACAGTTTGGGATAAGGGCAGGAGAATGATGATGATGGTTTAGAAAAAACGCAAAGGAACAGCCGAAAAAATTTTGAAGGACAGAACAACGTATGACGGGTCAGCCTAGTAAGCAATAAAATTAGGTCAGTGTGTCACGTCGATGGTTTTCGGCGAAAATACCGAACATGAATGATGAACCTGAAGATGCTGAAATTCATAGCACGAGCTAGGTAGGTGAAAAAATGAAAATTAGGTAGGTATGCATTACAAACAGTTCATCCCACAATAAAGAAGAAAGAACATGTTTACATTATTAATACATCATTTATTATCAAGATTTGATCATAATTATGCAAATAATTCTCCTATTTCAATTGAGTAGATATGTGTTTTAAGGCAGTGGCAAATATTGTCAGTTTATATTTTTAATCTATGAAAAAACCTAATTGTACAAAAATAAAACACTTGAACTCATAATTATAACAGCTTTCCAATTTTAATAAAAATTACAAAAATGTTTGTCACATATCATCATCATTTGGTATCTGTGATTCTTCAACTGTCCTTGTGGCTGGTACGTACACATTAAACGTAAATTCAGTACGAGGAAAGGAACCAGGATTAATAACCTGACATTCTTTAAAATTCCTTACAAATGGCTGGAAATGATCTGCTACAATTACTAAATCCGGTAAAGGATACAGATTTAACCCACTAGCATGCCTCCAAAATACAGGTTGTACTCCTATAGACAGTGGTGTTAAACAGCACTGACCAAGTAAAGTTTTTGTTAAATGATCTGGTATGTCACCACTGTCTGGAAAATGCAACGTATTCCTACATAATTTCATCACCAAGTCTTGTCTAAATACAACAATTTCTTGTGTACAGTATTGTATTCGGCATGGATTTGTTGTGAATATAGCATTATCACCGAGTTTGTTCTGTATAGTGTCTGTTAGGTAGTTGGGCAATGGTGGCCTTGGCAGTACATTCGCTGCAGCAGGATCCGTTTTCCCAGGCACAAAAATAAACTTGCACTTTTCGCGTAACTTCTTGAATTGACAAATCATGTCTGCTAAACTATTTAGGCCATTTTTGAGATGCATATGAAACTTGTAGGTATACGGACAAGATAGAAATTCACCAATAAGTACAATAGCTATAGGTGGGAATTCTTCAAAGCCTGCAAATAGTTTCTTCAAATTGTCCATAACTTTTGGACTATCAAGCCATACGTCAGACACAAACACAAATACACCGTCTCTGTTTTCATTTTCTATTTTCAATAGAGCTTTTGAATTCTTTAGAGACGTCTTTGACTTTCCACCAAAAGTATTGAGGTTACCGAAATAAGGTGCTGAGGCTTCTCTAGTCTCTATGGGTGGTTGCACTAGACCTGTGACATAAAATGTTTTATCATCATAGTAACCTTCAGCAAGAACGTAACTGCCTTCCGTGAACAAGCCTGAATGATACCTCACATTTGACACATCAAGTTCTATTGAGCCTGTAGGGTCTTCTAAATGGTACTTTCTCTCAACAACCTGTGTGAGCAGGCCTAACACCACAACATCATCAACTCTACTTGAACAACTCAATAAAAACTCCACTTTGCGCAACTGAAAACATTTCTCTGCTTCTGAAGAATGCACCGAGTCTAATGTGAACAGTTTGTTTCTGAGAGTTCTCTGCCAAATAACTGTGTACCTGTCTATGATGAAGCGAGACTTCCATTTAGGATCCGGCAGTAAACATTTCACAGTATTCACGTCCTTCACGAATTTCTTGAGCTCGTGGTTGTAACACAATTTCGGTACACTGAACGCGTCTATGACGTTCAAAACAGTCTCGTTCTCTTCAAGGCCTGCTGTGGAGCACTCTTTGTACGCTACTTCTATGTGGTATTTCTCTAAAATAGGTTGAGATATACACTGATGGAGTAAATGTCTGGAGAGCTTCTCAAGCATTACAGAGCGATGATCTGCAGGTAAAAGTAAAAGCTGTTCAGCAAGAAATGTGCCTGCATCCTTTCGTAATGTAAATCCACTGAGTTTGAATGTTGCAGTAATTTCTCCACGCATTCTTTGCACATCTCCCATGTTTCTCAGTCAAATAATTCTTACAGTTGCAAAATTAAAACTTGATAATGCTGTTCGGTGTTGTCGAGTTTGGTCGCGCCAAATTTTGTGCCAAAACAAAACTGAAACTGTCAAACAGATGACATCATGACAGCTAACGTCATGGACCTAATAATAATAGGTCTTTACCTATGAAATTGCCGTTTTGTATGAAAAAATTTAAACCAATTTTTTTCATGCATTTTTTATTTGTATTAATCGAAGTAAGTAATCACCCATGCAATCAATGCATCTTTGCCAACGCAGTGGCAGTTTATTGATGCCCTTCTTAAAGAAATCAGCTGGACGGGAGGCAACAAATTCTTCAAAGGCATTTTGTACTGCCTCTCGGGTATTGAATTTTTTTCCCGCCAAGAAGTTATCCAAATTCTGGAAAAAGTAGTAGTCTGTAGGCGCAAGGTCTGGTGAGTAGGGCGGATGACGGAGAGCTTCCAACCCCAGTTCTTGCAACTTGGAGACCGTCTGCTGTGCAGTATGAGGTCGCGCGTTGTCGTGCAGGAGCAGCGGAGACGAGCGATTGACCAATGCTGGTTGGAGATGTGCCAGCTTCTCCATCATTGTGTTCAGTTCTTCACAGTACACATCTGAAGTAATGCTCACCCCGTTTGGTAAGAAGCTGTGATGAATCACACCGGCGCTAGACCACCAAACAGTGACCATCACTTTTCTAGGGGTAAGTTTTCGTTTAGGGCATTGTTTAGGTGCTGAACCAGGATCCAACCAACTTGCTGAGCGCTTGCGGTTATCAAACAGAATCCATTTTTCATCGCAGGTAACAATGCGGTTCAAAATTCCTTCATTTGTGTGTCTATTGAGCAGTGCAAGGCACGTCTCGACGCGTACTTCGCGCTGGCGATCATTGAGTTCGTGGGGCATCCATTTGTCAAGCTTTTTTACCTTGCCAATTTGACGCAAATGGACCAATATTGTTTTGACGCTAACGTCGAAAGCTGCTGCTAATTCAGCCGTAGATTGTATATCATCAGCTTCCACAATCGCCTTTAATTCGTCAGTCGACCAAAGTCTTCGGACGACCGCGAGGTTCATTTTTCAGGTCGAAATTTCCAGAACAGAAGCGAGCAAACCAATAACAAGTGGTGCGTTGGTTTGTAGTGTTAGCTCCGTAAACGTCGTTGATGTTGCGTGCCGCTTGTGCCGCGTTGCTGCCACGACGGTACTCATATTCCATAATTACTCGAATTTTTAACGTATCCATGATGACGAAAAAGATTGAAATGCGATGAAAATGTAACATCATCTTCCTGCCCTTATCCCATATTACTTGGGGTCGGCGCAACACGTTTTCGCGATGAAAATGTAACACTAATCAATAAACAAATGACTACTTTTGGAAAAAAAAATCCATGTTTTTAAAATAAAATTAATTTGAAATTAGAATTCTTAGCCAAACAAAAATTATTTTGATTTGAAATGGCCAGTACTGCAGAACGGCAATTTCATAGGTAAAGACCTAATATTATTAGGTCCATAGCTAACATACAACAAATGCATTTATAGGATTTTTTTTCTAGGTAACTATGTCAAAATACAACACTAATTACAGTGGGCATCACTGACCATTTTCGCAAGTAAAAAATTATATTCAAAAATTTGTAAATTTACAAAATTATTGTAATTTGAATATTATTTGTAGCAATGATGAAATAGTTTCAAAATCGATAGGTTTTTGGGTCCAAACAAGCTTCGTAAACGTTCTAAAATTATACGTTCTATTTCTGCGTCTTAAAAATTTTAAGTTTAACAAACAAACATTTATGTCTATTTGTGGAATTCTGCAAATTTATGCAAACAGAGATAAATCGAAGGGACTAATTAATGAAATGAATCAAATATAATGACCCGTTCACTGTTAGAAACTGGCTCCACAGAGCTTGTAACTTTAGGAGGATAGAACTTGTAGACACAACCGGAGCGGAGGTTAAGTTACTACAAAGTAACTGTCAAATTTTCTCATTCGATTTTAAACTTAACAATCAACAATATAAGGTTTAAAATCATTTCTAGAAATTTGACAGTTTGGTATAACCTGAAGTGCTGTTGTACATGTTTTGGATTTGTTTAAAAAATCATTTTGCAAATCTGGTTAACTTTTACACCCGACCCAATGATCTGGATTTTTTATTTTTCAATTAATTCAAAATGCCTCAAAAAGATCGTTAAAGGGCCACTTCAGCCAGACCCCCACTTTAATATTCAGGGGTCCTTCAAGGATATTACAAAAATTTTCAGTGCCTCAAGAACCTACCCAAAATTGTTCATCAGCTCTCGGAATATAACTAAACGTTCGTATTGTATGTAGCTGACACATGGGTGACACTGACTGATGACTGTAATCAAAGTGTCACAACAAAAACTGTCAAAACAAATGTCCGTGGAAGTGGAATGTCTGTGTCGGTCGGGTTTGGTGATTCACCGTAATTTCGCCAAAATAGTACGTAAGCGTAGTGTTTTCACCGTAGTTGCAAGTACGAACTTGTTAGATCCTGTTGCCGTTTATCGCTGCTGTCAAACAAATGTGAGTACTGTTTGTTTTTCATCAGTATGAACTCTGAATCAGAAAGCTATAGTAGTGCAAAGTGTCTGCCTATCAAATTGAGCAAAGATTCTCATAACAAAAATACCGTTAATATTTTTGTTTCATATCTAAATGATATCTTTCTCTACTTCAAACTTCTGAATATCGCAAATAAATAATAATCTTGAAAGTGGAGTGTACAGCTACAGTTTCCGACTAGATTCTATTGGTGTAGCAAATAAGATGCCTCCTGTAAGTTGCATTGTATAAAGAATAGATCAATTTAGTACAGTACCCGAAAAACTGCTATATAATTTTTCCAATTGAATGAAATGTTATTATTCTCACTAGGCACAATTTATTTGCAGAAGAATATTAGATGATGATGAAACACTAAGTTTCATATGTTATTTTTCAGAAAAAAAGACAGAAGACCACACATCAACCAATAATGGACTTAGCAAAGAACTTCCATAGTTTTGCTTGGTAAGTAAAGACATAGCTTTAAGCTCTTAATTTTCATGTCCTAACTACATGACCCGACAGACGTTGTTCTGTCCAAATTTCAATAATTCATACAAAATTCCCATAGTAAATACTCCTTTTCTGGCAACTTTTCCAAGTTTTTTTTTCCAGAAGAACTTAATTTGGACTACTACAATAATTTTAAAACAAAAAATAGCCAAATTGGTCTAGGCGTTCTCAAGTGATGCGCTTACCAACAAACAGTATTAATTATTTTTTATTATAATAGGTAGTTTAGAAATAATTAAATAGTTTCCTTTAATAATGTGAAACATCAAAAATAATAATAGGTGTTCTCTTTTCCATTCATAATGAGTAATAATTTATTTGTTGAGGCATTAACCAAATTTTTACTCTTTTCAAAACTTTTCCCATGATACATTATTCTCTTGATATTTACTTAATGAGGTAAAATGAACAGTTATTCTCGTCAGACAGTTACTTACTCTGTGAAAACCCGTTACAGTCTGGCTGTCAAGAGAATGAATTCTTGACACCTGTCAGTTTCATTCTAACGAATATGTGTTTTGCGAATTTGATCCTTATTACCAGGGACCGAAAACCTTTATGAATTACGGTACAGGTATCGAAGAATTTTGGTTACCTCTACGGTTAAGGTAACCGCTATCTGGGTAACCTAAGAAGAAGAAACATGTTACCGTTTTAATACCGGTTACCTAAAAATGACCTTGATTACGAGAAAGAAACAGAATATCGCAATGCCGGCAATTTGTTGGCATTAGAAAATACATTAGCAGGGAGACCGTCATGCGTGCTGTACCTACCAGTACTGTTTACTTGTTTTTAGTGTGCCTTTTTGCGGAGTAGGTATTTGAGTTGAAGCTTGAAGTAAAAAAAAGGAAATGAACAATGGTAAGTAAGTACCTACATTGTAAATTGGTAAAATACCATTTGTTTATCTTTTCCCTCATCATAGAAATTAACTCGGTATGCCGACGGCACGACGGTTCTATGTTATCCTCATAATCTAAACTACTTGTAACTGTTAAGATTTCAGAACAGAATAGAGATTTAAATTTTCCTTATGTGATTTACTATTATAATTTAAGCTGTTGCATCTGCAATCCAGGATGAAAAGTAGCATTTGTCCTTCTCCAGGTCATGGTCTACCCATGTGCCAAATTTAATCCAAATCCATTCAGTGTATTCCCGTTCATCCTCTTGACTCCATCCTCCTAGGGGAATGATCGAAAAAAATTAATAAATTAATTTTATATATGGGAAATACATCATGTTTCAGGCCTTCTTTTTTCTCCTTTCCAATTCTCGTTGCTGCGTTGTAACTATGTTGCCAGTGTCCTCCCATAAAAAATACACAAATTTTGTTGTTTTATTTATTTGCTCTCATTTTACAATATTACTGTCGGTTTTTGTACATAAACCCTGTCAGGGCGCTGCGAAACACAATGTTGGTTTGCTGTCGAGTTAGTAGACATTAATTAATTAACATAAAAATAAAATAAGATAACATAAAATCAGTAGGAACTTAACATTAATTAACATAATTTCGGAAAAATATTTTGTTAGGTCTAGATGTCCAAATAACAATAAAAACAATATAAAATAATATAACACACACACACACACACAGATACAGTCTTTAAGTCAGCTGGTATTAATTTAGTAGGTAGGTAGTAAAATTAACAATAATAACACTTAATAGTTACAATCTATGGTATTCCAAAAAAATAATTACATTATACCTACCTACTTATTTAAAAAAATGTAGAAATGAAGAATTATTAAAATTATTATATTAAAATCAATCTGCCTAGCCTTTTCCCAACTATGTTGGGGCCGGATGCAGCTGAATACCAGTATTTTACATGGAGCGACTGCCTATCTGACCTCCACAACCCATTAACTGGGTAATACGATACCCCTTGGTAAGACTGGTTGTCAGACTTTCGGGCTTCTGACGACCCGTAACGACTGTCAAAGTTCCACGAATGACAGCCGGGACCAACGGCTTAACGTGCTTTCCGAGGCACGGAGGAGTCTCGATATGTAAAGATGGTCACCCATCCACGGACAACCCCGGCAAGCGTAGCTTAACCTGATGGATCGACCCGTGCGGCTGTTATTATAAAATAATTAATTATTATTAAAATTATTATATTAATTTTAATTAAAAATTACATTACCTACATACTTAGTTCTGTTTTGCGCGACTGTATGTTTGTTAGTTAAGTGTGTGTGTATTGCATTATTACCTACTATTTGTTTTCTTGCAAAGAGTTAAACATACGTTTTTCCTTATTGAAAGGAATATAATGAATCACTACTAAATATGATTCTTGTTAAGCAATGACTATACCTTCTTATATGAGGTGCTATAAAAATATCTGCCACGGCTGCAATGGGATACAGTATTATGTACATAGATTACAATAGTGAAGATAAATTATTGATCTTATGTCAATTTTTTCATACAAAAAAATGTGCGTATAAATTTGAATTGATTTATTTGTATAAAACCATCCCGTAGTAATTAGTGTTCATTCACAGAACAGTTAGAAAGAGGTAACAATTGTTTTCATTGACTAAGCGACACATCACGCGTAGTTTGTAACCACGTTATGCAGAATAAAGTAAATGTTTATTTAATTACTTTATTTTTTCAAATTGATTTAACTATTACGGCAGGGCAATTACGTAACACACTAGCAGTGGGAATCGGTTTCATTTTGACAGTTCAACAACATTCGAACATATGAAATAATGGATTAGCAATTTACTTCAAAATGATACAGATTCCGATTGACAGTGTGTTACGCAATTAGGGTGCGGGTTACGAAATTTCTTCACTTATGTAATCTATATACACAATACTATGTCCCATTGAAGCCATGGCAGATATTTTTATAGCAACTTTCTTAGACGGGTGTCTGAAAAAGGTGTGGTACAGACCTTTTTCCCGGGGACCAACATCGTAATCGTGAAAAAATTATCAACTCTCCCATAAAAAACTTCAATACCTACTTGAGCAAATGTATGGGACGACAAATTTTTTTTCACGATTACGATGTTGGTCCCTGGGAGAAAGTTGTTCAGTTTCATGGTCTGTACTGTACCACCCTTAAGTTTAGCTACACCTTTCTCAGACACATTGTAGAGCTGATTATAACGTTATTACTTCACAGAAAACATTTGAACTTGTAAAACATTGTATGAGTTTTGAGTATGAATCATCTATGGGGCTTGCTCACCCTATACTGAGTCGTATCATATCTGACCATATGGTCAGATATGATACGACTCATTATAACATCTGTTTTTACCGTATATTCATGATAAATAGAATAGGTAGGTACTCTGCAGCCCCACAATGTAACATTTGAATATTATATTATACTAGTTGACCCGACAGACGTTGTCCTGTCTTAGCTATGAATATTCGAATGTAAACGCGTGAAGTTAAAATATTCGCTAAGTTTTCTGGAATTTTCTTAATTTTTTCTTTCATAAGAACCTTCTGACAATAATAAACACAACAAAAAAAGAATTAGCGAAATTGGTCCATCCGATCACGCGTGATGCGATGACCAAGGGAAATAGGGATTCATTTTTATATATACGAGTATATAGATAGATATTTTCAACATGAACGATGTAACCAATATTTTGTAAAAATATTTTGATTTAAGTGTGTCCGTGGAGTTTCTTGCCCGTTCTTCTCCATAGGGATCTACTACGCTTTGGAATGGGCAACTAGCTTCATCTTTCTGACTGACAGACCCATTGACAATTCAAAAGTGCCTGTGATTGGTTTATTTGAAATAAATGCTTTGAGTTTGAGATGAGTTTGAGTTGAGTTTGAAACAAACATTACAATTTATGATAGTGTTAAAATAAAATGTTAATGCAATTTTCAGGGATGTAGATTAGAGTGGTAGTCCTCATTCCTCACGTAGTCGTGATAAGAAATGCAATTGCATCTATACAAATAAGTAAAATTGAAGTGTCTGTCTGTAATGTCAAAATAACCGCTTTTTACTAAATAAATGCGTATGAAAGTATACAACGGTAACGTGTCGTATTGCATCCTCGTCAAATTTAAGGGTGTGGCCATCAAACCGAACAACTTTCTCCATGGCACCAACATCGTAATCGCGAAAAAATAATCAGCCGTCATTTGCGTTGAGTAGGTACCTATTGAAGTTTTCTATGGGGCAGTTGAAAAATTTTCCGCGATTACGATGTTGGTCCCATGGAGAAAGTTTTTCGGTTTGATGTTCTGTATCACACCCTGAAATTCGACAAGGATGCAAAACGACACGGACGGTTTTTCGGTATACGGTACTTATAAAAAAAAACCATATTTTTAAAATTTTGTCTGTCTGTTCCGAGTAATCTCCGAAATGCCTGGACCGATTTTGACGGGAATTTCTCTCGCAGATAGCTGACGTTATAAGGAGTAACTTAGGCTACTTTTGTTTTAGAAAAAGATTTAGGGTTCCGCGCAAAAAAAAATAAAACAAATAAAATTGTGAACATAATCCGATTCAAATAAGGAAGTTTTGACATCCACGCGGGCGAAGCCGCAGGCAATAGGTAGTACCAGTTATAATTATCATCCTCTAAATACTTGCACTGACGTAAACGTCAACCGTTGCTTTTCTTTCACACGACTGCCAATGCTTGGCTTGGTAGACTAAACATTGTCTCAAAGATTTGGTCTTGCACTGCCCACATCCTGCGAATTCCCGCGTTCTGCACTAAAATAGGTCGTCGTTGGCTCAACTAATTGGGGGCCACCCCAGTACCCAAACTGCGTCTTTTGGTACGCGCTAGAACACCTACAGCCCGACACATTTTGTCATCATCATAAGGGATATGACAAGAATTTAAACGCGTGCTGATCGCTTTCGAGCAGCTTTTAAATCAGGCACGCGGCGTGCAGTTGCCATTAAGTCTCTTGTCTCGCACGCCGCACACGCGTGCTTGATCATTAAGAATATGTTTGTTATGACAAGAGGTTTACAGTAACTATTCCAAAGTCTCTGAGGAGAGAGTGCGCTCGATTCGTGCTCGTGTATACGCGCCCTAAAGCGTATGGGGCAGCCCATACGCTCTAGGGCGTGTCTCTGCATCCCATGTGTGCATAAAGAAAAATCCTTTATACCGGATGACTTTTTTTACCGTCTCGAAAAAATAGGGTATAATAGGTGAACAGAGTAGAAGCGTATGCGCATACCTAGTTTTTTTTTTTTTTTTTTTAATTGCTTAGTCAGAAAAAAATATCTAAGTATCAATAAATACTACAAATTCGATGTAAACTTTTCATTTTAGAACAATAAAAACATAAATTATGAAAAAAAAATAATAAATCCTTTAAAAATATCGAAATTCAAATCATATGCAACCTGCATTATGATTTTAATTTTGATTTTATTTTTAAATCAAAATTCAAAAAAAAAAAAAAAAAACTAGATATGCCAGGCTTCTACTCCGTTCACCGAATATAAGTACCCTATTTTTTTGGAGACGGTAAAAAAAGTCATCCAGTATAATAGATCCCATGGAAAAAAAATCATCATCAGTAGTTGTGAAGCTATGGGGTTTGCAACTAACAACCCCCCCCCCCTGGGGTTTTGGGTTCATAAATTAGTACATAAAGACGTTTGAGGGGTTAAAAAGTAATTTACTCCAAAAGCAACGTTTATGACAATACCAGTGTTTAATCTGAGTACTTTTTTTAGGTGCAAGCCAGACTGGTGCTTCCCAAGCATGAGCAAGGAGACCAACGAGCTGCTGCGACAATGTGTGGACATGCCCGAAGTAGAGCTGGCGGACGACGTGGACGAGGTCATCGCAAGGAGCAAGGCCTTCCCCATACCCTTCCCCATTGAGACCAACAGGTATATACCTCGTTTTTATATTAAAATTGTCTTTTGTCAGCGGCTTCGCCCGCGTGAAAGTAGAAAATTATTCCAAGGGATCGTACTACCAAATAAAAAGTATCCTATGTCCTCACCCAGGTCATGGTCTACCATGATTGATTAACAAACATCCAAATTTACAAATCTAAACATATAGACTTTCACATTTTAATATTATTAGGACAAATGGCTTGTATTGATTAAATAGAACATCATCATCTACCTAGCCTTTTCCCAACTATGTTGCGGTCGGCTTCCAGTCTAACCGGATGCAGCTGAATACCAGTATTTTACATGGGGCGACTGCCTATCTGACCTCCACAACTCAGTAACTGGGTATACGATACTCCTTGGTAAAAATGGTTGTCCGATTTTCGGGCTTCTGACGACCCGTAACGACTGTCAAAGATCCACGAATGACAGCCGGGACCAACGGCTTAACGTGCTTTCCGAGGCACGGAGGAGTCTTGATATAGTAATTATAGAAAAAAAAGCAAGTTTAAAAACTAAAACCCGACTACTGAAAAATCACGCTCTAAAAAGTACGAAACAAGAAAATATTTTCATCAGAAATTAGAAAAAGACAAACTAATTCAAGAACTAATTCAGTAGTCGGGTTTTAGTTTTTAAACTTGCTTTTTATTTCAATTATTTTGGGGTTATAATTTCGTGATAAACTATTTGCAGATCCATTTTACATTTTTATAGAAGAATATTTATTATATACGAGTATGTATTTTGGGTAGGTTTGGAGAGATAATAATTATGTTTGGCTCACATGTGAGGCGTGATTATAGAAATTATTCCCAATTATCGGGTGCATGCAAGCAAAGCCGCGAGCAATAGGTAACAATATATGTAATTATTTGAAATGTGCTCATTAAGCCCTTCCATTTGATACCCAACACGGCATCATTAAAAACATTTTTATTTTAGTTCATGACTTTATGTCCTCTAGAGGGCGCCATATTCAATTTAATGTGACATCACATAGCCTATAACCAGCGGACAATCAAAACGCTTCTAACGATACCTCATTTGTCAAAATATGATAAGTAGTTTAGAAGTTATGAGGGAACAGATGAACATACATACATACATACATACCGGTCAAAATCATAACCCTCCTTTTTGCTTCGCCGTAGTCGGGTAACTACGCCCCAGCCCCAAAGTTGTAGGCTAAAAGTGCATCCACACCGAAGTTACTCAACGTTTGCAAGTGTTACTGGGCAACAACGGATAACAAAAATTTATAGCAAAAGCACAGAATACATAATACTACAAGTACAGAAGATTCACTTCAGAAAATCATTTAAATAAATAGCGACTCTTGTTACGACACAATAAAGTGCAATTCAGGTCGCACAAAGTTAATTACCTACAGTTATATTCACCTAGAAGTTGTCTCTCTTTCTATCGCGTAACTCTTATACCTTCTCACTCGTTAGGGTTGTCTTCTTTTACGACGTGGCGGGTGAGTGAGTATCGACTAACGTGCGAGCCGGCCGGTGCGCTGCAGCCACACTGAATTAGCTCGACAAGTCGAGACCGCCGCGTACTTGTAGCTTCATACCTAAAATGCGGAGTGCACCTGGCCTGGCTCTTTAGCCAGGCCAGGTTCTGTCTTTATAGAGAAAGTTGCTTAATGTTATCATATTGCAAAATGTTGCTCAACAAAAAGTAACTGCGGTGTGGATGCACCTTAATAACATGCTACTTTATTATTCTGTGTTTCTGTGTTATTTATTACACATTGGATGGCAAATGACAACGTCAGACGGGACAGCGTATCAACCGCAAACCGCTTAACAAAATAAATGTGTGTTGTTACAGACTAGAGAAGCTGAAGGTGCGTCGTCCGATAGAGAAGCTGAAGAAGAACATCGTGTCGACGTACCCGCTCATACACGAGCGAGTGTTGCTGCTCATGACGCACTTTCTTATATACAAAAGGTATGTATTCACTGTGTTTTAAATATAAATATTGTCTTCTACATAAAGTGTACCAGAAAGATGTGGTCAAATTTAAGGGTGTGGTACAGAAACTGAACAACTTTCCCGTGTGCCCGAAATCGTAATCGCGAATAAATTATCAACTGTCCCATAGAAAACATCAGTATTTATCTACTCAACGAGCTCTAAACAACGATACCCCACTAGATGGGTTAGGTAAAATTTTTTTTTCGCGCCCCCTTTATGTGGGAGTCCCACTTAAAAACATTTAAAAATATTTTTTGACAATTTGTATGGCTTTGGGTCAACAAAATGCTTATACTGTAAAAAAATTAAGACTAGCTCCAATCGTTTGACTGTAAAACCTGTGTGACAGACTGACACGTGAGCGACAGCAATAGGGCTCCGTATAGACCCTTCGGGTACGGAACCCTAAAAAAATAATGTTTTGATGATTTTTTTTTGGGTCAAAAATCATCAAATCGCTTGTAGTGTCAGCGCTCCATGTAAAATACTGGCATTCAGCTGCTTCCAGGTTAGACTGGAAGCTGACCCTAGTGACTTGAAGTATGTGTAGGCGAGATAGTTTATTTCATCTTACACGTGAATATAATTCTGATTCCAACAAAAAAGATATGAGACACAAGAAATAAACTATCTGAAGCATGCCAGGTGCACTCCGCATTTTAGGTATGAAGCTACAAGTACGCGGCGGACTCGACACGTTCGATACTCACTCACGCGCCGCGTCGTAAAAGAAGACAACCCGAACGAGTGAGAAAGTATAAGAGTTACGCGATAGAAAGAGGGGCAACTCCTAGATGAATATAACTGTAGGTAATTAACGCTGTACGACCTGAATTTCACTTTATTGTGTCGTAGCAAGAGTCGCTATTAATTTAAATGATTTTTGCGGAGTGAATCTTCTGTGCTTGTTCTATTATGTATTCTGTGTCTATAGTGCTTCGCTCTCTTGGGTGTCGGCGGGTCTGAAACACGAAACCAGCGGCGTGGGGCGGTGGCCGAGCGGGTGATGGCGACGGACAAAATCATTCCGCCGCCACTTCCCCGCTCGGCCACCGCTCCTCGCCGCTGGCTTCTTGCCCGCAGCCTGACATGCAAGTTGACTCTACTAATAATTCCGGATCATTCCAGAGAGTTCGGCAGCAGTATAGAGAAGGAGCTGTACAAAGACATGGGTGTGCCGCAGCTCATCGACCGAATCCTCAAGAAGAGAGCCGTTACTTTCATGGGACAAGCAGACAAGTACATGCTGCTCTCCGGAGAAGAAGGGTGAGTTTACTAATCTAAGTGTAGAACATCAGCGGAACATCATGCGGTTTCGCTGCGGTGTACTAAGGGCCCTCAAGGTAGCCAGGGAAATTTGGCAAATTGTGGCGCTGTTTTACATTGTATGCTGATCAAAATTCAATACGCGAAAACATCAATAACAACTTCTGATTTGTCAATGGCATGCCAGCTACTTGCATAGAATGAGCCAACAAGTACACATGCCTGTAGCTGATACAAAACTATATAAGTAGCTGGCATGCCGTGTGCCATAACAACTTCTGAATGGTTAATGTCACAATGGCATACTAGCTACTAATAATACCAGCAAATATACTTCCAAGAGCTGTTGAAAGTATATTTGCTCGAAATTGTCATATTTTCACGAAATAGTCTTATTTGCAGAAAATATTATTATAAGTACTGGTATTATTAGTAGCTATCATGCCATTGTGACATTGACCAATTAGAAGTTGTTATGGCACACGGCATGCCAGCTACTTGCATAGTTTTGTACCAGCTACAGGCATGTGTACTTGTTGGCTCATTCTACGTAAGTAGCTGGCATGCCATTGTGACTTTGACCAATCAGAAATTGTTATGGCACACGGCATGCCAGCTACGTGCATAGTTTTGTACCAGGTACAGGCTTGTGTACTTGTTGGCTCATTCTATGCAAGTAGCTGGCATGCCATTGTGACTTTGACCAATCAGAAATTGTTATGGCACATGGCATGCCAGCTAATTCCATAGTTTTGTACCAGATACAGGCATGTGTACTTGTTGGCTCATTCTATGCAAGTAGCTGGCATGCCATTGTGACTTTGACCAATCAGAAATTGTTATGGCACACGGCATGCCAGCTACGTGCATAGTTTTGTACCAGGTACAGGCTTGTGTACTTGTTGGCTCATTCTATGCAAGTAGCTGGCATGCCATTGTGACATTGACCAATCAGAAATTGTTATGGCACACGGCATGTCAGCTAATTCCATAGTTTTGTACCAGATACAGGCATGTGTACTTGTTGGCTCATTCTATGCAAGTAGCTGGCATGCCATTGTGACATTGACCAATCAGAAATTGTTATGGCACACGGCATGCCAGCTAATTCCATAGTTTTGTACCAGATACAGGCATGTGTACTTGTTGGCTCATTCTATGCAAGTAGCTGGCATGCCATTGACCGATCAGAAGTTGTTATGGCACACGGCATGCCAGCTACTTGCATAGTTTTGTACCAGATACAGGCATGTGGACTTGTTGGCTCATTCTATGCAAGTAGCTGGCATGCCATTGTGACATTGACCAATCAGAAGTTGTTAGGGCACATGGCATGCCAGGTACGAGCTACAGGCATGTGTATTTTCGCCCTAAAATTGAGTACCATTTGAGTATTCAGTCGCAAGTCTCGTTTTTTGGACTGTACTTCTGCAATGTTTGCTGTTTAGAATGTAGTGTGTGTTGTGAGTTTGTAAGTCGTAGTAGTGTGTGCTTAGTAAAGTCGGGAAAAATTGTTGCTTAGTAAATTGCCTTAAAATCAATCTGCCTAGCCTTTTCCCAACTATGTTGGGGTCGGCTTCCAGTCAAACCGGATGCAGATGAATACCGGTATTTTACATGGAGCGACTGCCTATCTGACCTCCACAACCCTAACTGGGGAACACGATATCCCTTGGTAAGACTGGTTGTCAGACTTTTGGGCTTCTGACGACCCGTAACGACTGTCAAAGATATTCGTAAGACAGCCGGTACCAACGGCTTTCCGAGCAAATTGCCTATCAATTGTCCGTAAAAGTAAGTGAAGTGCTAAACAATTAATTTCCCTGACTGTTTACCTAGTAGTTTGTTAAGTACAGTGGCGGAAAGAAGAGATTAATCAATTTCAAATAACTTTTCGAAATGTTAATTTCATTCACATCCACCATCCAATTATCCTTAAGGCAAAATGGGTCCAAAAAAAGATATTTTGACGCTTTTCGGCTGCACGCAAAATAAATTTTTGACCTCATAAACTACAAATTTACCTTGTCCTTTTTCATGATTATAAAAATGAAGATTTTACTTTAGTAAATTATAAGGATCAAAACACGACTCAATCAATTTAGCTCGATACGAAAAATCGCAGTTTCCTCAAAATTAGCATTTTGTATGAGAAAAACTGTTTTATTCGATTGTAATTAAAGCAAATTCAATAAAATTTACTCTACACGCTCACCATTTAAGACATAAAGGAGATTATGGGTTTATTTTAATGCAACAGAGCTTATAGAATTTGAAAAAAAAACTATGCTCGCTTGCCGCTCCAAACACCGTTACGATACCATTTCGCCTTAGTGCTTAACCTTTTCATGCCTCGATTGTACACTAGTATGTGGGTTAGTGCCTTAGTAGCATGTAGTATCTTCTTTACAGATCTCTGGTGAAAGGACTGTCGCCCGGCGAGAAACAGCAGCTGCGCAGTAAAGACTTCCGGAGGTAAGCAGAGAAGCTTGTATGGGGCTTCTCTTGGTGGGTAAAATGTGTTCAAGCGAAATGCGTACCTATCTTCAAAATATAGTCGTTGCCTTTACCATAGCTCACGTCAATCATTGTAATCTAAACCTTATGTTAATGTAATAAAAGTCAGAGAGGATTGACTTATGCACTGTCGGACTGAACCAAATAAAAAGTAATATAGTCGTTGCCTTTACCATAGCTCACGTCAATCTTTGTAATCTAAACCTTATGTTAATGTAATAAAAGTCAGAGAGGATTGACTTATGCACTGTCGGACTGAACCAAATAAAAAGTCGGGAGGTGTTGTGGGACACCCGTTGGAACGAAGTTCCTTTCGCTGTAAATTACGTATTAATACAGAGCCATATAGTATAACTTATAGAAGCTAATAACTTATACTAATCTCTGAAATCGAATTCGAGATCAAAAATGTAAACAAATGTGATGCCAATTTTAAATAATAAGCTAAATTGTGCAGTTTGCCGAAAAGTACTATAACAATATCAATCTGCCTAGCCTTTTCCCAACTATGTTGGGGTCGGCTTCCAGTCTAACCGGATGCAGCCGAATACCAGTATCTTATATGGAGCGACTGCCTATCTGACCTCCACAACCCAATTACTGGGTAATACGATACCCCTTGGTAAGACTGGTTGTCAGACTTCCGGGCTTCTAACGACCCGTAACGACTGTCAAAGATCCACGAATGACAGCCGGGACCAACGGCTTAACGTGCTTTCCGAGGCACGGAGGAGTCTCGGTATGTAAAGATGGTCACCCATCTACGGACCAACCCCGGCAAGCGTAGCTTAACCTGATGGTTCGACCCGTACGGCCTTTATTAATTAGCCACGAGCTCCTCCGAAAAGTACTATAACATAGTGCTAAAATTGTAGGCATATCTTAAACAGGTAAAATATAATATTGCACACAGTTTTCAGCTTTAAAGTGACGTAAACTACGATCCAAGAATGAAATATGTTCGAAATAAAATCGTGCAATTATTTTTATAATACTGGCAATAAGGCAGAAGCTCTAAACATTTGGACTTTCATCAATTATTTTCTATTTATAAAATGTTTTTCCTTCTAAATAAGTGAATCGATAAAGAAATCGTAAATAATATCGCGTTATCCTAATAATCGATTCAAGTTGAGCGTCCCAACCTGAGAGAAAAGTAATAGTACTGTCATCCGATTTCAAAATCAAATAATTAGAATGACTAGGGAAATGTTGGCTACCCCTGAGCTGACACTTTGATAATTTATTTATTTTTTATTTATTAAAACTTTATGCACAAGAAAAAAAAAATGCTGTACAGAGGCGGACTTAATGCCAGAGGCATTTTCTACCAGTCAACCTTAATGACATTTCTTTGTTTACATTTTTGATATCGAATTCGATTTCTGGGTTTAGATGGCTCTGTATCAAAAAACAAAAACTTTTGAAACTTGAGACCTTGAAACTGACTTTTTCGGGCATAAAGCTTTTTTGTTAGTGAAGATTTCTACCAGTCAACTCCTACAGCAAGCCGCGTTAAAGCACTTCGTTCCAAAAATCGTATCACTGTGAAAGGGGCTTGTCTTGGTAGATAAAATATTTTGCTTGAATACGTACAGTCAACAAAAAAGATAGGCAGGGTATACCAACATATTTGTAAGTGAATTGTTTCATGTTCAATTTCGTGAAAATATACAATTTTGTGTTGGTGTGTTACAATGTAGGAGTATTGCTTATTGGTGCTGATCCATGCGTCATGTTCGTGAACGGGCGCCGTCAGTTGGGACTGGTCGTCTCTTAGCTGCCATGGCTTATTTTTAATTTTAATATTTAATTTAGTTGTTTTAGTTTTTATCTTTTTATTACGGACGCTTTTTAACGTGCACGTCTTTCTACATTGTTCTCACATGTATATTTTCAACTTGAACGATGTAACCAATATTTTGTAAAAATATGATTTAAAAGAGTGTCCGTGGAGTTTCTTGCCCGTTCTTCTCCATAGGGATCTACTACGCTTTGGAATGGGCAACTAGCTTCATCTTTCTGACTGACCGACCCATTGACAATTCAAAAGTGCCTGTAATTGGTTTATTTGAAATAAATGCTTTGAGTTTGAGTTTGAATTGCAAAACCAAAGTAATATATGTATAAAATTGAACATGAAGCAATTGACATACAGATATGTACCCCCTAACCCCCCCCCCCCCCCCCTTTGTATGTATACCCTGCCTAGATATCTCTTTTGTTGACTGTACATCCTCAAGATATGGTTATTGCATTACCATAACGCGCTTCAATACTTTAATATAAAACCGTGTTTCTGGCGAATAAATTACTTTTACATGTGCTTGAACCATGCCAGTGTCAGTAAAAGTCAGGGTATTATTTTTCCCCCCTAATATTATTACAGCACGGAGGGCTGGGAAAGCGTGGGCACAGTGAACCAGCGCCCCCCCTTACTGCTGGAGAACTGTCTCAGCTACGACGAGATGAAGTTGTCTGCGCTGGTGTTCGTGAGCGGACACACTGAGTGCATCAACGACGGAGAGAGGAAGAACTCTGGCGTCGTTAACGAGGAGAACATTGAGAAAGACGCCATTATCATCGGTGAGTTGTATGTCATAGAGCCAGAGCTGTACGAGGTGAAGCTGGCATGTCATGAGAAACACAGAGTGGTGATAGTAGTAGTTTGTTTCTAGTTGTCTTGTAAACCCTTAAATGTCAGACGCACACATGGGGTGCGTAAGGAGACACCAAGGAGAAACCTTTATAATTTATATAATATGTATATAAACGTATATCATATACAACGTGTCGTTTTGCATCCTCGTCAAATTTAAGGATGCGGTATAAACAATCAAACCGAACAACTTTTTCCGTGGCACCAACAGCGTAATCGTGAAAAAATAATCAGCCGTTCATATCAGTACATTTATTTATATCAAACTCATCAAAATGTAGGGCTGATTTTTTTTGACAAATAGATACACCTTATATTTGGGGTCGGCGCAACATGTCCCTTTCTTCCATACTACTCTATTAGTCGTCATCTCGATATATACTTTTCTAGCCATAATACATCCATACTCAAAACTTTCATAACAACATTTTCCTAATTCCTCAGCATCAACTTTTCAGTCACAGGTGTCACTTTCAGACTTCCTCTTATACTCATTTGTTATTCTATCCATTCGTGTAACACCACACATCCCTCTTAGTGCCTTTTTCTGACGTCCCGGTTGCCGGGTACCCGGCGGCTAAGTGTATAGGCATGCTGGGCAAATTACACCGGCACGTGTGAAAAATATCGTACGTGCCCATACACACTTGGACGTGCGAAAAGACACTTAGCATTTTCATTTTAGCTGCATGCAATTAATTGCCTTTCATTCATTCCTTTTGTGGCCCTACATTCTAATTCGTCACATGTAGCAATGTTGAACCTTATGAACCCCATAGGTTTATGTCAATATGTGCTCGAATGTCAACCGAACATAGGTTCACAACCACTGTAAGCCCGCGGTCGCCATTGGATAATGGTATTTTACGTTCATATATACAGGAGGAGCTCGTGGCTAAGTAATAACAGCCGTACGGGTCGATCCATCAGGTTAAGCTACTCTTGCCGGGGTTGGTCCAAGATGGGTGACCATCTTTACATACCGAGACTCCTCCGTGCCTCGGAAAGCACGTTAAACCGTTGGTCCCGGCCGTCATTCGTGGATCTTTGACAGTCGTTACGGGTCGTCAGAAGCCCGAAAGTCTGACAACCAGTCTTAACAAGGGGTATCGTATTACCCAGTTACTGGGTTGTGGAGGTCAGATAGGCAGTCGCTCCATATAAAATACTGGTATTCAGCTGCATCCGGTTAGACTGGAAGCCGACCCCAACATGGTTGGGAAAAGGCTAGGCAAATTGATATACAACGTGTCGTTTTGCATCCTCGTCAAATTGCGAGGAGGACACCGTGGAGTTTTAGTGGGTTAGAGTCCCACATAACTGCACTAGCACTATCTCCCCGTGGTAGTGCAGTATGCATAAGCATTTCTCCACGATAAAAAAAAGGATGTGATACAGAACATCAAACCGAACAATTTCTTCCATGGCACCAACATCGTAATCGCGAAAAAATAATCAGCCGTTCCATACATTTGCGTCGAGTAGGTATTGAAATTTTTTAAGGGACAGTTGAAATTTTTTTCGATTTTTTTACACGACTGCCAAAAAATATAATGAATTTACTTTCAAAAATTTATAGTCAATTTGCCAAGCAACAACCTGCCTGACTAATTATTTTTCTCTTTTGGTCTCAGGCGTGATAGGTCCTCGTTTCCAGCGTAAGTTCCGCATGGATTACGAGGACATCTTGATCACTGAGGAGCAGAACGTGCCGGAGAACGGCTACGGCGAGGAGGTGACTCCCACGACGTGCCTCAACGTGCTCAAGAACACGTACGTGAGGAACAACACTTCCGCCAAGCACATGTGGCGGCAGATGTGGTCAGAGTTCTACCAGGTATACTCGGCCTTTGAAAACTTTGACCAAACTTAGAAACTAGTCATTTTATTTAAACAATCTGATAATATACCGAGTGATTTTTAGGGTTCTGTACGTCCGAATGAAAAAACGGAACCCTTATAAGATCACTTGTGTGTCTGCCTGTCCGTCTTTCACAGCCGATTTGCTCCGAATCTGCTGGATCGATTAAGTTAAATTTGATACACATGAATTTCTGTGACCCGAACACGAACGTGTAATGTAAATAAATGAATTTTAGTTCAGACCAATGTTTTTTCTGTCGTCTGAAAACGAAATTTGCCGTTTTTTTTTTTACCTTTGACCGAAAGGTCAAAGTAAAACAAAATAAAAAAAAATTTGACCATAGCTCGTTTTGGGGTTTCCCCCAAAACGATCTATGGTCAGACTTTCTTTATCAACTTTAACAATTTGCTGAACTTAACATTTCCCTGACTGTAGGTACTATCGACAAAACGGACGCGTTTTGACCTTAAAGTTGTTTTTTGTATACACTGATTCATTGAAAAAACCCTGCCCCTATGGTCCTTTGTTTTACTTTGACATAAGTACAATAATTGCAGCTTTTAAGCAAAATTGTTTCAAAATTGGAAAGGTACCATCGTTTGTGATGGTACCATCGCCTTTTCGACCTTATTACTATGGTAATACAATTTAAAAGTGTTTCACCGCAAATGTCCGCGATGGTAGATAAATTAATTATTTGCGCAGGTTCACAGCTATACCTACGAAGAGCTAACTTCATATATCACAATGGGCAGCAACAAAGACGCAGCGAGTAAATACATTGAACGCTACGTGAAGCTGTCGAAGCCGGGTCAGGTGTTCGACAACGAAGTGTACTACAAGCGCATCAGTGTTCTCGCTGAGACCGTGCTCATCGAGGCGGACGCGCGCGCCAGAGAGGCTGAAAAGATGGCCTATGTCAATGTGATCGGGGCCGGTGAGTTTTCTCTGTATTATGAGTTTCTCTCTTTATAGATGGACACCCTATGTTTTGCTGAGTTATAGTTATTTCATACTATTGATAAATGATTTTATTTCTGTAAGTAGGTTCGTACAAATACTTTCACACGTCAATCATATTTTTAAAATAAAACTAGATGAAGTCGGCGTTTCCTATCTGACTACTCTGAGAAGAAACTCGGAGATCACAGTCTCTTTTAAAGTCAGATCATGTAAAGATCATGTAGACTGGAAATGGTCTTTTGAGAAAAGAACCACACAGATTGGGTGAACCCGTCCATTCAGTGCACGTATTGGTCAGTAACAGCAAACCAACAGCTCAACTCAGAACTTAAGGAACTCAACGATTCGACGAACAAATACCAAAGAAAAGACGTTTGGGTAGGCAACATAAATTACTCAAATTGCCAGATTATTAATAAAGAATTACACTTGTGAATATACAAACAATTGCTAAACCACCCGTTTCCCTGACTGTAAATAAAATAAATACTTACCATCCTAACAAAAAATTTCGCTATTTGCGTAACATTTTTTTTGCATCTGTGCCGCTTCACTAAGATTTGTGCGCCGAAATATCTTAATGACATAATGATCCCCCTTATCAAAGTACAGTATTTTTTATCTTACGAAGCGACACGCGTTTTACTTGTGTTTACCAAGTGTGAATGCGTGTGTAAGCGAAGGAGTTTTCGGTACCGTCCGAGACAATGGCGAAGTTGGAAGAGTGTGTGTTTGCGAGTGTATTACTTGCTGATGCTACTCGCCTTCACGCACACATTCACAGCGCGTTTGTATACTTGGTTAACACAAGTAATGCACGTGTCGCTTCGTGAGATAAAAATTCTATATTAGTTGCAGTCTCACCTAATCTCGTAAATATTCGTCCTTTCCAGGTCTGGGCGTGTGGAAGATCTCGAAGCATCAAATCGACGTGTACGTGCTGTCGGTCACAGAGCGCGTGCGACACTTACTGCGCAAGGACTTGCTACAACATGTCAGCGATGTCAACTTCGCCTACATCACACCCAGTGACTCCATACTAGGTGAGAACTCTTACATCGAACCCGAACAAGAGAAAAAATCATGCCGTGCAAAAAATTTTAGGGTCTCGAACGAAAATTATCGCAAAATGAATGTGACAAATTGTCAAACGGGCGTAACCGGCTTCGATTGACTGTTGATAAATCAATCAACCAATAAAGAGTTTGTGGCTGCTGGTCTAATGATAAAAGATATTTATTTCTGTAAATTGGTTCAAAATACACTTTTACCCGTCAAAGATTGTTTTAACTGGCCTAGGGCCTGTAATAGTATCAGAAAGAATGTAAAGGTTACGCAAATTTTTAAAGACATTTTTTTCTGCGAGCACGACGGCCTTTCCATTCCTCAACTGTACATTAATTGCTAAACTAAAACTAACAATTTCCTTATTGAAAAACGTACAATCTCCTGGATGGAATGGAAACCAGCGCTTTAATAATGCGGTCATTTGTATGTTTTTCTTTTGATGTGTATCTGAATTGATTGTTGTAATTGTATACTTTCAGCGATGTTCCCAAATTCGTCAGGTTCGGGCGCGCATGCGGTACACAAACTGTTCTTAGAGAACAAACGACATCCGAAAGGTGAGTCTGATTTCACCATCCGAGATAAACGAATGAGGAGGGGCTTGTGGCTAAGTAATAACAGCTGCACGGGTCGATTGACCAGGTTAAGCTACGCTTGCTGCGGTTAGTCCGTGGATGGGTGACCATCTTTACATACCAAGACCCCTTCTTGCTTTGGAAAGCATGTTAAGCCGTTGGTCCCGACTGTCATTCGTGGATCTTTGACAGTCGAATCATTACGGGTCGACAGAAGTCCAAAAGTCTAATAACCAGTCTTACCAAGGGCTATCGTATTAGGGTCTAACTACACTTATTCAGCTCAATTCAGCTTTTGTCCATAGAAAACACTAGTTTTGTATGGAGATGCGTACGCATGCGTTCAGACGCGGAAAGCTGAATGGATGCGTAAGCATCTCCATATAAAATTCTATGGACAAAAGCTGAATAAGTGTAGTTAGTCCTTTACCCAGTAAGTGGGTTGTGGAGGTCAGATAGGCAGTCGCTCCATGTAAAATACTGGTATTCAGCTGCATCCGGTTAGACTGGAAGCCGACCCCAACATGGTTGGGAAAAGGCTAGGTAGCTCAACCTAATCGATCGACCCGTGCGGCTGTATTACTTAGCTACGAGCCCTCCCCCTTTAACCCCATAAGGCCCCTTTATCAATCTTATGTTTCCGTCCTCATGGAATGTGCAGGCGGTATCAACGTGCAGATTAAGATGCGCGAGCCGTCGTCGAAGCTAACGGGCGAGGACGAGGACAAGCTGCTCGTCATGACGTATGCCTGGGACGGGAACGCGCATCCCGGGAACGAGTTCTGGTAAGTAGAAAATTTTAATTTTGACCTCATTATCGGTGTCAGCGACTTCGGAAACCATGACGAAAAATTTGCAAATTTTCGGTGGCATCATCTTTTTGATTTTGACTCCATTTTCATTGTTAGCGCTACAAAAAAACCCTGAAAACGACTTGTGCGTACTCCCAGCGGAAGAGTGTCGAATTGCATGATTTCAGTTTAGTAGATCTTTTGTGTGTGACGTCGTGTAAATGTTGCTGTGAAAATTTTAAAATTTCTCATCTTGGGTATCGTTTTCATGGTTTTCGAGGGTGCTAAAGTCGATAGTGAAGTCAAAATGAAAATCCAAGATGGCGGCTACGAAAATTTTGTTTTTGTTTTAAATCATGCGTGAGAAGGTTCTTCGTTCCTGACGAGAGGTTCCCCGCCCGCACACGTTTTTTTTTTTTTTATATTTCTAAGGTACAATGTAATGATTCCAGGCTGGGTAGTCTGAAGTCGTCGGGCGACCCCGCGGCGGCCTGCTCGACGCAGGTCCCGGAGCTGCACAACGCGCACGTCAACCGCACCGTGTGCGCGCAGCGCGCGCGCGTCGCCGGCGCTAGCGGCCTGCACACGCTGCGCGAGCACTGTGCGGCTGGAGCCACGTAGGACAGCTGGAGTCATGTACGCTTTATACTGTTACAGGAACACGGCAATCTACTGTACGATATCAAACAGTGCGTTCAGTGTTTCCTATCCCACTACTCTGAGAAGAAAGACATAGTCTTGGTCAGGCCAAATGAGGACCATGCAGATTAGTGTCTGAGGTGGTCTTTTGAGTGATTCTGGTATTTTCTGGATGCAGCCCAGTATTTTGTTACACGTTATTTTTGTTATTCAAGGGCGATGCGCATAGGCAGCCCGTGAAATTAAAATTTTCTTACGTTTTTTGCAATTTGCAGGTCAGTGTCAGGTTGTATGTTGATTAAAATATGATTCGCGCCCGTAACTAATAAGACTTTACAGAATTATAATCATTAGAATCAGCAATACAACTCCATAAGTTAGAATTGACCTCAAATTTCATGATTTCATGAAATCATGACCTGCAAATTGCAAAAAACGTTAGAAAATTTGAATTTCGCGGGCTACCTTAGCGCATCTACCTTAACGTCTAGACTTTAAAAGAGACTTTGACCCCAGTGTTTGTTTCGCCATTTCTTCTTAGGGTTAGTTAGATGAGAAAGGTCGAGTGTCGACTCCATCTAGTTAATTTTTTTCATATGATGTCAAGTGATTCCGATATCCTATTGAGAGCATAAACAATTTTATTTCAGTCAAATATTGGGTCACATTGCAGTTTCATACTGCATTTGTTTTCACCGTATGAATAGTGGGATGTTGACGTGTGATCCTAACGTTTTACTGTAAAAAAAAAAAAATCCGACGAACTGAACGACGACCTCCTTTTGAAGTCGGTTAAAAATCGTACAGTACAGCGCCGAACTGCTGCTAAATTTTCACGGTGCAATATTTACCCATCCGTTTGCGCACAAATAACGCATCGTGTGTTAAATTGGGTCCCTAATACTTCCAGGGACACCACAGAGGGACGCATTCACGACGCGGTTTTGTACGCAATTCCTGTTGTAATAAATATCGATCATATTGCGATTTTCGCTTGTAGCATCTTGGAATGTGATAATGTCGTACCGTGACTGTAGTTCCTAAGGGCCTATGCACACGTCTACCGCTGTTTACACACTGACGCTGCGGTAAGCGTAAAACCCGGCGATAACTGATCAAATTGTATGAAAAACTACCGCGTCAGCGAAACGCAGCGGTAAGCGTTGGTGTGCTAAACTTAGTTTTTTGCCAAAATCTCGCCACATTGTTACGACTTGTGTCGCCTCTGGATAGGTTCCAAGTAACAGATATTTTTTGTAAAAATTCTGTTATTTTGTTTATCTGCTTGATAGTGCCTATCCAGGCACAGTAGTGTAATAACTAGTTGAAATGAATAAAATAATTTATACTTACGGCTGTTTAACTGTAGCCAAAATAATAAAATTAATATTTATAAAAGTTGAACTTAGAAATACAAAAGTCGCATCCAGATAGCTAGCAGCATTTAGCAAACATTTCTGCCTTATATACAGGGTATATCAGAAAAGTGTGGTACAGACCATCAAATTAAACAACTTTCTCCAAGAGGCCAACATCGTAATCGCGAAAAAATAAACAGCCGTCCCATACATTTGCGTCGAGTTGATATTGAAGTTTTCTATGGGACAGCTGATAATTTATTCGCGATTACGATGTTGGTCCCATGGAGAAAGTTATTCAGTTTGATGGTCTGTACCTCACCCTTAAGTTTGACCACACCTTTCTGATACAGCCTGTATATCCGGCTGAAGAAAACTTAAGACTTACTTAAAATTCTTGATTATAATACTTATTTTCTGACCTTTATTTGCGGGCCCTATCAGAATACTAGCGCTGCGACACTTACTTTTGAACGTCGCAGCGTCTTGCCGAGGTAAGAGCCTTTTGACCTCGTATAGGACTTGCTGTTTTTATTATTATTTTTGGAACGAAGTTCTTTAACGCGGCTTGCGGAAGAAATTGTCTCGCACCGAAAAGGCGTATGCCCGAAAAAGTCAGTGTCAATTGTTAAAGTTTTTGTTTTTTAATACAGAGCCATCTAGTGTCAGTTTTTAGCAAGCTAAAATCTGACACTAGATTGCTCTGTATTAATGCAGTACAGCGAAAGGAACTTCGTTACAACCGGATGTCCCACGACACCTCCCGACTTTTTTTTATACAGGCTGGCATGCATCACACGCACAACCTGTTACCATGGATTCAATACATGATGCTGATTGGTTTGGACCCAAACTGCGCTGAAATTTTTCGTCGATTAAATAAAAAACTACCGTTTTCTTCAAAAGTGCAATACCTATGCGGTCAAAATCTATGGAACATTTCAACCCAGGGTGGCCTAGAATCATACACTGAATCCATGGTAACAGGTGGCAATGTCCCTGCCACTCTGTGTATGTACTTAATGTTGTTTTAATATTTATATGATTGCGTTAGTGGTTTAGTTTGTAATCTTCCTGTGCGAGTCCTAATAAATACATTTTCTTTCTTTCTTTCTTAAGACCAATTAATGGGCCTAAGTAACTCATAAACTCCGCCAGTATTTAGAAACATTTTCACACTAACGGTATGCTTCCTGCAAGCCGGCCATTCGTTCGCATTTACATCGTCACCCATCGTGTATACGCAGCCTTGTCAATTAAAACACGTTTTCTAGAATATTCGTAAAATTCCTTAGTAAATAATATAAGACATGAGGCGTATTAACGCCAAAACAATTGTCTTTGCCAGAAGATTAGAATTGCCAGTTTAGTCTTAAGTGTTTCTTATAAGCCTAAATTATACTACGTGTCCCGGAATTAACGCACAACTCGTAAAGGGTCATTGTACTGTTCATTATGAACAACTTTTACTATGGGACCAAACCTGAAATCGCGAAAAAAAAATTGCTGTTTCCTACATTTTGACAGAGTTATGCGAACGTAAATGTAGGGAACAGCAGATTTTTTGTGCGATTTCAGGTTTGGTCCCACAGTAAAAGTTGTTCATAATGATGAGTAGTTAATTCCGGGACATTGAAATGGAGTAACTTTTAGATTCACATTTTACGTAGTTTTCTCTATAGTTGTCGCGTTTTAGCGTCGAAATAGAGGTCATTGACCTTTCCTTAATATCTCTCCGCAGGAACCTAATCAATTAACTATGTATGTTTTTTAGTTATTGGAACATGTTGAAGATCACGATAAATATTGATTCAGGTCGTTAAAATTGAACTACTCGATATTTTTTTCATACAAATTTCGGGAGAGTATTACTCCACTGTTTGACATTGTATATCCAAAGTTAAACATGATAACGTTTTGTCTTATTATTAATTTTGTCTGTACGAAAACAGAATGGTAAAATAAAAAGTCATTAAAAAATTATGAGCCAATAAAGTTTAGTTTTTCTTGCTAATTTTAACGCGTAAATAAGTAAAAAAAGAAGTGTAAAATCTCCAAAACAAAGTCAGCGCCAACTAAGCCCAATTATCGAAAAGATCAATAAACTTTATTTTTAATTGATTTATGCAGTGGTTTTTACATAAAACTCAATTTTCCAAAGGATTTTTCGTAATTTTTTACGCGCTCCTTATGCTATTACTAGTTTTACTTTACTACTATTAACTTTTTATTATTTTATTAGTCTAACTGGTCATAACTGATACTGTCTCGGTCGGACAGGATGTCAGATGAGACAGCGTGCCTTTTCGCTACGAGTTCAACCTTAACGTACTTTATTTCAGTTTTTGAAATAAAAAATTGCTAGAAAATGTAGATTGGTCAACATGTATTATTGGTAGCGGTATCTATTGAAATGTAAAATCCTTACACAATAAACAAGTGTGTCCAACATATCGTGGCAAGCATTTGACATAAGTATTAATGAACAAAATACTCTGGGCGCACGTGTTTTATAAAAGTTACTTCATTTCAAGACAATGTTTTCGTTTCGTTCTGTTGTTTAAACCTATTATATTATATGAACTGTGTTATTCTCTATGAATGTAGATATTTACGAGTAAAGTAAGACAATATTAGACTGGAAATGTTGTGCCTAGTTTTATTTGTACACAAAACAGCAGGTCAAGTTACTACAAACTGTCAAATTTTCTCATTCGATTTTGAACTTAATCGTCAACATATTAAGGTGTACGAGCAAACCCGTACATATCAATAGTATTACTTTTATGCTGACATCGACGCGCAGCGAATGAATGAAATGCATGTATTGGAGTAAGCAATCAGTAGTTGCATAGCATCGTTCGGGCTATCATCCAAAGGACTCATTCGCCGCGGGTCGATCAGTCTTCTTCAGTCTTCAGTCGGGGTTCTTTTCTTTCTTTCTTTCTTTTTTATCAGTTTTGGGTGTTTTTCCATGTGACTATCAATACACAAGTTGAACTCCTATATCAGTCTATCATTTAAATGTACCTTACCCGTACATAAGGTTTAACATCATTTGGAGAAATTTGTCAGTTTGGTATAACCTGATATGCTAGCTGTTGTCTGTACTTAGATGAATTTGTAGTTTGTTTCATTTAGTTTCCGATCTAATTGCATGCTATAAGCATAGGTCCCCAAGATGTAAAATCTAAATATTTGTACGGCTGAAATGCCGAATATCATCATCATTCTCCTACCCTTATCCCAATCTATTTGGGGTCGGCGCAACATGTCCTTTTTTTCCATGAAATGCCGAATATAGGTAGTGAAATCCATAGATCTTAAGAGGGCTGTCGCATTTTTTTATCATCCCTCTCGCTCACACGGGACCTTATTTTTAAGATTGTTAAATGAAAAGATGATTTTTTGAAAATTTTTATCAATTAGCAGACTAGTAAATAATACACTTACTAAAAACACATTTCATTGTGTAATTGCAGGAAGAGCCGTTTTCGTAGTGCAAGTGTTACTGAAACACTACGAAAACGGCCTTGCTAGGGCGATATACAGCGTATATAAGGTGTGATCATATTTAAGGGTTTAGTACAGACTATCAAACTGAACAACTTTCTCCATGGGACCAACATCAAAATCAATCTGCCTAGCCTTTTCCCAATTATGTTGGGATCGGACCAGTCTAACCGCATTCAGCAGAATACCAGTATTTTAAACGGAGCGACTGCCTATCTGACCTCCACAACCAAGTAACTGGGTAATACAACACCCCATGGTAAGACTGGTTGTCAGACTTTCGGGCTTCTGACGACCCGTAACGACTGTCAAAGATCCACGAATGACAGCCGGGACCAACGGCTTACCGTGCTTTCCGAGGCACGGAGGAGTCTCGGTATGTAAATATTATTATGGTCACTCATCTACGGACCAACATTGAAATTAGGGAAAAATAATCAGCTTTCCCATACAAAACTTCAATACCAAGAAAAAAAAAACAAGAAGGAGTTGATTATTTTTTCTCGATTACGATGTTGGTCCCATGGAGAAAGTTGTTCAGTTTGATGGTCTGTACCACACCCTTAAATATGACCACACCTTTCTGATACATGCTGTGTAGGGCTTACTATGAGCTCTTATAGCAGGACAGAAGTTGAACGGTTCCAGTGTGAGAGAGAGACGGAGCTATATACGACCTATAGCACCATCCTTTTTTCTCAACGTATCCATGATGTTTTTTTGACGTCATAGTACGGCCCCAGGCCCCAGTTAACAATATTGTTAAAATTTCCGATTCGTACGAAAGTTCACGGAAGAAGCCGAATTTTGCCGACTGCCTTAGATCGGATACTATTTGAATATGTACTATTTATATCCAAAGTTTGTGCCGCAGTGTATATATAGCTGTACGTTATAACTATATCTGTCTATATCGCAATTTACACACGCGTGAATGTGTGCATGAAGACGAGTAGCGTCAGCACATAACAACACACACACACACACACTTCCGACTTCGCCATTGTCTCGGACGGTACCGAGAGCTCCGGCGCTTACACACACATTCTGCACTTCATTCAGTATCATTACAGTAAGTTATCTGCGTCTATGTATTTTTTGTACATATATGTTTATTCAGTATAATATATACCTACTTTTATATAAGTATACTCATTACAATAAATGTGATCGAAAATATAATGTAAATAAAAACAATGTTAAAGGTTCAGTCATGTAGGTGTGGGTTCAAATAGCAATGTGATGTTTTAATTTCCTATTTCTGAGTTTATCTTGGATATTACAGTATTTTTATCTCACGAAGACGCGCGTTACTTATGGTTGCCAAGTGTACAAAGACGCTGTGAATGTGTGTGTAAGCGCGGGAGCTCTCGGTACCGTCCGAGACGATGGCGAAGTCGGAAGTGTGTGTGCGCGTGTGTGTGTTATGTGCTGACGCTACTGGTCTTCACGCACACATTCACAGCGTGTTTATACACTTGGTAAACACGAGTAAAGCACGTGTCGCTTCATGATATAAAAATACTAAATATACTGACATTGGTGATCATGAGGAAACATGGACTTAATAGTTAATATACTTAAGTCTGAAATCGCCAAGCCGTCTTGAGCAAGCGTGGTGATCAATGCTCGTGCCTTCCCTGTTTGAGAAGAGGCCTTTGCCCTGCGGTATTATTATTATTATTATTTAGGTAAAGACAGGGACCGACGTAGCACTCATATTTTCAATGTTTAAGACATCCGTTTTCAAAGAAATCTTCTTCATTCGCCATTATCACAACCAAGTTCATGTATGTAGGTATATACACTGTTTTATTACAGCCAATAAGATGTATATTATGTAGAAACATTTGTTAAAATATGTACTTTTGTTGTTATGTAAAATTGTAGCGAATTCTATTATAATTATACAGTTAAGTAGCTATATATTTTGTAAGCTTATGTACTCACTATAACATTGATTATGATGGTTTATATAATGAAATAAATGATACATGTTTTGTATATATGTGGTTTTATTTTAATATTTTGTATTATTAGGCTACGAATACACCAGTTGCGGAAGGCAAAAGAGATTGAAGGTAATGCGCAGTGGTGGCCCGCGAAATTAAAATTTTCTTGCGTTTTTTGCAATTTGCAGGTCAGTGTCAGGTTGTACCTTGATCAAAATATGAATCGCGATATTATCAAATATGTATTTACATAATTATTAGCATAGGAATCATCAATACATCTCTCGTAAGTTAAATTTACCGTGTTTTGATCTGATTTCGGAAATCGGATCTAAATCTAACTTAGAGAGATGTATTGATGATTCATATGGTTATAATTATGTTAATACATATTTGTTATTATCGCGAATCATATTTTGATCAAGATACAACCTGACACTGACCTGGCAATTGCAAAAAACGCAAGAAAATTTTAGTTTCGCGGGGCTACCACTGCGGGTCCTCAATAAGGTACTAGGATCACGCTATCAGAAGAAATGACATAGAAAACCTGAAGGCCAATTCTCTTGCCTAAAAAACGTTCAAATTCATGTCGCAATCTCATGCCAGCGACAATCAAATGTCAAAAATGTAGGTAAACGCTATACAATTTTTGACAGATTGCGAATGTTGTAAAATAGGGAAATATGTCCCATGTCTCAGTGACGACATCTAGCATAATAAAATTATAGCAAAATTAATTAATAATAGCCAAGTTTGACACGATACACATTTACCTACCGACATCAACCATTGATTTATACCTGAGTTTATACGGTTTTATCTATGCCTTTGATTACCAATCATAGAGTAAACTTTACCAACTGTCAGACAATTTGACACACTTAAGAAAATATTTATTTTATGTAAATACTCGTTAAACTATAAAATAGTAACAAAAATAAACCGTAGCTACGTCCAGTCGTTTTGTCACTACGAGGTTTGCAATACTACAATGTACAATTCGGCATATTTTCAAAATATTTTGCATACAACGCGACCTGATTATGTGGGACGTATGACACTGACACAGAGCACAGTGCATGGACACTGAGCGAGGTGTGACCGGTGATACCTAAAAATACCTAAATTCTAGGTTTTAATGTTGTTCGCTTTGTCCCGTCTATCGTAAGTAACTAAATTTAAATGTCTTCGCGGGAGGCACAGATTATTATATTAGTAGCAAGCTAGCGGGAGGCTAAGTACTACCACAGAATAATAAAGCTCAGTAGTTTATCTGGGCAGTGACCTAAAATTAATTACGTACGACCGCTCGGTAGATAACTCCGCGTCCGTCTGTGCGTCACTGTATTATAATAATATGGACTTTTTACTGAAACATTTATTTAATATTTTACATTCACAATATCAGTTGTTTTACGTAGACATTTCATTGACACACAAACATGACACGATAGCTTTTTAATCTTCTCCTTAAGGTCGAGCATAATTATGCAACCTTATTATATATAACACACTGCCGCGCACTCGAACTGTTATCTACTGTGGTATACGGCTGAAATATATTGGCAAGTCTGAACATAGGCGCCATGAACTTTCGCCCATGTTCTCTCGCTCACACTCGCCTCATGTCACCATTTGATTCCTAAAAAATGTTACTGCGCAGCCTTCTAAGCGCGTCGTTTCGGCTTTTCAATGAAGATTTACTACTGTAACATTATTATTCTGTGGCACTAGCGACTAGCTAGATAGTGGTTACCCCGCGTCTGCGTGGAGGTCGGAAATTATCCCTCGGAAACGTACTAATTACCTACTAGGATAAAAAGTATGTCCTAACTCCTAACCCAGGTCATAATAAAATCTCGCCGCGATTTTATTACGCCCGTGGGAACGGGGGTTTACACCCTGTAGACACACTCATGCTTACCGAGCGGCAACCGAGTGACGACCGAGCAAGGAGCAACGGACAACGCGACGTGATACGGCTGACACTCGCTCGGCTCGCTCGCTCGGTGGCGGCGTTTTGTGGATGTAGCGTATGGCCCGTATGCGGCAAAGCTTACGTCATCACAAAAGTTGATCATATTTTGATTAGACGTAGAATTGCTGTGTAATGTAAAGTTATGGCAAGCAACGTCACACAGCTATTCAAATTAGGGGGTGCAGCAGTGGACTGCGATAGAAGATGATTAATTGCCATGTCCACTTGTCAGGTTGGGCTCTCTGACGGGCTCGGGCGACCCCGCGGCGGCCTGCTCGACGCAGGTTCCGGAGCTGCACAACGCGCACGTCAACCTCGCCGTGTGCGCACAGCACGCGCGCGTCGCCGGCGGAGCGGGGCTGCAGTCGCTGCGGCAACACGTTGCGAAACGACTGCCATGAACAGGAACACGTGCGACCACCACTTAAAGCGAAAGCGCCAGGGTAACACTCGAAATTCAAATTTTCTTACGTTTTTACAAACTTTTAATGATTTACTAGGGTTGATTGATAAGTTTCCGAAACGACAAAAAAAAAGGTTTGATAATTTATTTAAAATAAATTTATTTTCAATACACTTCCTTATAAATAGAATATCATCAAAAACCATGATTATTACAATAAAAAAACGTTTATGAACAAATTCACATTTATTTGTGTTCTAAACTCAAAAATATTTGAATTTTCTATTTTTCATATTAGGCTGTTTACCGGCTTTATACCTTTGCTTCTCCTTCAATAAAGAAAAAAAGAAAATTTAAATCATAGTTTCCTAATAATTCATGACAAAAATATTTTTCGTTATTTTATTTTATTTCTTCAAAAGTGTATTGAAAAACGTCGTTAGATACACGTGGACATTTGTTATTGCAGTTCTCGGCTCAAAAACAACCTCGTCTACGACATGGGCCAAAAAAAAAAAAAATTGACAAAAATTCTCCACTTGTATCAAAATGTACTAATTCTCAACGTGGTTTCCCGTACCTCGATGCATTTAGTCCAGTGCTTCTCCAATGCTGTACATACATACTTAAACTCACACCTTCTTCCCATGGGGGTACGCAGAAACTACAGAATGCCATCTGCTACTATCCTTACATACTCCAATGGCGTTACACCAGTTTGATAAAATGTTTTCTCAAACCCCTCAAAATACTTGTCAACGGCGGCTATGACTTCATCATTTGATGAAAATCTCTGGCTACCTAACCATTTCTTCAGGTTCGAGAACAAGTGGAAGTCGCACGGGGCCAGATCTGGGGAATAGGGTGCATGTGGTAGAAATTCGAACCGAAATTCATGGAGTTTGGCAACCCCGCAAGCATTGACGTGTGAACAGGCGCGTTAATTGTCATGGTAGAACAATTTTTTTTTCTTGGCCAAATGAGGTAATTTCTTTCGGATTTCTTAACTTAAGGCCCTACATCGAAGCGTGGTTCAGCTCGGTGTGTAAGTGAAATGGCGTTATGGCTGTCTAGTTTGACGCGCGAGATAGAAGACTTACGCGCACTGGAATGTAAACGTAGATTACAAATGTAGATTCATAACAAAATTCTATATTTAAATCAATTTTTAGCTTAGTAAGTTCTTAATATATTTAAATACCTTTGGTTTAAAGCAAATTTTACTGCTCAATAGGGTACTGTTTACGCTTCGATCAATAATAGTACTAGATTCCCGATAAGCGCTTCAAAAACGGCCCGAAAAATAAAAACACAAATACTTTTGTGGTCTTATTTCAAACATCGACTGTTCGGGAACAGGGAAATGCATGGAGTAGTATTGTTACTTTATATGTTGTTTTTGTTTGTAGATTTCCTAGTGACCCATTTCGCAATGCAGAATGGGTATCTATTGTCACGAAAGAAAGAGGAGAAGAAATATATAAACCTTGTAAAAATTCAACAATTTGTTTTAATATTTTTATTAAAATAATTAATTATCAAATTAATAATCAAAATTAAAATAACTATTGTACTAATTTACTCCTTCTACTTTTAAAAATCGGTCAAAAATATTTGCTACCATATAAAACGAACCTTGGCCTAAAAAATATATTATTATTCTGCTACTCTACATCTTTCAATACTTACTGTGTTCTGAGCATTGAAATGTAAATACCAAGAACTATGTCTAGTTCCAAAATAGAGTAAGCACAAAATTTTCAACAAAATGTTTTTAACCTTATTGCTTAAGTTTTAAGTACACTTTAGAATAAATATTTTTGTACTTATTATAAAAATGACCTATTATTTTCAAGCGACATTTTTAATTTATTGCTTTTACCTTTCTCCGATGATAGAAGGACTTAAATATAAATATTTTGCAATCGTAATTAAACTTTATGTTTGATTGTTAAGGTTTATAATGAATTGAAGTTGTAAATATTATAAAACTTTTTTCTATATTTCGTAGTAACAAATGTAAATGTTTATGTGTGTGTAAACGTGGCCACTACAGCGACTTATTTTTGTTCCTGATCCTGTATCTAGTGCTATTATTGATCGAAGTGTTTACGTATAATCGTATAAAACAGAGAATAGACGGTGCTAAAAATTTTCAAGTAATAATGTTTCGGTTTTAATACAGCAGTAGACAATATAGTCAAATAACTCATATGGAAAATCCAAGTGATTTAACCAATATACATTTGGTTTTATAGGAATTTAAAAAACACAGAAATATAGTTGCATGTTGTATCCCCTTAATTTTTGCAGTAAGCTTGCGTAGTACTCTCCATTAATTTATTGTTTTTCCTTTTGCAGATAATCCACTAAAACAATCCCTCTCGAGCATCCCAAAAAAACAGTCGCCATCACTTTGCCGCCCGACAAAACCACCGATACCTACACCGACAATGAATCACTTCATGCAGGTGTTGGTTAGGCAAGAGTGATTAATTTCATCCGGTGAAATGTTATTTCTGTGAGCTTAGTACCTAGTTATAATAACACACTAACATAGCGTTTAAGTTACTTTTGTACTAACTAACATAAATGGATCATTGTTGTTTATGGAAATAAATAAATTTAATTTTAATTTAATATAAGAACCGTTTTCTTTCTGAAGAAGAGGAGCTCGTGGCTAAGTAATAACAGCCGCACGGGTCGATCAATCAGGTTAAGCTACGCTTGCTGCGGTCGGTCCGTGGATGGGTGACCATCTTTACATATCGAGACTCCTCCGTGCCGGAAAGCACGTCAAGCCGTTGGTTCCGGCTGTCATTCGTGGATCTTTGACAGTCGTTACGGGTCGTCAGAAGCCCGAAAGTTTAACAATCAGTCTTACCAAGGGGTATCGTATTACCCAGTTAATGGGTTGTGGAGGTCAGATAGGCAGTCGCTCCATGTAAAATACTGTTATTCAGCTGCATCCTGTTAGACTGGAAGCCGACCCCAACATAGTAGGGAAAAGGCTAGCCAGATTGATTGAACCGTTTTCATTTTCTTCGGCGCAGGTTTTAACTACTGTCCCATATCACCGCAAAAACTCGTTAAGATCTCGCTTAAACAGCGCCAATCGCCCAACACTCCGATGAATCGTCCTCTCGACGATACTTTTGGTCGGTCACATGGCGTTTTAAAGGGTTAAAAATAAATTGTTTTATTTAAGAAAATAGACGAAAATTGATCGTTCCCCCTTTCTTCAGAAACTACTGAGCCTAAAATTTTGAAAAGAGTACAAAACAGTTCTATCCCTATAGACTTTTTCTTTATTTGTGCTAGGAGACCTTGCTTCTTGCCAAATTTAATTATTCTAGGTCAACGGGAAGTACCCTGTAGGTTTTAATTTATTTGCGACAGTTGCGAGTATCTAAATGTGTTGCAAAATGGCCGTATTTTTTTATTGCGTTGACTTAGAAGCTTGATTTTTTTAGAACTGTAAGGGACCATAGACTTATGTATTCGTTATTGATTTCAACTTGATATCTCCTCACGTCCCTGAGAAAAAGGGTCATGACAGACTGACAGAGTTGAAAATTTGTTTTATATGATAGAATTACAAACTAACAATTTTCTGACTTTTTCCTTTATTTGTACTGTGAAAGCTTGCTTGTTGCCAAATTTCATGATTCTAGGACAATAGGCAGGGGTAGGGGTAGTAGTAGTATTTACTTGCCAGTATCAAAATATTATATGTCGCATAAATGGCCGTATGTTTTTATTGCGTTGAATTAGAAGCTTAAGTTTTTTAGGACTCCCAAGAGACTTGGCTGGTTTTTTTAACCGGCTTCAAAAAGAAGGAGGTTCTCAATTCGTCGAAACCTTCCCTGATTACTCGAAGATGGCTGGACCGAATTAGATTTTTTTTTTGTTTTATTCGAGAGGGTATACATCACAGTTGGTCCCATATAAAATTGATTAACTTTGCTTCGGTAGTTTTTGAGTTAGCTTCAATAATACGTATTTTTTCCCCACTTTTATATGGATGATGTTCTAGTTTGTTTTGCAGATAGTGGTATTAGAATTTGTGCAGGGTAAGTACACAACTAAAAAGTGAAAAATAAAAACTTTTTTACCAAAAAATTGACAACCGTCTTCCAAAAACAACACTACAAAGTGAAAAATAACTTTAATTTCGGAAGTCGGTGGCAAAAAATGAAAATACATTTAACTAGACACCGACTTCCGAAATTAAAGTTATTTTTCACTTTGTAGTGTTGTTTTTGGAAGTCGGTTGTATTTTTTGGTAAAAAAGTTTTTATGCAATAGGATTCGTTCATGGCAATAGGTTACACCTGCACTTTTTGCATTAGGTAACAGACCTTGGCGAGGCCAAACATTCCTTGCTAGATTTTGCAAGTAGTTTGTTATCACAGAAAAGATAAAGAGTTATCTGTTCTGTGTTGGTTATAGTTGTGGAAAAAGAAATTCTATTTAGTCCGTCAATCAGATAATAAAAAATTGCGAAAAGCGAGGCTGCCATAAGTAAACTATACTAATTTAGTAAAAACTATTCTCCACCACTCAATAAAAGTCAAAAGTTGTCGAAGTCTTTCAGTTTCTCAGAATAAAAACGCCAAAGTTGGCCATTTAACTCAAAAATCACGGTCGAAATGTAATATGCCTGAATAAAAAACATGGGGTCAACAGGGCGTAAGGCGTTGTCCTAATTGGCTAACGATCTTACGAGCAAACGATGCGATTTTGTCGCACGATGAAAATGTGTTCCTGTGCTCGCGCGGTTACTTGCAAGCTTCAATTAGGAAACTCTAAAGAAATGTGTGTGTTTAATCTCGTCGTGCGACGAAATGGCACTGTTTGCTCGTACGATCGAAGCCAATCAGGACGACACCTAACGCTTTTTCGTTACGTCACATTTTCTGCCAGTTTATTCCTACTGCAAGCCGCGTTAAAAACTTCGTTCCAACAAAATACGAAATTAAACCAGCCAGTGAAACAAACTGCCTGGAACTTGCCTGGTTTTTAAAAGTTCGTAAAAAATCACCAGTTGTTTCCAATTCACAAAGAAGCCAATAGATGGCGTTAGTCGAATAACAATATAAATGGTTACGCAGGCTGTCAACTGCTAGGTAGTGTAGAGAGATAATTGAAACCAGTAGGATAGTCTAATACTTACATTAAACTTGTAGTTCTGCGAACAGTAGACCTCGCGAACACAAACTTTTTTGCAACAAATATTTATTATAAAATAATACAATAAATAATATACTTACTTACCATATAAAGTTACTTATTTAAAACGGGATATTTACGTACCATTTTTATTCACCATATTTTCACCAATTTTTTATGAGAACAACAAATTTACACCTTTCAAAAAAAAAAACTAAGCATCGAAATCGGATCTCATACGACGGAGATATCCAGTAGCCCCCTTTTGCCCCTTTTTGAGGAAATCCTTCAATCAACCAAAAAAAAGAAAAGAGAGGCCTATACAGGCTCTCTTTTCTTTTTTTTAGGCACTGATAGGCATATGCCTATCAGTGGGTGAAGAGGGGCTATGGATGATGATGATGTTGATCCCTCCAATAAAAAAATCCCGACGACAAAAAAATGTAAGTATTTATTTATTTTTATTTATTTAAGATATACGTATACAACATAACAGTTTTAAATAAATCTAAGACGTTGTACAGCAATTTTTTTTTTCACAACATTCATTAAAAAATAAAATAATATAACAAATAGAACACGAGAAATTAATAGGAAAGAATGTAGAGGTATAAATGCAATCAATAGAAAAGAAACAGAAAATGACTACTTATTACATATTTATCTTTCATTAATTAACTCACAGAATTTTAAACCTTAACGACACACATCTATCCATCTCCCGGCAAATAAGTCACACTCCGGTATTGATATCAAAAGTGGATTAAGCATCGTAAGCGCCCGAACGAGGTGCGAGTTAGCTCGTGACACTGTGCGTGCTGAAGGTACGGCCAATAACAGGTGTCTTCGCGGCCTCAGTTGGTGTTTGGGCACAACAGGATTATACAACCTCATCAATTGAGCCTCAAGTTCTGGACAATCGGACTCACCGCGCAAGACAAGCACAGACAAGCAAGAAGTAGTTACGCCTCACTTCAAGAGAATTAAAGTTTAGTACGCCAAGTAAAAATTTTGTAGGGTAAAGAAAAGGGTCGTAAAGTCGTAAAACCTGTTTACCAAGTTTCGTCCAGATCGGTTGTAAAATACGACCTGTAGAGGAGTACCAACAAACTGACAGACAAAAGCAAACTTCGCCAGACTTGAAGCAGAGACGCTTCGCTCGCTCGGTCAATTAAAGGTTGATGTTGCACGGCTAGGTCACAGGTAAAGGTTACATTATAGGCGAATGCTCCCGGTGAGGGAGTGCCCTAAGACGAGCCCTATAACACGAGTATACAAGCATTGAGTGGTTAATGGCAGATCCATTAGCTGCCGCCACTCGCCTCGCGCCACGCTATCGAGCAACATTAGGTGCAACGAAACCATCGCAAGTCTCTATCAAAATCAGAAGGTCAATTATATGTGTAATATCAGCATTGTCGCACTGCAGGGTAAAGGCCTCTTCTCATACAGAGAAGGTATGAGCATTAATCAACACGCGGGTTGGCGATTTCAGAATCGAGTCCAGGTTTCATCACGATCTGTTTCCATCATTCATCATTGGTGTCGTTTTCGTGGTTTTCGAGGGTGTTAAGTCAAAACGAAAATCCACGATGGCGGCTGCGAAACTTTTTTATTTTTCGTCATGGGTGTCGTTTTCAGGGTTTTCAAGGGTGCTAAAGCCAATAGTTAAGTCAAAACAAAAATCCATGATGGTGGCTGCGAAAATTTTAATTTTTTTCATCAAGGGCATCGGTTTCATGGTTTTCGAGGCTAATAGTGAAGTCAAAATGTAAATCCAAAATGGCGGCTGCAAACATTTTGTTTTTGTTTTAAATCATACGTGAGAAGGAACTTCGTTCCTGACGGAGGTCCGACCACACACGTTTTCTTTTATTTTTCCTTCCAATTTCATTGATATATTGCCATAGTCTCCGAGTAAAATGGCTGTTTCACTTACGGACGGACAGAAGTGAAACGAAAGTGATGAAATTCTAAGGGTTCCGTTTTGCTATTTGGCTACGGCACCCTAAAAACGTTCGTTATCTGAATCGTTTGGTGCAGATCAATTTTCAGACTAGGAGCATCCCAGGATTATTAATTACGCGCAATTCAGTACATAATCACGGCAAACCAGCGACCGTTCTGTTTAAAGACTGCTCAGTGTAGTTTGGTACGGAACCCTAATTGTGCGATCCCTACTCGCTCTTGGCCGGTTTTTAATTAACAATTTTAAAAGGAAACATGTTGCTACGAAGAGGGAATTAAATGTGTTTGAAAATTGCTTGCCCTAATTTACACCCTCACTGTACAAGTTAAGCTATGTCGGTTACTCCGGTTCTTTTCCGGATAACTTCATTCTTGATTTTATCCTTAAAAGAAACTCCGAGCATAGCCCGCTCCATAGCACGCTGAGCGACCATGAATTTGTGGACCAGCCCGACTGTCAGTGTCGACGTTTCAGCACCCGTGTCATAACGGGCAGGACGCACTGGTTGAAAACTTTAGTCTTCAAACATTGCGGGATAGGTCTGCCTCCATCTACTCCAGTCCAAAGTTGCCATCACCACCTACTGAAATTTGCTTCAGGAGGAGGACGTAGTCATCAGTACGGCTCCTGGGGGCCTAGACAAAATCCTTTTTCTGTTAGCGTTAACGCCAACGGAAAGATCAAATTGTGTGGAGTTGACAGCAACAGTCACGTGACATCTCTGAAGCTAATGTCAACTCCGTACAATTTTTATCTTTCCGTTGGCGTTAAGGGCGCTATTACATTTTGACCGTGATTTTTTCATAAATTGAAATTGCACACTATAAACAAAAAAATAATTATTATATGACTCAAAATAAACGTAATCACAACTGCTAAATTGCTACATAATGCGATGCGTCGGCGTCTAAAGCTAAAGACCGCGTGTCCCGAGATTGACATTGATTTTTAGCACTGCATACAATAATTAATTAAACATATTATTTTACTTTTAAATAGACTATTTTTTTATCAAGCAAGGTAACATAGTAACCTTATTTATTAAATACATTTTGTATGAATTTGGATTATACATTCGTAGATAAAAAATATAATTTCGGACGAAAAATTGTCAGTAACTCTCTGGTTTACGGAATTATTTTTGGTGTATTACTGTATGAAACATAAAAAACTGAATTGAGCACTCCAAAGTTGAAGATACAATTGTTCCAAGGACATTTTTCTAAATTATTAAATTATTATATCTTCGATGTAACAAAGCATCAAAACATGTCCAAAAGTAAAATTTTATGAAACATCCTTTGCAGAGACAAGGTTTTTACTGATTTTTGTAAACAAATTGAAATATTTATTTAGAACACTCCCAAGAGAAATAATCAAGCTTTCTTGGGCATATGTTTTTTTTTAATTTTGTGGCTCTAACAAAACCACAATCACATATCAAAACTCGAGTCAAACGCTGAAATACAAGAAAAATTGTGATAGCGCTCTTAACGCTTACCAAAAAGGATTTTGTCTAAGCCCTCTGATTTTGTACAAGCGTACAATAAACCTTCTTTGCTTCTTTGTTTTGCAATCCATAAGTACCTACGTACACAATATCGCCGTGAGTTCGATCCAGTGAAAGCGATTGACTCGTGTGTCGCTGTCGCTGTTCCGCAGACCTATTGGAGGCATAATGCAAAACCACTTAGTGGAAAACATTCAAGCGTCTCTTAGGCGTAGATTTAAACAATGAACGGTATAAAATGTCCATTAATGTCGCATTAGGCACACAATGAAAGGTCGGAACGCGTCGAGTTGAAACCGTACTCGATATGAAGCGTTTATGATCGATTTAAGACTCGATTCGAAACAACCGATTTCAAAAAAGACTTACAACTTTTATTTTATAAATGATAAATGGTTTTATTTCTTTAGGTTGGTTTGTGAAACACTTTTAAATTTCAAAAATAAATTATGTTTTAAAAGTAAAAGATTTCGGTGTTTGCTACCCGACTACTCAGAGAAGAAAGACCGAAACTAACTCATAGGTCAGCGTCTCTTTTATAGTCCAGAGATAATAATATGGTCAGTAGTGCTATTCTGTAAATATCTCACCGTGATAGCTTAGGTGAAGTGAGCGTGAATTGAGCCGTCATCCCACCTGATGCTAGGGGTTGACACTATTGACAGTTCACTTTAAGATCACTTCACCTAAGTTTTCACGGTGAGATTTTTACAGAATAGACTGGGTGGTCGTGTGTAGATCATGTAGATTAGTGTTTGAAATGGTATTTTGAGGACAGAACCACACAGATTTGAGTGGACCTGTCCAGTCAGTACACACATGTATCATCAGCTCAGAGCTCATCGAGTAGACCATTTGGGTAGGCCGCTGAAAGTACTCAAACTGCCAAAGTGCCAAATCATTATAAAATAAAAGAAGAAATGGGTAAAGCCTGATTAACTTGAAACATAGGTTGCTATCAATATGAATTTTATTACACTTATGTTATCTGATCTAGCTAAAATCTCAACCGTTAAACAAAATTTGTTTGAACGGTTGCGATTTTAGCTAGGCTTGGCATGGTTCCTAAGTCATTATTAAATAACGACTTCGGAAACTTTCCTTGGCAAGTTTCCGAAGTCGTTATTTAATAATGACTTAGGAACCATGCCAAGTTGCATAGTTATTAAGTATATTTAGTAGCAAGGAACCTTATTTTCTTTCACCTGCATAGAACCTACTGGCACTCATCTAGATCTCAATTGTTTTATCGTCGGCGAAACCGAAAAGCCAGAGGGCCTAGACAAATCGCTTCAGAGTGATTCTATCATTGACATGATCACGTGATATTTCGGTAGGTTCTGTTACCTCTATCTTTTCTGTGGGTTAACCCCATCAGGCTTGTCTACTAGCGTCATCGCTATTGAATGTTACATCCCCCAGACACAGTTAATTGGGGGGTGTTTGACAAACACTTTTAACTGTGTCTGGGGGATGTTTGACCACTACGATCTATCTGGCTGCTTACAAATAGTAGTATCGAAATAGTTCCCCGAGTACCATTATATAAAAATCTTTTTTACAAAAAAATACAACCGACTTCCAAAAACAACACTACAAAGTGAAAAATAACTTTAATTTCGGAAGTCGGTGTCTGGTTAAATGTATTTTCGTTTCTTGCCACCGACTTCCGAAATTAAAGTTGTTTTTTACTTTGTAGTGTTGTTTTTGGAAGTCGGTTGTATTTTTTTGTAAAAAAGATTTTATTTTTCACTTTTTAGTTGTGGTACCTACCCCACACAAATTCTAATATAATAATATAATATAAACCTGCAAAACACACTAGAACAAAAAGTGGGGAAAAAATACGTATTATTGAAGCTAACTCAAAAACTACCCAAGCAAAGTTAATCAATTTTATATGGGACCAACTTTGATGTATACCCTCTTCAAATCGGACGACTGTAAAAAGCTATGCGTGGTCAATCAATCTCAATCTGTCTAGCCTTTTCCCATTTTCATAAAAAAAAAAAAATATATATATACGCGTCGAATTGAGAACCTCCGCCTATTTTTTTCGTCGGTTAAAAATGAACACTAACTATTAGTAAGAGACGTCATTTTTTCAGGTTAGAGATGTCTTTAAAAAAAAAAAAATTAAATTAAATTTTACTTACCTACAAGATAGTTATTCGATTACGAGCTTTATAGCGTCTGGCGGAAAAAACTGCCGACGTGTCTGAGTACCTATTGATTATTAAGGCCAGGTTCCTCAAAATCGACCTATTTTTGATTCAACATTAAACAATCAAATATTCTTAGTTTTGATTTGGTAAAAATATATGTTGTACTTTAATAAACATTCTTGATTATTCTCCGGTTCAAAACACGATATTTAAATTTTCACTTGATCATAAAAAATCGCGAAAACAGAGATATTTGTGATCGTTTTTCAAGTCGTACTTGAAGTAGACCAAACTTTTACTCAAAAAAAAATATGTCAAAAAATAGGCAATAACGTTTAGGAGAACATTCTCCGGTTACTTTTTCTCAAAACAGTTTTTTATTATTTTAACAAATGATTATATAACTAAGCGGCGCACGCGCTTCGCTTCAGTAGCCCGCTAGGCGTTTCCGAGGCAGGACCTGTGTCGTTTTTGCTGGCTCGCTGCGTCCCTCCGCTAATCGATCGAAATATTTGTCATATTATTGTTATTTTCCGTGTTTGTTTATTAGTTTTAAAAATCAGTCTGTAAATATTGTTGTAGTGTATAATTAAACTGTAGATCTTAGTTTAAGTTGTATTATAATTATTTTGGTAATTAAGTTTAAATTATGGGAAAATTATTTTGCAGAGCGGGGTCAGCGAGTTCATTTGAACTGCGCGTTCGCGCGACTTGCCACGCGGGGTGGGAGGTAACGCTAAATGCCTACTGCGCTCGAATATCCTGGCCTTAATTAGAACTAAAAATATTCTGTAAAAGACTTTATGAAAAGTGAGTAACTTTGGTATCTGATAGGTACCTGAAAATTGGCCGTCGGCCCAAGCTAGTACCTACTAGCAGGTACGCATACCTATGCGTACGTTCAAAGTACACATAAATACAACCACTATACATTTTGTTAATCAGAAATAAGTAAAGTCTGGCGGCTCTGGGATCTTGAACTAAAAAAAGTTAGATTTTTAGGCTAGAATGTTATCAATATTTTTTTTTTGTAATGTGCTAAACTTTGGTTCTTTTAAATAGATACAGGACAAAATAAAAGTTCGTATTCTTAATTAGGAGAGGATTCCCGCCTTCCTCCGTAGGTACGAGTATATTACAATTACCCGCCCTCCAACACAGAATTCTTTGTAGTGAATTATGGCAATTTAGCGAACGGAAAATAAAATAATAGGCTTCCCATTAGAGACGCTCTCAAAGACATTCGCTAATAGTCGGAAATAAATTTGACGTTCGTCTGAGCCACTTTGAGCGCGTTCCGAATCATTTAACGGCGTCGGTGGACTGCCATCAAACAAGATAATCTATGTGTTGCTCGTTGCTCGACATTTTTGAACTTCGAACTGTCAGAATTTGAACTTTTAATTTTTGTATACGAGGCTTTTGGCTACTTTGTTATTGGTGTGTGTATTTTATGAATTTTCAAAAAAGTCCTTCCTTAGTGCTTACTTTTCTTATATAGTTTTTCTTAGTTCAGAAGATTTTAAGAGAAAGCTGCCTTATTTTTGACTAAAAATATTGTTAGAACTCTTGAGTTAAATTTAATGCTTCTAGACCGCCGGTTTAGGCTGTGCGTTGTCTGTTGTAAGAGGATTCTTAATTCATTCTCCGACAGACAACGCACAGACCAAAAAACCACGCAAACCACGCAAGCCACGCAAACGCAAACCACGTTTCGTTATACTTATCCAAGTATAACGAAACGTGGTTTAGGTCGGTGTGTAAGCGAAACGCGAGCTGGCAACGTCGCATTTCTACAGGTTTTTCGTGATTATTTTAATGAATAAATCAAATTAAAATTTTTTTTTCAGACATGCACAAGATATACAAAAACAAATTAAAGACAATTTTTTTCGAACATATTATGAAGCAATAATGCTTCATATGTTCGAAAAAATTTGTCGCTTCAACACCGTAAATAACGCAATGAATGTTGTTGAACTGTCAAACTGAAACCGATTCCGATTGATAGTTGCTGAATATCTTGTCCTGCGTGCCCTGATTCCTGTACGCTACAGTAGTGCTATTCTGTAAACATCTCACCGTGATAACTCAGGTGAAGTGAGCGTGAAGTGAGCCGTCATTCCACCTGATGCTAAGGGTTGACACTATTGACAGCTCACTTTATGATTACTTCACTCATGTTTTCACGGTGAGATATTTACAGAATAGCACTACTGGAACTGATGGACAGTACAGATGGCGCCAAACTCGTAGCTAAGTTCTAGGCCGACTCAATATAGATTGCCATAAAATCACGCCTTGTTTCCCCAAAGGGTTGGGCAGAGGGGATCTACACCCACATTTCGTCAAATACAAGTTCCAAGTAATAGGGAGCGAGCCTATTACCATCAACTGGGCACAAATCCAGACTCCGGGCTGCTACTGAAAATTTCCAGATGGAAACACCCAACACTTAACCCTTTCCCCGTCCTGAGACAATCGAAGCCAAGACCTCATGGTCAGCTGTAGTGTTTACCGACCATTAGACATACAACGAGGCAAATATACAATGTTTAGTAGAGATAAACCATTGTAAAAATGAACGCCCCTCCACAGCGGTTACGCTTACATGCAAATAGGTGCATAGACGCAATACACCTAATTGCTCTTTGTCATTGGCCGCTCACACGAGCGCGGTGTGAATCGGGTCCGTGGAGTCATTTTACCTAATATTGTACGTGGTACCTATGAGTTCTATACCAAGAAAATATTTTTTTATTATTAACGTTGTTCCATCACTATTAAGTAATAATAAAAAAATATTTTCTTGGTATAGAACTCATACCACGTACAATATTAGGTAAAATGACTCCACGGACCCGATTCACACCGCGCTCGTGTGAGGGGTTGGTTGCTCAGTCACCGGCGAGTACGGTCAACAAATACATAAAAATATACACAATAACAATGACTTTTTTATGAAAACGGTACCCGACTTGCTCTAACGTCAAACAGCCGGATTTGTCGGCCAACTTGTGTATAAATGACACGACAGAGCGAACGTTGTTACAATGTTGTTACCTGGACTGATCGCAAGATTAGTTGACCTCTAAGTGCGGCGACAAGTCCATGTTGACAGTAAAGTCGCCACACGCACATAAGTAAAGTATTGCAATAAGTATTTCCACTCGCCTAACACATCACAATCACGTTTTGTGGAGGGGCATTCATTTTAATTCTTATTTATCTGACCCTTACTGATATCAGTGTAATAAGTCAACGCAGTCACCCTACGATGACATTACACTGAGTCACAACAAAGTTCAAAAATAATTACGCCATTATAAAACGCGTTCCTTTTCATCCATAATTACGACTACCAGATAATAGATATGATCCTGTGCAGAGCGAACGGAACACTACGATTAAATCACTGGCGACGACAGTGCCGCCCTCTCGTACAGGAAGGAAGGAACCTGCCAAATTAGTGCCGCAGAGTGATCCCACTCCCCGACCAAGAACGGCATTGTTTGTCCCCATTACACAACGCTTTGAACGTTACTGACGAGACATGACTGAGGGCCAGCTTCTGTTATAGTGTGAGAAAATGTGATTTAGTTATATCGCATCTTCGGTAAGACAAGGGTCCAACTGTACTTTTTGTGATTTTACAGAAGTCATTTTAAGATTTTCTTTTACATTAAAAAAAAAAACAGATAGACAGACAGACAAAAATATTAAAAATTGCTTTTTTTGTTAGTATCTTAGTTACCTTTACTTTCTTCTTAGGGTTCCGTACCCAAAGGGTAAAACGGGACCCTATTACTAAGACTCCGCTGTCCGTCCGTCCGTCTGTCACCAGGCTGTATCTCATGAACCGTGATAGTTAGACAGTTGAAATCACAGATGATGTATTTCTGTTGCCAAAATAACAACAAATACTAAAAAAACTTTTTTACAAAAAAATACAACCGACTTCCAAAAACAACACTACAAAGTGAAAAATAACTTTAATTTCGGAAGTCGGTGGCAAAAATTCAACCAGACACCGACTTCCGAAATTAAAGTTATTGTTCACTTTGTAGTGTTGTTTTTGGAAGTCGGTTGTATTTTTTTGTAAAAAAGTTTTTATTTTTCACATTTTAGTTGCGGTACCTACCCCACACAAATTCAAATACCACTACCTGCAAAACAAACTAGAACATCATCCATATAAAAGTGGGGAATGAATACGTATTATTGAAGCTAACTCAAAAACTACCAAAGCAAAGTTAATCAATTTTATATGGGACCAACTGTGATGTATACTCTCTCGAATAAAACAAAAAAAAAAATCCAAATCGGTTTAGCCGTCGTCGAGTAATCGGGGAACATACATAAAAAAAAAAGGTTCCGATCAATTGAGAACCTCCTCCTTTTTGAAGTCGATTAAAAAGTAGAATAAAATAAATATTTAAAGGGGCTTCATACAACAAACGTGATTATTTTGCTGTTTTATAGATAATGGTCCTACGGAACCCTTCGTGCGCGAGTCCGACTCGCACTTGGCCGGTTTTATTTATATTCAGTGAAAAGCAGTTTTTTTGATAATACAAACAGACACTTCAATTTTATTTATTTTATTTGGCTCTACAACAATGAGTAGGTACACAACATTTCAAACTTAGGTCTAAGTGCCCCATTACTTAAAGAAGAGCACTGCATGCACTACATTATGCGCTTATAACTAATTAAACAATGAAAAAGATGAAATAAAAATACAATAAAATAATGAAAACAACTGTCGATAATATTAAGTTAATTAGGCCAAACAGAATAAACTTAATTATTCTGCGAGTTATATTTAAACATTTTTCTGACAGTAGGTACAGATGTATGACTTAGGTCAACTTCTTCATCATGTTCTTTGTATACAGCATACATTCTATATAATGAGCAATGTTGCCTTAAATTTGTATTGCATTTTGGCATGCAAAACAGTTTCTTATTTGATTTTCTTGGCAGATGTCGTGGCACATGGAAGGATATTTTATTTTATTTGTATGTATGGTAAGTATGGTGGAGCAGCTCGTGGCTAAGTAATAACAGCCGTACGGGTCGATCTATCAGGTTAAGCTACGCTTGCCGGGGTTGGACCGTGGATGGGTTACCATCTTTACATACCGAGACTCCTCCGTGCCTCGGAAAGCACGTTGAGCCGTTGGTCCCGGCTGTCATTCGAGGATCTTTGACAGTCGTTACGGGTCGTCAGAAGCCCGAAAGTCTTTAACCAGTCTTACCAAGGGGTATCGTATTACCCAGTTACTGGGTTGTGGAGGTCGGCAGTCGCTCCATGTAAAATACTGGTATTCAGCTGCATCCGGTTAGACTGGAAGCCGACCCCAACATAGTTGGGAAAAGGCTAGGCAGATTGATTGATTGATTTTGTATGGTAAGTATGGTAGGGTAAACTTGTACGGTCGAAGTCATATCAATCAAATCAATCAAAATTTTATTATATCGGACAACAAATATTGTTTATTATATTATATTGTTTATTATGATAAATTATATTGTTTATTATATCGGACAACAAATATTGTTACAAAAAATCTTATCTGACCCATATTTTTAGTAATATCTTATAGCTAGTGTTAGTAAGTAATGTTATTATTAGAGGTAATTTTGAATTGTATTTGAAACATTTTGCACAGAAGATGACCAAGTAAGGTAGGTACAAGTTGGGCACGCCACAATTGCGGCGATAAGTCCCCTCTTTGAGGAGTGGTTGGAGAGGCGCCACGGCGTCCTCGCCTTCCGCCTGACGCAGGTCCTCACCGGACACGGTTGTTTCGGGAGGTTCCTGTTTCGGATAATAATAATAATAATAACCCCCACCGCTATATCTCCACGTTGCGCGCTCCGAACTCTGGGTATGTGCCGGTAGACTTTACTTTGCCGAAACGGGTCTAGGGTGAGGAGCCAGACCAAGAGAGATACAGAAACCCGTATAGAACTTTTGTTGGGACGTGATGTAGGTTCTATAATGAGAAATTAAATGTCCATTCAGATTTACACTATGAATTTAATAATGTATTTACTACAACTAAACACGGTACAATTATTATGATGATTAGTATGAAATGATATAATTATATGATGATTGACGCGAGTAGCCGTCAGTAAACGACTATGTAATATGTGTTGTCGTGACAACGCGTGACTTCGAACTTAAAATGACGGTGAACGTCTTAGATACTTATAAGCTCGCAAGTGGCGTGCATGTGTGGGTAAACATACCACTACATGTCCTCCCCCCTTTGATAAAGATAATTTAATAATGTATTTACTACAACTAAACACGGTACAATTATTATGATGATTAGTATGAAATGATATAATTATATGATGATTGACGCGAGTAGCCGTCAGTAAACGACTATGTAATATGTGTTGTCGTGACAACGCGTGACTTCGAACTTAAAATGACGGTGAACGTCTTAGATACTTATAAGCTCGCAAGTGGCGTGCATGTGTGGGTAAACATACCACTACACCCGCAGGGCAGCATGTGGCAAGCTGTTGGGCAGTAGCGACCCCACGGACCCTATCTCCCGGGAGAAGTCTTGTTCCTCATCTCTGGCTTGCCTTTATTGACCGGCTGGAGTGAATACTGATGGGAACAGAGCTCCCACCTCATTCTTGCCTTTATTGGCTGGCTTGAGTGGAGATTCGCAAGAGCAAACGTGCTCGGAGGAAGGAAGTATTCCAGTAAGTGCTTGTAGGGATCTTGACCATCTTCCGGGCTCTGGGATTGTTCTGAGAGCCGTGGAATACCTCTCCACTCCTCAAGCACCTCGTGACATGTTGCCCCCTTGTCGCTACGTCACTAAGTGCTAGCGACAGTTTCCGGGGGCCCATTATTGAGTGTGCAAGTCACCCCCTGCCAATTTTTCCGTGTAATAAAACATTGATCAGGCAGGGGCCATAGTCCTTTCATAGTTCTAGGTAACCAATCCACTTTAGCCACCCAAATCCATAGTCCAAAATCTTTGATTCCATATCCTGCAATAGTCCTACACCAACCGGGGGTTGTCCTTGGGTGCACTTGCATAGAGCGTATAGGGATAATCGTCGGTTGGTGCCTCATTTCATTGAAAGCGCCTGACGGGCCTCTGCGAGTTGGCTTCGGCCCCTCGTACGCCTTCCAAAGGTCCGGGACCCCAGAGTCCCGAGATATGTAAACATATGAAAAAAAAAATAATAATAATAAAATTTATTTATTTCAACTAACTTTACAGACGAAAAGATAAAATTAGGTAAAAATGGATTACAATTGTTTGGCACACGAGTACCGACAGGTATTACATATTTTTGCTGTAACCACAAAGTCTGTACAATGAATTGGTTGAGCCCTGCCTCTTAAACTAGGGTGACCCTGTATCTTAAGAGATAAGGCGGGAGTAAGGGTAGGTACGTCTTTGTTTGACTTGAATATGCCCTGGCGGCTGAGAGTATGTGACGCTCACTCTAATGTCTCGCTGATGGTGGCGCGTGTTGGATCATTTAGCTAATCCATGCGTCAGGTTCGTGAACAAGCGCTGTCAGTGAAGGCTGGTCATACCTTAGCGGCCACGGCTTATTTTAATTTAATTTAAATATTTGAATTGTTTTTTTTTTAAGGACGCTTTTAACGTTCTGCATCGTTCTCACATGTAAAATTTCAACATGAATGATGTAACCATTATTTTGTAACCAAATCTTGATTTAAAAGAGTGTCCGTGGAGTTTCTTGCCCGTTCTTCTCCATAGGTACCTACTATGCTTTGGAATGGGCGCCTAGCTTCATCTTTTTGACTAACCGACCCCTTGACAATTCAAAAGTGCCTGTAATTGGTTTAATTGAAATAAATGCTTTGAGTTTGAGTTTGAGTTTGAGTTAAACGCCCAGGTGTCACCATTGTGTGGATCGCCCGGAGGACACGGTGGAACATACAGTGGAGGTCTGCCCGGCTTGGGCGGAGCACCGCCGTGTTCTCACGGAGGCGATCGGCGGCGGCGATCTCTCGCGTCCAAACCTGGTCCAGGCCATGGTGCGGAGCGAGAGTGCATGGGAAGCCGTCACCTCCTTCTGCGAAGCAGTAATGCTCGCGAAGGAGGAAGCGGAACGCGTGAGGGAGAGGCAACAGCCGCGCCCTCGCGCCCCTATATAGCCGCCGTAGGAGACGCCCTGGGCGGCGGGAATCGATTGCCGATTCCCGGCCACTGTAGGCGCGGGATTGCGGACGACGAGTAATGGGCAGCTCGCCGTCCGGTAAGGACCAGGCCCGGGTCGACGGCGCGTTGTGTTCCACGCGCACCTCAAAGAGATGTCAGCAGTGACGGGGTTAATTGGGCCGATGCCGCCGGGGTCGCGGGTAGTTCGAAAGAGATACCGTGGCCCTGGCACGGGCAGCTGAAGGAACATGGGTGGGCTTTAGTCAGTTAAGTCTGACACGCGCTCCCGCTCTGCCCAGAGCGAGAGAAGTCATTTGATGATTTCCCATCTACAAAAAAAAAAAAAAAAGGTAGGTATAGGTATTCTCAGCTGGCCATCCTCTCCACAAGATGCCTCAAAATGGGAGAATAGAAACTCTCAGTCACTGTTTTCAGAATGCTCTTGCTACTGCCCCGTGTTCCAGTTACTAATGATGCGATTTTTTTTCGGATGATCGCATGAAATCCATCAGTTCGATTCTGTGCAAACATTTCTGACGCACTACAGAAACGGGGCAGTCTCAAGAGCACTGAAAATATTATTAAATTGGACGCGTAAGACATCTAGCGATCTTTTGGTGTAGTTGATCCATAGACCCCCGTGTACAGACCCTGACAATATGCCTTGAATAGTGTTATCTTGAAGTGGCGGTGCTTAGGGGAGACCCATGTCCAGCAGTGGACGTCTTTCGGCTGAAATGATGATGACGTAGGTATGTATGTATAATACGTATGTACTCCTGTATGAATTTATCAAAATGATTTTATTTAAACAATGCAGACCTACTTATTTTTAACTCCTTCACGCTGAAACGTCTGGACCGATTTGGATGAAATTTCGTATGTGGATAGCTTATTTCTTGGATTAACACATAGGCTACTTTTTATCCCGGTCTACGCGGGGCGCAGCTAGTATGAAATAAAAACTTGAAATAAACGCAATCTAATAGTATCAGACCAGACGGAGTAGACAGCGGGATGAGCTAGACTACTTCAGTAAAGATTGGCCCTTGGCAGCTCTGGGCAGAGAGGTGGAAAGAGTACTCTCTTTCCACCTCTCTGCCCAGAGCTGCGAGGTCTTTGCCCAGCAGTGGGACAAAAATTGCAAAAAAAAATTGTATACTTAGTTGCATTAAGTATGGTATTGTAAGTAGATACTGTTTTTTATTTTGTTACCTATTTATGTATAATTTATTAAACCTGTCTTGGTTTGGTTTTTTTTTTGACTTGGTTTTTTTGATACAAAAAATTCTACCTCATCTGATTAAAAATGTGAGCATAGGAAATTTCAAAATGTTCCATATCTCCAGACTTATGATTTTTTTCTCAATGGTGGCGCTAGTTGGCAGCACTACTCGCCTTATTCAAAAATAAATGAACGCGATACGCGACCTGAGAATCGAACTCGGGAGTCAGGACGTCACGTTCGATAACTCAAATGAATCAGGTTTGAGTTGAAGAACACCCGTATAAATAAAAAAGCAACCTGTATAACCCTGTTGCTCCTGCAAACTGTGAGGGTGTTCATTTTACGACACTTCCCATTCAGTTGAATGATGTAGAAAATACCAAGTGATCAATTAAGTAATTTTGCTAATAAGCACACTGTAAACAAACTGATTTGATGAAAATTGAACCTAAATTAAATATTTACAAGATTTATTTTAATAACAGCCGCACGGGTCGATCCATCAGGTTAAGCTACGCATTCCGGGGTTGGTCCGTGGATGGGTGACCATCTTTACATACAGAGAATCCTCCGGGCCTCGGAAAGCACGTTAAGCCGTTGGTCCCGGCTGTCATTCGTGGATCTTTGACAGTCGTTACGGGTTGTCAGAAGCCCGAAAGTCTGACAACCAGTCTTACCAAGGGGTATCGTATTACCCAGTAACTGGGTTGTAGAGGTCAGATAGGCAGTCGCTCCATATAAAATACAGGTATTCAGCTGCATCCGGTTAGACTGGAAGCCAACCCCAACATAGTTGGGAAAAGACTAGGCAGATTGATTGATTTTACAAGGTTTCCGTACGTCTTGTTCGGGTGACCACTGTAAATCAGCGCTGAGCTGTGGGTCCCCCATTGCACAGCATCATGCGTCGTGGCAGCCTTCTTGTCACAGTCATGATGTGCAGCTGCCGACTATTTATGTTGTGTGCTCGTGATTATTTATGTTTGTTTTATTTTTCCGTTTGTATTTTTTTTATTAGCCTATATTGTGTCCCACTGCTGGGCAAAGGCATCACCTTTTTCCTTCCAAAACTCCCTGTCTTGTGCGATCTCTGGCCATGTTGGCCCTGCAAACCTTATCAGATCGTCACACAAACTTCGCCGTGGCCTGCATGGACGGCGATGTCCTCCCTCAGGCGTCCAGTGAACGACGATCTTTGTCCATCTCTCCGGATGTTTGTATTACTCAAGTAATTATCTTTTTGTAAACACAGGAACACAGTGCTGCGCCTCAAAACACATCGCCGATGTCACCCAAAAAGCACCCAAACTGAAGTGGGGTTGGTCCGGACACGTTTACCGTATGTCGAATGAGTCATGGGCCAAATCTACCACCATGTGGGTCCCAGAATACGTCTGTCGAAATCGAGGCAGATCCAGGAGAAGACGGCGAGACGAGCTTGACGCCTACAGACAGAATTGGTATACACTAGCTCAAGATAGAGGAGTGGAAAGGAGAAAGGGAGGCCTTTGTCCTGCAGTGAAACAACACAGGTTAAAAAATGCACGTGTTTTCGTGACAAATAAACTTGTTTTTATATCTTTTTTTCTTTCTTTCAATGGACAGGCGCCAGCGCAAGTCAAATCTTACTACCTGGTATTTAGTAACACTTCTTCGAACGATTATCAGATTATAACTTTGTCCTTTAGAAACTAAAACTATGTTAAGATTATTAACCCTTTCAATGCCAGTGACTTTCAATAGTCAAAAGATTTGTACAAGTTTATAAGTGGCTTAAAGTGTACCTATTACACTTTGTAGGTAGGTACCTGTTGAATTGTGTGTTAAAAGATGTTTAAATGTTTTCTAAATAACTTTATTCAATCAATCTGTCTAGCTTTTTCCCAACTATGTTGGGGTCGGCTTCCAGTCTAAGCGCATGCAGCTGAATACCAGTATTTTACATGGAGTGATTGGCTATCTGACCTCCACAACCTAGTAACTTGGTAATAGGTACGATACTCCTTGGTAAGACTGGTTGTCAGACTTTAGTAACGACTGTCAAAGATCCACGAATGACAGCCGGGACCAACGGCTTAACTTGCTTTCCGAGGCACGTAGGCGTAGCTTAGCCTGATGATCCGTACTGGCTATTATTACTAAGCCACGAGGTCCTCCTGGATAGTAATTATGGTATGGATTAATTTGTTTAAGTACCTAGGTACCAACCTATTGATGCACCTTACTTAACATAGGTACCTAAACGGGATTTTGTTGTTTTACTTTTACATGAACATTTGTTTTAAATAAAAGTTAATATAAGGAGAGAACAATTTAGATCCTAAAATATTGTACCTAACTGCATAGGTATGATAGACTAGCTGTTGCCCGCGACTTCATCTGCGATGCAGGATGAAAAGTAGCCTGGTCAAAGGCTACCTTCTGGCAAATTTCATTACGAACCGTTCCAAACATACGAACTTTCACATTTTAATAATTATTAAGTGTATTAAATTATTATAAAAATTATTACCTATAAAAAAAATATAAGTAATTTATATATATTTAAATTCTTTACCTACTAACATAGTTTATAAGCTCCTGTTGTTACTAACCTTTGGATCATGTTAACTGACAAATGAATAAATAATAATAATATGCAGGATACAAACTTTAACTAAAGTGAAAGCAACACACATCAAGCAAGTATCCCAACAGTAATTTTATTCAGTGTAACAAAATCCAAAAATAAATAAATCGATTGTTTCTAAAAAATCGACAATTACAATCATGTAAAACACATCGTCAGTGAACAAACCATACTTCTTGAATCACCGCGTGACACTCACAAACCTAATCCATTCATCGCCCTTAACTTATTACATCCACCAATCGCAGTAACGAGGCGGAGTTAAAGAGCGAGACAGCTATTCCCTGATTCTAATGTGTGTGAAAGAGGTAGACTATTTTAGTGACGCTACGTCTAGAACCGGGCGTCGAGGAAGCGATGGACGGACTTTCCACAAATTCGTCAGTCAAAGTTTGCAATTTGAGTCACAAACCCGCGGTCGCATTTGAGGGGTTAACTATTTACGCGGTTAACCCAAATTAAATAAATTAAATCTATTAAGTGATAAGCAGTGGACAATTAGTGTTTTTATTTTAATAAACTAGTTTATTAATTAAATTGTTTTTTTTTCTAATTTTGCAAGGACGGAATAAAACTGAATGTTTTGAATAACAAGTGTAGTGTTGTGTGGTCGCTATGTCGGAAGCTGGTCGGCGCGGTACCGCCTACACGATAGATAACATACTCGGACACACGGACAGACAACCGGGTATGTGATACCACGACAGGTTACCATGATTTAAGGCTTCGTCAGACAGGCGCGACGTGACAGCGCGACGACGCGATACTAGTAAAACAATTATTTCTATGAAAACGTATGAATTTGTTCTAGCAAAATTGCGTCGCACCATCGCTTCATGCCTGTCTGCCTTCGTTAAATTCTACTTAATCAATCTGCCTAGCCTTTTCCCAACTATGTTGGGGTCGGCTTCCAGTCTAACCGGATGCAGCTGAATACCAGTATTTTACATGGAGCGACTGCCTATCTGACCTCCACAACCCATTAACTGGGTAATACGATACCCCTTGCTAAGACTGATTGTCAGACTTTCGGGCTTTTGACGACCCGTAACGACTGTCAAAGATCCACGAATGACAGCCGGGACCAACGCCTTAACGTGCTTTCCGAGGCACGGAGGAGTCTCGGTATGTAAAGATGGTCACCCATCCACGGACCGACCGCAGCAAGCGTAGCTTAACCTGATGGATCGACCCGTGCGGCTGTTATTACTTAGCCTACTAATTACAAAAAATACTTATACCTAAATAATTCTATTTCGGCAATTTGGACGTTCGATCTGATGACTTCGGGGAATTAGCCATCGGGCATATGACATTCGAAATCAAGCAGTACCTAAACCCTAACTAACCATACTTTACACTAATATTATGAAGGCGAAAGTTTCTGTGTGTGTGTGTTTGTACGTTTATTACTCCTTCAAGCTCAAACGTCTGGACCAATTTGGATAAAATTTGGTATGTAGATAGCTTATACCCTGGATTAACTATTTATCCCAGTCCACGCGGGTGAAGCCGCGGGGTGCAGCTAGTACTTATTATAAATTAATGTAAAAGTGAGTTTGTTTGTTACGCTTTCAAGCTAAAACGGCTGAACGGATTTGGATGAATTTTGGCACATGGGTAGACCATGACCTGGAAAAGTCGCGGCCAACAGCTAGTATATAATATTATAAATAAATGGGAAAGTAACTCTGTATATCTGTCTGTCTCTGTACCTTTTTACGCCTAAATCACCGAACCGATCGTTATGAAATTTGACAGATAAGGGCACCTTTTTTTTTTTTTTTTTTTGTTGATGGGAAATCATCAAATGACTTCTCCCGCTCTAGGCAGAGCGGGAGAGACTTTTACTGACTAAAGCCCACCCATGTTCCTTCAGTTGCCCGTGCCAGGGCCACGGTATCTCTTTCGAACTACCCGCGACCCCGGCGGCAGATAGGGTCACCTGGAATCTGGAGAAGGACATAGCATACCTACCTTTCATCCTAACATATTTGTTTAAAAATTATGTATTAAAAAGTACACGCAAATAAGGCAGAAATTGGACAAATAACTTGTGAGGCCGGTTATACGAGAACCGATGTTATTTTGTTGTTTATAAACAACAAATAATATAATAATATTATCTATTTATAATTTTCTTATTGTCTTTTTCATACCTTTTTACTTGGCGTTTTTGTCGTAAGTAGTTGGGTTTTAGTTTTTAACTTTCTTATTTTATAAAATGTAGGTTCATATAGAACAAAAATTAAATTTTTTGACCTGAATAAATAATTTGATGAAATATAATGTTTATAATTTATCATATTGTTTAACACACTTCGCTCGAAAACTGGTTCTTATTGCATCGCTTTTTTGTGCAGGGTGAACACGCGGTTCAAGGTTTAACATTATTTTATATGTTATGGATTTTATAATGTTCGGGTTAGCAGTTTTGAATATAGCTCAAAACTGTTCCCTTTAAACCTACCCCTTGGGTTTCTAAAGCTAAAATTTTGATTTAAATTTAATTATTATTTTATTTATTTGATTTTTTTTTAAATATGTTGATCCAAATTTTACATGAAAATTTTAGCGGTTTGCGTCACTGTATAAGTTCTTAATTGTTGAAACAAAAGTATGTGTTTACTGATAATGTTCCATTAATCTTTTTCAATTATAAATTGTTAGTTAGCTGAATCATACAGTACAGATTATTTTTTTCCTATACACTATGCCATTATTATGTAGGTATAGTTTAGGGAGTTAGCTCGTGGCTAAGTAAAAACAGCCGCACGGGTCGATCCATCAGGTTAAGCTACGCTTGCCGGGGTTGGTCAGTGGATGGGTGACCATCTTTACATACCGAGACTCCTCCGTGCCTCGGAAAGCACGTTAAGCCGTTGGTCCCGGCTGTCATTCGTGGATCTTTGACAGTCGTTACGGGTCGTCAGAAGCCCGAAAGTCTGACAACCAGTCTTACCAAGGGGTATCGTGTTACCCAGTTACTGGGTTGTGGAGGTCAGATAGGCAGTCGCTCCATGTAAAATAATGGTATTCAGCTGCATCCGGTTAGACTGGAAGCCGACCCCAACATGGTTGGGAAAAGGCTAGGCAGATTGATTGATTGACTGAGTTTAGGGAGTTAGCACAAGTTAATACAGTAATTATGGCAAGCCAGCGACCGTTCCACAGACTGCTCAGTGTAAAGTTTGGAACCGCTCGACTCGCTCTTGGCCGGTTTATATGTTTATTATGACTGCTAATTACTACAGCGGACATTTATAATAATAGGCCACCAACCCAACATGTTAAACTCGTGCCAAATCTCGCAGCTCTTTATCGTACTAATAAAATACTCTGAGTTTATCTTGGACATTACTGACATCGGTGAAGGAAAACATCGTGAGGAAACCAGCACCCTAATTGCGTAAAACATTATCAATTGGAGTTGGTTTCATTTTGACAGTTCAACAACAATCATTGCGTTATTTACGTTGTCGAGCAGACAAATTTTTCGAACATATGAAGCAATGGATTACTTAGCAAATTGTTTTTAGCAAGCAGTTAGGGTGCTGGATTTATAGTTACTAAAAGTCTAAAATCGCCAACCCGTGTTGTGCAAGCGTGGTGATCAATGCTCGTGCCTTCTCTGTGTGAGAAGAGGTCTTTGCCCTGCAGTGGGGCAGTAATAGGCTGGTATTATTATGATTGTATGTCCGTGTAATAATATTGCCAACTCATCAAGTTATAATAATGCCAAATCTCGCGACTTTTTGACCGTAGGAGGTAATAAAGTTCTAAGATGCCGCGGGAAGAGCAAAGTCCGGTATTCTGATGTGACAAACAGCCGATAAATTCAATAAAACCTCATTTATTTATTTATTAGGAAACTCAACAGCTTATAACTAATTACTTGAGTTATGAATGTTCACCACACTATCAATGAACAGCTCAAAGCAGTTGCGTCAAAATTACAGCATCCTACAGTCTGTATACACTGTTCAATGATAGCGAGATGATGACAATTATCACTTAGCCAATAATGGAGTTTCACGGCATTGATAAAGCTAGGTAACTAGAAAGTAGCGAGAGAAAACAAATGAAAAAACTTAAACAAGTATTACGTATCAATAATAGGTAAAATGCGATTGTTGACACATTACTCACATGAAATTAAGGTTAAAAATACACACATCAAAAGTGTCTAGGGATCAAGCATTTTTATGCGGATTTCTTGAGATTGAGATGTGGCTTTGTAATAAATTTATGATTTTATAAATTTATATGGATCCTTTTTGGTGCATTTCATAATTTGAATCAGGAACTGTGAATCAAATTCGAGTAAAAGATGAAAATCAGCTGTCAATATTTTCCCTATAAAAACATACAACGCATTGAAGACATTATTAGTGCTACTGTTTCCCTACTACTGATTAAAACCAACGTTATTATGGAGCGGCGACGTCATTTAAGCAGGGAAGAAATGCTCAGAGCCGTGGGAATGATAGAAGCTGGTTCCCGGCAACGTACTGTGGCTTTAGCTCTGAATACAAGTCAGAGTGTTATCAGTCGACTTTGGACACGTTACCGAAGCACTGGTACCGTGGCTGAGCGCCATGGAGGACGGTATCGCTGCACCACACGGAGACAAGACCGATACATTCAAATCTTAACTCGAAGAGCTCCAACTATAACCGCCATGATGTTAGCCGTGAGGCTTCATCACTCTTCAGGGAACTTAATTAGCGACCAAACAGTCAGAAACCGCTTGCATGAAGTGAACCTTCATTCCCGAAGACCGCTACGGGTACCACCTATAGCAATGCACAATCGTAGGATTCGATATCAATGGGCTCTTGAACACAGAAATTGGGCAGAAGAACAATGGCGTTTCGTGTGCTTTTCTGATGAGTCTCGTTTTGGTATGAGACCGGATACAAGACGTATACGACACTGGAGAACCCCTGGACGCCAACAGCGATTAAAATCCTGCCAGGAAGTCCATCCTTATAGTGGTGGAACCATCATGGTATGGGCGGGTATTTGGATCGGCGGAAGAACTGAGTTGATTTGGATCAGAGGCAACCTCAACGCTCAAATTTATGCTGAGACGATTGTATCAGACGTCATCGTTCCTCTACAAGTGCAAATCGGTCCCTTATTTCAGTTAATGCATGATAATGCACGACCGCACACCGCAAGAGTTGTAAGACAGACTCTCGCCGCAGCTAACATCAATGTCCTGCCCTGGCCTGCTCAGTCGCCAGACTTGAACCCGATTGAGCATGCATGGGATATGCTACAGAGAAGAGCTCTGCCGAATATGGAGGGTATCCAGTCGCAAGAAGACCTTTTTTTGTTGTTGCAACGAACATGGGCGGCCATTCCACAGCGTGATTTGGATGAACTCATTTTGAGTATGCCAAACCTTGTGTCTTCTTGTGTTGTTAGTGTTCGCGGTAGAAACACGGATTATTAATTGTTTAAGTTACCCAATAAAATTTTAAAGAAAACTGTTATTTCAGTCTTTTTTTCGAACTTTAATGTTAGTGGTTCAAATGTCAAAAATCCCTTTATTAGGAAAATGGCAAATTTCTTTATTAATGCAAAGGTGACTTGGTTTATCGTTACTGTGACAAACGAAAACACTTTATTTGATGAATCCTTAAAGAAAATTTTAATTAATATCAATCAGGAGAAAAGTTATTGCAAAAATATATGTTGATCCCTAGACACTTTTGATGTGTGTATGTATCATGACCATATTAATTGACAAAAGGGAAAAGAAAAAACTAAGTAATTAAATAATTTGCCTATACTTATAAGAATATAAGAATGAGTTATGGCACAACTTGTGAAAACTTAGGTGAAGTGAGAGCTGTCAATAGTGCCTCAGGTGGAATGATAGTTCGCACTTTTTATTGTTATTACCTACTACTTTAACCGTATAGTGTCCTTTATTGCGTTAAGCTTACTCATGCCTAGTTTTTGAAGAATTCTTAAATGGAGTTTAAACTCTCAATAGCTAATGATTTGTCAAAATTATCTATTTAAGGACGCTGTTACAAATGGGTAATCAAATCATTACTTTTTTACACAAAAGTATGTTTATTAAATAAAATGCTTTGCATTCTTAAAATGTTTTTTGGCCAAATTGTTGATAGATGTGCATGGTACGATTCTGAACTTTAAATATTATTTTTTTTTTTTTTTTTTTTTTTTATTATTATTTTTATTTTGCGGTTGGCGCAGTGGTTGAGCGATTGACTGCTGCGCAGCATGTCGCGGGTTCGATTCCCGCACGGAACAAATATTTGTACGACCTACAAGTATTTGTTCCGAGTCTGGGTGTTTTTCTATCTATAATATGTATGTATTTACAAAAAAAAATAAATGTATATAAGTAGTTTATCAGCCATCTCGTTACCATAACACAAGCATTAGGTTGCTTAGCTTGGGGCTAGATGGCGTTGTGTGATATGTCCAAACATATTTATTATATTTATTATTTATTATTAAATATAATTTTAGATAGGTACATTTTCTCTACCGTATCATCGTAGTATCGTATCATTTTTTGTACCGTAAAAATTTTCACTTCGGTACATCTATTGGGAAACTGTACCTATCTAAAATTATATTTATAATTCAGAATCGTACCATGCACAACTACTAACAATTTGCCCAAAAAACATTTTAAGAACGCAAAGCATTTTATTTAATAAACATACTTTTATGTAAAAAAGTAATTATTTGACTACCCATTTGTAACAGCGTCCTTAAGGGGGATGCGCTAAGGTAGCTCGCGAAATTCAAATTTTCTTACGTTTTACGACCTCCTAGATTTGAGTTCAATTCTAACCTATGGAGTTGTATTGCTGATTCTAATGATTATAATTCTGTAAAGCCATATGAGCTACGGCCGCGTCTCATATTTTATTCAACATACAACCTGACACTGACCTGCAAATTGCAAAAAACGTAAGAAAATTTGAATTTCGCGGGCTATCTTAGCGCATCTTCCTTAAGCGAATTTCTTCCTTGTGCTCGGTTTTCGAGGTTCTCAGATAAACCCTAGCTAGATAGTAATTCACTCGACTTTTAAGCTAAAGATTTCCTTAGCGTTTAGTTCAGAAACACGATATCGAACCAATAATCACTATATCGTGCATTAGTAGCCTAAGTTTTCACGGTGAGATTTTTACAGAATAGATCGGCTGGAATTGACGTAGCCTCTACGCAAATTATTCCCTCGTCGTAGAGGGAAACATTTATTATTTTTTTGTAGAACAATGCTTAATTGATTGTCATTTGGGACTTTGGGTGGCCATTTTTGACACAGCTGGCTATTCTGTAAAAATCTCACCGTAAAAACTTAGTGAAGTGAGCGTGAAGTGAGCTGTCACTAGTGTCAATCCCTCACTCTCTAAGCTCACTTTACCTAAGTTTTTATGGTGAGATTTTTGCAGAATACAAGTTTTCACGGTTGGTTAGATTTTCACAGAATACTTAGACCGTCAGTTCTAAAGTATTCTGCGAAAATCTACTTAAGTAATCATCAGAGATCGGAATACTTAGGTAGAGCATATTTAGCTAAACTTCAGGGAGTAAGTAACATAGAGTGGATAAGACCTCATCTAAAATCCCGGAATGATCACAGGAATATAAAAAAACTTATATCTATGGTCACAGTTAATTAGCTATTTAGAATTTTAAGACTCTAAAAATAGGAATTATTTGTGTGCACAAACCACAGAACAGATAATATCTTTTCTGTGGCACAAACAGAGGCATAAGTAATCATTATATTAGAGTGTTCAATTATATTTTTATGAAAGCAAAAAAAAAATATTTGAGGTTCGATTAAATATGTATGCCGTATACGTAAATGTTTTACATCAGCTAAACCTTTCAAAGGCTTCAGCAGACATGCGCAACAACAACAGAACAATTTCTATGAAAACTTAATGGAGATTGTTCTGCCAGAATTGTGTCGAACCGTCGCGTTGCGCCTGTCTGCTGGAGCCTTTACGGTACCAAATCGAATAGGTATACTTATTCTAAGCAAAATATGAACTTGGGGTTATGTCGGTGGTGTACCGGCCCCCCGGTGAGACGCCCTTATATCAACATTGTTAAAATTCATCTCGAAATATTATGATTTACACAAAGCCTACACAATAACGCGCTTTGTGTCGGGTCATTATCACACTTGACTGATCTTTTGAGGATTACAACTATAATGCTATTGTATACTGGTAATTATTGTTGCTACATGTGGTGGCGGTGATGCAGATTGCTCTACTGTGCCCATACTTTAAAAATGTAGGCAGTGACAATCTGATATATTTGGTGGCAGTTATTTTAGTACAATCTCAGATTTGACGCCGGAAGAGGAGCTCGTGGCTCAGTAATAACAGCCGCATGGGTCGATCCATCAGGTTAAGCTACGCTTGCCGGGGTCGGTCCGTGAATGAGTGACCATCTTTACATACCGAGACTCCTCCGTGCCTCGGAAAGCACGTTAAGCCGTTGGTTCCGGCTGTCATTCGTGGATATTTGCCAGTCGTTACGGGTCGTGAGAAGCCCGAAAGTCTGACAACCAGTGTTACCAAGGGGTATCGTATTACCCAGTTACTGTGTTGTGGAGAGCAGATAGGCAGTCGCTCCATGTAAAATACTGGTATTCAGCTGCATACGGTTAGACTGGAAGCCGACCCCAACATAGTTGGGAAAAGGCTAGGCAGATTGATATGTTATTAGTTGATGGCATCAAATCTGAGATTGTTTTAAAATAACTGCGCTGAAAACAGATCTTGTTTTAAACTTTTTTGTTGTTTTTTGCAGTCGGAATTTTTGATATTTTTATTTATGCAGTTGACTTTTTCTTTCTTTCAATTTTTAGGCTTCTTTCTAGGTTTCGGGATCACTTTTTGTACGTTAAGGTTTCGTTTTATATTTGGTCGGTAACCAAAAAACCGGAACTTTCGCATTGGTCCGCTAAGCTGTTATTAATTATATTATTAACATAATTATTCTAACAGTGTTAGTCCTTTCAAATTACAGGAAAATTGCATCACAACTAATTTGCTCCCAAGTTTAGCTCTAATTATGCCAAAAATCTAAATCATCCAAAGGCTCCTTCGAAAAGGCGCGACACGCGACGCAAAGGCACCGCTCGCCGCGCGACACGCGGTGTCTTTGTGTGGCGTCGCGTGTCGCGCCTATTTTAGGTGCCCTAATGGACATTTGTTTTTAGTAGTAACATACAAATATCTAATGGACGAATCCGGGATTGCAGATTCTTTATTTTATGTACGTATAGTCTATTGAATATATTATTATGTAGATATTTATAAGTAGTTTATTAAATAGTTTAAATAAAGCTGATGTAGAGGATGCACTTGTATCGGCTTATCAATGATCTGATAAGTGACTTTAGACTGTATTTCAACTGCATAAGCCTCATAAAATGTAGCATCACTATGTTATTGATGTATTGAAAGCCTGAAGGGCCAATTTGACAGGATTATATCGATCGTGTATGGATGCACTGAATACATTATTATTTAACAAAGTACTGAAAGTGTTTTGTAAAACCAAAAAATTTCTCCCATTTAAGAAGCAACAAGAATAATTTACAAAGGATTTTGTAATAAATATCTTGATTTTTAAAAGAGTGTCCTTTTAGTTTCTTGCCGGTTCTTCTCCGTAGCAATCCACTAAAATGACGAATTTCACCCCTATTTAACCTCTTCTGGCAATTAATTTTCCAAAATCCTATAGTAGCGCTCCTTTTTGTTATGTAAGAAAGTCTTGTGCAAAATTTCATGCTTTTAGACCCAGCGGTTTAGGCTGTGTGCTGTCTGTCTATTTAAGCTTTTTCAAATTGTCAAGTGCGTGGGGCTCCCTCGCCGAAAGTTCTGTAGAACCAAATATTCAAAGTTTAACACACTAAAAAGAACATATTTTTTTAACAATCAAATAATCTAGTTCGTCACAATCCGTGTGTTCATCGTGAGTCAAACAAACTATTAAAACCTTTAAAGTTGCATTAATCGCTCGTTCCCACCGCTTCACGTTGAGTGACATGACATCGATCTGGTAATCCGGCGCTCCTGTTCACTACCAGTTCGATATAAGCCTCATCACCCTATGTGCACTTTCAACTCGCTAAACACGAGCAACTGAAAAATAAATCGTACGCTATAGAAACAAAGTTCAAACTCCCTAGTCAGTGCGCATGACCCTCGTTAAACAAGCAGGATTTAACAAAACACGCGTATTGTTAAGCACTTAACATCGCTCTTTATTCACTATTTATTTATACTAATTCTATTTTTATAAGAGCTTTGATACAATTGAATTGAAACATCAAAATACGAATACAATGCGATGAACCAATGAAAGTGATTATAAAGAATGTTCATTATACTTGTAAAACGGCCGTTGATAATGGTAATACCAATTTTAATAAAGATCCTCACTTGCTTTGTGATTTGGGTATGAAGAATACCAAATACGTCATAATCTAAAACATTTTGATACAAGTGGGCAAAGTTAGACATTGCACTCGTGGCGGGATTGCAATAGTGGTGGCGTATTGGAGCCGAGAATGTAATGATAATGACAAATGCTCACGTGTATCAAACGACTTTTTCAGAACTTTTGCGAGGAAAAAAAATGAATTTAAAAATAATATTTTGTAACAAGTTTGTAAAAAAATGTCTCTTTTTATTTTTATTTGATTATTATTTATCTTTTATAAACTTAGATTTTTTTTATATTTTGTTAAGTACGTGGTACTTGTTGACAGGCCTACACTGTCCTCCCCTAAGTACTCTTATTTGAAAACATTGTGAAAGCCAATTATTTTTAAAGGAGTAACCGTGGAGTTTCTTGCCGACTCTTCTCCATAGGAAACGACCAATTGGAACCGAGCACCTAGCTTCTAATGTTTTATATGGATGTACGTTTATGTGAAATAAAATATTTTGAATTGATTTGGATTTGAAAATGTCATCGTAACAAAATAACATCGGTTTTCGTACAGCCGGAGTCCCACGTACACCTAATGTGTACGATTTTACATGACATATTGAATGCCACTCAACAGACACCCCCTTTAATTTTGGAAAATTAATCATAACATCATAATAGGTTTGTGAGAAGTTTCAAGTTGCTGAACAGAAGGAATGAGTTTTTTCATTGTATATTCAACCTTAGCCATTCATATTTTAGTTTATTAATAGTTTTAGTTATGTTAGTATATAATTTTGTTATTTTTAGGTTATGTTTACAGTTATATGTAAATGATGTGTATACTATTTAATAAAAGTACTGGTCCTTTCAGGCTACCTTAGCCCCAACAGCAGATAGATGATTTTAAAAAAATAGTTTTTAGACCGGGTCAAATTAAATTAGCTAGCGAAACTCCGCAGACGTGATGGGTACCGATATCTAAAGCTAGTTTCTATTTACAATTTATAAATAGCCATATTTGTTAGGAAAAATTCATACTTCTTCTCCACAGTAGCCGAAAACAATAGATTTACAAAAAAACTTTTTTACAAAAAATACAACCGACTTCCAAAAACAACACTACAAAGTGAAAAATAACTTTAATTTCGGAAGTCGGTGTCTAGTTAAATGTGTTTCTGTTTTTTGCCACCGACTTCCGAAATTAAAGTTATTTTTCAATTTGTAGTGTTGTTTTTGGAAGTCGGTTGTATTTTTTGTAAAAAAGTTTTTATTTTTCACTTTTTAGTTGTGTACCTACCCCACACAAATTCTAATACCACTATCTGCAAAACAAACTAGAACATCATCCATATAAAAGTGGGGAAAAAATACGTATTATTGAAGCTAACTCAAAAACCACCCAAGCAAAGTTAATCAATTTTATATGGGACAACTGTGATGTATACCCTCTCGAATAAAACAAAAAAAATCCAAATCGGTCTAGCCATGTTCGAGTAATCGGGGAACATACATAAAATAAAAAAATAAAAAAAAAGGTTCCCACGAATTGAGAACCTCCTCCTTTTTGAAGTCGGTTAAAAAGAGACCCCATCAAGTTAAAATACCAATTTTGTAACAGCACTCTCCACTACAGAAACAGCTACTTTATGTCCATAAAAATTTACAACCACATTCCAAAATTAATAAGAGAACTACCATTTAATTGTTACAAAAAAAAACTTAAAAAAAAAACAACCGACTCCCAAAAAAACACTACAAAGTGAAAAATAACTTTAATTTCGGTCTTTCGTTTTTTTTACTTTCATTTTTTGCCACCGACTTCCGAAATTAAAGTTATTTTTACTTTGTAGTGTTTTTTTTGGGAGTCGGTTGTTTTTTTTTGTAAAAAGTTTTTATTTTCACTGTTTAGTGTGATGCCTACCCCACACATCGAATACCACTCTGCAAAATAAATTAGAGCAAAATTCACATAGACTATGTGGGAAAAATACTTATTAAATTATTGAAGCTAACTCAAAAGCCACCATCAGAACTTGAACCATCTCAAATAAAAACTTTGCAAAAAGGCAAATATACCTACACGTCGCGCTAAGCCGTGTCAGAAGTTTGGAAAGCGTAGTTTTATGTTGACGGAGATAACGAGGCAACGAAATCTGACATCTGACAATCAAGGCCACACATATCATACAACTCAAGTAGCGCAATTAGAAGCGGCATATAATTACCATTAAAATCATTTATAGCCAAAGTGCATTTCATGACAATTCCAATAAGCCCAAACACGGCTAGAATACATTGTTTTTTTACTGAGTTCCGGTGCCTACCTTCCGGCTTCTTCATGGTCCTTCTTTCGATGGTACCATTTTCATCAGAACCATTTATTTAAAGCTTCGTCATAGTCGCTTAACTATCTTAATCGAGATATCTTATCGCCACCCGTGAAATACTTATTATCGTTGAGAAGTTCCCGTGGCCATCTGTGGTCTTCTTCATCAGTTCCACATCACCAGATGCTACTTCCTGAATGCAAATGCTTGATTTGTTGATGAAATTACCAAAATCGCTATATGTATGCCTATAATTTTTGAGGAGTTCCCTCAATTCCTCATGGATCCCATAATCAGAACTGGATTTTGATAGAAATGGGACCAATCTGGAAGTATATCCTTTCAAATAAAAATAAGAATTTTCCATATCGGTTTATAAATGACGGAGTTCTGAGGTAACAAACATAAAAAAAAAAAAACAACCAAATTGAGAACCTCCTCCTTTTTTGAAGTCGGTTGAAAAAGGGCTACAAAACATTGCTTCTTCAAAATAACTTTTATACTTTAAAAGATTTTTTTATTTTAAGGTAAATACACTTCTGGACACATCTATTGGCCCACCTTAGAGTTTAGGTTTCGATGGCCCCTACCGAAATATGATTGCTAGATTGAACAAAAACTGTTGATGCAGTTTTAAACCTGATACATTTTACCATCTTTTTCGATCGTATTGTTTTAAATTTGAATTCAGAATACCATACGACATGGAGCTACGCCTAACAAGTCGGATATGCGCCTTGTTAAAGGCAATTGATTTTTGAATAAAAAACATGTTTTATCAAATAAAGGTTTAATTTAATAACGCGTGTTGCCTCCATGGGCATCTACCACAGCTCTCATACGATTAGGCATAGAGTTTATCAACCGCTCTATGAAATTTTGAGGGATCATCTCCCATTCCTCTTCTATGGCAGTTTTCAACTCCTGCATCGTCTGGGCAACTGGCTGACGAGCCCTAACACGTCTTTTTAGCTCGTCCCACATGTGCTCAATGGGGTTCATGTCTGGGCTTCTGGCTGGCCAGTCCATAACTGTGATGTTCACATCCCGAAGATATTCCCTGACGATGCCGGCCGCATGGGCTCTTGCATTATCATGCATAAAAAGGAAATTTGGGCCCACATAGTCCGCGTATGGTATCACGTGAGGTTCTAAGCACTCACGAATGTACCTTTCAGCATTTAATGTTGGCAGCCGTGGTCCTGTAACAACCTCAAGTTGAGTTTTGCCGCTCGCGGATATACCGCCCCAGACAGTCCATGAGCCACCGCCATAAGCAACCCTCTCATCAAAGCAGCATTGTGCGAAACGCTCTCCCTTACGTCGGTAGACCTTCTTCCTTCCATCATTGCCATGTAACACAATTTTAGACACATCAGAAAAGAGTACACGGCTCCAATCTTGCTGTGTCCAATTTAAATGACTGCGTGCGAAATAAAGGCGCGCTGTTCGGTGGGCTCGCGTTAGTTTGGGGCCATTAGCTGGCTTGTGTGGTACCATATCGCGTTCTTTTAACCTTCTCCGAACAGTTCGAGCGCTCACAGATACTCCGTGGAAGTCGCGAAGTTGGTTTTGTATCTCAATGGAGGTAAGGTGACGATTTCTCAAGCTGGTCGTCACGATGAATCGATCCTGTCTTTCAGTTGTGACCCGAGATCGTGGCCTTCCTTGGCGACGAACAAAGCCGCCAGTCTCTAGGTACCTCCGATAAACATTTCGGACCGCAGATCGACTTAAATTAAGTTGAGCACTCACGTTTCTTTGGCTGTGTCCGGCTTGAATAAGTGCCACAGCTTGGGCGGCGACTTCAGGTGAAGTATCCATAGATTATTGATAGAACCTCACCTTAATGTTAAGAATAAGTAATGTTTGTTGCAAAACCAAAGATATCAATCACTTTTTCAAGAATTAAATCCAAGTAAACCAATAAAACCAAGTTTTCTTAGTATTCGATTGTTTGATATCAACAAACAGGCTCCAAATTGTCTTTTGTTTCTTTAAATTCTGTGTTCGAAATTCAAAAAAAGACTATTGAATGAAATTGTGAATGTGCCAGGTTCAAAACTGCATAAAAACTTTTTGCTCGACCTAATATAAAATTTTAGCTAGGACCAAACGAAACTGAAAATACAAGGTGGGCCAAAAGATGTGTCCAGAAGTGTATAAATTAGATTTATTTAGCTTTATAATTAGGTTGTTGTTAGGTTGTTTGTTTAGGTTGTTGTTGTGTTTTTATTGTTTATTTTATAATGTACTAGCTGACCCGACAGACGTTGTCCTGTCCAAATTTCAATAATTCATACAAAATTCGCATAGAAAATGTTTTTTCAGTTTTCCGAAATTTTCCAATTTTCCCGGCTACTTTTCAAATATTTCCCTTCTTAAGAATCTTGAATCACTCTATCTATTGCTGAAAAATCCGTTGAGCAGTTTAAAAGACCTAACCGAACTGACAGCGGAAGCGACTTCATTTTATACTATGTACAGATACCAGAGAAAAATAGTTAATGTGTCTTGAAAAATAATTAATGTGTCTTTATGTATAAAGTTTAAGTGTTTTGTATTGTTTTGTAGAGTATAGGTATGTAGTATATATAAGTTAGGTTTTATGCACATAAAAATTACTGTAAATATCGTACCTATGTCGCTTTTAGCGGCGGATGTGTCCTGAACACAATTATTAATAATACCAACTTATTGCTACCATATGCGACGAATAAATGTCTTTGTCTTTGTCTAAACATGGTAAAACAAAAATAAATTAAGTAACTTGATGATGTTTTTCTTTTGGGGTCATCAACCCCACATAAAATATCAGTTTAAAAATCAGTATTATTTTGTAGACGTGATGGGTATCTCAACACGATAAAACAGATTTTATCAACTCACAGTTCAAGAAACAACATGGTGGTCATTGACCCAAAAAAAACATCAAATCTTTTTACTTTTATTTTATCGTGTTTAGATATTGACTCCTATCACGTCTGCGGAGTTTCGCTAGCTAATTTAATTTGGCCCTGAATATTAATTTCTACCAATTTTTGATTTAATAGCATTTAAAATTCTCCCAAAAAATCGAGAAATCCAAAAATACGTAAATATATATTTTTTTTGTCAAGTTTTAAATTAATTGGCCCGCGCGTTAAGATTCTTTCATACAAAAATTAACGTCCTCTAAACGTACTAGAGGTAGGTAGTTTTAAAAAACTAGTAATTTCAAACTTTAAAACATATTTAAGTAGGTACTTACATATTCGTAGCAAGTTCAATTTTATGGGACACACAGCCTCGGACACCACGGCCTGTCTTGCAGCCGCAGTGCGGGTCACATTGCGCGGCACGCTGACATCAATGACATCATCCGACGAGCCCTTGTCACCGTCGGCGTTCCAGCTGTATTAGAACCCAATGGCTTGGCACGCGACGATGGCAAGAGACCGGACGGCATGTCTTTATTTCCATGGAAGCTGGGAAGGCCTTTAGTGTGGAACACAACGTATGTCGATCCTCTTGCGCCATCCCATCTTCCTAGCTCGGCGTGCTGTGCTGGCACTGCTGCTGCAGCTGCGGAACACCTCAAGCGGCGAAAGTATAATAACCTTGTCGGTTATTATATTTTCAAGCCGTTTGGGGTTGAAACCCTTGGGCCGTGGGGTCCGAGTGCTCATGGTTGATTCAACGAAATCTCCAAACGGCTGGTTGACACTTCCCGTGACCCAAGGGCTGGCTTTTACCTTGGCCAGAGGCTCAGCATTGCCATACAACGTGGCAATGCCGCCAGTGTCTTGGGTAGGTACTTTACCAGTCGACAACGATGCGGAGGAATTTTTCAATGCCTTTTAGTTTTATAATAGTTTTAGTTATGTTAGGATATAATTTTGTTATATTTAAGTTATGTTTATATTATATGTAAATAAATAAATTAAATTTGAGAAAAAAAAATATAGGTGAAAATCCGCAAAAATGATCAACTTAAATGCAAACTTTAATTTTCTATTTAACCCCTTTAGGGTTGAAACTAACTGGGCACTCGGACCCCATGGCCCTAGTGGCCATGGGGTCCGAGTACCCACTTAGTTTTTCGAGACATCGCCAAGCAGTTGGTCGACTCTTCACGTGACCAGAGGGCGACTTATTTCCTAGCCTAAAAATCAGCAATGCCGTACAACGTAGCAACGCTGCCAACCTTTTGGGCACTTTTCCTGTTGACAGCGATGCCGACGAATTTTTTGATGCTCTAGTCTGCTCTATGAGTATTTCCACTCTCTTTTTTATATACTGTAGGTACATATTATTATTTTAAGACTAGTAGCTTTTAAATTAAGCATGTAAATATTATCCAGAAAAAAATAACCCCTTTTACATTTTCAAAAATAATTTCGTTTTTTGAGGTGGTGCAAAATTTCATGCTATTTCTGCTTTTAATTTTTTACTAGACTCAGTGGGGTACAGGGGTATGATGTGTGTTGTCAATCAGTGAATTAATGTAAGTAATATTTTTATTAGGTACACTGAGGTCCATTTTACACCCCCAATTTTCGTCAATGATTTTTCAAATCATCATCATCATCATAATTTGTCTATAATGTTTCCACAGCTGGGACACAGGCCTCCTCTCTATGAGAGGGAGTGGGCTGTAATCCACCACGCGGGCCCAGTGCGGGTTGGTAGCTGTCACATGTCTTCCAATTTTCGGTTCTAGGACATGCCGGTTTCCTCGCGATGTTTTCGATTACCGTTTTGAGAGCTGTGGTGATGAAATTATTTACACAAACTAAAGTGCCTGCCTGGGTTCGAACCCACGACCCACAACTCGTAAGTCTGGGCCACCACTATAATTTAATAATGGTATTGAAACAATAATTTTAGGAAAAAGTCGCAAGATTTAAGTACAGTTGAAACCATCTAACATTTAGTGGAGTAAGAAAATAAGAACCAATTGCCATACGACAACTTACTAAAATCCCCGCCAGATAACGCTTCAATAAAAGCCATTGATCCCACTTGTACGCATGGCTACAGATCAAGCTATACATTTCCAGTATAAGCTGATCTCGCATTGTATAGGATTTCCTTACAGTGAGAGGTCAGTGAAAACTGGAAAAATATAGCTTGATGTGTAGCCGTGTGTACCAAAAAGTTCCTTCTTACAAAACTGTCGCTAAGTCGACGTTCGCACGGACGTAAATATATCGCGGCGATTTTGTTTCGCACACTGGACTTGCAACGCTCTGCTTAGCGCCGAGAGTTGAAATTCCAACAGTGTTTTTTCGACGCGCTAGAATGTACTCTGTTGCTCGGCTCAACAGCGAGATTTGAAAATCCCATGCGCGATAAAATCCCGCCGCGATATTTTTAAGTCCGTGCGAACGTCGGGTAACACTGCTTCGGTCGAGTTTCGTAATACCAAACATTATGTGTTGTGTAAGCTTTTCAATCAACTTCTATCAAATCTATCGATGCCCTGCCATGATGTAGGCGTTTCATACAGCTATAAAATAACTGGTTTTCTTCCCACAGATCGAATAGAACTGAAAAGCGAGAGCGTCGCACACTCGGACTCGGAGCACGAGCACGAGCACGAACACGAGCACGAGCTGAGTGAGCACAATGATCTCGAGCACGGTCATGGCGAGCACAGTGAGCACGGAGAGCACCTGGAGGCGCTAGACGCTGGTAGACCACGCAAGGTAACTTGATCTGAATTGACGGATTCATCATGATTCTGTAAGATACAGTTTGAGTGTGAAACATATTGGTGGAGCTGATGGCTACGTAATAACAGCCGCACGGGTCAGCCGCGGTTGGTCCGTAGATGGGTGACCATATTTACCAACACTAAGGCCCCTCCATGCCTCGGAAAGCACTTAAGCCGTTGGTTCCGGCTGTCATTCGTGGATCTTTGACAATCGTTTTGGGTCGTCAGAAGCCCATTGTGGAGCAGACAAATTTTTCGAACATATGAAACAATGGATTAGCAATATGCTTCAAAATCATTCAGATTGTGTTTGAAAGTGTGTGCAAATAGGGTGCCGCCGTTATGTTTATGTATTAATTGCCTACTATGGTACTATGGTCCTCTTTCGGTAGCCTACCACTATTGTGTGGTGTAAGATCTCCCATCGACCTGTACGCTGTTTGTCAAGCAGGTGCGTCGCAGCCGCACCACGTTCACCACGTACCAGCTGCACGAGCTGGAGAGAGCCTTCGACAAGACGCAGTATCCTGACGTGTTCACGCGCGAGGAGCTAGCCATGCGGCTGGACTTGAGCGAGGCGAGGGTGCAGGTGAGCACAAAAACATTTAAGTATACTCACAATTCAATTCTATATCGACTGAAACCGCTGTACCGCGCCTTAGAATGCGCGTCGAGGCGGGGTGCGGGAAGTCACGCCGTGAGCGTCGACGAATAAGCAGGCCTGCACTGCTCCCCATCTCGCCGCGCACATACCAAAGGCGCGGTACAGCGGTTTTGGTCAAACTATGGTGGTTTTTGTGGACATGGTATTAATTCAGATGTCAGCCTTGACACTCTGTGCCCTTATTTGCCCCCATTTTATTTGGAGTCGACACAAATTTTTTTTCTTTACCTCTCCATTTGTTTTCGATGTTGTCATTTCGGTAGTCATCCCCTTTCTAGCCATGTCATCTTTCACACAGTCCATCCATCGTTTCTTTGATCTTCTCTATTGATCCTTTGATCTTTCTTTATAGCCATACACAATAATACTCAAAACTTTCTTCACGAGTTCACGACACTCTGTTTTTACCCGACTACAGCAAAGCCAAATGACGGCTATGATTTTAACAGGCTGTGTACTTAATATGTACGTTTGTATATGAATGTTTTAACTCCTAAACTTCTCGTCGTATTTGGATAAACGTATCTTTGGAAGCTTCAAGGTGTTCCGCGGGTTAAATAGGCTATGACGTCACAAAAAAATCTAACATGGTGGCTTGTAGCGGATGTAGTGTCACCATAGTGTTACATACCGAAAAAAAAAAAAGGTTAATAGTTCTTATATAAGTAATACTTTCTGAAAATATGACACGCAATTGGGGTGGTGTACCTACTCATTATATTTAGTTAACTAACTGTAAAACCATTAATTTCTAACGTTTTAGCCTGAGATAAATACCGCAATTCTGTGGTCATATTCTAGCGCGAATATTATATTAGGTTCAACAAATTATTAATTAACTAACTAGTGACATTATTAACTTTGATCAAGTTAAATAAATTAATATTAATAAGAGCAATTTCTGTTCACGTTTAATATGAAAATAATTATATTATTTGTTTCACCGCGAACTTCGAATAAATTGGCTAAATCAGTGCTGCTAATTAATTTAATTGGTTTTTGTAATTTTGAGTAGGGGCTCGTAGCTAACAATAAGTTATAACAGCCGCACGGATCGATCGATCAGGTTAAGCTATGCTTACCACGGTCGGTTCGTGGATGGGTGACCATCTTTATATGTCCCCCGAGTCTCGGAAAGCACGTTAAGCCATTGGTCCCAACTGTCATTCTTGGATCTTTGACAGTCGTTACGGGTCATCAGAAGCCCGAAAGTAACCCAGTAACTGGGTTGCGGAGATCAGATAGACAGTCGCTCTATGCAAAATACTGGTATTCAGCTGCATCCGGTTACACTGGAAGCCGACCCCAACATAGTATGGGAAAAGGCTAGGTAGATTATGATGGTTTTGTAATTTGAATAGGTATTTTGTTTGTAAGTGAATACAGCAGATTCTTAATGTGAAACTGACATTTCAGGTTGTAAATGAAATTAAATCAAAAAGTGTCACGTGACATTATGACTCGAAAATCTGTGAGGAATATAAACAATTGGCATAACGGACAGTCCTCTGTGTAGGGCTTCCATGGAGACGGATCAAACCGTTGCGCATGTACTTTTTGAATGCACAGGCGTCACCCAGATTAGAACAGAAACCCTCGGGGCACCCAGATCTTTCACAGATGTTCTAAAAGACTAGGAGACGTCATCAACTTCTAGAGGGAGGTGGGCTGATGGGAATAACCACCAGTGGTCGCCATGGCTCACCTAAAGGACTTAGCGCGAAAACCAAGCCGATGAATCATACAAGAACCATGACGCATAGATCAACAATACACAGGCATAGGAATATCTAGCCGCATATTTAACCAAATTGCAAAGGGTTGTCCGTAGAGGTGCGAGGGTAATTAAAATTAGTTCCATTCTCATCGCGCGGCGCACAATGAGCGCAAATTGTCGATGGTCCCGCGCTCACCGCAACGTGTTGCCAAAGCTGCTAAAGCCGGCTGCACACCAACCGCTCCTTCACTATAGCATGCAACTTTGCATGATACTCGTAGGTATCTACAAGTTAGACAATATGGATGATGTCTGGTATAAAAAAAAATATTTAGTTCGTCACACGGTGGGCTGAAAATCGGCTTTCTTAGACTTAGGGATTTCAATTTGCAAGTGCCGAATTTTTTGCCGGATATCACTTCTATTAGACATTACTATATACAAAAATGACACCCATGTTAATTCTGCTCAAAAACGAAGGAAATATAATTTTTTTACGAAAAATTTGTATGAAGCTAGTATGAAAAATCTAATTATCTCCTAAACGGAAAGTTAAACAGGAATATCCTTAGAGGTGATTATAGTGCTAATTAATTATGACTTTTTTGTCGCCGATTTGGCGGAAAATATTATGCCGTTTTTTTTAAAAAAAAAACCCTCGTTCGTCAGTCTATGAAAGCAGATTTTCAGCCCACCGTCATCAGTCAGATAATAAAAAAAAATATTAGACACGTATTTTTGCTTTATCATATTAATAAGAAATGACTTAGACAAAACGCATTAAAGTTGGGGAGTGGGGGCTTGCTATGTCACAACTAAAACAAACTACGTATAAAATCTAGCAAGGAGTGACGTCATGCCACATTTTAACTCAATGTATCGCCGTAATCTTTCGATTACGTAAAATAAGATAAGATATATTTATTTGTCAAAAACACGTGTAGGTTTACAATCAGTTGGAATGATTACAAAAAAAAGAAGTTTCAACATGTTTTGCCTAGAAAGGCGTACAAATTGAGTAATAATATAATTCCAAGTACAAAAATTATAAAGTTACTTTAAGATAATAAAATAATAATAACAATTAATGTCTAAAGATCATCATTCAAATAGTCGTCAACACTATAGTAACATTTATTTATTAAAAGTTTCTTCATGCTTTTACTAAAACTATTGATATTCAAATCTTTGTATGCCTTTGGTACCTTATTGTATAATTTTGGAGCCATACAGAATACACTCTTACGCATGAGAGCTTTTTTAGCACCATGTACACGAAGTCTCCGATTATCACGTTGACTTCTTTTGGAACCATCTGAAGACCTCGGAAACAATTGAGGATTTTTTTTTAACAAACAATACCGCTTCTAATATATACAAAAAAAAAAAAAAAAACTACATGTCCAATAAACTTTTATATTGTACATGACGGACAAAAGAAAATTGTCATCATCCTTATTCGTGTATGTTTGAAAGAACGCTTTTCTGCTTAATTACTATCTAGTCTTGCAATTTGTAGCTTATAGAATTTCATTGTGCAACTTTTTTCTTGTCGATGGCTTATATTATTATCGGCACGCTAAAAAGTTGCACAATGAGAGTCAGTCCAGAATTTGGCTACGATTTGGCTGGCACATTCAGTAGCGTCCATCAGTGCAACTTTATTTCATATGACTACAGAGCGCGCTCAAGTGCTAGTCACCGCCTGAGGTATGTGAGCGTTGAGACGGGGGAGGGCGCGATTGACAAACTGAGTTAGCTTGACGTTCTGTTTACCTCCCCCGTCTCACCGCTCACATACTTACCTCAGGCGGAGACTTGCACTTACGCGCGCACTATAACTAACATTTTAATGACGCTTCAAAGGCGTTTTCAATTCTACAGTGAAGCATGCGCAAAACTACACCTCTTTCTCGCTCACACGCACACAATTACACCAAACTACAATTAAACTACACCTCATTACGTGGACACATGTTTACTAAACCCGAAACGTGCGGCCTGACGTCACTTTGACGGCGCTATGTCTTTGTTTTTATTTTGTCTGAGCTATAATAATATAATCTTTAATAATACACAAAATAAGACTTAGTTAATCGCATTAAGTGCAAGTCCGCGCTGCAACACAGCCGCAGCGGCTCGCGGTACAATGCGCGCTAATTCGCCCGTCATTACGCTCTCGTCGCGAGAGCGCTAATGTTTGCAGCGCGTCGTCAGCGCCACATTATCGCGACTCTTTCGCAGATATTGTAATCAGGCCTCTTGCAGACTGCCGCGTTTTGTACAAGAATGAAATTATTAAGTTCCGTTAAAAGATAATAATAGCCAATGTGCATTTACGGCGTCCGTTCTTTTCTAGTTCGCGAGTGGAGGCTGCAGCTGTAATTGTTTTCTCCATTGCTGGCTATTATCGCGCCTCGACTAAGATTCTCTTGTATTTATTTGCTCTTAGCATTTTGCTACGGTAGCGGTACACAATGCTCAGCTGCTAGATGTGGATCTTTATATAAAATTAGTTATGTTACGCCTATAATCCTTTGATAATTAGGGACTAAATTACTACCCAAGGGTCAAATCTTTATCTAAAATAGATATAATAAATAGATAATTCTATCTATTTATTATATCTATTTTAGATAAAGATTTGACCCTTGGGTAGTAATTTAGTCCCTAATTATAATAAAAATAATAATAATTTTATTAAAAATATAATATATTATATCTATTCAGATATAATATATTATATTTTTTTATAGGATATCTAATAGAATTTATTTCGATTTTCTATTTTATGAGTAAAATATCCCTCAAGAATGCTAGTAGATACACTATAATAAAAGTGGGCAAAACTTTAATAATAGCTCACAAGATTGACTTGAGAAAATGCGTATAGCTAGTGTTAAGACAGGTAATGTCTTATTCTTATCTTGTTACTCAATAAAGCTATCAAGAATGATATAAGATAATTTTAAGAGCATTTTTTTACTTCTAGATAGTTTTTAGACTATATTAAGTTCATGATAGCTGTTCTTCTTAGTGCAATTTTAAAACCAAAAGATCGATATAGCATAACGAACAAGATACAATTCTTTTAATGATTATGTTTTTAAGTATAATGGCGTACAATATAAACTAACACAATTTTAGCAACATGGCGATATTCAATTAATTATCAATCGTTACTTTTAGGGTTGCGTACCTCAAAAGGAAAAAACGGAACCCTTATAGGATCACTCGTGTGTCTGTCTGTCTGTCTGTCTGTCCGTCTGTCTGTCCATCTGTCTGTCTGTCTGTCTGTTTGTCTGTCTGTCTGTCTGTCCGTCTGTCACAGCCAATTTGCTCCGAATCTAATGGATCGATTAAGTTGAAATCTGGTACACATATGAATTTCTGTGACACAAACACGGACGGGTAAAGTAAATAAATTAATTTTGAATATAGAGGTCACTTTTGGGGGGCAAATAAGAAAATTAAAAAAAAAAAGTTTTGCAAACTACACCATGTGGCATGTCAAATGAAAAGGCTTACTATGAGAGTCTCAAATATATTTTTTTTATAATTTTAAAATAATTTATTTTAAAGTTATTTAAGAAAATAGACGAAAATTGACCATTCCCCCCCCCCCCCCCCCCCCCCTTATCTCCGAAACAACTGAGCCTAAAATTTTGAAAAAAATGCAGAAAATAGATCTTTACCTGTAGATTATAGGAAAACCTATAATTAGTCTGTAGTCTTAAAATAACATGGTAAATCTATCAATATTGTGAGTACAAACTTACATTTACAGTTGGAATGTATGGGAGAACATGTTTTTCAACTACAATGTTAAGTTTGTTCTTAAGATAAATTCATCCCAACTACGGAGCCCTTCATTGTACGTGGTCCGACACACACTTGGCCGGTTTTTCTTGCAATGTTTAACGTTTGATAAGCGCGAATGGACGTGCGGTTTTATATATATCGTGAAAGATAGTGAAAAACCCGATTATTCCCGATGTCCACCACTTTGTCTGGCCACCACTGGGGGACAGCGAGACAACTTTAAAACATTATTCTCGTTGTCCACCACTGGGGGACAGCGTCACAATTTTGTAAAGTATTTCCGTTCGCCACCACTGGTGGACAGCGACACGGATTTTTTAACATTCCCTATGGCCGCCGTTGGGGGACAATGGCACAACTCTTTTGATCCAATTCCCACTGGCCATCAATTTAAATTATTTTATCTAGAGACCATTTGGTTTTATGCTGCAATTACTTTTATCCAATTCTAATGCTTACGTAATAATAATGACATAATATTTATTTCCTTGTATCAATCTGCCTAGCCTTTTCCCAACTATGTTGGGGTCGGCTTCCAGTCTAACCGGATGCAGCTGAATACCATTATTTTACATGGAGCGACTGCCTATCTGACCTCCACAAATCATTAACTGGGTAATACGATACCCCTTGGTAAGACTGATTGTCAGACTTTCGGGCTTCTGACGACCCGTATCGACTGTCAAAGATCCACGAATGACAGCCGGGACCAACGGCTTAACGTGCTTTCCGAGGCACGGAGGAGTCTCGGTATGTAAAGATGGTCACCCATCCACGGAACAACCCCGGCAAGCGTAGCTTAACCTGATGGATCGACCCATGCGGCTGTTATTACTTAGCCACGAGCTCCTCAAATTTATTTCCTTGTATAATACAGTTAATTTAATTAATTATAGGTAATTCATTACAATTAAATTTTATTTTCTTGCTAATGCTTATTATTATTAGCTATTGAAACTATTCACTTCATCAAGATACAATCGCTGGAATAAAAAGGCTTAAATGCAAAAATGTGGAAGAATTCCAAGTTCCAAAAGATTATAAGGACTTTCTTTTAGCAGACTATTCATATAACTGCAACAAAATTGTAGTGTTTTGTATTGAAGAAGCCAAAAATGTAATCTGTGAGATTCATCATTTCTTATGTGATGGTACCTTTAAAAACTGCACAGAGCCATTCACTCAACTTTACTCGATACATGGAGACTTCAGAAGTACTGAAAATAGTGCTAACATAATTCCGCTAATTTATGCATACATGAGTCGCCGTGATGAGGAATCCTATACAATTCTTTTCAATTTAATCAAAAGTCAAGTTCCTGGATGGCAACCTTCAAAGTTTTCAATTGATTTTGAGAAAGCTGCTATGAAGGCCATAAAAGCGGCATTTCCGTCAGCTACACTTAAAGGATGTCACACACACTTTAAAAAAGCCATATGGAACAAGGGCCGTGATTTGAAACTTACAACATCTGCTGACATATTCCAATTTCGAAAGGTAGCATTGACTACAGTACTTCCATTACTGCCCGAGGCAGAAATAAGAAACGGTTGGCTCTATATAACGCACAGGGATACTACGGATCCTGATATTTTAAACTTCAGGAAATACGTTGAAGTACAATGGCTAAAAGATGATTTTATACCAGTTTGGTGCGTTTTTGGGGAAAGGCATCGAACGACAAACGCTGTCGAAGGGTGGCACCACAAACTAAATTCAGCGATGAGCAAGAAAAACCCAAACATAATGCACGCTTTAAGCGTTCTTCGAGAAGATGCATGTTTTTTCTTTGTGAAAAAAATGCAAATAAGTCAAAAAAAAGAACCGTCCAACAAACGAAAAAAAAAGTATGTTTACAGCGATCAGTTTATTCAAGAAACCCAAATGGAACTTGTAAAGGCCAATTTCTAGATATTGTGAGAAATTATTACTGTTTTTTGTTTAACTACATATGTGATTTTTAAAACTGTTGATTAGTACATATCTGTAGGCCAATTTCTAGATATTGTGATAAATTATTATTGTCTTTTTGTATAACTACATATTATGTGATTTTTAAAACTGTTGATTAGTTTATAATATTTAATTTTTATTCCTCCGTCGAGGAATAGGATAATAAAACTGTGATTATGATTGTAATGTTCTAGTCGATTTTAAAAATTGTAACCTATCAACCAGCTGTGGAAATTATGTCGGTTAATTACCCACTTCAATAAAAAATAAGCGTTCAAAGCTATACTAAGTAGTAGGATCATTTTTTAATACTTGAGTGAAACATTTAATAAAAGTTGATTCAAGAATATGACTATTATTTACCTACCATATAATTTAGAAATATTTAAATTAGTCTCACCCTTAGCCCTGCTAAAAATCAAATCCGTAAGTATATTAAGCTATCCTTTACCGGTCTCTAGATAAAATAATTTAAATTGATGGCCAGTGGGAATTGGATCAAAAGAGTTGTGCCATTGTCCCCCAACGGCGGCCATAGGGAATGTTAAAAAATCCGTGTCGCTGTCCACCAGTGGTGGCGAATGGAAATACTTTACAAAATTGTGACGCTGTCCCCCAGTGGTGGACAACGAGAATAATGTTTTAAAGTTGTCTCGCTGTCCCCCAGTGGTGGCCAGACAAAGTGGTGGACATCGGGAATAATCGTGAAAAACCTGTTGTAAAACAAATGCGTTCGCTCTATTTTATATATTTAAGTATAAATTATATATATTTAAGTATAAATAGTAGATTTTCATTTTAATTGTTTTTATAAAACTTAAACTAGAAAACCCATATAGTAAATAGTTGCAAGACGTTTTATGTTTTCTCTTGCGACTTTTAACAGCGATTTATATAAAATAATTTACGGCAATATCGCAGCCATTTTTTTAGTAAGCATTAAAATGGCGATAAGATCTCATGGTTTTTTTTTAACATCGTTAAGAGTAATTTTTCTATAGATTAATCTATAGAAAAGCTTTAGAATACGAATAGATTAATTTTACTTTCTGTAGTCAAGTTCATCTTGTAGAAGAGTTTCAGCTCTTAAGGTTATGGTTGTCTATAAAACTTTATGTTTGTAAACTATATATTCTTTTCGCAGTCTCTCTAAACCTGTTATAGGAATAGTTTGTGTTTAAAAAGTGTGGAGTGTTTTATGCAAAATACGCCAAGAAAAGGGTAGGTTAGTAAAAGACAAATAATATTGTAGTCGATCCACTTATTGTCCTAACAAAACGTAGTAGAGCCCTAGCATTGAAGTTGTCAATTTGCACCACACAACGTAACGTTATAGGTGCTTATAATTTTATTGAATGCTAGAAAAGAAATACCTACAGCAGGATCTTGGAAGGCAGGTGCAGATTGTGATACAGTGTTTCATGTTGAAGGTTCTTGAGCTGTATTACGTACTATTGCACGAAGAGAACTTTGCGGGAACTGGTTTAGGTTGCTATTTAAATATTACTGCACTTTTCTACGAAATCCACCAGATCTTTTAATATTTTTTACTTTGTCCATTTTGCATAAACTTTTCCAATAATTAGTATGAAAACTCTAAAAATGGTATTTTTTAATGTAAAAACCTCTAAAGACGCACTTTTAATGTGTATCAATAGATGCGTACACTGAAAAATATCTACTAAATGATTATATCTAGTACATACTTGTGAATACTAATAGGTCTTTACCTATGAAATTGCCGTTTTGTATGAAAAAATTTAAACGAATTTTTTTCATGCATTTTTTATTTGTATTAATCGAAGTAATCACCCATGCAATCAATGCATCTTTGCCAACGCAGTGGCAGTTTATTGATGCCCTTCTTAAAGAAATCAGGTGGACGGGAGGCAACAAACTCTTCAAAGGCATTTTGTACTGCCTCTCGGGTATTGAATTTTTTTCCCGCCAAGAAGTTATCCAAATTCTGGAAAAAGTAATAGTCTGTAGGCGCAAGGTCTGGTGAGTAGGGTGGATGACGGAGAGCTTCCAACCCCAGTTCTTGCAACTTGGAGACCGTCTGCTGTGCAGTATGATGCGCGTTGTCGTGCAGGAGCAGCGGAGACGAGCGATTGACCAATGCTGGTTGGAGATGTGCCAGCTTCTCCATCATTGTGTTCAGTTCTTCACAGTACACATCTGAAGTAATGCTCACCCCGTTTGGTAAGAAGCTGTGATGAATCACATCGGCGCTAGACCATCAAACAGTGACCATCACTTTTCTAGAGGTAAGTTTTCGTTTAGGGCATTGTTTAGGTGCTGAACCAGGATCCAACCAACTTGCTGAGCGCTTGCGGTTATCAAACAGAATCCATTTTTCATCGCAGGTAACAATGCTGTTCAAAATTCCTTCATTTGTGTGTCTGTTGAGCAGTGCAAGGCACGTCTCGACGCGTACTTCGCGCTGGCGATCATTGAGTTCGTGGGGCACCCATTTGTCAAACTTTTTTACCTTGCCAATTTGACGCAAATGGACCAATATTGTTTTGACGCTAACGTCAAAAGCTGCTGCTAATTCAGCCGTAGATTGTGTATCATCAGCTTCCACAATCGCCTTTAACTCGTCATTGTCGACCAAAGTCTTCGGACGACCGCGAGGTTCATTTTTCAGGTCGAAATTTCCAGAACGGAAGCGAGCAAACCAATAACAAGTGGTTGGTTTGTAGTGTTAGCTCCGTAAACGTCGTTGATGTTGCGTGCCGCTTGTGCCGCGTTGCTGCCACGACGGTACTCATATTCCATAATTACTCTAATTTTTAACGTATCCATGATGACGAAAAAGATTGAAATGCGATGAAAATGTAACACTAATCAATAAACAAATGACTACTTTTGGAAAAAAAAATCCATGTTTTTAAAATAAAATTAATTTGAAATTAGAATTCTTAGCCAAACAAAAATTATTTTGATTTGAAATGGCCAGTACTGCAGAACGGCAATTTCATAGGTAAAGACCTAATATTTGATTTATGGGGCGTCTATCCTCCTGGCAACTATCCCACTTTTACCCTAAATCTAGCAAGTCTCGCGTGCCTTTCTTCTGTTGGGCATCATTAGGGTAGCCAACTCGCGTGTAGGTATCTACATCTAAATCTCTAACCTTAAATTAAAATTATTTTAACGGAAATAACCAGATATATTTCCGTATTCAGGCTTGGCAATTTTATATGGTAATCTGCCAAATCTCCACCTTCTTGCTACTTTAAATATTCTGTTTTTGAAATTGCCAATTCTTCTCTTTAAGAGAAGAGGCATTTGCCCTGCAATGGGGCCAGCACCATAGTTGCGTAACACATTATCAATCGGAGTTGGTTTCATTTTGACAGTTTTTGACAGTTCAACAACATTCATTGCGTTATTTACATTGTCGAGCAGACAAATTTTTCGAACATATAAAGCAATGGATTAGCAATTTGTTTCAAAATGATTCAAATTCCGATCGATAGTTTGTTACGCAATTAGGGTGCTGGCTGGTATTAATACAACACACAAAATCAATCTGCCTAGCCTTTTCCCAACCATGTTGGGAAAGACCTAATATTTGCGCGATTTCCATGTTGATCCCATGGAGAAAGTTGTTCAGTTTGATGGTCTGTACCACACCCTTAAATTTTACCACACCTTTTTGATAAACCCTGTAGACTGTGCATAACGAATTTGTCTTATTTTAACAAAATCATAAATAACAAGAAACTGCAAAATTTGGCACCAATCAGAATGCTGGCAAAAAAAAGTTGTAAATATACTTCCGCGCTGGCCACCGTGTATATCTCTGTGTAGACTTACCGTATTGTCAATCATTTACGAAGAACATAAAAATTCAAATATAGAATTCACGAGAATACAGAACAAATGATTTAATAACAGTCAGAAACTGTATAATTCTGTCCCTTGTTTTGTACCTAAATTCCGTGTGCTAAGGGTTGTCTGGGCAGACAATTTGGCATCATCTCAGTGGAGGGTTGCCTAATCCGAGTACCAACAGGCTCTTTGTCGCTCGTTACACCCATTCACTGGTCGCGACGTCACAGACGTGTCATTAAATATTACCTTTTAATATTTTATTTTATTTATTTGGCTCACCAACAATTGAATGTTTACGGATGCAAAGATATGAGATACATCCAATATACTTATAGACTAGTGAACCATTTTCTTACAGGTCAGCACAACATGCATTACTCATTTGTCTTAGATATTGGGCGCCTAGACGTTCTTATGCTCATCGAGCTTTATTATGTTTTCGACCAAATTCTAAATTAAAAAAAAAAATAAATAAAAATCATTGTAAAACTTAAAAAGAAAATTACTTTAAAAAAGGAAAAACCGACTTCAAAAACCTAAAACGAATAAAATAACTTTCATAAAAAAACTTAACAGCTTCTGAAGTTGGTGCCAGTTCAAGCTAAGGTGCATTGAAGAATTGAAAACACCGACTTCAGAAGCTGTTAAGCTGTTTATGGAAGTTATTTCATTCGTTTGAGATTTTGAACTCGGTTTGTACTTTTTTAAAAGTAAATTTATTTTTTTCCATATTTTTTTTTATAAGCCCAAGACGAACGAAATGAAAAATCATCAAAATCTGCTTAGAAATGCCGGAGATACCATATTTATGCATATAACTTCGTACATAACAATTATTAGCTAATGTATTATACTAAAACCTTCCTGAAAGAATATATCTAAATCAAGTTAGTGAAAAAATCATCAACATTGGTTCGTTAGTTTTTGAGGAAATCGCGGACATACATACATACGGGTCGAATACAGAACCTCCTTTTTTGAAGTCGGTTAAAAATAGCGTCTAACGATGACACGCAAACCAGCATAACAAGAGTTGGCTTGATTGTTTTAGCTCATTTGCAGCGCGAAACTCTATCTAGACATATAAATAATCAAAGGTGGTCGGTACCAACCAAGAATATCATTTTGGAATTGGGAAAATATAAGAGGACAGAGGCCATGTGCCCGATGGAATTTACGAGTACTATCAACAAAATGACGAACTTCCATACAAATTGTCATCCTCTATTCAACCATTTTCGGGGATGAATTTTCAAAAATCCTTTCACAGTGCTCACTTTCGTTTTATAAGGAACTTTTGTGCAAAATTTCACTCTGCTAGATCCAGCAGTTTTTAGGCTGTGCGTTGTCTGTCAGTGAATGCATTAATACAACGTGTCGTTTTGCATCCTCGTCAATTTTAAGGATGTGGTATAGACAATCAAACCGAACAACTTTTTCCATGGCACCAACATCGTAAGACGCGAAAAGTAATCAGTCGTCCCATACATTTGCGTCGAGTAGGTATTGAAGTTTTCTATGGGACAGTTGAAAATTTTTTCGCGATTAGTTTTCGCGAAAAGTTGTTCCGTTTGATGTTCTGTATCACACCCTAACATTTGACGAGGATACAAAACATCACGTTGTATAAGATTTTTGTTAAGGCAAGTAGTACTGCCAACTAGCGCCAACATTGAGAAAAAAGTCATAAGTCTGGAGTTAGGGAACATTTTGAAAGCCTTAGCAGTTAACCCCCCCAAAAAGCCTTAGTAGCCATTTGAAGCCTTAGTAGTTAATTAGTTGTAACACCCGTTATTGGCGTTATAGGCTAAGGCTTCTAACCTAGGAGGCTTAGCGTTGATTTTTTTATACAAAAAATTATACATCTGACTAAAAATGTGGGCATAGGAAATTTCAAAATGTTCCATATCTCCAGTTCTCTGTCTGTCTGTGTTCTAGTTGGCAGCACTACTCGCCTTAAATAAGTAGAATATGTTTGCGGAGGAAGTCTGAACAACAATGTGCGTAGAAATAAACAGTATTTTGCTAACAATGGTTAAGTTTCACCATCCATTAAAAAACTAATCTGAGCACCAAAGAGTCCTGAAAACCTTGGAAACTAATCATGTTTAGTGATGCCTATTTGTCTATTTGTTCTTCATTAGCAATAAGATACCAATTAGCTACCTATCAAATCCCACTGTTTCATAATTACACGTACTTTACCTCAAGTAACAATGGTTAAATTAAGCGCGGTTTGGCGCGGAGTGCTCTTTAACTGCAGTTAAAGCGAGCGCCTGCAATTTGGTAATTAGGGACTTCATGTGGTCTGCGAGGGCGGGGGGAGGGGAATATAATAGCGAGTATTAGACACCACACTTGAGGGATTTATGGGAACTTTCGGAGGACTTAGGTGTCTGTGGATACGGTGGATGATCCTTTAATTTGTCAGAACCTGCTGTGAAAGACAGTTTCGGTGCAAACTATGCGCTCAAAGCTAAAATTAGATAGTATGAACAATTTAAGAGGATATATAGAAACGTGTGTAAGTGAAATGGCATTATGGCTGTCTATTTTGACGAGCGAGATAGAAGTCTCTCACGCGCACCGGAATTTAAACGTAAATTTATGACAAAATACTATACTTAAATAAATGTTTACCTTAGTAAGTTGTTAACATATTTAAATACCTTCGATTTAAAGCAAATTTTACTGCACAATAAGGAATTGTTTACGTATATAAAACAGAAAAAAGACGGAGCTAGTTTGTTTTTTATCTGTCGAAAAAATTTTAAGCACTTATTCATGTTTCGGTTTTAGTACAGCAGTAGACAATAGTCAAATAACATATGGTAAATCCAAACATTTGGTTTTATAGCAATTTTCAAAATACAAAATTATCGATGTATCCCCTTAAATATAGGATATAGAATGTGGAAGCTGTAGCGGATAACTCGACTTACCCCTTTGAAGTCGATTTCGTTTCGCTAAGAATAAGAGTTGTATTTAAAGTACCTAAAAGATGATTTTCACTCACGAAGAATTTACAATAACGTAACGTCCTTTTTGTTTTGTTAATTAAGTATTTAGCACGATTTAGATTGACGTTTTATTTTTTTTTATCACAACACGATGATACATTTTATTACAAAAAGACACCACAAGACACACAATAAAAAGTATTTATTTTGTTGAGAGTGTTGGTAAACTTAGGCGGTTGCGAAGCCGACGTTCACACGGACGTAAAAATATCGCGGCGGGATTTTATCGCGCACTGGATTTTCAACTCTCGTTGTTGAGCCGAGCGCTGAGAATCCAATTTAACAATAACAGAGTACATTCTAGCGCGTCGAATAAATAGACTGTTGGATTTTGAACTCTCGGCGCTAAGCAGAGAGTTGAAAATCCATTGCGCGAAAAAAAATCGCCGCGTTATTTTTACGTCCGTGCGAACATCGACTAAGTGGTGGACGTATTGCGCTACGTTCACAAAAGGATGCATTTCTGGAGTACGTCCTAAGTAGACGTTTATGACCTTATAGAGTCGTGATCACATGCTATACAGGCCATGATTAGTGATGAAAATCATGAAGGAGGTGACATGAATATGGGTCTAGCGCCTGTTTAGAGTGCGCGCAAGATAAGTCTGCGCGCGGCTGAAATTTGAACTAATCGTACGCCGCCATCTTATCGTAATCGCCATCATTATGATATTATCTAGAAGGTTAATGTGTTGTGAAGAAGAACGAGACAATAACGGGTCTACGGTACTGTTTTCCAAAGTTAGAGGCACGCCACCAGTCGCGCGCAGACTTAAATACTTATCTTGCGCGCACTCTTCAAGCCCACTGTCCACTAGTGTTTTTAGGAATTTCTTAGTAACAGAAGTTGACGGTGACACACCACCTGATCTCTTTCCGGTCGTGTCAGATTGCCGTCCCATCGGATTATGAGAGTGAGGGAAGAGAGAGCGCACCTGTGTCTGCGCACACTCTTGTGCACTATAAAAAATCGAAAATACCAAAATTTGGTCTGGAGATCTATTATTACTAGCCCACTGATCAGCCAGGTAATGTTGGTATTAAAATCACCACATACCAGTGTGGCGGCATCTACATCGTCACATGCGAACTACGCATCACCTGACGTCACGCAAAATCTGCATCGCACAATCAGAGTTTACCGCGCGACTAGCATATATGCAACGTACCGACATCAATCGTCCGGCAGTTGTCCACCAGACACGACACCCGTCTGGTCGGAGGATCCTCACTTTTCTATGGAGGATGAGTGAACTTTACACCCTGTTCCTCATAGGTTATAGGTAATACGGGCTGGTATCCGCAATTCCACGTCAATGCGCGTATTTTGCGTATGGATGGGAAAATCTATTATTCGATCCAAACCAGCTCCTCAAAGAAGGCCAGCAGCGCCTTGATATTACTGACAACCTCACGGAGGGTATTTGGGTTACCGAAGTACTTTGCCCTGTATGCGGCGACCACCGGGCAGTTTAGAAGCACATGAGCTGCTGTGTCGTCGTTGTCCATGTAGGCCCTGCACAGCGGACTGTCGGTGACTCCTATGACCAAGAGGTGTTTATTAAATGACCCATGACCAGTTATAGCAGCTGTAACTGCCCTGTTCCTTATGCCTCTATACCAGTATTCACAAAACTCTAAATATCATACGAATTCAGTAGGTACCAAAGACATTTCATAAGAGCATTCGTATTTGCAGTTGTTAAGTACCAAGCCTATTGGTAGCTAAGTATTGGGGGTGCCACACAGTTCTTAAATCACACTCAACGCAGTGCAAATTGCTTTTAATCCACTCCATAGATGCCGTTCGCCGACAAAGGACGTAGCACTTGTATTCATCCTCACCGTTTTAAAATCAGCCTTACTTAATAGCTGTAAGGTTCGAGTTGCCTTGTGCTGTTTGAAGTTTTAAGTTGAAATTTAGAATGGAATGGAGTGGGTCTCAATAAAAATGTCTAGTGATTGCTCTATGTAATCGACACGAGGCATTCTATTCATTGTGAGTGGTCCTTGACGAGTCGAACGAATTAAGTCCATGTTTAATTGATGAATTTCAGTGGTGGGTTGGGGACTCAATAAATGCATCTCACTAAATTATTTGTCCAAGAGAGCAATGTGCAGCACGAGCTGACTGATATTGTTAATTGTCTGCTATACCTAATTTTTTATCGATCAACCTACTTTGTCCAATTAAAGTCCGGGCAAGTACCAATGTGACTTTTTCAATTCATATGTACTTTCTAAATTTAGAGAGAGGAGAGAGACGAGCTCGTGGCTAAATAATAACAGCCGTACGGCTCGAGCGCGATCATAGGGCCTTAAGGGGTAATGTACTCATCATTATGAACAACTTTTGCTATAAGACCAAATCTGAAATCGTGAAAAAAAAAAAACAACTGTTCCTTACATTTTGACGAGTTACGCAAACATAAATGTAGGGAACAGCTGATTTTTATTCGCGATATCAGGTTTGGTTCCATAGTAAAATAAAGGGGCTTGTGGCTAATTAATAACAGCAACACGGGTCGATCGAACAGATTATGTTACGCTTGCCGCGGTTGGTCCAAGGATGGGTGACCATCTTCACATACCGAGACCCCTCCGTGCCTCGGAAAGCACGTTAAGCCGTTGGTCCCGGCTGTCATTCGTGGATGTTTGACAGTCGTTACGGGTCGTCAGAAGCCCGAAAGTTTGACAACCAGTCTTACCAAGGGGTATCGTATTACCCAGTACCTGGGTTGTGGAGGTCAGATAGGCAGTCGCTCCATATAAAATACTGGTATCCAGCTGCATCTGGTTAGACTGGAAGCCGACCCCAACATAGTTAGGAAAAGGCTAGGCAGATTGATTGATGTAAATTCTAAATTTAACTTGGACTTTACTGACATCGTTGAAGGAAAACCTCGTGAGGAAACTTGGACTAAAATCGCCAACCCGTCTTGAGCAAGCTGATCAACGGTCGTGCCTTCTCTGTATGAGAAGAGGCCCTTACAATGGGACAATAATAGGCGGGTATTAGAAAGGCGGCTTTTGATTCTCAAATCATAATTCGAAAAAAAATCAGAAAACACAATTTTAACTAAAATAGGTTTGTAGAGAGTATTCGTTTTTTTTTATGATATTGGGGGTTTCAGTTTAGGTTTACCTTCTTACTTACAAGTACGTAGGTTTTTAGGTTGGTAGGACGTCCGTCAGTGGATCATGATAATACAGTTGCAGCATTTAATTGTCAAGCTAGTCCATTGATCCCAACTTTCAAGGCGAGGTGTTTAGTCAGCCATAATTGTCGACTCGACTACCATTGTAAGAATGCAACGACTCAGCAAAACGGTCTCATTTGAAAATTATGAAATTACACCAATTTTTCCTTCTACAATGTCTTTTTATTAGCGCAATGTGGCTCGACTAGCTCAATTTGATTCTATTCTCCATTCCATTACATGCAAAAGTGGACTTTACGGCAATGGTTGAAGGTACATTCTGGTATATGGATGTGAAGGAATGGAAACCACGTATGCGTAATTGCTTTTCATTACGGTTCCATTGTAGTCGAGAGGTGCGGACGAGTGGGGGGTGAGGAATGCGGGGAGGGCGTCAAATTGCCAACAATTACACAATAAAAAAATTTAAAATCGCCCACAACTCGGACTGGTACCATTATGCGGAAAGAATCCTGTTCTGATTTTTGTTTCGGCGGCTGGGTCTTGTGAGGCTGTAGCTGAATATTGACTGCAACTGCACCAGATGATTGACGAGTCATAATCAACCCACTACTGGGACACAGGCCTCCTCTCTTCGAGTCAAAATGGGTCACATGTCTTCGAATTTTTGGTTCTGGGACATGCCGGTTTCCTCACGATGTTTTCCTTCACCGTTTTGAGAGCAGTGGTGATGCCTACCTGTGTTGTGGTGGTTGGCAAGTCGGGGCCGTTACCACTGGACTACCACTGCTCTCTACTGCTGATTGATGAGTAAACTTACTTGACTGTGGCCGTAATATGACGTGAAAAAAGATCATGGATGGATGATTCCGTTGTGAAAAAAGGATAGTGTTATGGGTCGTATATAGCTCCGTCTCTCTCTTTCTCACACTAGAACCATGATGGATCCATGATTTTTTTCACGTCATAGTACGGCCCTTGGTTGTTACATTAGGTAGTAATAATAGCAGTTTTTCAGACAGAATTACGGCCATGGCGGCCAATCTCAGTAGAGAATAGACATATATCGGCGCGGGAGATATTATAGTGCACAAGTGTGTGCGCAGACACAGATGCACTCTCTCTTCCCTCACTCTCATAGTCTGATGGGACATCAATCTGATGCGACCAAAGAGTCGGCTTCAAGATGCAGCTGAATACCAGTATTTTACATGGAGTGACCACTATCTGACATCCACAACCCAGTTACTGGGTAATGCGATACCCCTTGGTAAGACAGACTGGTAAAGATCCACGAATGACAGCCGGGATCAACGGCTTCACGTGCTTTCCGAGGCGGACCAACCGCGGCAAGCCTGATCAATCGACCGGTGCGATTGTCATTACTTAGCCACAGGCCCCTCTACGACCAAATAAACATCATCATCATTGATCAGTAGATAGTACTACGTCGTAATTGTAAGGCAAGCTCATCAGCTAATACTCGTAATGATTTGCTATTGATTATAGATCGTCAGTCCATCCATCTGTTCCTGAAATCCCAAGTTAGCGGGTGAATATCTAGTCGCCTAGTCGTCCAAAGTAGCCAGATTGGACATCTGGCTACCCAGAAAATTACGTTAATTACTGCAGTTGCTCTTTCTAACTGAGCTGTAAGCTTAAAGCTCCCCTTAGGAAGACGAATAGCTAACATGCCATAAGTAATTCAATCAATTCAGCCTATCGCAGTTCAGTGCTGGACATAAGCCTCTCCCAGGTTGCGCCACAACATCCTGTTCTCCACCTTCTGCATCCAGTCTGTTCCAGCCAATTTTTTCAGGTCGTCGATCCATCTAGCTGGGGAGCGTCCCACACTACGCTTACCGATACGCGGTTTCCACTCCAGAACTCGTCTGCTCCACCGGCCATCGGTCCTTCGACAAACATGGCCAGCCCCCTGCCACTTCAGCTGGCTTACTCTGCAAGCTACTCCGGTTCTTTTCCGGATAACTTCATAAGTAATTACCGTCATGATATCGGTTCTTAGCCGACTAGACGAGACGCTCCCCCATATATATTTTCACGTCAAGCAAACCGTTTGAATCATTCGTTACCTGCGACCTAAACCAGAGTATTTCAACATCTAGCAGGGGCTTTCGGATATATTAATAGAGGTGGTCTGTAACAGCTAAAATTAGAAACCTGTTCCACCTGTTCCAGTTCCAGGGAAATAACAGTCCTGTTCCAAAATAACAGCCTGTTACATTGCAACCAAAGACTATGATTCTAACAGATTACAATCTTTATTAAGTTCTATTTTTTTTAAGAGCGTGTTCCATTACAATAAGTCGGAAGAGAAAGGAGCTTGTTCCAAAGTGTTCCAGGTCAGTTTCGTTTGTATCTCTCTCTTTCTAACAAAGTAAACATCTATAAGCTAGATAGAGAAGAGCTTGTTATATTACAAAGATACACACACCAGTTTCGGCAATTTCTGTTGTGGGTTGTGGAACAGGCGAAACAGGCAGGAACTGTTTTTTCGGTTTTGAGATATCTGTTCCATGTAGGTAGTTACTTTTAAAAACCTGTTTTTTTTAACTGTTTGATAAATACGCCTCACTCCTAGTATATTATACACTAGCTTTTCACCGCGGCTTCGCCCACGTGGATATTGGAAAATATCCTACGGGAACGTACTACCAGGAAATCCATCCTTATTCCTTGTCACATTATATAAAGGGGACCTCTGTGCAAAATTTCAGCTTTCAGATTCAAGGGCTTGGGCTGTGCGTTGATGAGTCAGTCAGTCAGGACTTCTCTTTTTATTTATATGTATAGATATATAGATATTCGTCTTTTAAGATTCATTGTACCGTCATTTCTAGAGATTAATTGAGGTATTTTTCGCAGGTGTGGTTCCAGAATAGACGCGCGAAGTGGCGTAAGCGAGAGAAAGCGCTCGGCAGAGACCATGCGCCTTTCATGCACCACGACCATGGTAAGAAAGCACCACACTCTGCTCCGTAACATAACATTACGCCTCGAATCCCCGAGCGGTTAGGCAGACGTGTACATATTCCACACCCACATTTCGCCAGTCATGTTTAAGCCCCATGTAATAACGAGCCAGCTTATTGACAATAGGGATGATGACTAAATATTTTTTTATGGTCCGTCACATAAAACACGCCTAGCTAAATTTTAGAAGCTAAAGAAACTTTAGAGTTGGCTACTCTCAAAGCCTTAACCCCAAAGATCGTGAGGAAAATAGGCTATTTTGACATACCTATAATATATACTTTCATTTTAAATTGAGAAGGTGGCCTACACAATGACAGGACAGGTTCTGCATAGTCTATTTTTAAATTTCAAGGAAAACTGATTTTTGAAAGGAACACTATAATGTGGTCTGCTCATAGTTATAAGAAAGAACGGAACCCTTAGAGGATCACTTTGTTGTCCGTCTGTCTGTCTGTCAAGACCCTTTTTCTCAGAAACTCGTGGAGGTATCAAGTTGAAATTAATATCAAATACATAGGAATATGCTACCCTGGAATTCTAAAAAAATCAAGCTTCTAAGTCAACGCAATAGGATCTTTTTATCCCGGTAGTAGGTTCCCGTGGGATGATTACCACATCCACGCGGGTGAAGCCGCGGGCAACGGCTAGTACGACATATTTTGATACTTGCAGATAAATCAAAACCATATAGGGTATTAGGATACCTACTTCCCGTTCACCTAGAATCCTAGAATAATGAAATTTAGCAAGAAGCAAGGTCTCACACCACAAGAGTAAAGGAAAAATTTCGAAAATGTAATTTTATCAAATAAACATTTTTTTTTTTTTTTGGGATTACAATATTAAGTTTGTTTTTGGGATAAATTCTTTTCAACTACGGAACCCTTCATTGTGCGTGGTCCGACACGCACTTGGCTAGTTTTTTATATTTCTGTGGGTATCTGCTCAAATATTTCCTATTAACATAACATAACATCTCGCTTGTGATGGCAGAAGCGTCAGGCAGAGATGTACCTATACCTAGTACACTCACCATAGTATTTCCTATTACTTATTTCCAAAACAACATTAATAGTCCAAAACAAACACACGTAGGTAATTACATACATTGGAAAAATACTTTCCTTGTCAAACGACACACATCCCTTTATAATGACAAGGTACAGTCATCATCAGAACTCACAAGTTATATATTACACGTAATTGGTGCCCGTTTATCGGCCGCAGCGCGGTGGTAATGAAATACGAACCGAATGCACCCGATGTTTACCGATCATTTACCGATTGCTATCGGCCGTGTGAGCAAGCAATCTGTACGTAAACTAGGGTTGATGATCGTTTGGGAACTTTTCATAATTGCCCAATTAGGAGTTGAAATAGTTTAACAGGGTTTTTGTAGTTTTGTGAATTTAAAATATTATATTACACAATTCTACCAATCGCAGCAATTTACGCCCAATTGACGATTTGTCACCTTGCTTTTGCGATCATTTTCGTTCGATAAATCAGCGGGGTAATTTTGTGTAACACACTTACAGTAGGAATGGGTTTCATTTTGACAGTTCAACAACATTCATTGCGTTATTTACGTTCTTGAGCAAGCAAATTCGACCATATGAAACAATGGATTACCAGTATGCTTCAAAGTCATTCAGAGTGTGTTAATCTATTGAGGTGCTGGCCTTTAGTGCTGTAATACATACTAATACGAGTATATTTTGATTATATAAAACTATTTATACACAGGCATAGCACCTACTAAAAACATTTTGAATTAATTATTAAAGTGAACTGCTTACAAAACGGTGAAGGAAAACATCGTGAGGAAACCGGCATGTCCTAGAACCAAAAATTCGAAGAAATGTGACATCTACCAACCCGCACTGGGCCCGTGTACTGGATTATAGCCCACTCCCTCTCACCGAGAGGAGGTCTGTGTCCCAGCAATGGGAACATTACAGGTTGATTATGATGCTTAAACTGAATATCCGTCTTGAGTATTGAATGAACTGCAACTGACAGTTGTCACTGAACATCATAAATCAAAGGAGAAGGGTCCGCTATTTTGTGAACCCTAATAAGCATTACATCGCGGGCTCGCGGAGAGGGTGTCAATCACATCGGAATCACCGACAATTAGTAGCAATTACATCACCCCTACACACCGCGCGCCTTGATTTAAAAAGCTATTTTTAAAAATTCACATGTGTGCGCATTACATATTGATTAACATTTAAACATTGTGGCTCTGTTGTTTTTTTTTTTTTTTTTTCATTTAAAATACTCGTATTTGTTCTAAATTTGAACTGGCTGGTTTAATGACTTTATGTGGCGACTATAAAATCCCCATTGTATCGTCATCAGTTCTTCACACAAAAACGGCTTTCATGACGGCCATTATGATATAGTTGAATCGCTTTCCTAAGAATCCAAATATTTACATCACCATTATCATTCTCTTGCCCTTATCCCAATTTATTTGTCGTCACTCTTACGTAACATACAAAAATAGATCAAATGAATTTAATAGAAGTTGTAGTGCCTGATTTTCAAAAGAAAGTAAAGTACTTATAAAGTAATTATGTAAGTGAGATTTTTTAGTCGAAAAAACAATATTATAATATTACCGGCTGGCCTATTATTATTATTATTATTGTCCCACTGCAGGGCAAAGCCCTCTTCTCATACAGAGAAGGCACGAGCATTGATCACCACGCTTGCTCAAGACGGGTTGGCAATTTCAAACTTATATTACCAATCAATCTGCCTGGCCTTTTCCCAACTATGTTGGGGTCGGCTTCTAGTCTAACCGGATGCAGCTGAATACCAGTATTTTACATGGAGCAACTGCCTATCTGACCTCCACAACCCAGTAACTGAGTAATACGATACTCCTTGGTAAGACTGGTTGTCAGACTTTCGGGCTTCTGACGACTCGTAACGACTGTCAAAGATTTACGAATGACAGCTGGGGCCAACGGCTTAACGTGCTTTCCGAGGCACGGAGGAGTCTCGTTAAGTAAAGATGGTCACCCATCCACTGACCAACAACGGCAAGCGTAGCTTATTAGCCTTTACTAGCTTAGCCACGAGTTCCTCAAACTTATATTACCAATTTATTAATATTAGCAACTATACAAAATTCTTATGAAAGGCAATCCAAGCTGTCTCAAAGCGACAATACAGTAAAAGTAATTGTTACGGAAACTCACTTATAATATGTCGCTCGATAGAAAGATATTAGGGCGTCATTATACTAATGCGCGTATAATGACGACGAGTTTACGCGATGCCCCGATAACGACAATTACTGGCAATCCGTTTACCGGCTGATATATTGACTGTTAGCACTTTTGTGTGTGATTGTACGTCGTTCGCGCGACGTATGTGTGTAGTACCTTTATTAGTGTGTGTGACAGAGAGGAATGCTCTCTCTTTTTGGTTAAATAGGTGATCTAGTTGTCGCGTTTTAGCATGGCAATAGCGGTCATTGACTCACCTACACTTTGTAGAATTCATTATTGATTTTTTTTTACAAAAAAAAAAAAAAATAACAACCGACTTCCAAAAAAAACACTACAAAGTGATAAATAACTTTAATTTCGGAAATCGGTGTCTTTGGATCTGTATTTTAGTTTATTGCCACCGACTTCCTTTTTTTGGAAGTCGGTTGTTTAAAAAAAAAAACACTTTTCAGTGGGTCAGTTTCTTATTTATCTAAGTTACAATAGCCTAATGTCAACTGCTCGTCACCTTCTAACAGAGGGCTGGCCTATTTTTTGCCCAAAGAATCAGTATTGCCATCCAACGTGGCAATGCTGCCAGCCTTTTGGGCACTTTTCTCATTGACAGAGATGCGGACGAATTTTTTTACACAATATTTACGAATATATTTTAGTATCAGCTTGTACATTGTAATTATCTAATTAAGCAGTTTGATTTGATTGAATTGCAATTTATTATTAGTCGAAAAAAAAATTACAGAATAAACAACTGCATTTCATTTCAATATATAAGAAAACTTAATTGGAATTGTTCTACTTGAGTCGCATCGCGCCTGTCTGCAGGAGCCTTTAAATTTAACGATCGGGTTTAGGCGTGAAAAGGTTAGAATTACATTACCATTTATAATATTAGTATGAATTTCTAGCAGTCGCTTCTCTATTAGCTCTTCTGTGAGTATGGCAATTGGCAGCCTTCTGTGTGTCGTGTAGGTGCTTGTATATGTGTGCGTGGCTCGCGCCTCGTTACCCCACACGCGACAATCTTGATAATTGCTTATGATTTGTATTGTAACGCTTACTTCATACTTATACATAGTACCGGCAGCCTGGTCGTTAAGGCACTTAGAAAATGCGGGCGGTGAGACTTTTGGAAATTAGGTAATTTGAAGAAACTATTGCTGTCACTCTGCGAGCGCTCCGCCCTCGAATTCGTGCGATAAGGGCAACTGCAGATCGGACTGAATAGCCTATGTAAAAAGTCATATTTCGAGGTTTGGCTCTCGCCTATTTCCTCCTCCAATATTGAAACAATATAAAAGATATTTTATAAACTGAATGTAGGATATAACTATGCCCCTATGTTTTTCTTTTTTCGTTAATAGTTGTCATATTTGTACACTAGGGCTCTGTTGGCAGCGGTCTGAATAGGCAATTATAAGTATTTTTTGAGAACCCTCAATAAATACTCAAAATTGCCTATTCAGACCGCTCGCGTTCCTTACATTTTGACGAGTTACGCGAACATTAATGTAGGGAACAGCTGATTTTTATTCGCGATTTCAGATTTGGTCCCATAGTAAAATAAAGGGGCTTGTGGCTAAGTAATAACAGCCGCACGGGTCGATCGATCAGGTTAAGTTACGCTTGCCGCGGTTGGTTCGTGGATGGGTGACCATCTTTACATATCGAGACCCCCCGTGCCTCGGAAAGCACGTTAAGCCGTTGGTCCCGGTTGTCATTCGTGAATCTTTACCAATCATTACGGGTCGTCAGAAGCCCGACAGTCTGACAACCAGTCTTACCAGGGGTATCGTATTACCCAGTAACTGGGTTGTGGAGGTCAGATAGGCAGTCACTTCATGTAAAATACTGGTATTCAGCTGCATCCGGTTAGACTGGAAGACGGCCCCAGTATAGTTGGGAAAAGGCTAGGCAGATGATGAAGTTTGGTCCCATATTAAAAGTTGTTCATATTCATAGTGATGAGTACATACAATGACCCCTTAAGCGGTTGTGCGTAATTTAAATTACACCTTTAAATTACACATGTACTTATCTCTGTTACTGACATGGGGCCCACAACTTTTGTACGTTTCTTGAGCGGGAAAATCGTTGATAGCTTGTCGCTTCCTCTTCAGCGTAACGCGACAGTGGGAGGACAGGTCATCATCATTCCTGCCCTTATCCCATGTTACGTGGGGCTGGCGCAACACGTTTTCTTCTTCCATTCTCCCCTGTCAACCGTTACGCTATCATTCACTCCCTTCTCTTCCATATCATTCCTCACACAATCCATCCATCAACATGTATATTCATCACTCTTTTAGTCACATGCGTTTCGTCTCTCCAAATCACATGCCCATACCAAGGCAAACGTTGTCCTTTGATCTTGTCTGTCACTGGCGCCACTTTCAAACTCATATTCATTTGTTCATTGTTGGTCACAAGTGAAAACAGTCCTTACAATTAGCATTTTTATATCACTGAAACATACCCATGGGGTGTACAATATTTATTATAGTATGTCAATATAATGGCTATGTTAAAAAATAATTTATAAAAATAAATAAATAAATAAAATTTTATTTCAGTTAACTTTACAAACTTCTACAATATATAATCTTGCATAGAGGCGGCCTCTTTAACCGACTTCAAAAAGGAGGAGGTTCTCAATTCGTCGGAACCTTATTTTATTCGAGAGGGTATACATCACAGTGGGTCCCATATAAAATTGATTAACTTTGCTTGGGTAGTTTTTGAGTTAGCTTCAATAATACGTATTCATTCCCCACTTTTATATGGATGATGTTCTAGTTTGTTTTGCAGATAGTGGTATTAGAATTTGTGTGGGGGGTACACAACTAAAAAGTGAAAAATAAAAACTTTTTAACAAAAAAATACAACCGACTTCCAAAAACAACACTACAAAGTGAAAAATAACTTTAATTTCGGAAGTCGGTGGCAAAAAACGAAAATACAGTTAACTAGACACCGACTTCCGAAATTAAAGTTATTTTTCACTTTGTAGTGTTGTTTTTGGAAGTCGGTTGTATTTTTTTGTAAAAAAGTTTTTAAGTATAATAAATACTTGTACTAGGAGACCCCAAACTTCCTCTTATACACTCATTTCTTAATTTATCCATTCTCGTCACTCCACACATCCATCTCAACATTCTCAGGTGCTAGGACAGGTATTACAAATATTACAATCTAAGCAGACAGACTTCAGACTCATTTTAACAGTCCTAACAAATACTTAGTTTAGTAGGAAAATGACTAGGGCAGGTGCGAACACTACAAAGGGCTTATTGTAACGATATCGGTCGCTGTCACCTGCCTAACTACTCGTACATTACACTAAACAAACATCAAATTATTTATCTATTAAATGTAGGTAGGTACCCACTCGTGATTTTGTCAAAGGGTGCTTTTACTATGCAAAGTGAAAAGAGGGTCCTTGGACACACGTTCGGTATCAAATTGATAAGTTCTGGTAAATATTTACAAGTCTTGTTAAACCCTCGTTTAACGTAGTCAACAGAGTTATTGCGTTTTGTAAACGACTATCTTTTGCCCGTGACTCCAACCGCGTAAAATTTCTAGTTTGTTTTCTATTCTTGCGCTCTAGCATGGTGCGGGTGACATTTGACGAAATGTTCCTTTTCACTTTTGAACGTTATCGCGATTCACAGTCATGATTTAATAAACTACTCAAAACTAAATAGGGCCTACCGTGTTTTTTTGCTTCAACTTAAAATTGAACCGAAATATTCAGTTTTTATGAATGTACAAGTTTAAAGTGAGCATTCAGGAATAGTGTAAACAGAAACAATAGAAACATTGGTTTATTTTGTTTAATCAAAACCCAAAATAACACTGTTTAGGTAAATTTACACAAAATAAAAGAAAAACATAATCTTGTAAAACACAACTATTCTGGAAAAAAATATGGGGCTTGTTGTTTTTTAATAACGAGTGGGTCCTCCTCTGCTCCGTATGCACTCTCTGAGCCTATCTGGGACACTTTCAATCAAGTGGATCACGTTTACTTCCGGTATTTGTTCCCAACAGACTTTCAGGGCGTTAATGAGTTCCTGCTGGCTATTCACATCACTGTAATTTTCTTTCAGGCGTCTTTTGAGCTGATCCCATAAATGTTCGATGGGGTTGAGGTCGGGACTGATGGCTGGCCATGGTAAGATGGTGATATTGGCTTCAGAGAGTGCTCTTTGTGTAACGCGCGCTGTGTGTGCGCGAGCATTGTCATGCATAAAGACAAAGTTATTGCCCACTCTTTGTGAAAATGGGATGACATGAGGCCGGATTACTTGCTCGATGTAACTGGCGGCGGTTACAGTACCTTCATTTAAAATTACCAGCTCTGTTTTGCCATATAAGCTAATTCCACCCCATACCATAACACTGGGACCCCCAAATCGGTCTGTTCCATGGATGCACGGTTCAGAAAAACGTTCCCCTTCTCTTCTCCACACGCGTATCCGCCTGTCGTCACTATAAAACTTCACTTTACACTCGTCCGTAAAAAGCACGTTCTTCCAGTTATCCATGGTCCATTCCAAATGCTCGCGGGCGTATCTTAAGCGTGCCGCACGATGAGCCCTCGTCAGTTTCAGTCGAATAGCACGTACTCTGGAGCGTTGTCCATCTTCGTGAAGCCGATTCCGAATGGTTTGATCGCTGACTCTAGTTCCTGTGGATTGCCGTAGTCGAGTTTGTAAGGTCCGAGCGGTTACAGTACGCTCCCGACGTGCAGTTAACCTCAGGTATCGGTCTTCCTGGGCAGTTGTAGCCCTAAGTCTTCCTGTGCCCGGTCTCCTAGCTACACTTCCGGTCTCCTGATACCGTTCCCAAACGTTTCGGATGGCTCGTCGTGATACACCGAGGTGCATAGCCACAGATCTCTGAGACTGTCCCTCCTGAAGCAAAGCTACTGCTCTTGCAGCGGTTTCCATGTCCATATGTCGGCGAGAACCAGGCATATTGATCACAATGAATACAGGAATGAAACAAAATCGTTAAAAACGTGAGTGTTCCACAACAGCGTTTAGTGTAGACTGGAAACATAAGTGACTGAGAATTTGTGCAATCGATGTTTTTTCGAGTACTTCAGTTTTTTAGCTACCCTCTTGAAAACAATATGAAAGCTGTCGGAATAAACATTGATAAACGCTCCTAAACATGTCAGCTTGACGGTTAAATGCATAACTTTGTCAACAACTACTTAAATAATTATATTTAGAACAAAATAGGGACTAATTTGAGGTGGGCCCTATTTTGTTTTGAGTAGTTTATTTTAGCTGCACCCTAAATATCATAATCGTAAAATACGGAATCAATAATAACTGTAGTAAATTAAATAAAAATTATCCTGCCAAAATGTTATTATCTACAAATAAAGTCAAATTTAAAGAAAAATGAAGCAAAGTAATAGGCATGTAACGTTAACGCCATAGACAGGTTTAGTGATGAGATATATTGCTATTATGGGTTTTTATCGATAGTCGATATTTTTTATAGAAAAGAAGTTTACTGTATGTATTTTTATTGTTGTTAGACATCTATAGAGTTAAATTAGCCAAAAAAATGATACCACGAAAAAAAATTTTTTTAAAATAAATATCGATGGTGCTTTGAATGTGATTTTTTAATGTTTTGTATTAAATACATATTTTAAAATAAATTTCACAAGACATTTTTAAAATTATTAGGAGAACGAGATTTTTGCTGTATGAATCTTTATTGATAAAATTGAATTGTGCATATTGTCACTGACCTAGTCATGCCATACTGACGTGTCACCCGCACCAAGCTAGAGCGCAAAAACTATAGTCGGTAATACATAGCTTCCCATTAGTGAAAGAATTATCGAAATCAGAAATTCAGAACTGTAGTTCCCAAGATAACTCTAACCCCTATAAGAGGGGCTCGTGGTTAACTTACGCTTGCCACGGTAGGTCCGTGGATGGGTGACCATCTTTACATACCGAGACCTTCCACGTGCCTCGAAAGTACGTTAAGCCGTTGGTCCCGGCTGTCTTTCTTAGATCTTTAACAGTCGTTACGTGTAGTCAGGAGCCCAAAAGTCTGACAACCAGTGATACCAAGGGGTATCGTGTTATCCAGTAACTGAGTTGTGGAGGTCAGATAGGTCATGGTCAGTCGCCCAGCTGCATAAAAAGAAAGATAGATGGACTGTGTGAAAGATGATACTGCTAGAAAGGGAGTGACTACCGACGACGAGATGACGACTAATAGAGAAGTATGGAAGAAGACATGTTGCGCCGACCTCAAATAAATTGGTATAAGGGCAGGAGTATGATGATGATTCAGCTGCATCCGGTTAGACTGGAAGCCGACCTTAACATCGTTGGGAAAAAGCTAATACATAGGAAGATAAACCCCCTACTACAAACTCACAAATACCTTTTTAAATAATGTTGGAGTGTTATGAATTTGTATTGTTTCAGTGGTAGGCGAATGGGGCGGTGGTGGTCCGCCGGGGGGCGAGTGGTGGGCGCTGGGTCTCGGCGCTGGCCTGGGTGCGCTGGGGGTCCCCGCGCCGCTGTGGCACGACGCCGAACCTGCCGCCGCCTTCAGAGCGCTGCTGCATAGGTACTTATGAGCCTTCTGAACATGAGAACAAAGAAACTGCCACATTTAATTAGCACAGACTAAGGGCTAATTTGACCAAAGTCGGTCATCTTTTATCCGTGGAATAAAATTGACTACTTACCTACAATTATTGTATAGAGAAACTGTCAAAAATTCAAAATTTATTCGAAGATTATGACCTAAACTGGGTATAAAAGTTTGGTCGAAATAACCCTAAAAGACATACTTACAACATTATTCTGCAAATAAACAAAGTGTAAAGTGCGTTGCAATAAATTAGCAGGAAATTGTGCCTCACGGCTGCGCCAAAAAGGCCTAGTTCAGCAAAAATGCCTGACAACTTGTGCCTGACGCTGGTTTACAACTGGACAAGTGTGAGTGCGACAAAACAACATATCACCACGCTCACATTCAGGGTTAGGCAGAGGTGAACACCCACATTTCACCAGTTATTTTTAACTGCACCTGCTGCTGTAGGATATGGGATAAGTCTCTTGCAAATCCAGACTCCAAGCTGACTGAGAAATTTACAGAAAATCCCAATAACAATTGGCTGACCCTGTAGTAATATTCTGTAAACTTTTCGCCATAAAAACTTGGTGAAGGTGAAGTGAGCTGTTATTCCACCCGATGCTAGGGATTGACACTATATATTGGCTGTAATGTCTGTTAAAACGGCCAATAGGCTTAGGTAAGCCTTACTGAACATGATTCTCTCCAACAGGTACGTCCTCGCTCTTCCCCCGCCAGCGCTGCGACCCCCTGAACCAGAGCCGTCACCGTCTTCTCCCCCGTCGCCCCCCTCACCGTCCCCCTCGCTGGCCCGCCTGGCTAGTGCCGAGGCCCTGCGTCTTCGCGCACACGACGCCCTACTGCAAGAGCGCGTGGTCCTCCAGCATAACAATAAGGTTCACACGTAACCTGAAGCGAGCCAGTGGGAGCTCGACCCCTATGTGTACGCACCTGGACATTCTTAAATGCGTTGATGTGTTAGTGTGTTTGTGTATGTTGATAGGTCGCAGGCTAAATTTCAGCCTATTTTACTGTCCCTCTGCATCAGGTCAGATAGGCAGTCGCTCCATGTAAAATACTGGTATCCAGCTGCATCCGGTTAGACTGGAAGCCGACCCCAACATAGTTGGGAAATGGCTAGGCAGATTTTTTATACTGTCCCTCTGCAGAGCAAAGACCTCTTCTCACACAGAGAAGGCACGAGCATTGATCACCACGCTTGCTCAAGACGGGTTGGCGATTTCAGACTTATGTAGGATGAAATTTTAATAGTTATTTTCCCCTTAAAGGGTTATTGTACTCATCATTATGAACAACTTTTACTATGAGACCAAAACCTGAAATCGCAAAAAAAAAATCTGCTGCTCCTTTATACTGAACAGCTGATTTTTTTCCCGACTTCAGGTTTGGTCCCATACTAAAAGTTGTTCATAATGATCAGTACAATGACCCTTTAAGTGGAAAACAACCACTCAAATTTCACTCTGCATCCTTTACCGATGTTATTAATTTCCAAGATAAATAATTTTGTTGAAAATAATGGTGGAATCAATCGATATTTAATGGCAGCTGAGATCATTTTAAATGCATATTATTATTTGTAGTTTGGTCTAAGTGTGTGAATGGTGTTGAAAGCTACAATCACGGAATTCAGCACCACCTGAAGCTTGAGTCTTAAATGTGGTGTCCGAAATAAAATTATCTTCGGCGCCGTACACAATCGCCCATTGTAAGTCCAAGATTCACCTCAAAGACAGCAGTGCTATTCTGAAAAATTCTCACCGTGATTCTGACCGTGAAAACTTCGGTGAAATGAGCTTGAAGTGAGCAATCGCTAGACCAACTCTCAACTCACTTCACCTAAATTTTCACTGTGAATTTTTTTCAGAATAGACCGGCAGATGTTTTTCCAGTCAACAGAGGTAGCCAAATAAAAATCTCAGTGGATATAAGAGTAGCTACTTTGTCTAAAATATTTGTAAGACACTAACGGTGAGTTGCACAAAACCAACATTAATTTAACGGAGACTTTAAATTGCTGCCGTCACTTTCTTTTTGATACAAATGTAAGGGATGGCAAACAGAATCAGAACTTTATTTGATATGAATGTAGGTACAGGTATAAGATGTTGTACATAAATTAAAGACATCGGCTATAATCTACTTTACGGCGGCGTCTGCGTTGTCGTTGGCGTTGTCAGCGGATTTAAAGTCACCGTTAAACTAATGTTGGTTTCGTGCAACTCAACGTTAGTGCCAATTTCACCAATGAAACTGATCGCGATCAGCACTTGTAAACCGCGTTCAAGAGCTGTCAGTGCCAATATTCCACAATAATGATGACACTGACAGCTCTTGAACGCGGTCTAGAAATTTTGATCGCATTCAGTTGCGTTGGTGATATCCGCCCTAAATAATGGTCCTATCAACATACTTTAAACGCACCGACATTGAACAATCTGTAGTAGTATTAGGTGATTCAAACATAGTTCGGGTAACATTAGTGACTGCACAGTTTCATTAAAGTGAAGTGTATCTCGGTATACGAAAACAATATGGTATGTTGCACATTATAATTGTAGATTAGGTTCTAAGAATGGGGTGACATTCTCTAACTTTTGAAAATAGACTCGGTCCATTACAAACGCAAAGTTAGTCATAAATAATTTTTATCGGACCTCTCGCTCGCACTTACGACCCATATGGAGCAGTGCTAGTGTTGTGAGTAACAGTGGTGAGTGTATTATCGATACGAGAAAACAATTAACTACCTGTTTTGTACAGTTGCTGCCTGTGCGCATTATAGCTAATTATCGACAAATAACTCGTGCTCATTGTGCATCCATAATAACATAGTGATTTATGCATCTAACTTTTTTTGTAATGGCCCTAATATACAAATTGATCGAAGTGTATATTCCACATAATATGACGCATATCTTTTTAAGCCAAGCGTCCTCTTTAGTTTAAAAACTACCTGTACTTACTACTTACTATCTTTCATATTACTTTCCATGGGGTTTGCTAGAAAAGCAATGTATTTGCAATGGTTCCTATACGCAATGACTTACAATTCACAAAAACAGAGTAATATCAAAATGGAATGCCAAAGCGCGTTACTTTTCCTAGTGTGAAACTAGTCGAATACGAGTGAGTGACAAAACGGAACGTCATATGACATTTCCCGTCAAGTAACTATGTCATTTTTTTTTATTTGGCACCAGGCATTAAATACCTGTATTGCCTGGTGTCAAATATGAACTCAAAATATGTTCTTGTTGATATACCATTGTGTAAAGGACCGTGCTATTTTTAAGACGTGTGCCTTAACGTTCGACGTTATTCTTATATTATACGAAACTGTCATTTTCTTTACATTCCTGTAGATCTCAAAATGTAGTCAAGTAGATTAGAAATAATAATTATTATTGTAAATAGACAGAAACGTACCTACCTATTATTTAAGACAACATTTTATAAGAACGGGTTTCTTTAGTACTGTGGTTGTTTTATAGTGTGTTTATTTGACTGATTCAACCCACCAATTAATTTAATAAAAATACCAGTTTAATTAAGTAAAATAGTAATTAAGTAAATGTAAATATTGATGTATTTATGAGCGTCTGACAACAGACAGAGCAAAACCGTCAAGGGTACTGTTTTGTGCTTGTAATTTCACCATGACTCGAAATTATACCGGTAGGTAGGTAATCACATATAAACAACCCACACGCAATCAACATATTTACCCTTTTAACCAATGATAAAAAAAAAAAAAAAAAACGCTGGCTTACTTCAATGCTATCGCATACCTACCTGACAAATCGGATGAATGAAATTCATAACAGAAATATTTGCCTGAGCACTCCATTTATTTTTTACTCTGTTCCTAGCAATAGTATGTAACTTTCAAAGCGTTATGTTGACTTCTGTCAAACAGTGTATTTCTCATAATGTTATACCAACACTTTACTGAAATGTTGAAAGGAGCTCGTGGCTAAGTATTAACAGCCGCATGAGTCGACCATCAGGTAAAGCTACGCTTGTCGGGGTTGGTCAGTGGATGGGTGACCGAGTTTACATACAGAGACTCCTCCGTGCTTCGGAAAGCACCTTAAGCCGTTGGTCCCGGCTGTCATTCGTGGATCTTTGACAGTCGTTACGGGTCGTCAGAAGCCCGAAAGTCTGACAACCAGTCTTACCAAGGGGTATCGTATTACCCAATTACCTACTGGGTTGTGGAGGTCAGGTAGGCAGTCGCTCCATGTAAAATACTGATAGTCAGCTGCATCCGGTTAGACTGGAAGCCGATCCCAACATAGTTGGGAAGAGGATAAGTAAATTGATTGGGTCGACCATCAGATTAGGTAAGACAAAAAATAAATAAATTTGAAGATGTTTTTTTTTTTGAGGTACTCTAGTGGCTTAAAATATTTTTTTTAATTTTTTAATTTTTTTTTTATGAATTTCACAGACGTAATGGGTATCGATATGTGAATACGATAAAACGGATTTTATCAACTCACACTTCAAGTAACAACACTACTAGCTGTCATTGACCCAAAAAAATATCATAATTTTTGTTTATTTTCATTTTGTCGTGTTAAGTTAGCGATATCCATTACGTCTGCGTAGTTTCGCTACCTAATTTAATTTGACCCTGTTTAAACTTAGTGATCATTTTGATTATTTTCAATGTCATGAATGTTTAGCGGTAAATCTCTACCTCTTGTCAGACGGAGCTCAGTGTATATAGTGTAAATGTTAGCGTTTAGTGATACCCTAAATAGTAGTACAGTATATACATCATACAGTCGCCCGACGAAGCCCGAGCTGCACACGAAGTTCGGCGAACTACGTAAGCAGCTCGGGCTCTCGTCGGACGAATGTATTATGTATAGACTGCGATAGTAGTGCGCACATACACGCGTTATGTACCGATGTAATATTTGTTGGAACGATTAGAAGTAGTCAGGTTGCAATAATGTGTCAGTGTAGTCGTGTTAATAAATACAATAATAGCTTTTATGGTGTTTTTGTGGTTACCCTAAGTAATTTCCCTCTTCCTTTCAAATATGTTAGTAAATAAATAAATAAATGTTCCCATTATGTGGTTTTGAGCAAAAAAAGTTAGGCTGGCAAGTTGGTGACTTCTGCAAGAATTCTCCAGCGGCAAATATTAAATTATTATCGACCGACGTTTACAAATTAAGGGGATACGTCGTTAAACGTTGTGTTTTTAATATTCCTATAAAACCAAATGTATATGATTAAATCATTTTGATTTTCCATAGAAACCGGACTGAATGTGAGTATTATATTTATAAATTGTAACTTAAACTGATTTGAAATTTATATACAAGATTATTATTTTTTTTTTGATAGATATAAAATTTAATGTAAATGACTAACTAACTAACTATACAAATAAATACAAAACAAAAGGACACTTAGGCGTCAAAGTACTCGTCCGCATCGATGTCATCCGGAAACGTGCCCAGAAGACTGGTAGCATTGCCACGTTGAATGGCAATGCTAATTCTTTGGCCAAAGAACGAGCCAGCCCTCTGGTCACGTGAAGACTCGACCAGTCGGCGAGAAATTTCCTTAAAAAGTAGACGCGCACTCGGGCCCCATGACCCGAGCGTTTCGATATAATAGGTCTTTACCTATGAAATTGCCGTTTTGTATGAAAAAATTTAAACGAATTTTTTCATGCATTTTTTATTTGTATTAATCGAAGTAATCACCCATGCAATCAATGCATCTTTGCCAACGCAGTGGCAGTTTATTGATGCCCTTCTTAAAGAAATCAGCTGGACGGGAGGCAACAAATTCTTCAAAGGCATTTTGTACTGCCTCTCGGGTATTGAATTTTTTTCCCGCCAAGAAGTTATCCAAATTCTGGAAATAGTAGTAGTCTGTAGGCGCAAGGTCTGGTGAGCAGGGCGGATGACGGAGAGCTTCCAACCCCAGTTCTTGCAACTTGGAGACCGTCTGCTGTGCAGTATGAGGTCGCGCGTTGTCGTGCAGGAGCAGCGGAGACGAGCGATTGACCAATGCTGGTTGGAGATGTGCCAGCTTCTTCATCATTGTGTTCAGTTCTTCACAGTACACATCTGAAGTAATGCTCACCCCGTTTGGTAAGAAGCTGTGATGAATCACACCGGCGCTAGACCACCAAACAGTGACCATCACTTTTCTAGGGGTAAGTTTTCGTTTAGGGCATTGTTTAGGTGCTGAACCAGGATCTAACCAACTTACTGAGCGCTTGCGGTTATCAAACAGAATCCATTTTTCATCGCAGGTAACAATGCGGTTCAAAATTCCTTCATTTGTGTGTCTGTTGAGCAGTGCAAGGCACGTCTCGACGCGTACTTCGCGCTGGCGATCATTGAGTTCGTGGGGCACCCATTTGTCAAGCTTTTTTACCTTGCCAATTTGACGCAAATGGACCAATATTGTTTTGACGCTAACGTCGAAAGCTGCTGCTAATTCAGCCGTAGATTGTGTATCATCAGCTTCCACAATCGCCTTTAATTCGTCATTGTCGACCAAAGTCTTCGGACGACCGCGAGGTTCATTTTTCAGGTCGAAATTTCCAGAACCCTTGTACCCTTGTAAGTTTTGTGGTAGGTATAAGTAGGGCCCATGTACAAGATTAATAGTAAGCTCAGCCGTTTTCATTAAGGTCGTCATAATTACCGGCGAGCGATCAGGGCGATGAAATTCTGACGAGCACCAGTGGCTCATCAGTGGCTGTATAGAATGCATGCACATAGAAACAGGTGGCTATTAGGATATTTATTTTGGAAATATTAGTTTCGACAAGAAAGACGTCTTTGAATGTCTAGTAAGAAAGTACTAGTGGATTACTAGTAATTTCTGGTTCAATATGCTGTGTGCCCACATTAGTAGTGATTTGGTGCCCAAAAAGGGGTTACGTGGAAAATTTTCCGGGAGTGTTGCATAAATGGCGCCCAAAAACTTAAAACCCTAAAACTGCTAAAAACGCTCAGAATGAACAGTAAATTTCTCCTTGTTACATTAATACGAGTATTATTACGTAAAATTTATATCAGAATAAACGTTACTCGTAATTCATAAGAAATTAAAATTTCATACTTTATACAAAAACTAACTATTTTAAAACTCAAAATAAACGTAATTACAACTGCCAAATTGCGTTATAATGCCTTTTAATATCAATCAGTCAAAACGCAATTTTGTGATATGCCTCTTAATTAGATGGCATTTTTCTGCAAGTTTATAAACAAGGTTAGATGCATGAGCCCTTTTATGCATATCATTTAAACGAACAAGTATTCGAAAAAGGTCAATATGAATACTTCACCACCTTCCCATTTACCGATCGCTAAATCGTTCATAACCAGTATAAATCTTTTTGTTCAAACCTTCTTCCCTTCAGCCCCCCCACACGAGGGTGTGCGAGAGATGTGCACACCAGCTTCTCCGTCAATTGTTCCACAAAGAACTCAAGTGTTTGAAGAAAGATTAATTTGGGAAAAATTCGGGAGTCTACTGGGGAGCGAATTAAGCCAGGCCACACATGTCTATGTAGGTACTACAAAGCCATTTTGGATGGTTGGGTACACAATTTTTAATTTTCGAGTTTTTGGGAGTTATACCTACCTAGATTGGATACACGTAGTATGACAAGTCATGCCGAGTTGATATTATTGGTCCCATGGCATCGTTGTAGCAAGTCAAAAGATTTCTGTTTAAACCTCGAACAAGTAGGTATTATATTGTGGTGAATGCATGAACTTGACCTACTATTTGCCGAAGGGCTCTACTGATAATACACATTAAAAAATGCTAAAAGGTTATAATTAAAAAAAAAAACCGGTCATTAGCGAGTCGGACTCGCATTCCGATTTTTGAAAAAGTGTGCTATTTAGAGACATCGATTTATTTTTCCTGTACTCTTTACTTAAACTCCTATCACATAGAATAATTTCAGATTTTTTTCTATGCAAACTTCGTAGATAAGGGGGGGGGGGGCGGCTTTTTTGACATTTTTCATCAAAAGCCGAAAACTATGCGGCCTAAAAAAAAGAAAAAAATGTTTGAAAATGTGCTAACAGAGTTCTTTCATATGACACCCCACATGCCCTAGTAGCCCCACTTCGAATTTTTAAAAACCCCTTTCAGTCCCTGTTCCAAAAAAAAAAAATATTTCTTTCTTTTTTTTTTTCTTTTTTAATCCTTGTGTCCTTGTGTATTTGCGAAATAGTTGGGCAAACGTCATCTAACACTGTTCCAAATTTCAAGTTGATATCCAGCTGTGACAGACGGACCGACAGACAGACAGACTAAGTCGCACCATATGGATTCCTTTTTACTATATTGATACGGAACCCTAAAATTGCACTTCAAATTCAAGCCACAGCTATCCGACAACTAACTGAAAACAGTTGTCTGCTAAACTGCACAACGCACCCAACTATTCAACCTGTCTTCAAGCCCAAAGCCAAAACATTACAAACTTCATAATGAAATTCAGTATACGAATCCGAATTACATCACCCACCTACTTACATAGGCATTCAATAGTTAAGAAGTTCTTAAATCGGCCGGGAGCCGTCGCCGTGGCGTGGCGTTGCGTCGATCTGCTTAGCGGCGCTCAGCCCTCCCATAATCTCCTTAAACTGTTACTTATTGTTCACGACGACGCAGGGGTGAGGAGAGGAGGTAAGGGGGAGGATCACGCCCACTCCGCAAATGTCTTCAACAAGCCTGTAATTGGTGAACATCTGACACATTTATTTCGCACTTTCAAAGATACTTTGTGCGAAATGAGTTTGGTAGAATTGTAATTAAGAGGTGCTCGGTGGAATTGTATGAGACTTATATGGCTACGAGGTCGTACATAATGTATGAGAGAGTGGGGTTTGTGATTATTTATGCTTTTTGTGCTTTTGAGTGACATTGATTTTGGTTAACCCGTCACTGTAACCCTACTAGAAGCCGTTTACATTACATGTATTGTCATTTCGAGTGTATTTTTTTTTTATGAACCGGTGGGGTTCATAAGTCATTTTAGAAGATAAGATCTTCTTTATTTTTCTTCTTTTTTAGGGTTCCGTACCCAAAGGGTAAAATGGGACCCGATTACTAAGACTCCGCTGTTCGTCCGTCTGTCACCAGGCTGTATATCATGAAACGTGGTAGTTGGACAATTGAAATTTTCACAGATGATGTATTTCTATTGCTGCTATAAAACCAAATACTAAAAAACAGAATAAAATAAATATTTAAGGGGGCTCCATCCATACAACAAACGTGATTTTTTTGCTCGTTTTTGCTGGATATTGATAACGGCAACCGTTAGACGCTTGAAATATTCACAGAATATTTAGTGATTAATTCACAATCACTTTAAAAATAAATAATTAAATTAAAATAAAACAAATATTTACTTTTTGCCGTTTTTATAGATAATGGTACGGAACTCTTTTTTTTGGTTTGTTTTTTTCTTCTGTTTTTCTTTTTCTTTCTTCTTTTTTTGTTTTACTTAATATATCAATCACTTACAATGCTTTGTGGCTCGGTTGACTAGAGTAAGTATTACCACAGATATAATATAAAAAAAACAGATTGAAATACACCTCAGTAATGCCCAGCATGGTTTTAGATGCAAGAGATCCGTACAGACTAATCTTCTGACTCTAACAGAGTATATTTCTGCACAGCTTGACGAGGGAAAGCAGGTAGATGTGCTGTATTTCGATTTCCAAAAGGCTTTCGACCGGGTCAACAATGATATTCTGCTTGCAAAACTTAGCGCCATAGGTTTTTGTCCTGACTTGCTACGACTTCTAGCTGATTACCTCCGTGGTCGCCAGCAATTTGTGCGGCTAGGTATTTACGAATCGATTGCTTATCACACTCGCTCAGGCGTAAGTCAGGGCTCAATTCTTGGACCTTTATTGTTTCTGTTGATGATAAATGACCTGCCTTCTGTTCTCAAATATTCAAAATGTCTTCTTTATGCAGATGATATAAAACTGTACGCTCGTGTTAGTACCGTATTAGACTGTGAGAATATTCAGAAAGATATAGATGCCATTTACGAGTGGGGAGTTGCCAATAAAATGGCATTCAATTCCTCTAAATGCTATGTCATGACTTTTGGCCGGGTGCGGCATCCAATTCATTATGAATATAAAATAAATGGCACTGTTGTTACAAGATCGAACACTGTAAAAGACTTGGGTGTCGTATTCGACCAGAAGTTGACATTCCATGACCACATTTCAACGGTTGCTAAGGAGTCATTTAAACGACTAGGGTTTGTTCTTAGAAACGCACGAGAATTTCAAAATGCGCATGTTGTACAGCTGTTATACAGTACGCTTATCAGAAGCAAGTTGGAGGCGAGCTCTTGTGTCTGGAACCCGCACGAGGCTAGTTATGCACTTTTATTAGAGAAGGTTCAAAAAGCATTTCTGAGATTTCTCTATAAATTCCGTTACGGATTTTATCCATTTTTATATCCAACAAAATTTCTCGTAGGATCTCTAGGATTTCATATGTTACAAACTAGGAGAGCCTATGATCAGTTGTACATCATGCTTAAAATATGTCGTGGGATAACAGATGCTCCTGATCTCCATAATGAGCTGATTCGCCTTTACGTTCCAAGCAGCTATCTCCGTGGTAGAAAACATCGTCTACTAGCCGTGCCCACAACTCGAACAGTGGCCCGCGCCTCATCCCCTGTTCCTCGCGCCCTGACTGCGCTTAATAACGTCATGGAAGCCAACCTGAACTGTGACCTATTTGCAGATGATCTCAAAACTGTTTTGTGCGCTTGTCTTCACTTTTGTGAGAGCACATAAATTTAAAACTTGTATTTTGTTTATAATATCTTTGTTCTATTTTTTTTTGTTGTCTTTTTTATGATTATGTTATATTTACTGTATGTGTTAATGTAATTGGTCCACAAACCGTATTAACATAAATAAATAAATAAATAAATAATACGAGTATTACTAACCTTTTAACCACCTGACGTCATATCAGTTGTCGTAGCGCTCGGCACAGTAAATCGAAAAATCTTTTTGAAAGAATAGAGCGTAATTAAATAAAAAATCTTTTTTACAAAAAAATACAACCGACTTCCAAAAACAACACTACAAAGTGAAAAATAACTTTGATTTCGGAAGTCGGTGTCTAGTTAAATGTATTTTCGTTTTTTGCCACCGACTTCCGAAATTAAAGTTGTTTTTCACTTTGTAGTGTTGTTTTTGGAAGTCGGTTGTATTTTTTTGTAAAAAAGTTTTTATTTTTCACTTTTTAGTTGTGTACCTACCCCACACAAATTATAATACCACTACCTGCAAAACAAACTAGAACATCATCCATATGAAAGTGTGGAAAAAATACGTATTATTGAAGCTAACTCAAAAACTACCCAAGCAAAGTTAATCAATTTTATATGGGACCAACTGTGATGTATACCCTCTCGAATAAAACAAAAAAAATCCAATTCGGTCCAGCCATTTTCGAGTAATCGGGGAACATACATAAAAAAAAAATTAAAAAAAAAGGTTCCGACGAATTGAGAACCTCCTCCTTTTGAAGTCAGTTAAAAAAGGAAATTTAACGAGCCAGGGTTAAGGTCCAGGGTCGCCAGGGTCGTAAATATACTGGCGAAGTGGACAAAATATTTGTCGGATTAATCCGACGTAAGCAGTTAAAGGGCTAAACAGACCTTAAAATCATTCGAATTCAAGATTGGATAAAATTTAATTGAATTATCCGTTAGGAACTTCTCAGTTAACGGCAAAACAATAATACTGATATACCAGCCGGTTTATTCTTTAAAAATGTCACCGTGAAAACTTGTTTGAAATGAGCATGAGGTGAGCCGTCTTTCCCCCTTATGATAGTGATTGATACTATTGACTACAACTTCTTATGGCTGATTTTCTCTCGCATGTCGTCAGTAGCTCGCCTTGCCTTGGCTGTTTTTATTATGAGAGTAGCTGCCTAGTCTTTTGCGAGTCGTGTAATAATTAGTTAAACAGAATACAGGATCCTCTTGCGACTGACTAGCGAGCTATTGCCGAAAGCGTCCAAATGATACGAGTGATGAGCGAGTTGCTGCCATGCGAGTAATGGGGGAAGGCGAGCAGGCGAGTGAAATAAAAAAATGTTGAAGTTTGTTCACACTGTGCGACTTGCTGCACTGCAGCTACTCGGTAGGCCGACTCGCATGCTAGCTCGCACTGTGTAAACCATAGAAATATAAAAAACTTCTTTCATATATCTATGGTGTAAACTATTTCCACGTTGAGATTTTTACAGAATATATCAGCTGTGTGACGTGTAGTTAAAGAGGGATAAAAGAGCAGTTCATCTAACAGGCTGAGTTTTAGTTTATTTTGGTCATAATTGCCAACCAACCAACCAACCACCTACCAACTACTATATGCTCGTCTGTCACAGATCTTCACATAGTTGGGTATGACCTTACCAATTTATAATTCACTCATATAACAGTTCAGAAGTGAGTGAAGTATCGTGATATTTTGATTTACCGAGAACATAACCTTCCTACGAATGACCAGGGACCCAGTAAGTATGCACTTTGGTAAATGTTAATCTAAATCGGAAACTAAATAAAGAATAAAGAATATGTCTATTGTTCAACAAAGACTAGATTACATGGCAAAGTAGGTAATGTATAAAGCACAAGCATAGTTACTTTCCAACAAGATCTCCGTTATATTCGTCGGTGTATCACGTCCGGCCGCTCCTAACTCCGTTAACTTTGTGATAGACTTGGTTAACAACAGCGTGTGCACAGGGGATTAATAACGAAGGCTGCGGTAAAAAGCTTAAGGATCCTTTCATTTTGAGGTTGTGTTGCTCTTGTAAGCCTGTTTTGGGCTATTAGTAGTGCATAATATTCTTACGCGAATGGATAGAGGAAGCTGAAAGTGGCAATGGTGTCTGAAAAGTTTTGTGGAAATCGGTTGTGATGTGTGCTGCGGAGGAATGACGAAAATATCGTCAGGAAAGTTTTGAGTATGAATGTAGATGGCTATAAGAGTAGGGGAAGACCAAAGAAATGATGGATGGACTGTGTGAAAGATGATATGGCTAGAAAGGGAGTGACTACCGAGATGACGACTAATAGAGAAGGATGGAAAAAAACGACATGTTGCGCCGACCCCAAGTAAATAGGGAGAATGATGATGATCGATGATGGATAGAGTAAGGAGGTTTGTGAGATGACTTTATAATTGGCTATAAGACGACTTACTACTTACTGGATTGAGATTGACTATTACGTTAGACTACGTTTGTGATTGTTAGACTGTATGTCACCGCTCTGACTTACAGCTGTCGTAGAAGCGGACTATCAAGAGCAAACACTGCGAACAAAATTTTTGCGCAACATTTTTAGGGTTCCGTATAGGATATATATATTATATATAGGATACTTATAGGATCACTCGTGTGTCTATCTGTCTGTCCGTCTGTCACAGCCAATTTGCTCCGAATCTAATGAACCGATTAAGTTGAAATTTGAACTTCTAAGACCCAAACGGGGACGGGTAAAATAAATAAATGAATTTTGAATATGGGGTCGCTTTTGGGGGGCAAATAAGAAAATTAAAAAAAAGTTTTGCAAACTATACCATGTGACATATCAAATGAAACGGCTAGAGTCTCAAACATATTTTTTTATATTAAAAGTTATTTAAGAAAAGAGCCTAAAATTTTGAGAGAAATACAGAAAATAGTTCTTACTTGTAGATTACAGGGAAACCAATAACAAGTATGTGGTCTTAAAATAACATGGTAAATCTCTCAATATTGTGAGTACAAACTTACATTTACAGTGGAATGTATGGGACAACATGTTTTTCAACTACATTGTTAAGTTTGTTCTTGGGATAAATTCAACCCAACTACGGAACCCTTCATTTTGCGTGGTCCGACAAGCTCTTGGCCGGTTTTTTTTGTCACTAACTAAAGATGTGTACCGCGGATGTCAAAAATGACAGCCGCGGTATATGGATCTTTGTTGTCCCGGAAATCAACATGTTGCGCAAAAATTGTGTTCGCGGTGTCTGCTCTCTCTCAATCTGCGACTCCCGCATTCCCCTTAAACTTAAGGGGAAGATATATAAAACAATGGTTAGACCTGCTGTCTTGTATGGATCAGAATGTTGGGCCACAAAAGGGATTCGATGAATGAAAAGCAGTTGCATGCAGCTGAGATGAGAATGCTAAGAGGGATGTGTGGTGTTACACGAATGGATAGAATAAGAAATGAGTACATAAGAGGAAGTCTAAAAGTGGCACCAGTGACTGAAAAGTTGTGCGGAAATCGGCTGTCATGGTATGGGCATGTGATGCGGAGGAGTGAGGAAAACGTCGTGAGGAAAGTTTTGAGTATGAATGTCGATGGCTATAAGAGTAGGGGAAGACCAAAGAAACGATGGATGGATTGTGTGAAAGATGACATGGCTAGAAAGGGGGTGAGTACCGAGATGACGAATAATAGAGAAGTATGAAAAAAAAGGACATGTTGCCCCGACCCCAAATAGATTGGGATAAGGGCAGGAGAATGATGATGTCTGCTCTAGTTTATATTGAACCTCAATGGGTAGCATAGTATTCTCTTGATTACTCACAGAACAGATAAAGAGATCTCATTATCTTTTCTGTGTGACTGTATACTAAGTAACTTCAATTTGCAGTCATCAATTCTCCGAACGTTGTAACATTTAGTGGAGTGATTTGGTATTGTCAGCCCGGTTTCTCGCCGCCGGGGTCGCGGGTATTTCGAAAGAGATACCGTGGCCCTGGCACGGGCAACTGAAGGAACAGGGGTGGGTTTTAGTCAGTAAAAGTCTGACACACCCTCCCGCTCTGCCCGGAGCGGGAGAAGTCATTTGATGATTTCCCATCCACAAAAAAAAAAAAAAGCCCGGTTTCTCCATACTTACGATCATCGTCTGCCCAGCATTTTCCCAACTATGTTGAGGTCGGCTTCCAGTCTAACCGGATGCAGCTGAGCTGAATACTAGTATTTTACATGGAGCGACTGTCTATCTGACATCCAGAACCCAGTAACTGGGTAATGCGATACTCATTGGTAAGACTGGTTGTCAGACTTTCAGGCTTCTGGCCCTTAACGACAGTTAAAGATCTAAGAATGACAGCCGGGATCAACGGCTTGTTTTCGGTACCTATGTAAAGATGGTCACACATCCACGGACAGACCACGGCAAGCGTAACCTGTTCGATCGAACCTTGCGGCTGTTATTACTTAGCCACGAGCTCCTTTTTCACAATACTTACGACATAATAATATATTTTTGGAACAAGATGGAAAGCTTGGTAGTTAAGTACTCTTGCCGTTAAGTAAGTTTAAACTCATTAAAAATCATAATCTGGGGGCGGAGTCATAATTTCAAAGTGAATGGTAGATGCTAAGGGTTCAGAAACATCTGTTGTAATTGACAATATCAAGTGACACACAATGCTCTGCGAGATGTCGGGAGTCGCGCCATCTCGTGGACAAATAACAGAAGTATAAAGTTAAGTTACTAGTTTGATTGCCGTTTTGAGACCCCTCCGTGCCTCGGAAAGCACGTTAAGCCGTTGGTCCCGGCTGTCATTCACGGACCTTTGACAGTCGCTACGGATCATCAGAAGCCTGAAAGTCTGACAACCAGTCTTACCAAGGGGTATTACCCAGTTACTGGGTTGTGGAGGTCAGATAGGTAGTCGTTCCATGTAAAATACTGGTATTCAGCTGCATCCGGTTAAACTGGAAGCCGACCTCAACATAGTTGGGAAAAGGCTAGGCAGATTGATTGCCGTATCGTATTTAACGCAGTCTTGGTATCATTAGCATATCTGCTGCCTACCTTAATTTACATTTCTAGTGATAATCAAATCATCCGCAAACATTATTTTAGATTCTCGTTAGCCATGCATCTAATCGGTACACCACCAGCCTTAAAACCTACACTATAAAACGGAATTTAATACAAATTCTAATGGGAGATTGAAGAAAACCCATGACATTTCTTCCTTTTGACCACGTGCGATATCAACCAAAGCAGTCGGACCCTCTTCATTTGATTTCATTGAAGTGAAAACATCATTGTTCAGGGCACAGAACAGATAATAACCCATTTTGTGGTTCAGAGCGTATTGTAAGAACATTTTTCTACACGAGCTGCCAGTCGGTCTATATACCTGCAGACAGTACAACGCCTTGCGTGCGCTTTAAATAATCCGTTCAGGGTGTTGATGAGGTTGTCCCAATTCTGCCACGCATCAGGGATCTTCGCCGAAACACAAGTAGACTGTTTATATTCTGCTAAGCAAAAACTATTCACATCCCTGCGGCCCTGGTGCGCAGGGTTCAGGCTAGCTCCAACGGCATCCTGAGGGCATTCGCGCAGAGGTTTGATTGTCGGTACCTGAACCATTGCACACACACATACACACCACTCAAGAGCATGCATGCACTAAATTCCCTTCGTTTTATGATATATTTTAATTTTGTTACATAAATTGTTAATGTTAAAAAATCGGCTGAAGACACTGACATCTGTAACACAGGTACCACCTAGCACAGGAGTTAGGGCTTCAATTGAAAATGCTACTCCATGTTTTATGTCAATATATTTTTTTTATTTTTTTTTTTAAAGCTGTATGGTTCACGTACTGAGCAATCGAAGTTCGTATACGTTTCTGTGAAGTCTTTTTAATTGTATAAATTTTAATTTTGTAATTTTATACCTGTTATGATGCTTTGTTGGTAACTCAAACTCAAACTCAAACTCAAAGCATTTATTTCAAATAAACCAATTACAGGCACTTTTGAATTGTCAATGGGTCGGTCAGTCAGAAAGATGAAGCTAGTTGCCCATTCCAAAGCGTAGTAGATCGCTATGGAGAAGAACGGGCAAGAAACTCCACGGACACTCTTTTAAATCATAATATTTTTACAAAATATTGGTTACATCGTTCATGTTGAAAATATACATGTGAGAACAATGTAGAAAGACGTGCACGTTAAAAAGCGTCCGTAATAAAAAGATAATAACTAAAACAACTAAATTAAATATTAAAATTAAAAATAAGCCATGGCAGCTAAGAGATGACCAGTCGCAACTGACGGCGCCCGTTCACGAACATGACGCATGGATCAGCACCAATGAGCTCAACCATTTTGAAGGGAACTTAATGATCCAACACACACGCCACCACCAGCGAGACATTTGGTAAGAAATAAACGTTTATTATTATTATTATTTGGGTCACCTTTTAACCTACTGCCATACCCCTGCACTGTGTCAGCTCCCCGGGTTGCGAAAACAATGCTCTTCCACCGCTGAGCCTGTCGCAAACACGCTTCCATTGTCTCTTATTTTAATTACTTACCGGAACACAATAAATACCTTTTTAAAGAAGTCTGTGTTTCGATCGGGTTAGTATTGTATAATCAGTCTATAATGTTCCCACTGCTGGGGCACAGGCCTCTTCTCTTCAAGAGGGAGTGGGCTGCATCCACCACGCGGGCCCAGTTGGTAGATGTCACATAGAAAGAAATAAAGAAAGAAAATACGTTTATTTGCGGTAAACATAACGCAAAGGACAACAAAATAAAACACACACACACACACACACACACACACACGCGCACACACACACACCTCACGCACACACACCCACACACACACATACACACACATATCTTTGTTTTTGATTCTAGAACATGCCCGTTTCTTCACGATGTTTAGTGGTAATGAAATTATTTACACAAAGTTAAGTGCCTGCCTGGGTTTGAACCCACGACCTACAACTCGTAAGTTGGGTCTGTTACCACTGTGCCACCACTGCTCCCTACCTGGTTAGAGTATTGAGATAGATGGAACTATGGATGCTTCTTGAACAAGAGTGTAGACCATCATAAAAAAACATTTTAGGGCTTTACTTTGTGAATAAGAATAAGAATAATTTATTTGCAGAAAATACAGGTTTTACCGGATGCAAAAATTGGTGGTGTAAGCACAGTCCATATTGTACCTGTTTAGGGCATGCTAATTAGTTACTAAAATAGGTACCTAGGTAGGTACTTATTTATTTTAGTAAGCTTTATAATATGTACCTACTAATAAAAATTACAGTAAACACACTACAAAACAATAAAATATACCTAATCTATATAAATTACCAGACAACCTTAATATAATCTAATAAAAACCTTAATATCTAATACACAGAACCTTATTTTGATCTAATAATAGGTCTTTACCTATGAAATTGCCGTATTCTATGAAAAAATTTAAACGAATTTTTTTTCATGCATTTTTTATTTGTATTAATCGAAGTAATCACCCATGCAATCAATGCATCTTTGCCAACGCAGTGGCAGTTTATTGATGCCCTTCTTAAAGAAATCAGCTGGACGGGAGGCAACAAATTCTTCAAAGGCATTTTGTACTGCCTCTCGGATATTGAATTTTTTTCCCGCCAAGAAGTTATCCAAATTCTGGAAAAAGTAGTAGTCTGTAGGCGCAAGGTCTGGTGAGTAGGGCGGATGACGAAGAGCTTCCAACCCCAGTTCTTGCAACTTGGAGACCATCTGCTGTGCAGTATGAGGTCGCGCGTTGTCGTGCAGGAGCAGCGGAGACGAGCGATTGACCAATGCTGGTTGGAGATGTGCCAGCTTCTCCATCATTGTGTTCAGTTCTTCACAGTACACATCTGAAGTAATGCTCACGCCGTTTGGTAAGAAGCTGTGATGAATCACACCGGCGCTAGACCACCAAACAGTGACCATCGCTTTTCTAGGGGTAAGTTTTCGTTTAGGGCATTGTTTAGGTGCTGAACCAGGATCCAACCAACTTGCTGAGCGCTTGCGGTTATCAAACAGAATCCATTTTTCATCGCAGGTAACAATGCGGTTCAAAATTCCTTCATTTGTGTGTCTGTTGAGCAGTGCAAGGCACGTCTCGACGCGTACTTCGCGCTGGCGATCATTGAGTTCGTGGGGCACCTATTTGTCAAGCTTTTTTACCTTGCCAATTTGACGCAAATAGACCAATATTGTTTTGACGCTAACGTCGAAAGCTGCTGCTAATTCAGCCGTAGATTGTGTATCATCAGCTTCCACAATCGCCTTTAATTCGTCATTGTCGACCAAAGTCTTCGGACGACCGCGACGTTCATTTTTCAGGTCGAAATTTCCAGAACGGAAGCGAGCAAACCAATAACAAGTGGTGCGTTGGTTTGTAGTGTTAGCTCCGTAAATGTCGTTGATGTTGCGTGCCGCTTGTGCCGCGTTGCTGCCACGATGGTACTCATATTCCATAATTACTCGAATTTTTAACGTATCCATGATGACGAAAAAGATTGAAATGCGATGAAAATGTAACACTAATCAATAAACAAATGACTACTTTTGGAAAAAAAAATCCATGTTTTTAAAATAAAATTAATTTGAAATTAAAATTCTTAGCCAAACAAAAATTATTTTGATTTGAAACGGCCAGTACTGCAGAACGGCAATTTCATAGGTAAAGACCTAATATAAAGTTACAAAGTAACCTTAACTTAACAATTTTTATTTATATAATATTTATCTTATAATAATGTTTTTTTCTCGATGCTCCAGAATTTCTTGCAGTGTATATAAAAAAATTTCGACTAACCATAATTATGCGCAATTTTATCCTAAAATATTTAAATGGGAGTTCTCTTAAATACTTTGGTAATTTGTTAAAAATAGTAATGCACATATGATAAACATTATTTTTAGTTAGTGTTGTATTCAAAATGGAATTAAAATTTTTGTTGCATCCCTTGGTCTCTGTTTGCTATAATTGTCACCTTTGAATGAAAACTTAGCTGGTCGGGGGGGTGCGGCGAATGTACCAAGTATCTTCCGGGCTCCTGACTCATCGTGCTAGAAGGAACAGTGGGGTTTTAGTCGGTTGGAGTCCAACATAACCCTTCGTTCTTCCCAGACGGAAAGTATCCATGATGATTTCCCCAAAAAAAAGGTGAAGTGAGCTGTCACTGATGCACTATTGACAGCTCACTTCACCTAAGTTATCACGGTTCGATTTTTACAGAATAGATTCGTGTTGTTTTGTAGCTGGTGGAGTGGCGGTATAGTACTATTATTATTTTGATTATTGATATTAACAAGCAATAACTAGGGCTCGTGGCTAAGTAATAACAGCCGCATAGGTCGACCGATCAGGTTGAGCTACGCTTGCGGCATTCGGTCCGTGAATGGGTGTACCATCTTTACATACCGAGACCGCTCAGTGCCTCGGAAAGCACGTTAAGCCATTGGTCCTGGCTGTCATTCTTGGATCTTCGACAGTCGTTACGGGTCGTCAGAAGCCCGAAAGTGACAACCAGTCTTACCAAGGGGTATCGTGTTACCCAGTAACTGGGTTGTGGAGGTCAGATAGGCAGTCGGCCATGTAAGGTACTGGTATTCAGCTTCATCCGGTTAGACTGGAAGCCGACCCCAACATGGTTGGGCTAGGCAGATTGATTGATTGTTCAAAATCAAAATCAAAATATTTTATTTCACGTAAACCTGGGCATGGGCACTTGTGAAACGTCAGAATTGTCAGTATTGATATTAACAAGACCAAACTCTTTAATATTCGATTGCTGAAAATGGTTCTTTTACTAGACAAGGACTGGTCAAATTGCGAAGTTCACTGCTCATTCAATAGATTACCGATTACAGTCGGAAACACCTGACACCTAAACTCATGTCAGGTATTTTTAGGGTTCCTTATCTCAAAAGGAAAAAACGGAACCCTTATAGGATTACTTCGTTGTCCGTCAGTCTGTCTGTCAAGACCCTTATTCTCAGGAACGCGTAGAAGTATCAAGTTGAAATTAATATCAGATAAGTAGGTCTATGGTCCTTTGGAGTTAAAAAACTCAAGCTTCTAAGTCAACGCGATAAAAAAATACGGCCATTTATGCGACATATTTTCATATTCGCAAGTAAATCAAAACCTATGGTACATCCCGTTGGTCTAGAATCATGAAATTTGGCAAGAAGCAAGGTCTCACAGTACACGCAGAGGAAAAAGTCCGAAAATTGTTAATTTGCAATTTTATCACATATTTTTTTTTTTTTTGGGATTACATAGTTAAGTTTATTTTTGTGATAAATTCATTTCAACTATGGGACCCTTCATTGTGCGTGGCCAGTCACGCACTTGGCTATTGTTTTTATTAGTCGTGACTCGTGATGTATTTTTTGCCTAGACCCATGAGAATGAGTATAGGCAGAAACTACAGAACGCCACCTGTTACGATCCTTACGTACTTACTTCTTATGCTGCGTTTACGTTCATACATCACTCACGCCAGTTGCAAGAACTACAAACCTGACCTTTCTGAAAAACATCACCAATAAGGGCAAATTTAACCTTCTAGGACGTCCCCTCCCGGCGTTTCGTTTCCACTCAAACCTTGCCCCTATAAATACCTTTTGTTAGTCTCCTTTCATTCATCCTTTCAACATGACCAAACCGTCTAAGCATACTCTTTTCAACTTTTGTCACTACATCTACTTCTTTTAAACCTGACATATTACTTGATACAAAACAGGTACACTCACTCACCTTAAAATCCAAAAGGTTTTAACAAAAATTTCTGTCGTGAAGAATGAATAAGCTTTTCAAATGATTTTACAAGAATACTATAGCAAACTCCAGCTTAAAAGCTTGAGCGTCTTCAATGCTCATTATGAGTAACAAATTCAAATTAAATGTCGTTAGGTAGGTACCTAAAATGACAACCAAAGTAAGTCTTTAAGGATCCCGCAGACAGGCGCGACGCGACTTTAGTTTCGTTTAGTTTTGGTTCTAGTTTTCAATTTCCATGAAAACTTCATGGAAATGATTCTACCAGAATCGCGTCGCACCGTCGCGTCGTGCCTGTCTGTGTAAGCCATTATCGAATTCGCAGTTGAGTCCCGTTCGTCGCCTCATTATTAGTTTTATATCGTTTATTCTCTCTCACAAACACACGGGTAATCGTTGTCCCCGTACTAATTACATTTTGAATGCCACCCCACTGCAAATAATGTTGTAGAATTTTATTAAAGCGAGTTCACAGAATTTCCGAGTGTTTCTCGGTAAGGTTAAGCAAAATGTTGGGTACTGTAATTATTTTTCGCATTTTGGTAAAGATCATTACTGCGAAGGGTTGGAATTTTCTATTTGTTATTTGGTTTTTATATTATTTTATATTTCAATGTTTATGAGTTTGTGGTCGTTGGGTTGCTATCTCAAATAAACTTCGGGAAAGATGAGAAATAAGGAGACAGATTAGGTGGGTTACAGCTTAGAACCATCTCATTCAATCAATCTGCCTAGCCTTTTCCCAACTATGTTGGGGTCGGCTTCCACTTTAACTGCGACTGCGAGTTTGAGAGCGACTGCCTATCTGACTGACTATCTGCCTCCACAACCCAGTAACTGGGTAATACAATACCCCTTGGTAAGACTGCCACCACCTCATCTGGCTCTTTTACATTGTTTAAAGAAGCGGTTATATAGAGATTCAGACTACTCCAATGACGAAGTCGTCTTCAACATTGTGCGGAGCCAAACGGGTTCAAATCAAATTTTGCTGGTTTAACTGCCAGACTCATTCTTTCCTGGGACCGTACAACCCCGGTGAAGAGTTAAGTCTTTCGCAAGGGTAAACCGTTTATGAGGTTACCTTTATCATGTGTAACTCCTTGAATGGGTTACAAAAAAAAAAAAAAAAAAAATTAATTAAAATTGGCCTTGAAACCCAGTAAAAGGGTATCCCTTCAATATGGATAACCCATTGAATGGGTTCTATACTTGAAACCCAATGAAAGGGTTACCCTTTCATTGAGATAACCTATATAATATAAGGGTTTTGTACGGGTAACCATATCAGCAATTTGCTACGTATGCCCATCATCGAGAGATCATATTACATTGACCCGAGTCAGAATGTTACGCTGTTATCGTTTTAAAGAGAGTTGAAGCTTAACCCTTTTAAACGGCTTAATTTATCCATTAAAGAGGGTTATCCACATCGTATGGGTTTTTGTTTAACTGCTTAGAAAAACCCTATTGAAATACCTTTCAAACTCAAACTCAAAGCATTTATTTCAAATAAACCAATTACAGGCACTTTTGAATTGTCAATGGGTCGGTCAGTCATAAAGATGAAGCTAGTTGCCCATTCCAAAGCGTAGTAGATCCCTATGGAGAAGAACGGGCAAGAAACTCCACGGACACTCTTTTAAATCATAATATTTTTACAAAATATTGGTTACATCGTTCAAGTTGAAAATATACATGTGAGTGTGACTTTCAAGGGATAACCAAAATGGTTTCTGATTCTATAGCGGTCGTATATACTATTAGGTATTGATCGCAGGGAAACAAAGTACTTACCTAAAATAATCAAGCAAAATTGTAGGATGTTGTTAGGGCTCTCGAGATATTGTAGTGCATCTGGCATGTTTATGGAAGATCGGATTGATGGCTTTCATGCCATCATGAGAAAGAGAGTGGCCTCCATATGGCACCGTATCCGAACAAGCTCCAACAGCGTTTTGAAAGCAATAGCGGACAAGTTAGACGGTCCATGTCTTAGACACTGGATCACACTCCACGTGTCAATTTGATTTCGGTTCGTATTGTTTTTTGTGGTTTACTAACATAGTTCTTAAACAGTCAGTACGGTCAGCAACAGAAGTCGGTTAACATTGCTACTTTTGACATCATATAAATTAACACAAATAAATGATACGATAAACTGCTTTTTTTCGTTTAACTGTTAAAAGTTGCTAATCTCTAAATAAATATAAATCTTAAAATTTTAAGTAGGTACTTCTGTTCCGATTTTCGAGGGAGTAGCAATAGCATCCTGAAAGTCGTGGCTGAGGACCCGAGAGCTCCTGTGCTGAGGCATCTCATGCGGATTCACTGTCCGCATGAAGTGCCTCGAAGGTACATGACTCATTAACTTGGTTTTTTATTTATAAGTTTGTTACTAATCCTAGTGTATAAGTTGTATATACGAGTATGATGTTTACTAACAAAAATGGTTCCTATGTTGTCCCAAGTAAAAGAATTTTGAATTTGAATTTGTTCCGATTTGAATTCAATATTTTGCTTAATAATTAAGATTAAGATACTGCAAGTGTTAATCGACTTTTGTTTCTGACTGTACTAACAAAAATATGGATGAATGTCAGTAATGGATTTATGGTCTGAAGTAAAGTTCAAACAAGTCTAGTTGACGACCAGCGTCAGGCACTAATTGTCTGCCATTGTAGCTGAACTGGGCCTTTTTGGCGCAGTCGTGAGGCACACAAGCCTGCTAATTTATTACACCGCACTAATATATTTGCTTTTTATTTTATTTTTGAAGTGTAAACTATAGGCGCGTTGAGTGATTTTAAGTCGAAACTTTTTTAAACGATTTTTGGTAGGGGGAAATCTTACGAGTTTGCGTCACCGCGACACCGCGACACCGGCATGCTACCTATGCATACTTTAAAAATATATAGGTAAATGCATATTTGCCGAATGTTCAAAATTAAGTCTTAATACCTCTTATTACACTCATACTCTCTCTTATGTCCGTATTACAGAACGTCACTCAATATTATACTCAAGCATTACTTAAAACTAGATTCAAGCCATTTGATTGGTTGAAACTTGTTTTAAGTAATGCTTGAGTATTTAGTGACGTTCTGTAATACGGGACTTGGTCTTGTACTCATGAACGTTGTTTAATTTTACATGTAAAAATCAATAAAGACTTTTTTATATTTAAATGTGGAATTATAAATGTGGAACCTTGTAATTAACCATTGTCAGTTGTTATTTTTTATTACGAGTACCATTCACGTAACCGTACCGTACATCTAGGTAATAACCTAGTCTGTCAGCTTTCTTTAAATTAAAAAAAAAAAATGGTTGTGCGTTTTTGTGTAGAACAATAGACAGACGATGGACAAAAAAAAAGGTGTTGGTCAACGGCCTTTTACCCAGCCGGCATAAAACAAATAGCTTCATGAATGAGTCTTTTGCAGTGATCCTATTTCTGGTTATTATTTTATTATTTAGATTGAAAATTTTTTTTTTTTCAATTTTCAAATTATGAAATTTTACTGAAGTATTCAAATTATAATTAAATTCAAAATTCAAAAAAAACTAACACATTTATACATAAGTTTTAAGTTTTCACTTTTATCGACAGTCCCCATGACTGCCAATTTTTTTTATATGTTAATATTATTATATTGTGTGCCTTTTAGTTTTTGCTGAATAGGTACATGTATTTTTTTTTAAATGAGGTACAGACCTATATTGTATATTTTATAAATCCAAGACGACTTCTTTAAGAAGCTCAGCAAACCACGGATCCAAGATGAAATTATCGTTGTAACAGCGGCTTATGACCGGAATCAATACGCTATGATGGCAATAAAAGCTAGATGTTTGCCGTCCCCCCCTCCCCTGCGAGCGCGTCACCCTCGCCCCACCCCCGCGGCGCCCGGCAATTTAGCCGATATTAAGTTTATACAGCGATTTGTACCCTTCTTTACACCGGCCTAGGTTTCGGAGCGACGGCCACGGGGCTCAGGAAACGCCACCGTGACATGTTCCGATATTTTGAGGTTGGCTTAGAATCAAGGCCGAAGAAAAAAAATAAGCAGTCATGGGGAATGCCGTCACAAGTAAAAGCTTAAACGGTGACGTAAACCCATAAAATTTCCTCTTTTTGTTAGCCTTTATAAGTACTGTCCTGCTGGGTAAATCCTCGACCAAAGATGAGATATATAAGAGTGTTGATGTCAATCGTATACGAAGTGTGTGCTGAACGAGTTACATTGATAATAAAATTATAAGTGACTGCAGATTCAAAACCGTCGTCTGCAATAGTAGAATAAATTACCTATTGATGATTTGGTTCCCAAAAACATTGCTTGTTTGAGTTATAAATACGGAACCTCGTCACCCTCTCCTATTTGTTTAGTACTTGTTACGGTACTTTACGAAGGTCTACACTATCTTCCTTCTCCTCTTTTACTTGAAAACATTGTAAAAGCCAATTATCTTTAAAAGAGTAACCGTGGAGTTTTTTGCCGGCTCTTCTTCATTTGAAACAACCATTTGGAACCGTGCACCTAGCTTTTGACGTTTCATGCGCTCATGTAGGTTTATGTGAAACATTGAGTCCAGTCATAATCAAGAGGACGTTTTTCTCGTCCAGTGTGCGATACTCCCTAAGCCTCAGTTGGTGAACGTTATTATTGGGTCAATTGCCCCTCCCCTGGCGATATTAGTTCCACGCCCGCGGCTGATCGGCCAAACTCACCTTATATTCATTATTACAGTATTATATTCAATATACTTTTATGTATTCAGCGGTGGATTAACGATCGATTGAATTTTTATATGACGGCTATGAATGCTTTGATTCTTCTTCTTTTCATTTCAACCAGTTCTTTTATTAAGTTGACTGATAAACATGGGTCTTCAAAATTACTGGATTATGCTTGGCTGTTCTGATGTTAGATAAATATTCTTGGAAGACCGTAAAAAAAAATCCTATTCTCTTTTTCGTGTCGACGGTACATCTATGTTTCATAAATTGTTTGGGAACCAGTAGGTGACCACATTTATTGCGGCATCAGAGGCGTTGTTCAGATCGTAAAGGGTGCAGGTGAACGGACATTTGGGACACTAGCAGATGGGGCATGGTCTGTTCAGGAGCACAGCACTTGTACTGGATGTTGGATGAATCTATAATGCCCCATTTCGCCAAATTACGTTTGCAGCCTGCTTGGGTACGTAATCGATTCAGTGCTTTCCAAATAGGCCACTGAAGGACACGACCGGGAGGAAGGTGTTCTCTTAAAATTAATCTTCACTTATGGGGTGCTTCTTAGCGTATTGATGGCAATCTAAACAAAAAAAAAAAAAAAATATTTTATTGACATAAAAAAAAATGGAGACATTTTCAATTGAAGCCCTAAATCCTGTGCTAGGTGGTACCTATGTTACAGGAGTCAGTATCTTCACCCGATTTTGAAACATTAACAAATTATGCAACAAAAATTAAAATTAAAATATATCATAAAACGTACATGCATGCTCTTGAGTGGTATGTATGTGTGAGTGTTTGTTGTGTTTTGTGTGTATGTTTAATGTGTTGTATTATGCGTGTGTGACGTGGTGTGTGTGTGTGTGTGTGTGTGTGTGTGTGTATGAGTGGTTGTGCTTCGTGACTGGACTTTGGGTTAGATATCTGATTTTGATTGCCTACATTATTATTTAATTAATTTAATTATCACGTGTATTGTTCTCTAAGTAAGTTTTCCGTCTGTTGGTAATCTAGCGTTTGAAGCCATGTGTTTAGTTTTATCTTAGTTTTATTTTTTGTTAGTGGGTTGAAGTTGAGGATTCTGTTAACTTTATTATAAATATAAGAACGTGAACTAAATGGAGTACGCGAAGAATTCAGCTACGAGTTTGGCGCTATTACTAGCGTCCATCATTTCCTGTAACGTGCAGACGACAGGACACCACGTTTGTGAATCTGTACCACATGTAAATGTAAAAACCCGTGTAAAATCCAGAGGAGATCTTTCTATCGTTATAATGAAAAATATTAATGTCATACACAAACACAAAGGCAGTGATAAATTGAAGATACATCCGCAAAACTAAATTAATTCTATTAGATTATAGAAACACTGAGAATATGTATAACTTTCCCTATGAACATTTCTTGCCTCCCCAAGGACCAATAAAATGAATCAACAATGACTTCTCACGAAAGTCAATATTCACTGAATGGCGTTAATGTGTGCAAATATGCGCATACGTCTGACCGGGCACATTGTGACGGACTGTTCGCGAATTAACCGGCTAATGCGAACAGGGGTTAATGATGATGTTGTACCAATAGTTTGGCGTGGGAAAAGGGTTCCATTGTGTACCAATTAATTCGTTTTCAATGCAATTGTATTGTAAATAGTTAATTTATTTGAATGTCAATGGCGCTGTGATTGGTTGGGTTGGAATTGGTGATAATTTTGTTAAAGGGATAATTTTAAAGGTTGTTGATAATTATGCGATTTTGAGTTTAAATGTGGATGTAAATTTGATTGTATGCTGTAAATTTTGTAAAGCTGAAAAAATAGTTTGGAACAAATTCAAATAATGAAATGAAATAGTTTGTTCTGTAAATATGATATCGGAATCTTTTTACACGTCATATAAAAAAGCTAGATGGAGTCGACATTTTCTATCTGACTACCCCTGAGAAGAAATGGCGAAACAGACTCAGGGATCAAAGTCTTTTTGAAAATCCAGACATAATCTTGGTCAAATCATGTAAGTAAATATATGTTTACACAAAAAAAAACTTCGTTTTTATGTACAAGGTGTAATTGAAATAACGCACAACCTCTTAAGGAGTCATTGTACTCATCATTATGAACAACTTTTACTCAATCAATCAATCTGCCTAGCCTTTTCCCAACTATGTTAGGGTCGACTTCCAGTCTAACCGGATGCAGCTGAATACCAGTATTTTACATGGAGCGACTGCCTATCTAACCTCCACAACCCAATTACTGGGTAATACGACACCCCTTGGTAAGACTGGTTGTCAGACTTTCGGGCTACTGATGACCCGTAACGACTGTCAAAGATCCACGAATGACAGCCAGGACCAACGGCTTAACGTGCTTTCCGAGGCACGGAGGAGTCTCAGTATGTAAATATGGTCAACCATCCACGGACCAACCGTAGCAAGCATAGCTTAACCTGATGGATCGATCCGTGCGGCTGTTATTACTTAGCCACGAGCTCCTCCTATGAACAACTTTTACTATGGGACCAAATCTGAAATCGTAAAAAAAAATCATCTTTTCCCTACATTATAGAGAAAAGATGATTTCTTTTTTGCGATTTCAGGTTTGGTCCCATAGTAAAAGTTGTTCATAATGATAGTACACCTTGTATCTTCCAATTGATTAACGAACAACACGACACAGTTAATCGAGTCCTCTATCGATATAATACCATATTATCGATACACAATATTATCGTGCTTAGCACGTGGGCACTCGACGCGTGAGATTCGCCGCGTGTCTGATAATAATGATGATTGTCTGTTTATACACCTGAGGACTAAACCAGGGCTTCTGCTGATATTTGTTTTGATACCCTTTTATTTGTGATGGAAATACTAAAGTTCCTCCTCGTGACTAAATGATACCAGCCGCACAGGTCTAACGAAAGATAAGCTACGCGTGCCGCGGTCGATTCGTGGATAGGTGACCGTATTCATTACATATCGAGACCCCTCAATGCCTCGGAAAGCATGATAAGGGACTAACTACACTTATTCAGCTCAATTCAGCTTTTGTTCATAGAAAAAAAAATAGTTTTGTATGGAAATGCGTAGGTACGCATCCGTTCAGATCGGAAAGTTGATTGGATGCGTTCAGCTTTCCGCGTCGTTCCCTATCAGACTCTTTTTTTCTAGGGACAAAAGCTGAATTGAGCTGAATCTTTGACAGTCTTTATGGGTCGTCAGGAAACCAAAAGTCTGACAACCAGTTTTACCAACGGGTATCGTGGTGCCCAGCAACTGGGTTGTAGAGGTCAGATAAGCAGTCGCTCCATGTAATATACTGGTATTCAGCTGGATTCGGTTAGACTGGAAGCCGCCCCAACATACTTGGGAAAAAGCTGGGTAAGCAGAAATTACAGAACACCACCTGCTACGATCCTTACATATTCCTTTTGTCTAAAATGAAAACGTTCAAAGGCTCCCGCAGACAGGCGTGACGCGACATTAGAAGAACAATTTCTATGAAAACTTTATGGACATTGTTCTACCAGAATCGTGAGCCTTAAGAGGAAATGCGGGCGGCGAGACTTTTGAAAATTAGGTATTTGAATTAGCTATTGCTGTCGCTCTGCGAGCGCTCCGCCCTCGAATTCGTGCGATAAGGGCAACTGCAGATCCGACTGAATAGCCTATGTAAAAAGTCATATTTCGAGGTTTGGCTCTCGCCTATTTCCTCCTCCAATATTGGACCAATTTATAAGAAATTTCATAAACTGAATAAGAAGGAGATATACTATGCCCCTATGTTTTTTTTTTTTTTCGTTAATAGTTGTCAAATTTGTACACTAAGGCTCTGAAGGCGGCGGGTTGAAGAACTAGAGCCCTCAAAAAATGCTCAAAATTGCCTAATTTTGAGCGTTTTTTGAGGGTTCTAGTTCTTATAAAAATAATTTATCATCAAAAAGGAAAACATAGGGGCATACAAGTAGCTAATATTTATATTTCTGTAAAAAAAAACATTTCTTTATGGTCATTAGCCAGAAAGAAAACAGGCGAGAGCGTTTTTATGGAGAAAAGAGCTCCCGCATTTCCTCTTTAAACTACGATGATTGCCCTCAGATCATCGAAAAAAATTCAATATGAGGTTATTTTCTTTTACAATAGTTTATCAACGCCATTACCTTATTTTATTATACATAATAATATAAAGATAAAAACTGTACATACATTTTACGACTTTTGTATACAGCGTGTATCAGTAATGTATGATCATATTTAAGGGTGTGGTACAGACCATCAAACTGAACAACTTTCTCCATGGGACCAACATCGTAATTGGAATACATTATTTGCTGTCCCAAACATTATGGCTCTTCGGCATCTAGTGAGTTGTCGGTTTTTCGGGCATGCATCAAAGGAAATTTAAAAGTGCCCACGATCGCCAATCACCGGATTCACCGGAGGACAGCGAAGTTGTGAATGAATACATGCGTGCGCCGTCTCCAGCTATTTTGGCTACTGGGTGGACTAATAACGAGACGTTCAAGTTCATAGTCGAACCAGAACAATCAATCTGCCTAGCCTTTTCCCAACTATGTTGGGGTCGGCTTCTAGTCTAACCGGATGCAGCTGTGTATTTTACATGGAGCGACTGCCTATCTTACCTCCACAACCCATTAACTGGGTAATACGATACCCCTTGGTAAGGCTGGTTGTCAGACTTTCGGGCTTCTGACGACCCGTAACGACTGTCAAATATCCACGAATGACAGCCGGGACCAACGGCTTAACGTGCTTTCCGAGGCACGGAGGAGTCTCGGTATGTAAAGATGGTCACCCACCACAGACCAACCCCGGCAAGCGTAGCTTGACCACCACCATCAGCACCATCTCAACACGTTCCTAAAAGAAGAGTTTTGGCCGAAGGATGTAGTCTACCGACGTTTCCGCGGCAGGCTATGCGACACCGCGCAGCGTAACACGACGCCGTCACTTCGTGTGTCTTAGTTTGTTAGTAATGTTTTCTATGTATTAGTATATATTTTTTTATGTTGTAATTTTTTGTATTTGTGTATTGCTTTTTGTATGGGCCACAGCTGCCTGAAATAAAGGAATAATTAATTAAATTAACCTGATGGATCGACCCGTGCGGCTGTTATTACTTAGCCACGAGCTCCTCTCCACGAGTCCAACCAGAATAACGATCAATTTTTTTACGACTTTTCGTTCAATCACATTTATATAATGGTTGTATACCGAGATTATAATAAATGATAGCAGCAGCAATAGACTCGCACTTCCATCTTGAATGTTTCCCGCTCAGAAAATTACTATACGGACGATCAACGACGAACATGTGGATGCTCGCACGATGATCGTGCCAATTAAGACGATCACACGATTAACGGTCATCGGCAATGGGGATTGTTTAAAATTTTTAACCATTAGATTTTATTTAATTTTTTGAAAATTTAGAGCATTTTGAGAAACTAATTTGAATATTTTGATGATTGGCTCAAAAGTTATTTTTTTATTAAATTTTAAAATATTTTGAATTTTCAAGGTAGGTGACGTCATCAGTGGCACAAAAGATTGTGCCGTTGCCCCACTAGTACATAATTAAAAATTTAAATCTGTCAACACAACGTCATCCATCTCAAATCTGTCAAAGTGCCAATAGATGTCATACGTAATCGAATCCTATCCTAACCTATTTCCAACTTATTTTTCGAAATTTTGACCGAAACGGTAGCTTTTAAACGCAAAGTGGTTTTTAAGGTGCAAGACTACGTTAATAATCGAGGCGACGACATTATTGTTCATTTCCCTGAACTACAATGAGCGATACTTTTGTTAAAGCCGACTCGCGCAAGTTTCTGAAATACTTACATCAAAGTGATCTTCGCAACAATACATTGTATAAACCTTGCAATATTCCACGCCTACATCATGACACCACTTTTCTCGCAAATCTTCTCTAATACGAACAAAAAATTTGTTTGGATTATTATTACTATTATTGCTGCAAGTTGGAACAAAGCGCTTCCTGTATTCCATAACTCTTCCAATATAGTAAATGTTGTCGAGTGTTGACATAATGTAATGAGATTTACGAGTATATGAGATTATGAGGCAAGTCGCAGGAATAATAATTGTAAAAACTTTATACTTATGAGGTTATGTTTATATTATAATTTGACACTTGACAGATTGTAGACAATACTTGCCATTTACTTTTTATTTTTTGAGGCAACGTTACAAAACTGTACGGCCAAAGCTGACGTAATTTGAAGGGCAAACAAGGTCAATCGTATTTTATAAAAAAAAAACAATAAAATATGAATATTTTTCAAGATTAATTAGTCCGTAATGATCAGTAACGCTATTCCTCGAAATGGTTTTTCAATTACAACATATTAAATAATATGAACAATGCCCATTGCGAAGAGCAGGCATTACCAGCGATACGTACGACGTTGCTGTATGTGTCCCGACTGCATCACTCCACGAAGGGTGAGGAGATCGTGGAGTACATGAAGGTGAAGACCAACTGGACCTTGAGGGTCGAGAAGTTGGAGCCCCTTCACAACACCAACGTCAAGTCGTTTGTGGTGCGGGTTCCAACACACCATCTCGACAAGTTCCTAAGGGAAGAGTTTTGGCTGAAGGGTGTATTCTACAGACGTTTTTGCGGCAGGCTATGCGACACCGCGCAGCGTAACACGACGCCGTCACTTCATGTGAATTAGTTTATTTTATAAGTTATGTTTAATATGTATTAGTATATTTTTTGATATGTTGTAATTTTTTTTGTATTTGTGTATTGTATTTTATCTGCTTGAAATAAAGGAAGAAATTAAATTAAATTAATTAATTAAATTAGGGTCGAGTATGAAGTTTAGCAGGGGAGATCTGATTATGTTTTCGCGATTACGATGTTGGTTCCATGGAGAAAGTGGTCCAGTTTGATGGTATATACTGCACCACACGTTTCTGATACACGCTGTATACGATAGATAGGCTTCAGCTGATGTTTCCCAGGCATGATGGATGGTGTAATAACGCCATTATCACTATATTAAATTTACACCTCTCTGACGTCACAAATTATCAGAAAATGAGCTTCATTACACTCGACTGATAACGTTCACGATATGAGTGTAATTGGCCCATAATATTGCGATTATTGTTTTAGGGTGATATATATGGATATTGCCTAAATAATAGGTATCTTGCCGCGGTTGGTTCGTGGATGGGAGAACATCCATTACATATAACGAGACCCCTACGTACCTCCTTGAAAAGTACGTTTTTAAAGCCGTTGTTCCCAGCTGTCAATCGTAGATCTTTGGCAGTCGTTAAAAGCTTGACAACCAGTCTTACCAAGGGGTATGGTTTTACCCAGTAACCGGGTTGTGGAGACTCTTCAAATGATACTTAAATATTTTTTGTACTGACATAGTCATTTTATTTTTATTACTGTTCATGTTTTACTGTCACACTAATTTACCAACCACCGAAAAAAAAATCGCTGCCAGTTAGCCATTGGTTAGTCTCAGCCATGACTACTATATTTTTGGCAAACCGATAGTGAGTGATGTACTCGCCATTGATGTTGATTGCCTAGCCCTTTCCATTCCAGAAACTTGAAGACATCCTCTAGTGCAGCGGTGAACAGTTTCAGAGACATAACGTCTCCCTGTCTTACACTTCGCTGCAGAAGGATAGGTTTCGAGGTCTGGTCCTGGAGTCGGACTGACATAGTGGCGTTCTCGCACAGACACTGTAGAACCTCGGTGTTCCGATAGTCGATCTGGCACCGTTGGAGAGACTGCAGTACAGCCCAAGTCTCGATCGAATCGAAGGCTTTCTCGTAGTTCACAAATGCTAAACAGAGAGGCAGGTTAGATCCTTCGATCTTCTGTATATAACCTGCCGCGGCGTATGTATGTGTTCTACGGTTATAAAGGCTTTACGGAATCCAGTTTGTTCGGGAGGCTTGAATTCGTCAAACCTGAGCGCGAGACGTTTTGTGATGGCTTTTGAAAATAGTTCTTAAGAAAAGTAACACCACACCTCTGTTCCACGCCTGTGGCGCTTTGCTCTCGAGTATGACGGAATCTATATTAATATTAAAAAGAGGACAGATTTTTTTGCTCGTTTGTTTGTACCAAATAAGCTCCGAAACTATTGGACCGATTTTAACCATTTTTTTACCTATAGAAACCGAAATTATCAGGAAGTAACATAGGCTTTAATTTATTTCAAAAAAATTAGAGATCTTTAAGCAAATTTATTATTTTTTATTATTATTACCTACAAAAAAGTCTGCAAGGGAATATATCTAACTATCATAGTTAGTAAGTCACAATAGCAGCTTTTGCGTTCTAAAATTTACTTCCGACCTCCACGCGGGCGGTGCCGCGGGCTAAAGCTATGTATAGATATGGATAATTATAGATATTGGCCTTTATGAGTAATAATGTAACGAAGCTGTGTGTTATGATGAGATAGTCATGAGTACTATGTACAGTGGGCTGCATCAATTGGGTACCCCAGTTGTAGGTATTATAGTACATTTTGATACAAATGGAGAATTTTTGTTATTGCATTCGAGGCGGAATTAACGCCCTAGCCGTAGGCGAGGTTGTTTTTGAACCGAGAACTGCAATAACAAATGTCCACGTGTATCAAACGACTTTTCCAATACACTTTTGAAGAAATAAAATAAAACGACGAAAAATATTTTTGTCATGAATTATTACGAAACTGTGATTTAAACTTTCTGTTTTTTTCCGCGCTTTGCTTTCGCCAGGTTGAAGGAGAAGCAAAGGTATAAAGCCGCTATACAGCCTAATATAAAAAATAGAAAATTCAAATATTTTTGAGTTTAGAACAAAAACAAATGTTAATTTGTTCATAGACGTTTTTTTTTTATTGTAATAATCATGGTTTTTGAAAATATTCTATTTATAAACATTATTTAAATATTCAAAAAATTTTAACGCCGTAAAGACGCTTAATTCTTTCCCGAGATTAAAAAAAAACATTCACCTCCGAACAGAGACGGTGTGAACAGAGGCATTGAACCAATTTGGACTAAGTATAGGTATAAGTTATCTGTGACAATTTTTGTTTCCGCTCACGTGTTGGAAAATGAAAAATCGCACACGTGTGAAATATATTGCATTGTGAATCTAATCGTAGTGAGTTAAGAACCAGTTTTCGAGGAAGTGTATTGAAAAAATATTAATACAACTGGGGTATCCAATTGATGCAGCCCACTTTACATACTGTTTTCATAATTACATAGATGAAATTTCATCATGAAAACTGTTCTTGAATTAAGTGGAATTAAAAGGAGAACCTGTATGAGGCTGGCACAGGAGCGTGGGGATTAGCAAGAAATGAGAGACCTATGCACAGCGGTGGGTAAAGTCGGGCTGTGGTTGATGATGATGATGAAAAGGAGATAGAAAGGGATATCGAGTGGTATAGAAAGAGGGTCTATTCCGGGGTTATAGAAAGCCTTTTAAGATGGTGAATGTGAAAGTGAATTCAAATACTTCTCATGATAACAGAACCGGTTCTTATTGAAGGACCAAAGTCAAATAATTAGAGTAGGTTACGGACAATTACTTGTTTTCATAACTTTTTACTCGTGAAATGAACCAAGGGCATATTCATATTCATTATCTCTATTTGCGTTCCATAAATAACGTTAATAAATTGTTACAGTCAGCATCAAAAATATCGGGACGAACACTTTTCCAAATGACCTCAACAACTAAGACAATTAAACTTTATCTCAATTGGATAAAGTTATTGTCAGAATGACAGTCTGTCGTTGTGAACTGTCTTCATTCTGAAACATTCCTTGCGTCATTGACTTATTATTTCATTTTCATAGTTGTTTAGATCATTTTGAACAGTGTGTTCGTCCCGATATTATTGAAAAGCTAAGGTAAACTATCGGCCAAACTTCCGCATGCTCATCTTTAAGGCGATAATCGCATAGCACGGCTCACGAGTCACGACTCGATCGCCTGATGCATGCGTTTTGACTAATAGGATGAACGTCTGTTTTTGATTTTTTGAATTGTTGCTAATGTTTGTTGTTATTTTTGAAGTGCAAACTTCTTTAGGCGCGTTGACCTAATTATGGTCGGGGGAAATCTTACGGGATCGCATCACCGCGTCAACACGTCGACACCGCTGCATGCTATGCATAGTTTTACGTTTATGTTTTCACTTCTGTTGGTAGTCCTCATGACTTTTTGTTACACGCCTTGTACTCACGCAAATGTATATTATCTCTAATTGAGCGATATCGCAGAATACATAATAGTTGGCGATACCAGCAAGGGGTGTGGTGGCTGGCTTCCGCCGAAATATTTTCTAAACTTAGCATGCTTAAGTTTTGCCGATAAGACAATTACGGAAATACATGACACAAACATGAAAATAAATCGCTCATATGACTGAAAATCGTCGTAAAAAGGTCTTAATAATATTGTATTGGTAAGTATGCCTACTACTACGATGTATATGCGCCGCCTGGCCCCACTTAACACAGTCGGTTAAATCTGCAAGCCAGAGCGCAGTTAATCTGCAACGTTAACGAGAGGTATACATCGCTTAATTGGACAGATACACCGAGTGATATATAGGATGTTTTTAAAGCGAAATTGTTTCAATGACTGAAAAAATTTTGAGTGTATTTTGTAATAACTCGTCATAGTGTGTGAAATTATTGTGAACGACTAAGCATAGGTGTAGGAGGCGTTCAATTAATGTATCAATGCATGTTGGTGGCGATAAAAATATAAGTTTTCTTTGAGGTGATACTTCTACGAGTATTAAAAGTCTTGGTTATGACTGGGCAGGTCCAATCAAATCTGTGTTGTTCTTTCCTCAAAAGACCATTTCAGACACTAATCTACATGTTCCTCAAATCATGATCAGACCAAGATTATGTTTGGACTTTATAAGAGACTGTGATCCCTGAGTTTGCTTGGGTGTTTCTTCTCAGAGTAGTCAGATAGGAAACCCCGACCTGATCTAGTTTTTAAAATATGAGTGCTTGTATTACAAATTACAACCTCCTTGCAGTTCTTTTTATCATTTATAGTTTACTAACTTATTATTTAATAAATGAGAAGAATAAATCAAAGTTGACGTGTAAGCACCAGCCTATATTTGACGCTTTACTAAGCCAATCGAAATAATTGGCGTGTAACGATCAATTAGCCGGCTCCCTGCGCCACGTTCATACAGTAACACATAGTATTGGCCCTTTGAAGCGATCCGGCTCGAAGGACCAGTACGTGAACTGACAAAGGAAAAGTTACTGTTTTATGTGAACGCACAATGATACATCTGCTGTCTTTAGCCGGTTTGGTGGCGACTGTCATGGGTTATGGTGAAGGTAAGAGTAAGATGGACAAAAAATGTTAACTTTTGAAGGAGCACAATTATACAACAAAATACTAAAATTATATTTAAAAATTACTCTAATTCAATGCATTTAAACCAATGTAACAACCAACCAATTCGTTCTTTTTCAATTACCTGAATTTTCAAAAAAACTCTTCCTAAAAACTAAATGCATTGGAGGTATCATATAATCGATGCAGTGGCAAACTTTATATTTGTAATTTAGATTAGAAGCATTGTTATCATGTAAGTGACATTGTGGTTTTAGGAATAGATTATCTTTAACCTAAGAGTAAAAAAAACTGATAACTGATAAATCCGTCGTTTGCCCGTTCAGTAGTTTCTGCCTACCCCCGTGGGAAGAAGGCGTGAGTTTAAGTATGTATGTATTGTGTAATAAAATTGACTGTACAAGAAATCGGTAGAAAGTTTCTGTTGGCGGTCATTATGTCTTATCGCAATAAGGTAGCCCATGAAATTCAAATTTTCTTACGTTTTTATCAATTTGAAGATCAATGTCAGGTTGTATGTTAGTCAAAATATGATTCGCGAGTTCATATCACCCTATTGAATGACGAAGAGAATTTGAATTTCGCCCTGGCCCTTTCACCTTTGTTGTATGATTTGTTTGGGGAATGTGTCTTTTGCCAGATCCTCGTGTGGGGAGACAGAGGGGCACGCCTCTCCCAGGTACGCTGAGCTCCGTCGGTGGCGGCGGCGAGGAATCTCCCCCGATTTACCGCCCTGGCAGTCAGGCGTGAGTTTCATCTCAAAATCAATCTGCCTATCCTTTTCCCAACATGTTGGGGTCGGCTTCCAGTCTAACCAGATGCAGCTGAATACCAGTATCTTACATGGCCGACTACCTATCTGACCTCCACAACCCAGTTACTGGGTAACACGATACCCCTTGGTAAGACTGGTTGTCAGACTTTCGGGCTTCTGACGACCCGTAACGACTGTTAAATAACCAAGAATGACAGCCGGGACCAACGGCTTAGCGTGCTTTCTAGGCACCCTCCGTGCCTCGAAAGGTCTCGATATGTAATGGATGGTCACCCATTCACGAACCGACCGCGGCGAGTGTAGCTAAACTTCGGTCAACCCGTGCTGCTGTTATCATTTAGCCACGAGTTTCATCTACAGGTCAAATTATAATAGGTCTTTACCTATGAAATTGCCGTTTTGTATGAAAAAATTTAAACGAATTTTTTTCATGCATTTTTTATTTGTATTAATCGAAGTAATCACCCATGCAATCAATGCATCTTTGCCAACGCAGTGGCAGTTTATTGATGCCCTTCTTAAAGAAATCAGCTGGACGGGAGGCAATAAATTCTTCAAAGGCATTTTGTACTGCCTCTCGGGTATTGAATTTTTTTCCCGCCAAGAAGTTATCCAAATTCTGGAAAAAGTAGTAGTCTGTAGGCGCAAGGTCTGGTGAGTAGGGCGGATGACGGAGAGCTTCCAACCCCAGTTCTTGCAACTTGGAGAACGTCTGCTGTGCAATATGAGGTCGCGCGTTGTCATGCAGGAGCAGCGGAGACGAGCGATTGACCAATGCTGGTTGGAGATGTGCCAGCTTCTCCATCATTGTGTTCAGTTCTTCACAGTACACATCTGAAGTAATGCTCACCCCGTTTGGTAAGAAGCTGTGATGAATCACACCGGCGCTAGACCCCCAAACAGTGACCATCACTTTTCTAGGGGTAAGTTTTCGTTTAAGGCAATGTTTAGGTGTTGAATCAGGATCCAACCAACTTGCAGAGCGCTTGCGGTTATCAAACAGAATCCATTTTTCATCGCAGGTAACAATGCGGTTCAAAATTCCTTCATTTGTGTGTCTGTTGAGCAGTGCAAGGCACGTCTCGACGCGTACTTCGCGCTGGCGATCATTGAGTTCGTGGGGCACCCATTTGTCAAGCTTTTTTACCTTGCCAATTTGACGCAAATGGACCAATATTGTTTTGACGCTAACGTCGAAAGCTGCTGCTAATTCAGCCGTAGATTGTGTATCATCAGCTTCCACAATCGCCTTTAATTCGTCATTGTCGACCAAAGTCTTCGGACGACCGCGAGGTTCATTTTTCAGGTCGAAATTTCCAGAACGGAAGCGAGCAAACCAATAACAAGTGGTGCGTTGGTTTGTAGTGTTAGCTCCGTAAACGTCGTTGATGTTGCGTGCCGCTTGTGCCGCGTTGCTGCCACGACGGTACTCATATTCCATAATTACTCGAATTTTTAACGTATCCATGATGACGAAAAAGATTGAAATGCGATGAAAATGTAACACTAATCAATAAACAAATGACTACTTTTGGAAAAAAAAAATCCAAGTTTTTAAAATAAAATTAATTTGAAATTAGAATTCTTAGCCAAACAAAAATTATTTTGATTTGAAATGGCCAGTACTGCAGAACGGCAATTTCATAGGTAAAGACCTAATATTAGTTAAACTCCGCAGACGTGATGGTTTAGTATCGACATCTAAACATAATACAAAAAAGGGGTAGGTATTGTATTACCCACAGAACAGATAAAGAGATTGCAAGCAATGTATAATTGTGCATCTGTTTGCGATTGTATCGCTTTTATCTTCAAAATAGATAATACTATTGTAATAATTACAAATATCACTTGTATTTTAAGGTTTTTGGACTTACCGGTGAAAAGAAATCCCTTGTCCGGCTACACTACACCACTTGCTACTTTTCCGACACGTTACAACAGTGCAACAGGGCATAATTCTTTTTTTTTTCGCGGAGCGTCGTACGTTGTCACAATGAGAGCACGATTACTGGCCGGTAAAACAAATTTCGGCTGACTATGTGTGTCTACACCTACGTGCGGCGCGCCTGCCTCGCCCACAAGGCCCTTCTAACCTCTTTATCTTTTCTGTGGTATTACCCAGTAAGCGGGTTGTTGAGGTCATATAGTTAGTCCCTCCATCTAGAATACTGGTATTTAGCTCAGAGGCGGATTTGCAGTGTTGGCCGTCCTAGCCCCCAGGCCATGTAGTAAAAATAGGTACCAGCCGCCCCTTTCTCAGCACCCATCTTATAGACTGCATAATGAATTTACTGTATTGCCAACTTTTATCGAAATCGAGTTACTGATTTTTTTTCGCGATTTCAGGTTTGTTTCCATAGTAAAAGTTGTTCATAATGATGAGTACAGGACCCCTTAAGAGGATATTCGTCAGTAACCCTGTATATACTAGTGATTTAGGAAGATTATTGTTATACGATGCGGTGCAGTGCGGCCCGCCATAATGCGCGAGCCTTTAGAATATTTAGGTACTTTCAGTTATTTCTTGTTACATCAGTTTTTTGTCAGATTGGCCGCCCCTAATATCTGGCCGCCCTAGGCCCGTGCCTAATGTGCCTTAGGGCAAATCCGCCTCTGATTCAACTGCATCTCATCAGACTGGAAGCCGATCCCAACCCAACACAGCTGGGAAAAGGCTAGGCAGATGATGATAAAGACAACCACAGTAATTATCCACTCACACTTATTCTTAACACAGCTTTGTGGTCTCCCAATTCGTGAAGCCAAAGCCACCTCACCAGTACTGGGAGGAGGAGACTTCGCTGACCATCATCCCTGAGAACAAGAACTGTTTACTGTGTGAGGCGCAAGACACGGGTGCCTGTCGCGCTATGCCATCTTGTGTGTACTGCGAACCCACGGTCACCGCCCTGTGCGAGAGAAGCACGCCTTGCCTTCGATGTACTGGTACGGAATCTAAGGAACACCTAATAGTAATAGTCCTCCAGACCGACTTAGACTTTCGGCTAGGCAGATTGAGAAAATACTCGATCGATAATTTCCTGTATATTTGTGTTTTCTTGCTAAAGCTTTTTTGTCAGGCGCCGACAATAGGTAGGTAATCTCCGAATCGATGAAAAATATTTATAGAAATGAGGAATTAGTGTTTTATTACATTACGAGTACTCGCTCGTAATGGTGAAATTGAATTAATTTACGAGCTTAATGTTAATTGAAATGCCTGAAACAGTACGGTCTACTGATTTTATCCGCTCAACAACGCGAACAAATTGTAATAATAATTTCGATGAAATCGGGATACGTTTCAGTCAGATTATTATTAATTGTAACATTATTCCTGATTAGGGTCTTTTCAATATTTCTTTTCACTCTGCAAAGTTTCCAGAATTTATTTTCAATTCTCAGATACTTCGTTGTCCTGAAACTGGCGTGTTTTTAGGTTTTTTCATAGTGGGTTCAAGTAATAGGTGCAACACAATTTTAAAATTTGTAATTCAATTCAATTCAATTTAATTTAATTTATTCATACAAGTAACCATGACTCATTTGTTAGTAAAAAACATATCCTATGTTAGTAATTAGGACAATAATTTATTTTATTTTATTATAAACGGCGGCATCGGCAGTACTGCCGACGCTTCACCGCGGCTGCACCATTCCATGAGAAATGGCGCAGCAGCGATTCACGTACGGACAGTCCAGCCTGCTCGAAATTAGAGACAGGATACTGTTTCTGCTGCCCCACACCCCACGCACCAGGGACGCACAACGCTTACGCATTATGGCAAAGAATCGTAATAAGTTTAATTTTTTTTTTTTAATTTGTGTAAAAAAAAACTTTATTGCATAAATGAGAACCATACAGCAACTTAATACAAGATAGACAAAAATCGTTTAAAGGACGCTACTACAAGTTTAGATGAAATATATTAATTTTTCGGGACATGGTCCCGAGTCCGACAACAACTACACACTTGTAAATGCCTAAATAGCTATAGTAGTAGGGAAATACCAACGAACTGAGTGAAAGATGATATGGCTAGAATGGGGGTGACCACAGAAAAGATCTTTACCTTTTCTGTGGGGGTGATTACCGAGATGACGACTACTAGAGAAGTATGGAAGAAAAAGACGTGTTGCGCCGGCCCCAAATAAATTGAGATTAGGGCAGGAGAATGATGTTGGTTAATGTAAAATCATTTTCCTTTTCAGTGATAAAGAACCCCTTCTTCAAGTGCATTCCGGGCGAGAAGTACATGGACGAGTGCGACTCTTGTCGCTGCACCGACGGCCATGGCGGCTGGTGCACCAATCAGTACTGCGAGTTCCGCTCCCTCTACCTGTACGCGATGAAGCTCAGCGACGGAGAGTTCTACTGAGAATCGTCAGACAGCCTTCGTAGCCTCGGTCGATTTTAATCGCGTACTGGATTTTCAACGCACTGCCCAGCGCCGAGAGTTGAAAATCCAACAGTCTATTATTTTAAGGCGCTAGGATGCACTCTGTTGGATTCTTAATGCTCGGCTCAGCTCTAAGAGTTGAAAATCCAGTGCGCGGTAAAAATGGACAATTTTTTTTTTGTGCGACGAACCTGGGTTTAGTAATAGACCACAAGTCAGCTGTCAGTTTTACTGATAGTCGTCAGCTTTACACATAACCGTCCAGTTCTGCTGATTGTCAGTACTACTAATAGTTGTCAGTTCTACTAATAGTTGTCAGTTCTACTAATAGTTGTCAGATCTACTAATAGTTGTAAGTTCTACTAATAGTTGTCAGTTCTACTAATAGCTGTCAGTTCTACTAATAGTTGTCAGATCTACTAATAGTTGTAAGTTCTACTAATAGTTGTCAGTTCTACTAATAGTTGTCAGTTCTACGGGTAATCCTGTAAGTTAATATTAATAAACGTGAATCTAGCTTTGTTTTCTTTTCCTTTCAGTATCACTCAATGGTTAATACACTTATTCATTAGTAGCTGTTGCCCGCGACTTCGTCTGCGATCTTCCCCAGGTTATGGTCTACCCATGTGCCAAATTTCATCCAAATCTGTTCAGCCAATTTAGCGTCAAAGCGTATATATTAGTTAGGATATGTCAAAAGTAAGTTAGTGTAAGATTTTAACATACACTTCGTCTAGTAACCTAACCTAAAACTGTGATAAGATAAAAATCGGGTATAAATGAAACTAGCTTTGCCCGATTTGGATGTCAATAAAAATGACGATTTGAATCGGATTTTTTTTCACAATTTCATGGGTTTATTTTTTGCGCGGAACCCTAATTATTTTTCTAAAATAAAGGTAACTCAAGTTACTTCTTATAACAACAGCTATCTACCAGTCAAAGTCCCTTCAAAATCGGTCCAGCCGTTTCGGAGATTAGCCGGTTCAAACAGACAGTATACACCAGCAACCTGTTAAGGGGTTAATATACTCATCATTATGAAGAACTTTTACTATGGAACCAAACCTGAAATCACGAAAAAAAAAATCAGCTGCTCCCTACATTTTAACAAGTTTGATGTAAGTAGATAAATGTACTGGACAACTGTTTTTTTTTTTTTGTGAGGTTTGGTCCCATAGTAAAAGTTGTTCTTAATGATGAGTGCAATGCTCCTGAAGAGGTTGCTGGTGTTTTACCAATAACCCTGTAATTAAGTATGGATATTGATAGTACCGATGGTTTTAAAAGTAGGCCAAGTTTTAAGAGTCGACGTAGAGGTTTACCTTCTCACTACCCTATCTTTATACGTACTTCTGTCGTCAATACTCAACCAACCACAAAGAGTTTACAACCGCAGTAAAAATTTGAAAGACTATCGAACCGCAACTCGTTCCATTTCCAAATCTAATCAACATCGTACCGGAAATCCTTCCTTCAAAATACAGTTAGTCTCTTATGTTATTCATCAAATTCTTCGTCAAAACATTTTAATTACGACTGACAACCCTACTGATCTTACCGCCGCACCTGAATACTCTCACTACATTGAAACGTTGCTAATTGACACAAATATTTACTTCTATACAAATTATTCGATCACCCATCTGTATTTCCGATACCTCAAATTTCGCTCAAGCTTATCCCGCTCGAATAAGGTTCATATTCGTTTATAAGGATTAGGGTGACCAAGGTGGGTGGTCAAAAAAAGGATTAAGTGCAGGAAGTAATTACTTGCTACCGTGAGATAGTTCGCTTTAAGCCTCAAAAAATTTGGATAAGTAACACTTTTGAATGTTATTGTTTTGTTATGTTATTTTTGCAATGAAAGTGAAGTTCTTTGTTGTTTGTTAGTCTTTGGAAAGTGTTTTAAAATGTGTTTTTTTTTTATGGAGATTATAAACTAAATTTTCGTTTTTAAATACAGTAGTTACTTAAGTAGTATTTTTGTTAAATACTTGAGATAATCCTTCCTGAATCAGAAGTGTGATAAATAAATAAGTAAAAGTGTTCGCCAATTTATCTACATAAAGAGATGCATGAACCTACATTGAGTTAGTTGCCAATAAACCTCGTAAAGAACAGACGCATTTCATTTTAAAATCTATTGACAGAGTGCTAACAAAAATCAACCTTATCTCCAGAACATATGGTCGAATACGAGCCGGATCGAACCTCGTTAAGCATTGACGGAGCGCCGCCGAGAGAACAATAGAACCGCATTCCATTGAGAGATAAGGGAACACCTGATGTTGTTTTGCACGGATTTCTTAGAATTGGTCAATTAGTGTGTGTGTAAAGTGTATCGGCACAAAACTAAATAAAGTGTGTGTGGTATCGGTGTATCATTCGAACATTTATAACTTAGTTAACAAATAACCTACATTTTGAAGATTCTTGTGATTTAAACATAAACAATGACAACTCAAGCAGACCAAGCGTTAAGTGTACTAGAAGATTTGGCGTCAATACTCAAAAAGACTCAAATAAACCTTAAAAAGTGCCCAAAAGAACGGTTATCGAAACCTGGATATTTACAAACTCGTATTCAAACGATTGAAGAATACTGGGTAGCTTTTAAGAAAGCACACCATGATCTGTTGAAAAGTACAACTCGGGAACAACGTGATGTCATTCCGTACTACGTGAATGATGAATTCCTCCTTCATGAAGACTTATACCTATGTATGGTAGGAGATCTTAGAGAAATGTTGGCTTCATGTACTTTGAAGATGACTGACCAACCTTCATGCAGCAATACTTCGTCGTCGTGTGATGGAAAATTACGCACTAAAGTGATGCTACCTAACATACAACTCCCTCCGTTTTCCGGTAACTACGAAGAATGGCCTACATTTAAGGACTTGTATGTGTCATTAATTCATGAATGCACTACACTAAGTGAAGTTGAAAAATTACACTACTTGAAGACCAGTATCATGGGCGAAGCGGCATCATTATTGAAGCACGTTCAGGTGACGGGTGTTAATTATGTTCAAGCTTGGGAAACGCTGAATCACAGGTACGATAATAGGCGCATAATAGTAAATGCATTAATGAAGAGATTATTTTATCAGAAAAAATGTACCAATCAAACTGCGGCACAGCTGAAAGCTCTCCTGGATTGTACCACTGAGGTTATTAACAGCCTAAAAAACGTAAAAGTACTTACCGATTCCTGGGATCCAGTAATTATATTTCTGGTTGTGCAAAAGCTGGACCCGGAGTCACACAAAGAATGGGAACAGAGTGCCTACTCGGTGGACGCTCAAGAGCTGCCTACATGGAAGGAATTGCGCGAGTTTTTAGAAGCCAAATTCCGGACGCTTGAAATGGTTTCCCCGACGACCACCACTAAATCTACCAAAGAGCGTGTTCTTCATGTTACAGCAACAGAAAATGATAAACAAAAACCATGTGCTTTATGTAAAGAACCACACACACTGTGTCATTGCAGCATATTCAACAAAATGACCATTGATGAAAGAAGCGAACATGTCAAAGCGAACAAACTATGTTTCAACTGCCTTGGGGCGGGACATTCGGTGTTCAAGTGCCGTATGCCAATGTCTTGCCGCACCTGTAAGAGACGACATCACACACTTTTACATCAACCAAAGAAGATTGATGAAGCGGCTCCAAATGTAGAAACCAAGCAAACGACTTCATCCAGCCAAGCAGATGTAGAAGAGAAGAAAGTTCACACAATGATTGCGTCTCATTATACCGCGGGGCAGAAGATATCTCTATTGGCTACCGCAGTAGTAATTTTGAAGAGTGAACATGGACACACTACTGTTCTAAGAGCGCTGATAGACTCAGGATCTCAAGCATGTTTTATAAGCGAGAAGGCAACTCAGATGCTGAACCTAGAAAAATCATCAGTAAATCTAATCGTCTCCGGAATGGAATCCATGAAAGTCAGAGTCAAGCATGAGGTCAAGTTTCAAGTATTGTCACGATGGGAAAACCAATTCAATTTATCTATCAGAGCCTACGTGATGTCCAAGCCCTTGACCTCCAACATACCAACAAACACCACGATGGGGACCGATTGGCCACACATAGCAAACCTCCCACTAGCAGATACACATTATTTTGCATCAGGACCTATTGATCTGTTATTGGGTGTAAACGAATATGCATCAATTCTCAAGCAAGGACTTATTAAAGGTCCACCAGAAACACCATGCGCCCAAAATACCTACTTGGGATGGATTTTAATGGGTGGAATAACAATTAAACTGAATGCACGAGAAAAATCCTTGACGGCCATGAAGCAAGAAATTAACATAGAAGATTTACTGACCACAATATGGGAAGTTGATACGGACACAAAAAGAAAACTTACCCTAACTGAACAACTATGTGAAAACATATACGAGAAGACACACAAGCGAGATCAAGACGGAAAATATATAGTCAAGCTACCGTTTAAAACAGAACAACCAAAATCAGTAGAAGGCAACACAAGAGAAATAGCGAAAAGAAGACTCCTTCAACTAGAAAAAAGATTAAATCAAAACACAGAACTGAAGCAAGAATACAGAAAGGTGATAGACGAATATAAAGAATTAAAACATATAGAAGAAATACCTAAGGATGAAATAAATAATAAATCAGTATACTTACCTCACCACGCCGTGATCCGTAGTGACAAGGAAACAACGAAGACTCGTGTTGTATTTGACGCCTCGTGCAAGGGCTCCAACGGTACTTCACTAAACGATGAACTCTTGTTGGGTCCAATATTACAAGATGACTTGAGAAGCATAATCATGAGATGGAGAATTCATGCCGTTTGTTATGTCTCTGATATTCACAAGATGTACAGAATGATCTGGACAAACAAAGAAGACATCGATTATCAAAGAATTCTATGGAGAGATAATACATCAGAAGACATCAAAGACTACAGACTTTTAACCGTGACATTCGGAACGGCTTCCGCACCCTATCTCGCCGTAAAGACACTCATGCAATTGGCTGATGACGAAGGTGACAAATATCCCGAAGCTGCAAAGATATTGCGTGAAGATCTTTACGTCGACGACGTTATGTCCGGAAACGATGATCTGGAACAAGCTGTAAGAATCAGTCAAGATCTCAAAAAGCTACTGCGTCTAGGTGGCTTCGAACTGAAAAAATGGTCATCTAATAACCGTGATTTCATGGAGACTATTGAACCAAGTGAAAGATCATCCAATGCACATCTAGAACTAAATATTGATGGAACAATTAAAGCCCTGGGCATACAATGGAATTTGGGTAGAGACCAATTCGAATATAATCTGAACTTACCAGTTATAGGCAAAGAAATCACGAAGCGAAGCATTCTATCCGACATTCAAAAGTTATTCGACCCGCTCGGATGGATTGCACCTTGCCTTGTTATGGCAAAGATTTTAATTCAACAACTCTGGCAAGAAAAGATTGATTGGGACGAAGTCTTGAATACGACACTGGCTGAAAAATGGGCTACAATAAGATCTGATTTCGAACATGTAAATGGAATCTACATTAATAGATGGATGGGAACGTCAAGCTCGAGACAAGATTCTATAGAAATCCACGGTTTCTGCGATGCCTCTATACAAGCATATGGGGCTGTGGCATACTGTCGAGTCACAAACTCAGATGGCACAGTAAAAAGCACAATCATTGCTGCAAGAACGAGAGTAGCTCCTTTGAAAACTATTTCATTGCCTCGACTAGAACTGTGTGGAGCTTTGATTCTATCCAAACTACTTAATCAAATAAGGCATGCAATGAGAATACCTACAACACAAATCTATGCTTGGACAGACTCATCTATTGTAATCTCCTGGTTACGTGGAGATCCGAACAAATGGAAGGCGTTTGTGGCAAACCGCGTAGTCGAGATCACAACCAATGTAAGTTGCAGTCAGTGGCACCATGTCCAATCTCACGATAATCCAGCTGACATTGCGTCAAGGGGTATGTCAGTAGCCAACTTGAAAGGTTGCGACCTATGGTGGAACGGACCATATTGGTTAATACACCAGAAGATACAGTTCACTAGACTAAACATAACACCAACAGACCTAGAAAGAAAGAAAAACACCATACAAGCTCTGAAAATAACAAAAAATGAAGAAAGTAATAAATTATCCGCACAACTCGACGACTTTGATACTCTGACTGAATTGCTGAGAGTAATCACCTACTGCCGAAGATTCCTGAAACAAAAGAAATTAAAGGAAAACATAGATAGTACAATCACAACTGAAGAACTCCAACTCTCCCTGCAAACCTGTATAAAAAGAGAACAAGAGGAAGATTTTAAAGAAGAGATAGAAAGCTTAAAAATAAAGAAAAGAGTAAAAAAATCAAGCAAATTAAAATCATTAAATCCTTACCTTAACGAGAATGGGGTCCTCAAGGTGGGCGGCCGGCTCAGAAACGCAGAGTTGAGTGATGAATGCAAGCATCCAATCATTCTGGGTCGAAACAGTAAACTTACCTATCTTATAATAGCAGAAGCCCACTCGAAGACGTTGCATGGAGGTATACAATTGATGCTTACTTACCTCAGATCCAAATATTGGATATTACGAGACATAGTGCTGATCAAGCAAGACAATCTCCCTCCGGGAAAGTGGGCCATGGGACGCATCACCGACAAGCACCCCGGCCCCGATGGTTTAACCAGAGTGTATAGCGTAAAGAGCGGTGACAGTACGAGTATAACCAAGCGATGTGTCACAAAGTTGTGTGCTTTACCAATCGATACAGTACCAGATGAGATGATTGTTTAACGTATTTAACTATATTTTGCATGTAATTTAACTTAATAAATTATTGTTTTTAAAGGACTATCTCATAGTCCTTTGGTGGGCGGCTTATGTTCGCCAATTTATCTACATAAAGAGATGCATGAACCTACATTGAGTTAGTTGCCAATAAACCTCGTAAAGAACAGACGCATTTCATTTTAAAATCTATTGACAGAGTGCTAACAAAAATCAACCTTATCTCCAGAACAAAAAGTATTTGGAAGAATTCTTGCGACTACGTACGAGGCTTTAAACGTACTACATGGTTTCACTTCAAGGAATAATCTATAGTTTTTGCACTCTAGCATGGTGCGGGTGACACATGTCAGTATGGCATGACTAGGTCAGTCACAATATGCACAATTCAATTTTATCGATAACGATTCTTACAGCAAAAATCTCGTTCACCTAATAATTTTAAAATAGTCTTTGATACTTATATCTTAGTATTATGAAATTTATTTTAAAATATGTATTTAATACAAAACATTAAAAAAACACATTCAAAGCACTGTCGATATTTATTAAAAAAAAAATTTTTTTTCATGGTATAACTTTTTGGCTAATTTAACTCTAATAGATGTCTAACAACAAAAATTTAAAAATAAATACAGTAAACTTCTTTTTCTATAAAAAATATCGACTATCGATAAAACCCATAATAGCAATACATCTCATCACTAAACATGTCTATGGCGTTACGTTACACGCCTATCACTTTGCTTAATTTTTCTTTAAATTTGATTTTATTTGTAGATAATAACATTTTGGCAGGATAATTTATTTAATTACATAATCAGCCTATAACGTTCCCACTGCTGGGACACAGGCCTCCTCTCTGTGAGAGGGAGTGGGCCGTAATCCACCACGCGGGCCCAGTGCGGGTTGGCAGATGTCACAAGTCTTCGAACTTTTGATTCTAGGACATGCCGGTTTCTTCACGATGTTTTCCTTCACCGTTTTGAGAGCAGTGGTGATGAAATAATTTACACAAAGTAAAGCGCCTGCCTGGGTTCGAACCTACGACCTACAACTCGTAACGTAAGTCGCGACCGTTACCACTGGGCCACCACTGCTCCTAAACTCCTAAAACCTTAATTTACTACAGTTATTATTGAATCCGTATTTTACGATTATGATATTTAGGGTGCAGCTAAAATATTAAATCACGATTGTAAATCGCGATAACGTTCAAAAGTGAAAAGGAACAGTTCGTTAAATGTCACCCGCACCATGCTAGAGCGCAAGAATTAGGTATAAGTCATCATCTTCCTGCCAAATTGTATAAAAAGTAAGTTTAAAAACTAAAACCCGACTACTGAAAAAATACGCTCTAAAAAGTATTAAACAAGAAAATATTCTCATCTGAAATTAGGAAAAGACAGACAAATTAAAAATCCGGAGTCACACGTCATGTTAGGGCACGAATCAAACAGATTACGTGTGACTCCGGATTTTTAATTTGTCTGTGTTTTTCTAATTTCAGATGAGAATTTTTTCTTGTTTTTTACTTTTTAGAGCGTGATTTTTCAGTAGTCGGGTTTTAGTTTTTAAACTTACTTTTTACCCGACTGCGGCGAAGCCCAAAAGGAGGGTTATGTGTTTGACCTGTATGTATGTGTGTGTGTATGTCCGTTTCTTTGTTCCCTCGTAACTCCTAAACGAAAGAACGGATTTAGATAAATTATACGTCTTTAGATTTGTCTTGGTAGCGCGAGTGTCACTGGCTACATTAAAATAAAAAACAAAGTAAAATGGCGGATTTGGGGTGCTATATTGTGGAGATTTAAATTTTTGTTCCTTTTAATACCATCGACTGGGATATCAAAATGAAGGGTTTTAAAAGGTGATTACAAAAATATATACAACTTATGTGGTTAAAAGTAATTCAGTGACAAATCGTAAAAAACACGTAAAAAAAGGCTATTTCTGTGCACTTGATCCAAAAAAATTACTCTCACGACCAAAATTCCTTGCAAGAACTAAATCGTCTGCCAAGTGTTCCACGTTTGTAAACTAAAAAGCTGGAAATAAAAAAAAGTAATTAAAAAAACTAAAAAACCCGACAGCGGTAAAAAACTGAAAAGCTAAAAACAAGCCCATTTTAAATTAAATAAAAGTTGGAAGCAGTCGGGACCCATTCCATTTTTACATTTTCTAACTCAAATAGGTCCCGCCTGTTTCCAACTTTTATTTAATTTAAAATGGGCTTGTTTTTAGTTTTTTACCGCAGACGGGTTTATTAGTTTTTTTAATTACTTTTTTTTTTATTTTATTTATTTTGGGGTTATAATTTCGTGGTAAAGTATTTGCAGAGCCATTTTACATTTTAAAGAAGAATAATTATTATAATTATATGTATTTTAGGTAGGTTTGGAGAGAAAATATGTTTGGCTCACATCTGAGGAGAGATTTTAGAAATTATTCCCAATCATCGGATGCATGCAAGCAAAGCCAATAGCTAATTTTTGAAATATACTAATTAAGCCCTTTCATACCCCACACGGCATAATTAAATATTTTTTTTTTTTAGTTCATGACTTCATGTCCTCTAGAGGGCGCTATATTCAATTTTATGTGACGTGATATAGCCTATAACCAGCGGACAGCCAAGACGCTTCTAAAAACACCTAATCTGTCAAAATATGATAAGCAGTTTAGAAGTTATGAGGGAACAGATGAACATACATACATACATACCGGTCAAAATCATAACCCTCCTTTTTGCTTCGCCGTAGTCGGGTGAAAATAAGTGATATCCGTTTGTCTATGTAAGTATCATCATCTTCCTGTCCTTGTCCCATGGTACGTGGGATTGGCGCACCACATTTTCTTCTTCCATTCTCCCCTGTCAACCGTCACGCTATCATTCATTCCCTTCTCTTTCATATCATTCCTCACACAGTCCATCTATCTTTTCTTTGGCCTTCCTGTCCCTCTCCAACCATCAACATGTATACTCATCACTCTTTTAGTCACATGCGTTTCGTCCCTCCTCATAATATACCCATACCAAGTCAAACGATTTCCTTTCAACTTTTCTGTCACTGGCGCCACTTTCTTATATACTCATTTCTATCTTTATCCATTCTCGTCACTCCACACATCCATCAAGGCAATAATCTAAATGATAAATGATATTTCTCAAAATTGGTTCAAAAACACGTTAGCACTTCAAAAACAAATTATGTTTTAAAACTACATCAGTTTTGCCTATCCGACTTTTCTAAGAATAAAGACCAAAACAAACTCAGTGGTCAGTCTCTTTTTAAATCAATCTGCCTAGCCTTTTCCCAACAATGTTGGAGTATGTTGTGGTCGGCTTCGAGTCTAACCAGATGCAGCTGGATACCAGTATTTTACATGAAGCGACTGCCTATCTGACCTCCGATACCCCTTGATAAGATTGGTTGTCAGACTTTCGGGCTGCCGACCCGCAACGACTGTGAAAGATCCACGAATGACAGCCGGGACCAACGGCTTAACGTGCTTTCCGAGGCACGGAGGAGTCTGGGTATGTAAAGATGGTCACCCATCAAAATCAAAAGTCATTTAATCAAATTAGGCTGAGAATCAGCACTTTCTGAACGTCAAAATTACATATACAGTCCCCACAATACGCCCGCCCTTCACCACTTCCTAGTGCTTTAGCTGACACGGACATCCGCGGACCAACCCCGGTAAGCGTACCTTAACCTGATGGATCGACCCGTGCGACTCTGTTATTACTTAGCCACGAGTTCCAGGTACTGTAAACATATGTAAGTACCGTCAATCTTTTTTTTTTTTGTCATGTCAAATAGCAGCTTTTTACTAAATGCATGAAAGTATCTAAGAGCAATTTATTGCGGCGCGCTAAAAAGCGCGCTGATTTGCTGGCTTCATTTTCTCCTCTACTGATCGTTGTTTCTCCTCTACCGATCGTTATTTCTCCTTACAAAGTTTATTCCGTTTATATATATATATATATATATATATATATATATATATATATATATATATATATATATATATATATATATATATATATATTTATATATATATGTATGTATTTGTGTAATTATATAATATATATGTATTTATTCTTATATTTTATAGTTATTTTCTTGTTATCTATCCTTTATGTTGCACCTGCCATGTCTTCTCTCTGCACCACCCTAAGGTTGGCTGGTAGAAAATGCCTCAGGCATTAAGTCCGCCTTTGTACGGTATTTTTTTTACTTGTGCATAAAGTTTTAATAAATAAATAAATAAATTTAAAATTTTTTGTCTGTCTGTTTGTTCCGGCTAATCTCCGAAACGGCTGGACCAATTTTTGACGGGATTTTCTCTGTGAGATAGCTGATGTTTTAAGGAGTAACTTAGGCTACTTTTATTTAAAAAAAAATAATAAGGGTTCCGCGCAAAAAAATTAAAGCCCATGAAATTGTGAACAAAATCCGATTCAAATATAAGTTGGGAAGTATTAACATCCACGTGGGCAAAGCCGCGGGCAACGGCTAGCATACAATAATCTTGTACTTATATGTTTATCTACCTGAAATATCAATTACATACATAACCACAATACAATAACATTGTCAACTGTCGCACAATGCCCACAAAATGACTGCGAGTCTCACATTACCATCAATGAATGTATGACATTGTATGAACGTGTATGAGACCGGAAACTACCACAATATGCAACAGTTTCGGCAATAATATTTCCTTTAAGTTCATAGAGTAAGGATATTGTTTGAATAGATGCGACCATAGATATAAGAAAGAAATTTTTTATATTTCTGTGGATGCGATGGTCTAGAATCGACCGAGTGCAGTATGCGCATCCACCGACTGTTAAAGTACATAGGTACTATAACTAGAAAATGTTCCAAAGACTTTGTACCCTACGATACAAATATTGTAAGGTACATTTTTACTGAACATTTTTGTAGAACACTTTCTCAGTTTTTTGAGCTATTAATATTATATGAGCGGTGCCTTTGTGTCGCGTGCGATTCGCGTCGCGTGTCGCGCCTGTTTGTAGGAACCTTTATACTATGTCACAAGGTGTGTAGGTAATACTTATTTAAGGTTAATAATTTTGATTTAATGATAAATTAGAATCGCCTCCCAGGCGATCATTAGTCGGTGATAAAATAAGATTAACGCATTGTTAATTTAAACTCTTTTATCATTATTTCCTTTTTTTTTATTGTTGTTTTTTTTTGTTCTATAATTTTGTGAACCTACGTGTCAAAACAACTGTAGTTATTGAATTTGTTTTTGTAATTTTATTTTGTCTATCTCGCTTCTACATCATATAATAATATTATTCGATCCCTGTAAATTGAGAGGTCTGGCTCTTGTGATACAGGAACTCCTAGTACAAGAGTCAGGGCTACACAGATGTTTGTGACTTTTGAAGTGTAAATAAAGAATTTATTATTTTATTTATTTTATTATTCTAGGGTTAAACTGTTTTGAGAACAATCGAGTGTCCCGTTTTGAGTCCCGAGGTCGCGATATCGGGCGAGACACAATAGATAATTGATCAATTGTGTTTCATTACTCTGGATTCAATAGGTTAAGTCCGGCCACATAATCATCATCATTAGGTATTTCAGCCGAAAGACATCCACTGCTGGACGTAGGCCTCCCAAGCACCGCCACTTCGAGCGGTTCTATGCTTCCCACAGCGGCCACATATTCGTCGGAATTCCGTTTCTAAGACAGCAAATCTATACTATACAAAATCACGTAGTAAGTAATATTATTATTTAGAGGTAATTTTGAATTAATTGTGTTTGAAGCATTTTGCACAGAAAATGACCAAGTAAGTAAGTACAAATATCCTACCTAGCCATCCTCTCCACAAGATGCCTCAAAATGGGAGAATAGAAACTCTCAGTCACTGATTTCAGAATGCTGTTGCTACTGCCCCGGGTTCCAGTTACTAATGATGCGATTTTTTTTCGGTTGATCGCATGAAATCCGTCAGTTCGATTCTGTGCAAACATTTCTGACGTGACCCTGCTACTTTTACCTGCTGGGAAGAGAATCTTAATCTTATAATTATGACCACTAGGTACTGTTCACATCTCAGCGTGCTTCTACCATGATAGGTCAACATAAGCAGCTCTCTAAAATCAATATCCACACATGTCGTATCCAGCACGTCGTCGCGGTCGCCCCAAGCTTTACGAACTCTTCAACACAAATTGCCGTCCTCATTGTACGCGCACAAGGACCGCCCGCCGACACGCATTGTGCGTACGCGCATAAAAACTGCTTGTAAACCCATCAGCCGTCATTACTGCGGATATGAAGGATTTAATAATGCTTGTGGCAAAATAAATAAATATCAATATTTAGGGGATCGTGTAAACGGGTTATTATGTTTTTTTTTTTTTGTGTAAATTGTTACTTATTAGATTTATTATAATGGAGTAGTGGAAATGTGGTAGGGTCATAATCATTATTAGGATAGTTGTTGTGTGTTGAAAGAAATATAAGCTGGGATCGTTATGTAAATTAATTATTAGAATTGGTACAGCTATAGACGTTGTGTAAGTTAAACTTTTTAAGCCACTTCTTAGGTACCAAACGGAAGCCTATTACTAAGTCTCCGCTGTCCGTCCGTCCGTCTGTCTGTCTGTCACAGGGCTGTATCTCATGAACCATAATAGGTAGACAGTTGAAATTTTCACAGATTATGTATTTCTATTACGGATATTACAACAAATAATAAAAATATAGTACGCGTAAAAGTGTCTAAGATAAACATCATATCAATATTTCATCACCCACTATAAAATAACCTAAAAAAATCCGTAAATGTACAACAACGCAAGCTCTCAAGATGTTACACTGAACAATGTGATATAATATTGAAATGTTACAAATCATTCCATTCATTCATTCAAATGTAATACTTTTAATGTACTGATGTTCATGATAACACGCTTCATGTGTTTGTAATACATTATTAAGTCGTTGATAGACACATTTGGTAAATCCTGCAAAAAAAGTCGATTACACTTGCTTGCAAAATTATTTGACCTCGATTTTACACAAATAATTTTATTTAGGCATATACTCCATTTACTTTAAGATTCGACAGTTAAACATACCTTTTTTACAGTCCGATCAACCGATTTTGACTTCTATTCCGTGGGCTTAAGGATGGCATTAAAGGCAAAAAAGTGGTTACAATACCAACTGTTTACTGCAGCTGCCATTTGTCATGCCTCCAACGTAACAGAATTCAAAATCGGTTGAACGGACTGTACAAAAGGTTTATTTAAATGTCTAATCTTATTTCAAATTGAGTATAATTATTTTAAATCCATAACATCACGCCTTATTCCCCGAAGGGTTAGGGGGACGTGTACCTATACAGCTACATTTTACCAGTTATGAAGAATTAAGTCCCATAGAAGCCGATGTTCACACGGACGTAAAAATATCACGGCAGGATTTTATCGCGCACTGGATTTTCAACTGTCGTTTTTGAGCCTAGTATTGAAAATGCAACCTAACAACAACAGAGTCCATTCTAGTGCGTCGAAAAAAACTTTTTTACAAAAAAATACAACCGACTTCCAAAAACAACACTACAAACTACAAAGTGAAAAATAACTTTAATTTCGGAAGTCGGTGTCTAGTTAAATGTTTTTTCGTTTTTTGCCACCGACTTCCGAAATTAAAGTTATTTTTCACTTTGTAGTTTGTAGTGTTGTTTTTGGAAGTCGGTTGTATTTTTTTGTAAAAAAGTTTTTATTTTTCACTTTTTAGTTGTAGTAGCTACCCCACACAAATTCTAATACCACTACCTGCAAAAGAAACTAGAACATCATCCATGTAAAAGTGGGGAAAAAAATACGTATTATTGAAGCTAACTCAAAAACTACCCAAGCAAAGTTAATCAATTTTATATGGAACCAACTGTGATGTATACCCTCTCGAATAAAACAAAAAAAATCCAAATCGGTTTAGCCATCTTCGAGTATTCGGGGAACATACATAAAAAAAAAATAAAAAAAAAAGGTTCCGACGAATTGAGAACCTCCTCCTTTTTGAAGTCGGTTAAAAAACACTGTTGGATTTTCAACTCTCGGCGCTAAGCAGAGCGTCGAGCGTTGAAAATCCAGTGTGCGAAACAAAATCGCCGCGATATTTTTACGTGCGAACGTCGACTACTAGGTGGCGAGTCTATGCCAACAACCGGGCACAAATCCAGACTCCGGGCTGCTACTGAGAAATTCCTGATGGAAACCCCAATAACACTTTGCCCGACCTGGGAATGGAACCCAGGACCTCATCCTCAGCAGTAGCGCCAGCGTCAACTAGACCAATGAGTTTAGGTCCTACGTAAGCTGATAAGATAAGCATGCGTTTTAACGGGCAGAATTTTAATTGATACTTAAGTATTTCGTATGAATCATGAAAATCAGAATGTTGGGCCACAAAAGGGATGAATGAAAAGCAGTTGCATGCAGCTGAGATGAGAATGCTAAGAGGGATGTGTGGTGTTACACGAATGGATAGAATAAGAAATGAGTACATAAGAGGAAGTCTAAAAGTGGCACCGGTGACTGAAAAGTTGTGCGGAAATCGGCTGTCATGGTATGGGCATGTGATGCGGAGGAGTGAGGAAAATGTCGTGAGGAAAGTTTTGAGTATGAATGTCGATGGCTATAAGAGTAGGGGAAGACCAAAGAAACGATGGATGGATTGTGTGAAAGATGACATGGCTAGAAAGGGGGTGACTACCGAGATGACGAATAATAGAGAAGTATGGAAAAAAAGGACATGTTGCGCCGACCCCAAATAGATTGGGATAAGGGCAGGAGAATGATGACTTAAGTATTTCGTATAAGCAAAACAGTGGTGGCGCAGGAGCAGTGGTGGCCCAGTGGTAACGGCCGCGTAGGTTCGAACCTATGCTGCTAAAAATCTATCTGCCTAGCCTTTTCCCAACTATGTTGGGGTCGGCTTCCAGTCTAACCGGATGCAGCTGAATACCAGTATTTTACATGGAGCGACTGCCTATCTGACCTCCACAACCCAGTGACTGGGTAATACGATACCCCTTGGTAAGACTTGTTGTCAGACTTTCGGGCTTCTGACGACCCGTAACGACTGTCAAAGATCCACGAATGATAGCCGGGACCAACGGCTTAACATGCTTTCCGAGGAGTCTCGGTATGTAAAGATGGTCCACCCATCCATGGACTAACCCCGGCAAGCGTAGCTGAACCTAGTGGATCGACCCGTGCAGCTGTTATTACTTAGCCACGAGCTCCTCTATTCAAATTATTTCATCACCACTGCTCACAAAGCGGTGAAGGAAGACATCGTGAGGAAACCAGCATATCCAAAGAGCCAAAAATTCGAAAACATGTTGTGACATCTACCAACCCGCACTGGGCCCGCGTAGTGGTTTACTGCCAAGTCCCTCTCACCGAGAGGAGGCCTGTGTCCCAGCAGTGGGAACTTTATAGGCTGATTCTGCTTATGATATAACTATTACTTACGCTTAGCAATGTCAAAATATTTAGACCAACCCTCAAACCTTATAAAGTTGTTACTTTGTCCATAAATTGCACGTAAGTGTACGCCCAAATAACCCAGAAACCGCATTCACACGGACCGACAAACGACAAAAAAACGCGTATCGATGTCGCCCGCTGTGCTGCGACAACTCGCTGAAGGAATTGTCAGGTATCACCCACAAGTCCTCGTAACAATGTACTAGTGTTGGTTTACTCGACCGTATCACATTATTATGCGATTTTTTCGAAGCTATTGTGAAGAATGCTCAATTGGCAGTTGACATTATTATTAAGTTTCGTATTGGCACAAAGGTTTACCTACTATTCACCAAAAAGCGTTAAGCGGAGTTTAATTTACTGTAAATGGGTGGCGGAAACACGTGGTTGTGAACTTGTGAGTTGTGAACATAGCCTTCTTAGCGTATTGACGGCAAAAAATTCATATGATTGCAATATGTTTGGCCCAAAATTTTCTGACGCAGTGATATACAACGACCTCTTAACGAATCATTATGAACAATATTTACTATGGGGCCAAACCTGAAATCGCGAAAAAATCTGCTGTCTAGGATAATAGTTTAAACAAGTTTTGGAAATCTACTATCTATGATAAAAGATTAAAATGATAATTATGATGACAAACAATGATGTACAGATGCCAGCACATCAAGCTACTACAATCTGTCAAATTTCTTTAATAGATTTTTATCTTTATCGCCAAAGCATTAGGTTCAGGGTTGATTGCGAAAATTTGACAGTTTCGGGTGGCTTGACCTGCTGGCGTCTGTACCTACTACACTACTCTACTCTCTACTAGCTTGTTGCCAACTATAAATAATCAGCTATCTATTGTCAGACAGAACACTTACGTGAATATATTTGTGTTCTTGCCTATGAAACTTTCAGAGATCGAGAAAAAATTATCAACTGTCCCGTACAGAGCTTCAAATGTATGGGACAGCTGATAATTTTATCTCGATTACGATGTTGGTCACATGGAGAAAGTTGTTCAGTTAGATGGTCTATACCACACCCTTAAATTTGACTACACTTTTCTGACACACCCTGTAGACATTGCCACAACCACTTGACAAACAGATTGATGATTTTAAGGGTTCCGTACCTCAAAAGGAAAAAACGGAACCCTTATAGGATCACTCGTGTCTGTCTGTCTGTTTGTCCGTCTGTCATAGCTAATTTGCTCCGAATCTAATGGAGCGATTAAGTTGAAATTTGGTACACATATGAATTTTTGTGACCCAAACACGGACGGGTAAAGTAAATAAATTAATTTTGAATATAGAGGTCACTTTTGGGGGGCAAATAAGAAAATAAAAAAAAAAGTTTTGCAAACTACACCATGTGGCGTGTCATATGAAAGGGCTTACTATGAGGGTCTCAAATATATTTTTTGGTGTCCCCTTGTTTCGTAGACAGAAATTTCATAGAATTTCGTTTTGGTCCTATAATAAAAGTTGTTCATAATGATGAATACAAGGACCCCTTAAGAGGCTGTTGGTGTTGGCCCTGTATAACAAATCTGTAATCAATGACTGACGCTCGCCGCTGCGCTGCTATTTCAAACCGAAACACAATACCTTGTCATACATTTTGTTTTGGTACCTACCGCAATGTTATTGCAAATTGCTACTGTGAAACTGTGAACGGTGATATAGGCAGAAATAATATAATGCACAGGGTAGCAGGGACCCCTGAGTTTGTTTCGCCATTTCTTCTCAGGGTAGTCAGATAGGAAATGTCGACTTTTTTATTATGACATGTAAAAGTCATTCCGATATCATATTTACAAAATAAACAATTTCATTTCATTTCATTTCATCAACGCACAACCAGATACCATGGCATCAGTAGGTATGTACAACATGATTCTGCGTTGAAATTTTTCATCGGTTATTTAAAAAAAACCGGCCAAGTGCGAGTCGGACTCGAGCACGAAGTGTTCCGTATCATTATCTATAAAAACGGCAAAAAAATCACGTTTGTTGTATGGGAGCCCCCTTAAATATTTATTTTAAAAGAAAAGAAAAGAAAGAAAATACGTTTATTTGCGGTAAACATGACGCAAAGGACAAAAAAAAAAAAATAAGCAATGTAAAAAGCAAGTTTTGGGGAAAATATGCGTCACATCTACGCAAAACGGCTACCGCTCAGCATAATGCCGCGACCCCATGTGTAACGGAGCCCCAGCGCTGGTTTTCAGCGATAGCCGGCGTTGACGCGATGACGTCGACCGGTGCAGCATATAATAAATATTATGCAATTAAAAAATAAATAAAATATAAAGTTAATTCTATAGGTATAGATAAAATATACAGAAAATGACAATATTCCCGCATTCCGCTCCGCGACAGCACCGACTCCCACGCCGCAGAATGCGTTATCTGTGCGCGCAGCTGTCAGCGGCCGGAAACATTAGACATTACATAATATTTTAAACATGGCGTAGCAATTATGCAATTAACATTTTGATTTTGATGAAATTATGTAACAGAGAACAGAGTATGTATTGGGTGATTAAGTAGGCATTTCCTACGAAAAATGAATTATTCTGTTAATTAATTAATGATAATAATATATATTATATATATATATATATATATATATATATATATATATATATATATATATATATATATATATATATATATATATATATATATATATATATATTATTATTTATTTATTATTATGATATATATTGTGTTAATTATTTTTACTCTGTTTTTTTAGTATTTGTTGTTATAGCGGCAACAGAAATACATCATCTGTGAAAATTTTAACTGTCTACCACGGTTCATAAGATACAGCCTGGTGACAGACGGACGGACAGCGGAGTCTTAGTAATAGGGTCCCGTTTTACCCTTTGGATAACCCTTATACAAAAGTGCAATACCTACGCGGTCAAAATTAAGGAACAGCAATATTTTTTTTAATAATTGACTTATAATTTCAACGCATGGTGTCCAGAACCATGTACTGAATCCATGGTAACAGGTTGCGCGGCAATGTCCCTGCAACCTGTACATATATAGTATATTAACTAATTCAACAGATTAAAGCTCTCTCCCTCTCTCCTATTTTGCCAATTCATGCGTCAGGTTCGTGAACAAGCGCTGTCAGTGAAGGCTGGTCATACCTTAGCGGCCACGGCTTATTTTAATTTAATTTAAATATTTGAATTGTTTTTTTTTAAGGACGCTTTTAATGTTATGCATCGTTCTCACATGTAAAATTTCAACTTGAATGTTGTAACCATTATTTTGTAACCATATCTTGATTTAAAAGAGTGTCCGTGGAGTTTCTTGCCCGTTCTTCTCCATAGGTACCTACTATGCATTGGAATGGGCGCCTAGCTTCATCTTTCTGACTGACCGACCCCTTGACAATTCAAAAGTGCCTGTAATTGGTTTAATTGAAATAAATGCTTTGAGTTTGAGTTTTGTTGTACCCGACAGGGTCCTGAATGACCATGTATTTGTAAAATCTACCAACTAAAACTAAGCCCACATTTTGGAATGGAAATAAATACAGGGTCAAATTAAATTAGCTAGCGAGACACCGCAGACGGGCTGGCGATATCTTAACATGATATAGCAAAAAATAAATTAATATGATGATTTCTTTTTTGAGGTCATCAACCGCATTGTAGTTGAAATATCATTTTAAAAATCAGTTTTTTTTTGTGTAGGTAAACTTCACAGACGTGATAGGGTATTGATATTTAAATACGATAAAATAAAATAAAATACAGATTTCTCAAATCCCAACAACACTACAAGCGGAAGTCGGACCCAAAAAAAAAATATTCAAATCTTTTTCATTTTTATTTTGTCGTGTGCAGATATCGATACCTATTACGTTTGCGGATTTTCGCTAGCTAATTTAATTTGACTCTGTAGTCTGTACATTGAGTAATTGACGGCTACACAAGATGAACAAGATTTGGCTGGAAATGACGCTGCACGACCTGACATTCAATCAATCTGCCTAGCCTTTTCCCAACTATGTTGGGGTCGGCTTCCAGTCTAACCGGATGCAGCTGAATACCATTATTTTACATGGAGCTATCTGACCTCCACAACCCAGTAACTGGGTAATACGATACCCCTTGGTAAGACTGGTTGTCAGACTTTCGGGCTTCTGACGACCCGTAACGACTGTCAAAGATCCACAAATGACAGCCGGGACCAACGGCTTAACGTGCTTTTCCGAGGCACGGAGGAGTCTCGGTATGTAAAGATGGTCACTCATCCACTGACCAACCCCGGCAAGCGTAGCTTAACCTGATGGATCGACCCATGCGGCTGTTATTACTTAGCCGCGAGCTCCTCCACGACCTCCTGCACGACCTGACATTATGTCTGCTTAATACGAACACTAACGGGACAGGAACTAACCAACAATGTATTTATTTTACTTTTGACATAAGCACGCCTATGAAGTTCCGTATTTATTGACAGGCAATCATAGACGAAAAAATTAAATACTTCATGGACGCTATTAAGTTCCTTATGAGGACCTCAGAGTTCCACTGCAAAAAAAAAGACACTAGCACGTGAAAAAATAATAACAGCATGAATAAAAAAAAAACAACTCAAAAAAAATATAAAAACAAAGATTACTGACAGGCAACCTAGACGAAAAAGTGCAATACTTCATGAACTTAAAGTAAATGGTTGGAAAGATTATAAATTGAATCTAAGGACATCTATACTCCATTTACAAGAAGATTAGTTATTTAAACAAACCTTTTTTACAGTCCGTTTAACTGATTTTGACTTCTATTGTGTTGGTGGAATGATAAATGGCAGCTGCAGTAAACAGTTGGTATTGTAACCACTTTTTTTGCATTTAATGCCAACCTTAAGCCTACGGAATAGAAGTCAAAATCGGTTGAACGGACTGTAAAAAAGGTTTGCTTAAATGTCTAATCTTCTTCTTCAAAACATTGCGTATTTCTACAACGACTTCCAACAGGATTCTCTCAAAGCTTGATGACAGAATGACACTTTGTCTTGGCCCTCTGTCCTACAGCAACGACTAAAGACCTTCCGTTAATACATCTCCGGCATCTGGACGCTCCATACATAACCACGGCTCGCATATTTTCCCGGTATGGTTATTTAAACTAATCAGTTGTCATGGAATGAGGAAAACGTCGTGAGCAAAGTTTTGAGTATAGAGAAATGATGGATGGACTGTGTGAAAGATGATATGGCTAGAAAGGGAGTAACTACCGAGATGACGACTAATAGAGAAGTATGGAAGAATAAAACAACAGCTGACCCCAAATAAAATGGGATAAGGGAAAGAGAATGAATGATGATGAATTTAGTCTAGTCTAATCTAAAACGCTGTTGTCAAGTCTACAACTGAAAGGGTTGACAGCACAATATAACTTCCAATGGCTGAGTCATCCAATGATGTTACTACAACAACCGAACTTCCAATCGCTAAACATAAATAATACAAACATACAATGAATTCAATGACTACTCGACGCGAGCTATAATTTCACATAGGTTACTCGTATGTATAACAAAGGCGAGAGTTTTTAACGCATCTTTCGGTTTCAAAATAGAATACTTGATTCGATCTGCCTATTTATCAATAGGAAGGTCAAATCAAGTATTTTATTTTGAAAGCGATAAAGATAAACTCTGGAAATGATGACAATGAAATGAAGAACAACGTAAACAGACACCACGCCATCGTCAAGATTCAGGATATTGAGATCTTCACATCCATCCTGCGGAAAAGATATTTGACAACACTACGACGTCAGTAGCCCACTATCAATCCTTTAAATATCAACGTTGTCTTAGAACATGTACAGCATCACAGTCGCCGCAGATCCATCCAATTTCGTCGAAACTAATATCAGGTTCCTTAAACACAGCACGTGGACTAGCACAGTTTTAGCTACAAATCAACATCATCAGGTCAAGTTTCTAGCACATCCAGAAATACACAATCAAGATTCTAATCAGAAAATGCTTGAACGTCCCCAAAATAATCCAGAGTAATGTTTTCTAACGCAGTCCAGGGTTCGGTGGTCATCTAATTTAGAACCGATGCCACGTTGACATCAAAATCTTTGTAAATACAGCAAAATTATTTAAAACAAAACTGACGTGCGCTTAGTTACGGTGTAGGAACGATACTGAAATTACTGAATTCTGAAACATGCGCGGGAGTAAGCGGATGACGGCATGCATGGTGGATTGTACCGATTAGTTAACGGTAGTTTAAGATTCCGTTTGAGATGTAAATCTATGTAATCTCTAGAATCTAATGGAATGGTAGAATTGAAAATATTTCACTTTGGAACGTCAGCATTTACAAGAAAAAGTAATTGTTTCTAGGTGCCCCTTCCAATTTAAAACGTAATTTCGTGGAGAAGAATGGACAAGAAGAAGCTGTATCGGGTAATCCAATTAGATAATTGGGCGGTTAGGCCTATTACTGCCAGGCGCGAATCTGTTTTTTTTTTGCTCAAGGGGGGCAAATGTCTCTTGGGGAAACCCAAGCAGTGAAAGCCCTTTTTAACCGACTTCAAAAAAGGAGGTTATAAAAAAACTCAATAATGCGTCCCCTTTTCGAGGATGACTACGATTTACATACATATATCTTAGTAATATACTTTAAACAAAGTAAAAATACAGGATATAAAACTTACGTTTATGTTTAATTTGGAGTTTTAGGTGGTGGACAAAATACAAAGGTTGGTCCAAGCTCTGGGGGGGACAGCTACACTACTACTGCACCACCCCCCCTGTATCCACGCCTAATTACTGCTTACTCTATGAAATAATAAACGTTACATTGTTGTAACTCGAGGAGCTCGTGGCTAAGTAATAACAGCCGCACGGGTCGATCCATCAGGTTAAGCTACGCTTGCCGGGGTTGGTCCGTGGATGGGTGACCATCTTTACATACCGGGACTCCTCCGTGCCTCGGAAAGTACGTTAAGCCGTTGGTCCCGGCTGTCATTCGTGGATCTTTGACAGTCGTTACGGGTCGTCAGAAGCCCGAAAGTCTGACAACCAGTCTTACCAAGGGGTATCGTATTACCCAGTTACTGGGTTGTGGAGGTCAGATAGGCAGTCACTCCATGTAAAATAATGGTATTCAGCTGCATCCGGTTAGACTGGAAGCCGACCCCAACATAGTTGGGAAAAGGCTAGGCAGATTTATTGACATTGTTGTAACTCTCAAGCTGGGTTGTAAAAGTCATAAATGGTAGTCGTTCCATGTAAAATACTGGTTTTGAAAAGACGATAGATGATAGTTGGGAAAAGGCTAGCTGGTAGATGATGATGTAACTGTAAAACGAGACTCACATTTTTAATTCTCCTTTAGGAACACACCACGCCTGTAGTCGAAGGGTTTTGGCCATAGATATATGAAAGATTTCTATGGTTTTGGCAGACATGTATGTTCCTATTAGCACACCCCATAGAAATATAAATTTCATATATCTATGGCACACCCACATTTTGCCAGTGTAGTTTAAGTTATGTAATGGGAGGCGAGCTTCATGCTATCAACCGGGAACAAATCTAGACTCCGGGCTACTACTACGAAATTCTAGATGGAAAAACCACACTTTGTCGCACCTAGGAGTCGAACCTAGGAATCAGGGGGCCAACCACCACTTCTTAAAGCAGTATTATTTTAATGTTACTTCAGTGTGAGAAAGAGATGGAGCTATACAGGACGTCTAGCTCCATCTCTTTCCAACACTCATGTGAGATTAAAATAATACTACTTTAAGAGGTGGTGGTCTAGCTCCAGGACGAGGCAGTCTTATAGGCAGTCTTATAAGAAAACTACGTACTATCGTAGTTTTTTTTTTAACTGCAGTATGTACCAAGTTGTATTAGAATAACGAAAACCGGAACTCGTCAACTGATCATCATCGTAACAATTCCATTGTTAACCGACTAAGCAAAAACAAAGAATGATTGATTTGGATTTAAAATAAGAATTGCTAAATCATGGTTTGTAGGTGAAGGTTACATCGTCTATAGTGTGCGCGCAAGTGCTATTCACCGCCTGAAGTGCGTGAGTGTTGAGACGGGGGAGGGCGCGATTCACAAAATTGGCAGACTGAATTAGCTTGACGCTTGTCCTCCTCCCCGTCTCACCGCTCACATACCTCAAGCGGTGACTTGTATTTTCCTTCGTCGTGTCGATAAGAGTTTACAGCTGAGACGTTCCATGTTTGATTCTTGTTATTGGATTTCTCCATCAGAAATTTCTCAGTAGCAGCCCGGAGTCTGGATTTTTGCCCGGTTGATGACAATAGGCGCGCCCCCTATTACATGGGACTTAAACATGGGACGGAAACTTCTGGATGTTATGACTCTGTTCAATGTGTGCCGCAATCATTTTGATTGTCCAGATTTAGTTAGGTGTCTGAGTTACCTGGAGCTAGAGCACCACCTCTTAAAGCAGTATTATTTTAATCTTACATGAGTGTGGGAAAGAGATGGAGCTAGACGTCCTGTATAGCTCCATCTCTTTCTCACACTGAAATAACATTAAAATAATACTGCTTTAAGAAGTGGTGGTTGGCCCCCTGATTCCTCGAACAGCTCATGTACGTGAGGTACGTACTCGACGTCTATTTGCTACTAGTCTCTGTAAATCCAACGCTGGCTCGCGTTCACCACTTCATCGTTTGGTTAAGACTTATAACAATGAGTTTAGTTCAATTGATATTCTTTTTCTCAATAAAATTGCATTTAGGCAACAAATCCAAGCAACTTTAAAGGATCAGCAAGGTAATGTTTAATAATTAATAATAATGTACGCGCACAAATTTACTTTTTCTTTTTTTTAAATGTAAAAATCCATTTTGAGTCCTAGGACAATATATAGTAACTGTGTTACTAGCTAGTTTTAAAACCTACTATAAATTGTAATCTGTGGAGAACGTAGTGGGTAGCATAATTGTTAAATGTAATATTTAAGTTATTTTGTCTATTTGTTATTGTGCTACTGTTTGTTTTCCCTAAATAAATAAATAAATAAAACATAACTGGCGAAATGTGGGTGTACTGTAGGTGCACCGCTGCCTAACCCTTTGCGGATTACAGACTTTGAGTCAAACAAGAATCAAATAACATATTAAAAAAAAAAATTAAAAAATTAAATTATAATAAAATTAAAATAAAAAAAAAAATAAAAAAAAAATTAAAAATTAAAATTATAATATTATTAATAGTTATTGAATTTAAAAAAGAATTGAAGTTTTAAAATTGCTTGTTGACACTTTGGATCAGTTTTACGAGAAGTGAAAAATTTAGTTCTACCATTTTGACTATTAACCATTATTTTAAAGGACATTATTATTCAAATCAATCAAGTAAAAAGTCATTTATTCAAATTAGACCGAGAATCAGCACTATAAGGACGTCAAAATTACATAAGACAGTCCCCCAAAACGCCCGCCCTTCACCACTTCCTAGTGTTTTAGCTGGGAAGAAGAAGTGGCGCAACAAACTCCCCAGCAGCACAGCTATCTGTTGAGTCAGAAGAACTTAATTCTTAGATACCTACAATGAAACACATACATTGTCACCGAAGGTGTAGGTCATTATCATTCTTCTGCCCATAACTCATAATTTATTTGGGGCCACATATCCCTTTTTTCCATACTTCTCTATTAGGCGTCAATTCATCATCTGGTAGTCACCCCCTTTCTAGCCATAGCATCTTTCGCACAGTCCTTCCATCGTTTCTCTGGTCTTCCCCTATTTATATAGCCAAAACTTTCATCACGACATTTTCCTCTCTCCTACGCATCACATGCCCATACCATGACAACCGATTTCCGCACAATTTTTCAGTCACAGGTGCCACTTTCAGACTTCCTCTTATGGATTAAACGTATTTTAAATTAACAAATAATCGTTAACTTTAACTATCAGTTAACCGTAGATTAAAGTACACTAATCTAAAACAGTTCAACTGAAGCATACTCACACATACAAACCCTACCCACACATGTTAAAAGCACGCAACACACGTGGGGATTGCCCACGCGCATGTTACCAAACACAGCTGCGGACAAACCAGATAACGGAGAGTCCCCGCCCCCCTCTCTCAGTTCTATATTTGAACGAGTGCAGGGAAAATGTTGGAGGTGTCAGAGGTCTAGTTCTATTGGCCGTAGTGTTGGCTTCAGCGCCGCTGTAGTAAGACGCGTACGCACCTTATTTAGTGGTCGCGAGAAAACTTTCAGTGGCTCGCGGTGCAGTAGAGTAGTCGATAAGAAAATTAAATTATGAAAAAGCTTTGAGACCTTTTTTTCGTTTATTTATGTAATTTAAATTTCTTTTCTTTTTGAGTTGTGTCAGCGACTTGGTGATTTAGTGAGCTAAAAATACAGTCCACTAGATTTTCCATACAATCCTTCTTTGCAGTTGTATAAGAAAACTGTTAATAATGAAATTGTTTTCTTATAGAGAAAATTGTGTCGGTAAATACATTTCCGAGGCACGGAGGAGTCTCGGTATGTAAAGATGGTCACCCATCCACGGACCGACCCCGGCAAGCGTAGCTTAACCTGATGGATCGATCCGTGCGGCTGTTATTACTTAGCCACGAGCTCTTCTTCGAATCGAAACACTGTCATAACCTACCAACATGCAGGGTCAGTTGATATTTTAGCAAATAAGTATTAAAAGGTTTAACATAAATCATTTATTCGAACAGGGCTTAGAATTCGCAATTTTTGAACGTCAAAGACGTATAAATTGCCTTCCCCGATTTATAATTTTAATCTTTCTGATACCATCGTAACTTCTTTAGTAACGGTGGCCGAACTGATGACTTCTACAACATGTCCCAGAATTGAATGCACAACCGCTTAAGGGGTCATTGTACTCATCATTATGAACAACTTTTACTATGGGACCAAACCTGAAATCGCGAAAAAAAAATCAGCTGTTCCGTACACTTATCTGCATCATAATCCGTTAAATGTTGTATAAGACTACGCCTGCGTTAAAATAATGGGATAATTTCTAGCGGTAAAATAATAAATTTACTGTTGGGTTTGAGAAAAAAGTTCGGATTTCTAGAGAGTTGTCTTTGTTACTCATATCTGCAAGGGAATAGTCTTTTCCTTAAGCTTGATGTGTTTTATTGTTGTTATATAGAATAAAATTATAAAGGGGCCCGCACGGGTCAATCGATACGCTTGCCGAGGTTGGTCCGTGGATAGGTGACCGTCTTTACATACCGAGACCCCTCCGTGCCTTGGAAAGCACGTTAAGCCGTTGGTCCCGGCTGTCATTCGTGGATCTTTGACTTGAAAATTGTCACGGGTCGTCAGAATCCCGAAAGTCTGGAAACCAGTCTTACCAAGGGGACTTGCGGTAATAAGTAGGTTATGGAGGTCAGGTAGGCAGTCGCTCCATGTAAAGTACTGGTATTCAACTGCATTCGGTTAGACAACCCCAAAATGGTTGGGAAAAGGCTATGCAAATGATGATAGTAGGTAATGATTAATTTTCCAAAACTACTTTTTAAAAGGGCCTATTTCCCGATGTCCGAATAGCCACTACTCACCGAATAAATTCAAAAATGGAACAGAATTTGTATGAAATTATCGGTCAAGTAAGTTAATCGGAACTTAATCGTAGGTGGTGAAACAGGCCCTAAGAGGTGGAGGGGTGTTCGGGTTCTGAGGGAATTCACGCAGTTGAAGTCGCGGGCGAAGACAGCCTAAACCACTGGGTCTAGAAACATGAAATTTCGCACAAGAGTTTCATTTAATACAAAAGTGAACACTATGAAAGTATTTTTGAAAATTCGTCCCCTAAAGGGGTTAAATAGGGGATGAAAGTTGGCAGTGAAGTTCTTCATTTGTTGTCGATGGGAAATCTCATCTTAGATTTTTTTAAATACTGTGTTATATTATAATCATAAAACTAATCTGATGACATTTTATTGAAAACAATTAAATACAGCTAACCACTACCCCGATGAAAACAGTCAAACTGATATGGGTTCATCTATTTGGATAATACAGGCAGGAAGACAAACGCTTTAAGCTTATAACATTCCTCATTTTGAATCAATATACATAAACCTTGTGAATTCCAAACAAAATCCTAATCGACATTCCATCGTTAATTCATTCAAAATGTCAGATTACTCCTGTACGTCACCGCGAGCCTGTTTAGACTCTCTCACCAAATAAGACGGTCCTCGCGCGCATTCTGCAACAGTCTATTAATAATATCTCCCTCCACCTGTCCCAACACACTATAAACAATCTTATCAACACCACATAGAAGCTATTTCAGCTTACACGACACGCCAAACCTTCTTTTTACCTGACGTGTTATTATAAATTGTATCTGATGGGCATAAGTGAGTTTTCCAGCAACAGTCTCTGTGCAGGGTCCTCGTAGGATATGATACACACTGTGTCGTGGAAGCTGTCTGTGTCGTCATCGCGGAAGCCGCCTTAAATATTGTGAATACAGCGGGTCCCTACTTCTACCGCTGCAATATTTATATTGCACTTTAAACTTTCGGCGGTTGAAATGAAATTTGTTCAACGGTGCTGTGTAAATCCAGAAATAACTCAACTAAAATTGCTCACAGCAATACCCGCCTTCTACCTTTATATTAAAGTTTAAATTACATTACATGAGTTTGTAGAACTTAAGCCATATTTAGAACCGACACGCTCCGAGTTTCGCCTGAAATGGTGTCGCGCTGCAGCAGTTCTATCTCATTCTTACTAATAGGTAGTTACATCTGGAATTATATCTGTCTTTGTCTAGCTAAATTGGTTGGTGGGCACGTGTTCGTTTTAGTCAATAGAATATTTTGAGAGTGCGTACCGCGGATAGTTTGTGTTTACGTTTTGGAGTTGTTCATTAAACGGGAACTATTAATACACGTGTAGGTAATGGTAACACTGGCCGGTTTCACGAAGATTATGAATTGAGATCGTGTTACGAGCGATTTTGTGGGGAGAGTTCATTACTTACACAGTGTACTCTGTGATTACTTAAAGCTTTGGTTTCCTAGGAAAGCGGTTCCGTCATTTTTAATGGCTGTCATTAAAATCTGTCATTTTCACCAGTATTTGACAATATGTCAAATACTAATAAAATAGGAGCTCGTGGCTAAGTAATAACAGTCGCACGGGTCGATCCATCAGGTTAAGCTACGCTTGCCGGGGTTGGTCCGTGGATGGGTGACCATCTTTACATACCGAGACTCATACGTGCCTCAGAAAGCACGTTAAGCCGTTGGTCCCGGCTGTCATTCGTGGATCTTTGACAGTCGTTACGGGTCGTCAGAAGCCCGAAAGTCTGACAATCAGTCTTACCAAGGGGTATCGTATTACCCAGTTAATGGGTTGTGGAGGTCAGATAGGCAGTCGCTCCATATAAAATACTGGTATTCAGCTACATCATCCGGTTAGACTGGAAGCCGACCCCAACATAGTTGGGAAAAGGCTAGGCAGATTGATTTTGACAATATGTCAAAAAACGCTGAGTATTTGGACAGCAGTTAGGCTGCTTTTCCACCAGAGATGAGCTATGCGACGTTGCTATGGATGCGTTTGATATCCACCAATCATATTCATTGGTACATAAGAGATTTATTTAAATGTAATATAAACATAACCTAAAAATAACAGAATTATATCCTAACTAAAACTATTCACAAACTAAAACATGGCGTCGAAAAATTCATCCGCATCGCTGTCGACAGGTAATGTACCCAAGAGACTGGCGGCATTGCCACGTTGTATGGCAATGCTTAGCCTCTGGCCAAGGTAAAATCCAGCCCTTGGGTCACGGGAAGTGTCAACCAGCCGTTTCGAGATATCCTTATAGAGACCATGAGCACTCGGTCCACATAGCATAACACTGGTGGAGACGGGTTCAACCAAGCTATGTTTTTTTGTATGGAAGGATGCGTGCTATGGATGCGCTAGCCTTCCCTACCGATGCATCGCATAGCTCGAGCTGCGCATATTCCTCCCACAGCTACCTCGCGGCGGCGCATCTTCATAGTGCATCTTTACTCGCTCCGCTACACAGCTTCGCATTAATGAAAACGGTCACATAGTTTCGTAGCTTAGCTTTCACATCCTCGCAGCATAGCTCCATAGCACATCTCTGGTGGAAAAGCCTTTAGTTTCCTAGGAAAGCGGTTCCGTAAAAATCTGTTATTTTCACCAATATTGAACCGCTGCCCAAAGATTGAAATCGCTAGATTTGCCTTACCGTACTTAGTCCTAAGAAAACGTGGTCATACTGAGAAGAGTGAGCTCTCACATTATTATATAGCGTTTCCATGACAATTAAGTGTAGTCACTGCGTCATTGTGTCAGAGGTGTCAAAACGAATCAGAAATGCGACTATCTTTAAACGCTGTAGGGCGAATCTATCGATTTAAATCTATGCCACTGCCATCATTTTCATGACAGCCACAGTTTCCCAGTTGGCCACAGTTGTGCTGCGGCCGTTAGAGGTGGCCACCTCTCTTTTAGGAAACCTATAATAATTAGTGGGTGACAGTGGCCACTGATAAATAATTAAAACAAATTAAAAGCACTATTGCAGAATGACTACAGACTACAGATGTATTAATCCAGGTTATATACTATATGTGTGCCAAATTTCATCCAAATCCGTTCAGCCGTTTTTTCGCGATTGAGTAACAAACATCCAAACATCTTCACAAACGTTTACATTTATAATATTAGTAGGATAATTGATCAATTTGTCATATATTTGCAAAGTACCATTGAAGGTTCTGAATGAGGTCCGTAATAATATGTATCCAACACACATAGAATTGCTTTTTATTTCTGAGACTACTTACACAAACCGGAACCACATTATACAGCGTGTATCAGAAATGTGTGGTCATTCTTAAGGGTGTGGTACAAACCATCGAACTGAACAACTTTCTCCATGGGACCAACATCGTAATCGCGAAAAAATAATCAGCTGTCCCATGCAATACTTCAATACCTAATTACCTAGTATATCTACTCGACCCAAATGTGTAGGACTGCTGATTGGTTTCGCGGTCACGATGTTGGTCACATGGAGAAAGTGGATCAGTAGTGCTGCCAACTAGCGCCACCATTGAGAAAAAATCATAAGTCTGGAGATATGGAACATTTTGAAATTTCCTATGCTCACATTTTTAGTTGGAAGAGGTAGGTCAGGTGAGGTCAAAAAATCAACACTAAACCTCCTAGGTTCGAAGTTTTAGCGAAGAAGAGCGAGCTGCTAGTTTTCAAGACTCCTACCCTACCCTGTTCCTACGGTCAGGCTAAATGGAACCGTCCTACAGCAAGTGTCAAAATTTAAGTACTTGGGTCACTGGTTCAATGAGAATCTAAATGATGATATGGATATTGATAGGGAGCGCAGGGCATTGTCGGTAAGAGGTAATACTCGTATGCTTTCTCGCAGGTTTGCGCGATGCTCACGTGACGTTAAAGTCACACTATTTAAATGCTATTGCCAAACGTGCAACCTGTGGAGCAATTACTCTAAAAAAGCCTGCCATGCTCTGCGCGTCCAGTATACCAACGCGTTCAGGGGTTTGTTGGGGCTCCCATGGCGGTGCAGTGCCTCGGGCATGTTTGCCAGCCACAGCACGGACGGCTTCCAGGCGGTGCTTCGTAAAAGAACGGCCTCCCTGTCGTCTCGAGTAAAGAGTAGCACCAACACGCTCCTGAGCGTGGTGTCGGACAGAGTGAACAGTCAAATTTTGAGGCATACGTCGCTCATGCATGTCCAAAATAATAATTATTTAAAATTTTACTAACATAGCTATAAGTATCTACCCACTAACATAATATGGACTTTGTATAAACTACTGTGTGCTTGGTCTGAATTAAATATTTTCAATTTCAACGCCATATACGACATCTTTTGTCAGATCAAAAAAAAAAAAAAACAACACTAAACATAGTCCTAGTGTTGATTTTTTTGATACAAAAAATTCTACCTCATCTGACTAAAAATGTGAGCATAAGAAATTTCTAAATGATCCCTATCTCCAGACTTATGATTATTTTTCTCAATGGTGGCGTCAGTTGGCAGAACTACTCGCCTTAATCTTCTGTACCATACCCTTAAATAAGACTAGGCATTATTTTCTGAAACACGCTGTATGTATTGAGTAATGCTTGCACTTTAACTCGTGAACCTGCTACCCCATAAACCATAAGTGCTCTAGAGCGCTATACGATTTGTTGTCGTAATAGACTTTGATAACTCGAGTAGAAATAAGACAAAGGGTCTGCCTTTAACACAGCTCAATTTACTGAGAAGGAATTTTAAGCGTGGTTAAAAGGCTAAAAGGTTGTAAAAGAACTGGCACTCGGTATATCTACTCTTGCGTATTATTAAGGGAACACAATGTGTGTACTGCAAACATTGTTTTCAATACACTTCCTCGAAAACTGGTTCATATCGCACTACGATTAGGTTCACAATGCATTATATTTCACACGCGTGCGATTTTTCAATTTGCAACATGTGTGCGGGAATAAAAATTGCCACAGATAACATATACCTACTCGTATACTTAGTCCGAATTGGTTCAATGCCTCTAATCACACCGTCTCTATTCGGAGGTGACTGTTTTTTTTAAACCCCGGCAAAGAGATATGCGTCTTTACGGCGTTAATATTTTTTGAATATTTAAATAATGTTTATAAATAGAATATCATCAAAAACCATGATTATTACAATAAAAAAAACGTTTATGAACAAACTAACATTTATTTGTGTTCTAAACTCAAAAATATTGGAATTTTCTATTTTTCATACTAGGCTGTTTATCGGCTTTATACCTTTGCTTTCTTTCAACCTAGCGAAAGCAAAGCGCGAAAAAAAAAGGAAATTTAAATCATAGTTTCCTAATAATTCATGCCAAAAATATTTTTCGTTATTTTATTTTATTTCTTCAAAAGTGTATTGAAAAACTCCTCTAGGATGTGTGCAGCAGGTGCTCGGTGCTGAGGTTGCAGATTGTGAGCGGTTCAGATTTAAGGCGAAAGAAGTCGCCCATATTATCAAAAATATGACAAGGGGTAAGTCTCCAGGACATGACGACCTTAGCATCGAGCACTTGCAGTTTGCAGGTGTTCATTTACCGAGGGTGTTGGTCCTGTTTTTCAATTTGTGTATAGGCCATTCATATTTACCCAAGGAGCTTATGAAGACTACCGTTATACCGATTCTCAAAAATAAGACGGGTAGTGCCTCCGACGGGAACAATTACAGACCTATCTCATTGGCTACGGTGATCGCCAAAGTGCTGGATGGTTTGCTTGATAGTCACCTAAGTGAGCATATAGATCTGCACGAGGCCCAGTTTGGTTTCAGGGCTGGGCAATCGACTGAAACTGCTGTGCTGCGACTCAAGCATACTGTCCAGTACTATGTTACGAGGAAAACGCCTATATATGGTTGTTTTTTGGACCTGTCGAGGGCATTTGACCTTGTGTCTTATAACGTGTTGTGGAATAAGCTCCGGGGGGAAACCAGCACACCCAGGGATTTAATAAATATATTAAGGTATTGGTATGGAAACCAAACCAATAATGTTAAGTGGGCGGGCTCATTTTCGTCGGAATACAGGTTGGAGTGTGGAGTGAGACAAGGAGGCTTGACTTCACCACGGCTCTTCAACCTGTATGTTGATGGACTGATAGGTGAGCTCAGCGGGGCCGGTGTCGGCTGTTCAGTGGATGGTATTTGCATGAACAACATTAGTTATGCCGACGACATGGTGCTGCTGAGCCCATCTGTCAAAGCCCTAAACGTGCTTATTGGGATCTGTGAGAGGTACGCTGGGTCACATGGTCTCAGGTACAACTGTAAGAAGAGTGAACTACTTATATTCAAGGCGGGTAATAAGAGTCCGAAAACCGTACCACCGGTCAGACTCGGAGGAGAGCCTATAAGTAGGGTCACCAAATTTAAGTACCTGGGGCACTGGGTCACCGAGGACCTCTCAGATGATGTAGACATTGAGCGGGAACGTAGGGCATTGGCGGTGAGATGCAATATGCTGGCGCGCAGGTTTGCAAGGTGCACAGCGGATGTCAAAATTGCTCTATTTAAGGCATACTGCCAGTCATTTTACACCTGCAGCCTGTGGGTCAGTTATACGCGTAGATCTTTCAATGCCCTACGGGTCCTGTACAATAATGGTTTTAGGATGCTGTTGGGGTTGCCTCGCTTTTGCAGTGCATCAGGTATGTTCGCTAAGGCCAGAACAGACTGCTTTAGGGCAATAGTGCGTAAAAGAGTGGCCTCCCTGATGTGCCGCGTGCGATGCAGCACCAACGGCCTTCTGAATACCATATTGGGTAGGGTTGAGTGCCCGGTTGTGAGGCACTGGAATGCCGTCCACGGTTCCGGAGGTGCCCTTTTTAACATTAAATAATTATTTGAATTGTGAATAATATTGAATAAATATATAATTAATTAATACTTTTAAGTACTAACATAGGTATAAGTATTATTTACTAACAATGTATGGAATGTTTTTTATTCTGAAATAAAATGATTAAAAAACGTCGTCTGATACACGTGGACATTTGTTATTGCAGTTCTCGGCTCAAAAACAACCTCGCCTACGGCTCGGGTGTTAATTCCGCCTCGAATGCAATAACAAAAATTCTGCACTTGTATCAAAATGTACTATTATCATTTTGCATACCTTAGTCATTAAATTCTTTGCTTTTATTATATAAAGAGTCCTAGATATTCAATAATAGAATAAAATACATCTGGGTAGAATAGAAGTTCTTTTATCTTTTAACAGACACCTGTGTTACTGTAGAATTTGTTGCACCACTTCTTCGTCCCAGCTAAAGCACTAGGAAGTAGTGAAGGGCGGGCGTTCTGTCTTATGTAATTTTCTCGGCCTCGTTTCTCAGCCTCGTTTGAATAATGACTTTGTTTATTAACCAGTACCCAACGATTGCTCTTTAATTGAACTTTTAATCGTATTCAGTAACTTGACAGTTGAAGGGATAAGTTCCTGACCAAGCCATCTAAGCATACTCTTTTAATATTTTTTTTCATTTTAAAATAGTACCAACACATGTCAAGATATAGTGGCCATGCTGATTAAAACACAATGACAAACAGATTAACAGGTGTTGCGAGTTTGGCAGCCACAGTAATAGGTACTCGTAGCCACAGTGCGATTTGTCGCTACACTCTGTTGTTGTATTTAATCACGACAAATTAATCGTCTGAACACTAATCAATTGGACATTAAAATTGATTGTGCTTAGGATCAAAGGATTGCTTTCATTGATTCAAATCTAAATAAATTAATTAGGACTTAAGTTAAATCAACAGAATAACAGCAGAATAAACTTTTATTTAATGTCTATACCAGAAAACGCCCAAGGCCGTTCATTGTATATTTTGTAGTGTTTAATACGTTTTTTTGTTATGTATTTTTGTGGTGTACAATAAATTTTATATAAATAAATAATAAATAAAACGGTTAAGATCCTCATGTCAGGATTTATCTTAATCACCAACCTGCACCACTGAAGACTCAACTAACTGATATCGCAATTGATCACATTGATCAATCATTAATTATTGATTGATCATTGATTTATCGCATTGATCGCTATTCATCTAAATTAACGGAGTATAAATGTTTGTATATTGCATAATCAGCCTATAATGCTCCCACTGCTGGGATTCAGGCCTCCTTTCTGTGCGAAGGAGTGGGGCGTAATGTACCGCGCGGGCCCAGTGCGGGTCACAAGTCATCGAATTTTTGGTTCTAGAACACGATGTTCACAGTCGAGACACTAGGCTGTCAAAGTGTTCTATTTCTCGCAGCGCATACCTACTTGTGAATATTCTTAGCATGTTGATAATACAGGAAGGAACCCGAATATCGGATACTTATGAAAATTAGGTAGAGATAGAGATAGATGGATAGAGATAGAGATTATTTATTTGTCCGAAACATGAGTATGCACACACAAAGCATGCAAGATGTTAACATTGCAGAAAGGATCACCGTCATGTTTTACCTTAACGGCGTACAAATATTCATTGTAATAACATTCGATTAATTGTAACTATTAATTATTATACTTACATATAAAAAAAAAATACAATTAACTGAAATTAATTTGTTAACAATTACAATAAATAAAATTTGTATATAATATAGGTACAGCATTTAAGCAATTCAAACATCAATTAAAGGATTAACATTGGATGGATGGAATGGCGGCAGGTCACGGGAACAATCTCTGACTACCGCATTCCCCTTAAACTTAAGGGGAAGATATATAAAACAATGGTTAGACCTGCTGTCTTGTATGGATTAGAATGTTGGGCCACAAAAGGGATGAATGAAAAGCAATTGCATGCAGCTGAGATGGGAATGCTAAGAGGGATGTGTGGTGGATTACACGAATGGATAGAATAAGAAATGAGTATTATAAGAGGAAGTCTAAAAGTGGCACCGGTGACTGAAAAGTTGTGCGGAAATCGGTTGTCATGGTATGGGCATGTGATGCGGAGGAGTGAGGGAAATGTCGTGAGGAAAGATTTGAGTATGAATGTCGATGGCTATAAGAGTAGGGGAAGACCAAAGAAACGATGGATGGATTGTGTGAAAGATGACATGGCTAGAAAGGGGGTGACTACCGAGATGACGAATAATAGAGAAGTATGGAAAAAAAGGACATGTTGCGCCTACCCCAAATAGATTGGGATGAGGGCAGGAGAATGATGATGAAACGTCAATTAAATTAGATAAGTAGAAGGTCAAAATATTATCGACTCAAACTAACTCAAATGTCAAAGTAGAATAAATAATAGAAACATTCGATTTAGGTAAAAAACATATCAAACGTAGCCGTAGTTAAATAATAAATTGTGTACGTAATCTTGGTACTATAATTATATACTATATGAACTTTAAACGAATTACAGAAGAGCAATGTTAAACTATGCATAAAATTATAAACTTCAATATAATAAGAAAAACAGCTTCAAAAAAAGTAGGCTCATAATATCAGATATCCAATAATAACTCACTAAAGAATGTCCCCTACATAAATATAGCTATAATGAAATATTAATCAACTGAGGTCTTATTTAAAAATTACGTGAGTCCTAAAATTGGATATTCGATATTGATCAACACTATGATTGTATTCGTTATTAGGAGTTCGTATACCTAGAAATATTTTTCGAGACAAAATCAAACGTGTATCGGTTTTGTCACCATTTTGACATAGAGGTCCATGAAAGCGCTGCAGTGTTTCCATCTAGTTTCGTATTAACAGTAACTGGGCTGCTCCAAAGACTACTACAGTATTCTGGCTAGGCTGCTCGATGGATGACGTTACTTTGTAGAGATATTGATAAATCCGATATTAGACAACCATCCGACATTCGGGTCCCTTTATTGTTCAATAAAAACCTAATGGTCGGCGGATAAATGCGGGGTGGAGTTCTTACTTCTCTAGATAAAAAATATAACAAAGAGATGGTTATTTTTAAGCAATCTCACGAAACCTCTTCAAGGTTTGTTGTAGTCATCATTATGAACAAATTTTACTGTGGAACTAAACCTAAAATCGCAAAAAAATCAGCTGCTCCCCACATTTTGACGAGTTTGGTGTGGATAAATGTACTGAACAGCTGATTTTTGTTTCGTGATTTCAAAGTTAGTCCCATATTGAAAGTTGTTCATATTCATGTGAAAATTTGCGCACTGCTTAAAAACTTATCCTGTATATTTGAATAATACTGTAGGTATATACTTTGCTCTAGGTATGTCCAATCTTCGTCGTTTAGTTTTGGGTGTGTTGTGACCGACATCGCTGTCCCCTCCACTTCTATTTATAAACTTTGAGTCAATACTTTCTCACCTGGTCATAATTACCGGAATTATTATGAAGAATTGTTTCCAGCTTCGAGTTCCTCGTACCTCTTAATTAATTAATTAAAACCACTGATTAAGATTAACGAGTGTAACAATTTATGTCGGTCGTAGATCTTTGACAGTCGTTACGGGTTGTTAGAAGCCCGAAAGTCTGACAACCAGTCTTATCAAGGGATATCGTATTCCTCATTTTAACTGGGTTGTGGAAGTCAGATAGGCAGTCGCTCCATGTAAAATACTGGTATTCAGCTGCTTCCGGTTAGACTGGAAGACGACCCCAACATAGTTGGGAAAAGGCTAGACAGGCATTACTTCGATTAGTTCACTCCTATCAACTATGTACAATAGAAGACCAGAAAGACCAAGACCAGATACCCCTTGGTAAGACTGGTTGTCAGACTTTCGGGCTTCTGACGACCCGTAACCACTGTCAAAGATCCACGAATGACAGCCGGGACCAACGGCTTAACGTGCTTTCCGAGGCACATTTTTTTTTTCAATATATAAAAAATATTGAACACGTATTTTTTATTTTTTTTCGTAATCAAAAGATTACGGCGATACATTGAGTTAAAACGTGGCATGACGTCACGCCTCCTTGCTAGATTTTATACGTAGTTGTGACGTAGCGAGCTTCCTCTCCCCAACTTTAACGTGTTTTATTTATATTAGGTTGGGGAAAAAGTCTTTTCGCATTATAGTATGTATGAACTTAAAATAAAATCTCTTTGGCTATACTATTTGTATCTGGCTGGTTTTGGTATCATTGAAAGTTTAAATTTTAAAGAACATAATTCCAAATTCAAATTAGGAAAATGTGTGATTTTCATTTATTTTTCGTTGAGTGAATCTAATATAGAAATTCGATACATTTTAAAATTTTACTACAAAAAAGGTAAAAATGCAACGCAAGCCGCGAAAAAAATTTGCGATATTTATGGACCCAGTGCAGTGTCTGTGAGAGTAGCACAAATTTGGTTTAAGCGTTTTCAATCCGGAAATTTTAATGTCAAAGATGCACGTCACTCTGGTCGCCCTATTACGGATAAAATGGATGCCATTTTTGAAAAAGTGGAGCAAGATCGGCATATCAGTAGCTACGACGTAGCTGAAGAACTGGGAATTGACCACAAAACAGTTTTGGCGCATTTGAAAAAAACTGGGTACACAAAAAAGCTCGATATTTGGGTACCTCACGAGCTCACTGAAAGAAACCTAATGAACCGTGTACTCATTTGTGATTCTTTATTACGACATAGTGAAACCGAACCATTTTTGAAGAAGCAGATAACTGGTGATGAAAAGTGGATCACGTACGACAAGAACGTGCGAAAAAGGTCGTGGTCAAAGGCCGGTCAGGTTTCACAGACTGTGGCGAAACCCGGGTTAACTCGCAACAAGGTGATGCTGTGTGTGTGTGGGATTGGAAGGCCATTATTCATTATGAGCTGTTACCATCAGGCAGGACCATCGATTCTGAACTCTACTGCGAACAACTGATGAGATTAAAGCAAGAAGTTGAGAGAAAGCGGCCGGAATTAATCAACAGAAGGGGTGTGGTTTTTCATCATGATAACGCTAGATCTCACACATCTTTAGCCACTCAGCAAAAATTAAGAGAGTTTGGCTGGGAGGTGTTAATGCATCCGCCGTATAGTCCTGACCTTGCACCTTCAGATTTTCACCTGTTTCGGTCTCTTCAGAATTCTTTAGGCAGTGTCAGGTTAACATCACGAGAGGACTGCCAAAACCACTTGTCGCGGTATTTTGATCAGAAGTCCCAAATTTCTATAGCAATGGGATCATGTCCCTACCTACAAGATGGCAAAAAGTTATCGAACAAAATAGTACCTACATACTTTAGATATATGTAAATAATGTATATTAAAAAATGTTTTGAATTTTCTTAAAAAATGCGAAGAAACTTTTTCCCCGACCTATTATATCATTAATATCATGATAAAACAAAAAATACGTGTCTAATATTTTTTTAATATCTGACTGACGGATACATATAATTTTTTTTTTTACCCAGGCATCATCGATAGTATTAAATGTTAAGAAACTATTTTATGTACCTAATCTTAATAAGAAAATATCTATTTATGACCTCAATTACTTATTGTTAGTTCTAAGATAATAGTGTTTAAGTAAAGTATGTTTGTTAAAAAGTACTGATGACGTACAAGTAGTATATTTTAGTGATTCATTTTATTTTTATATTACTTTCATTATTTATCTTAAGATTCATAATAATATACCGGATGACTTTTTTTACCGTCTCGTAAAAAATAGGGTGTATTAGGTTAACGGAGTAGAAGCGTATGGCATAACTAGTTTTTTTTTTTTTTTTTTTTAATAGCTTAGTCAGAAAAAATATATGTTCTGCGATTTCGGCGGTATCTCCAGTTCTGGAGGCATAGCGCTTGATGGCGCGCTTCTCCCAGTCTGCTGCGACTTTCGGTATCTCGGTTCACTCGTGCAAAGCGATGGCGAAGTAGATCGGACGGTTAAGCATAGGATTAACACTGGATGGATGAAATGACGGCAGGTCACGGGGACAATCTGCGACTCCCGCATTCCCCTTAAACTTAAGGGGAAGATATATAAAACAATGGTTAGACCTGCTGTCTTGTATGGATCAGAATGTTGGGCCACAAAAGGGATGAATGAAAAGCAGTTGCATGCAGCTGAGATGAGAATGCTAAGAGGGATGTGTGGTGTTACACGAATGGATAGAATAAGAAATGAGTACATAAGAGGAAGTCTAAAAGTGGCACCGGTGACTGAAAAGTTGTGCGGAAATCGGCTGTCATGGTATGGGCATGTGATGCGGAGGAGTGAGGAAAATGTCGTGAGGAAAGTTTTGAGTATGAATGTCGATGGCTATAAGAGTAGGGGAAGACCAAAGAAACGATGGATGGATTGTGTGAAAGATGACATGGCTAGAAAGGGGGTGACGACCGAGATGACGAATAACAGAGAAGTATGGAAAAAAGGACATGTTGCGCCGACCCCAAATAGATTGGGATAAGGGCAGGAGAATGATGGAGAATGATGAGTCAGAAAAAAATATCTAAGTAATAGGTTGGGGAAAAAGTTTCTTCGCATTTTTTATGAAAATTCAAAACATTTTTTAATATACATTTTTTACATTTATCTAAAGTATGTAGGTACCATTTTGTTCGATAACTTTTTGCCATCTTGTAGGTAGGGACATCATCCCATTGCTATAGAAAATTTGGGACTTCTGATCAAAATACCGCGACAAGTGGTTTTGGCAGTCCTCTCGTGATGTTAACCTGACACTGCCTAAAGAATTCTGAAGAGACCGAAACAGGTGGAAATCTGAAGGTGCAAGGTCAGGACTATACGGCGGATGCATTAACACCTCCCAGCCAAACTCTCTTAATTTTTGCTGAGTGGCTAAAGATGTGTGAGGTCTAGCGTTATCATGATGAAAAACCACACCCCTTCTGTTGATTAATTCCGGCCGCTTTCTCTCAACTTCTTGCTTTAATCTCATCAGTTGTTCGCAGTAGAGTTCAGAATCGATGGTCCTGCCTGGTGGTAACAGCTCATAATGAATAATGCCCTTCCAATCCCACCACACACACAGCATCACCTTGTTGCGAGTTAACCCGGGTTTTGCCACAGTCTGTGAACCCTGACCGGCCTTTGACCACGACCTTTTTCGCACATTCTTGTCGTACGTGATCCACTTTTCATCACCAGTTATCAGCTTCTTCAAAAATGGTTCGGTTCCATTACGTCGTAATAAAGAATCACAAATGAGTACACGGTTCATTAGATTTCTTTCAGTGAGCTCGTGAGGTACCCAAATATCGAGCTTTTTTGTGTACCCAGTTTTTTTCAAATGCGCCAAAACTGTTTTGTGGTCAATTCCCAGTTCTTCAGCTACGTCGTAGCTACTGATATGCCGATCTTGCTCCACTTTTTCAAAAATGGCATCCATTTTATCCGTAATAGGGCGACCAGAGCGACGTGCATCTTTGACATCAAAATTTCCGGATTGAAAACGCTTAAACCAAATTTGTGCTACTCTCACAGACACTGCACTGGGTCCATAAACATCGCAAATTTTTTTCGCGGCTTGCGTTCCATTTTTACCTTTTTTGTAGTAAACTTTTAAAATGTATCGAATTTCTTCATTAGATTCACTCATCTTGACAGAACAAAAAACAAATGAAAATCACACATTTTGCTAATTTGAATTTGGAATTATGATCTCTAAAATTTAAACTTTCAATGATACCAAAACCAGCCAGATACAAGTAGTATAGCCAAAGAGATTTTATTTTAAGTTCATACATACTATAATGCGAAAAGACTTTTTCCCCAACCTAATATCAATGAATACTACAAATTCGATGTAAACTTTTCATTTTAGAACAATAAAAACATACATTTTGAAAAAAAAAAATGGAAATCCTTTAAAAATATCGAAATTCAAATCAAATGCAACCTGCATTATGATTTGAATTTTGTTTTTTTTTAATTAAAAAAAAAACTAGATATGCCATAGGCTTCTACTCCGTTCACCGAATATACCCTATTTTTTTCGAGACGGTAAAAAAAGTCATCCAGTATATTACCAATTTTGATTGTAAGTAAAGATTTATTATTATTATTTTTATTATTTTATCCTAAAAGGGGTCTTTGAGGATTAAAATCAACACGGTAATGTAATTTAGCATCAGTTCAAGATATTTATGAAATTGTTTCGAGCTCAGTGTGTCAGTGAAGTCCCGCCCACTCGGGAGCGTGGGAAAATGTGAATCGTACCACATTATATATATAGCGGCTCTGTACTGTGTGATATTCAATACGAGTTGCCAGGAACACGTGGTAAAAACTATCACCAAATAACTTTTGGATGGGCAATCAAGAATCAATTCTATGTTCTTGTCAATTTGACATTCAAAAGTGCTTTTTAAGAGAATACATTGAAGCGTGGTTTAGCTCAGTATGTAAGTGAAGTGGCGTTATGGCTGTCTAGTTTGACGCGGGAGATAGAAGACTCTAACGCGCACCGGAACTAATAGCGCTTCGTTTAAATGTAGATTTATGACAAAATGCTATACTTAAATCAATTTTTAGCTTAGTAAGTTCTTAAATATTTAAATTCCTTCAATTTAAATCAAATTTTACTGCACAATAAGGAACAGTTTACGTATAATCGTATAAAACAGAAAATAGACGGTGCTACTTTGGAACTTTTTCTATAGAAATTTCAAGTACCTAATCATGTTTCGGTTTTAGTACAAACAATTACAATTATTGCAAATTATATATTATTATTATTATTTTTTTTTTTATTATTATTTTATTTTATTATTTTTATTTTATTATTATTGGTTGCAATTATAGTTAAAATCCTAGCGGAAGAGCGGAGTCTCCTAACACAAGCAACTATTGCTTAAAAGGAGATCTCCAATACATTTATGACAAAGCACTTTGTAATTGAAATAAACATTTTTATTTTTATTTTATTTTTTATTTTTTTTTTAGTACATTTAAACAATATAACTAGCTTGACAATATAATCAACATACCTATAGGTAGAAAATCCAAATGTATCAACCATATACATTTGGTTTTATAGGAATTTAAAAAACACAATATTCATCGATGTATCCCCTTAATGGCCTACTTTATGTAGGCTAATAAAAGGCACTTTTGAACGTCAAAATAAATGAATGACTGATGAATGATCAAGATGAATGACTTGACTTTGACCCGCAACTTGCACAGGAGATTTTTTAGGGTGCAAAGGATTATGTGTCGTATCTCCTGACCCACGAGCTTTCGATATTTACATTGGTCCTTATATTATGTACGAATTTTATATAAAGTTTCGACCGAAATTACTAACGTGAATTTTTGAATCCCAATTATCTGATAATTTGCTCAAAACAATGAACTATTAAACTCGAAATTCTATCAAGGTAGAACAGTACCGGATTCGAACTAAATCAATCAATCTACCTAGCCTTTTCCTAACTATGTTGGAGTCAGCTGCCAGTCTAACCGGATGCAGCCGAATACCAGTATTTTACATGGAGAGACTGCCTATCTGACCTCCACAACCCAATTACTGGGTAACACGATACCCGTTGGTAAAACTGGTTATCAAACTTTAGGACTTCTGACTTCCCGTAACGACTGCCAAAGATCTCCGAATGACAGCCTCGACCAACGGCTTAACTATGTAATGGATGGTCACCCTCAACGAACCGACCGCGACAAGCGTAGCTTAACCTTCGATCGACCCGTGCGGCTGTTATTACTTAGCCACGAGCACCAGATTCGAACTAAAACTGTAAAATAAATAAAAAGGGTAACTAAATAAGAGAATTTAAATCACCGCTCCCTATTCGAACAATGACAGCAATAACATTTGCTGGGTAATTATTTGCACTATTTTCACCGACCTGTGGGAACATACACTGGCTGCCAAATTATTTGTCACGCCTAATTCTGTTGTCCCTTTTATCCACGTTTATCACGGGAGAAATAATTGGCATTAAATCAATCAACGAACTTATTTTCTCGAAAATAATTACAGTTTTTTGTGGGAAAAGTAAGGTGACAAGATAATAGATTGTCTTTATTTCCGTGGAAGGTGGGTAGGCCTTTAATGTGGAACGCAACGTGTGTCGATACTCTTGCCAACCCATCTTCTTGGCTCGGCGTGCTTTGCTGGCGCTGATGCTGCGGCGGCGGAAAAAATGTATTTTCCAGCCTCGGGCCGTGGGGTCCGAGTGCTCATGGTTTGTTCAACTCCAAGCGGCTGGTTGACACTGCCCGTGACCCAAAGGCTAGCTTTTACACCTTGCATTGCCATACAACGTGTGGCAATGCCGCTCTTGGGTACATTATTAGTCGACAGCGATGCGGAAGAATTTTTCGACGCCATATTTTATTTTGTTAATAGTTATCTAGGTTACGGACTAGAAAAAAAAAGAAGGACTCCGCGCCAAGCATATCGAAAGTGACGCACAGTAAGTATGCCGCCAGGACCGTTTGTACAAACACGCCTCACGCACTTTACATCATAGTATGCCGAACGGCCGCCATTACGTGACACGACGGCGTCTTTGTCATATCACGCACACATAGATCGGTACGGTGCTTCACTTTCGATACGCGTGGCGCGGGGTCCTTCTTTTTTTTCTATTCAGTGGTTAGGATACTATGTTTTTATTTTAATAATCTGTTAGATGATTAAGAATAAGAAGTCTATCCAGTGTATTTATTGTACACCTTCTGTAGCATAAATCATCATCATTCATTCATTCATACTCCTGCCCTTATCCCAATTTATTAGGGGTAGGCGCAACATGTTTTTTCTTCCATACTTTTCTATTAGTCGTCATCTCGGTAGTCACTCCCTTTCTAGCCATATCATCTTTCACACAGTCCATCCATTGTTTCTTTGGTCTTCCCCTACTCTTTTAGCCATCCACAGTTATACTCAAAACTATTCATATAATAGGGATGATACCTGGGAAAAAAAAAAAAAATCTATTTAGTCCGTCAGTCAGATAATAAAAAAATATTAGACACGTATTTTTTGCTTTATCATATTAATAGAAAATGACTTATATAACACGCATTAAAGTTGGGGAGTGAGGGCTCGCTACGTCACTTGTACGTATAAAATCTAGCTACACGTGACGTCACGCGATGTTTTAACTCAATGTATCGCCGTAATCTTTTGATTTTGTAAAAAAATATAAAATACGTGTCCAATATTTTCTAATAATCTACATGACGGTCAGAAGAAACATTCTTAGTCATCATCCCTATTATAATATATTAAAACTTTTCTAATGTGTACCTACTTTTGTTTTGGGAATAATCAAAAGGAAATCCACCGTATGGTTTCAGTGACACAATAGTTTATGAGACTTGTAAGATTCTAGCAAGAATAAATCGAATTAGGAAACCATTTGCAACTCTGCGATTTTAGCAAAAGCTCTGTCAGAAACGCGAAGCAGGTCAATGTTTAAAAAAATAAACCTCATAAATTAAAATGTTCACCTCGATAAACTCAATAAACCCGATACGTCGAGTTCAATAAGCATGTTACGATAAATCTGTCACAAGTAAATCTACATTAGTGAACCCCCAAAGGAAATATTGCCAATTAATTGAGCAAACGAGGCGCGAACGACCGCTTATTATACGGGGATAGAATCAACATAATAAAGGACAAATTAAGTACACAGCCCCCGTCCGACGATCATCGTGCAGCGGATTAATGACGTGTGCGCAGTGTACACGTCGGGACACAGAAATCGGACAAGCTGAGATATTGTGCCTAATACTTCTGGTCTACTACTTTTAGTAGTTTTAGTGTATGATTTTCAAAAGAGAGTTTTGGTGTATTGTTTAAAAACACTAGTTGCGGTAACATGTACAGTGATTTATTGACTTTCATTAAACTGTATTTCACCTCTTATTCAGTCCCATATAACCTCCTGAATAACCTGTCCTGACCTGACCTGTGATAATAACCTGTGTGGTACTGCACCGAGTGGACCCAACATGTTGCTGCGCCCTGCACACACACAGCAGCTGCACATTTCGCGTCTGTACTCCACGACAGTTGAGGAGGTCGTGCAGTATGTGAAAATGAAGACCAACTGGACTCTGAGGGTCGGAAGGTTGGAGTCGCGCCACGACGTCAACTTTAAATCATTCGTGGTGCAAGTTCCAACCCAACATCTGCAAACCTGCTTGAAAGAGGACTTTTGGCCGAAAGGTGTCGTGTTTCAACGTTTCCGAGGACGGTTACGTGACTCCGTGCAGCGAAACATGACGCTGACAACATTACGTGTTTAATTGTTGTTTTATGTATTAGTTTATAATTGTTGTTTATATTATTTTGTGTATTTGGAGCTGAGCTCGTGACTAAGTAATAACAGCCGTACGGGTCGATCCATCAGGTTAAGCTACGCTTGCCGGGGTTGGTCCGTGGATGGGTAACCATCTTTACATACCGAGACTCCTCCGTGCCTCGGAAAGCACGTTAAGCCGTTGGTCCCGGCTGTCATTCGTGGATCTTTGACAGTCGTTACCGGTCGTCAGAAGTCCGGAAGTCTGACAACCAGTCTTACCAAGCGGTATCGTATTACCCAGTCACTGGGTTGTGGAGGTCAGATAGGCAGTCGCTCCACATAAAATGCTGGTATTCAGCTGCATCCGGTTAGACTGGAAGCCGACCCCAACGTGGTTGGGAAAAGGCTAGGCAGATTGATTGATTATTTTGTGTATTTTTCTGTGGGCTTTCAGTTGCCTGAAAATAAAGTGATTGATTGATTGATTGATAAAGAACAAGAATTTTCTAATCGCTTAAAGTTACTTAACTTCAATACCTACTACATTACAGTTAGGTACCTACACAACTAGCTTGAACCGCTACGGCCAATAGTACGCCACTGTGCCGTTCCTCCGTCCCGCAGTGTACTGGACAGCAAATCGTCAATTAGTGCTATGATTGCAGCGCGCCACGCGACCAGCGATGTGCACTTTGTGACGCCCCCTTGTGGGATACATCCGATATCAAAGAGAAAGCGAGAGAAGACATGACAACACTAAAAAGTTCGATTTTACATGTACCCAATTGTATTAAAAATTTTATACAACTGGGGTACCCAATTGATGCAGCCCACTGTACATTCATCAAATTTGTGAAGTAGCAATTATATTATAGAATTATTTATATACTAATATTATATAGAGATAATATTTGTGAGTTTGTATGTAAGGGGTAATCATCGGAACTACTGATCCTATTCCGAAAATTCCGAGTATAGAAATGTCATAGGATATACAGGGTGTCCCGTAATTAATTAATTAATTAATTTCTTCCTTTATTTTAGGCAGCTGTGGCCCATACAAAATACAATACACAAATATAAAAAGAGTTACAACATAACAAAATATACTAATACATACTGTCCCGTAATTAATGGATAACCTCTTATGGGGTCATTGTACTCGTCATTATGAACAACTTTTACTATAGGTCCAAACTCGAAATCGCGAAAAAAAAATCAGCTGTTCCCTACATTTTGACGTTATGCGAACATTTAAATGTAGGGAGCACCTGATTTTTCTTCGCGATTTCAAGTTTGGTCCTATAGTAAAAGTTGTTCATAACGACGAGTACAATGACCCCTTAAGAGGTTATCCATTAATTACGGGACACCATGTATAAAAAGTAACTTATAAAATAAACTAAGACACACGAAGTGACGGCGAATGGAGTGGCGGTGGATGAATTAATGGATAACCTCATAATAAGGTGTCATTGTACTTATAATTAAGACCAACTTTTATTATGGGTCCTGAAATCGCGATAAAACATCAGCTGTTTCCTATAACATTTATATTCTCATATCTCGTCAAAATGTTGGGAACAGATGATTTTTTTTTCGCGATATCAGTTTTGGTCCCACAGTAAAAGTTGTTCATATTGATGAGTATAAGGGCCCCTTGAGAGTTATCCATTAAATACGGATCAAAGTCATTAAACTGTATGCTATGTAGAGTTGAGTTTCGCGCGAGTGAAAGCCATCAATATTTCGAATAGGTATGTCGTATCATCGTGACTGCACATGGCTGAGAAGTGGTGAAGCTAAACTACATAATGATTCCATACAGTATTTCTAGCACAGTTTTTACTCCTAGTAGCAAGTTGCAAAAATTAACGGCTTGGCATACAACTTTTGAGACACTTACAATCAAATATTTGAACCGTTAGATTGGTTAGGTAGACGGATAGGTCGACCGAAAAAGGGTCCATACTGAGAAGACTGAGCTCACACATCCCGCATGGAACGACAGATACGATTTTCAGAATGAGTGAGCGAAACGATACTGTTCATAAATTGTCATTGTCGTCAACTAAACAGAATTGTGACTATCTTTTGACGCGGTAGGGTGGATCTAACGATTTAAATATTTGCTAACAATAAAACAAAGAAGCTATAGGTACTGACAGCACCATTCCTAGCATTAATAGCACTACAGAGAACACACATTACACGCTACCAACCTTACCCATATACGAGTAGGTGAAGACCAAAGAAACGATGGATGGACTGTGTGAAAGATGATATGGCTAGAAAGGGAGTCACTACCGAGATGACGACTAATAGACAAGTATGGAAGGAAAATACATGTTGCGCCGACCCCAAATAAATTGGGATAAGGCCAGGAGAATAATAACAGACGTCATCCATTTAAAAGGTGTCGAGTCTGCCAAAATAATAAGCGGAGTTAATAATCTGTGGCAGCACAGTGCGTGCGACTCGACTTATGATTTAATACGCTCACTTATTTGATCTGTCCTCTCTGTAGAAATCAGATTTTATTAATTTTGTTACAGCTCGTCGTATTTTTATATTGAAAAGGTACTACGACGAAGACGAAGACGTGCGAAGAGACTTTTCGAAATTAAATATGTATTTTATCGCTATCGCAATGTTGTAGTGCAAAAGTATATTGTTATTCATTTACTTGTATTTAAAACCTTCTTCACTTGTAGGAGACATTTTGTCTTTTGAAAGAAAACTTATCTTGAATTTTCGATTTGGTATTAAAATAATATGCTTCTCACAGCCAGCCAGATTCCTGCGACCTTCACAAGACCATCGGACATCGGTCCACCTTGTGGAAGACCTTCCAACGCTACGTCTTCCGGTACGCGGTCGCCATTTCAGAACCTTTCGGCCTCATCGGCCATCTATTCTGAGAACTATGTGCCCTTGCCCACAGTCACTTAAATTTGGCAATTCAAGCACAGAACCTGTGGAAGTGGCGGTGCTTGGGGGAGATCTATGTCCTGCAGTGGTCATCTTACTAAAACTGTTTACATAAATCAGTAGACCGAAGGACCACGGACTGGCAAGAAGTTTTTGCTCTCGGGATCATTTTTATTGCTGTACTTCTGTTCTGAACTACGTTTTTGTAGTCATGCTTTATTATCTAGATCTAAATCAATCCTCACAAAGGATTTTCCAAACGAATTTGTGTATTATCCTTTTGTCCCGTTAATTACATTCAATGTCATTATCGTGGCATCAGCATCAGTCCTCACATCTTTGTGTTACACCGAGATGGCGATAACAAACAATATGCACTCGACGATTCGCGACTATCGAATAACACGCGTTGAGATAAAAACTAATAACTTTCAATAGCCGGGATGCATCACAGACTTATTCCAAACCAAACTGACATAACCACCAAGACGAATACTTTGAAAATCATGTGTATATTACACGAAATAGGGTTGGTAATTCAGTGTAGGTAAGGGGAATCAGTATGATTGATAAGTGTTTTGTAATCCCAGTGAAAAAGATCGTCGGATGGGGTGCGGCGACCACTCGACCGGCAAATATCGTAGATTAAACTTTTTTGCGAATCAATTTGTACGCCAATTAGGGGGATGACGCGAACGTTTTCATTTAAACAATTACGTGGATCAGCGATGCGAGTATTGACAGCTTTAATACTACTGTCTAAGAGTAAATCGAATTTATTCGCGTATGCCTTTATAGGTTGGTATAATTTTAAATGTCATTGCGAATCGGACAACTACCAATTTAACTTTTTCAATTCATACAGAGTGGCGTGGTTATCACATTGGAAACCACGTACTCAGTACAAGATTCTGGATCCCCTGCGTTGAAATTTTTTGTCGGCTATAAACAAAAAATCTGCTGTTTCCTAACAAAGTGCGCGGTCAGAATTTATGGAAAAGCAGATTTTTTTAAAAATAACTGACGAAAAATTTCAACGCAGGGTGTTCCAGAATTATGTACTGAATACGTGGTTTTAATTAATAATAAATAACCCGTATCCCTACGTTGATATCGTAGCGGGGCTTGCGCGCTGCAAACTGTAGGTCTGTGTCGGTAGAGTTTACTTTGTCGGAACAGGTCTAGGATGAGGAGGCAGACCAAGAGAGATACGTGAAACCGCAGGGTAGCATGTGGCGAGCTGTTGGGTAGTAGCGATCCCACGGACCCTTTATCCCGGGAGAAATCTTGTTCTTCACCTCGGGCTTACCATTATTGGCCGGCTGGAGTGAACAATGATGAGGAACAGTGCTCCCACCTCTTTCTTGCCTTTATTGGCTGGCTTGAGTAGAGATTCGCAAGAGCAAACGTGCTCGGAGGAAGGAAGTATTCCAGTAAGATGCTGTAGGGATCTTGACCGTACTTCCGGGATTGTCCTGATAGACGTGGGATACCTCTCCACTCCTCATAAGCACCTCATGACATGTTGCCCCCTTGCTGCTACGACACTATGTGCTAGCCACCGTTTTCGGGGGCCCATTATTGAGTGTGCAAGTTATCCCCTGCCATTTTATCTGTGTATTGTATACAAAACATAAGTCAGGCAGGGGCCATAGTGTTTCCATAGTTCTAGGTAACCAGTCCACAGCCAGTCAAACCCATAACCCAATATGTTTTGTGTCCATGTTCTGCAATAGTCCTGCACCAATCGGGGGTTGTCCTGGGGTGCACTTGCATAGTGCATTCATGGATCGTCGGTTGGTGCCTCCTTATAATTTAAAATTGCCTAAGGGGCCTCTGCGAGTCGGCTTCGGCCCCTCGTACGCCTTGCAAAGGTCCGGGACCCCAGCGCCTCAAGATATGTCAAAGACAATAAAATAATAATGACTTAACTCCTCATGGCTAAAGAAAACTGGCGCAAACCTGTAATACTTACTACCGATGACCGCAAGAAGGTATGCGCCGCGCTTAGATCGTACTAAATTGCACGCACTCATTTTTCTCAATAACGCTTAAATGATAATTATATGCACGAAATGTTTTGTTTTCATACATATGAAAAACAAAACATTTCGTGCAGTCCCTTAGAGTTCTAAAAAACTCAAGCTTCTAAGTCAACGCAATAAAAACATACGGCCATTTATGCGACATATTTTGATACTCGCAAGTAAATCAAAACCTATAGGGTACTTCCCGTTGACCTAGAATAATGAAATTTGGCAAGAAGCAAAGTCTCCTAACACAATTAAAGGAAAAAGTCCGAAAATTGTTAATTTGTAGTTGTAAAACATAAAAAAAATTTTTTTTTGGGATCCATTGTTAAGTTTGTTTTTGCGATAAATTCTTTTCAACTACGGAACCCTTCATAGTGCTTGTTCTGACACGCACTTGGCCGGTTTTTTTATATTTTTAAATGTTTTTTTTATATCTTTTGTTTCAAGAAATATTTAAAAATGTAACTAAATAAGGTATAAAATCAATAAAGGACATAATAATAATCATTTTATTATCAGGAAACTAGGCCCATAGATAAAATACACAAAATTATCTTAAAACAATAATAAACTAATGAACAAACAATCGAACTAATCGATTGAACTTTTGTGATAGTTTAATCGCTACTCTTTATAACGATAGTGACACTGCTCAGTCAGTGTGCGTCATCGTGTTTTGACCATGCAACGGTGCACCGTTTTAGCTCGCGATATAAAAAACCAAGGAATGTGTCCATCGCCGCGATCGGTTTAGTTGAAACTAGTGCACCAGTTCGCGATGGAGTGACAGATTAAATCAGCAGTTATGGCAAATATAAGTACAAGTACCCAAACAAAGTGCAAAGGGTTCCGAAGGGAGCCGCAGTTCGGACTATGGATGTGGTGTTTTGTAATAATATTAATCAGTTTACCGTGCGTATTTTCGAGCTGTCAAGGAGTAAACATTTCAGTCTCTGTGTACCCTGACAGTATGATCAAACTACTTTATGGGACGCCTTTGGAGATCTATTGTGTGACCGAGAAAGAAACCGCTGATAACTTGGAGTTTCACCATAGCGGAAAACTTATAGAGTCGGAAAAAGTGAATGTGACTACAAGAAGGTTGTACATTGAACATTTGGAGAAACAAGTATACACATTCTATTGCAGAAACACAGTGACAAATAAGCAGTGCACAAGCAGAGTGCTGGTGGGCCTGCCTCCTTCCAACGTCACTGACTTTGAATGTATCTCCAAGAACCTCGATGAGCTGAACTGTACCTGGACCTCCCCATCATACATTGCAACAAGTTACTTATTAACATTTTTTTTGATAGATGGAACCGAGGTTGAGGCTTGTAAACCAAACAGGAGTGGCAATTTGAGATGGTGTTCATGGAGTACAACCAGCCAGCCTAAGTACAAACAGATGGAAGATTATTATTATTTTCATTTAACAGCTGAAAATTATTTTGGTAATAACACACAGAATTTTACAATTAAGCATTTCTCTGTAGTGAAGCCTGATCCACCAGCACAGCTGAAAGTGATGAGTAACGACACACATAGTGTGATGCTACAATGGAAGATCCCAAACAACATGTATGACTTTCTGCCGTGCCCAATTGTGCATAGGATAGAGTACCAAGTTGCTAACATTGCTACCAGTTACTTCCGCAGGGTTGATGCATCAAACTTGCCCCCAAATAACAGGACATATAACTTTTTGCTCTCAAACCTACCATATGCACATATGTCCTATGAGGTCAGGATATATATAAAGCCAGAATTAGCCACTGAAGATAAATACTGGTCTGATTTCGCTTATGTGCTGGTTACAACTGCAAGTGAGAAGTCCCTGCAACCACCAGACACTATTACTGGAGTATATAACCTGTCTATTTATGATAATAAAATAGTGTTATATTTATACCGGAAACAACTTGAAGAGTATGAGGATAGAGAGAGTTTAGAAGTATCGACGTAGTCCTGTTTCCAAACAAGACTTATTTCATTACATTCGAACATTCAAGCTGATAATGCATGTTCGAATGTTATGAATATATCATCATGTTTTTATGAAAAATTGCCTTATCATTCATCACTCTCCTGCCCGTATCCCAATTTATTCGGGGATGCTCAGCGCAACACATATTTTTCTTCAATACTTCTTTCTCTATTTATAGGAGCTCGTGGCTAAGTAATAACAGCCGCACGGGTAGATCCATCAGGTCATAAGCTACGCTTGCCGGGGTCGGTCCGTGGATGGGTTCCTCCGTGCCTCGGAAAGCACGTTAAGCCGTTGGTCCCGGCTGTCATTCGTGGATCTTTGACGGTCGTTACAGGTCGTCAGAAGCCCGAAAGTCTGACAACCAGACCAAGGGGTACCAAGGGGTATCGTATTACCCAGTTAATGGATTGTGGAGGTCAGATAGGCAGTCGCTCCATGTAAAATACTGGTATTCAGCTGCATCAGGTTAGACTCGAAGCCTACCCCAACATAGTTGGGAAAAGGCTAGGCAGACTGAATTATTTCTCTATTTGTCGTCATCTCGTTAGGTACTAGTAGTAGAAAGGGGACCCCCTTTACTAGCAATATCATCCTTCACACAGTCCATCCATCGCTTCTTTGGTCTTTCCCTTTTCTTATATTCCTCTTGGTCGCTTACTTCATTACTGAAGGTCGTGTCCTTGAAAGGCGGCCTTTGTAGCTTTATGAATGATGTGTTACTACGTTCGGTTGTCGGAGAAGGCGATTCAGTTCAGGGCGGTCGTAACAGAGAGTCCAGTGAGGGCGATTACTTGGTTTAACCAGTGTTAGGTGACCGGCCACCAGGTGTTTACCCTTTACCTTGCCCATCACCACCAATTTTTCAAGTTTATCTGGTTCCCGACGGGAAATGTACTCCTGCTCTTATAGCCATCCACATTCATACTCATAGTGAAGTAGTAGTCAGTCATTGAACAATACACTTGTTCTACGTTGTGAGCAACAGATGTTCTTCGCGTTGGCTTGTACCTATAGATACGGAGTGCGCCGACGCTGTGCGACCGGCTCCGGCGGCGCTCGTGGTGGCCACGAGAATAGCGTTAAGGCGCGACGCGAACCGCACGCTACATAAAGGCACCGCGTGTCACGCGACGAGCGGTTCCTTTGTGTCGCACGCGATTTGCGTCGCGTGTCGCGCCTGTTTGAATTTGAAGAATAAACCAGCCCTTGAAAAAAAAAAGTATAAAAGTATTTAAAGAAAAAAAAAATAATAAAGATAAAAGTATTTTCCTAAAATATATGTATATAGGGTGGTAATTAGTGACCGATACCTAAACACATGATTGTGCTGATGATAACAAAAACTTTTACTATGGGACCAAAGCTGAAATCGAAAATTATCAGCTGCTGTTGCAGCCGAGTTATGCGAACATAAATGTATGGGGAGCTGATTATTTTTCGCGATTTCAGGTTTGGTCCCATAGTAAAAGTTGTTTGTCATCATGAGTACAATCATGTGTTTCAGTATCGGTCACTAATTACCAGTCACCCTATATATAGGTATATTATATTTTAGGAAAATTCTTTTACAATGTTTGTAAATATGAAAGCACCATGTATCTATCATATAATTATTTTATCTTCATTGCTTTATCTTTAATTATTTTAACTCAATCAATCTGCCTAGCCTTTTCCCAACTATGTTGGGGTCGGCTTCCAGTGTAACCAGATGCAGCTGAATACCATTGTTTTACATGGAGTGACTAATTATTTTACCTATTGTGTAAAATTACTAAACGTTATTCTAAGTGCATCGTCTTTACTATTATAATTAATGAATTAAGTACAAAATATTGTAAAATTTTCTAGGTATCTACCGGTGGAGTTTCTTGCCCATTCTTCTCCATACGGAAGTACCTTTAGGAAGGGGCGATTAGAATATTTTTTTTTTTTTGTTTAATGACACCATGTATTTTCTTTATATTCATGTACCTAGTCTGTTGTTATTTAAATTTGATTTTGTGTGTTATGCTATTTCTATTGTGTGCACTAAATAAATGGCTTATCTATAAAAGTCTCTTTTCGTGTGACCGCGTTGTTCTTCTAAACTACGCAATGGATTTTCACCATCATTTAGAGAACTTATTCTGGAAGGTTCATGTGCATAAAATATTACAATAACAAAGAAATCTTGATGTTTTGTGAAGGTGCAAAAACCGTGCGAAGCAGGGGCGGATCGCTAGTTAGGTACTACCTATAAATGAAGGTTACTCGGGCTAACAGAGGTACAACCAAATTATGTTTGGAGATGAATCTTCTTCGATAGTAATTAGGCGTATAGTTAATGATTTTAGGTTTTACAAAATTAGCAATGCGTGTCGTGTATGTCGAGCAATTTGTTGAATGCGACGGCTGCGCTGCGCGCGGAGGAATTCGGTACCACGCCCCGCACTCCTCCCCTCTGCTGTCTAGTGGTAGTGGGCTCGCCACTCATGGTGATGATGCGTAAACCCCCGCCCCCCGCCTTGGAGTAACAGCCTCCAACAAAGAAGTAGAAGCAGGTAGAAGTTGAGAGAAGTTAGGGTTCTTCCTCCTTTAGCAGTGGACATAATCTGGGGCATGATCTTCGTATCACTCCGTTAGCTGTCTTAATGTCGGCTACACGTGTTAGTCCACCCTTGCAATGTGAATAGAATAGAATAGAATATAATAGAATAGAATAGAATATCTTTATTTGCTTAAAATATGGTACATAAAAGGTCTTAAATTTAAAATAGTTCCACATATTTTGCTTACTTTTTTCAACATGCAAAAAAAAAAAAAACATTAAAATAAAAATATAAACAAAAACACTTATTACTAGGTACTGAGATCATGTGGGTAAAAAAAAAAAATTCAATAAATCTTATAAATTAGTGAGATCATATATATTATGTATTGATGAATTTAAATACCTGCCATAAATAAGATAGCTTAATTATTTTGTATTTAGCTTATAATTTAAGAATTCACCTATAGTGTAGAACACATTATTGTAGAGCCATTTCTTGAGTTTTATTTTCAAATAATTAAATGGTAGCTCTCTGATCTGTTTTTTGTTATAGATTTTGACAGACATATTATAACAGTTGTTCTGGAATAGTGTGCTTCTACATCTTGTGACAGCCAGTCGGGTTGGATCTCTTGAAAGGATTTTTTTATTTTCATTGGCTTTAGTAAATAGCTCAGAGTGCTTTTTAACAAATATTCCTACTTGCAATATGTAAAGACTAGATAGAGTTAGTAATCCTAATTTCTTAAATAGAGGTCTGCAAGATTCAAACGGTCCGACGCCACAAATTGCTCTGACACATTTTTTTTGTGTCATAAAGACTTTTTTAGCCTGAGAAGAATTACCCCATACAAGAAGCCCGTATCTAAGAACTGACTCGACGTACCCATGGTACGCAGCCATCACAGTTTCTTGACTTGATAACTTCTTAAGCTTTTTTAGAGCAAAAACAAATTTATTTAAATTAGAGCATATACGAGTTGTGTGTGCTTTCCAATTACAATGTCTATCTAAGGTAATACCTAAAAATTTGATATCAAGGACTTTTTCAATTTTAGTGTTTTATAGTTTAAGTCCAAGGATTTTAATTGAGAATTGTTATAGTTGGAGAATTGTAAAAAAATAGTTTTAGATACATCAACTGTTAGATTGTTGTCCTTTAACCAGTTCATTCTTGATTATATAATGTTGTGTAATGAATTTTCGTGTGTGAAGTAATGTGAAGTGGCATTGCCAGAACAGTGCTGTTCTGTTTCTGTTTTTAACCGACGAAAAAAAGGAGGAGGTTCTCAAGTCGACATGTATATTTTTTGTATGACCACGCATAACTTTTTACAGAGTAGTCCGATTTGAAAAATTGTTATCTTATTCGGGAAGGTGTATTTCATAGTTATTTCTTTGTAAAATTGATGAATGTTGCGTGTGTAGTTTTTGAGTTAGCTTCAGTATGTATTTTTTCCATTTTTTTTTTTGTATTCGAATTTGTGGTGCGGTAGTTACCACAACTTAAAAGTGAAAAATAAAAACTTTTTTACAAAAAAATACAACCAACCAAAAAAAAACACTACAAAATGAAACATAACTTTAATTACGGAAGTCGGTGGCAAAAAAGAAAACACAAAACCAAAGATACCAACTACCGAAATTAAAGTGAAAAAAAAATATTTTTCACTTTGTAGTGGTTTTTTTGGAAGTCGGTTGTATTTTTTTGTAAAAAAAAGTTTAATCCTGATTTTGCTCGCGAAGTATTTCGAATTGCATTGCATGCCATTATTGGAATGGGGCTCGTGGCTCCATAATAACAGCCGCTCGGGTCGATGATCGATCGAAGGTTAAGCTACACGCAAGCTACAAGCTCGTCTGTCCGTGTGGCTGTGCTGGGGTCTGTGTTTCGCTATTTCGCTATTTCAATTTATCCTTTTATGCATAGGAACGCCACATTTGTTTCTGTAATTTTCAGTTTAATCTAATTATTCAACTGGCACACTACGGTTTGTCAGGTAGCGTCTCTTGTTTGTATCATATCCTAATTTATATTTATCCTATCTAATTTAATTTATTTATTAGTAATATAATTCAATAGTCTCGATGCATGAATCCATATTTTATTTTAACTAACTAATTCTCACTTACCATTTCTTATTTGATCTCATTTGTGTGTCCGAGTCTTTGTCATCATTCACATCTAATACAAATTCATTTTACGTAGGAAATGCCTACTTAATCACCCAATACATCCTCTGTTACATAATTTCATCAAAATCAAAATGTTAATTGCATAATGCTACGCCATGTTTTAAATATTATGTAATATGTCTAATGTTTCCGGCCGCTGACAGCTGCGCGCACAGATAACGCATTCTGCGGCGTGGGAGTCGGTGCTGTCGCGGAGCGGAATGCGGGAATATTGTCATTTTCTGTATATTTTATCTATACCTTTAGAATTAACTTTATATTTTATTTATTTTTTAATTGCATTATTATTTGTTACATGCTGCACCGGTCGACGTCATCGCGTCAACGCCGGCTATCGCTGAAAACCAGCGCTGGGGCTCCGTTTCGCATGGGGTCGCGGCATTATGCTGAGCGGTAGCCGTTTTGCGTAGATGTGACGCATATTTTCCCCTAAACTTGCTTTTTACATTCTTATTTTATTTTGTTGTCCTTTGCGTCATGTTTACCGCAAATAAACGTATTTTCTTTCTTTCTTTCTTCTTTACACTTGCCGTGGTCGGTTTATGGATGGGTGACTATCCGTGCCTAGAAAACACGTTAGCCGTTGGTTCTGGCTGTCATTAGTTTATCGTTGACAGTCGTTACGGATAGCCAGAAGCCCGAAAGTGTGACAATCAGCCTTACCAAGAGGTTATTTTTTTTTGTGGATGGGAAATCATAAAAATGACTTCTCCCGCTCTGTGCGAAGCGGCAGGGCGTGTCAGACTTTTACTGACTAAAACCCACCCGTGTTCCTTCAGTTGCCTGTGCCAGGGCCACGGAATCTCTTTCGAACAACCCGCGACCCCGGCGGCTACCACCCTATCCGCCGGGGTATCGTGTTACCCAGTAACTGGGTTATGGAAGTCAGATAAGTAGGCAGTCGCTCCATGTACAACGAGTAAGTATTCAGCTGCATCCGTTTAGACTGGAAGACAAACCCAACATAGTTGAGAATAGGCTAGGCAGTTAAATGGATGTCAATCTTGAGCTTGCAGACAATCTCCACTCGCCGCCTCCCTAGCCCCACAATGCGTACGGATCGGCAGTGAACTTGCGCTCCTATTTATAAAGTCTCGCTGCTGCGCCTGAAATAAATACATCACGACGTCGATACTGATCGACCAGCGGACCTGAACGTTCCAATACTAATATGATGTTACAATGTTGCACTCGTAACTCATAAACTTGAGCTTTGTACACAAGGGATTTCTGTAGAGAATGACCACTATTTAAAATAACGTCAGCATCAATGTGGTTAATAGGTAGCATTGCCTAGTTTTATGTAAACACTGCAACATGTGTTAAAATAAAAAAAAATAATCGGCTGTCCCATACAAAAAAATAATCGGCTGTCCCATACAAAACTTCAATAGGTACAAACTCGACCCAAACGTATGGGACAGCTGATTATTTTTACGCGATTACGATGTTTCCGGGAGCCTTTAGGAATCCTAGGAGTGATCTGAACTTGATTACTTGTACACCTTGGTAAAGGATAACACCATGACCTCAACGTTCTCAACACCACCACCCACTTTGTCCTCCAAAATATTCCTATGTACCACAAGAATGCGGTGGGCGGTTCCAACATACTCTCCTTTTACGGTTAACATCGAGAGTACGCGATGATTCATATCCACAGTTGTAGCTTCGTAGTATTACGTGTGAGCTTGCCAATGGAGCCGACAAATAAATGCACTAGTGTCAAAACAAGTGCTTGTATCAGATGATCTGTGTTTACTATATTTTCAGCATGACTTTCATTGACGAGGACTGAAAAATATTATGAGTAAAATAACTTATTAGGTACTTAAGTTTGGGTACTTTATTTGTCTCACAATTGTGTCTTACTACTGTCACAGAGAAGCCAGCTGTGTTTATGGCAATAAGAATCAATCTGCCCAGCCTTTTCCTAACTATGTTGGGGTAGGCTTCCAGTCTAACCGGATGCAGCTGAATACCAGTATTTTACATGAAGCGACTGCCTATCTGACCTCCACAACACATTATCTGGGTAATACGATACCCCTTGGTAAAACTGGTTTTCAGACTTTCGGGCTTCTGACGACCCGTAATGACTGTTAAAGATCCACGAATGACAGCCGGGACCAACGGCTTATCGTGCTTTCCTAGGCACGGAGGAGTCTCGGTATGTAAAGATGGTCACCCATCCACAGACCGACCTCGGCAAGCGTTGTTACTTAGCCACGTGGCCCTCTGGCAATAAGAATATGGTATACATTTATTTCGCTAAGATTACATTCAAGTGGATTGAATTCCTAGATCTCCCTCTAGGATTCCCTGTGTTGTGAGATCCAGGCTCCCTCTCCAAAAGGTTTTCCTTCTACAGTATTTTTCCTTTAGGAACTCTGCTAGTCGTATGGCTGTCAACCAAGCTTCTGTGGCGGAGTTTGTTGAAAGTGGCTAAAGTAAGTAAAGGTTGAATTTCCAACAAATAACAATATTAAGAAAGAAAAGAAAGAAAATACGTTTATTTGCGGTAAACATGACGCAAAGAAATAACACTAAGACAAAATAAAATAATAAAAGAATAAGTTGGGGGGAAAATATTAATTCGATGACCTATAATCTTATGATCTTTTATTTAATTTTTAATTCTGTGACCTATACAGTTTGTATTCATTCATTTATTTTAATTGTATTGAAGTTTTATTTTATTTTATGTATTAGGTCTTGCCTGAATTAAATTAATTTTATTTTTTATTTATTGTTGTGAGGATTTTGGGAGTATTGTCGCGGACGTCTTCGGATAACTTCTGGCCTACTTCCAAGGAAGTCTTTACTCAACCATACGAGCTATTGGAAGGTTATAGAAAGCAATAGTTGTATGTTTATGAATGTCAAACAATGCGCATCTAAAAATATCTGCCTTCTATTTGTAATCGCGCCTAATAAGCGCGCGCTTGATCTTATGTAGTTGAAACACAAATAGAAAAGTACTGCACCTAAACGATGAAAGTACGATGCGATACAAATTGTTTACCGACTGTAAGTTATAATTAGCTCAGATATGTTGCTGAGGAGCGAGTGGCTAAGTAATATCAGCCGCACGGGTCGACCCATCAGGTTAAGCTACGCTTGGTTGGTCAGTGGACGGGTGACCATCTTTACATACCGAGACTCCTCCGTGCCTCGGAAAGCACGTTAAGCAGTTGATCCCGGCTGTCATTCGTGGATCTTTGACAGTCGTTACGGGTCGTCAGAAGCCCGAAAGTCTGACAATCAGTCTTATCAAGGGGTATCGTATTACCCAGTTACTGGGTTGTGGAGGTCAGATAGGCAGTCGCTCTATGTAAAATACTGGTATTCAGCTGCATCCGGTTAGACTGGAAGCCGACCCCAACATAGTTGGGAAAAGGCTACGCAGATTGATATGCTGCTGAGAATAAGTCTCTCATTCTGAGGATAGTTAACCACAAAATGGCCGGCATCGCGGCAGACCCCGTAGAAGATGGAGGGCCGAGCTGGACAAAACAAACGACCAATGGTCCACATCAACCTAGACCGCAATCACTGGAAGTCATGGGGAGAGGCTTTTGCCCAGCAGTGGGATGATACAGGCATAACAGTACTTAACCCCAAAACATAGGGGTATCTAAGAATAACCCACTTCTTCATAAAAAAAAACTAAAACGCACTACAATACTATTTTAGTTAAAACAGTGTTTTGTCTTTTTCTTTCAAAATCAAATCATAATTCGAAAGAAATTTACAAAACACAATTTTAACTAAAACGCCTCTTTGCGAGAAAAACGTGACATTTCAGAAAAAGTGTTTTTTGTTATTATTCTATAATTTAATATTCGATTGTAGAAACTTTTTGTGTATTTTTTAAGTTTGTTAGATAATTAATTTAATTTTTAAGTGTGAATTGTGTAATTGTGTTGTGTTGTGTGTTTGTGTAAATTGTATTTTGCAAGTTAGCACGTTTTTCTCACAAAATAGGATTGTAGAGCGTTTTAATTTTTTATGAATAAGGGGGTAAATGTAAAGGCAGCAGCGCCAAATTTAAGGGTGTGGTACAGACCATCAAACTGAACAACTTTCTCCATGGGACCAACATCGTAATCGAGAAAAAATATCAGCTGTCCTGTACAAAGCTTCAATACCTACTCGACCCAAATGTATGGGACGGCTGATTATTTTTTCGCGATTATGATGTTGGTCCCACAGAGAAAGTTCTTCAGTTTGAAGGTCTATACCACACCCTTAAATTTGACCACAGTTTTCTGATACACACTGTTTATTCAACTCGTTGTAGTATACCGGAAGACATGCTCAATAGTATTTAGTCTGTGAGTTTTATGTGTGTGTTTGGAGGTCAGACTGAGAGCTCCATGTAAAATATTGGTATTGAGCTGCATATGGTTAGACTGGAAGCCGACCCTAACATAGTTGGGAAAAGGCTAGGCAGATAATTAGTAAAGAGTACATCGTAGCAGGTTCAATCAAGAATTCGACTTCGGTTCGCTGATCCGCTGAAAAACAGTTAGTATGAAGATTACCGTAACTTGCGATATCCCAAGTTATTTTAGACGCCGCGCGCCGCTGAGCGCCGCACTGAAATCGGTTTGCGTCCCATTTCAAACTCGCACGGAGATAGAGAGAATATTCTAACAACCGAGCATCGGCGCAATGATTACACGGGAACACCTGTTACCACAAATAGACGCGGCCAATGCACTCCAATGCACTTGCATCATACCTTTAACACTTCACTCTAATCACTACTACTATATCGCTCTGTTTAACATACAATGCTGGCGCAACATGCAAAGTATTGACGACTGTTGAAATAAGCCGTCAATGGTTACAAAACACAGCGATACCAACAGATGTTTAGAAGCGATCAGTCATGAGATGGTAGCGGTATTGGTATGCAATTGAGAGAATCAATGAATGGCGATAGTGACAGTTCGCTATACCGTGGTCCAAATATATTCTGTTTGTTGTCGTAGTAGAATTAAACTTGACTAATGAACTCGTAGTCAGTGTCACAATGGCGAGATTTTTGCTCAATTAAAGTAGCCGATAATATTCGAATCGAGAGTAACTCGGTGTTTGGTTTTGTGCCCGGTTGATGGTTGTCCCTTTTACATGAATTTTTTTTTCAGCATATACTGTCGCACTGCTGGGCAAAGGCCTCCCAGAAGTCTTACCAGATTTTTTTTTCCCGCGCCACCTTAAACCAGCCCTCACGGTACGCGTTCAGGTCATCCCCTCAACTCTTACTGGGCCAGCCTCGGCGGCGCCGTCTATCTTCAGTTACCAATTACGTGGAGACTTTTGCCCAGCGGTCATCGTACATGCGGCTGACATGACCTACCCAATCCTATTTGAACCCGGCAGCCTTCTTGCCTACGTCAATTATACCCATTTTGGGACGCAGCGTGGTGTTCCGAATTCTATCCTGCCTTTTTACGTCTAGGATGCTGCGTTCCATCGCTCAATGGCAGACACCAAGGTGAAACGTTTGTGACTTGTTGAGTGACCAGGTCTGAGCACCATAGGTTAGGATGGGCAGGATACACATGTCGATGAGGTTTCGCTTCAGGGAGAACTTCGAACTTAATCATGGCAAAATGTGCAGTACCTACTGTACAAGTCTGCCTTTAACTTCGAGAAAGTTTGTCGTGCGAGAGACTCTCACGCACACCGGAACTAAAATTTTAATGTAGATTTATGACAAAATGCTATACATAAATCAATTTTTAGCTTAGTAAATTCTTAACGCATTTAAATACCTTTGATTTAAAGCAAATTTTACTGCCCAATCAGGAACTGTTTACGTATAATCGTAGGTATAAAACCGAAAATAGACGGTGCTCCTTTGGATTTTTTTTCTATCGCAAAAATTTCACGTGCCTATTCATGTTTCGGTTTTAGTACAGCTGTAAACAATATAGTCAAATAACACCCAGGGAAAATCCAAATGATTTAACCATATACATTTGGTTTTGTAGGAATTTTAAAAACACAAAATTTATCGGAGTAGTACACTTAGAATATGTTTACTTGGAGAATGCAACTAGTATTTAAACTGAATGCAAAAGTAAGTTGGCCGACTGTTGTTGTGAAATTTTTAAGAAGAGGTAAGTCAGTATGATGTATCTATTTAATTCAGTTATAGATGCACCAGTGGTAAAATTGAGAGTGGTGATGATGATGGAGTCGAGGATTATGTCACACAGCGTACAGAACATAAAATCACACATCTCTGAGAAAAGAAAACCTGTCTATAATATAACTGCAAAAAAATCATGTCTGTTGTATGGGAGCCCCCTTAAATATTTGTTTTATTTTAATTTAATTATTTATTTTTAAAGTGAATATATAACTAAATATTCTGTGAATATTTCAAGCATCTACGAGTACCTGTTGCCGATATCAATATCGAGCAAAAACGAGCAAAAAATTTCACGTTTGTTGTATGGGAACCCCCTTAAATATTATTTATTTTACTCTGTATTTTTTTGTATTTGTTGTTATAGCGGCAACAGAAATACATCATCTGTGAAAACTTCAACCGTTAGCTATCACGGTTCATGAGATGTATCTCATGACTGACGGACAGACAGACGGACGATCAGCGGAGTCTTAGTAATAGGGTCCCGTTTTACACTTTGGGTACGGAACCGTAAAACCGGTGCGTATATTATCTGCATAAAATCTCCTAATTGTTCTACAGGAAAAGATGTACCACATAATCAAGATTACATGATACATAGTTCATTCTAAGCCGACGTTCGCACGGACGTAAAAATATCGCGGTGGGATTTTATCGCACACTGAATTTTCAACTCTCGGTGTTGAGCCGAGCTTCGAGAATCCAACCTAACAACAACAGAGTGCATCCTAGCACGTCGAAAAAACACGCTGCTGGATTTTCAACTCTCGGCGCCAAGCAAATCGTTGAAAATCCAGTGCGCGAAAAAAAATCGCGGCGATATTTTTACGTCCGTGCGTACGTCGACTAACTGTCCAACCAGTTCTGTCTTTACATTTTAGTAGAAGTTTAACCAGATGTCGCAAGGTATTTAAAAGTATTGTTTTGATCTAATTCCGTCAGCGCTTGTGATACCATTGGAAGGTCATTATAGTATTAAAATACCGGAATCTCGAAGACTTTTCACGAGAAAGTAATTGACCGTTATAAAAATCTGGTTCCCAGTTATAACATCTGTTTTCAAGGTCATATAACCACTGCAAAAGTATTATTGAGATTCCATTTCTATGGTACACAATGTCGCAACCAAGCTTTTTAAGAGGGAGAGCTTTAGAATTGACCTCAAACCTCATGATTTCATGAAATCGCTAGATTTGAGGTCAATTCTAACTTATGGAGTTGTATTGCTGAATCTAATGATTATAAATTTGTAAAGCCATATTAGCTACGGCCGCGTCTCATATTTTAATCAACATACAACCTGACACTGACCTGCAAATTGCAAAAAACGTAAGAAAATTTGAATTTCGCGGGCTACCTTAACGCATCCCCCTTAACTAAACGGCTCGGTTCGAGTAGCAGCCTGAATGATATTCAATTATAGGTTTCGTTAGAACTGTGACCAACCACGCGCGAGCTGAATTGGTCGCAGTAACTAAACCAGGGCACCTCGACCAGCCGCCAGAGTCGCGGGTTGTTCGAAAGAGATACCGTGGCCCTGGCACAGGCAACTGAAGGAACATTGGTGGGTTTTAAGAAGAGCGGGAGAAGTCATTTGATGATTTCCCGTCCACAAAAAAAAAAAGGCAATGGCAAATGACCTCGACCTCGACCTCGTACTACTTCCAAAGGCTAGCCTGTTAACTAAACGGCTGATTAAGCTTGGCTGTGACACAGACATACATACATAAACTCACGCCTTCTTCCCATCGGGGTAGACAGAAACTACAGAACGCCTCCTACTACAATCCTTACCTTTTGCTTCGTTTACGTTCATACGTGATCATAATCACACGCCGGTTTCAAGTACTACATTATCGGACCTTTCTGAAGAACATAACCAATAAGTTCACTATATGTCTCTCAACATTAATTAACTAGCTGCGCCCCGCGGTTTCACCCGCGTGGACCGGGATAAGAAGTAGCCTATGTATTAATACAGAGTGTCAGCTACGGCCCTAGCAAATTTTATCAAAATTGGTGTAGCCGTTCAAGCGTGAAGAAGTAACAAACATACACATACTCACAAACTTTCGCCTTTATAATGTTAGTGTGATTAACAAATTAATCGACTGGATATATTAAATATCTCCAAGCTATTTGATACACACGAGCTGCTAGTATATCTAACCAAATAATAATTATGATTTAAATCTAAAGGGTATCTGCGAGTTGGCTTCGGCCCCTCGTACGCCTTCCAAAAGTCCGGGACCCCAGAGTCCCGAGTTACAAAACGACAATTACAATAACAATAATAACATCATCTACTCAATCAACCAATCTGCCTAGCCTTTTCTCAACTATGTTGGGGTCGGCTTCCAGTCTAACCGGATGCAGCTGAATTCCAGTATTTTACATGGAGCGACTGCCTATTTGACCTCCACAACCCAGTAACTGGGTAATACGATACCTCTTGGTAAGACTGGTTGTCAGACTTTCGGGGGTTCTGACGACCCGTAACGACTGTCAAAGATCCACGAATGAGAGCCGGGACCAACGGCTTAACGTGCTTTCCGAAGCACGGAGGAGTCTTGGTATGTAAAGATGGTCACTCATCCACGGACAACCCCGGCAAGCGTAGCTTAACCTGACGGATTGACCCGTGCAGCTGTTATTACTATGCTGCTGCTGCTGTTATATGTATGTATTTACAAAAAAAAAAATGTATATAAGTAGTTTATCAGCCATCTCGTTACCATAACACAAGCATTAGGTTGCTTAGCTTGGGGCTAGATGGCGTTGTGTGATATGTCCAAACATATTTATTTATTTATTATTTATTTATTTTATCGTATTACCCAGTTACTGGGTTGTGGAGGTAAGATAGGCAGTCGCTCCATGTAAAGTACTGGTATTCAGCTGCATCCGGTTAGACTGGAAGCCGACCCCAACATAGTTGGGAAAAGGCTAGGCAGATTGATTGATTGACCACATCATTCCTCAACCTCACCCTTCAATCGTACAATCGCGTACAATCTTGTAGATAGAAACTCTACCTACAATTTCCTGTAGGTACAGATTGTAATTGAATCAATTTATGTAGGCAGCTCTTGACCCAACTGTTATCCCAAAGTAGAAAGGTCGTAAGCGGAAATCGACCAATCAGAGCGCAGTAAAATCGTTTGGCGCAAATGGTACGACGTAGCGCCTCTACAACCTTCGTAGCAGGCTGTAGAGGCGCTACGCCGTAGTTACTTTGTGCTGCGTTTATGTATGTAAGCAATTGTTTATTCAATTTTATGTAGTTTTAATTAATTTTTTTTTTTTATATAAGATATTACACCGCCGATGATTGATAAATGGAGTTTAAATTAATAATAATATAGGTACTAAGGGCCAAAGTTCCGCGTGATCACCTCAAAGGCGATAATCGCATGCACGGCTCACAACTCGATCACACATTGTTCGTTTGTCACTAGCTGCGCTCTTACAGGAATATTTTCTTAAGTGAGCATGCTTAAGTTTTGTACATAGTACATCACATTGTGGCGTGCTTTTCTAATGTCAATGAAAAATGTAATCTAATTCATATTATGTAAAGCTTAAATTACGATTTGCCTAGTAAGTAGTTGTTTATTTAACATTCTTCACGTTCAATACTTACAATGTTTTACGGTTAATTTCACAAACGGCGAGTAAGAAAGAATAAACCACGCCTCTTAAAAAATTATTTATAGGTCCTGTTTCACCATCACATACGATTAAGTTCCTATTAACTTACTTGGCAGATAATTTCATACAAATTCTGTTCCTTTTTGAATTTATTCGGTGAGTAGCGGCTATTCGGACAGGCAGGAAATATTTGAATCAACATAACATCACGCCTATAATCCCCGAAAGGATAGACAGAGGTCCCAGATCCCAAGTTTAATTGGGGGGCAAGACTATTGCCATCAACGGGGCACAAATCTAGACTCTGAGAGATTCCTGATGGAAAACTCAATAACACTTTGCTCGAACTGGGAATCGAACTCGGCACCTCATGCTCAGTAGCAGCGCTTGTGACCATTAGACCAACGAGGCAGTCTCAGCTGGCTCGATCTTTCTGGCTTGATAATTATCAAAGTTTTGATAAGTTACCTAACCTGTATGTAGATTGTGGGTATTGGGCCTCGAAGAACCAAAAACATTCAAAAAAGCTTGATACTTTCGTCTACTTTAAAAGCTGATTTATCAAAGAACTGACGAACTACGAAATCGACGACATTTATTTCAGTTAAACCATTTACCTGACAGACACTTTTGAATTGTCAAGGAGACAGTCAGTCAGAAAGATGAAGCTAGTTGCCCATTCCAAAGCGTGTTATGTTCCTATAAAGAAGAACGGGCAAGAAACTCCACGGACACTATATTAAATTATATCGTTAATGATTATTATTCTGTAAATACATATTTGTTACGATCGCGAATCATATTTTAATCAATATACAACCTAATACTGTTTTACAAATTGCAAAAAACGTAAGAAAATTTGAATTTGACGGGCTACCCTGGCGCTTTCGCCTTAAAGCCGCCCATTCATCACCCAAGCCGGCCTATTCACACCTGTAACGTTAATCGCAAGCCACAGAGTCACCTCAAGTGATCAATTTACGCAGACATACCTAACCTCCTTGTTTCGGTGTTACGTCGAGTATTCAAACTATGTAAGAATATTCATGAGGCAATGGATCCAGTGTAATTCTTTAGTTGAAACTTGCTTTTTGGAATTTGTCGTTAATTGAATTAGACAATGTAATTCTGGGTCGGATACTTATTGGAATTATTTTAGAGAAATTAATGTATGTTAATGAGATGTATTGACAAAAATTGAAAAGAGAATGGATAGATGGTTTGGTCATGTTGAGAGGCTGAATGAAAAGCGACTAACAAAAGGTATTTACATGGCAGATGTGAGTGAAAACGCCGGGACGGGGACGCCCTAATATGTATATACCTTATTGGTGATATTCTTTAGAAAGGTCAAGTTCGTAGTACTCGCAACCGGCGTGCGTAAACGAAGCAAAAGGTATGTAAGAATCGTAGGTGGCGTTCTGTAGTTACTACTTACCTCCATGGGAAGAAGCCGTGTGCTTATGTATGTATGTGTGCATATAATTTGTTTTATGTTTGCTTTCTTTCTAGGGTAATAAAGAAAAAAAAACTTTTTTAACAGGAAAACTGTTTCTTTAGGGAAAGGCGAAGAAGAAAGTACAGGTATTCTCGTATAAAAAAAAGGTATAAAAATTACGCGCTAAAGAATTGTTTAATAGTAACAAGATAGCACTAAAAGTCAAACAATTAGTCGTACCAAGCGGTATTGTGTTACCCAGTAACTGAGTTGTGGGGGTCAGAGAGGCATGTAAAACACTGGTATTCAGCTCTGCATCCGGATAGACTGGAAGCTGACCCCAACATAGTTGGAAAAAGGCTAGGTAGAATGATTGATTGAGTGTGTGTATCTATTAGCTTAATACTTGTGAAGTATTGTAAATTGCAGCAGCTGCACGGCACATTAGACAAATAGTCATCTTACTGTTAGATTCCTTGACTGGGTGAGCAAAGTTCCCAGTGGCATTAACTGTGGGAGAAATACCGATTTATGATAATTCATTATCATTATTACGATTATGAAGCCACAGAGGGACTTAGAAGTCATCTCATGAAACGCAGCTCGACTGTCCTACATATAACGTTTTAGGAGACCAGTTTTAAATATCACACACTCACTACACACCCACACCAACACACCCTACTTTGCTGTTTAAATAATTATTTGTTTTTCCTTGTCTTAAATTGTTTCTAACCCAACATTTTCATCTATAATTTGTATTACTGTGACTTGTCCGTATAGTTTGGAGGCCTGGAGACCTGTAAAACAAGCATTCCTAGTACAGGCACAACAACATCCACAACACAACACCACAACACACAACAACACAACACCAACATTAATGTATTTTTGTAAACACAGATTATGTTTTTTTTTTATTATGAGTAGGTAGTTAGAGATATTCAAAAATTAATTAAATTATATTTTTATTATTATTTATTTATATTATACTTTATTGTACACCACAAAAATACATAACAAAAAAAAGACATAATCAAACACTACAAAATATACAATGGGCGGCCTTATCGCTTTCTGCAATCTCTTCCAGGCAAAATGCATTAATGCATTAAAATAATCTATCGAATGCTAATAAATTGATTGTAGAGGTCATAATACGAATTCTGTTGTAGTTATTTGAATGTTATAGTCAAAACATTTCACAAAGTCTTTTTGGTTATTGCAATTTAAACCTTATGATTAAAGTTATAAAGGCAACAAGACAGGGCTTCGTGAAATGGTTTAACTATATCTACTTTCATTATTAAATCAATTACAGGCACTTTGAATTGTCAAAGAAAGAAAGAAAGAAATATGGTAGCCCATTTCAAAGCTTAGTTCCTATGGAGAAGAAAAACCAAAAAACTCCATGGGCATGCTACTTGAATCTTCTTATTAATTTTTATGTATGGTTTTTCGTTGATTTGAAATGATTTTCATGAACAAAACTGTCAATTGATACTGTAACAATTTGACAACGATTCGAGGGATTTGTTTTAAACATAGAACCTTGCTTATGACCGCATATTAGTAGGTACTTATGGGCTTATTTCGCGATATCCGAGTAGCCTCTACTTACCGAATAAATTCAAAAATGTAACAGATTTTGTATGAAATTATCTGCCAAGTAAGTTAATAGGAACTTAATCGTAGGTGATGAAACGGGAACTAACCAAGATATGTATTGTTTTTGTAAGCCTGTTTAATTTAATTGCGCTAATAACACAATTATTCTGTTTCCTAATCAGATTTGATTCTTTATCCCCTTGATTCTAAAACTAACTCAGATACCTACTTGAAGATTTCAATAGCTATTATAATAACTAAGTAATCGTATTGCAATGATGTGTTATATTAACACATGTGAAACGTAATCATCGTACATTTCTCATTAAACTCTAATGACCTAGTAACTTCACAATTTGCGAACAATTCCGTCGTCAAAATATTTCATGCTATTATCGTCTCTTTGGAAAAGTAATAAGAGTTATTATGCTATGAATTGTAATGACAAAAGATGTTACCTAGTTATTAACTAAAGGGTTTAAAAGTACGAAATCAAATATTTTGTTATCATTTTTAACATCGAGAAGTAGGATAATGTGATAGAATTATCATAATTTTGAAACTATTTAATCCAAAAATTTACGAAATGGACAAAGATTGGATCCCTAATAATAGCTCTATTAGTGCATGCAATTCAAAAATGCAATAAAGTAATATTCATAGTTAAATATCGGCGTCCGCCCATCGCCTGAAATGGCACAAGGCGGGCGGGTCGGCGCTCGCGCCTGTTACGGCGCGCGGCGTTTTTTACTAAAATATTGACTGAAAACCCTCCCATTAACCCTAAGAAGTATCTAAGGGATGATTGGATGGGTTACAGTTAGTATATTTATGTAAAATATGTAAAGAAAGGCGGGGGCTGTGCGCGCGAGGGGCCGGCGCGCTCGCCTTGTATGGCGCGCGGCGTGTACGCCGCTGCCCTATATAAGATTCCGCCACCGCTGTTCACCGCACTCGCAGTCTCGCTGCCGTAGAGTCAATATCCACCGCGTCCCAAACCAAACACAAACGCCAAAATGTGCGACGACGATGTTGCTGCGCTTGTAGTCGACAATGGCTCCGGCATGTGCAAAGCCGGTTTCGCCGGTGACGACGCGCCCCGTGCCGTCTTCCCGTCCATCGTTGGTCGCCCACGTCACCAGGGTGTGATGGTCGGTATGGGTCAGAAGGACTCCTACGTAGGCGATGAGGCCCAGAGCAAGAGAGGTATCCTCACCCTGAAGTACCCCATCGAGCACGGTATCATCACCAACTGGGACGATATGGAGAAGATCTGGCACCACACCTTCTACAACGAGCTGCGCGTCGCCCCTGAGGAGCACCCAGTCCTGCTGACTGAGGCCCCCCTCAACCCCAAGGCCAACAGGGAGAAGATGACCCAGATCATGTTTGAGACCTTCAACTCCCCTGCCATGTACGTCGCCATCCAGGCCGTGCTTTCGCTGTACGCCTCCGGTCGTACCACCGGTATCGTCCTGGACTCCGGCGATGGTGTCTCCCACACCGTCCCCATCTACGAAGGTTACGCCCTGCCCCATGCCATCCTCCGTCTGGACTTGGCTGGTCGCGACTTGACCGACTACCTCATGAAGATCCTCACCGAGAGGGGTTACTCTTTCACCACCACCGCTGAGAGGGAAATCGTGCGTGACATCAAGGAGAAGCTGTGCTACGTCGCCCTCGACTTCGAGCAGGAGATGGCCACCGCTGCCGCCTCCACCTCCCTCGAGAAGTCCTACGAACTTCCCGACGGTCAGGTCATCACCATCGGTAACGAGAGGTTCCGTTGCCCTGAGGCCCTCTTCCAGCCCTCATTCTTGGGAATGGAATCTTGCGGTATCCACGAGACCGTGTACAACTCCATCATGAAGTGCGACGTTGACATCCGTAAGGACCTGTACGCCAACACCGTCATGTCCGGTGGTACCACCATGTACCCCGGTATCGCCGACAGGATGCAGAAGGAGATCACCGCCCTGGCTCCCTCCACCATCAAGATCAAGATCATCGCTCCCCCCGAAAGGAAGTACTCCGTATGGATCGGTGGATCCATCCTGGCTTCCCTGTCCACCTTCCAGCAGATGTGGATCTCCAAGGAGGAGTACGACGAGTCCGGCCCCGGCATCGTCCACCGCAAGTGCTTCTAAGCGTGCACCTGACCCTCGCGCATGCGCGGGGCTCCTGCGCCGCTGCTGCGTGAACCTAGTGCTGTGTATTGTTGTGCTCTCGTTCCGCAAGGAACTCTAGCATTTGTACGTTGTACGTAGTGATACCTGACAGAACTGAACATCTAAGATAACGCCATCTATTGTAATGTAATTTATTGTAAAATTTATATAAATTTAATTTTCTTTTTTTATTTTTATTATATACACGGGATCGTTATGGATCTCACGCCAAATGTAATTAATAAATAAACGGTTAATTTATTTATTTTAATTACATTATTTCTTTTATACAACCGTTGACTTTGGTTTTTGTTTGGAGTCCCACACCCGCATTCCCCCTGCGGTGTAGTGTTTCATGTGACAGCTATGTAAGTCAGTAGATCGCACCTGTCTATATCTGGGTCACACTCACTGCCAACATTCCGGCGATCAATCGCCACCTACTTTAAAATTTTCAAATTCATTGGAAAGACAAGGAAGCATAGCTAGCTCACTAGAGTAGGTACACTTCCCCTGGAGAGAGCGGGGTTCCAACTTATAATTAGAAGCGGAGGTTACCACACGCGTCAGAATTAACCACCGCGTGCACTACCTTAAATAGTAAAGACAACTCCCGCGGCCAAAAGCATTTTCTAATTTTATCATAATATCTTGGGGCGGCGCTGCCTCCCTTGCCATACGACACTAGTCCTTAGGAGCTTACGATAAGCTAAACATTTGCATAAACCACATGTTTCCGTAAATACCGCACGAGCTGGCTGGAGTAAAAGAAGCCATCGGATCGGCATGTCTATTAATACAACAGACTCCCGGCGCGTTCAGTTTACATGTACCACGAATATTAGACGCAATACGTCGATATGACGACAACTCATGTTTACCACCGAGTGATTAGGAACGAGTTATTAATAGTCATCGTTCGAAATCGTACGAATGTGGCAGGAATCCAATTTGTTATCGTGTTACCGCTTCAGATTTTATCGGTGTTAGGATTTTGATTGTTGAGAGCTCTGACACTTGTGGCGTAACATAGTTCATTCAGGTTCATGAGTTAACAGATTGAATGGCAGATGACTTAGAATCAATTACATATTAGTTCAGAAGCAAGAGGTTAGATAACCTTTGTGTATCTTCCTCAAACAGTGTTTAATATCCGATTCTATTTTGGGAACTTGACACCAGTGAACGCAGCACGCTTGTGTTTCCCCTACAAGCTTCAACGCATGGTGAGTAGTATTTTTGTCCTAAGGTACATGCGGTTGTTTTTCTCCTTCTTTAACTCACACTCATGCTTCTTATCATACAAGCTACCATCACCACACACATCGATCATTAATCACCAACATTAGCATCAACTCATCAATCTTAACTGTTTCCGATAACAATCATGTATTGTGTCTGTGACTTATTAGTTATTTGTAGCAGGTTCTCTTATAACCTATCACTAATCACCAATGAACTCTTCCAACACATTTAGCCTATCAACACACCTAATTCACAACACACTAACTATCATCAGCTATCATCACAACACACTATCTTCAGCTATCACATCAATACACTATCATAAGCTATCACCATTATGCGCTCACCATCTGGTGACAGTAAATGTATAGTGGTGCTAATAGAATGTTATAGAGATAGCTAATGATGGAAGATATTACGAAGAATCTATAACCACAAGTCCAAACTATCATCTTTCATCACATCTAACTTACTATCACCATCTATTATCACAGCGTACTATCGTCAGCTACAACTACACTTACTATCGTCTACTCGTATCATCAATTCAGTCTTACAATCATATAACAACATATCACAGTTGCTTTCATCATCTATCATTACAACACCTTACCACATATCATCTATCATCACATCTCACTTGCTATCACCATCTATCTTACCACACTTGCTGCATCTATCACCACAATAGACTATCATCAGCTACCACTACATTACACTTGCTTTCATCATCAATCACCACAACACACTTAGTATCATCTATCATCACATCACACTAGCTATCAGCATCTATCACCATAGCATGCTATGATCAGCTATCACTACACTTATATCGTCTATCATTTCCTCACACTTCAGATAACACCACATCACACTTGCTTTCATCATGTATCTTCACAACACCTTTCTATCAAGTAGCATCACATCTCATTTACTATTAGAGATAAACTACGATAACATGGCGCGCCCCTCCAAAATTCAAAACGTTTGAAAGTATTTGTGAAAGTATTTACAATGCACCACCAAGATTCACAACGCATGTGTGCTGCCGGCCTGCTACTAAAGACGAATACGTACAACTACATACAAACTCCTTCGTAAGGATGTCACTACACACATTGAAACAGTAATTTGGAGGGGCGCGCCATGTTATCGTAGTTTATCTCTACCATCTATCACCACAACACACTATCATCAGCTACCACTACATTACATTTGCTTCCATCATCTATCTTCCATCATATATCTTTCATTTCTTTCATGAAGAAATCAAGTGTGATGCAATGACATCACACTTGTTTTCTTCATCTATCATCACATTTGCTAGCATCATCTATCACTATAGCACATTTACCAAAATAGCTATCATCAAAACTATCACAATCACCAGTTTTACTAGTTACTACTAGCTGTAATATTGGAAACACTAAACGTTTATTTTATTCTATTCTTTAAACACGACACACCTTCATTCGCTATCATCAGAACACACTACATCATAACACACTAATAATTTATCATCACAAAACATTATCATTACAACTCACTATCATTTTATTATCACAACACGCTATCATCAGCTATAATCACAACACACTATCATCAGCTATTATTAAATTACATAATTTACTTTCTTCTATCATCACGTTACACTTACTTTCATTTATCACCACATCACACTTGTTATCATCATCTATTACTACGATAATCTTTCTACCATTTTACGTCACATCATCATAAATGATGATGTCAATTGTGATGTGACGATGTAGTGGTGATACATGATGATAGTGTGCTGTGATGGTAACTTACTATCACCACTACAGACTATCATTATTTTAAAAAATCTATCATTATTACACACTATCATCAGCTTTCATCACAACACCATATCATAAAGCTATCACCACAACACATTAAATATCATCTATCGCCGCGATAGACTATCATTATTGTCATCAGAACACATGAACCATCTTTCATACTATCACTACCATGATGTTCACTATAATGTAGGCAAACAAACTCTCAGATATAACCCAAAGTCCAACCACTACGCAAAATCACTCACACACACACATACACATAAAATACAACACACACACACACCACACAAGAGCATGCATATACTAAATTCCCTTCGTTTCAATTTTTTTTAAATTTTATTTCATAAATTGGTAATGTTCCATAAACGGGTGAATCAGACTCTCGCAACCCAGGTACCTCCTAGCTCACGAGTCAGGGTTTCAATTAAAAATGTAACACCTTATTATTAATGTCAATAAAACATTTTATTATTATTGTTATCATGTGTTTTAGTTGCACACACTCCTACGCTAAGCTTCGTTCTGTGAATACTCGGATGATTCAGTTCTGTTATCACTGAGCAATGACATCAGTAGGTACAGTTTGGCAGCACGACTATAAAAGTTCGCATCGCCAACTAAACAGTGGCAGACACGTCAACACAAACATTACAGGCTAATCACCGTTACTTTGTCCCTGTGACTCAGGGCGGAGCTTCAGGCCAACTATCAATATAAAGCTACACATAGGACAGTACATAGTATGTGTACCTGTCGATGATATTTTCCCATTCGGGTTCACAATTTTTATATTTGTAGTTTGGTAACAATGTTACAATGTAATCTGGGTTTTCTTAAGTTTCAGGTTGAACATTTTAATTTTTTTTATTAATTGTTTTAAGTATTCTTTGCAAATATTTAATTTGGGAAAATCGCAAATACCATAACATCATTCTAGTGAATGCAATGTGGGACGCCCCCTAGCTAGATGGACCGAGGACAAAAAGGTATAAAGGTGGCTGGGACAGACTGGATGCGGAAGGCGAATGATAGGGTGTTGTGGTGCAGCCTGGGAGAGAGGAGAGAGAGATGTCCAGTAGTGGACTGCGATAGGTTGAGTTGATTGATTGATTGAAAGCCATGGTAGAAATCTATTAGGTGTTAGAAAATTTACTTTACAATAAGGAGTGCTTTAGACCAACGGACTGAATAACTTTTACTATGGGACCAACTTTGAAATCGCGAAAAAAAATCTGCTGTTCCATGCTAAAGCTAAACCTACTAAACTTTATGGGACAACTGTTTTTTTTTGCAGATTTCAAAGTTGGAGCATTGATTGTATTGATTAGTTTTTTAAGTTTGTACTGATTACTAACACGCTATGGGCCGTCGACGCCTGAAAATAAACGATTTTTATTTTTTTATTTTTTATTTTTATTTTTATTGAGGAGCTCGTGGCTAAATAATAACAGCCGCACGGGTCGATCCATCAGGTTAAGCTGCGCTTGCCGGGGTTGGTCAGTGGATGGGTGACCATCTTTACACACCGAGACTCCTCCGTGCCTCGGAAAGCACGTTAAGCCGTTGGTCCCGGCTGTCATTCGTGGATCTTTGACAGTCGTTACGGGTTGTCAGAAGCCCGAAAGTCTGACAACCAGTCTTACCAAAGGGGTATCGTATTACCCAGTTACTGGGTTGTGGGGGTCAGATAGGCAGTCGCTCCATGTAATATAGATTAGCTCAGATTAGCTAAGACAATAAGACTCTGTAGGTTGGCGTATTCATGATCGGATACGTTTACGACTTATTTAAATTATCCTCCGTAACATTTGTGGACATAGTTTTATTTTTATCTTGATAGTGTTAGGTACTATTTTATATTGCATGATAGTTATTCTGTTTTGTGTTAAAAGTGCTTATAACCACACAATTAGATTAATTTAGATGATGTTGTGAGCTGGCGGGTGGTGCAGAGATGCAAACGTCGTACCAGTTATTCGTGTAGTTTTGCTCACATTATTTATAATTATTATAAATATCTATTTTATTTACATATATTGTTATAGTATTTATGACATCTGATAACGAATCTTTTTATTCTGCCAATGAATCTAGTGCCTCTTCTGGTGATGAAAGTTTTATTTCTATTACAGACACTTTAGGTGATCTTCTACGCCAAGATTTCAGTAAGGATACTGGCCGGCTATTTAACGTATGCCACCTCAATGCTCAGAGTATTCCCAGTCACTTTAACGAACTGTACGTCACGTTTACTGACAACAATGTTCACGCCGTCCTGATTTCGGAGACTTGGCTCAAACCTAACCTACTTTCAACCACTTACCCACTCCCCGGTTTCGTACTTCTTCGGAATGACCGGATCGGTAGGAGAGGGGTGGTGTAGCCATATACCTTCGTGATGATTTCCCTTTTAAAATTCTAGCTTCTTCCTCTTCCAATGAATCCGCAGAGTTTCTTTTCCTCGAGGTTTGTGTCAAAGGAGCTAAAACCGTTCTTGGTGTCGTCTATTGCCCCCCTTCTATTGATTATTTCACTGAATTCGAATCGGTACTTGAATCTCTGGGTTCGGAGTATGCACATCACATTGTTATGGGGGATTTCAATACCAACCTCCTTTCCCACAACTCCCCTCGCTCCCGTAAACTCCTGTATCTAATCGAGTCAGCCAGTCTGCATGTTTTGCCTCTCCAACCCACTCATCATAATGTAGTCGGTGATGATACTTGGCTTGACCTGATCCTCACGTCTAATCCTTCCCTAGCTTCCTCACATGGTCAACATACTGCACCTGGCTTTTCCCATCATGACCTTATTTTCCTATCCTATGTCCTTAAACCCCCTAAACCTAAACCCAAGTTCCATTACAGGCGTGCCTTTGCACGTATGAATAGCGAGAGGCTTCAACAAGATGCATCCAATATTGACTGGTCACCCCTAGAAGCTGCTGTTTCAGTTGACGAAAAAGTTAGTTTCTTCAACAATGTTGTGGTCAGGCTTTATGATACCCATGCTCCTATCAAGAAAGTCAAGTTGAAGCGTCCGCCTGCGCCTTGGATGAACAGAGGAGTTCGAATGGCGATGCGACGGAGGGACCGCGCGTTTCGGAAATTTAGAAGGGATCGCTCGGAGGAAAATTGGACATTCTTTAAGGCTGCTAGGAATCGGTGTAATCAGATAGTACGCAACGCTAAACGCCGCCACATCTTAAATAATATCACTTCTTCTTCTCCTGCCGATGTTTGGAAGTTCCTTGGAACTTTAGGTATCGGCAAATCGCGACATTTGGACCTTCCTAAAACAATTGGCTTGGACGATCTAAATCGCCATTTCTCCACTGTTCCCACTCTAGATAGTCTAACCCAATGTCAAACCCTCGACTACCTTGCTGGTCTGACGCGTCCCAAAATTATCCCCTTTGTCTTCACCCCAGTCGACCCAGGCGAGATCAGAAAGATTATCCTTTCCATTAAATCAAAAGCCGTTGGCTGCGATAATATCAGCCGCCATATGATCGTCACGGCTCTTGACCAACTACTTCCTGCAATCTCCCACATAATAAACTTCTCCCTTTACACCGGTGTTTTCCCCTCCCTGTGGCGAAAAGCCCTTGTTCGGCCCCTGCCTAAGATACCCACCGGCTCTCTTCCTAGTCACTTTCGCCCAATTTCCATCCTTCCCTTTTTGTCTAAAGTGCTCGAGGCCTGTGTTCATAAACAATTGTCCCACTTTATTCACCACAATTCCCTCATTAGTCCCTTTCAATCCGGTTTCAGGCCCGGGCACAGTACCGTTTCAGCTCTCCTTAAAGTGACTGACGATATAAGGCGGGGAATGGAAGACACTAAAGTTACAGTCTTAGTGTTAATTGACTTCTCCAATGCTTTTAATACCGTCAGTCACGAAGTCCTTTTGTCCATCCTTTCCTATCTTATGGTCTCTCTGGAGGTATTACAATGGTTTTCCTCTTATCTTCGAGGGCGTCAGCAGTCTGTTCATGCTGGGGACTCTTCGTCAAGTTGGTGTGATCTTGTAGCTGGCGTCCCTCAAGGCGGTATACTGTCTCCTCTTTTGTTTTCCATTTTTATTAATCTCATAACTACCGTGCTTCGCACTGCGTATCATCTTTATGCCGACGATTTGCAGCTTTACAGCCAGACGAGTGTTGATAACATTTCAGATGCGATTGAGGAGTTAAACCGGAGTTTGGGTGTGGTTAAGGACTGGTCTGACCGATTTGGAGTGGCGGTTAACCCTACCAAGTGTCAGGCTATTATAATAGGGAGCCCCTACAGTATAAGAAAGCTGGATGACTTAACTGTACCACCTATAATCTTTGACGGCTCTATCATTCCGTTTAGCTCCGATGTTAAGGATCTTGGTCTGCATGTCGACACTCGTCTTGACTGGCGAAAGCAGGTCACTACTGTTAGTAAAAAAGTCACCGGAACGTTGCGGTCGCTCTATCGGTTGAAAAACCTTCTCCCATCATACATAAAGGCAATGCTTGTACAGTCCCTAATCTTTCCTATAATTGACTATGGTGATGTGTGTTACTATGACCTGAATGCAGATCTCCTCAATAAACTTGACCGCCTTCTCAATAATTGCATTCGATTCGTCTTCAATCTTCGTAAGTATGACCATGTATCTGCGCACCGATTGCTGTTAAAATGGTTACCCATTCGTCAACGCAGAGAGCTGAGGGCTCTGTCTATGTTGTTTTCTATTCTCGACAATCCCACTTCTCCTTCTTATCTGACTTCCCATATTCAATACTTATGCTCTGCCCATAGTAAAAACCTTAGGTCCTCCAATAATCGTCTTCTACGATGTCCTTCTCACCGCTCTGGATTCATTCACTCATCTTTCTTTGTCCAGGTGGTCTTTCTTTGGAACGCGCTCCCTCTGAACATCAGGATGGCAACCAATCGGTTGTCTTTTAAAGAGATGACACGTGAGTATATACGTAATAAGTTGGCAGAAGCATCCCAGCGCTGATTTGCTGGCTTCATTTTCTCCTCTACTGATCGTTGTTTCTCCTCTACCGATCGTTATTTCTCCTTACAAAGTTTATTCCGTTTATATATATATATATATATATATATATATATATATATATATATATATATATATATATTTATATATATGTATGTATTTGTGTAATTATATAATATCTATGTATTTATTCTTATATTTTATAGTTATTTTCTTGTTATCTATCCTTTATGTTGCACCTGCCATGTCTTCTCTCTGCACCACCCTAAGGTTGGCTGGTAGAAAATGCCTCAGGCATTAAGTCCGCCTTTGTACGGTATTTTTTTTACTTGTGCATAAAGTTTTAATAAATAAATAAATAAATAAATAAATAAATATAATGGTATTCAGCTGCATCCGGTTAGACTGGAAGTCGACCCCAACATGGTTGGGAAAAGGCTAGGCAGATTGATTGGTCTAAAGCACCTCTTAAAGTTTATAAAGTAAATTTTTTAACACCATCAGTTTAAGAATTTCAAGCATAAATTGATAAACGAGATTCCGACGTCTTCTTAACAATTTACAAGGTGAACTTTGCCAAATATTTGTGGACTTTCCAATCATCTATTTCGGTTAAACTAAGATGAACTTAACACTTCTTACTACACTTCTGGACACATCTTTTGGCCCACCTTGTATTTTCAGTTTCGTTTGGTCCTAGCTAAAATTTTATATTAGGTCGAGCAAAAAGTTTTTATGCAGTTTTGAACCTGGCACATTCACAATTTCATTCAATAGTCTTTTTTTGAATTTCGAACACAGAATTTAAAGAAACAAAAGACAATTTGGAGCCTGTTTGTTGATATCAAACAATCGAATACTAAGAAAACTTGGTTTTATTGGTTTACTTGGATTTAATTCTTGAAAAAGTGATTGATATCTTTGGTTTTGCAACAAACATTACTTATTCTTAACATTAAGGTGAGGTTCTATCAATAATCTATGGATACTTCACCTGAAGTCGCCGCCCAAGCTGTGGCACTTATTCAGGCCGGACACAGCCAAAGAAACGTGAGTGCTCAACTTAATTTAAGTCGATCTGCGGTCCGAAATGTTTATCGGAGGTACCTAGAGACTGGCGGCTTTGTTCGTCGCCAAGGAAGGCCACGATCTCGGGTCACAACTGAAAGGCAGGATCGATTCATCGTGACGACCAGCTTGAGAAATCGTCACCTTACCTCCATTGAGATACAAAACCAACTTCGCGACTTCCACGGAGTATCTGTGAGCGCTCGAACTGTTCGGAGAAGGTTAAAAGAACGCGATATGGTACCACACAAGCCAGCTAATGGCCCCAAACTAACGCGAGCCCACCGAACAGCGCGCCTTCATTTCGCACGCAGTCATTTAAATTGGACACAGCAAGATTGGAGCCGTGTACTCTTTTCTGATGATTCTAAAATTGTGTTACATGGCAATGATGGAAGGAAGAAGGTCTACCGACGTAAGGGAGAGCGTTTCGCACAATGCTGCTTTGAAGAGAGGGTTGCTTATGGCGGTGGCTCATGGACTGTCTGGGGCCATGTCTGGGGCGGTATATCCGCGAGCGGCAAAACTCAACTTGAGGTTGTTACAGGACCACGGCTGCCAACATTAAATGCTGAAAGGTACATTCGTGAGTGCTTAGAACCTCACGTGAGACCATACGCGGACTATGTGGGCCCAAATTTCCTTTTTATGCATGATAATGCAAGAGCCCATGCGGCCGGCATCGTCAGGGAATATCTTCGGGATGTGAACATTACAGTTATGGACTGGCTAGCCAGAAGCCCAGACATGAACCCTATTGAGCATATGTGGGACGAGCTAAAAAGACGTATTAGGGCTCGTCAGCCAGTTGCCCAGACGATGCAGGAGTTGAAAACTGCCATAGAAGAGGAATGGGAGATGATCCCTCAAAATTTCATAGAGCGGTTGATAAACTCTATGCCTAATCGTATGAGAGCTGTGGTAGATGCCCATGGAGGCAACACGCGTTATTAAATTAAACCTTTATTTGATAAAACATGTTTTTTATTCAAAAATCAATTGCCTTTAACAAGGCGCATATCCGACTTGTTAGGCGTAGCTCCATGTCGTATGGTATTCTGAATTCAAATTTAAAACAATACGATCGAAAAAGATGGTAAAATGTATCAGGTTTAAAACTGCATCAACAGTTTTTGTTCAATCTAGCAATCATATTTCGGTAGGGGCCATCGAAACCTAAACTCTAAGGTGGGCCAATAGATGTGTCCAGAAGTGTATTTCCTGTAAATATTAGTTATTAAACTTGTTTGTGATTGTGCTTTTCGCTGAAAATTTTGATGATCTATTTAAAAAGCTTGAAAACTTGAAGTGAGGAGCTCGTGGCTGTGAGGAGCTCGTGGCTAAGTAATAACAGCCGCATGGGCCAATCCATCAGGTTAAGCTAAGCTTGCCGGGGTCGGTCCGTGGATGGGTGACCATCTTTACATACCGAAACTTCTCCGTGCCTCGGAAAGCACGTTAAACCGTTGGTCCCGGCTGTGATTCGTGGATCTTTGACAGTCGTTATAGGTCGTCAGAAGCCCGAAAGTCTGACAACCAGTCTTACCAAGTGGTATCGTATTACCCAGTTAATGGGTTGTGGAGGTCAGATAGGCAGTCGCTCCATGTAAAATAATGGTATTCAGCTGCATCCGGTTAGACTGGAAGCCGACCCCAACATAATTGGGAAAAGGCTAGACAGATTGATTGATAAAAAGCTTGAAAACCTTTATGATGCCTCTTTCAAGGTAGGACTCAGGATGAATATAAGGCTAAGAAAAAGATTATGGCAAACATCTTCAGCAATTCAAAACCTTCTGTTAAAGTCGGAAATGAAGTGTTGGAGATGGTTGACCGGTGTGTCTATCTTGGTCACATTCTTTTTTTTGGCAGGCAAAGAGCATCAACAAACAGAGACATCGAGAAGAATACTCGTACAGCTTGGGTGGGCCGCATTTAGAAAACTGAACGACATTCTGAGATCAGCTAAAATTCCACTATGTCTGAAGTCCCGCCTCTATAACCAGTGTGTCCTGCCCACCATGACGTACGGTGCTGAGACGTGGACGCTCACGCAGGAGGCGGTGTTCAGGCTGAGAGTTGCACTGAGAGCCATGGAGCGTTCCATGCTTGGCATCAGGTTAATAGACTGAGTTCCAAACGTCGAGATCCGAAGACGTACGAACGTTTTCGGTATCGGAAAACGAGTTATGGAACTGAAATAGTGTTGGGCAGGACACCTGGCAAGGCGCAGTGATGACAGGTGGAGTAAGGCTGTGACCGAGTGGCGTCCAAAGACTGGAAGACGAAGTGTCAGTTGTCCGGCGGCGAGATGGGCGTACGACATTGTTGCCATCGCGGGTAGAACCTGGGTGAGGCTGGCACAGGAGCGTGGGGATTGGCACAATATAAGAGAGGCCTATGCCCAGCAGTGGGTAAAGTCAGACTGTGGATGATTATGATCATGAAAGTTGTTTGTGCACACATCACGTAATATCATTATAACAATAACACACACTTTCACACGTACACTGACTTTTCATTACACCCCCTACACACACACACACACCCACACACAAAAACACGTCATACAAGTAACAAACTAATATGCTATAATACGTCACGGTATTCACGTTGACACAATCTCCCTGTAATGCTCCACGTTCGAAGACCGATTCCCAAAATACAAGCCCTGGCTTAGTTTAGATATCAGTTTCATTACCTAAAGTAAAAATTAATAAATAATTTATCTGTGTACCAAATTCTTGTGAATGCTCTCATTTTGTGTCAATAAACTTTTTACTTTTGTTTCACTATGTACTATTATTTTACTGCCACTGTCCTCAATTTAATACTTGTTTCGTCTTCTATACTAAACTTGTGCTTGGCAACTGAGCTCTTTCCTTCGATAACCTATATAGATCAGCTGTCGCATCTTATCTTCCACTGAAGATCACTAACATAACTTCGCGCCGGTATTCCCTGGAGGGTTCGGCAGAGGTGTACCCCACATTATACACCCACATTTCGCCACTTATGTTTAAGTCCCCTGTAATAGGAGGCGAGCCTATTGCCATCAACCGGGCACAAATTCAGACTGCGGGCTGCTACTAAGAAATTGCTGATGGAAAAACCAATAACACTTTGCTCGATCTGGGAATCGAACCCAGGAGTCACTCTCAGCAATAGCGCTTTGCGACTACACCAACAAGGCTGTCTGTAGCATCTCTCTATAATAATAGGTAGTAGTATAATAATAATAATTAGCTAGCGAAACTCTTTAGACGTGATAAGTATCGACATCTAAACATATATGAAACGAATAAAAAAACATCAAATCATGTTTTTCTTTCGTTTTATCACGACATGGATACTCAATACATCTGCGGGGTTTTGCTAGCTAATTTAATTTAACCCTGGATATCTTCCTAATATTTTACTACACCCACGGGAACAGGTGTATCTTCTATTCTTAACTCGTGATCTCACGATCCAAATACGTCAAACAAAACCCCTTTTATTGATGCATGGCAAAGATTCATCACATCGCAACGAGAATTGTCGTGAGATGCCAGCCGCTTGCCAACACTTTCATTGCTATTCAATAGCCAACATGTTTTTACAACGTTTGCCATTGAAACATAACCCTTACTGAATTCTTGTTAAGGTTCATCAGTTGAAATGCTTTTGCTTAGTGATAGTATTAATTGATTAAGCATTATTCGTCGTACGTTTGAGTGACCAGTTTAGCGACGCGTAATAAAACATTTTGATCGACATTTTGTTCCACAATTCTACACCTATGGAATATGAATGAAATCAACGACCCTTTAAGACGCCTATCACAAAATTGCGTTTTGACAGTTTTTTTTGTGTAATATAAATAAATAATAATTAATATAATATATTTTATTTCATAAAAAGAGGTATAGCCTGTTACAAAGTAGGATGACAACTTAGGAATAGTATACATCTGAGATGTTACTGATCAATACAAGTTTTCGATCTGATGCTTAGCTAGGTTACATAATAGACTGTATTAAGGACAATCAGCCCTCATTCCCGAAAATAGGACAAAAGTATAATATTATCATAATTTATAACAAATTAATAAAAGTCCAACACAAGAATGTGTGGGTGTGGGTGTGTGTGAGGGGGTGTGTATGTGTTAAAGTTTGTATTTTAATTTCTTATGAACTAACGTTTATTCTGGTATAAATTTTACCTAATAATATTAATGTACTTAGTAAGGAGAAATTTACAGTTAATTCGGAGCGTTTTTAGTAGTTTTATTTTATGGTTTTGAATGGGATTATTTTATAGCTATTCTAACCACTGCATAAGAGATATTATTATATATTTTTCATTTCATTTGCTTATGTACAGTCAATCCACGAGCTCGAAAAAATGTAGTCACGCATTTTATGAAAAACTTGCTTCGGAATTTTGGCTTTTATTTATAAAGAAAAGAAAAAATTACGAACAGCGAGGACGCTATAAACTATACTAATAATTATTCTCCACTTCTCAAAAGTCAAAGTAGTCGAAGTGTTTCTCAGAATAAAAACGCCAAAGTTGGCCATTTTACGCAAAAATCACTGTCGAAACGTATTAGGCCTCTTAATACCATATTTATTTACACATATTTAAAAAGATTGAACGGAAACACTTACTCTGCTTTTATTATAATAGTTCTGAAGACACATTTAAAATCATAAATCTTACTCTACTAAAAATGCAAAAGTTTGGATGGATGGATGGATGTTTGTTAATCAATCACGCCAGAACGGCTGATCGGGTCTGGATGAAATTTATCACAGAGATAGATTATAGTCTGGAATAGCACATAGGCTACTTTTTATTCCGGGAAAATGTACGGTTCCCGTGAGATAATTTCCAAATGCACGCGGACGAAGCCGCTGACAAAATCTAGTCGTAGATAAGCATTTTATGACATTTGAAATGTTTTGGTAAATCACACAATTTTAATTAGCAGTGTCCTAAAGCTTTCGTATCCTACGACGGCGGCGGGCGTCACATAACGGCCGCAGTGACGGCCGCTATGAAAATGATGGCAGCAGGGTTTGACTTTACGGTATCAAGAAAGGCTCTTAATTTCATAAATAACGTTTCAATGGATTCATCGGTAAATTACGGACGCTATGTGGCGGACACCACATTCTTAGAAAATCCTAACTTTAAAATAAACATGTACACACGGCTACATATCAAGCTACCTATATATTTCCAAGATAAGCTGACCTCTCATTGTACCGGGTTACTTTGACTATAAGGCATAACTTTGGCCCAAGTCGAGATAGATGTTTACTGTCATTAAATCCACACAAAGTTCCGCAAGTACGCGTTAGTATCGCCATCTAATAGTTACCGAAGGACATACAACGTTCGGTTGTGTGGTCGCGACACCTCGGGCAGTTAAAACTCGATTTGGGACAAAGTTATGCCCTAGAGTCAAAGTTACCCCCTTACGGTACAGAATCCTATACATTGCGAGATCAGCTTATACTGGAAATGTATAGCTTGATATTTAGCCGTGTGTATCAGTCTGTCAGCGTACCAATTTTCAATCTCTGACAGCATACAACACGTTTTATAACCATATTATACGGACCGTTAATGGTTATTAAGATTCTTGTATCTTTACCATTATCCAAGCAAGATCTCTTAGCTTTGCACAGTAGACCCTTACTTTTGGAAGTAGCTATCAAAGGTAAAATTTGCTTACGAATTTATTTATAAGTATGCCCAGTTTGGCAATAAAAAATGCTACCATTAGTAAACAAAACGATTCGTTTTTAGGGTTCCGTAGTCAACAAGGAACCCTTATAGTTTCGCTATGTCCGTCCGTCTGTCTGTCTGTCCGCCCGTCCGCAGCTTAGCTTAGAGACTGTTAGTACTAGAAAGCTATAATTTGGCATGGATATACATAGTCATCACGCCGACAAAGTGGTAAAATAAAATTATGAAAAAAAAAATTTAGGGTACCTTCTGTAGGTACCTACACGTACCTACCTAAAGAAGGGATGTTTTTTTATTCTCGTCTACCCCATGGTGTGGGGTGTTGTTGGATGGGTCTTTCAAAATTATTGCGGGTTTGTTAAAACTATTTTTTTATTTAGGTTTCCGTATAAAGTGCTAAAAGTGCTAATTTTTGTTAGAGCCAAGTGTCCCGTCCCCGCCCCCCCACCAGCTTAACGGTTAGTTTTGGATGGGTGAAAAAATTCACGGTAGTAGTATAATATAACGAAATTAAAAGGAAAACTATCACAGCTAAGTAGGCTTTTCAAGTTTACGAGTAATAGTCAACCAACTACGGAACCCTTCATTGTGCGTGGTCCGACACGTACTTGGCCGGTTCTTTTGTTTATAGGAACCGAACATTAGATCACTCTCCACCAGCACCCTAATTGCGTAATATACTATCAATCGGAATCTGAATAATTTTGAAGCAAATTGCTAACCCGTTGCTTCGTATGTTCGAAAAATTTGTCTGCACAACAACGCAATGAATGTTGTTAAACTGAGTGATTGATAGTGTGTTACGCAATTTCCCCGCTGTTTCTTATACTTATCTAATTACATGGTTAATTCACTAAAAATGTTATGAAATAACCTCATGCTTGAAAGTCCTTGTAGACTTTGATGTTGCTCAATGAAACACTGAAGTGAACGCATCCCAAAATACTTTGCATTTCACGACGAGTCGCCTTGGCGAAATAATGACGAAAACAACTCAGTAATGTTTTACGAAAAGAATTCATTTCCTCTATCAATATCGACACAGACAATCTTCGAAAATCTGTTTATTTAAATTTACGCTATGATGTGAAGTTTTAGTCCAAAATTATCATCTTTCCCAACTATCTTGGGGCCGGCTTCCAGTCTAACCGGATGTAGCTGAATACCGGTATTTTACATGGAAGTGACTGCCTAACTGACTTCCACAACCAAATTACTGGGTAACACGATACCCCTCGGTAAGGCTGGTTGGTTGTCAGACTTTCGGGGTTCTAACTACCAGTAACGACTGCCAAAGATCTACGAATGATACCCGGGACCAACGGCTTAACATGCTTTCCGAGGCACGGAGGAATATCGTTAAGCATTGGGTGGTCACCCATCCACGGACCTCGGCAAGCGTTGCTTAACGTTGAAGATCGACCCGTGCGGCTGTTTTCATTTAGCCACGAGATGTTTCAGTCATGAATCTGAAGGCAAAGATGTCCATTTATTTGTAATTCTATTCTGGAATACGGTGAGTTATGGCTACACTTTATTGCCAAAAAGATTGAAGAGACATGGAGTGATAGTCCACCACAGTCGTAATACCTTAGAATACCAGCCTATTGCTGTCCCACTGCAGGTCAAAGGCTTCTTCTCATATAGAGAAGGTATGAACATTGATCATCACGCTTGTTCAAGACAGGTTGGCGGTTTCAATCAATCTGCCAAGCCTTTTCCCAACTATGTCGGGGTGGGCTTCTAGTCTAACCGGATGCAGCTGAATACCAGTATTTTATATGCAGCGACTGCCTGTCTGACCTCCACAACCCAATTACTGGGTAATACGATACCCCTTGGTAAGACTGGTTGTCAGACTTTCCGGCTTCTGACGACCCATAGCGACTGTCAAAGATCTACGAACGACAGCCGGTACCAATGGCTTAACGTGCTTTCCGAGGCACGGAGGAGTCTCGGTATGTAAAGATAGTCACCACGATAGTCACCCATCGACGGGCAACTCCGGCAAGCGTAGCTTAACCTGATGGATCGATCCGTGCGGCTGTTATTACTGAGCCACGAGCTCCTCCAGGAAGTTGGCGGTTTCAAACTTGCATTATCTATAGCCGAGTTGTAGGTCGTGAGTTTGAACCAAAGCAGGCACTTTACTTTGTGTAAATAATTTGATCACCACTGCTCTCAAAACGGTGAAGAAAACATCGTGAGGAAACCGGCATGTCCTAGAACCGAAAATTTGAAGACATATGTGACAACTACCAACCCGCACTGGGCCCTCGTGGTGGATTACTGCAACTACCTCTCACAGAAAGAGGAGGCCTATGTCTCAGCAGTGAGCAGAACATTATAGGCTGATTATGAGGATGATATGATGATTATCTATAAGTCCAGGATTTCTCATAAAACCTTAATCATGCTAATATCTGTTCTGCAAGCCAAGAGTGCGTGAAAAGACCAAAATAGTCATGAGTTTTCAGAAGAACGACAATCTCATTATCGAAATTCATAAAGACCAAATTATACTGGTCTCGCATTTCCCAAATATTCTGACAATGTGACAAACACATGAAAGTTCATTATTAACTAAATTCTAATCGGATTGATGACGATGGCAGAGTGTTGGCGAGTGGCGGCGAGATATAATAATAATAATTTAATAATTGAAATAGCTACGCGTTTAATATTCAGCTCTGTTACATAGCGTGGGAGCGTGCCTCAGTTCATTATATTTTAATACTACTTAGTGAATTGATAATATAGTTCGAAATCCTGATTACAGAAAGCAAATCTAATTCTAGTTCAGAAAAAAACATAAAGGGTTGCACTTTGTGCATGTCCCTGTAAACACACTTACAATACAGGAGCAATAGCGCCAGGCAGAGTAGAAGAAGATAGAGCTAATAATGATTGTTTCGATAAAGAGTCAGTTACAAGTTCACAACGTTGAAAACGTTGAAAATGTTGTCTGTTATTGATACCTGATGCCACCTGACTACAGTGGTCGCACCGTCCAACCAGCTAGATGGTCTGACAATGTGAAACCAGCTGCCAAAAACGTTCTAGACAAAAAACAACTTCAATCAACTCAGCCTATCGCAGTCAACTGCTGGACATATGTCTGTCCCAGGCTATGCCACAACACGCTGTCCTCCGCCTTCCGCATCCAGCCTGCCAGCCAACTTTTTAAGGTCATCGATCCATCTAGCTGGGGGGCATCGCACACTACACTTGCCGATACGCGGTCTCCACTCCAGGACTTGTCTGCTCCACTGGTCATCGGTCCTTCGACAAACATGGCCAGCCCACTGCAACATCAGCTTGCTTACTTTGCAGGCTATATCAATAACTCCAGTTATTTTCCGGATAACTTCATTTCTGATCTTATCCTTCAAAGAAACTCCGAGCTCCGCTCCATAGCGCGCTTAGAAACAACTTACAGGAGGCAAAACGTGTTGTATATATTCGTGTGAAATCTCTTAATTCTTAAAGATATATATATATATATATAGGGTGACAGGTAATTAGTTACCGATACTTAAACACATGATTGTACTCATGATAACAAACAACTTTTACTATGGGACCAAATGTGAATTCGCGAAAAAAAATTCAGCTGCTCCCTACATTTTGACGAGTGACGATGCGACGATGCAAACATAAGTGTAGGAAACAACTGATTTTTTTTCGCGATTTCAGGTTTGGTCCCATAGTAAAAGTTGTTTGTTATCATGAGTACAATCATGTGTTTAAGTATCGGTCACTAATTACCAATCACCCTATATATAAGCACTTATTTCTTTGTAATAAGACAAAGCTTTATTTTAACTTTGTTACCATCAATCATCATGAAACTAACGATCTTCTGGAAACTTCCAGCTACTGTCAAATGCGTAAACTCAAATCTGTGATTCTTTCCTCAAAAAACCATTTCAGACACCAATCTACATGGTCCCCGCAATGATCTGACCAAGATTATGTGTGGACTTTAAAAAAGAGTTTGTATCGGTCTTTAATCTCGAAGTAGTCAAATAGAAAGAAAGTAATAAAGTATTAAAAAGTATTTATTGTGACTTGCACAGGAAGATCACCAACTAAACTAAAAACACAATAATAAAAGTTAAAAAAAAAAAAAAAATTAAAAAAAAAACAAAGTCCTGAACGAGGCCAAAAGGCCTATCTCAGCATGATGCTGCGACATTTAAAATAAGTGTCGCAGCGCTGGTATTCTGATAGGGCCCGCTGTGATGTCACGGGCAGATATACAAATATCTACCAAAAATACATAAATAATTATCAACAATAAAATAGATAAATATAAAACGTTACATATAAAATAAATAACTTAATTCAAACCGCGTGTGAGCGACTAGCGTTACCACATTACTTGTCTACGCCTAAAACATCTGTGGCATGGATAGGAGACGCCGACCTCGAGTGGCGAATGGCGTGTAAAAGTGTATGCAAAACTTCAGTACAGAAATAAAAATAATCATTTATCAACCCGTCACATGACGTCAAAAGTTATTTATATACTTATGAACCCCATAGGTTCATGTCAATGTGTGCTCGAATGTCAACCGAACCCCATAGGTTCACAACTACTGTAAGCGCGCGGTCGCCATTGGATGATGGTATTTTACGTTTATATACAGGGTTATTGGTAAAACACAAGCAACCTCTTAAGGGGTCATCATACTCATCATTATGAACACTAGGACCAAATCTGAAAACAAAATCACCTGTTCAGTACATTTATCGACATCAAACTCATCAAAATGTAGGGAGGAGCTGTTTTTTTTTCGCGATCAGGTTTGGTCCCATAGTAGTAGTTGTTCATAATGATGAGTATAGTGATGACATTGGTCAATAACCAACAACCCTGTATACAACGTGCCGCTGCAATCACGACATTAACTTGACACGCGCATACGGTTCCGCGTTTTCGTTTTCTAGAGATATTTAAATTTCATTAAACGCTATTATGTATTGATTTATTTACAATTTTCTAAAATAGCATCTTGGAGCAACCTGTAGCGCAGAGATGAAATTAAAACGAACGAGAAAAAAAAGATCACGCAACTTCAGTTTTTTTTTGTGGTTTTGAAAAAAAATCATTCATGAAGCTACTCATAGCTGGGTCAGAATAATAGACAAACGATGAACAAAAAAAAAAGTATTAGTCAACGAACTTTTATCAGCTGACACAAAACAACAGCTTCATGAATGAGTCATTTACATAGAGTAATTCTAATTTTGGTTATTATTTTATTACTAAGTTTGTTTAATTTTTTTTTTTTTCAATTTATCAACTATTTTACCTTATTATAGTTTTATGATTACTGGCCACTAGCCTTACCTGTGCGTTTATTTAATGTCGCTATAGCGGCAGCACGTTGCATATGATATACGTTTATGTACATCTATCTATATAAATATAAAAAATGTATCCCTATTTCCCTTGGTCATCGCATCACGCGTGATCGGATGGAACAATTTCGCTAATTCTTTTTTTGTTATGTTTATTATTGTCAGGAGAAGGTTTTGCCGGGAAAATTGGAAAAATCGGGAAAACTGAAAGTGAATTTTCTATGGTAATTTTGTATGAATGATTGAAATTTGGACAGGACAACGTCTGTCGGGTCAGCTAGTAATATATAAACTTTTCTCCTTACGCATACCAAGTGCGCGCTAGACGTTTGTGGGGTTAAAAGTTAAAACTCCGTATACAAACGTTACTTTACAGTTCCACGCTCCCGGCTCAGCACCAACCACGAGTATTTGCGCGCTGCGATATTAGAGAAGTTGTCGCGACCGCCTCATTTAGACCTAACGACTACTAAACTATATTAATAATCATTATTAACCTGCCCCGGCACGTCCGGGGGGCGGCGGGGCGGACTGGGGTGAGGGACGGAGGGGGCGACGGAACAAGAGACCATTGTTGGAATCTATCTGTCAAAGGATAGACGAATTTAATTGACGCGCGCTCAATAAGGGCTATTATCCCGTAACTGTGATGTTGCTCTTTCGTAGCCGGTGAACCGAGGCAGCGACAGCTTTTTATTAATTTCGCACTTAATAACTTTCAGATGATATTCGACTGTGAAGTTTTTCATAGCTCACAATAGCTCGGGTCTATAGAATTCGTTTGATGTTCGCGTTTTTGTTGCTTGTGCTCTCTGTTAGTATTTTATTGATTTGTCGCGTTGATGAATCTGGTAATTGGCTTTGCCGCTTTGCGTTATACTGGAGAATCTGTTGGAACTTTTGATTGGCCTAAATTGGCAAAATGTTATTGATGTTTTTTTATAGAGTAAAATTATGTTAATGGTTTAGTAAACCCATGATTTCCATAATGCGAAGTCAACAGTACTTCAGTAAATAGCCTGAGTACTTAACATATTTTTTACATCCAAACTAAAAATGAAAATGCAAAAGTGAGTTTGTTACGCTTTCACGCTAAAACGGCTGAACGGGTTTGGATGGAATTTGGCACATGGGTAAACCATGACCTGGATTAGGACATAGGATACTTTTTATTCCGGTAGTACGTTCCCGTGGTATAATTTCCGACCTCCACGCGGGCAAAGCCGCGGGCAAACAAAAGCTAGTAAATTATTAAAGTTAATGATTCATGCATAGCCTGCCAGAACTGCTGAACATTTAAACTCAAACTCAAACTCAAAGCATTTATTTCAATTAAACCAATTACAGGCACTTTTGAATTGTCAAGGGGTCGGTCAGTCAAAAAGATGAAGCTAGGCGCCCATTCCAAAGCATAGTAGGTACCTATGGAGAAGAACGGGCAAGAAACTCCACGGACACTCTTTTAAATCAAGATATGGTTACAAAATAATGGTTACATCATTCATGTTGAAATTTTACATGTGAGAACGATGCAGAACGTTAAAAGCGTCCTTAAAAAAAAAACGATTCAAATATTTAAATTAAATTAAAATAAGCCGTGGCCGCTAAGGTATGATCAGCCTTCACTGACAGCGCTTGTTCATGAACCTGACGCATGGATTAGCTAAATGATCCAACACGCGCCACCATCAGCGAGACATTAGCTGTTACTATAGGGAGTAAGTTCCTACAATTCCTTCATCACCTTCCCTTCCACACACATTGTCTACCGAGATACTCTGGCACTAAAAAAATTACGTACCATGTTGGTACAATGACGTATTATTTAACATCATTGGGTCCCTGTCGATGCAAGGATAAAGCCATTTTTTTGGTTGGAAGCCACGCGGTCAATGATGTTGTATAACTTTATCATCTGCCTAGCCTTTATATGTTGTTAATGTTGGGGTCCGCTTCCAGTCTAACCGGATGCAGCTATATACCAGTATTTTACATAGAGCGACTGCCTGTCTGACCTCCACAATCCAGTTACTTGTCAGACTTTCGGGCTTCTGAAGACGCGTAACGACTGTCAAAGATCCACGGATGACAGCCGAAACCCTTTCCGAGGCATGGAGGGTTCTTGGTATGTAAAGAGGTCACCCATCCACTGATCGATCGACCCGTGCAGCTATTATTACTTGGCCACAAGCCCCTCAATGATGTTGCAAGTTGTCTTACGAAGTTTTTTATAAATCGTTCACAGTAACAGTACCATCGATAGCATTTACGTACGTCAATTTGTATGGAATAACAGTGTTTCCCATTATAGTCACCAGACGCGCTTATTCAGTTTCAGTACAAATTGAAGTTTACGTTAACGCCATCGAGTAAGTATAAAAACTCGCACTAAGGGCCGGTTTCTAGATCCGTAGTTAACCAATGGTTAAACATAGTAACCATGTTATCTTATTTTATTTTTATGTTAGTTAATGAATGTCTACAAACTCGACAGCAAACTAACATTGTGTTTTGCAGCGCCCTGACAGGGTTCATGTACAAAAACCGACAGTAATATTGTAAAATGTGTGATGTGCATGAGAGCAAATAAATAAATAAATAATGATAGAGTTTTAGCTAAATATGTTTGCCAAAATGCCATTAGTTAATATTTATTAACATGAATGAGTTAACATGCATACATTCACGTTAACTCATTCATGTGTAACCATCAGATTTAGCCAAAATTCAACCATTAGTTACTATGTTTAACCATTGGTTGAGTTAACTACGGATCAAGAAACCGGCCCTAAGGCCACAGATGTATGAACGTAAACGAGGTAATAGTAGTATGTATGGATTAGATGTTGGCGTTCTGTAGTTTCTGCCTACCCGCATAGGAAGAAGGCGTGAGGTTATGTTTGTATTTTACCTACTTCACCGTTTTGCTGGTGTTTAAAACTTCAACATAGAAACAGAATAATTTCAGTAACATTGTTAATATTTTAGAATCGGTGTTAAAGTTCTTAAAATGTAGTGGGCCAGCCAGTGTATGCTATTTTGTTGACGACAACGATGTCGGTGTCTGTTGGCTCGGGGCCAGCGAGAACACGCCAGCACGCTGCTATTGAAGCCGATAAAGAGATAGCTCAAGTACAAAAGTAGATATTTTTGTAGAACATCTGTCAGGTATGCGTAGATTGTTGGATTACTAGTCATCATCACCATTCTTCTTCCAGCCCTTATCCCAATTTACGTGGGGTCAGTGCAACATATCTTTTTCTTCCATACTTCTCTATTAGTCGTCATCTCGGTAGTGACTCCCTTTCTAGCTATTTCATCTTTCACACAGTCCATCCATCATATCTTTGGTCTTCCCCTATTCGTATAGCCAGCCACATTCATACCAAAAACTTTCCTGACGACATTTTCCTCATTCCTCCGCATCACATGCCCATATCATGACAACCGATTTCCGCACAACATTTCAGTCACCAGTGTTACTTTCAGACTTCCTCTTTATACTCATTTCTTATTCTATCTTTTCGCGTAACACCATACATCCCTCTTAGCATTCTCATCTCAGCTGCATGCAATTGCCTTTCATTCATCCATACAAGACAGCAGGTCTAACCATTGTTTTATAAATCTTCCCCTTAAGTTTAAGGGGAATGCGGAAGTCGCAGATTGTTCCCGTGACCTGCCGCCTTTACATCCATCCAGTGTTAATTCTGTGTTTAACAATCCGATCTACTTCGCCATCGCTTTGCACAAGTACCGACTGAGATACCGGAAGTCGGAGCTGACCGGGAGAAGCGCGCCATCGAGTGCTATGGCCCCAGAACTGGAGAAACCGCCACAATCCTGAAAATCCTGGGACAATTTTTTACAGTAAAAGGATACTGCCTCTTTTACACAGCTGGAGGTTCCGTATAAATGTGGCGGACGCCACATAGTGGCTGCAGTGACAGCCGTCATGAAAATTATGGCTTTCTTTATTGGATTTCTTCTTCAATCGGACCCTCATTACTGAGGGTCGTGGTCACATGACCCCTATAACCGGACAATCTGCCTCCATCTAGGTACTCCGGTCCAAAGTTGCCATCACCACCTGCTGAAATTTGCTTGAGGATGAGGACGTAGCTTCTTTTACTTGGTCGGACCATCGTGATGACGACCGGCCTCGTGCGCTCTGTTTCCTTCGGTATTGCCAAAAATAACCAGCATTTCAAGGCTGCTATCTCCCCTTCGCAATGTGGCCAAAATAGGTCAAAATAAGCTGTAGGAAAATTGTAGACAAAATAATAATAATGGTGGTGATAATGTAATGTAATTGTAGATTGTGACATCAAGTTGGGAAAGGACTGACACATTTGTGCATTTGGCTGTATACATATATTCAACTTTAAGATGTCAAAAAAAATTCTAAGGAAACACACCAACTTAGCCGACGTTCGCACGGACGTAAAAATATCGCGGCGGAATTTTATCGCGCACTGGATTTTTAACTCTCGGTGTTGAGCCGAGCTTCGAGAATCCAACCTAACAACAAGAGAGTGCATCCCAGCGCGTCGTTGGATTTTCAACTCTCGGCGCTAAGCAGAGCGATGAAAGTCCACCGCTCTTCTAGAAAACCATAGCTTTAAATAAATAAAAATTAAATTAAATTGATTTATTTTCCTTACACACTTATTTTTCATTTTCTAACACCAATTGACATTATTAACAAAAAATAAGTATATTAACAAGGTTTTCTTACACGTGTATAGTAATATTTTATTACTATGGTGTACAAGGACGCTATCTGTAGCGGTAAAAAAGGAGATACCCAGAAATTGGCTAATGCTCAAAAAACATTGTACTTCTGTTCAAAAAGGAGACCCGAAACCTCCCGAAACAAATATCCAACTACAGACTCCTATGTCTCATGTCAAATCTGTACAAACCATAGATATATTTTATATTGCTATGGTACAAACTGTTCTTGTCGACTCTACTACGACGATTGACAAAATGAGAATCAACCAAAAAGCTGGATTTGTACGCAGCTTCTCTACCATAGACCACATACACTCTCTGAAAATGATCTTAGAAAAATTTTCTTTAAAAAAAGTAAAAACCGATTTCAAAAACCTAAAACGAATAAAATAGCTTTCATAAAAACTTAACAGCTTCTGAAGTCGGTGTCTGCAATTCTTCAATGCAAGGTGCAAAAGTTGAATTTTTCCATTTTTAGTTGATTAGACAATTAGAAGATTTTACAATTACGAGTATGCCCAAGATAACGAAAAGAAGAATCATCAAAATTCGCTTAGAAATGCCGGAGATACAGTACTACATTTATGCATATAACTACGTACATAAAAATAATTACTTAATGTATTATATACTAAAACCTTGCTGAAAGTATGTAGATTACGTTAGTGAAAGAATAATCAAAATTTGTCGAATACAGAACCTCCTTTTTTGAAGTCGGTTAAAAATACAACGAATACGACAAACCTTTCTAGTGTGCTTCATCGATTACAGTAAAGCGTTTGATTCAATTTCACACAGCTCTATATGGCAAGCTTTATCAGTTCAAAGAGGAACAGTAGCTTTAGGGAATACAATATAAAGGAACAGCATTCTTCTCATTTTGTCTGCTACTAACAAACAACCTGCGATCGCCAATTAGTCAGCCAACCATAATGATTCAAACAATTCGACCGTTTAAATGCGCCGAAGTTTTTGTCTGCTCACTGACACGACGATAATTCCGTATCTATCATCCACGCACGAAATTATATAGATAGGTACTTAGTTACTTACTTATAAATCTTATGACAAAAGTCATCCCCCTTACGAATGAAATCAAACTTCAGCAAACATATAATGTAATTTGAACATAGCGGGGTGGTGGAGTGAGGCAGCGAGGCGCGGGGGGGTTGCAGAATTTAATATTGGCAGCGCGCGCGGGTTAAGGCGGCGTGCAAATAAAACTCTATGAAACCGCACCCCCGAGCTGTTAAGGGGTTGAGCTTTCATGGTAATTAATTTATGATTGGTGTTAGCATATTTTTGAAAGGTATCCGTAGTCTATTGCTAGAAACAGCTCGTAACTGAACTGAACCTTCATCACTATGAACCTCCAAAAACTGTTGTTATCACCATGTTCACAAACAAATCGGTGATCTCAATACATTCTAATGATTGTATAGGAGGATGCTGCACAAAAATCACCTGCCTTGTTTCCCAACGATGCCAATGGGGTCGGCTTCCAGTATAAAAAAAAAATAGGTTGGTACTGGCCTATTTTTTTTTTTTTCACAAAACCCAGTAACCGGGTAATACGATACCCCTTGGTAAGACTGGTTGTCAGACTTTCGGGCTTCTGACGACCCGTAACGACTGTCAAAGATCCGCGAATGACAGCCGGGACCAACGGCTTAACGTGCTTTCCGAGGGACGGAGTGGTCTTAGTATGTAGATAGTCACCCATTCACGGACCAACAGCGGCAAGCGTAAGCTTTAATGACGTTTTACGATATTTACTGAAAGAGAAAAATGTTAAGAAGAGAGGGGCAATTTTTTTTTTTGTGAACTGCTATGTTTCCTATAAGGAAGCACTCCCTACAATTGATGGCCGCCTCACGAAACAGTTTCTCCGACTAACTAAACAACAGCTGCGTACAGTTACAGCTGCTATAACTGGTCATGGGTCATTTAATAAACACCTCTTTGGCCTAGGAGTCACAGACAGTCCGCTGTGCAGGGGACGAGACAGCAGCTCATTTATTTATTTATTTATTTATTTATTTATCCTCCAACTGGAACGCCATACAGCAATTACACCAACGGAGCAAAAAATTACTTCATGTGCTGCTTTCCATCCATCCTGTGCGCGGTGGACATCGAACCGGCCATGGGTCACCCACGCTTACGCTGTCACGCAGCGTCAAGACACTTCTCCATAATTCCATAACTCCATCCATATTGCGCACATTCATTGCGATATTATTCAGACTCAATCAATTTTTCAAATTAAATACATTTAAATTCAAAAGAAACGAAAAATTTTGACGTGTCATCCTGCCTGACAGATGTGGAAAAAATGTGCTTCTAAACTGCCCGGTGGTCGCCGCATACAGTTCAAAGTACTTCGGTAACTCAGGTACCCTCCAGGAGGTTGTTAGTAATATTAAGGCGCTGCTGGCCTTCTTTCTGGGGTGGAGCGAATAATTGATTTTTCCACCCATACGCATTGTCGTGGAGTTGCGGATACCAGCCCGTATTACCTGTTTCCTATAGGAGGGGATTAACCTGCTTAGTTCGGAAGAACTAGATAAAGCTGATAGATTGCAGGCTTGTAAGTTCCTTTGTCTCGTGAGAGACAGTCACTCCAGCTCGAGCACGAAGGTGATCTAGCAGCACATGCTGTGGCTCTCAACTCAACCCACCTTGGGTAAATCACAGACGTTATGTGGCAGTGGAAAATCTATCACCAGGGATACAAAACACCTCAATCAATCTGCCTAGCCTTTTCCCAACTATGTTGGGGTCGGCTTCCGGTCTAACCGGATGCAGCTGAATAACAGTATTTTACATGGAGCGACTGCCTATCTGACCTCCACAACACATTAACTGGGTAATACGATACAAAACACCTCATAACCTGATGATCTATAAAAATAATAAAAAGAGAAGTCCTGACTGACTGACTCATCAACGCCCAGCCCAACCCTTTGGACTTAAAAAGCTGAATTTGTGCACAGAGGTTCCCTTTATAATGTAGACAAGGAATATGGAAGGATTTTTCGAAATTCAATACCTAAGGGAGTAAAATGGGGCCGCCGGGGTCGCGGGTAGTGCCGCCGGGGTCGCGGGTAGTGCCGCCGGGGTCGCGGGTAGTTCGAAAGAGATACCGTGGCCCTGGCACGGGCAACTGAAGGAGCATGGGTGGGTTTTAGTCAGTAAAAGTCTGACACGCCCTCCCGCTCTGCCCAGAGCGGGAGAAGTCATTTGATGATTTCCCATCCACAAAAAAAAAAAAAAAAAAAAAGGGAGTAAAATGGGGGATGAAAGTTTGTATGGAAAATCGTCATTTTTGTAGTTTAAACGGTAGTGTGTAATTTAAAAGGTACGGAACCTTAATATACGGTGCGAGAAGATTTTATTCCGGTAGTACGTGCCCATGAGATATTTTCCGTCATCCACGCGGACGCAGCCGCGGGAAAAAGCTAGCTAGTATAATTATGTCGCTGCTAACTGCTGTAATTAGATGTTTACTTTACCGCCTAGCCTTTGGAAGTAGTCGCAGTTCTAACCTAACCCATCTGGTTGGGGTGCACTGGCTTGGTTATTGCGACCAATTCGTCCCGCACGTGGTTGGTCACCGTTCCAACATAGCCCATAACTGAATCATTCAGGCCGCTAGTTGAACAGCCGCCGTTTAGTTAAAAGGCCAGGCGGGTAACTAAATGACTAATTAAATCAGTTTTATAATAATATCGTAAAATTCGAATTATGAAATTATATTATATTAACTTCAAAATGAATTTAAATTGACATACTTCATAAACACAATACCGAAATTTAAAAACAGAATCACTTTTTCTCTACAGTCCTACCAACTTAATCTGTGAACTGAACGAGGACGGCACCATCGATGCGTCGACGCAATCGAATGACATGCGTCGGCACAATCGAATGCAACATGACGGCCGTAGTTCCAATTTTCGCCATTTCACAGATAAGTTGGTAGGAGTGTAACAAAATAATGCTATAATTTTTTTTCCCATTACGGTTCAAGGCAAACCCAAGAATTTAATATCGCCAAGAAGTTTCCATCATATTTTTTTTCTTTCTAATGGAACGCTTGTGCTGGGTTTTGTCACCATTCATGCGTTTTGTTGTACTTACTGAAGTTCGTGGGAAAATTTTTATTCAGGTTCAATCCCAATGCATACATAACTCATACTCTCATAAGTGTATAGATAAAGTAGTGTATGAAACTGCACATAACTAGGTATTAAAACACTCGTGATTTAATACCCCTCATTATGCAACTGTTTCATAAACTACTATATTGTTCTCTCATAAACACAAACATAATACAAAGTCAAGATAACACTTAATAGAGACTGGTGTCTGTTTTGGGTCGAAAAGCTAACATACGACATAAACCTGTATTAAATGAATATACAGTTTGATCAAAAACGGTTACTACATTGGTGGCAATACACAACTTTTTTGGAAATTTCTCAGTCCAGCTAATCTATTCTGTAAAAATCTCACCGTCAAAACTTGGGAAAAGTAAACTTGAAGTGAACAGTCAACGTGACAATTCCTAGCATCATGTAGAATGACAGCTCATTTCAAGGTCACTTCACCTCAGTTTTCACGGTGATATTTTTACACAGAATAGACTATCAGGAGTGGATTTTAATCATGACATGAACCTACTGTTGCCAAATTCTCAAACTACCGTATTTTTATAGACAGCGTTAAAAGCTCGCGTGATCTCCCCCTTAACAGTGTGTCTGCGGATATTTTTACAAACGTTATTACTGTGCGGTGCGCTTTAGCTTTCTTTATTAAATTGTCGTTAGGGGTCGCTGCATTAGCCGCTCGGCTTTCGGCTTTCAGCTCTCGGCCTGGGCTCGGCAAACGGCCTCGGGCAGCGCCGAATGAATTGAAAGCAACAATTTTGTGGGTGTTATGATCGTAAGCGGTAACCGATGGTAAATTGTAATTAAAACGTTTATATGGTGGTTTTTTTTTCTATGGCGTATTTTTAACAGAAGGTAAATAATTATCTCGAGTAGGTAATATTATTTTGAGTATGAATGTGGATGACTATACGAGTTACGAGTAGGGGGAGTCCAAAGAAACGATGGATGGATTGTGTGAAAGATGATATGGCGAGAAGGGAGTGAGTGAGGAGTGGTTCACACGGCTACACATCAAGCTATACTTTTCCAGTTTACACCCTAGTCCTATACAATGCGAGATCAGCTTATACTGGAAATATATAGCTTGGTCTGTAGCCGTGCGTACATACCGAGACTCCTCCGTGCCTCGGAAAGTACGTTAAGCCGTTAGTCCTGGCTGTCATTTGTGTATCTTTGACAGTCGTTACGAGTCGTCAGAAGCCCGAAAGTCTGACAACCAGTCTTACCAAGAGGTATCGTATTACCCAGTTACTGGGTTGTGGAGGTCAGATAGGCAATCGCTCCATGTAAAATACTGGTATTCAGCTGCATCCGGTTAGACTGAAAGCCGACCCCAACATGTTTGGGAAAAGGCTAGGCAGATTGATTGAGTATAGATATCGATATACATCAGGTCTGCGGAGTTGGCTATAGCTAATTCAAGTTGACCCTGCTCCTGAAGAGTTCTCATTAATTTTGTACCCTAATTACATAATCAGCCTATAATGTTCCCACTGCTGGGTCCAGGCCTCCTCTCTTTGAGAGCGCTGAGTGCGCCGTAATCCACCACGCGGGCCCAGTGCGGGTTGGTAGATGTCACATGACTTAAAATTTTTGGTTCTAGAATATTCCGGTTTCCTCACGATGTTTTGTCCTCACCGTTTTGAGAGCAGTGGTGATGAAATTATTTACACAAACTAAAGCGCCTGCCTGGGTTCAAACCCACGACCTACAACTCGGGGCCGTTACCACTGGGCCACCACTGCTCCAAAATCATCACTTGCAACGACGCAATTAAGTCAATTTTAGCTTGCGCATTACTAACACCGGTACTGTTCTGTTTTAATTTATCTTATGCAACTTTTGGTTAAGTTTAGGACAGGCTTAACCTCTACTTGTGAAACGAGCTATTTTGTTGTTAGTGCCATAATATATTTGTGAGTCGGGATTCCTAACAAAAGTTGCAATAAAAGCTAAAAATCGGAACCGACTAGACGTGAAACAAAATATATTATGCGTCTTGGTTTTACTTATTAAGACAATCCCACAATTTAACGTACTTATCGAAAAGAAACAACACCAACCGCGTCGCATTAATTTTATCTTTTTCTTTGGCATTATATAAAAGTATATTTTTAAAATATATCGTTTTCTTTGTAAGGGGTCCGTCTAGAGCATGGAATATTTCCCAATACCGGTTTTGTTTCGATATTAATTTTTTATTACCGGTATTCCGGTATTTCGACATTTTTCCAATATTATGGCAAAAAATTTATCAAATTTTTTTCAACGTTGTTAGGGTCTAAATGGAATAGGAAAATTTAGAAATAAGAGACCATTACAAAGTAAATCGATGACATTTATTATTAACAATTTCCTGGGTTTTAATTTTTTGCGCGCAACCCAAAAAATTAAAACCCAATTGTTTTTCTTAAATAAAAGTAGCCAAAGTTACTTCTTATAACATCAGCTATCTGCAAGTGAAGGTTCCGTCAAAATCGGTCCAGCCGTTTCGGAGATTAGCCGGAACAAACGGACAATAATAAAAAATTAAAATATAATTTTTGTTGTTATGAGTACCGTATACGAGTATACCTATTTTCATATGCATTTAGTGAAATGCTGTTATTTTGATATTACAAACAGACACTTCAATTTATTTGTTTAAATCTTTCATACGTCTTCCAGCACGCGGCCGCCAGTCCAGAACTTTTCGGCCCCATTGGCCATCTGTTCTGCGAGCAATGTGCCCTGTCTACTGCCACTGAAGTTTGGTAATTCTTCGGGCTATGTCAGTTACCTTGGTTCTCCTGCGGATCCCTTAATTTCTGATTCGATCACGTAGGGAAATTCCAAGCATAGCGCTCTCCATTGCCCTTTGGGTGACTTTTAGCCTTCTAATAAGGTCCATTGTGAGCGACCACGTTTCAATGCCGTAGGTCATCACTGGCAAACGCACTGGACTTCCGTCTTGAGACACTGCGGTATGTGAGAACGGTACGTGCGGTACGTTGGAAGGCCTCCCACAAGCTGGACCGATGACGTTGTAAAGGCCGCAGGAATCCGCTGAATGCGGGAAGCACAGAACCGATCGAAGTGGCGGTGCTTGGGGAGGCCTATGTCCGGCAGTGGACGTCTTTCGGCTGAAATGATGATGATGATGATGAAATCTTTCATTGCAATCCTTAATAATTAGAACTAATAGGAAACAAAAAAAAAATATAAAATATTATGTAGATAAATATTAGAATCAAAATTAATGCCAAGAACGGACAATAAATAAATGAAGACGACGGCAATTCACGATTGTTGAAATATGGAACGTAAGTAGCAGAGGGCATCCAAGGTATTGTCTTTGAGAGACGATCTTATTTTTTTGCGCGTATATGCCGCAGACGAGAGTGCTCTTTTAGATTCTGCACTCGTAGGGGTATCGTCAGTAAATATCTGTACGACATGTCTAAATAGGATCCGCGGTTGCCCCCATTTTCAAACAATGCAATTTCATAATGATTCGGATAAAAATAAGATACCTTTTTAGTTTTTTCGTAGCATGACATTTCTGGAAATGATAAATCACACTGCAACATATGCAACATACATGTTATTAAACAGATACTATATAATTAGATGAAATATGTAAATGATTCTATTGCGTCTTGCTTTTTTTTTATCGATACTATCGAAAAACCGATATCAGTGAAATCCAATACCGGTTTTTCAATATCGGATTTTTGGTCCGATATTCCGGTTTTTCGATATTATCGAAAACCGGTATCCATGCTCTAGGTCCATCAGATTGTTCAAATATTGCAAGTGGTCCATGATATTAAAAAAAAAAACTTTTAAAACTGTTTTACAATATCTTCTAAAGGTCACGCCAGCAGGTCAAGCCACCCAAAACTGTCAAATTTTCCCAATCAACCTTGAACCTAATACTTTAGCGATAAAGATGAAAATCTATTAATGAAATTTGACATGTTGTAGTAGCTTGATGTGCTGGCGTCTGTACCTACATTAATATTGTATCATTATTAAGTGAAGACGATGCACCTAGAATAATCAATCAATCTGCCTAGCCTTTTTCCAACTATGTTGGGATCGGTTTCCAGTCTAACCGGATGCAGCTGAATACCAGTATTTTACATGGAGCGACTGCCTTTCTGACCTCCACAACCCAGTTACTGGGTAGTACGATACCCCTTGGTAAGACTGGTTGTCAGACTTTCGGGCTTCTGACGACCCATAACGACTGTCAAAGATCCACGAATGACAGCCGGAACCAACGGCTTAACGTGCTTTCCGAGGCACGGAGGAGTCTCGGTATCATGGTCACACATCCACGAACCAACCGCGGCAAGCGTAGCTTAACCTGATGGATCGAGCCGTGCGGCTGTTATTACGAGCTCCTCGTGATGCACTAGAATAAAAATTACTATACCACAATAGGTGTTAACGCCATTACTTTCTTGTTCCTTCCGCTTTCCTTCTCCCTTCCACAACCCTTATAATGCCTAAGTGAGAGCGAGAAGGAAGATCCGCAATGGCGCGCATTCGCTGCCGCCAAGAAGATCCGCCAGTTCTCAATCAACATCGACGCCTGTTGGGTAAAATTAATCCCAAGTCGAAAAAGGACTCATATTTTCACCGCGAAGAACGAAGATTGCTATTGAACAGTGCAAGTGCGTGTATGTGTGTTGTGGAAAGTGCAGATTCTCGTCCGTACGTGATATCCTGGACGCGCCAGCCACGTGGCTAAGGAAACCCTTCTCGTCGTGTCGCCATAGCTCACCAGGCAGGTACCATCATCATTTTCCCACACCACCAAAACACCTACTTGTGTCACCGAACCGCCCCTCATACAGTCCACTAAGAAAATTTCGATTTTCACCCCAAGGCTTTAGGCCGCCGCAACATTTTTTAACAACAATAGGTAAACAGAATTAATGACAGATAAATTAATTAATAAATGTTAACACTGCACAAATGTTCAAAATATGTTATTCACTCATAGAAAACTCTTATAGTTTGGGGTAGGACACTAATTCAGAAAAAAATGCATTATATTATTTCCAGGCCTTTTTGGTGTTATTTATTAACATTAGATAATCTAAAATTAAATTATGCTAAAAAAATGTTTTGGTATTTATTTATTTTGTTTTGGTTATGCATTTATTTAAATGCATCTGATTTTGTCATAAAATTTAAAGGTACCACTCTGTACTTTAGCACCCGTCGCTTTTGTATAGTAGCTATTTTTTTTTTTTTTTTGGTAGAATAGACCCTTTTTAATGTATTTTTGAAATCCCCAAAGTGCGCAAAAAAAATGTGCCGCGGAAAAAAAAAATTAAGGTTATTTTGAAACGTCTCGATGGTCAAGGTCACATAAATATAAAATTTTTGTAGTTGGGCGTGGTTTAAAAAAAGTAACCACGAACCTTCGAACCTAACCTGTCCGAGTCGGGGTGCCCCAAGTCCCAGGCTCGCTTCGCTCGCTCTTGTATCTTAAGTATTTAGTGTGGTAGGTTGATATAAACTTTAGATTTTTTTTCTCAAAAACTAATAGTTTGCGCAGTGTAATATTTTGCGAAAATGTTTTGCTTGAAGACATCAGAAGACATCAACACGCTATAAAATTGAGTTTCGGACGCGCGTGTGTTCAATTTTATTGGGTAACTAAGTTTGATTTTCTGAAACTTTAGAATTTTTTTTTCTCAAAAACTAGTTGTTTGCGCAGTGTAATATTTTGCGAAAGTGTTTTACTCGAAGTCATCAACACGCTATAAAATTGTGAAGTTTCGGACGCGCGGGTGCTAAAGAACAGTGGAGCCAATTTAACTTGAATTTGAAGGACACCCATATTCCCGATGGATAAGTATATTTTTGTCGAGAATTGCTCAGTAAGTACCTATTGTGAAAGGTTGTTCTATTGCTGATGAAATATATATTTTTTTAATAGTTAGGTAGGTACCTAAAACCATACTTTTACTATGAGCCAAACCTGAAAGGGCGAAAAAAAATCAACTGTTCATGTTCGCATAATTCGTAAAAATGTAGAGAACAACAGATTTTTTTTTCGCGATTTCAGGTTTGGTTCCATAGTAAAAGTTGTTCATAATGATGAGTACAATGACCACTTAAAATATTGCCATTGTTTACACTTACACCCTGTAGAGTTTTAGGTGGTGACCGGCCCCTTTATATTAGGTTGGGGAAAAAGTCTTTTCGCATTATAGTATGTATGAACTTAAAACAAAATCTCTTTGGCTATACTATTTGTATCTGGCTGGTTTTGGTATCATTGGAAGTTTAAATTTTAAAGAACTTAATTCCAAATTCAAATTAGGAAAATGTGTCATTTTCATTTGTTTTTCGTACTGTCAAGATGAGTGAACCTAATGAAGAAATCCGATACATTTTAAAATTTTACTACAAAAAAGGTAAAAATGAAACGCAAGCCGCGAAAAAAATTTGCGATGTTTATGGACCCAGTGCAGTGTCTGTGAGAGTAGCACAAATTTGGTTTAAGCGTTTTCAATCCGGAAATTTTAATGTCAAAGATGCACGTCGCTCTGGTCGCCCTATTACGGATAAAATGGATGGCATTTTTGAAAAAGTGGAGCAAGATCGGCATATCAGTAATTACGACGTAGCTGAAGAACTGGGAATTGAAAACAAAACAGTTTTGGCGCATTTGAAAAAAACTGGGTACACAAAAAAACTCGATATTTGGGTACCTCACGAGCTCACTGAAAGAAACCTAATGAACCGTGTACTCATTTCTGATTCTTTATTACGACGTAATGAATCCGAACCATTTTTGAAGAAGCTGATAACTGGTGATGAAAAGTGGATCACGTACGACAAGAACGTGCGAAAAAGGTTGTGGTCAAAGGCCGGTCAGGCTTCACAGACTGTGGCGAAACCTAGGTTAACTCGCAATAAGGTGATGCCTGTGTGTGTGGTGGGATTGGAAGGGCATTATTCATTATGAGCTGTTACAACCAGGCAGGACCATCGATTCTGAACTGTACTGCGAACAACTCTTGAGATTAAAGCAAGAAGTTGAGAGAAAGCGGCCGGAATTAATCAACAGAAGGGGTGTGGTTTTTCATCATGATAACGCTAGACCTCACACATCTTTAGCCACTCAGCAAAAATTAAGAGAGCTTGGCTGGGAGGTGTTAATGCATCCGCCGTATAGTCCTGACCTTGCACCTTCAGATTTCCACCTGTTTCGGTCTCTTCAGAATTCTATAGGCAGTGTCAGGTTAACATCACGAGAGGACTGCCAAAACCACTTGTCGCGGTATTTTGATCACAAGTCCCAAAATTTCTATAGCAATGGGATCATGTCCCTACCTACAAGATGGCAAAAAGTTAACGAACAAAATGGTACCTACATACTTTAGATAAATGTAAATAATGCATATTAAAAAATGTTTTGACTTTTCTTAAAAAATGCGAAGAAACTTTTTCCCCAACCTATTATTTACTACCAAAAACACTAAAACTGGACTCGTTGCTGCCTGTGTCTGCCCGAGTAAGTAATGGGATGGATGATGTTTTACTAAAATAGCTTTGTGCCGGGAATCGTACACCGGCTAAAAATCATCACTCGGTTTCCACGAAGATAAAACTTTGAAGACATACTTACCTTTAAGACTTGGTTCAGAAATCAGTGTAAGTGAAAATTGTACCCCGCGTCCCCTAACTTTGGTTCGCTGAACAAAATTACTTGGACTGACACCTGGCATGGCCACCAACAAGGATTTTAATTTTGATAACACAAAAAAATTGTCGCTAATTAGTCGAAATTTGCCGCCAAATATCAGAATTTGTTTGTCAGTGGTTCAAAAGTTATAAGGGTTCGTAGGTGGCCGATCTGGAGAGCATCTTCAGATCTTTGATCTAGCTCTTGGACTATACTTAAAAATTGAAAAAAAAATAGATCTTCGCTAGGTGGCCTAGTTTTTGAGATATAAATGTGGCCAAGCTGGGAAGATGCTCTCCAGATCGGCCACCTATGAACCCTTATAACTTTTGAACCAGTGACCGACAAATTCTGATATTTGGCAGCAAATTTCGACTAATAAGCGACAATTTTTTTGTGTTGTCAAAATTTAAATCCCTGAAGGTGGCATGCCAGTGTCAGTCACACCAAAATGACCACGACGATCATTCGATCGGACTCGCGTGACGATCGCCTTGGTTAGGACGGGACCTAAAGCTTAGTTTTTTTTTTAACCTTTATTGGTATACTAGGTCACGCAAATTTAGTCTCAAAGTGAGACTAAATTTGCGTTATTGTGAATTAACTCGGTTGCTGTTTGCAATGCAAGCTTCGATCAATGATACACTCCGATACACAATGCAAATTACAAGGCAAAAATAGTTATGAAAACAGTTACAACAAATACATTCCAGCGCCATCTATTTTAATTTAGTGCAAACCAGTAAAGCAGGATACTACAGCCACTCACCAACAGATAGCAGTAAATGTCACTACACCAAGGCGGCACGCACATAAATTACTTTCCGATTTGCTTTTGCTTATTTGTTTGTTACCTACGAAATCATCTGTAGGGTGGTAGCTGCTATAAAAAGACTGCGAAATTAAATATAAATTCTTCATTGAATCACAGAAATTATCTTTCACCCCATCTATTATTTGCTAACGAAATTAACTGAGCAAAGTAGTATTGCTACTTCCCAATAGATGGCAGGAAATTTAATCAAATTGAAACTGAATTAACAAAATAAATTAGGTTTCTTTTGTTTTGGAAAGAACACTTTTTATTGCCTTTCTAAATAAGCTAAACCAAACACAAGTAAGTGTGTAAGAAACTATCGAGAGAGAGTTCAAGATAATACCTTCAAGAGAAAATTCTATTTTGATTGATGTGACAAAATTATAGGCAAACATATATTGCTTGCATTATTTATTGCATTCAAGACAGACCTTGCCTACCTAACTTCCTTGCTTGCTTACAGTGATTTTATCGCAATACCTACCTACTTACTATTGCTAACTAAGATTTATCCATTTCATGCCTATGCCTAACCCTATGGTTAGCTAATAAATATAATATAAGTCTGAAATCGCCAACTCGTCTTGAGCAAGCGTGGTGATCAATGCTCGTGCCTTCTCTTTATGAGAAGAGGCCTTTGCCCTGCAATGGGACAATAATAGGCTAGTATTATTTATGTACAGGTAGGACTTCTACACCTAATCTATAACATATAACATAGGTATTCATCTTATAAAGTAATAAATTAAACTCCATGAACGATAAAACAACCCATTAAAAGAAAGCTAAAACACCGCTCTCTCACTAAACTGGAAACATAATTACCTAAAGCACTTCAGCACAAAGGCATTACATACAAGACTGCACCGAAAAAAAACTCCGTGGAGTTGCACTTGCAGCGCCTTAATGAAGCGGTTACATAAATTTCTCTCTGTAAAGAGCCCAATAAAGCAATCCAATAAGCAGTGGGGGCGGGGCGGGGCGCTGGCAGGGCGCGGGGGGTGCTCAATAAACCCTCATATCTTCAGCAATTACGACAAAACAAATGAGAGCTAACGAAATTCACCTCCGAGAGAGATCGGCCGTGGAACAGAGCGGCATGGAGTAGACTTGTTACGTTAAATTTTACGTGTCTTGATTTTTCAGAGGTCCGCATTATCCAAGTGTACTTTATTACTTATTTGGTATTTATTGAATACCTCACATTGATTTTATGAAGGATGTGTTAACACTCATATAATTTAGTGCTTAGATTGCTCAAAAGTGTTTCATCATCCGGACAAACCTACTGAGGTTTTTGTGATGTTTCTGTTTACGTTTTGTTTTATTCTGTAATTAATAAATTTAAAAAAAAACCAGCCATGTGCGTGTTGGACCACGCACAATGAAGGGTTCCGTAGTTGGGATGAATTTATCCCAAAAACAAAATTAACATTGTAGTTTAAAAACTTGCTCACGTGTATTCCAACTGCAAATGTAAGTTTGTACGCACAATATTGAGAGATTTTAAGACTATAGACATCTTATAAGTTTTCCTGTAATCTAGGTTGGTATTGGTATCGAACTATTTTCTGTTTTTTTTTTTTTAAATTTTAGTCTCTGTAGTTTCGGAGATGAGGGTGAAATGAAATGAAATGATCAATTTCCGTCTATTTTCTTAAATAACTTGAGAATTATTCAACCGTCTAATGCAGGTGCCAAAGCTGCAGATTTCTACTTTACATGTTTTAACTTTTTACGTTTTTTAGGTAAGTACTGAAAAGTTGACGTAGCGTTCTGATATTGAACAGTGCGTTCATGGTGCGTATTTTGAGAACGCGTTTATCGATTTGTAGCAGTATTTTTTATGGATTTTTTCATCATCATCATTTCAGCCGAAAGACGTCCACTGCTGGACATAGGCGTCCTCAAACCAGCGCCACTTCGAACGGTTTTGTGCTTCCCGCATCCAGCGAAACTATAATTACTTTAAAACAATTTATTTTAAAATTATAAAAAATATATTTGAGGCCCTCATAGTAAGCCCTTTCATTCGTTATGTCACATGGTACAGTTTGCCATTTTTTTTTTATTTTTCTTATTTGCCGCCCAAAAGTGACCCTGTACGGTCTCATCGCCGTACATTTTTTTGCTTACTCTGTAACCTACTTTAGGCCAACGATGCGCGTCATAATTTAGTATTATAAAATAACATGACTAACGAATTTAAATATAGTGAACTTATAACTGTGTAGCTATCAACAACTGAGAGAAATAATCGCCTACCACTCTAGTACTGTTACTCTTAACTTAAATAAACTTCTACTTAGTGCATCTTAGTGGAAAGTGTTTCTCTATACAACTGAACAATCTTCACGACAAATCGGTGTACGGAGTTAACTACTACAACCCGTACAGACCCCCTTATTTAAAATTCATTTATTTACGTGACACGTCCGTGATAGGTCACAGAAATTCATATGTGTAGCAAACAACCTAATCGGTCCATTAGATTCGGAGCAAATTGGCTGTGACAGACGGACAGACAGACAGACACACGAGTGATCCTATAAGGGTTCCGTTTTTTCCTTTTGAGGTAAGTACGGAACCCTAAAAACCACGCTGTTTTCTGAAAAAGTTGATGAATTGGTACCTAAATAGTCAGGCGAATAGTATCTACCTAAAGTAAAGAGTTTAAAGTACAAAAACCAAGAGGTTTTCGTTAACAAACAAGTTATAAGTACCTTACCTACCTAATAATGTAGGTACTTAGTATGCCGCGAATTGCAGGCTCAGTATAACATGACAAGGCTTTCGTATATTGCTTGTCTAGAACCTTAGGAATCTAAATAACAATTGTACCTACCTACACACACGACGAACAAACAAATTTGCACATCACACAAATAATCAAAATCAAAAATCATAATAATGAAAGTACGCTACGAATCATTTTGAACGTCAAAAATAAAGATAGTTCTCCAAAACGCCTACCCTTCACTATTTTCTAGTGCTTTAGCTGTGAAGAATTGACGTAAGCAACTCCCCAGCAGCAAAGCTGTCTGTTAGGGCAAGTAGTGCCAACTAGCGTCGCAATTGAGAAAAAAATTGTAAGGCTGGAGCTAAGGAACATTTTGAAATTTCAAATGTCAAATGTCAGGTGAGGTTAAAAAATCGACAATAAACCTCATAAGTTCGAAGCCTTAGCAGTTAACGCCAAAAACGGCCGTTTTGTAAATATGTTCCATACCTCCAGACTTATGATATTTTTCTCAATGGTGGCGCTAGTTGGCGGCACTACTCGCCTTAAGTTCAAATTAATAAAAGAACTTGATTGATTAGTGAATGAAAACCCAAAAAAAGTTATAAGTAACAAAAAAAAACTGATGACTTCTAGTCGCAAAAAGTTTACTAGACGTTCCACTTCATCTCTGTTCCTTGTTCCCCGCGGAGTGCCAAAGGGCTGTGTGTCGGGTGTTTTAGGGTTTTTTCAGCGGCTTTGACTTGCAAATTGTCGCAACGCCCGCCACTGCCTGAGGCGCCCGCGTAATTAAAAATCAGAGACGCCACTAGCGCTACAGTGGCGAGTAGCGGAACTAAAATGCGTGATTATTTTAAAATTTTTGAAGGTTTCTGTTAAATAAGAAAAATAACGTGTTTATAATTTTCATGTCATTTCAAAATCGTTTTATTCTATGATTTTTATTGCGTAAGTATAATAAATTGCAATAAAGATGGTTTTGTTTGTTTACTCGTTAAAAGATGGCGCTGCACGCTTAACACAACTTTTGCTGTCATGAAAAATCCTAGCACTTTCATTAGGTAGGAAGTAGTAAATGAAACCGGCTTATAAGCCGGCTTTTATAAAAAAAAAATATATATATATAATTTTGTTGTTTAATAAACAACAAAATTTTTGCATTCGATTCTTTAATTTTGCTTTACAAGTGTTACAACATTAAGGGATTTCTAAAATAATTATTTCCTCTCAACGTCTGACCAGGTGAAGCGACGAGCTGGATGAGAGTGGCCAAGGACCGAGGTAAATGGCGTCTATGTCCCGGTGTGGACGGCTATAGGCTTTATGAAGACCCCAATCCAGAACAAAACACAATGGGTATTGAACATCTTTCTTAATGTCACCCTGAAATTACTTGTTTTGGTAGAAGAAGTCTTTGACCGGAGCTTTTTGTGGTATAAATCAAGACCTTAGCTACTTCAGTGGGCAGTGTGTACGTGCTTAACGTGTGAATGGAAAAGCGATTAAGGCGGCTAGTGCTGCCAACTAGCGCCACCATTGAGAAAAAAATCATAACTCTGGAGATATGGAACATTTTGAAATTTCATATGCTCACATTTTTAGTCAGATGAGATAGATTTTTTTGACCTCACCTGACCTATCTCATCTGACTAAAAAACATAGGAAATTTCAAAATGTTCCACATCTCCAGAGTTATGATTTTTTTCTCAATGGTGGCGCTAGTTGGCGGCACTACTCGCCTTAAGTGTGCAATAGTGTCAATCCCTAGCTTCAGGTGGAATAACCGGCTGGTCTCTTTTAGTGTTCCCTTTCTACCGTTTACCTATCACTTTTGATACAGTACAATTCTCTAAAACTCCATGGTAAGGCCAACGGAACCAACAAAAATTACTTAAGCACCCCAATACTACACCCATATCAAATGAAATATGTAGTATTTATACGAATTTTATTGTTCTAATTATTCACTTTCTTCGGTAACAATTAGTGTAGTGTATAATTACGTCGTGTCGTGACTGCGCCGCGCTCGACTCAACCGTTATTGTATTAAGCACCATTATTAATTACTGCTGTGGCTTTCCTACACTTTTATAGTTGAAATCGTCGAAAAAGTATTTTTGATCGTATCTGAAAAGTTCTGTGTAAATATTTGTTTAATAGGTTTTTAGGTATTAACGTGAGTTAAATAAATCTAATGCTAATGCCTTCTGTAGCCTGTAACCTGTTATTAATTAAGGTGACCCTGAAACCATTTTTATTCTGAATCATGATCATCGTAAACTTTTATCGTAATCGTAAGTAAGGTAGGTACCATTTTAGGCTCTCATCGTCATCATTATTTCAGCCGAGACCCATCCACTGCTGGACATAGGCTTCCCTCCAAGCACCGCTACTTCGACCAGTTCTGTGCTTTCCGCATCCAGCGGATTCCTACGGCTTTTACAAGGTCATCGGTCCACTTTGTGGGGGAAGGCCTTCCAACCTCGACCGCGCTACTCCAGAACCTTTCGACCACAGAATCGGCCATCTGTTCTGCGAGCGATGTGCCCTGCCTACCAATTCTTCCGGCTATGTCGGTTACCTGGGTTCTCCTGCGGATCTCTTCATTTCTGTTTCGATCACGTAGGGAAACTCCAAGCATAGCCCTCCCATTGCCCTTTGGGTGACTTTGAGCCTTCTAATAAGGCCCATTGTGAGCGACCACGTTTCAGTGCCGTAGGTCATCACTGGCAACACGCACTGGTCAAAGACTTTCTTCTTTTAGGCTCTAATCTAATCAAACGTATCACTGAGCACCCGTCTATTAGCCGATCTATTCTATAAAAACTTGGGTGAAATGAGCTGCCAATAGGAAGGTAGCCTTATTAAGAGCTCGCTTCACCCAAGAAGGGATGTTACGGAGGTTGTTTTTGCCTGGTTGTTTTGGCGGGATTTATAAATTAGATTGATCGGAGTTGGAACCAGAGTCGGAGTCGGAGGTAGAAGAAAGATGTGTTACAGGTCCTCCTTTCCTTAAATTTTCTCACAAATTTTACACTTAGCTGTATTGGCGTCAAGTGCATTAAAGTAGTTCCAATTAACACTTTCCTTTTGGCTTCTTAACGAAATAAACTTACTACAACAATTAAACCAGCTACTTAACCACTCAAGTACTTAAAACACCGCTCTAAACTTAATTTACTAAATTAACGTGACGCGTCTGACATATTATATACAAAACAATAAACCGAGACTTCGAGCGCGAGCGTGTACAAAAATCACCCCGGGCGACAACTTCAATTTATTTGTACGCGCCTAGTCACGTGCATCGCTGCATTTCGATCTTCGGCACAAAGGTCGTAGCTCACTTAGGTACACGACCCCACTCCAACACCGGCCACGCGGCAGGCCCCGTAGAAGATGGCGGGACGAGCTGGAGAAAACAAACGACAATTTGGTCTGAGTTTAGCTCGGCACCCTAATTGCGTAACACACTATCAATCACAATCTGAATGATTTTGAAGCATATTGCTAATCCATTGCTTCATATTTTCGAAAATGTTGTCTGCTCAACAACGTAAATAACGCAATGAATGTTGTTGAACTATCAAAATGAAACCCATTTCTACCGTAAGTGCGTTACGAAGTTAATTACCCCTCTGGGCCGAAAGAGCTGGAAGTCATGGGGAGAGGCCTTTGCCCAGCAGTGGGATTTTGCAAGCTAACAGTAACAGCTACATTTATGTCAGCTCCGATAAGCATTTTTGTTAGCGCGTCTCATAGATCGCCAAAATGTTCTATTGGCGCATGGCAAAATCGAATCTAACTTCACCATCTTGTACCGTCAGTATTTAGAAATGTTTACAGTACGACATACATTCAAAGGTTCTATCGTTTATCTTCGGAAAAACCGAACTTTGCCGAATTAAATGTGACTGGTTCAGTAAGGGAGTGACGGAATTAGTGCGTCAGTCTATAATAATTTAGGTGGGAACATACATCAATTTCTGTCGATAAACACATTTTATTCGCTATTATTTCGGTTTTTTCGAAGACAAACGATATCATTCAGGTGCCAAAAGATCCTCGTATAGCTAAAGTCGATTCTTGAATGTTAAGGTATCCTAACTAACGCATTCAAAAATCGATTCAACAAACAGCACCTTCAAAACACAACAAAATAGTGAGGAGGCGTCACAAATGCATCGCAATGACCGCACTAGAGTAATGCGTCCTACGATGACAGATCTGTAGCAACCTACCAGCGACCTTATTGCAACAAGAATATAGATCACTTATATTTTGGCAGGGGTAAAATAACTGTGAAAGGAGTGTAGATAGTGTCGCTAATGCGCGCCTCCCGTGCTCGCTCGTATCAACGGCTAATTGTCGATGACTGCGGGCCGCCCTACGCGGTGCTACGCGTACGCGGTCAGACCGGGAGCCAGCGACTTGCTTTTTAACGTGATCATATTTTGATACTTGTAGTTTGAGGCTTGTAGCTAAATGATAAAAGCCGCACGGGTTGCTCGAAGGTTAAGGCCTCTTGCCGCGGTCGTTCGTGAGTGGGTGACCAACTATTACATATACATATCGAGATCCCTTCGTACATCGGAAAGCACGTTAAGCCGTTTGTCCCGGTTGTCATTCCTAGATCATTAATGGGGCATCAGAAGCCCGAAACTCTGACAACCAGTTTTACCAAGGGGTATCGTGATACCCAGTAACTGAGTTGTGGAGTTCAGATAGGCAGTAGCTCCATGTGAAATTCTGGTATTCAGCTGCATGCGGTTAGACTGGACGCCGACCCCAACTTATTGGGAAAAGACTAGGCAGATTTCTTGAAACTAGCTGACCATCTTTCTTAGCCATTTTGATTATTACAAAACTCGTTTTCACAAGTTTCAGGGACTTCAGCCTGCCATATTGCCCTGGTGTACCACAAAAGGTAGACTCCACATAAATGTTGCAGGAAAATAATGGTCTTGATACTATAATAATGATGGTTGCTCGTGTATAGCCAGAATAACAATATTTTACATGGAGCGACTGCCTATCTGAACTCCACAACCCAGTTACTGGGTAACACGATGCGCCTTGGTAAGACTGGTTGCAGATAGAACTAGAGAATGAAATCATCACACTAATAGTATAATAACACCCTTATAAAAGGGGAGGGGGGGGGGGGGGTTATTATTATACTGGTATTATATTATTGTTATTGTGAGTGTGTGTGTGTGGATTTGTATGTTTGTTACTTCTTCACCCTCAAACGGCTAAACCGATTTGGATGAAATTTGAGAAGTAGATAGCTTATACCCTGGATTAATAAATAGGCTACTTTTTAGCCCGGTCTACGCGGGTAATACCACGGAGCGCAGTTAGTAAATGGATAAAACCAAAGACGAAGAAAGAAGAGCGCAAAAGTTTGCTGCTGCCTGAGAATTTTTACCAGGCACATCCTGCATCTAGACCACAATAAGAGCAACGAAGCAGTTAATAAACATGTAGAACGAAATAGGGTTAATAAGCTATTATGTACCTACCTAATTAATAATAATTATTGTTTATTTAACTTGACAGACAGCTGTGCTGCTGTTCTTCTAATTTAACACGCTCAGCACCTGGGGGTTTACTCCCTAAGCACGAAGCCCTTAGTTTCGGCCTTCGTTACGTGCGTTTCCTACTCCGTATCAACTACGAATGGATGATTGGTTCGGGGCCCGAATGAAGTATAGTACACGATGTGTGTAGTGTAGTACACGATTTGACAGTTGTCCCTACTCCCGATGTGTTTTTGTCCGTCCAAAAAATTTAACTTTTACACTTGTTTTGATGGATCGTTATGTCAGACGGACGGAAAGACGGACGGACGGACGGACAGACGGACAGACTTAGGGAGTAGACCCCCTGGTGTGTATCCTGATATACACCCTGATGTTTTTATCCTAGGATTCACGGCTAGGGCCGCCACAGGCCGGAGTATATTGATTTATACACCACCGTTGCGAATAATGGACGTTTTGAGAAGAAGCAAATTCTGCAAACCAAAAAATTTAAAAGTCCACTACTTTTGCCTCAAAGGTTCCTTGACGCTGAGTGTGTTAACAGACAACTGTGCTGCTGGCTAAAGCACTAGCAAGTGTTGCAGGGGGGGGGGGCTTTTTGCGAGATTGTCTTATGTAATTTTGACGTTGAAAAAGTGCTGATTCTCTGTCTAGTTTGAATAAATGACTTTGGTTTTTAATTCAGATACAATCCATATTTTTGTTACGAATTTTTGAACATTAATATACAATAGGTACACGTTCATGTTGCTTTGTGTATTAATATTCGGGTTTTCCAAACTCAACTTGGAAAAAAAAAACTCGACTCTTGGTCTAGAAACGTTATAATAATTATAATGACTGCGCTCGTTATTAATTCTGTGATTCAGTTAAACTAACCGACGCAGATTTATTGTGATTAATGTCGGCACAACCTTGCTTTAAGTTCATTAACTGTTTCTACATTAATTTGGTCCTTAGTTTTTTTTTTAGTCTTGCCAAGTGGTATCGACATACCCAGTAACTGGGTTGTGGAGGTCAGATAGTAAAATTGTAAAATACTGGTATTCAGCTGCATCTGGTTAGACTGGAAGCCGACCTATACCGATAGTAGTTGGCAAAAGATTAGGCAGATGATGAGTCATTTCCACAAAAATCCTTCATTCAGCTACGAGTATGTCTCTGAACATGTCGTGGTTTGGCTTGAATATGAATGGCCTTTGGACTATAACACGCTTCAGTCATTCGTAGGCCACTGCTAGACGTACGGGTCTCCCATATTGCATTGCAACAGCTGGGTTCCTGCCTTTGTACTGCAACCTTCTCTGGGACGCCATTATTCATCTAGCTTGTGTCAACCCATACTAACTTAGCTCAGACGGAGTTCCTAGAAAGCATACTTAGAAGCTTTTCCAAAGCCAGAAGAATGACATCATAAAATTAGGGCGAAATAACACTAAGAGTTGGTACATTATTTTTTCAGACCAGCTATGGGAAGACTCATCAGGCTGTATGTTACCAGATTCTTTGTATTAAATGTAAATTGAATTTAATATAATAAAAATATTTTTATTATATTAAATTCAATTTACATTTCAATTTAATTTTAATTTATTTTCAATGATTTATTTCGTTTTATTATGTTACTTAAATACATTAATTGATCTCCTCATTACTAACATAGTTTTAAGATAAATATTCCGAATGAAATGAGTTTTATTTATTTTTTTTATTTATTATAAATTGTATTTAACTCACAATTTCAACGAAAATAGACATAAAGTAGCATTTATGATAATGCACTACAAGGCACTAAACAATAAGCTAAGCAGTCAGCGCACTGGAGCGGTCGGTCGCATATTTCCTTTTCCGTGTTCAGTAGGCGACAGTGCCGACACGAAACGCGCACTGATAGGTAGATCTTAAAATGCCACCAAAGCAGTGTTCATTTGAACTCTATGATCGCATTGTTTTGTTGCGCGAAATACACTGTTATTGATGTACACAAAACAGTGAAGAACCGAAACCAATAATCTATCAGTGTTATTTCTGTTAGATTATATAAACTGTCGAAATTTTTTTAAATGGGTTAGGTTAGGTTTAGAATTGTGACCAGCCAGCGGTTCCGCGGGAGCGGCCGGCGAGCACTACTTCCAAGTAACTAGTAGCTAGGTAGGCTATTTAGTATTAGCGCAAGGAGCACTAGGTCGCAAGCAAGTTGGATACCATCAGTTCATTTGGCTCGAAATTCATACGAATTAGAAGATTTATTGGCGTTCTAATGAACACTGCTTTGGTGGCATTTTAAGGTACTACATAATGAATACGGAAATGGAAATACGCGGTCGGGTCACGGGGGCGATAAATTCAAGTGTAGGCGCGCGAGTATGACGCGTTGGATAACTTGACTGATGTATGTTCATCAAGAAAGGTGTCATGAAGAAAATAATGTCGCAAAATCTGTGTCATACATATTACATACATAAATAAACTCACGCTTACATCCCATGGGGGAAGGTAGAAAGTACAGAAGGCCACCTGCTACGATCCTTATGTACCTACTCCTTGTGCTTCGTTCCATTATTTCCAGTTTTAAAATTTTACTTGGTGATGACCAGTTTCCGTCCGCAAATAGCATCAATCTGCCTAGCCTTTTCCCAATATGTTGGGGTTGGCTTCCAGTCTAACCGGATGCAGCTGAACCAGTATTTCAACCACAACCCAGTTACTGTTTTTAAGAAGGCTGTCGCATTTTGTCACCTCTCTCGCGCACACGGGACCAAATTTTTAAGAATGTTTTTAAATGAAAAGTTGCTTTTTTGAAACATGTAATCAATTGGCGAACGAAAAATTAAAGAGATTAAAAATTAATCCCTTGGTAAGACTGGTTGTCAGACTTTCGGGATTCTGACGACCTGTAATAACTGTTAAACTGTCAAAGATGCACGAATGACAGCCGGGACCAACGGCTTAACGTGCTTTCGGAGGCACGGAGGAGTCTCGGTATGTAAAGATGATCAACCATCCACGGACCAACCGCGGCAAGCGTAGCTTAACCTGATGGATTGACCCGTGCGGCTATTATTACTAGCCACGAGCTCCTCCGTCCGTCCGCAAATGGCATAATTATTTACAATTTCGAGCGTACCCTGTGTTGTCAGCCCCGTTCCGTCAACCTTCATCATCATCATCAGCATTTGCAGCAATGCATGTTCCACCCTTTGCATGATATAAGCCTCCTCTCTTATGTGCCAAATCGTTAACCTTACTTATTGGATATTATCTAAATCGCCAGTAAAGTTCTCGACCTTACTCTTCATATTTTATTTGTATGTTTGTTTGTTTGTTTTTTGTTGTATGTTTTATGTGTATTTTTATTTGTTTGTGTGTTGTGTTGTGTGTAATATAAAACTAACAGATTTAAAATAATAATATGTAAAATAAAAGGAGGGTAAAGGATAATAGAGCATCAAAAAATTCGTCCGCATCGCTGGCAACAGGAAAAGTGCCCAAAATGCTGACAGCATTGCCACGTTGTATGGCAATGCTGATTCTTTGGCCAAAAAATAGGGCTGGCCCTCTGGTCACGTGAGGAATCGACCAACCGCTTAGCGATGTCTTTAAAAATTATAATAATAACTCATTATTATTGAATGTTAACTTGCACATAACGCCATCCCACGGCGACGAAGTGAAGTAAATCATGGCAAGTCTCGCATAACACACAACTATGTGCTACCGCGGGCTAATTGCAACTGATTTACATTTTAGGCACAAGCCCCTATATTTGTGACTTTCCCTTGTAAATTACCCTCACTTTTGTGACTTTTAATGTGTTTTGACTTCATTATCAGCCCGTAAAGTTCCATTGAGGAACATTGGCTGCCACATAACCTACCACAGTGTACAGTCGTTATTAAATCAGTAAATTTCCAAGACAGGCATTAGTTTTGGGTTCACAAAATTATCAACTGTCCCATACAAAATTTCAATACCTATTCGTCCCAAATATAGGGGACGGCTGATAATTTTTTCGCGATTACGACGTTGGTCCCATGGAGAAAGTTGTTCAGTTTGATGGTCTGTACCACACCCTTAAATATCCACGTTGCATACAGAATGAACTGTAATTTGGAAGAATAAAGCACTCCAAGCTTAGCAGAAAATTCATGGGATTCGAGAAAATCCAATTTTCTAAATTCTCGTTATTTTGTAAATTTCCAAGAATCTTCATTACATATCACTTTTCTCTAAACTCTCAAATTGAATAGCCTTCATTGCTATTCCATTGGGTACCTAAGACTTTGATGATGAGATTTTTGATGATGAGAAAAATTTTGATATTATCAAATGTTCTAAAACAACAAACAATTAAAAGTTAATGACAATTTACTAACTATTTTCAAAAATCATCTAAGACTATGGAATACCGGTACTCTAATACTTTTCATCATATAGAGTACCGGTATTACCTAGTCTCACGAATACGGAGACGCGTAGCCGCTACGCCGTAGCGCCCCTAGCAGCTCGTAGACCATCAGTGCTACGACCAGCGAACACACTGCAAGTTTTGTTTGTTTGAGCGAGGCGATTACAGTGACTCATAAGAGAATCTCCTGCGCATCAAAAAGGAATATCAATAAATCCAATTCGATTTATTACAAGTGACGTTGTTTATTTAGAGAACTGCAGGCATATGAGGCGAGGATATAAAAGCTTCTCCATTGTTATGACTCTTTCTATGACTAATACGGGGTTAAATTGAGGAGGGGAGAGAGGAGATGAGAGGAGGAGGAGGGGAGAGAGATGAGAAGAGCTCGTGGCTAAATTATTATTTAGCCACGAGCTCTTCTCATCTAATCCACACACAGCCACACGGGCACGTGAGAGCCGCACGGGTCGATCCATCAGGTTAAGCTTAGTTAGCGAGACTCCGCAAATGGTATTGTGATGGGTGTCGATATCTAAACATGAGAAATTAACAAAAAAAAAAAATTATGTTTTTTTTAAGGTCAATGACGTAGGTAGTCTTGAAATGTGAGATTACAAAAAAAAATCTCCACTCATATTTTTGAAGTAACTATCCTACTAGCGGTCGTTGACACCAGAAAAATAGCATCATGTCGTATTTTTTTTGTTTTATCGTGTCTTTAAGTATCGACATCCATCACGTGTGCGGAGTTTCGCTAACTAATATAATTTGACCCTATAAAGAGGTGTGACGCAGTCACGCTAGTGATTGAACTGCCAGTTCATTATCACATTATTAGAAAGCAATTACTGACGTAGGTGGAGTACGGAGGGCGACTAATTGGATTGTATCGTGATTAAAAAGTTAAGGCCCCTTTCGTGCAAAAAAAAAATTATTAGAAGGATAGGCAACATCTTTAAACACCGAACATTCTGCATGATAATTTCAGCAATATTGCTCACAACTCTCAGCATTTGCCTTGTTAAGTCATAAACACACTTACATAAATTCACGCCTTCTTCCTATGGGTGAAGGCAGAAATTCCAGAACGCCACATGCTACGACCCTTACATATTCCTTTTGCTTCTCTGGTCATCCACGCACGCCGCTGGTTGCGAGTACTACGCACCTGACCTTTCGGAAGAACATCACCAATAAGGTTACTATATGTCTTCCTAGGGCGTCTCCCGGCGTTTCCACTCACATCTGCCTTGTAAATACTTTTTGTTACTTAATTTATGTTCATCGAAGGACCGATGGCCGGAGGGGCAGACGAGTTCTGGAGTGGAGACCGCGTATCGGTAAGCGTAGTGTGGGACGTCCTCCAGCTAGATGGACCGACGACCTGAAGAAAGTGGCTGGGGCAGACTGGATGCGGAAGGCGGAGGACAGGGTGTTGTGGCGCAACCTGGGAGAGACGTATGTCCAGCAGTGGACTGCGATAGGCTAAGTTGCTTGAACTAATTTACGAGTATGTATGTAAATGCGTCTAATTTGGGACAGCGCTCCTTGATGGGCGAGTCCTACGGCTGGACAAACGACGCGTTGCGTGAGCTAACCACTCAAGGCCGCTGGCACTTATCTGCACCTTAAAAAACCGACCAAACTATCGGCCGAGAGAAAGTCTGTAGTCTGCGGGGAGTCTTAGCATTCTGTTTACAATTTGATGAGAACAAAGATAAGAGGAGACTGGAGTATCAATGGGAATGTGAAAACAAAAGACTGTCGATGAAAGAACACATTTATTAATCTCTCGTTATGTATAGTAATATATCTCTTAACTACAGCTACTACTCACGTATATACAAACATATAAATAGTACATTCACTTACCTAACTATTTACAGTATGAAGTAATTTCTACTATCGGTAGGTACTCAAAGTGCGGAAATTGTTCTGAACTAGTAGCGTATTACGCCTGCACACTTAGCGATTTTGACTCAACTGACTTTCAATAAACAGGGTTAAATTAAAATAGTTAGCGAAACTCCGCAGACGTGATGGGTGAATGATATAAGTTTTTTTTTTTAATTATAATGTCTTTTTAGGTTAACGATCGCAGGTTGGTATAGTAATCAGTTGATAAAAAAACAGTTGATTTCTGTTTTAGCGTGTTAAAAATTGATACCCATCACGTAGGTATGTGAAGTCATACCAGTCAATGTCAAATCAGTTTTTACACAATAAAAACTGATTTTCTAAACTCAGAAATTATAATACCTGCGGTTGTTGCTTCTAAAAAAATCAAATCATATTCTATTTTCGTTTTATCATATTTAGATATCGAGGGTAACGTTTGCGGAGTTTCGCTAGCTTATTTAATTTGACCCTGTATATTGCAGGATTTTCTTTCCGCCCACAGTCCCACACAAATCGTTTCAAGGGCACTGGAGTTTTGGTAGTGACGTAAAGCTGAAACAAAATCTCGTTACTTTCCGTACTTTGTAGGTTGTAGGTAATACCGCTCTTCAATTTTCTAACACACGCTAATAATTTATCACGCCTTTTAGCCCTTTACTTAATAACATAATGCTGTATCTTTCCAAATTAAAATTCACTGGCCTTAGAAATATATTTATTTACAAAGCTTATTTTAATTTTAGGTCACGGCCCGTAAATATCTAAGCACAAAAAGTTTGAGTTCAAAATATATGTAAACTTTAAAATTACCCTTGCATTTTGGATTAATTTAGAACAATTTTTATATTGCAATTACACAGTTTAAGGAGTGTCGTCAAAATCATCTTGCATATTTCTTTACATAATTAAAACACGTTTACTTCTGAGAATTAGACATGGCGCACACTATGCGACATGCGACTAAGACAAATCGGCGGCTTGTCGCAACGACAGGCTGTGGCCGGTCGTTTTCATCATATATATTGTTTAAGGTATAAGCGCCTGTATAGCACGCGAAATTCAAATGTTCTTAAGTTTTTCGCAATTTGCAGGTCAGCATCAGGTTGTATGCTGATCTAAATATGATTCGCGACCGTAAAAATCTTTGTTTATGGAATTATAATCATTAAAATCATCAATGCAACTCTCTAATTTCATATTACCCTATTGAATGACTATTTCATTAAATGTTATGCTAACTTATGCAGTTGTATTAGTGATTTTAATGATTATAATTCTGTAAATACATATTTGTTACGGTCGCGAATCACACTTTAATCAACATAGCCCTGAGCTGCAAATTGCAAAAATCTCAAGAAAATTTGAATTTCGCGAGTTATCTTAGCGCTACCCCCTTAAACCTCCGCACACTTGGAGTCGAGTTGCAGAGTCGTAACGACAAGTAGGTCTTGTCGTCGAGCTGCTATAGTCGCATGTCGCATTTAGTGGCAAATTCACAAAAATCAATAATTATCAAGTGGTAGGTATTTATGATAAGGTTTTATTTTATTGTAAATACATTTAAGACTTATCAATAGAGCAATAGTTTACAATTTAAGTACAATATTTACATCACTTAAAACGTCATAGCAAAATCTATGATTAACTACATATTCTTTCCACACATTTTAATATTAAAGTAAGTTAGTTAAACACGGGAACTCAAATAAACATTAAATTTAAATGTATATTTTATGGTCAAACTAATGTGAACATGCTTACAGGAAGATTTAGATTATACAGAGTCAGAAATAAAGAAAATCTAAATATTAAATCTGAAAGCAAGATCACATTTACAATTGAATGTCTTCTAAAATTAACAAAATCACTATTTATTATAGAATTAAATATATCTTAGTGACGAATATTTACAAGTCTATATTGCTTCGATACACTAATCACATTAGAATTTTAATATATAAAGGAATATTATGAAAAATGGAATGTGCAGTGTAAATCATAAATTCTAGATACAAGTACATCGATATAAATAAATTATGTGTAACATTTAATTAGCATCTATATTTATTTGTTGCGAAAATAAGTGTATCATCGGTATATACAAACGAAGACGTGTAACTGCCGCTGTTATTTAAATAAATAGCATTATATTCCACAAACTAATCCCGATTAATAACAGAAGGTCGCTATGTTTGTACAGTAGGCGCGCGACCTGAGTGCGGTTCTGAGGAATGCGCTAGTGATGTGATGTAATTAGCGACAATGAACGGAGTTTGATATTTTTCTTTGACACCTTAAAAGTGGACGTTCAAACTGCTTGTATCTGTTAGTATTTTAACACATTTTATTTATTATATTTGCGCTAGATATTTTTATTACAAGCTATGGTACAAAAAAAAGAAAATATCATGCATATATTCCCTACTTTAAGAAAACTGTGGGAAAACCGGAAATCTTAATCAAACAAGTTTATTATTGTAAACTATCATCAGTGTCATCGCCGACCTCAATGACAAATCGGTCTACGGTATCTTCCATTAATCCATCCCTTTGAGTAAAACGCTATCGATAAGCGCGCGAGCGAGAGACATCAAGGTCAGCACAGCACTAAACTACAGGCGGCCGCGGCAAGGTGTCGACGGGCGGGGGGAGTTGCACCCGCCCCGCTCCTCATACCCCGACTGCACTCAGATCGCGCGCCTACAATAGTTGATGTTGACTGAAGGTTTAAATGAAATTACTCGTCAGTAGTGGGAACTGTAAAAAGCTTTTAGTGAAGTCAAATCGTTTTTCAGTAACGTACGACGGATGTTGCGGATGCCGATTTTTTTACATATACGGATGCGTATGCGGATGTGGATTTTTGGTGGCTCACAGCCGCGGATGCGGTTGCGGATGCGGATCTCAAGTTTTTTAAGGGATCCGTCAAATTCAAAATCTATTAAATGTTTTTCAAATTCCAGCGTTGTTTCGTTGTATGTTGACCATAATTCAATTCGCGGCAATTTTAAAATAACTAAATCAAAATCATTTAAAAATCGACATAGCTCTCGAAATTAAACGTGTTTGATGGATATAAGACTATTTCGTGAAAATATGACGATTTAGAGCTAAGTGATTATAATTTCCATTTTATTGATTATGCTTTTACGTATGTTCACCCTTTTCCACCCACATCTGCATCCGCATGAGCTCCGCATTGATTTATGCGGTTGCGGATGCGGAAGTCTAATTGAACGCGGAAGCTCCGCAATTTCGGATATGAATGCGAATATCCGCAACATCCCTGTATCGTACTATTGCACAATTTGTTAAAGAATTTAATGGTTAATATGTATTTAGGTAATAATACCGACTACAGAAAAATATTCAATGCCAAAAAATGGACAAAAGTAATATCATATCAACACATGCATAATTAATAAGACTGTCGGGAATCCTGTTTTTCTTCTAGGCACAAAATCAATAAATCAATCCTCTCTTCTAATGTTGCTGTGCCCGACAGGGTCCAAATTGATCTTTTACTTTGTTACACCATCTATGTAATACTTAAGGAATGCAATAAAGAATTGAGCATTGAGTATCTTATATGAATGAAATCAAATCCCAGCTCTTAGTTTAGCTATGGATATATTTTAGTTATGTACAGTCACGAGCACCAATATGTGTACACTAAGCAACATTTAAAAGCGATTTTCTCCTACTGTGTTGATTGTAATTTTATGTTGTTACCAACAATATTTTTTTGGAACCCATAGTATTATGAAATAGGTGTTATCTCAAAGTTCCAGTCGCTATTACACGAGAAAATCGCTTTTGAATGTTGCTAAGTGTATACATATTAGTGCTCGTGACTGTACTCATTCGAATCTATCAAACTCGAAATGAAAACCACTGACTCTTTCCAACTTACCTAACCATACTATAATACAGGATCAAATTAAATTAATAAGCGAAATTCCACAGACGTGATGGGCATCGATTATTATCTAAACATGATATAACAAAAAAAAAATCGATTTGATGATATATTTTTTTGGGTCAACGCCCTTAGTATTGTGTAATCTTCAGAGACGTAATGGGCAGTAGTGATATCTAAATACGATAAAACAAAAGAAAATAGATTTTCTCAACTCATACTTTATTTATCTACACAACCAGCTGTCAGTAGATCCCAAAAAAAATATCTAATTAATTTTATTGTTTTTTTTAGCTTGTTTAGTTATCGATAACCATATCACATTTTCAAAGTTTCGCTAGCTTATTTAATTTAACCCTGTATAGCTCTAAGCACATAACTTCCTAGAATATTAGACCATCTGCAGTCCTTTATTGAGGCTCTCGACGTGTTCCTTGGCCTTCATCCGCAGCGCCGCGATGGAGGAAGAGCGCGGGTCTGGGGGGGCGCCACTGTTGGCCGGAGCCGGCGGCGTCAGGTAACTCGGGTAACCAGACGGGGGATGGCTCAGGAAACCTGAGGAACATGGGCACTTTTCTTAGTATGCTATAACCGCTCATCAATTACTATAATGTGGGTCTATAAATAAAGAAAGAAAAAGAAAATATTTTTATTTGCGTTAAAAAAACACAAACAAGAACAAGTTGGAGGAAAATATGCGTCACATCCACGCAATACAGAAATCTATATTGTAATACACAACACATAATATAAAATCAGGCCTGTATAATCCCCGAAGAGATAAGTATCCATAGTATACCCACATTTTTTAGTTATGTTTAAGGCCCATGTAATAGATGGCGAGCCAAATGCCGCCATCATCATCATCTGCCTAGCCTTTCCCAACTATGTTGGGGTCGGCTTCCAGTCAAACAGGATGCAACTGAATACCAGTATTTTACATAGAGCGACTGCCTATCTGACCTCCACAACCCAGTTACTGGGTAATACGATACTCCTTGGTAAGACTGGTTGTCAGATTTTCGGGCTTCTGATGACCCGTAACAACTGTCAAAGATCCACGAATGACAGCCGGGACCAACGGCTTAACGTGGTTTCCGAGGCACGGAGGTGTCTTGGTATGTAAATATGGTCAACCATCCACGGACCAACCGTGGCAAGCACAACTTAACCTGATCGATTGACCCGTGCGGCTGTTATTATTTAGACTCCGGGCGGGTACGGAGAAATTCCAGATGGAAAACCCAATAAACACTGCCCAACTCAGGAATATGAAATATCCCGGAATCTTGGAATATTCATTGATTTTAAGGTTTAGCAACAGCCAAATCTGCTGATTAACAAATGTCATGGTAATTCTTCATTTAAATCTTACCTGGTAATGCCGTGAGCAGTGGTGGTGCCAGCCAAGGGTCGACCGGTAGCCCCAGGCCTCCCAGCCGTGGTATACCGCCTCCTCCGCAGCCATACTCTGACAGACCAAGACGAGCAGCCTCCATCTTCTCCTGACGACGCCACTTCGCGCGACGGTTTTGGAACCACACCTGTAAAGAAAGGTAAAAATGTTTTAAATCTTTTATGCCTATTTTGTTTTAAATTATCATTATTGCTAATAATATTAATTTAAAAGTCAGATTAACTGAATGTCTAAAGATATTACAAGAAAAGTCTTCTGCTGATCAGAGATGTTCAATTAAATTCTCAATTCTTGATTGCATTCCTATTGGTAAGCTTAAAATTATGGACTCTGTCGGGCACAGCATTATAGGAGAGAGAAGGAAGAGCGCTTCTTTTGTCTTTATTATTATTTATTAATTCTGGTATATTGTATTTTTATTTTATTAAGTACTACTTTTTCTTCTTCTAATATTTAATTTATGTAAGTATCAAAGAACCCAAGAATTGACATAGTTTTGCGAGTGTCTCTCCGCACAGTGGTTAGCATCTAGTTAAGTTAGGCAAAAATTGAAGGTCACGAACATTTCCCCAAGTTCTTCATAATTTACACAGTGTTAAAGTAGTTATCATGAAAATTATGGCCTGTAACGAAATTTGTTTATCGGTATTAACGCGCCACCTATTAGAGCATCAAAGTTTACGATCCACGGCAATAAGACCCCTAAAAGCTTGCGCTTAGACAATAAATCAGAGAGTGAACACGTCACTTCTAAACAGTTTGTGGAGGCAGACATAACAAAACTAACTTTGAATACGGCAAAGCATGAAACACGAACTCAATCACATAAATGGTGTACCATCACTGTGCCATCCACCCTAGAGGCTCCGTCGCGGCGTCGCAATATAACTTCTACGTTAATAAAAATAAAGTTTACTTTAGATTATTCATGACCAAGATGTATGGCATGAATGTGGTGTCAAATTGTAGTGTGAAATGATATATTCAGCTGGGGTCGGTTGAACGGTAAAAATACGCGCGGTTCGCGTGATCGTTTCGATTTCAGTGTTGGAGACAGCAGGTTAGTGGCATGCAACGTTTGATGGCTTACCTGTCACAAGTATTAAATTTGTTTAGCAGTGAAATATCAGAAATCGTTACGGTGTCTGCTCTCAACTCTACGAGTAGTTTGTTAACAAAATTATCATTTACCTAGTTGGGTCTAGCCAAAATAACCCAATCTAAATTAAGCTGAAACTGTTATTAACTACAGGTAATTCAACCGAATGGAAACGACAGGAACATGACAAGAGATGAGGAAAAGGCTAAAAAATTACTACCAAAATCTGACTCAACTCTCCTAAAATAAGCGTCAGTGGGCTGAGTTCGCGAAGCCGAATTTCGGACCAAACATATTTGAACTTCATTTTTAGATCTTTGACAGTCCCGAATGTCATTGCTGGATTTGTGACAGTCGTTACGGGTGGCCAGAAGCCTGAAAATCTGACAACCAGTCTTACCAAGGGGTATCGTATTACCCAGTTACTGGGTTGTGGTGGTCAGATAGGCAGTCGTACTGGTAATCAACTGCATCCGGTTAGACTGGACGCCAACCATAACATAGGTGGGAAAAGGCTAGGCAGATGATGATGTTTGAACTTTTTGCCGATGATACGCTAAGAAGAAGAAGAAGCGAAATTTTTAACTCCCCGAGAGATGGTTATCTAAACCTCCCAGTAATGCCTAAATCTTGATATAGTAGAAGAAATGAGAGATTACGCCTTAAGCACTTGTCGTGAGGAGTGTGATTGCGTCACCCGCCTGTGTGTGTTGTGTCAGTTCTGCGTTAACTGCGCAATTTATTGACTGATTCACTTACTAACTTCCTGCTAAGGTTATATTAACGTTAGTCTATTAGTTACCAATTATTGTTGTTCTAATTTGCATGTGCTAAGGAGAAGCTTTTCGTTTATACGGTATTGGTTTCCATCACAAATTCATTTGGCATTTTGTTGAAACTGTACGTTGAAATGATGGAGAATTTATAACAGATCAAATTCAAGACACTGAAACCAGCTGGTAAATAGCTATTAATAAAAAACCCCTCATTAAAAATCACTCATAATTAATGTTTTAATAATACTTATGTAGGCAGTTTGCATTCGCTCTATGTAAAATACTGGTATTCAGCTGCATCGGGTTAGCTGAAGCCGACCCCAACATAGTTGGGAAAAGGCTAGGCAGATGATGATGAATACCTAATTGGATTCTTAGTATGTTACCAATAGTAGACAAGTGATACACGATTATCAAAGAAACATAAAAGTGAATCCCACAGACTGATATAGATAGAACCAAGGATTTCCAAGTTGTGCATTCTATTTCACCTAACGCAAATGAAACCGCTGTAAAATACAAATATTCAAGTCATTAGACACTTAACAACCTCGTTACAACTGAAATAATTGTAGCTAATTATCATAATGAGCTACACACGAACTCGAGCTAGACATAAGACATATTCATAAAAGTTATTCGATTAACAACTCGTGTGCGGGCGGCCCTTAGCAAGGTATGAAGTATGGTGTCGGTCCGTGCCACGAGCGGCAGCCGATGTACCGGCTCCAGTGTGCTTGACGGCGTTTTATTATAATATTGATTCTAATAGACACTGCTGACGAATATTTCTGTATGTTTTGTTTCCAATATTTGCCAATTCGTTAGGTCGGAACTATAAAAAGGTTTGACGACATGTTTTTATCATTCACTAGCTGCGCCCCGCGTTGTTACCCGCGGTTTATGAGATACACTAAAACGTGTATTATTTAATCGGTTCACAAAAAAATTGCTCATCCCACGGGAACACTACATTTTTTAGGATATAAAGTAGCCTATGTGTTAATCCTAGGTGTCAGGTACTTCCATAGCAAAGGATGATGAGACATTTTGGTACCCGGTCCAATAACAATAATTATTGTATTATTGAATTGGTCTAACCTATAGGAGAAAAAAATTGTATGGCGACGAAACCTGAATGTTAGTATCTTCAGAGATATTGATATATGAATATGTTTCTTTGTTCAACATAACAATATAAGTATCATATTAAAAACTTAAGCGATACAACTGAAAACTTGATTTACTGATACCAACCAACCTAGGAGGCACCACGGGATATATCGGGAGCGGAGTGGGGGGTGCAGTGCGCGTGATCGGCTGATACATCTATCAGTCAGTCAGTCGCTCGTTCGTTCCGTTCGTGAGACTACGTTACGCTACTTTCTACTACTTTATTTTATCTTTCATATTGACCCGTGCTTTTCTTTTGGACTCCGTTACCCGCTAAAATCGTTGACTTCGGCTTGTTTTATGGAATTGATTTTCTACCAAAATGGAAGGAAATCACAATTGTGTGATGTGTCGGCGAGGTTTACCTATATCAAGAAAGATATCAGGAACATATTTTACGTGACGACTTACCTAGCTTGCGTCCTGAGTTAGCCGCTTATATTCAAGAAAATGCTGTTTTAGAGGTATGTAAAAGTTGTATTTCTTACTTTTGTTTAATACGAGTACATTATGTCTTAATATAGAGTTCTTTGCATTCATGTTAGTCGGTGTTCAATGAACCTTTTAACCAGCTATCATGTAAATGTGCACGTTTTATTAGTTTATGAATGGGTACCATTAATCAGTGATATTACATCATAAATAGTTAAATCATTCTCACTTATTAATATTAAACATACGGCGGATAGTTCATTTCAAATGAAATGGCAGGATTTTACTTGAGGCGGTAACAATAGGAGTGGTATTTACAACAGATACTACCCGTGCGCGATAAGTTGGGACCTGAGCGCGGTGACGTCACAATGGCGTGTTCGATGCAAACGGTACAAAACAGGCGCCATCGGGGAAGTGCGGGGGAAGCGGGCGGGGGAGTCGCATTCCTAGAAGGTCCCAACCATAGAAATATATATATCTATGGTCCCAACTTATCGCGCACGGGTAGTACCTGGAAAGATATTTTGTTGTAAGGCCCATGAAAGCGCTCAATAAACTGCATTTCTAAGAAATGTTTTGTATTGTTAAACACTTTTTAGGTCTGTTATACTTTTCCTCTTACCATCCAACTTCAACATTAAAACTATTTTACTGTTGCTTTCCTATCTCTTTCTATCAAAGCCATTCGGATAGAAGCATCTAAGGACCGATATGAATTGTACACACGGAATATAATTATCTATCCCTCTAGCGCTAGGAGCTGGCGTAGTCTTTGCGCGTATTTGTATATTTTATTAGATTAATTATTGCATTCACTTGATATTGATATCATTAAATAAGCTTACGCCTTTATGTAGGTGGCTACAATGAATGAATGAACATTGTAAACGTAATGACCAAATAGTGGAATCGCTTCCCAGACCTATAAGTATTTATATAAAACTAATTAATATTATTACATGCTGGTTTCAGGTGGCATTTAACAATACGCAGCGTATGTGTCACCGTTGTTGGCAGAGAATCGAAAATGATTTAAGAAGACCTGCTGCACCCGAAAGAAGACCAAATGATGGGGAGATTCAGGTCCCAGGTTATATGCGAGCACCAAATACACCAAGACATTGTATCTTCAACAACTGTGTTCATGCAACCCGATGCCGAATACCAGCTTCTATCAAGACATATATTTTTTGTGCGTATTCGTTATACATTCCTGATAGTGCTCGAGTCTGTGCAGAACACCTTCTGGGCAATGCTTGGGATGATTTGCCTCAATTGTGCAATGTCTCTCACAGTTTTAATGCGCAGCAATTTACTGACATATGTGACATGTTGCGAACAGCTGTACAAAATGGAATAAAGTTAGATTTCAATGTAAGAGGTGCCTTATCTGAAGAGGAGATGCACTTTTGGACAGGGTGGAAACCAGACCAGTTTGACGCTATACTAGACGAAACACCTTCTCTTAGTGTGAGATGCAAGGAACCCAGAAATGCGCTAGGTATCTATTTGACAAAATTAAGAACAGGGGATTCAAATAACAGGTTATCCACATTATTTAATATGTCCCGCAGACAGTTAGAGCGAATTTTGAAAATAATTCGAGAATGCCTTAGTCTCGAATATGTTCCAAGACACCTAGGTTTTGACCACATAACTAGAAATAATATATTAGAGAGGAATCTCTCAATTCCAAAAGCTTTGTTCGGTAATGAGAATAACGATAAGGTCATTTTAATATTTGATGGAACTTATGTTTATATTAATAAAAGTTCGAATTTTTTATTTCAAAGACAATCTTACAGTTTACATAAGTTCCAAAACTTACTTAAACCTTTTTTAATCGTATGTTCAGATGGATACATTGTAGAAGTACTTGGCCCATATGCTGCAACAAAAACGGACGCGAATATTATGTCTAATCTAATGAATGATGGGGAGAATCCCATACATATTTTGTTACATCCGGAAGACGTATTTATTTTGGACAGGAGTTTCAGGGACAGCGTAGGTGACATTGAAGCCAATGGCTATGATCCTCACATGCCACCAACAAAAAATAGAAACGAGACACAATTAACCACTGAGCAAGCAAATGAGTCGCGCTCAGTTACGATTTGCAGATGGGTGGTCGAGGTGGTTAGCGGGCGCTTTAAGCGCGATTTCAAACTTTTAAGACAAAAATACTTTAATAAAACGCTTCCAAACATGTTTGTTGACTTTAGAATTGCTGCAGCTATGTTAAATCATTTTCATATTACTATTACCGACAACATACATGTAGAATCCTTTCTCAACATAATCGAGACTAAAATAGATACACCAAATATTTTATATACTTATGTCGAAAGAAAACGATTGAATGCGCGTAGAGCTATCTTTGAAAGAATAGAAGCTAATGATATTCAAAACTTCCCAGAATTAACTGAAGAGGAAGTTATTTTACTTTCGTTAGGTACTTATCAATTGAAACTCGCCCGTTCTTATTGCAACGAACATTTAACAAATGGACTCTATCTAATAGAAATATATCAACAACATAACCTTGATGACTTATCAGACTATGGTATAAATGATGCCGTCTGGCTATTACGCGGACGAATACAGTCGCGTCATGTACGTTCTAGGACGTATTATTGTTATATTATGATAAAATGTAACCTAGGTCAAAACAACAATATATTACAATAATATTGCACATGCCTAACTGGGCGACGTACAATGGGCACTTGCGCGCATATTATTTCTATTATATGGTACTTAGGATATGCCAGACGCGAAGGGTTCCTTGCTCCAGCAGCATTTCTCAATGATGTCATTGTAGACAACGAAAACGGTATATAATTGTAAAACTATAAAAAATAAAGTTGTTTCTGATTTATACTTGTATTTTTTTACTCAAATAAATAACTAACTTGAGCCTAAAATGACTGAGTTATGCGTTTTTGTCATACGTGCCTGATTTAAAAAAATAAACGTGTATTTTTATTCTTAGTGACTACTCACACCCGCATGTTAAAGCAAAAACGCATGACACAAAAATTGCTCTAACTCCTTAAATACTAATATTTGAGACAAGCGCTCAAGTTTACATTATTCTACACAAAAATACCTTTTCAATGATGTATAACATGTTCCTATTGGAGCGGGTACCAGATTCCATACATTTTGCCCATCATCCAAACATCATCGATCGAGTCGTTAGAGTTTGAAAGAGTAGCAAATATATTTGAATTCCTTGCTCAACCCACGGGAACACTACATTTTTCGGGTTATAAAGTAGCCTATGTGTTAATCCAAGGTGTCAGCTACTTCCACACCAAATTTCATCAAAATGTGTCCAGCCGTTTGAGCATGAAGAAGTAACAAACATACACACACACACACTCACAAACTTTCGCCTTTATGATATTAGTGTGATCTACACGGTAGGAGCAACTAATAGATTGATCGTAAAATTAGCCATTATCAATTAATCTGCCTAGCCTTTCCCAACTGTGTTGGGATTGGCTTCCAGTCTAACCGGAACCAGCTGAATACCAGTATTTTACAGGACACGACTACCTATCCAGATAAGCAGTCGCGCCAGCAACTGTGTTTTGGATGTCAGCCTCCACAACAGTTGCTGGGTACACGATACCCTTTGGTAAGACTGGTTGTCAGACTTTTGGGCTTCTGACTACCCGTAACAACTGTCAAAGATCCACGAATGACACAGCCGGGACCAATAGCGTAACGTGCTTTCCGAGGCATGGAGGGGTCTCGATATGTTATGGATAGTCATCCATCCACGAACCGACCTCGGCAAGCGTAGATTGCGTAGCGTAAATTGGCCATTATATAGAAAGGTAATGTCCTAAAACTTAGTCTGTCGCATAGACACGAACGACGCACTCACTGCTATTTTTGGTCTTGAACAAGCGCTTGTAGCCCTAATAAAAATAAGCATTTAGATATAAAACCTCGTTAACCCAGGTTGTAAACCAAAATGGTATTGTTCCGTTAATTAACAGAAACGAAAACTACATTAGAAATCATAAAACGTCTAATTCTTAGTTAGTGAGTGTTCGTTAAACACGCAACATTTTGTCCACGCGCGCCGAATGTCACCCACTGTGCATCACAATAAAAATTATACAAACGATCGTTGACTTGTTCTGTTCAAAGTTGTTTGTTTCGTGTTACTTTCACTTTACACTGCGAAATTGAATTAATACTTGCTTTGTATTAGTCGACAACGAAATTGCCTATTTACTGCGAAGCTTGTTTGGTTAGTCAATCAATTTTGAATATTACTCAAGTTTGTTGAAACTTTATAACAATACAAGTTTGGTAATTAATTAAGTCGAACGTTTCGTGTTTCTGTTGAAAGTCATACACACGTACAATACATACAATACAAGCATAGCAAAGTATCGCTTGCGGTTTAATATTAGCGGTAAATAAATAAATTTTGTGGAGTTGAATGTGGTTAGTCGTTTATTTGCTAAAAGAGCGAGCAGAAGCACCCTATACATATAAAACAAACGCAAAAACACATTCATTGTGCTCTATTCTTGTCACTGTCAAATAATGTACAAGAAAATCAACGCGTATTCGTACGCGTTATTTTACTTAGTTGCGACAGATTCAATCAGTCAGAACAACAAAACAAAATAACCGAGAGGACGGCCGCGCCAACTGTCGCGTTTCAAAAAACGAACGTCACAACACTAACAATGCGGTTCAAATATGACAGATGTCAGATTTGCGCATTCGGGCGCCGAGCGTGCTCCGCGATTGGTCGGGAACACTTCGTTTAAATATTATTCGATTGTGTCGAGAGCCGATCCCGCTGTTTGTTACATTGGATTGCTCGTAATTACATTACTCTGCGCTTGTGTGACGTCTTTTGACTTTAATCGAGTAACAAATTGACTTTGCGTGTGATTATTTTCGTAATTGAAATAACATTCTGTTATACTTCGTGCGTTCTATCTATGGTATCGTTGCCGGTACCTGAAGGAACTGCTCTTAATATAATTTAATTGCCATTATTTTCTTCACAAACAAGCTTTCATGACCTACGTGTGACCACTCAGGTAGCTTTACAGTTGAACAAATTTAATGTTTGTTACGGCTGTTTTATCGCGGGCGTCAGAGGGTTGGCGGGGAGAGGCGCGGGGTACGGACGAATTAACGTGTTATTGGGGTGAAATTAAAGCGGTTAAACAGTTCGTGCTCGGAATTGTTCAGCTAATTGGTCCCGCGACACACGCGTGCCGTCGCAAATAATCTAGTGTTGATTTTTACTGTGTCTTAGCTAGCAGCACTGTGTTTAGAATTCAAATTGGGAACTAGGTCTCAAAATTATAGAAATCTTGTTAGATTAATACCATACTATACAACAGTTGCTATAAATGGCAAAGAAAATGGTGTCAAATGACTTTACTCCCATAAAAAGTCCAATTACCTAATTATATCGCATAGTTTTTATTCAATCGGCGAATTTCTCAACAACAAAAAATCATGTCAGTCCTACCACTTCAGGAATGCACCTTGTCGCTAGCTACTTACCTTACTATTATGTTGTGTGTAATTTTAATTCAAATTGATATTGACTTGATTATATTGTTATTTTCGTTCATAGAATTCTTAACGCTAAAACTCGAATTTAGTACCTAACAACTGTTATTAATTTTTCTATAATTTTATTAACTAACATCTATTAAATATTTGCATGCCATCACTGCATGCCGGAATATGTCTTTGCACAAAATTTTTGTAACATCTTTTCTACCCACCACATTTTATGCAAATAAACGATTTTGATTTGATTTTGATATAAATTGTTATTGGTGTAGGAAACTATGTCGACCTAACCTGCAAAATTTTCAACTCTACATAAAACTGTATTCCAAACTAAAAGTGTGGTTTTAACATCTCTATACATTTATAATATTCTTTGCGAGAATCGTGCGGCATGCCTGCGCGGCAATACATCACCCAAATTATGTTTGAGAGGCACACAGTGAAGCTTCAACCGAACACGACATAGCATTGCTAGCTAACTCGAGGACTGTCTTTGTCAACCGACATGTGCCATGAAATACGCAAAGTGAGGAAAATATTTCTTTAAGAACTTCTCAGTAACACTGATTGTTATCATCAGGTGGAGAGAGATATAAGGAAGAAAGTCTTACGACTCAAGAAATGTCTGAGGGATGGTTGAACTATGTAAACTGCCAAATCCCATTGACAAATATCCATGATTCTAATGTTAACCTGCACCCTAATTGTGTAACATACTATAAATCAGAATCTGAATCATTTGGAAATTTATTGCTAATCCATTGCTTCATATGTTCGAAAAATTTGTCTGCTCAACAACGTAAATAACGCAATGAATGTTGTTGAACTGTCAAAATGAAACTGATTCCTACTGTAAGTACCCCCACGCACGCAACACCCCGCTGTTCAGTTATTATCTCCTCGTTATAGTCAACAGAATTTAGACTAGGTGTTGATACCGATCCAATCCAAAACCTGTTTATACATTCATATCAAAAATTCCTCAAACTAATCGAATCTTTTTTTCCATGTGGTTAATGACTAACCTGGTGTCAGAGTTTTTATGCCGCGCATGGGCTTCTGACTGGACTTCACATGGCGTCGAGAAATATCTCTCAGGCATTTTCCTCACCCGGTTTCCTCACGTTGTTTTCCTTCACCGTTTTTTAAGCAAGTGATAATTATACAATTTATTTGAAAATCGATTACATAATATTTTATCTACATTTATGTTTGTAAATTCTATTCTTATAATGCAACAGAGGGTTGAGAAATCACGTACGTCGGATTGAATCAAAGAAAGTACCAAATTAAAGTAAAATATGAAAAAAGCACCCCATAAAAATCTCTTCGACAATATTGGCTGATCATTGTCGTGAATCTAAACAAAATTGTAACTTTACGTCCGATACGAATCTATATGACTCCTCAAGCTCTTCGCCTTATTAAATCGGAAACGCGAGCGAGTAAGGCAGCGTAAGGGGAGGTGAGGGGGTGTGACGTCAGAGGTGGGAGCCACTGACACTTCCGTGAGGTAACGAGATACGTTTCGCTTATTTGTGTGCCAATATACCTGTGAGGACTGCGGTCGTAATATGCGAGACAGTTTACTTCGAAGGGAAGAATTTGGCTTGTAACAAAATTCTATTAGACACTACTATGTTAAGAGGACTACAGGAGCTAAACGCTAGTTTTATAACGCTTAACCTAAAAGTATAAGATCCACTGCAGTAAAGAAAATCAGAAAAGTATATGATATTCTTCAGGATTTATGCTAGTTGAATGATAAGCTTGTTTATAGTGTGTTGAGAACATAATAAAACTAATAGGTAATGGTACGATAAAAAAAATCACGAAAATACTCTTTTAGAGGTATTTAGTAACGATTAAAGCCCATACTTATGCATAAATACATGCAGTCCTTCTGATTTTTTATCAGATACTACAATCAATAGTGTGTTAATTTTTTAGTCCAATCGATCGATTTTTTGTAATATAATTATATTACAAAAAATAAAATTATATTACAAAAAATCTATTCATATCTAATCATATTTTGCATCAAATTACCAGTGTTGTGTCATCGCGCTTCTCTTTCTTTTCTATGCAGTCCGACAGTGACCGCGCTTTAGCTGTTGTCAGCCTCTTACATTGAGAATGCTTGTTTTTCTTCTCCTGCCCAATTGGCTTTGAACGCTTAACATTTAACGTAATTTTTCTTCAAAAATACTTTTTTTTCTCGGTGTTCAGTTTAAACTTCAGTCAGTGTAAGCTTCTGTGAAAAAATTCAAACTGAGCAAGGTCAAACTGACCTTGACTGAGCAAGGGCGACTTTTTGGCGCAGTCGCGAGGCACACACTGTTATAGTTAAAACATTTCACTTTTTTTATTTGTAGGTATGATGGGTTTCATGAACCGTTTAATACCCGAATAAAATTTATTCATTTTTTTTATTTCTTTCTTTTTTTAGGTTCTTACCTAGTTTGGGTTTCAGAGGCTTCATATTTTTGTAACTCAAATTTATTTCAATAAAGATTTATTTATTTTTATTTATTTTTCTTTCAAAGGAGCACCCCGGCGTTCATAAGTATAGTCATTGGTGGCTTTAACAATGTAAATCGCACTTATTTTACGAAATCAACATTTACATTATAAAACTTTGGACTTTGACAAAGCCTATCATCAGTTCGCGATACAAAACTGTAAATACAACGACGTCAATAATGTTGCAACCAAGGTCATTATATTATATTAAGACACTTAATACATACGGAAATATATAATTACCCAAAATAATATTTGCCAAGAACCAAATAATTTTTAAAAAATCACAGAATTCAGTCTCTTATATTTGGATGATGTTTTAGCTGTTGCATATTTTGTACCGACAAAAACTTATATTCATGTCCCTTTTTTTCCCAACTTTTTCAATTTGATTGTCCTTGTCCGCAGCCATGGCAGATCTCATCGCAGAAATATTTTTATTGTGTCTCGTCGGCAGTCCGTCAATATCGACTTGGCATACAAACAAAAGCAAAAGGACGACATTGCACCCTCCGGATAGGATAGCTAAAAATCGACGGAGTGGTGGTAAATGGAAATATGGAAAACTTGACGTACGGTTTCCCGTGTCGAATATTTGTACCATCGAGTATTTCGGTTGTTTTTCTCACACGTTTATGAAACTTACTACTTACCTGCGTCGAATCATTTCTAGAAAATGATTACGAGGAATAGGTAGAACTCAAACTCAAAGCATTTTTTTCAAATAAACCAATTACAGGCACTTTTGAATTGTCAAGGGGTCGGTCAGTCAGAAACATGAAGCTAGTGGCCCATTCCAAAGCGTAGTAGGTACCCATGGACAAGAACGGGGAAGAAACTCCACGGACACTGTTTTAAATATTAAAATATGGTTACATCATTGATGTTGAAATTAGGTACACATGTGAGAACGATGCTGAACGTTAGAAGGAGGAACTCATTGATAAAATAATAACAGCGGCATGGGTCGATCTTCAAGGTTAAGTAACGCTTGCCGAGGACAGTCCGTGGATGAATGACCATCCATTACATTCCAATATCCCTCCGTGCCTCGAAAAGCATGTTAAGCTGTCCATCCTACTAGCTGTCATTCATAGACCTTTGACAGTCGTTACGGGTAGTCAGAAGCCCGAAAGTCAGACCACTAGTCTTGGCAAGGAGTATCGTGTTACCCATCACCTGAGTTGTGGAGGTTAGATAGGCAGTCGCTCCATTAGAAATACTGGTATCCCGCTGCTTTTGGTTAGACTAGAAGCCAACCTCAATATAGTTGGGAAAAGGCTAAGAAGATTAATATTTACTAGGAATAGAACAACAATAAAATTTGTAAGCACGAAAGTTGCAATTTTTATTTCACGAGAAAAATACTTTAGAATTTTGCATAACTGTAAGGTATGCTTGTGACTGTACTGTATATGTACATACATAGAGCGACGTTGGTGGTGAAGTTGGTGTTAATGTGTGTACGAAGCGCGAGCGGCGGGCGCGCTAATCGAATTGTCTAGTTAGCGAGCCAATGGCGGCGCGCCCGACCGCTCAATGGGATTAACAGTCTGTACATATTTGTTCATCTTTGTTACATAAGTATACATTACATACTTTATATTGCAACTTAATTCAGTATGGACCAGAGAGGCCAATTTCCGTATTTTTAAGAACGTCTCAATCTGGTAAAAATACCTTTGAGGTCATAACACACAATCATAACAACTCGGAAAGAGATCGTCACCATATTAACTCCTTGCGTGTTGACTGTACACATCGGTGTACATAAGGAAAAATTCTTCATATAATATCATATATATATCATATATATAAACGTAAAAAAACATCATGCGATGGAAAAAAATCAGTAATCATCAGTACTTGTGAACCTATGGGGTTCGCAACTAACCTCCCCCCCCACCTCCCCCTGGGGTTTTGGGTTCATAAATTAGTACATAATTTACATCCAAAAGGTTAACTCGAGCTGTGCAGTATTCTTTGTATGAAACTCTCTACTGCAACGCACACTAATCGGAATCGTAACGTAATCGCCTCGCCTCGGGACAAGCTCACGAGCCGCGGCGATACGGTGACGATCCGAGTTGATATGCATGTATGACCTTTAAGGTACGGCAACGTTCAAAGGCTCCATCGTTTATTTTCGAAAAAAACCGAACTATACCGAATTAAATGTCACAATAAGGTAGAGTGACGGAATTATTGCGTCAATCTATAGTAAACTAGCTGCGCCCCGCGGTTTCACCCGCGTAGACCGAGATAAAAAGTAGCCTATGTGTTAATTCAGGGTATAAGCTATCTACATAGCAAATTTCATCCAAATCGGTCCAGCCGTTTGAGCGTGAAGAGGTAACAAATGTACAAACACACACACAACTTTCGCCTTTTTTAATACCTACGAGTATTAGTGTGATATTTCGGTAAGATATACGATGAAATCTTCAAATGTTGTTATACCTACTGTACCTACGTACATTTTGACATCTCGCTAAGATGAGATAACGAATAGATAAGTAGGAAAATGAAAGGCTTAGGATGCAAGTAAGTAATACATAGTACCTAGTCTACGACACGCACGCAATGGCTACGTAGCGTAGCCTATGTAGCAACTGTAGCAAGCCTACGAAGGGCCTACGCCAGGCCTACGCGAGCTACGCGGTCCTGATATCTGTAGTAAAAAACTTTCTAGCAAAAAGCTTGTCATATTTACATGTTGCTTGACCGTAATAGGGATGCTGGGTAAAAAAAATGAAATTTTATTTAGTCCGTCAGTTAGATAATAAAAAAATAGGTACTAGACACGTATTTTTTGCCTTATCATGTTAATAAAAAATTATTGAATTATAATGCAATTAAAGTTGGGAAGTGGAGGCTCGCTACGTCACAACCATAATAAACTGTGTATATATAAAATCCAGCAAAAAGTGACGTCATGCTACATTTTAACTCAATGTATCGCCGTAATCTTTTGATTACGTAAAAAAAGAAAAATACGTGTCCAATATTTTGTAATAATTATGATGGATAAAAAAAAAATTAGTCATCATCGCTATTATTTTCATCACACCATTTTAGCAGTTGCTAACGCATTCTTAAAATAACGTGTTTTAGTTTTCTCACAAGAAAATTATCCGTATTGAAACTTTCAGAAGCTGCTCTTTACATTAAGTTAATTCAACAAATTACATAAACGTCTTCAAGTATCGAGCAGCATCGATCGTCTCCGATATCTCTTTGTTTACACTACAAACGCAATTGACTTCTAGCGCACTCTCTCACTCTAACGCCCTACATAAACATGAACAAAAAGTACTTCGCCTTCTTTCTGTTACGCAAGAAAACAACAGAGACAGCACATACGACTCACACGTATGAGAGAAAGAGATAAAACACATCGCCATCTTAGATGCAGCCCGTGGACCAGAAGTTAGCCAATAACCCGCTTTGTGCGACGAAAAGGAGCTTATCTCAAACACAATTGACGAAGTAAATTGGACTGTATTCTTAGAAAGTTAAAGTTCAACTTTAGTTACGAGGGTTGAAGGTAAAATTAATAATATCGTTTGTCGGAGGCTAGGGAAGTTCTTAAGGGGAGGGTTACTGCGACGTGCGGAGAAATAATGATGGCGTGTCTTTGATGGGACCTATTGTGATGGAAGTCTGGTTCTGAAGTGGCCTTTAATATAATAAGAAGGCCTATTAGTTAACTTGAAATTGTATTTTGTTCCGCGATTCGTTTAGGGTTACGCGGGAAGCCAATTACGAACTTTAATCTCTAGCGAATAATATATCAGGAAATGTGCTAAAGTTTCTTTTGTAGTCAGATACAGGATGTGCAGAAACAGGAACACAGACAGGTTATACAGGGTGTATCAGAAAGGCGTTATTTTGTAAGGGTGTGGTACAGACCATCAAACTGAACAACTTTCTCCATGGGACCAACATCATAATCGAGAAAAAATTATCAGCCGTGCCATACATTTGGGTCGAGTAGGTATTGAAGGTTTGTACGGAACCGCTGATAATTTTTTCTCAATTACGATGTTGGTCCCATGGAGAAAGTTGTTCAGTTTGATGATCTGTACCAATCTGCTTAGCCTTTTCCCAATTATGTTGGGGTCGGCTTCCAGTCTAACCAGATGCAGCTGAATACCAGTATTTTACATGGAGCGACTGCCTACCTGACCTCCACAATCCATTAACTGGGTAATACGATACCCCTTGTTAAGGCTGGTTGTCAGACTTTCGGGCTTCTGACGACCCGTAACGACTGTCAAAGATCCACTAATGACAGCCGGGACCAACGCAATGGCTTAACGTGCTTTCCGGGGCACGGAGGAGTCTCGGTATGTAAAGATGGTCACCCATGCACGGACCGACTCCGGCAAGCGTAGCTTAACCTCATGGATCGACCCGTGCGGCTGTTATTACTTAGCCACGAGCTCCTGATGATCCTCCTTTGATGGCCTGTACCAAACCTTTAAAACCCACACCTCTCTGATACACTGCAGAAACTTGAAGTTTTGCAATATTCTTACCAGATGCCGTGAATATATATACCAAACATGATTTCTTGAACAAATAAATGACGCTGATTCTCAAATGAAAATGATTGATGACCGAATGCTGGAGACAGCAGCGTGTACAGACTTTAACAGTCTTTAACTTGGAATAAACAAACTGCTTACAAACAAGTCTATCAAAATAAAAAAAAAATGTAAATATTTTATTTCACATAAACCTACATGGGCACTTATGAAACGTCAGAAGCTAGGTGCACGGTTGCAATTGGTCGTTTCATATGGAGAAGAGCCGGCAAGAAACTCAAACGTTAAAGTATGAAGGGACTCAGTAGGTACCTATTCTCGCCTTACCTTTCAAACATAACTCAACAGAACCAGTAGCAAATAGGTCACAAACTTACAACACTGCAACGGTTCAAACAAACCAGCTCGCAATAAAATCATCTCGTTGGGTTCCGCACAAAAGCTCTAAACGCCGGCAAACGCATCAAAAGCGAACCCAAAAACATCAATCACTCGAACTGAGTTAATCCACAACTAAATTAACTCGCGGCAAACAAAACCACACTCACCCTTAACTCGCCAACTGACGAAACATAATTGACTTTATTACTCAAACAATAAAGTCCAATTTCGCGTGACTGACTAAACCACCCTCTGATACGACCTACAACTTTATCGTAGTGGCATTACGATTTAGAATCGAATGTAACACAACGTTTATCTCTTGATTTCGTTCTATCTTCACATCATTTAGTTCGATGCCGCTTCTAAAAGGCTTAACCGACCTGCTACAATAGAATATAAGCTTTATTACTGAGGGTTAAGGTTTATTGTGATTTGTAGCAATTATGGTGGGGTTTTGCGGGAAGAGCCGGGTGGAGTTTTTATTTCATTCATTAGAGAGATATTTAAGAGCTATTAAGGCGTAAATAAGCGTTTCTTTTGTGCGATTCAATGTAGTAGGTGAGGTTTTTCCGGAACATTACCGCGAAATCGCTGAGCATTACTTACTAGTACTCTCTACTACACGTGTGCACCAACTTTAGTCACAAAACGAAGATGTTGTGACAAAAATCGAAAAGAGTATGCTTAGATGGTTTGGTCATGTTGATAGGATGAATGAAAGGCGACTAACAAAAGGTGGAAACGCCGGGAGGGTACACCCTAGGAACACATATAGTGACCTTATTGGTGATGTTCTTCAGAAAGGTCAGGTGCGTAAGTACTCGCAACCGGCGTGCGTGTATGACCAGATGTATGAACGTAAACGAGGCATGAGGATTATGTAAGGATCGTAGCAGGTGGCGTTCTGTAGTTTCTGCCTACCCCCCATGGGAAGAAGGGGTGAATGTATGTATATGATTGCTATGTTACTGTTTTATAATTGAACATAAGCAATTTTCATGGTGGAATTTTCCATCGAATAAAAATTACGAACTTTCATCCTTGTAACTATTAAGGGATACATTTTCAAGAATCCCTCTTTAGTGCTCATTTTCGTGTCAAAGGAGCTCTTGTACAAAATTTCATGTTTCTATTACCTATACAGGACTAGCTTCAGCCAGCGGCTTCGCCCGCGTGGAGTCAAAAATTATCCCATGGGAACCGTACATTTTTCCGGGTTAAAAAATAGGCTATGTGTGTTCCAAATAATTATCATTAAGATCCGTTCAACGGTTCTGGCGTGATACAGTAAAACAAACAAACATCCATCCATCCATCCAAAATTTTCGCATTTATAATAGTAGTAAGATGTATCCGAAAGGTGTGGTCAAATTTAAGGGCGTTACAGACCATAAAACTGAACAACGTTCTCATTAGGACCAACATCTTAATGAAGAAAAACATATCAGCCGTCCCTTACAAAACTTCAATACTTACTCGACCCAAATGTATGGGACGGCTGACATTTTTTTCTCGATTACGATGTTGGTCCCAATGAGAAAGTTGTTCAGTTTTATGGTCTGTACAGTACCACACTCCAAACCTTTCTGATAGACCCTTTAGATCCAGCGAATCAGGCTGTGCGTTGTCTGTCCGAAAATTAATGAATTAATTAATGATATTTATTAAGTAAGTAGACTACCGTCGTCGAACATAGGCACTTTCTTCGACGACACTATTTTCGGCCTCGCTGCTTCCCTACGACTTGGAGCTCCATGTTGTTCTCCTCATCGCTGTCACTGTGGCGAAGTTGTCAACAGCCTCGGACACCACGGCCTGTCTTGCATACGAAGTGCGGGTCGCTTACCGCGGCACGCGAACTTTAATGACATCATCCGACGAGCTCAAGTTACCGTCGGCGTTCCAGCTGTATTAGAACCCAATGGCTTGGCACGCGACGATGGCAAGAGACCGGACGGCATGTCTTTATTTCCATGGAAGGTGGGTAGGCCTTTAGTGTGGGATGCAACGTGTGTCGATACTCTTGCGCCATCCCATCTTCCTGGCTCGGCGTGCTGTGTTGGCTCCGCTGCTGCGGCTGCGGAAAACCTCAAGCGGCGAAAATATAATAACCTTATTGGTAACTATATTTTCGAGCCGTTTGGGGTTGAAACCCTCGGGACGTGGGGTCCGAGTGCCCATAGTCTCTTTAAAGATATATCGAAACGTCTGGTTCACACTTCCCGTGACCCAAAAGCTGGCTTTCACCTTGGCCAGAGGCTAAGCATTGCCATACAACGTGACAATGCCGCCAGTCTCTTGGGTACTTTACCAGTCGACAGCGATGCGGATGAATTTTTCGACGCCCTGTTTTAGTTTGAGAATAGTTTTAGTTTTATGTTAGGATATATTTTTGTTATTTTTAGGTTATGTTTATATAATCAAGTAAGTAGATTAAATTCAAGATTATTGGTAAATATGTCGGTCTCCATTTTCTTCGCTTCAACAATAACAAAAAGAAACTAACAAAAATGTATTTCCAGTACAAAACCAAGATTCTACACCTACACATTCTAAAAGTATCGTCCTCGCACGCGAACGCTCTTTTCCAATATATCCGAACAAATTCAATAAAGTCCCGAACAAACAACTCTAGCGTTTATTGCATAACGCATCTTCTAAAACGCAGGGTAAACGCTCCGGTTGCGGGCCGAGGGTGGCGCCCTCTGTTTATACGGAGTGCGCCCGACTACTTAATAACGACTTATTTATTTACACAAAGGATCGGAGCTAGTAATTGCGTGGCCGATAATATGAGAACTATTAACTGGTGCACGCGCCTTAATGTTTGCCGGGACACTGATGACGGCTTGTTAGTTTTTAAGTAAACATCGTTTTTTATTTGTTTCAGGGCTTTGATTTGATCAATAGTGTCTCGAGGTTTTTTGACAAGTTGTGTTGCTAAGGTCAGTACGGATTTATTTGCTTGAAACTTTGAAATTTTGCTGAAAGTTTCCTAAGAAATAAGGCACAACAAGGAAGATAACAATATGAAGTGATAAGGCCGCCCATTGTATTTTTTGTAATGTTATATTTTTTGGTATTTATTTTCTGGTGTACCTACTACAATAAATCAATCTACCTAGCCTTTTCCCAACTATGTTGGGTACGGCTTCCAGTCTAACCGGATGCAGCTGAATACCAGTATTTTACATGGAGAAACTGCCTTACTGACCTCCAAAAGCCTGTAACTGGGTAATACCCTTGGTAAGACTGGTTGTTAGACTTTCAGGCTTCTAACACCTGTAACTAGGTACTGTCAAAGATCCACGAATGACAGCCGGGACCAATGGCTTAACGTGTTTTCCGAAGCACGGAGGGGTCTTATGGTATGTAAAGATGGTCACCTATCCAGGAACTGACCGCGGCAAGCGTAGCTTAACCTTTATTATTTAGCCACGAGCCCCTTACTGGTGTACAAAAAAGTATATAAAAATAAATAAAACATGCGCTCATCAACTAGCTGAAAGAAATTAAAGAAAGAAAAGTATTTATTGGCACTCGCACAAGAAAATGGTAAACTAAACTAAACAAAGTCGTAACAACACAAAAAACAAGAGCATATTAAAAAATGAAGAAAAAACTGAAAGTCCTGTATGAGTGTATGAGGCCCAAAGGCTAACCTAACTCAAATGCGGATCATGGTGACAGATCGTGATAAGCAAGACGAACACGTAAGTAATAGTAAAACATGGAGTAAAATGTCGAAGGACCAAAATCCGAGATACAGAAATTTCTCTATTTTCACCCGAGTACAGCTCGGTCGTCCAGGTACTATTATTAACTGAGAAATATTTGTACCTATAAACTATATATATATAAAAATCAATTGCCAAATGTATGTACGCGCATCACTTCAGAACAGTTGCACCTACACTTCTGGACACATCTTTTGGCCCACCTTGTATTTTCAGTTTCGTTTGGTCCTAGCTTAAAATTTATATTAGGTCGAGCAAAAAGTTTTTATGCAGTTTTGAACCTGGCACATTCACAATTTCATTCAATAGTCTTTTTTTGAATTTCGAACACAGAATTTAAAGAAACAAAAGACAATTTGGAGCCTGTTTGTTAATATCAAACAATCGAATACTAAGAAAACTTGGTTTTATTGGTTTACTTGGATTTAATTCTTGAAAAAGTGATTGATATCTTTGGTTTTGCAACAAACATTACTTATTCTTAACATTAAGGTGAGGTTCTATCAATAATCTATGGATACTTCACCTGAAGTCGCCGCCCAAGCTGTGGCACTTATTCAGGCCGGACACAGCCAAAGAAACGTGAGTGCTCAACTTAATTTAAGTCGATCTGCAGTCCGAAATGTTTATCGGAGGTACCTAGAGACTGGCGGCTTTGTTCGTCGCCAAGGAAGGCCACGATCTCGGGTCACAACTGAAAGGCAGGATCGATTCATCGTGACGACCAGCTTGAGAAATCGTCACCTTACCTCCATTGAGATACAAAACCAACTTCGCGACTTCCACGGAGTATCTGTGAGCGCTCGAACTGTTCGGAGAAGGTTAAAAGAACGCGATATGGTACCACACAAGCCAGCTAATGGCCCCAAACTAACGCGAGCCCACCGAACAGCGCGCCTTCATTTCGCACGCAGTCATTTAAATTGGACACAGCAAGATTGGAGCCGTGTACTCTTTTCTGATGAGTCTAAAATTGTGTTACATGGCAATGATGGAAGGAAGAAGGTCTACCGACGTAAGGGAGAGCGTTTCGCACAATGCTGCTTTGAAGAGAGGGTTGCTTATGGCGGTGGCTCATGGACTGTCTGGGGCGGTATATCCGCGAGCGGCAAAACTCAACTTGAGGTTGTTACAGGACCACGGCTGCCAACATTAAATGCTGAAAGGTACATTCGTGAGTGCTTAGAACCTCACGTGATACCATACGCGGACTATGTGGGCCCAAATTTCCTTTTTATGCATGATAATGCAAGAGCCCATGCGGCCGGCATCGTCAGGGAATATCTTCGGGATGTGAACATCACAGTTATGGACTGGCCAGCCAGAAGCCCAGACATGAACCCCATTGAGCACATGTGGGACGAGCTAAAAAGACGTGTTAGGGCTCGTCAGCCAGTTGCCCAGACGATGCAGGAGTTGAAAACTGCTATAGAAGAGGAATGGGAGATGATCCCTCAAAATTTCATAGAGCGGTTGATAAACTCTATGCCTAATCGTATGAGAGCTGTGGTAGATGCCCATGGAGGCAACACGCGTTATTAAATTAAACCTTTATTTGATAAAACATGTTTTTTATTCAAAAATCAATTGCCTTTAACAAGGCGCATATCCGACTTGTTAGGCGTAGCTCCATGTCGTATGGTATTCTGAATTCAAATTTAAAACAATACGATCGAAAAAGATGGTAAAATGTATCAGGTTTAAAACTGCATCAACAGTTTTTGTTCAATCTAGCAATCATATTTCGGTAGGGGCCATCGAAACCTAAACTCTAAGGTGGGCCAATAGATGTGTCCAGAAGTGTATTTGGCTAATCCTTTTCTTGTTGGGATTGTAATTGTCAGGTTTGTATGACCGATTTTTTGTTGGAAAATTCACCGGAAAAAACGGAAATTTGGATGGTAGTTTTGTATGAAAACAGACAACACATAGTCTTCATCGAGAAACGGGGGCGAATAGTCGTTCTAGCTGGGTCTCGTAATCTGGGAAAATTCATTTTCTCTATTTTCACCCGAGCAGAGCTCAGTCGCCCAGGTACTATAAAATAATCACTCAAAATTAATCAAAGCACATACAGGTCGAAATAACGCCAACACAAACAATAAATTCGAACGCTTTTAATTGATAACGACACAAACTATGGATCTATTGTAAAAACTCATTCAATATGTAAATCAAATCCAACCACAGACACAAAATTGCTTTTTAATAAAATTCCGCACCGTTCGAAAGCAATTACAGTATTAAGTAAATTATAAAAGGTTCCGTTCTAAAGGCGAACTTGATTAATTGACTCGTCGCCGTCGGCGCAACCGATGTTGTACAACTGCTAGAACCCGACAATGACGCTCGATAAAAAGGGCAAAATCAATCGAAAACAAATTACTTACAGAACCGAATAAAATTGAGTCGTTAGTAACATTGTGTGTCGTGAAAAATAAACGAGAGGCAATCGAATCAACTTTGTAGAGGTAAATTAATGTCGTTCTGCACTGGCCGGGATGTGGATTGCGCGACCAATATGTTTTTAAATTGCTTCTTTCTAGATCGTTAAAGGCAAATTAATTAATTGTTCGGTATGCGCGTTTATTGGACGCCAGTCAGTTTGTTTGCGTGGTTATATTCTGTTGGTTCACTCGTTTATTATGTTTGTTTTGCGTAGTTTGATTTGCTGCGAATAAAACCCAGTTTGCGTGTGTAACAAATTCGATATAGACACAATTTTTTTTTTTCAAAAATTGTTTTATATTTATTTATTTAGTTGTATAAATGTATGTGTACAGTGGGCTACATCAATTGGGTACCTACCCCAGTTGTATTAAAATTTTAATACAACTGACGTACCCAAGTGATGCAGCCCACTGTACATTACAAACATTTACATATTTACTCGTAAGTTGGTGCCAACATAAACTTATTGGAGTTTAACCGTGCACCAGAAAAAACGACTACATAATTTCAAGAATTAAAACAACTTAAACTCTGATTTTTAATATGCTACAATTATTATTATATTCATATGTTGTTGCTGGAAGAAGCCATACCTGACGAATGGTGCAACAGTTCGCTGGTGCCCATCTTTAAAAACAAAGGTGATGTGCTGGAGTGCAACAACTATAGAGGAATAAAGCTAATGTCACATAGTATGAAGGCTTGGGAGAAAGTTATTGAAAGGCGACTAAGAGAAGAGAGTGAAATTTCGCAAAACCAATTCGGTTTTATGCCTGGTCGAGGAACAGCAGATGCCATCTTTGCTATCCGCCAGCTGTGCGAGAAATACAGAGGTGCGCATAAAAACTTGCACATGGTATTTGTTGACCTCGAAAAGGCATACGACCGAGTGCCTCGTGAAGTTTTGTGGTGGGCACTTAAGGAAAAATGTGTACCAGGAAGTATGTGCAGTTGATTCGCGCGATGTACAGTCGATGCAGTACCCAAGTCCGGTCTACAGTGGGCACTACTGACAGCTTCGATGTGGCTGTCGGCTTGCACCAGGGGTCTGCACTCAGCCCTTACCTCTTTGTGCTGATAATGGATGCTCTTTCTTCGTATATCCAGGAAGAGGCTCCCTGGTGTATGCTGTTCGCCGATGACATTGTGCTGGTTGCCGAGAGTGGCTTAGAGGTCCAGAGCAGATTGGAGGTGTGGTGGAAAAGACTGGAGACCGTTGGCCTGAGAGTAAGTCGGACCAAAACAGAGTATTTGTTTTGTGATTTTGGCGGACTCTCCGGTCCTGTGCCCATATCTCTTGCCGGAACGCCCTTACCGATCTGCTCCGACTTTCGGTACCTCGGGTCGCTTGTCCAAGGGGATGGCGAAGTAGACCGAGACATAACGCACCGGATCAACGCAGGATGGATGAAATGGCGACAGGTTACAGGAACAACTTGCGACCCACGGATGCCCCTCAAGTTGAAGGGGAAAATTTACAAGTCCGTGATAAGGCCTGTCGTACTTTATGGATCGGAATGCTGGACAGTGAAGAAGACGGATGAAAAAAAAATTGCATGCAGCGGAGATGAGAATGTTGAGATGGATGTGTGGAGTGACAAGAATGGATAAAGAGAGAAATGAGTATATAAGAGGAAGTTTGAAAGTGGCGCCAGTGACAGAAAAGTTGAAAGGAAATCGTTTGTCTTGGTATGGGCATGTAATGAGGAGAGACGAAACGCATGTGACTAAAAGAGTGATGAATATAGATGTTGATGGATGGAGAGGCAGAGGAAGGCCAAAGAAAAGATGGATGGATTGTGTGAGGAATGATATGAAAGAGAAGGGAGTGAATGATAGCGTGACGGTTGACAGGGGAGAATGGAAGAAGAAAATGTGTTGCGCTGACCCCAAGTAATATGGGATAAGGGCAGGAAGATGATGATGTTTTGTTATAAAATGACAGTTGCGTTCGACCTTTTTCGTCATTTTGACATTTTATTTATCTTATGTTATGTCATTTTAGTCTAGCAAATTAAAAATCAAAGTATATCTAAGTAAGTACGTTGATAAAATTAAACAACAAAGAAAATTACAACGAGGGTATTTAATAATCAAAATAATTATCTATTACTAACGAGCAAAGATCGGTGACGAACCTGAACGTCCTTAACGGGAGGTTATCCGAATTTTACCTGTTTTAGAATCAATTTTAAATGGTCAAATTATTGTATGAAGGTTCTGAAAAAAATATATGCCATAGATACATCCTTGCTTGAGGGAAATTAACGGTTCAAAACACGATAAGTTGTAATTTCCTCGATGAAAAAAAAATCCAAAACATGGTCGATTTCAAAACCATTTTCCGTTTCATTTCCTAATTACAGCATAAAATTATATGAAAATTGCATGTACCATTAGGTAATCGTATTTCAGAGGGAATTTAACGGTTGGATTTTTGAGTTTAATAGATTTTTTTTAAATAAACTCAAAATTAGTCAATTTGGCTTAATCCGCTCGCGGTCAGAGTCCTGCGGGACGTCATCGAGGTTGGACCTGTGTCAAAATTTTTAAAAATTCGCTCTCCCTGCTGTTGTTCAAAAAAATTCAAACAAAAGACGAACACATTATATATGAAATTGCGACAGCTCAGAAAAAATATTTCGTAATTATATTATAGTTTTAATTCATAATATTGTTTTCGAAAATGTGATTATTTATATGTGGTATGATGACGTTTAATTGTCATCTTACGATAGTGCTAAGACACATTGCAAATTATTATCGATAAAATTATAGTCAAGCGCGAGTAGTTTATAATTTTTTATCGTGGTCCTTTATGAAGAAGTTTTAAAACACATTTTTCTAAGATTTTTCATCAGATTCATCCACATTAGTATTTTCACTCTCCATCGAACTGTCTTCACTACTAGTCTACTACCATATCCTACATAAATTACACATAATATAAATACAATGTGTCCGGTTGTCGGTTGGATACTAATAATAATCAACTTTCACTCTGGCAACAACAATGAAAATTAGAAAAAAATAAAAATGTGCGGTCGGGGACCACCGTCAGGAATGAAGTTCCTTATAACGTATGATTTAAAACACAAACACAAAATTTTCACATCCACCATCTTGAATTTTCATTTTGACTTCACTACCGGCTTTGGCTCCCTCGAAAACCATAAAAACGACACCCCATGATCAGTTTTGAGTACAAAAAGTCACAGTATACGATAAAATATCGTGTTCTATACATTCGAAAAATAGCGCTTTGTGAACGTAGCCATGGCTAGGCGGTAACCGTATCACTCAGTGCCCATGTTCGAAAGCAAGTTCGTCGATGACGTATCCTATTGTCGGTTTGAAACTTTTAACATATTGACACTTGCACTTTTGTTTAGGTAAATAGTCCTATGGGACGCCAATCCCACATGAGCGGGGCCGGTTAGACAATATACTAAATTAATTTTGATGTCGTAGAATAGTAGATTCGATAAATTATAGCTGTAGCAGTAGGTACATCCCTTGATAATAAAGTACGGCAATTGTTCCTTCATATGTAGTTGTCAATAATTACTGATCTTCATGAGCAGTGGTCAACATCAAAAACAAAAGAATATGTTTGCAGCATAAGCAAAACAGTACGACCATTTTTAGCCCATTCTAAAAAAAAATTTTTTTTATTCAGTCACTAAAGGGGTTATAGGGGATGCAAGTTAGACACACAATATACTAAAACAACAGCCACATTTTATAAAACTTTCCTTTACAGTACGTTTGTAGTTGTGGTCTCTCTCAGTAGCCAAAATACACAGAGAGTTAGGACTGGTGACGCGGGAGCAAGCGATCGACGACGAAGCAGCTTGTCCTGAGGTCGAAACGCGCAGCCTTCAGTAGCAATTTCCCACTGCTTGCGAAGTTTTTCGTTTTTAGTGGATAAATAAACAAACGCTTGTTCGTGTCGTTCCTGCATAGGAACGACACGAACAGGAGTAATACCTAATGGCATAACACGAATACACTGAGTGATTCTTACAAATTATTTCTGACGAACCCGGCTATCGCTAAAAAATATAACAGTAGATTGTACACACGGGATTTCTCATTAACTGTCAGCTAACCATTAATAATAGGTAGACCACCTATGAAATTGCCGTTTTGTATGAAAAAATTTAAACGATTTTTTTTCATGCATTTTTTATTTGTATTAATCGAAGTAATCACCCATGCAATCAATGCATCTTTGCCAACGCAGTGGCAGTTTATTGATGCCCTTCTTAAAGAAATCAGCTGGACGGGAGGCAACAAATTCTTCAAAGGAATTTTGTACTGCCTTTCGGGTATTGAATTTTTTTCCCGCCAAGAAGTTATCCAAATTCTGGAAAAAGTAGTAGTCTGTAGGCGCAAGGTCTGGTGATTAGGGCGGATGACGGAGAGCTTCCAACCCCAGTTCTTGCAACTTGGAGACCGTCTGCTGTGCAGTATGAGGTCGCGTGTTGTCGTGCAGGAGCAGCGGAGACGAGCGATTGACCAATGCTGGTTGGAGATGTGCCAGCTTCTCCATCATTGTGTTCAGTTCTTCACAGTACACATCTGAAGTAATGCTCACCCCGTTTGGTAAGAAGCTGTGATGAATCACACCGGCGCTAGACCACCAAACAGTGACCATCACTTTTCTAGGGGTAAGTTTTCGTTTAGGGCATTGTTTAGGTGCTGAACCAGGATCCAACCAACTTGCTGATTGCGGTTATCAAAAAGAATCCATTTTTTATCGCAGGTAACGATGCGGTTCAAAATTCCTTCATTTGTGTGTCTGTTGAGCAGTGCAAGGCACGTCTCGACGCGTACTTCGCGCTGGCGATCATTGAGTTCGTGGGGCACCCATTTGTCAAGCTTTTTTACCTTGCCAATTTGACGCAAATGGACCAATATTGTTTTGACGCTAATGTCGAAAGCTGCTGCTAATTCAGCCGTAGATTGTGTATCATCAGCTTCCACAATCGCCTTTAATTCGTCATTGTCGACCAAAGTCTTCGGACGACCGCGAGGTTCATTTTTCAGGTCGAAATTTCCAGAACGGAAGCGAGCAAACCAATAACAAGTGGTGCGTTGGTTTGTAGTGTTAGCTCCGTAAACGTCGTTGATGTTGCGTGCCGCTTGTGCCGCGTTGCTGCCACGACGGTACTCATATTCCATAATTACTCGATTTTTTAACGTATCCATGATGACGAAAAAGATTGAAATGCGATGAAAATGTAACACTAATCAATAAACAAATGACTACTTTTGGAAAAAAAAACCATGTTTTTAAAATAAAATTAATTTGAAATTAGAATTCTTAGCCAAACAAAAATTATTTTGATTTGAAATGGCCAGTACTGCAGAACGGCAATTTCATAGGTAAAGACCTAATATTTATTTTTATTATAGATATAGATGGTATAAGAGGCCTAAACTTTATGTTTTCTGTGAACGTTATGCGAACAATCAAATAACAGTAGGTATATAACAAAATATAAAAAAAATAATCGAAAAAAATATAACAGTTGAGAATCAAACTTTTAACAACGGGTTTGCAAAGCAGTCGTCGAACCGTTAAGCTATTTGGTTTGATGAAAGTTTACTAAAATAGCCGTTTAAAGGTTCAATCTGTAACTATCTGCTATATTCGTTTCCTACTCAGCCCAATGAATTAATGGAATAATTCGCTTTTACATTGTGTTTTAATGTCACTTATATCGTCGTAGACAACGACCGATACCGATTATCAGCATTCTCCTGCCCTTATCCCAATTTTTTTTGGGGTCGATGCAACTTGTTTTTATCTTCCATACTTCTCTATTAGTCGTCATCTCGATAGTCATTCCCTTTCTAGCCACATCATCTTTCACACAGATCATCCATCGTTTCTTTGGTATTCCCTTACTCGTATAGTCATCCAGATTCATAATCAAAACATTCCAGACGACATTTTCTGCATTTCTCCGCATTACATGCCCATACCATGATAACCGATTTCCACACACGCCGATACCGATATCGGCACGATATCTACCGGCGAAGACAGTGCGGGGTGAGAGTAGCGGGCATTCTTTCAATTGAACAAACTTATTCAAACTGCCGCCGACTTAGTAGTGTGGTTGTTTGTCGTGTCGCGATGGTTATCGATATTCACCAATATCATGGGGCTGATAATAATTGTACCTATTGTTATCGAATCGTGTTGGTGTAGTTATCTGATAATGTGAAAACAAAACGACATTTTATGTAATAATCTTAGTTCACTCCACCGTAGACACCATAAAATGTAAACCTAAGGAAAAAAAATCGACCTAAGAAAAACTAATTAAGTTGATCAACTGCAAATATTTTACACTGTAGCATAGATTTTCCGCGAAATCGTCGGCAGCGCGTCGTAAATAAACACGTCGCGCTACATTTGGGGGAGGCGGAGGTAGCGTTTCAAAGGCCGACAGGCCCGAACAACCTGCCGTTAAAACAAAAGTGGTGGAGGAATGTTTTTGAACTGATGAAACGGCCTCTATTTTTTAATGCTCCACAGTAACTTCATCAAGTTCTTTATACTCCAGCATCAAATTAAAATGTAATATAAATCGCGGAACGTGACAACAACACAGTTCCATTGGAGCATTGCCTCCATTGTGTCAGTTTGTTCTCACCGCATTCACAACTAGCCATTAGGTCCCTCGAACGAACACAATGGAACACAATGCTATGAATGGGGTTGCAATTACAAGTCCCTAATTCGCTCATTTCACCCTTGAGATCAACGGAACAGAGTGTAACAGTTTCTGATGGAGTTCATTATTTTTATATTAGCTTTATTTGTCCCTCGTATTTATTAAAACTAGCTAAATTCAAATTATTTTATTTCACATAAACCTACATGGGCACTTATGAAATGTCAGAAGCTAGGTGCACAGTTCCAATTGGTCGTTTCCTATGGAGAAGAGCCGGCAAGAAACTCCACGGGTACTTACTCTTTTAAAAATACACACATCAAAAGTGTCTAGGGATCAACATATATTTTTGTAATAACTTTTCTCCTGATTGATATTAATTAAAATTTTCTTTAAGGATTCATCAAATAAAGTGTTTTCGTTTGTCACAGTAACGATAAACCAAGTCACCTTTGCATTAATAAAGAAATTTGCCATTTTCCTAATAAAGGGATTTTTGACATTTGAACCACTAACATTAAAGTTCGAAAAAAAGACTGAAATAACAGTTTTCTTTAAAATTTTATTGGGTAACTTAAACAATTAATAATCCGTGTTTCTACCGCGAACACTAACAACACAAGAAAATCGGTTTGGCATACTCAAAATGAGTTCATCCAAATCACGCTGTGGAATGGCCGCCCATGTTCGTTGCAACAACAAAAAAAGGTCTTCTTGCGACTGGATACCCTCCATATTCGGCAGAGCTCTTCTCTGTAGCATATCCCATGCATGCTCAATCGGGTTCAAGTCTGGCGACTGAGCAGGCCAGGGCAGGACATTGATGTTAGCTGCGGCGAGAGTCTGTCTTACAACTCTTGCGGTGTGCGGTCGTGCATTATCATGCATTAACTGAAATAAGGGACCGATTTGCACTTGTAGAGGAACGATGACGTCTGATACAATCGTCTCAGCATAAATTTGAGCGTTGAGGTTGCCTCTGATCCAAATCAACTCAGTTCTTCCGCCGATCCAAATACCCGCCCATACCATGATGGTTCCACCACTATAAGGATGGACTTCCTGGCAGGATTTTAATCGCTGTTGGCGTCCAGGGGTTCTCCAGTGTCGTATACGTCTTGTATCCGGTCTCATACCAAAACGAGACTCATCAGAAAAGCACACGAAACGCCATTGTTCTTCTGCCCAATTTCTGTGTTCAAGAGCCCATTGATATCGAATCCTACGATTGTGCATTGCTATAGGTGGTACCCGTAGCGGTCTTCGGGAATGAAGGTTCACTTCATGCAAGCGGTTTCTGACTGTTTGGTCGCTAATTAAGTTCCCTGAAGAGTGATGAAGCCTCACGGCTAACATCATGGCGGTTATAGTTGGAGCTCTTCGAGTTAAGATTTGAATGTATCGGTCTTGTCTCCGTGTGGTGCAGCGATACCGTCCTCCATGGCGCTCAGCCACGGTACCAGTGCTTCGGTAACGTGTCCAAAGTCGACTGATAACACTCTGACTTGTATTCAGAGCTAAAGCCACAGTACGTTGCCGGGAACCAGCTTCTATCATTCCCACGGCTCTGAGCATTTCTTCCCTGCTTAAATGACGTCGCCGCTCCATAATAACGTTGGTTTTAATCAGTAGTAGGGAAACAGTAGCACTAATAATGTCTTCAATGCGTTGTATGTTTTTATAGGGAAAATATTGACAGCTGATTTTCATCTTTTACTCGAATTTGATTCACAGTTCCTGATTCAAATTATGAAATGCACCAAAAAGGATCCATATAAATTTATAAAATCATAAATTTATTACAAAGCCACATCTCAATCTCAAGAAATCCGCATAAAAATGCTTGATCCCTAGACACTTTTGATGTGTGTAATTGGATTTTACAATATGTTCTAATTGCACTGTTAATAGGTAGGGATGGGAGAGGTAGGTACTTAAAAAAATAGATGCCATTCTAGCCCTTTTGCTTTACGATAAAGCAAATAACGTTGACAATAGTATAAATCTGAAATCTTAAGTAGCTTTAACTGAGCTGTTTGCAACAGCAAAAGACAACAGTAAAGATGTTGGACTTGAATTGATCTTCTGAAAAGGCAATGATAACGTACCGACGGCGACGATGCAAAAAACCGATAGACAAGTAACAAAGAGAACGAAACAACCAGCCCCTTTGGTCGTAATATTACTTGCCTTTTGGCATATGCTTAAACTTCTTTAGCAGTTGACATGAGTGACGTTAAATAATAGAGTATCGTTGTTTTCATTAGCGTGGCGGTGGCGGTCGCGTGGCGGGTGCGTGGCGGTCGCGTGGCCGTCACGTGGTGCGTCGTATGGCCGCCCACCCCCACAGCCAATCTGACGTAACACTGTTTACAAGCTACGGTGTAAGGTTACACCAGTGACTGGTATTACTGGGAATTAATTTTCGTAGTTTTGTGAAGCTCACTTATCTCTCGAAGCTTTTATCTCAGAGTACTAATATGACAAGGCATCTGCAATCTTTGATTGCAATAAAAGAAAAATTTTAAAAATGGTCATATACATCAGATGAAGGAGAAAGACTCAAAGTACCAATCAATCGATCTGCCTAGCCTTTTCCCAACAATGTTGGGGTCGGCTTCCAGTCTAACCGGATGCAGCTGATTATCAGTATTTTACGTGGAGTGACTGCCTATCTGACCTCCACAACTCAGTAACTGGGTAATACGAAACCACTTGGTAAGACTGGTTTTCAGATTTTCGGGCTTCTGACGACCCGTAACAACTGTCAAAGATCCACGAATGACAACCGGGACCAACGGCTTAAAGTGCTTTCCGAGGCACGGAGAAGTCTCGGCATATGTACAGATGGTCACCCATCCAAGTACCAAATATTTGATATTTTACAAACTTCATAATTGACTCATCTGAATAGATTGAATGGACCAGAAAACATAATCGAGTATCATCGTCATCAACCCAATTTTACCAACTATGTTAAAGTCAGCTTCAGTCTAACCAGCACGCAGCTGACTACCAGTATTAGTTTTTACATGGAGCGACTGCCTATCTGACCTCCACAACCGAGTGACTGATGGGTAACACGATACCTCTTAGTAAGACTGGTTGTCAGACTTTCGGGTTTCCGACGACCCTTAACGACTGTCAAAGATCCACGAATGACAGCCGGGACCAACGGCTTAACGTGCTTTCCGAGGCACAGAGGGTATGTAAAGATGGTCACACATGGTCCAACCGCGGCAAGCGTAGCTTAACCTGACCGATCGACCTGTGCGGCTGAAAAAAAAAAAACAAAAAAAAATCTAGAAACTGCTCCTTCCATATCCACTGCTTCGAATAGCACCCCGTTCCTATCATCATCATCATCATCAATGGCAGTCTTGTTCCACCACTGTTGAGTATAGGCCTCCTCCCTTTTGTTCCATGCTTCCCTGGTCTGTGTCTTCCCGTTCCTATATCTCTTATAAACACTTCTGTTATAGAGGTATTTATAGGTTTATGTAGGCGGTACCTAACGGACAAATCGTTAGCGCCGCGGAGCCTGCGCTAATTAATTTATTGTGACGTCTCTACGTGGAGTGGAGACGGCTTCTGTTGCACTTGATTTAGTACGTGATTTTTAACCCCGACGGAAACAGACTGAGGGTTGTTATAAGTTTAACGTGTGTATCTGTCTGTGACATCGTAGCTCCCAAATGACTGAACCGGTTTAGTTTTTATTGTTGGAAAACTATTTTATTTTAACTGTAAACATAACCTAAAAATTTTTTTTCCTACCTAAATTCTGGCAAAGGTGAGGTCATCCTGAAGGTTGACATAAAGAATGCCTTCAATTCTGTTAATAGGGACACCTTGCTGGCAGAAACTAGAAAAGAAATACCCCAAATTTATAGTTTCCTTTGGCAATGTTACAGACACCCTTCTAAATTACTGTATCGGGACAACCTTCTGGAATCTGCTGTTGGCTGTCAACAAGGTGACCCCCTCGGGCCAGTGATTTTTAGTTTAGCCATTCACCCAATTATTCGACAGCTAAATTCCAAATTTAACGTTTGGTATCTTGACGACGGAACCTTGGGAGGCGATGTAGAAACTGTTTTAAATGACCTTCAATTCTTAAAAAATGAACTTTATTCCATTGGCCTTGATCTCAACCTTTCGAAATGTGAACTGTTCTTAGCGGACGGTACCGACAGACATCTAACACTTCCCAAATTTAACGCAATAGCCCCGGAAATCAAAATTATTGAAAAAAACTCTCTTCGTCTCCTTGGGTCTCCTATCTATGAAAATTCTTTTCCTGTTTTTATTGAAGAAAAAATTCAAAATTTCAATGACGTTTCGGAAAGATTGTTCCAAATTAACATGCACTCGGCCATAACATTAATCCGTTACTGCTGTTTCGGCCCTAAAAAAGATGGATGGATTGTGTGAGGAATGATATGAAAGAGAAGGGAGTGAATGATAGCGTGACGGTTGACAGGGGAGAATGGAAGAAGAAAATGTGTTGCGCTGACCCCAAGTAATATGGGATAAGGGCAGGAAGATGATGATGTTTTGTTATAAAATGACAGTTGCGTTCGACCTTTTTCGTCATTTTGACATTTTATTTATCTTATGTTATGTCATTTTAGTCTAGCAAATTAAAAATCAAAGTATATCTAAGTAAGTACGTTGATAAAATTAAACAACAAAGAAAATTACAACGAGGGTATTTAATAATCAAAATAATTATCTATTACTAACGAGCAAAGATCGGTGACGAACCTGAACGTCCTTAACGGGAGGTTATCCGAATTTTACCTGTTTTAGAATCAATTTTAAATGGTCAAATTATTGTATGAAGGTTCTGAAAAAAATATATGCCATAGATACATCCTTGCTTGAGGGAAATTAACGGTTCAAAACACGATAAGTTGTAATTTCCTCGATGAAAAAAAAATCCAAAACATGGTCGATTTCAAAACCATTTTCCGTTTCATTTCCTAATTACAGCATAAAATTATATGAAAATTGCATGTACCATTAGGTAATCGTATTTCAGAGGGAATTTAACGGTTGGATTTTTGAGTTTAATAGATTTTTTTTAAATAAACTCAAAATTAGTCAATTTGGCTTAATCCGCTCGCGGTCAGAGTCCTGCGGGACGTCATCGAGGTTGGACCTGTGTCAAAATTTTTAAAAATTCGCTCTCCCTGCTGTTGTTCAAAAAAATTCAAACAAAAGACGAACACATTATATATGAAATTGCGACAGCTCAGAAAAAATATTTCGTAATTATATTATAGTTTTAATTCATAATATTGTTTTCGAAAATGTGATTATTTATATGTGGTATGATGACGTTTAATTGTCATCTTACGATAGTGCTAAGACACATTGCAAATTATTATCGATAAAATTATAGTCAAGCGCGAGTAGTTTATAATTTTTTATCGTGGTCCTTTATGAAGAAGTTTTAAAACACATTTTTCTAAGATTTTTCATCAGATTCATCCACATTAGTATTTTCACTCTCCATCGAACTGTCTTCACTACTAGTCTACTACCATATCCTACATAAATTACACATAATATAAATACAATGTGTCCGGTTGTCGGTTGGATACTAATAATAATCAACTTTCACTCTGGCAACAACAATGAAAATTAGAAAAAAATAAAAATGTGCGGTCGGGGACCACCGTCAGGAATGAAGTTCCTTATAACGTATGATTTAAAACACAAACACAAAATTTTCACATCCACCATCTTGAATTTTCATTTTGACTTCACTACCGGCTTTGGCTCCCTCGAAAACCATAAAAACGACACCCCATGATCAGTTTTGAGTACAAAAAGTCACAGTATACGATAAAATATCGTGTTCTATACATTCGAAAAATAGCGCTTTGTGAACGTAGCCATGGCTAGGCGGTAACCGTATCACTCAGTGCCCATGTTCGAAAGCAAGTTCGTCGATGACGTATCCTATTGTCGGTTTGAAACTTTTAACATATTGACACTTGCACTTTTGTTTAGGTAAATAGTCCTATGGGACGCCAATCCCACATGAGCGGGGCCGGTTAGACAATATACTAAATTAATTTTGATGTCGTAGAATAGTAGATTCGATAAATTATAGCTGTAGCAGTAGGTACATCCCTTGATAATAAAGTACGGCAATTGTTCCTTCATATGTAGTTGTCAATAATTACTGATCTTCATGAGCAGTGGTCAACATCAAAAACAAAAGAATATGTTTGCAGCATAAGCAAAACAGTACGACCATTTTTAGCCCATTCTAAAAAAAAATTTTTTTTATTCAGTCACTAAAGGGGTTATAGGGGATGCAAGTTAGACACACAATATACTAAAACAACAGCCACATTTTATAAAACTTTCCTTTACAGTACGTTTGTAGTTGTGGTCTCTCTCAGTAGCCAAAATACACAGAGAGTTAGGACTGGTGACGCGGGAGCAAGCGATCGACGACGAAGCAGCTTGTCCTGAGGTCGAAACGCGCAGCCTTCAGTAGCAATTTCCCACTGCTTGCGAAGTTTTTCGTTTTTAGTGGATAAATAAACAAACGCTTGTTCGTGTCGTTCCTGCATAGGAACGACACGAACAGGAGTAATACCTAATGGCATAACACGAATACACTGAGTGATTCTTACAAATTATTTCTGACGAACCCGGCTATCGCTAAAAAATATAACAGTAGATTGTACACACGGGATTTCTCATTAACTGTCAGCTAACCATTAATAATAGGTAGGTTGATGCCCTTCTTAAAGAAATCAGCTGGACGGGAGGCAACAAATTCTTCAAAGGAATTTTGTACTGCCTTTCGGGTATTGAATTTTTTTCCCGCCAAGAAGTTATCCAAATTCTGGAAAAAGTAGTAGTCTGTAGGCGCAAGGTCTGGTGATTAGGGCGGATGACGGAGAGCTTCCAACCCCAGTTCTTGCAACTTGGAGACCGTCTGCTGTGCAGTATGAGGTCGCGTGTTGTCGTGCAGGAGCAGCGGAGACGAGCGATTGACCAATGCTGGTTGGAGATGTGCCAGCTTCTCCATCATTGTGTTCAGTTCTTCACAGTACACATCTGAAGTAATGCTCACCCCGTTTGGTAAGAAGCTGTGATGAATCACACCGGCGCTAGACCACCAAACAGTGACCATCACTTTTCTAGGGGTAAGTTTTCGTTTAGGGCATTGTTTAGGTGCTGAACCAGGATCCAACCAACTTGCTGATTGCGGTTATCAAAAAGAATCCATTTTTTATCGCAGGTAACGATGCGGTTCAAAATTCCTTCATTTGTGTGTCTGTTGAGCAGTGCAAGGCACGTCTCGACGCGTACTTCGCGCTGGCGATCATTGAGTTCGTGGGGCACCCATTTGTCAAGCTTTTTTACCTTGCCAATTTGACGCAAATGGACCAATATTGTTTTGACGCTAATGTCGAAAGCTGCTGCTAATTCAGCCGTAGATTGTGTATCATCAGCTTCCACAATCGCCTTTAATTCGTCATTGTCGACCAAAGTCTTCGGACGACCGCGAGGTTCATTTTTCAGGTCGAAATTTCCAGAACGGAAGCGAGCAAACCAATAACAAGTGGTGCGTTGGTTTGTAGTGTTAGCTCCGTAAACGTCGTTGATGTTGCGTGCCGCTTGTGCCGCGTTGCTGCCACGACGGTACTCATATTCCATAATTACTCGATTTTTTAACGTATCCATGATGACGAAAAAGATTGAAATGCGATGAAAATGTAACACTAATCAATAAACAAATGACTACTTTTGGAAAAAAAAACCATGTTTTTAAAATAAAATTAATTTGAAATTAGAATTCTTAGCCAAACAAAAATTATTTTGATTTGAAATGGCCAGTACTGCAGAACGGCAATTTCATAGGTAAAGACCTAATATTTATTTTTATTATAGATATAGATGGTATAAGAGGCCTAAACTTTATGTTTTCTGTGAACGTTATGCGAACAATCAAATAACAGTAGGTATATAACAAAATATAAAAAAAATAATCGAAAAAAATATAACAGTTGAGAATCAAACTTTTAACAACGGGTTTGCAAAGCAGTCGTCGAACCGTTAAGCTATTTGGTTTGATGAAAGTTTACTAAAATAGCCGTTTAAAGGTTCAATCTGTAACTATCTGCTATATTCGTTTCCTACTCAGCCCAATGAATTAATGGAATAATTCGCTTTTACATTGTGTTTTAATGTCACTTATATCGTCGTAGACAACGACCGATACCGATTATCAGCATTCTCCTGCCCTTATCCCAATTTTTTTTGGGGTCGATGCAACTTGTTTTTATCTTCCATACTTCTCTATTAGTCGTCATCTCGATAGTCATTCCCTTTCTAGCCACATCATCTTTCACACAGATCATCCATCGTTTCTTTGGTATTCCCTTACTCGTATAGTCATCCAGATTCATAATCAAAACATTCCAGACGACATTTTCTGCATTTCTCCGCATTACATGCCCATACCATGATAACCGATTTCCACACACGCCGATACCGATATCGGCACGATATCTACCGGCGAAGACAGTGCGGGGTGAGAGTAGCGGGCATTCTTTCAATTGAACAAACTTATTCAAACTGCCGCCGACTTAGTAGTGTGGTTGTTTGTCGTGTCGCGATGGTTATCGATATTCACCAATATCATGGGGCTGATAATAATTGTACCTATTGTTATCGAATCGTGTTGGTGTAGTTATCTGATAATGTGAAAACAAAACGACATTTTATGTAATAATCTTAGTTCACTCCACCGTAGACACCATAAAATGTAAACCTAAGGAAAAAAAATCGACCTAAGAAAAACTAATTAAGTTGATCAACTGCAAATATTTTACACTGTAGCATAGATTTTCCGCGAAATCGTCGGCAGCGCGTCGTAAATAAACACGTCGCGCTACATTTGGGGGAGGCGGAGGTAGCGTTTCAAAGGCCGACAGGCCCGAACAACCTGCCGTTAAAACAAAAGTGGTGGAGGAATGTTTTTGAACTGATGAAACGGCCTCTATTTTTTAATGCTCCACAGTAACTTCATCAAGTTCTTTATACTCCAGCATCAAATTAAAATGTAATATAAATCGCGGAACGTGACAACAACACAGTTCCATTGGAGCATTGCCTCCATTGTGTCAGTTTGTTCTCACCGCATTCACAACTAGCCATTAGGTCCCTCGAACGAACACAATGGAACACAATGCTATGAATGGGGTTGCAATTACAAGTCCCTAATTCGCTCATTTCACCCTTGAGATCAACGGAACAGAGTGTAACAGTTTCTGATGGAGTTCATTATTTTTATATTAGCTTTATTTGTCCCTCGTATTTATTAAAACTAGCTAAATTCAAATTATTTTATTTCACATAAACCTACATGGGCACTTATGAAATGTCAGAAGCTAGGTGCACAGTTCCAATTGGTCGTTTCCTATGGAGAAGAGCCGGCAAGAAACTCCACGGGTACTTACTCTTTTAAAAATACACACATCAAAAGTGTCTAGGGATCAACATATATTTTTGTAATAACTTTTCTCCTGATTGATATTAATTAAAATTTTCTTTAAGGATTCATCAAATAAAGTGTTTTCGTTTGTCACAGTAACGATAAACCAAGTCACCTTTGCATTAATAAAGAAATTTGCCATTTTCCTAATAAAGGGATTTTTGACATTTGAACCACTAACATTAAAGTTCGAAAAAAAGACTGAAATAACAGTTTTCTTTAAAATTTTATTGGGTAACTTAAACAATTAATAATCCGTGTTTCTACCGCGAACACTAACAACACAAGAAAATCGGTTTGGCATACTCAAAATGAGTTCATCCAAATCACGCTGTGGAATGGCCGCCCATGTTCGTTGCAACAACAAAAAAAGGTCTTCTTGCGACTGGATACCCTCCATATTCGGCAGAGCTCTTCTCTGTAGCATATCCCATGCATGCTCAATCGGGTTCAAGTCTGGCGACTGAGCAGGCCAGGGCAGGACATTGATGTTAGCTGCGGCGAGAGTCTGTCTTACAACTCTTGCGGTGTGCGGTCGTGCATTATCATGCATTAACTGAAATAAGGGACCGATTTGCACTTGTAGAGGAACGATGACGTCTGATACAATCGTCTCAGCATAAATTTGAGCGTTGAGGTTGCCTCTGATCCAAATCAACTCAGTTCTTCCGCCGATCCAAATACCCGCCCATACCATGATGGTTCCACCACTATAAGGATGGACTTCCTGGCAGGATTTTAATCGCTGTTGGCGTCCAGGGGTTCTCCAGTGTCGTATACGTCTTGTATCCGGTCTCATACCAAAACGAGACTCATCAGAAAAGCACACGAAACGCCATTGTTCTTCTGCCCAATTTCTGTGTTCAAGAGCCCATTGATATCGAATCCTACGATTGTGCATTGCTATAGGTGGTACCCGTAGCGGTCTTCGGGAATGAAGGTTCACTTCATGCAAGCGGTTTCTGACTGTTTGGTCGCTAATTAAGTTCCCTGAAGAGTGATGAAGCCTCACGGCTAACATCATGGCGGTTATAGTTGGAGCTCTTCGAGTTAAGATTTGAATGTATCGGTCTTGTCTCCGTGTGGTGCAGCGATACCGTCCTCCATGGCGCTCAGCCACGGTACCAGTGCTTCGGTAACGTGTCCAAAGTCGACTGATAACACTCTGACTTGTATTCAGAGCTAAAGCCACAGTACGTTGCCGGGAACCAGCTTCTATCATTCCCACGGCTCTGAGCATTTCTTCCCTGCTTAAATGACGTCGCCGCTCCATAATAACGTTGGTTTTAATCAGTAGTAGGGAAACAGTAGCACTAATAATGTCTTCAATGCGTTGTATGTTTTTATAGGGAAAATATTGACAGCTGATTTTCATCTTTTACTCGAATTTGATTCACAGTTCCTGATTCAAATTATGAAATGCACCAAAAAGGATCCATATAAATTTATAAAATCATAAATTTATTACAAAGCCACATCTCAATCTCAAGAAATCCGCATAAAAATGCTTGATCCCTAGACACTTTTGATGTGTGTAATTGGATTTTACAATATGTTCTAATTGCACTGTTAATAGGTAGGGATGGGAGAGGTAGGTACTTAAAAAAATAGATGCCATTCTAGCCCTTTTGCTTTACGATAAAGCAAATAACGTTGACAATAGTATAAATCTGAAATCTTAAGTAGCTTTAACTGAGCTGTTTGCAACAGCAAAAGACAACAGTAAAGATGTTGGACTTGAATTGATCTTCTGAAAAGGCAATGATAACGTACCAACGGCGACGATGCAAAAAACCGATAGACAAGTAACAAAGAGAACGAAACAACCAGCCCCTTTGGTCGTAATATTACTTGCCTTTTGGCATATGCTTAAACTTCTTTAGCAGTTGACATGAGTGACGTTAAATAATAGAGTATCGTTGTTTTCATTAGCGTGGCGGTGGCGGTCGCGTGGCGGGTGCGTGGCGGTCGCGTGGCCGTCACGTGGTGCGTCGTATGGCCGCCCACCCCCACAGCCAATCTGACGTAACACTGTTTACAAGCTACGGTGTAAGGTTACACCAGTGACTGGTATTACTGGGAATTAATTTTCGTAGTTTTGTGAAGCTCACTTATCTCTCGAAGCTTTTATCTCAGAGTACTAATATGACAAGGCATCTGCAATCTTTGATTGCAATAAAAGAAAAATTTTAAAAATGGTCATATACATCAGATGAAGGAGAAAGACTCAAAGTACCAATCAATCGATCTGCCTAGCCTTTTCCCAACAATGTTGGGGTCGGCTTCCAGTCTAACCGGATGCAGCTGATTATCAGTATTTTACGTGGAGTGACTGCCTATCTGACCTCCACAACTCAGTAACTGGGTAATACGAAACCACTTGGTAAGACTGGTTTTCAGATTTTCGGGCTTCTGACGACCCGTAACAACTGTCAAAGATCCACGAATGACAACCGGGACCAACGGCTTAAAGTGCTTTCCGAGGCACGGAGAAGTCTCGGCATATGTACAGATGGTCACCCATCCAAGTACCAAATATTTGATATTTTACAAACTTCATAATTGACTCATCTGAATAGATTGAATGGACCAGAAAACATAATCGAGTATCATCGTCATCAACCCAATTTTACCAACTATGTTAAAGTCAGCTTCAGTCTAACCAGCACGCAGCTGACTACCAGTATTAGTTTTTACATGGAGCGACTGCCTATCTGACCTCCACAACCGAGTGACTGATGGGTAACACGATACCTCTTAGTAAGACTGGTTGTCAGACTTTCGGGTTTCCGACGACCCTTAACGACTGTCAAAGATCCACGAATGACAGCCGGGACCAACGGCTTAACGTGCTTTCCGAGGCACAGAGGGTATGTAAAGATGGTCACACATGGTCCAACCGCGGCAAGCGTAGCTTAACCTGACCGATCGACCTGTGCGGCTGAAAAAAAAAAAACAAAAAAAAATCTAGAAACTGCTCCTTCCATATCCACTGCTTCGAATAGCACCCCGTTCCTATCATCATCATCATCATCAATGGCAGTCTTGTTCCACCACTGTTGAGTATAGGCCTCCTCCCTTTTGTTCCATGCTTCCCTGGTCTGTGTCTTCCCGTTCCTATATCTCTTATAAACACTTCTGTTATAGAGGTATTTATAGGTTTATGTAGGCGGTACCTAACGGACAAATCGTTAGCGCCGCGGAGCCTGCGCTAATTAATTTATTGTGACGTCTCTACGTGGAGTGGAGACGGCTTCTGTTGCACTTGATTTAGTACGTGATTTTTAACCCCGACGGAAACAGACTGAGGGTTGTTATAAGTTTAACGTGTGTATCTGTCTGTGACATCGTAGCTCCCAAATGACTGAACCGGTTTAGTTTTTATTGTTGGAAAACTATTTTATTTTAACTGTAAACATAACCTAAAAATTTTTTTTCCTACCTAAATTCTGGCAAAGGTGAGGTCATCCTGAAGGTTGACATAAAGAATGCCTTCAATTCTGTTAATAGGGACACCTTGCTGGCAGAAACTAGAAAAGAAATACCCCAAATTTATAGTTTCCTTTGGCAATGTTACAGACACCCTTCTAAATTACTGTATCGGGACAACCTTCTGGAATCTGCTGTTGGCTGTCAACAAGGTGACCCCCTCGGGCCAGTGATTTTTAGTTTAGCCATTCACCCAATTATTCGACAGCTAAATTCCAAATTTAACGTTTGGTATCTTGACGACGGAACCTTGGGAGGCGATGTAGAAACTGTTTTAAATGACCTTCAATTCTTAAAAAATGAACTTTATTCCATTGGCCTTGATCTCAACCTTTCGAAATGTGAACTGTTCTTAGCGGACGGTACCGACAGACATCTAACACTTCCCAAATTTAACGCAATAGCCCCGGAAATCAAAATTATTGAAAAAAACTCTCTTCGTCTCCTTGGGTCTCCTATCTATGAAAATTCTTTTCCTGTTTTTATTGAAGAAAAAATTCAAAATTTCAATGACGTTTCGGAAAGATTGTTCCAAATTAACATGCACTCGGCCATAACATTAATCCGTTACTGCTGTTTCGGCCCTAAATTAACATATTTCCTTCGTGCTTCCCATTTATGGAAGCACACTCACCTTTTAGATAAAATTGACAAAATTATCCGACAAACTTTAACTTCGATCTTAAATGTGGCCTTGGACGACCGCGCTTGGGCACAAGCTACTCTCCCCATTCGTATGGGAGGCCTCGGCGTCCGCAAAATTTCTAGTATTAGTTTACCGGCATTCATATCCTCGGTCCACGGCACAGATAAATTAATCAGGAAAATCCTAGCCTCCACACTGGTTAATTTTGATGTGCCTTGTTTCACCGAGGCTATAGATGCCTGGAGACTCGCTTGCCCGAATTCAGACCCACCCGACAATCCATTTTCCCAGAGACGGTGGGATGAGCCGCTCTGCAGAGTAGTACAGAACAATTTACTTGACACGTCTCTTACTACTGCGGAGCGTGCGCGTCTGCTGGCTGTGGGTAAGTGGGAGTCGGGTCTGTGGCTTCATGCACTACCGTCGTCGAACATAGGCACTTTGTTCGACGACACTACTTTCCGCCTCGCTGCTTCCCTGCGACTAGGAGCTCCTTCTTGTTCTCCTCATCGCTGTCACTGTGGCGAAGTTGTCAACAGCCTCGGACACCACGGCCTGTCTTGCAGCCGAAGTGCGGGTCGCTTAGCACGGCACGCGAACATCAATGACATCATCCGACGAGCCCTTGTCACCGTCGGCGTTCCAGCTGTATTAGAACCCAATGGCTTGGCACGCGACGATGGCAAGAGACCGGACGGCATGTCTTTATTTCCATGGAAGTTGGGAAGGCCTTTAGTGTGGGACGCAACGTGTGTCGATACTCTTGCGCCATCCCATCTTCCTGGCTCTGCGTGCTGTGCTGGCACTGCTGCTGCCGCTGCGGAAAACCTCAAGCGGCGGAAGTATAATAACCTTATCGGTAATTATATTTTCGAGCCGTTTGGGGTTGAAACCCTTGGGCCGTGGGGTCCGAGTGCTCATAGTTTGTTCAACGAAATCTCCAAACGGCTGGTTGACACTTCCCGTGACCCAAGGGCTGGCTTTTATCTTGGCCAGCGGCTTAGCATTGCCATACAACGTGGCAATGCCGCCAGTCTCTTGGGTACTTTACCAGTCGACAGCGATGCGGAGGAATTTTTCGACGCCATATTTTAGTTTTTTAATAGTTTTAGTTATGTTAGTATATAATTTTGTTATTTTTATTGTTTAGTTTGAAAGGTGACTTGATCGAAAATGTTCTTTGCTATGATTCAAGAAAATCTATTCAGCCGTTTGAAGATAATCAGCTCTTTTCTAGTTGATGAATGGATGTGAGCATCTTCCATAGGCCAGATCAAGCTGAAATTTGGTATTCGGTTACTTCAATGATATTAGAATAACATATATGTGAACTGATGCTGCAGTATTACCTGGATTGCAGGATACCCAACTTCCTCACCAACTTACAGCAGAGGCATCGTGTTTGGGCTCATTGGAATGGTCTCGATGTATAGATTATAAATAGATGGTAATCAGGGTCTGATGATGGAGTAGCAAAAATAAATGAGGGTAAATTGGTGTCAGGGGCTTGTTAAATTAAAAATTTAACATATTTATTACAGGGTTTTTTGGGTATGAACAACGCTTATCGTTATACGAATCACATTGTCATCTTGGCATCAAGAACTTAGTTGCCTGAACTTACAAAATATTTTGTAATAATAGAATTAAAAGGGTGTTCATGGAGTTTCTTGCTCGTTCTTCTCCATAGGAACCTACTACGCTTGGGAATGGACCACTAGCTTCATCTTTTTGAATGACCGACTCCTTTGACAATTCAATAATGCCTGAAAATGGTTTAATTGAAATAAATGCTTTGAGTTTGAGTTTAGACAAGACCAAGACCCAATATCCAAGGCCCACTTCATCATGTTTAACTTCTTGGCTTCCCAGATTACTGGACTACAGCGGGACAGTTGCGTAACACACTATCAATCGGAATCGGTTTCATTTTGACAGTTCAACAACATTCATTGCGTTATTTACGTTGTCGAGCAGACAAATTACTCGAAGTTAATAAATAATTGAAATGCAATTTGCTTAGCGATTCAGATTCCGATTGATAGTGTGTTACGTAAATAAGGTGCTGGTCAAATCGGATTTGGTTTATCCAGTACCTACTTAAAGATGAATTAAATTGGGTAGAAAGCTGCAGGGAAAATGTTGAAGATCTTAAAGACAAGAGAAAACTAAGTAAGTACTTAGATATTATGGACAGAAAAATCATTAAGTAATTTAGAGAACTTTAAGTGAAACAAAAGGACTTAGGTATTATCAGCCTGACATTTCAATAACTACTTATTTGATGAATATTTAACTATCGATGCAGGCGCTAACGACCACAACAGTCGCACTGCGTACTAGCATTGAAATTGTTCGACTGAGCATTTTTACGGTCGATATTAGTCACCCGCCGCATGCGACCTGACGCCGCACGACAAAAGTCGAAACCTTTAATTTAGAACTTGCGATTTTAGTCACCTGCGGCCTACCCGAATTGCCATTTAGATAATGCGGCTAATAGTCAGTCACCTGTGTAAAACCAGCATAAAATCAAAAGCTTTTTATAAAATTCCAAAGAAACATTTCAATTCACCTAACATAACTTTTATACTTGACTCCGTAATTAAATTTCGCACTAGCGCGAACCACCGCCATGCTTATCTGGCTAAAAGGTTAATTTAGTATTTGTCAGCTGTGGCCATTCGCGCTGAAGGTTATAACCACCGCTCTTTTTGGTTGGCAAGAAACGACTTTATTGTTGTACAATTAGGTTGATTTTTGCTTGTTGCGTGTTACATAAGCAACTTTTCAAATTGCGTTAAGACAAGAGACGGCGGGCACGTTAAGTTTGCAGAATCTCTCGTTGACTTATTCTTATTAGGCTCCATTAATGGGCTCGCTTGAGTGGCGAATTGTAATTAATTCTCGAGCTTTGTCTTAATTGAAGTAATTATGTAATTAAGAGATGATTTGTGTCATTCACTCACTATGGAGGCGCAGGCGCGCTGTTGTTCAGCTTTGAGATGTTTTATTAGGTGAGAATTTATTATTAGTCACGCTTAATATTAATTCGAATGAACCTATGAACTAATAAGAGCTTTTACTGCGTAGAAATGAAAGAAGATAAAAATATAGGTAATTTAATTCGCTCTCAATTAAATATTGATGTGATAGAGGGCTTGAGGCTAAGTATTAACAGCCGCAAGAGTCGATCGATCAGGTTAAGCTACGCTTGCTACGGTTGGTCGTGGAAGAGCCCTCCGTGCCTCGGAAAAGCACTTCAAGCCGTTGGTCCCGGCTGTCATTCGTGGATCTTTGACAGTCGTTACGGGTCGTGAGACGGCCGAAAGTCTGACAACCAGTCTTGCAAAGGGGTATCGTGTTACCCAGTTACTGGGTTGTGGAGGTCAGAAAGGCAGTTGCTCCATACAAAATACTGATATTCAGCTGCATCCGGTTATACTGGAAGCCGACCACAACATAGTTATAGGGAAAAGGGAAAAGACTAGGCAGATGATGATGATGTAGATATTGATGTGATAGGAATTATCTACTACTGCCAAGGTCATCCCTGACCCAATCATCAAGTCCCAGTCATCAAGGACCCTGGGTAGTAATTTGAAAGTCGTTTAGACGATGTAAATGAAGTGATAACATTAATTATCAGTGAAGACTAAACTCTTAACGCCTACAGCTTACAGATTCCCAGTAAAGCAAGTCAAAAGTACCGTCTCAAGAACATCTTACACGAAATTAGCCAATGCTATAATCCTGATCCTTTACAAAGGTCCCGAGAACTTAATACATCTGAATTTGAAAAGAAATCCCTAGTCTCAGTGACGGTCTCAAATATCACTTGCGCAACACAATATTATACAGAACTGTGATAAAAACTTTATTGCTGAAGGAATAGAGGCGATAATCGATGTTTCTGAAGTTGATAAAACGTTGGCGGATGAATCTTTCAACGGCCCGCCACTCGAAGCCGAATTGTAAAGTTTTCAATTGAAATGAAAGTAGTATTTGTATTGAATTGTTTGGCAAATTGGACGGATAATCCGCTTGTGCGCTTGCGCAAGCCGCCATTGTTATTGACAACAAAATGGCGTCGGAACGCTAATGGCGCGAAAATGAGACACTTGCATTGTTGCCATCAACGCAGATGCACGCTTTGTTAGAGACTAATTATGAAGTTTGACAATCTTTTGTGTTACGTGTTCTATCATTAAGACCAAGAAGACTTCTGATGTGTGTTCAGGATCCATCATAATTATGCTTCTAATTAAAGGGTTTTAAGAAACAAAAAGTTTAAGTTGATCTTTTCTTTTTTATGCCAAAAAGCAAAATAAAATGTATTGATGCTGGATTGGGATATTATTAGCTCCCCCTTATTGATCATTAAACCATTTTATTTAGGCATCTTTCTATAACAGGTGGGTTTAGGTGAATTTTCGAATTTAGATTTTAATAAAATCGAGACTTATATCCAAGGGCAGACGCCATAAAAAAGCTTGCAAAGTGAACGGAAATATCAAGTTTGGAGTTCCGCCGGTCGTTCGCGTAATATACACCGACATGATACGTACGGAACCTACTATTAACCATTCAATGCATTATTCTTTCATATTTCTGCTTTGTGTAACCTCCAATATAACTTGACCTAGTGTTGTTAAATCATCAATTCGTCGCAGAGCTCAAGATGAAATGGCTGATATATTTTAAGCTGTAATTGAATTACCCTTATTTAGTTGTTTCCTGCTTTTTAAAAGGTTTTTTAAACAGGATGGAGCCGTCAAATATTAATCAAATTATTATCGAACAATAGTGCTGAGTTATGATTACCTTCGTCAACTATTGAACTGGTTTCGCCTATTTTATTAGGGGCCCATAATACACGTCCAATATTAATTCACTAATAAGGTCTTTACAAGTTTTTTCGTCTTGTCTGAGGCCAATCATTCATAACGGTAAGACCTGTCGGTATAATTATTTCACTTGGTAATTATAACCTGTCTAAGTGATTAACTGAACACTTTTGATTCAACACTTTGGCCTACCAAAGTGATCGGACATGACTCTATAAAGAAAGGTCGTTATGGCGATGCCAAAGTCTTTGCTTCGATCTCCTATCCAAATTAGTTCGTACGTTATTTATGAGTTTCTAGCCAAATTGTGAAGGAAATAAAAAAATTCTATATTACCCTCCTATATTATTAAATAAGCAATATTTATATATATATACTTGTAATCACGTTCTCGATAAAAGCTGTAACGATTTCGATGAAAGTTCCAATATACGTGGGGTTCACGGGGGCGAAAAATCGATCTAGCTAGGTCTCATATCTAAGCAAAATCGTTTTCTCTATTCTCATTCTCACCCGAGTAGAACTTGCCGACCAGGTTACTTTTCATGAAAAGAGTTGTATTTTGAAATCTAAATAATTTCATAATATAGAATAAGTACCTAAGCATGACTCCTGCCCAGCATTCGATTTTCCTATCGAAAGCTTCAATAACAATAGAGCCAGAGAAATATTCGGAACAAACGACGTTAAGGAATCGGACGGGGCAGGGGGCAGGGCAAGGTAAGGGATCAAATAAAAAGAAACGGGAGCAAATGATGTGATCGCAATAAACACAATTTCCCGTGCTACTGAGCAAATTGCCGCCACGCCGCCGCTCCCACGCGACTTATGTGCTCCCTGTGCTCAGGAATCGCATTTAAACTCGCTCACGGAGTTAGATGAGCGACTTGAAGTTTGTTTAATACATCGACTTTACATCTATGAGATATTCTTCATCGTGTCGATGGCGCGATAGTGTACTAAATTTTGATGGCCCAAAACTTCGCCACTTCAACGGCTTCGTTGATGGCAGCGCAGAGGTCGCTATGGCTGAATTTTTTGGGCTCAGAGAGCAAGATAGGAGGTGGGACATAGGTTGCACCACAGCTCCACATCTCAGCCTGCTGCCATACCTTGAGCATCTTGCGAGTTGCGAGATATTGAAAAAAGCATAGCTGGTTTGATTTCTAGAATGGTCCTGAGATACAAATACTTTTCCTCCCACACAATAGCAGCATGAAAAAACACGAATAGCAGCATTCAGGTAAATAAGAACGCTAACTTGCAATAGGGATGATGACTAAAAATTGTTCTTTTGTCCGACATGTAGATTATTAGAAAATATTGGACACGTACTTTTTCTTTTTTTACAAAATCAAAAGATTACGGCGAAACATTGAGTTAAAACATCGCGTGACGTCACTGTAGCTAGATTTTATACGTACAACAAGTGACGTAGCGAGCCACTCCCCAACTTAAATGCGTGTTATATTAGGTCTTTACCTATGAAATTGCCATTCTGCAGTACTAGCCATTTCAAATCAAAATAATTTTTGTTTGGCTAATAATTCTAATTTCAAATTAATTTTATTTTAAAAACATGGATTTTTTTTTCCAAAAGTAGTCATTTGTTTATTGATTAGTGTTACATTTTCATCGCATTTCAATCTTTTTCGTCATCATGGATACGTTAAAAATTCGAGTAATTATGGAATATGAGTACCGTCGTGGCAGCAACGCGGCACAAGCGGCACGCAACATCAACGACGTTTACGGAGCTAACACTACAAACCAACGCACCACTTGTTATTGGTTTGCTCGCTTCCGTTCTGGAAATATCGACCTGAAAAATGAACCTCGCGGTCGTCCGAAGACTTTGGTCGACAATGACGAATTAAAGGCGATTGTGGAAGCTGATGATACACAATCTACGGCTGAATTAGTAGCAGCTTTCGACGTTAGCGTCAAAACAATATTGGTCCATTTGCGTCAAATTAGCAAGGTAAAAAAGCTTGACAAATGGGTGCCCCACGAACTCAATGATCGCCAGCGCGAAGTACGCGTCGAGACGTGCCTTGCACTGCTCAACAGACACACAAATGAAGGAATTTTGAACCGCATTGTTACCTGCGATGAAAAATGGGTTCTGTTTGATAACCGCAAGCGCTCAGCAAGTTGGTTGGATCCTGGTTCAGCACCTAAACAATGCCCTAAACGAAAACTTACCCCTAGAAAAGTGATGGTCACTGTTTGGTGGTCTAGCGCCGGTGTGATTCATCACAGCTTCTTACCAAACGGGGTGAGCATTACTTCAGATGTGTACTGTGAAGAACTGAACACAATGATGGACAAGCTGGCACATCTCCAACCAGCATTGGTCAATCGCTCGTCTCCGCTGCTCCTGCACGACAACGCGCGACCTCATACTGCACAGCAGACGGTCTCCAAGTTGCAAGAACTGGGGTTGGAAGCTCTCCGTCATCCGCCCTACTCACCAGACCTTGCGCCTACAGACTACTACTTTTTCCAGAATTTGGATAACTTCTTGGCGGGAAAAAAATTCAATACCCGAGAGGCAGTACAAAATGCCTTTGAAGAATTTGTTGCCTCCCGTCCAGCTGATTTCTTTAAGAAGGGCATCAATAAACTGCCACTGCGTTGGCAAAGGTGCATTGATTGCATGGGTGATTACTTCGATTAATACAAATAAAAAATACATGAAAAAAATTCGTTTAAATTTTTTCATACAAAACGGCAATTTCATAGGTAAAGACCATAAGTCATTTTCTATTAATACGATAAAGCAAAAAATACGTGTCTAATATTTTTTATTATCTAACTGACGGACTAAATAGAATTTCTTTTTTTTTACCCAGGCATCATCCCTATTAAGTAGAGTCCAATGGTAAGTATCAACACCAGGCTGTTTAAAGAAAGACTCCGTTTAAGGACAGCGAAAATTGCCAAACACGTAGGTAGACTAAAATACATAGCCAATGAATAACTAATAATATAACGACTAATATTCCAAGATTGGACAAAAAATACCTACATGTTACGCCGACCCCAAAAAAATTGGAATAAGGACAAGATAATGATAATGATGATGACGTAGGTAGATTTAAATACGAAAACCAATGAAAAACTAAAATAATCTTATTCCTAACTTGTCTGATATTTGCTCAGAATAATGTCAAAATTGGCATGGCGACTCACGGACACCTTAATGATCTCATCCAAAATACATCTTGGACAATTCCATTAAGCGTATAGTCAGTAATGTATATGTGTGTGTATATGTGTGTATGTGTGTGTATGTGTGTCTGTGTATGTATGTATGGGTGTATATGTGTGTTGTATGTATGTGTGCGTGTGTATAGTGTTCGTCCACGTTGAGAGCTCAAGTTAAGTTAACACCGCGTCGACGCGATAAGTGAATTACACAAGCTCACAGAGCATAGAGCGACTACGAATAGATGAAAACGATCTTATTTGAAACAAGAAAGCATGAATTACATTGGAATTCAAGATTTTTCGAGACTTTTGTGTTATCTTCCAGAGAATTCGTGTGCCAATCTAGAGAAAAACAACTCATGAATTACTTTCCTTCTCTCAGATTTGCAATGATTTTGTAATTCTATACACAAGTAAACTCGACTTCAATATCGACTCTTGTTGATCTTATACCAACAGTTGCAAACTTCTAAGAAAGAGATAGTTTGGCTTGTTGTCTGTACGGATTCTACTGAAAGTATTTTTATGAAGTACATAAGTAATATTTCGTAGATGGTTTGATCATGTTAAGAAGATGAATGAAAGGCAACTGACAAAAGGTATTTACCGGTTCACGCCGGTAGGGGACGCCTAGGAAGAATGTACCTAATGGGTGATGTTCTTCAAAATGGTCAGGTGCATAGTACTCTCAACCGGGTGTGCGTGTATGACCAAATGTGTGAATGTTAACGAAGCAAAAGGAGGATATAAGGATCGTGCAGGTGGTTCTCTGCCTAAAATGGGAAGAACGCGGGAGTTTATGTATGTGGATATATTTCTCTAACTTTTCCTATGTTCATGTTCGTTTGATTCTCGCCTCTTCTAGTCGCGTCTAAGCCCACAGCTTCACGTGTCTGGAACGTGTGGGATTAAGTTATAATAGTTAATAATTGCGCACAAACTCGATCGGCGACGGCGCTCCGTGCTAATCCAATACCACTCTACACTGTTAACTCATTATTGTGGAGCTTATATGAACGTGTTTACTTGGCTTTTTCGGAGGAGAAGGAGACTATTATAGTCATCAATAATTGTTACTTGTTAAAATCATATAAATTCCAATGTGAGTTTTGAGTATGAATGTAGATGTCTATACCTAAGAGTACGGGAAGACCAAGGAAACAATGGATGGACTGTGTGAAAGATGATATGGATATAAAGGACGTGACTACCGAGATGATGACTGATAGAGAAGTATGGAAGATACAGACATGTTGATCCGACCCTACATAAATTGGGATAAGGGCAGGAGAATGATGATGACATGCCTACGTGAAGTCATTACAATTTGGGGTGGACATAAAGTAATAGGAACCAAAACCAGGTTGCTAAAATATGTCGAGCATTTGATAAAAATGCATAATTTAAGTAGGTGTTTTTAATGCGAATAGTTTAACAAAAGGAACTTGGGCAGATTTTTACCAGCTCTTATTCGAACTAGGTGGAGTGACAATGAAGTTAGGAATATCATATACTTGCCTACTTTCATGTAAATAGAACAATACAGGCATGTATGTTCAGTCTCGCGACGCCACAGCTGCATACGTTTACACGAGGCGTGTAGGGCGACCCTAATCCCGCGTCTCGGGGTCTTTCCCGGGATCGGTCACGGGATTATCGCTACACGATTACGACCGTGTAAATTGCGTTTATTTAACCACGATCATTTGGGCTGTCTGAGCCAATTTGTGATGGTAATAAAATAGTAAATAATTGTTTTTTGTGTAAAAAATAAATGATGTTATTAGGACTGCTTTTTAATAATTGCAATTTTATCATAAAAGGACTTTTACATGAACCAGAAATTACCTACTTATCTAGCGGGACCTTATAAAATTCTAGTCTACTCCTTGATATGCAATGGACTATGTAATCCCATGAAACATGAGGTTTTAGGGACTAGTGTGAATCTTTGGGTTCATTGGAACAATCGAGTCTGGTCAAACCACGCTGGGGTCGGTGCATTACATTAATTCATTCGTTCCCAACTTACCGAGCATTCGGGATAAAGACTACTTCATATCGTGCAACTCAAGCATATAGTAAGTAGTAAGTAGTCATAAGGTAAGCAGGACGCCCCCAAGCTAGGTGGAGCGACGATCTTCGCAGGATGGCTGGCTGGTAGTAGCTGGATGAGAGTTGCCGATAATCGAGCTGAATGACGTGCATAATGAATGATGACTGAATTTTTTTTTGTCCTTCATGTAGATTATTGTAAAAGAATGGGCTCAATATTAAATGCTCGTATGTAAAATTTCAACATTGTAAAATTGTAACAGTAATTTAAATGGTGTGCATAATAAAGAGTATTCTATTCTATTCTATTCTAATATTTTTTATTTTTTTACGTAATCAAAAGATTACGGCGATACACTGAGTTAAAATATGGCATGACATCTAGCTAGATGTTAAACGTAGAAGTGACGTAGCGAGCCCCCACTCCCCAACTGTAATGCGTGTTATCTGTCATTTTTAGGATTCCGAACCAAAATGGTAAAAGGAACCCTTATGGTGCGACCATAAGGGTTCTGTTCTGCGACTGTCTGTCTGTCCGCCTGTCACAGCTGGATTTCTCAATAACTACTAATGCTATCAACTTGAAATTTGGAACAGTTTTAGATGACGTTTGCCCAACTGTTTTCCAATAAGAAAAAGAAATTTTTTTTTTTGCAACGTGGATTGAAGTCTTAAAAATTCGAAGTGGGGCCACTAGGGCATGTGTGGTACCTATTATGAAAGAGCGCTGTTTGCATATTCTCAAACATTTTTTGTTTTTTTTAGGCCGCACAGTTTTCGACTTTTGATGAAAAATTAAAAAAAAAATACCGTCCCCCTTATCTCCAAAGTTTGCATAAAGAAAAATTTGAAATTATTCTATGTGATAGAAGTTTATGTAAAGATTACAGGAAAAATAAAACGATATCTCTAAATAGCACTGCAATTCTTCAGAAATCGGAACGGAACCCCCAATAAGCAAAAAATACGTGTCTAATATTTTTTTTATTGTTTGACTGACGGTCTCCTTATTGGAGAGACCTAAGGTCCTGAAGGGAACTGTTGTAGGCTGATGGCGATGATGATGATGAAGCAAAAATTGGAGAAACCGTAATGAATTCATATCGTAGTAAGTGCCACGACGGTATCACGTCACGAATCACTTAGTGAATCAACAAAAGTAATTCTAATTAGTGTCGGAAGCTAGACGCTAGTCAGCGCTAACGACGTGACGAAACAAAAACTTCTAATGGCTATCCACGAACCCCTTCTTCTGGTAAATGAAACGGTAATTATTGCTTCAGAGCTGGAAAATTACGGGGTTTTCGTAACAGTTGGCCGCAATTAACCGCTCAATCTATTATCGTTGTAATGTTCTTTTAGTTAAAGTGATTTTTGTTATGGATAGGAGTGAGTTTTATATTATAGGGGGTATTACGACATATTATTTCATAAGAGCTCGATTTACAAGGTTATTGGTATAACACCAGCAACCTCTTAAGGGGTCTTTGTAGTTATCATTATGAACAATTGTTACTATGGGACCAAACCTGAAATCGTGAAAAAAATCAGCTGTTCAGCACGTTTATCTACTTACATCAAACTCATCAAAATGTAGGCAGCTGATTTTTTTTGCGACTCCAAGTTTTGTCCCATAGCAAAAATTGTTCATAATGATAACTACAAAGACCCCTTAAGAGGTTGCTGGTGTTATACCAATAACTCTGTATAGGTATACAGGGTGTAAATGTAAACAGTGGCAATCTTTTAAGGGGTCATTGTACTCATCATTATGAACAACTTTTATTATGGGACCAAACCTGAAATCGCGAAAAAAAAATCTGCTGTTCAGTACCTACATTTATGTTCGCATAATTCGTCAAAATGTAGGGAACGGCAATTTTTTTTCGCTATTTGACTGGGGAGATTATTTATTTAACCGTAAACATAACCTAAAAATAACAAAATTATATACTAACATAACTAAAACTATTAAAAAACTAAAATATGGCGTCGAAAAATTCCTCCGCATCGCTGTCGACTGGTAAAGTACCCAAGAGACTGGCGGCATTGCCACGTTGTATGGCAATGCTAAGCCGCTGGCCAAGGTAAAAGCCAGCCCTTGGGTCACGGGAAGTGTCAACCAGCCGTTTGGAGATTTCGTTGAAATTTCGCTATTTTGGGTTTGGTCCCATAGTAAAAGTTGTTCAAAATTATGAGTACAATGACCCCTTAAAAGATTGCCACTGTATACCCTTACACCCTGTATACAGCGTGTATCAGAAACGTGTGGTCAAATTTACGGGTGTGATACAGACCATCAAACTAAACAACTTTATTCATGGGACCAACTTCGTAATCGCAAAAAAAATATCAGCCGTCCCATACATTTGAGTCGATTTTGTACGGGATAGCTGATATTTTTTATCTATTACCTACAATGTTGGTCCCATGGAGAAAATATGATGGCCTGTACCACACCCTTAAATTTGGCCACACCTTTTCTGATACACTCTGTATAAATATAAGTATACATAGAAACACACCAATAGATTGAAGGTTAAGCTACTCTTGCTGAAGTCAGTCCGTGGATGGGTGACCATCCATTACTTACCTAAACTCCAGCGTGCCTCGTAAAGCACGTTATGAGGTCCAAGCACCTTTGGTCCCAGCTGTCATTCATAGATATTGGACAGTCACATTACGGTTGTCAGAAGCTCAATAGTCTGACATCTAGTCTTATAAAGGGGTATTGTGTTACGCTGTAAATGGGTTGTGGAGGTCAGATAGACAGTCGCTCAATGAAAAATACTGATATTCTGCTACATCTGGTTAGACTGGAAGCCGACCGCAACATAGTTAGGCTGATGATAAGACTTATTATGTTGGCGAGAGTGTATTTATTAGTCAGTGTTTTATGACACCCCTTGAGTGTCGCATACGTTGCAAAAGCTCTCGAAGTCCACAGATATAATATACCACCTTCTGACCGCGACTTCTTCCGCGTGAAATTTCTCGTTCCCCCGACCCACCCAGTCGCATCGCATCGCCTGCCCGAGCTATTACTTCGCTTTCAGTGTTCTTTCTGACATTTTCTTTTTTATCGGCTCCTAATGGTCCTAGCGTGAACTTAAATAGTCTATAGTCTTCCTCAAGAACTGGGCTATCAAATGCAAAAATAATTTTTCAATTCGAACCAGTAGTTCCTGAGATTAGCGCGTTCAACCAAACAAACAAACTATTCAGTTTTATAATATTAGTAATATATAACCGTAAAATATTATCATCCAATGGCGACCGCAGGCTTACAGTTGTTGTGAACCTATGGGGTATCATGCTACACTCAGGGGACAGCTTAAATATCTGGAGAATAAGCAAAAATATCCGTATTTGTATCGTTATCGCGATACAACAGTAAGTAATACAATGTGATCAACAAATAAATTGTCGTAACAAACTGAAATTAGAATACCAATCTGCCTAGCCTTTTCCCAACTATGTTGGGGTCGGCTTCCAGTCTAACCGGATGCAGCTGAATACCAGTATTTTACATGGAGCGACTGCCTATCTGACCTCCACAACCCAGTAACTGGGTAATTCGATACCCCTTGGTAAGACTGGTTGTCAGACTTTCGGGCTTCTGACGACCCGTAACGACTGTCAAAGAACCACGAATGACAGCCGGGACCAACGGCTTAACGTGATTTCCGAGGCACGGAGGAGTCTCGGTATGTAAAGAATGGTCACCCATCCACTGACCAACCCCGGCAAGCGTAGCTTAACCTGATGGATCCAATACCACCTCGCGTTAATCACCATAAAAATTCAAAGCAAAGAGCTTTAAATTAAGTAAGTGGGAACTATTTTACATAAAAGACACGAATTCGCACAAAACAATATTGCACATTAAACAAACATTTTAAAACTCATTCTCCAAGACCCTTTACACAAAAAATCTGATTACCACTGAAAATAGCACTCTAAAACTTTTACAATAAAGCGCATACTTGTGTGGGGTGCTATGCAAGGGGTATCAACCGGGGCGTTTGGTACAAAAACGTTTATTAGCACATTTTGTCGCAAGCGGAGCGTGACGGTGATAAGTGACAAGCTATTGAGATGTTTGGGGGTGAGCACCTAATGACTGCACATTGGGAAATGCGCCACGGAAACTGAAAAATTACGGTGACGAAATACCGATGCAATAAACTATAGTACTCACCTACTTTGTGAATTTGAAATTATACTAAGTCTTCTACGGAATTTGTAAATCTATTCACGAATGCCTACATAAGTATGTGTTTATTTTTCAACGGCCTGTACAATAGAAAATAGAATAATTTACAGTTTTGTACAAAATAAAAATAATGTATTCTTTTTTATGGTTCCGTACCTCAAAAGGAAAAAAACGGAACCCTTTTATGATCACTCGTGTGTCTGTCTGTCACAGCCAATTTGTTCTGAACTTACTGGACCGATTAAGTTGAAATTTGGTACTTACATAATATGAATTTATGTGACCCCAAACACGGACGTGTAACTTAAATAAATGATTTTTTAAAGTAAGGATTACTTTTGGGGGGGCCAATAAGAAAAAAAAAATCAAGTAAAACAAGAAAAAACAACCAAGGAATACAGAATTTTTTTTTATAAGATGGTGAGCTATTTTTATTTTCCTTAACGCTTTGAAGGACACTAACGAGACACATATAAGTTTTATTGTTATTACTGCTATGGCCGTACAGTGTCCTTCAAAGCGTTAAACTCAAACTCAAAGCATTTATTTATACTCTAATAATATAAAGAGGACAGATTTTTTTGTTTGTCTGTTTGTATCGCGTAAGCTCCGAAACTACTAGACCGATTTTAACTATTTTTCCACTAATGGAAAGCTAAATTATCAGGATGTAGCATAGGCTATAATTTACTTTCAAAAAAATTAGAGATCCTTAAGAAAATTGCCGAAAGTAGCAAAATGTTGCCTATAAAATTCATTATTTGGCGTGCGCTGAGAAATTGATGGAAAAAAATAATAATTTCACGGGCTACTAATTCTTGAGGAAGGCTATAGGTATTTAACATCACGCTAGGACCCGTAAGAGCCGAGCAAAAAGACAAAAAAGTCAGAAAGAACGCTAAGCAAAAACGAAGTAACACCGTGGGCAGGCGATGCGATGCGACGGGGTGGGTCGGGGAAACAAGAAATTTTACGCGGACGAAGTCGCGGGCAGAAGCTAGTTATTTTATAAAAAAAAACAATTACAGGCACTATTAAATTGACAAGAAGTAGTCGTGACATACTAGATGAAGCTAGTTGCCCATTCCAAAGCGTAGTAGGTTCCTATGGAGAAGAACGGGCATGAAACGTCAAGTAATAAGATAGCACAGTATATTCATTTACCAACATTTACTATAACATCTGAATCCACCAAATTGTAGTCACCCTACGGCGATCAACGCAGCGAATTCGATTACCATCGCTTTCTCATTGTTGTCTATTTGACGCTTAATGCACTCCTCTATTGTTACCCGTCCATTAACAAGAGAACCCCCATTCTTAACCACTTCAACTCCAAGGGAGACCAGCGTATGTTTGTCAGAAACTTCGATAGGTCAATTGAAAACGGCCAGTGAAAACAGAACTCTAAGTCAAAATTAGTTGTTCGTTTCAAGAGGTCTGTATTAATTGGTGCGTGACAACATAGAAGTGTTTATGTGTGACTGACTTTATAAAGCTTAAAATCAATTTGTATGGGAGATCTGATAAGATTATGATAAGGTCGCAATTGTTAGGAGTTACTTTAATGGGTTCTGCACGTTTGTCAATGCGTGTACTAGTAACGTAACGGAACTTATTATAAGGGTTAGATGGGCTCTATTGTGTTTGTTTAAATAATTATATGTTACCTATAATACACTGCCATGGATGGTTCACCTTTAAATACTAACCAACCTACAATGTTCCCACTGCTCAACCTTCCTCTGTTTAAAAGTGTGTTAGTAGGCGTAAAATCCACGCGAGCTCAATGCGGGTTCTTGGATTTCACATGCCTTCCAATTTTGGTTCTACCGTTCTAGCACATGGGCGGTTCTTGAGACCGTTTTCAGAAAACGTCATGGAGCTGCATCAGTGTCAAAGCACAAATTCTTTATTTGGTAGAGCTCATCAAAGCTGAAATGGCGCGCCCCAGCTCATTTACCGTAGTACGTATACTAATTTAAGTAGCGGAGCGAGTAATTCCAGCTTATACGAGCTCCATCACTATGAGGCTTGAAGCAAAAATAATATGGCATCACATAACTTCCTCTCACACTTAATATGTCGCAGTAAGATGGTTGTAGCCGAGATATAGCTATATCCCTAGGGATATAGCTACCTACCGTAATATAGTTATATATTATCTTATTAGGTATATAACTATAAAAAGAGTATGATCTAGTAATATAAGTATTTGAGCACTCCAACCAAATAGGTTAGGTTAGGTTAGAAACAGTCATCTCGCAGAAGGAAGCTGCAGAAAGGGAAAGGGAGATCACGAATGCTCTCCCTTCCCGCAGCAGCCGCACTGGGCGTCGGCGGAGGGCAGATAAGGCCCTCTTCCAGCCTCCCTAGTCCAGGGGCGACGGACTCGGGGACATCCATCGCCCCCCATTCCACAGGACCCGAGATGGTGGCGCGTAGTGTTCCACGCGCGCCTCTCTAAGACGTAACAGGGAGTTCAACACCTCCCTCGCCCCTATGGGACGTGGCCCGCACAGCATGGGTCATCACCAGTCCAGGGCAGCGGAAGTCACACCCGCACCCGCAGCCCCCGACGCAGGTGTACGAGGGAACACCGGGGTGGTTTTAGTCAGTAAGAGTCTGACAGACCCCTCCGCCCGCCCCAGGGCGGAGGGCATCCATGAGGATTTCCACCCCGACAAAAAAAAAGTTAGAACTGTGACCAACTACGCGCGAGCCAAGCGAGCGGTGCTGCGGTAGCGGCCGATGAGCGCTACGTCGACATTGGTTGCAGTAACAAAACTAGAGCACTCCGACAGTTTTCATATATGTAGCTATGTTACGATAGATAGATAAATCCCTAGGGATATAATTATATCATGGCTCCAACCATCGTACTGCGACATATACACTCCAAATTGTTTTAATGGTTCCTTGTCTAACGTTTAGAAAAGGAAACAAATGCTTTAGTATATCCTTCCTCACACTGTCTGTAGAACACGGAGTGTTTGTCAAAACACAGTAATTACCGACGCGTCCACCGTGACGTTTCAATTAGGAACCCTTTCGTTCAGACCATCCTACGCTGTTAGACGGTTGGCCATTAAATAGAAGGGTTACTATTGTTGTAATCTTATTTGTTTCTTGGTGTATTTAGTGATAGTTTTTTTGGGAAACTGTAGTTCAATTCAGTATCAATAATTGCTAAGTTTTTGATTAAAATTCTGGAGTATAAGAAAGAATTTCAACCAGTAGTGTCCACAATCTATGTATGGTCTGTGTGAAAAATGGTATGGATAGAAAGGGGGTGACACCGAGAGGACAACTAATAGTGGAGTATGGAAGTCACATGTAAAATTTCAACATGAATGATGTAACCATTATTTTGTAACCATATCTTGATTTAAATGAGTGTCCGTGGAGTTTCTTGCCCGTTCTTCTCCATAGGTACCTACTATGCTTTGGAATGGGCGCCTAGCTTCATCTTTCCGACTGACCGACCCCTTGACAATTCAAAAGTGCCTGTAATTAGTTTAATTGAAATAAATGCTTTGAGTTTGAGTTTGAGTTTGAAGAAAAATACATGTTGCACCGACCCCAAATAAATTGGGCAGGAGAATGAAGAGTTCCTTGTTCAAAGAAATCTCTAATGTACAGTATAGGAGATCATAATCGATAGAAGTTATGACATGAACTACGTACAAGAGTATTTAAGTTCTTAAACGAAAGGAAATCAAGATTTTGATTCCGGGAATTCTGTCTAACTTAAAAGGGAAAAGCAATGAGATTGTGTTCTGACTGCCATAATGACCTCCTTTTCCCTATTGCTAGGCTAAATTGATATTATTAGCGGGGTTCACTGCAGCTTGTGAGTAACGACGACTACAACAGAGAATTGCATGACAAAAAAGGCTATGCAACATTACGTATTCCCTGCTCAGAAGATCTCAATGTATCAGCATTCAATGTATACTGTATAGGTACTTATGGTCCATGACAAGCATGGTTAAACTTCGCCCCTCTTCAAACATTCAAAATCAAAAGTCATTATTCCTGAACGTCAAAATTATATAAGATAGTCCCCCAAAACGCCTGCACTTCACCACTTCCTAGTGCTTTAGCTGGGAAGAAGAAGTGGCGCAACAAACTCCCCATGCAGCAGCACAGCTGTCTGTTAAGTTAGAAAAACTTAATTCTATACAATAGTATGCATTTTGTTGGAAAGTGAACCTTGGAAAGCACGGTTCGTGCCTCAGAAAGCACGTAAAGGCGTTGGTCCCGGCTGTCATTCGTGGATCACACAGTCTGACAGTCGTTACGGGTCATCAGAAGCCCGAAACTCTGATAACCAGTCTTACCAGGCTTGTGGAGGTCTCATAGGCAGTCGCTCCATGTAAAATACTGGTATTCAGCTGCATCCGGTTAGACTGGAAGCCGACCCCAACATAGTTGGGAAAAGGCTAGGGCTAGGAGATGATGATGGTAGGTGAACCTTGGCAAAAGCTGGGATTCATAGCGACAGGCAGAAGAATATTAGCAAATCGTCGACGTGCTGAACTGTACAGGTATGTGTGTATGTAAGAGTGCAGCACCTACGTAACGTGGGGTGTCGGTGTCTGGGCGCTAGTTTAAGCGAATTACCGGCCGCTTCCGTAGCAGACGTGCCCTGACGACACTACGCGATTACGCGACTATACTGAAACTAGCTGAACTACGATTTTAGAATTTTGAAGTGATTTTTGACATTTCAGAAGATGTAATCTGCTAGATTGAAGTTGTGGGTTCAAATCCGGGCAAATACCAATGTGACTTTTTCGATTCATATGCACTTTCTGAGTTTATCTTGGACATCACTGACATCAGTGAAGGAAAACATCGTGAGGAAACCTAGACTTATAGTTAATATATGTCTGAAATCGCTAACAAGTCATGAGCAAGCTTGGTGATCAATGCTCGTACTTTCTCTGTATGACAAGATTTTGCCGTCGAGCGGGACAGTAATTATGGCTGGTATTATAATCTGATACATTAAAGGACAATTTACTTGACTTTGTGTAAATTATTTCATCACCACTGCTCTCAAAACGGTGATGGAAAACATCGTGAGGGACATCGGCATGTCCTAGAACCAAAAATCAAAGTTCACATAACCCAACCCGCACTGGGCCCGCGTGGTGGATTACGGCCCGCTCCCTCTCTCAGAGAGGAGAACTGTGTCCCAGAAGTGGGAACATAATATACTGATAATGCATACAAAGGACAGTTATTACCTATTTCAGATAAGATATATTCCTTATAGGAATATCAGATATGTTACCTTAATTAACTAAAGCCACCTGCCCATACTTCTGCGTTTTGTCACAAATGATGGCCAGGTAGGCAGCTGAATGCAACAATATAATAATTAATAGACAGTCGTTGTGCTCAGGATTAAAGGTTGACACAACAAACTTGTCCATCCTGCAAAAACTACATTTGAACAAATGAACAAGCAGAAGTTATTGCAGTTAACAAAGGACATGACATTTTTATTACACAGTATTAAAATCAGCTTATCCTATATTGAAAACCAAGTGTCAGATTAGTACACAACCGCTTTTATTTGGCAAATAGCCATTCAACAAACTTATCGATGCGAATTCAGAGACTCTGTTCCAAGTGTACAAGGGCTACAATGCCTTGAATATAAACATTTCGCAGCGGCATAAGAAAGCAATTAAGAAACGACCAGTTTAATAAGATCTCCAAAATTCTGTAATGTATTAGTTTTTGTTCGTTTAGGAGATGAGGGGAGGGTCATGTTATTTGGTAGGGCATAAATACGCTTGACATATGTTCGGCCTGCAAAGCCAAAGGGGATTGAGTGGCATAAGCCCCTTGGGTTCATTATTGCCCTTTACCCTTCCCGAAGGGCCCTTCACTCAATGTTTGCAGTGTACTTATTTCACTTAATATATGAGAAAATTTCATTTAGCTTATTTAAGTGATCGTTCAAAATCTGCTAAGATGTTTAGTGATTAAGAAATCAATGACATGACTATCACAATGACACTATGTTGAATTAATGTTTGATTCTCTTCAGCAAAATTCTCTTGAACCCCAAGATATTTTGCAGATCAAAGTTTAATAATTTATTTCAAATAGACACTTAAAAGGCACTTTTGGACGTCAAAATTTACAAAAAAATAGAATTGATTCTAGTCTTCACTTCCAAAAGGTAATTTCGCATGGAGAAGAACGGGCAAGAAACTTCACCGTCACTCTTTTAAGGCTTTTGAAAAGGTTGCATTACTAACAAATGTTATTTTATTTAATGCTCAGAGAATTTAAAACGCTATTGTTTTAATTGAAGGACTTTTATATGCTGAAGTGACGATCAAGAAGTTACAAATCAACGTGTTAATTTTGCGAGCAGTGGTGGCCCAGTGGTAACGGCCGTGACTAACGAGTTGTAGGTCGTAGGTTCGAACCCTGACAGGCGCTTCATAATTATTATCATTATTTCAGCCGAAAGATGTCCACTGCTGCACATAGGCCTCCCCCAAACACCGCCACTTCGACCGGTTCTGTGCTTCTCGCATCATTCCTGACAGGCGCTTACTATGTATAAATTATTTCATCACCACTGCTCTCAAAACGGTGAAGTGCGGAAACCAAGAACCAAAAATTCGAAGACATGTGACATCTACCAACCCGTACTGGACCAGCGTGGTGGATTACGGCCGACAGGGAGTCACAGAGAGGAGGAGGCCTGTGTCCCAGCAATGGGAACATTATAGGTTGTTTATGATATGTTAATATTTGGTTATGAAAGACACGATCATTGATGACATGAGAAAAAACAAACTTAACATAAACAAATGCTGTTTATTTACTAACCTGCACCCTAACTTCTGGCAGGTTGACTTTCATCGCCAGCTCTTCCCTGGAGTACACGTCAGGATAGTGGCTCTTCTCGAAGGCCCTCTCCAGCTCATGCAGCTGGTAGGTGGTGAAGGTGGTTCTGTTCCGCCGGTGCTTCTTCTTGTTGTCGGCTGCGGAGCCTGGTCGTGCTGACTCGTCGTCACTGCCTGGGGGGGACTTGTCGTCTGTTGGCGTTCGCTGGCTGTACCCATCGTTGCTGTTGCAGGAGCCTTCGCCTGGAATGTGTGGGTGAGGGGTTAGTGAAGAGAAATGGTTGAACAAGGTTGGGTTGTTAAATGTTTTGCGTTATAGTACTTTTTCTTTGCGGTTATTATGATGTGAATGGTGTGTTGCCGCATTATGCAACTAATTTCACATTACTACGGTGTCTACGGGACATCACTAATCGATCGCTGCGATTGGCCGGGCTGAGTTGACGTGACGGCTACACAGCCAATCAGAGGACAACAAGTGGCTAGTGTTTGTGTGGTCCGTGTGTGGACGCCATGACAGTTGAACTTACGATTTGAAGAACTGTATCAAAATAGTCGCAACAGAATGTGCGTGTTCTAATTTTGGGAAAACTAAAACTGTAATTTTTACCATTACACCAGATGTTCAGCAAAAACGTTTGCAGTTATTTCACCGGCCTCAATCCTCTAACAGTAGCAGCTACCATGGTGGTATCTAAGGAAGAGGGATTGGTACGGGTCTGTGAACTGACGCACAAAAGATAGAAGTCGAGTAGTGCTGCCAACTAGCGCCACCATTGAGAAAAAATCATAAGTCTGGAGATATGGGACATTTTGAAATTTCCTATACTTACATTTTTAATCAGATGAGGTCAAAAATATCAACACTAAGCCTCGCCTCGTCTTACCTTCGCTTCGAACCTAGGAGGTTTAGTGTTGATTTTTTTGATACAAAACATTCTACCTCATCTGATTAAAAATGTGAGCATAGGAAATTTAAAAATCTTCCGTATCCCCAGACTTATGATTTTTTCTTAAGGGTGGCGATAGATGGCGTTACTAGTCGCCTTAAAATATTTTGATACTCCAAATATCAATATATATTAGTAATATCAAATCAGCATTTAGGGATCCGGTTATAAAATCTTTTTTTTCTCTGTGACAGACGTTTTACTTGAGATCTATGCAACTTAGGAATTAGAATTTTAGTATAATGATAGGTATCAATAACGCGCACGTCAGATGACTAGACAAAGACGTAAAAAAAAAATTGATTGATTTCACCAGTCCATTTGAACACACAAAACATTTGTTTCAAAAAGTGTACCCATGCATGCACGTGTACTCACTCAATGAGCATGGTACACTTTAAAACTATCTTCCCACTATATAGTTCCTTATGTATTATCTAAACAAACAGAGCTCTATAAGTTCATATCGCATATAGTACTTACTACGTACAGTCGGCGGCACCGCAATTACGCAGCAAACCAACAAGGAAACAGCGTCATAAATCAAACGAAACAATTTGAGCTTGCGTATGCTAATTTTGAGCCGTGTCTTGCCGATAATGCAATTATATTCAAATATACCACGCACAGTGAGCCGAACGCAAATTAGCTGGACAAAATTAATAGTTGTAGAGTGAAAATTCAAAAGTTTTATTCTATCAGTAGTGGATATTATGCTACAGTTGCTGTTGAAGATTTATTCATATTTTTTTATTTCTTACTCTAAAAACAAATGAGACATCAAAGAAAATAAATAAAATGCTTTTTTTTAGCTCACACTATAAGGCACCCAACGATTTCTGTAATAAATTAGCAGAAAAGTCTGCCTCACGGCTGCGCAAAATACAAAATTGGTTCAGTAAAACTGCCAGACAACTGGAGCTGATGTGTGAGGTGTCGGATGATCACTCATCAAGTAGGTAGCTACTGATGTCAGAATGCATTTTGCAAAATTAGACACAACAATGAGACAAAACAAATACCTAAACAGCTTATTGCCATACAACGTGGCATTGTTCCCAACCTTTTGGGCACTTTTCCTGTTGACAGCGAGGAGGACGATTTTTATATACAACTTGTAAGTACATATTATTATTATTTTAAGACTGTAAAAAAAAACTGACTGACTGACTTTAAAATTATGAAAATATTATCTTGGAAATTGAAATAAATAAGTTCTATCTTCTACCTAAATTCAATCTTCCGAACCTACATAAAAAATACTAAACAAATATTTAAAATGTAATCTCCAATTCTACCAACAGTACAAGATACCATCGCACAGTGGGCTAAAAGCAATACTCCCCAGACAATAAATCTGAACTCAACTTGTATCATATATCATCGCGTATCGCCTGATCTGTAAACCAAGGTTTTCCTTACACAGTTACACGCCAATTATTTCTGACTGGAAAACATGATCGTTTCATATTTTGATCTTTGCAGCTATTTATTTTGTGTTTGCCAAAATTGGTAGAAAAGTGTTTGATTATTATGCGGAAACTAAGATATATTATATTATTATGTACACCGAATAAATCTAGTTTTTTTTATATAAAGCAAAACTGGAAAAGTTTCCCGGGTAATATTAAAATTCGGGAAAAACTGAATTATTGAAATTTTGACAGAACAACGTCTGTCGGGTCAGCTAGTTACAAATAAAAAAAAAACAAAAATTATTTATTTATTGGATTGATATTGTCAAAAGAACTTACATATTTGTAGATGGCTTGACTTGAAATTCATCTACAAGGTGTAACTTAAATAACGCACAACCTCTTTAGGAGTAGGCACTCATCATTATGAACAACTTTTACTATGGAACTAAACCTGAAATCACGAAAAAAAAAATTAGTTGTACCCTACATTTATGTTCGCATATTTCGTCAAAATGTAGGGAACTGCTGATATTTTTCACGGTTTCAGGTTTGATCCCACAAAATGATCAGTAGAATGACCCCTTAATAGGGAGATACAGGGTGTCAAGTCGACAGTCGGATGGGATGCCTCTTGTGACTGTATAGTAGACCTTGTAATTGCTGTAGCAATTTTGACTTTTTTGTAGTAAATTGAAACTTCACTAAGGTTTGCTTTAAACCATGTAACTGTCAGATCAAAAATAGATCATGACGTTTTATGACGTGCAAGTGACATTCAATCTTAGACATGACAACTTAACTCTTCACGTGATCAGAGTGCTGTCCTATTTTTATGTCAAAGCATGAGCTTTACCATTTTCCCATTGACAGCGATGCCGACGAATTTTTTGATGACCAATGAGCTTTTCCATTTTTTATAGACCTACTTGTACACAATATACATATTTTAAAAAGCGTGTCGATGTAGCACCATTTCCACCAAAGTAATTCCTTATCGCGTTCGAAACTTGCTAAAATATTCATACAGCATATAACGTGGTGAAAATCATGTTCCACCGAGGGAAACTCGAGGGGTAATTGTTTGCGGAAACTCTGCATTTATCACTTCCATTATTTTGTCCGCGGTGAGTGATTGAGTGGGCCACTGGGTGGGTATTTAATGCATACATTAAGTTTTATGTCAATATTATAATTCTATCATAATATTAAGTATTTAGTTAAGGCTATACGAGTAGGGAAAGACCCGAAGACCAAATAAACAATGTATGGAGAGTGTGAAAGATGATATGGCTAGAAAGGGAGTGACTACCGAGATGACGATTTAGAGAAGTATGGAAGAAAACACATATTGCACTGACTCCAAATAAATCGGGATAAAGACAGGAGAATGATGATAATGAAGTAATTAGGTATGTAGTTAGTACTTAACTAACGGTTACAGAAGTGTATTTGTTCAACATGGACTACTGTATTTCTTGGGCCCATTTTATAAAGAGGACAACGCCATAAATATTCGATACGTCATCTGTCAGTTGTAAAAACGATTAAGAAATCGAGAGTGTACAGACATACAAAACATCCCTGCGCAGTAGATTGAGCGATCAAAAGTCACAACATTGTGCTATCTCAGTCACTCGCATCGGATTTAACGTCAAATGAAAGAGAGCGTTGTGTCACATTTAGATTACTGAAGCAGATTACAAGCGGCATACAAAACAAATAAAAATATTGTGGGCAACGCATTAAGACATTTTACACTTATCATGATACGATCTGGAACCGTATTTTTTTTTCCTTTTTGTAATAATTATCGATAATCTGGCAACACTCGCGAGCATTATCGTCTATAATGGCTTGTCTCGTTGTTTTTTTAATGTGGTAACCCTAATCATGTGTCAGATTTGCCGTGTTCGTATTTATATTAAAGCTCTTCGCGGCATTAATGATTTTTTCAAAATGGATTCATTATTGAATTATTTATGGAAGGCTTAGCTTGGAAAAGAAATCAAATTAAATCAGTTAATTCTGTAATTGTTCGAATATGTCTCGTTTCTAAGAATATTAAACGATCAAATAAAATCATTTTGTTTATACGTAAGTAGTACTCGTATAGGCCAAAGTTCCGCATGATTATCTCAAAGGCGATAATCGCATAGCACGGCTCGCGACTCTATCGCACAATGTTCGTACGGAATTGTCGTTTAGCTGCTCTCTAGCGATTGATATTTAGCTAATACTAATTTCAATACTTAACTTAAAAGCCGCTATTGGCGTATAACTGCTTTCTAGTGTAGTTTTTCTTTATAACTGCTTTATAGTTAAGGCACGATGTTCAGATGGTTATTTGTAAGACACAATACATGACGGTAGTTAAAGACGCTTAGCTGCTTTAAAAAGCAGCATGTCAAGTCAAGCATGACTAGATAACGTACTTTTAGTTAAGTAAATTTAGAAAAAAATGATACATCAATTTGCCGTTAAAGTATGTTAACGTCTTTCTAGAGAAGTGTTGTGGCTTAGCCGCTTTTTAATTAAGGGAGTAACGAAATTTATGTGGTTTAACTGCTCAGCAATGTTCTGTATCTCTAAAACTATAAATCATAGAAAAATGATTCTTACACCAAAAGATAGAGCATCGAAAGTTATGTAAGACTACATTACAAAGTGAAAAACGACCAACTGTGGCTTAACGGCCTTTTAGTTAGTGGACGGCAGTATTACAAGTCTTCGCGTTCAGCCTTTTGGAACAAATCTAACCTAGAAAGAATTGATGATTCTTTTTGTTAAAATTATGTAAATAAATATTTGTTATAGCTGCAAATTGCAAAAAACTGTAGAAAATTTGAATTTCGCGGGCTACTACTACTCAATCACCTTAATATTATTATACGGAACTGCTAACTGACTGACCGTTCACTTGCTCCGACATTTTCCCATCTCGTTCGTTAATTGATTATATTGGTTAAGTTGATTTTGTTTTTGCTTCGCCTTCATATCGGTTCGACAGACAACTTCTGACGATCTTAAGTGAAATGTTAATCATAATTGTGATTGTCTGTCTGGCTTTAATTTATGGTTTTAAGTTTAATTGGTTTACGAATTTTTAGTGTAGTGTTAATTATACACGTAGCAAAATAGTTACCAATGGTACCCACAGAACGGCTTAAGAAAGAGAGGCGGACCATAGAAAAGGTGGGATGATGACATCAGACAGGTTGCTGGAACTACATGGGGCAGAGTGGCCAGAGAAAGACAGGAATAGAGAAGGCACAACAACAACAAACGCCAAATATGAGACTAAAGACTAAGTACACTTTAGGTTTGTCCAACTAAAAGGCTAATCCATATTACTATAAACTCGAAAGTAACTCTGTCTATCGGTCTGTCTGTCTGTTACCTTTTCACGCCTAAACCACTGAACGGATTTTGATAAAATTTGGCAAGGCGATAGATGCCATCCTGGGGAAAGACATAAGCTACTATTTGTTTCAAAAATAATCCTACAGTGGGGGTTAGAGGGGATGAGAGTTTGTATGGGAGCATTTTTTTAAGTTAAGGATATGAAAAATACTAATATTATGAATTCCCGTGGGATATTTTCCGACATCCACGTGGGCGAAGCCGCGGGCAGAAGCTAGTAAATGAATAAATAAATTATACACGTAAGATCCCACGTCCGCACACGTTTCTTACTTTATACAAAACATTAATACGTTCCCAATTAGAGTACGCAGTCCCAATTTGGTGTCCTTTATACGATAAGTATAAACATAGTCTCGAAATGGTCCAAAAAAAATTTTTACGCTCCATGCACTTCAAGTGCTATCATTCAAAATTGTCTTACATAGCATTATTAAAACAATATAAACTTCTGAGCCTGGAGTCCAGACGCACGTTATTGATGGCCATGATGGTTCATGGTATATGTAATAACAGGTTTGACTGTTCCGATATTACAAATAAAGTTTGTTACACTGTACCCAGAACTGTAATGCGGCGAGGGGTGCGCGTTCCCCGGCTGTTCCACACTGCACAGTGCAGAACCCGTGCTGGTGAGCGGGCACCTCTTCGCCGTCTCTTACAAACATATAACACACACTTTATTGATCTTGATTTATTCTCTTTATCCCTTACAAAATTTAAAAAAATGGCCGTCGAATTGCTTCAATAATTTCAATTCCTCAAAATGCTGCTTGTGGCCTGACGCGCGTTCTTTTTCAAACTTACCCTAGTATATTTATTCCGCGGGCATTAGTGTGGATTACATGTTTACCCTAGCCCACTTCACCTCATAACTTTTATAGTAATATTATAACATGTAATTGTTTTGTGTCCCAATGTAGTAAAATAAATAAATAAATAAATAAATAAGATACGTTATGTTTTAGAAAATCCATAAATCCCAACACTTAAGTAGTAGACTACCTCTAAATAACTTTTGAATATAGTTCGGTATATTTGAACATTGACTGACTGACTATATCAACGAATGATTGGAAGAAATCAAAAGTCTCTGAAATAAGAATAAAGAATAATAAACAACTAAAATGTAACAACGGAGAGAACTGATTGGCACAGGCAACTGAATGGCACAGGCAACTGAAATAAAATCCAGTCGAGTTTTTAGTTAATACCTTAAAATAAATTCTAAAGTAAATTTCTAATTTAACATAATTGTAATACTTATATGCAATTTAATGACATACCAACTTATTTGTTTTATTTTATTTAATTAATTGTTTGCTTTAATGGTACCTGATTTGACATGTAATTCGTAATTTTGTATTTTTTATTTTGACACTATTCTTTTTTAAATTATCTACGAATTTAATGTTTTAATTTTAATTAATTAATGTTTGCATGCCTAATTTAAGGTAGGTTGTACAGGGATCACAATTGTTTTTTTAATACCTTATGTCATGTACCTACAATCTATGCAAATAAATAAACTTTACTTTACTTTACTTTACTTTACCTTGATGGCATTTAACTCTGTGCTGTGTGAAAAGCGATTTTAACAAAAAGGTATTTACAAGGCAGATGTGAGTAGGAACACCGGGACGGGACGCCCTAGAGGGACATACATATAAGTATAAGATATAGAAAAGTCAGGTGCGTAGTCAAAAGGACTAGCTATGTAAAGATCGTAGCAGGCGGCATTCTATAGTTTATGCCTACCCACATGGTAAGAAGTCGTGAATTTACGTGTGTATTTACGAAACTTTTTACCTAAAATTCTTTGAAATAAGTAGGTAGAAGGGGACGGATAGAATCACTAAGTACCTATAAACTTGCGGATAGTGATTTTGTCAGACCCCCCTTCTTTCTTTGCAAGCTTTCAATGGACAAAATAACTTTGTCGCCCATGATGAAAGCAATCATAATAATGACATAACAATAGTCGTTAATTATCTAAACAATAAACATGTTGAGGACGCTATGATGTTAATTACAAATGTGAGTCCGACAATTTCAAAAGCATACACAAAACAGATGAATGCAATCCAACATATAAACTCACACAGATACAACGAAACGAGCTTAGTTACGGACCAATGAAAGCTTCATCACAACCGCTCGATTACGGGAACTCGATTGTGCGGCTCACAATCGATTTGCAATCGCTATTACGAGCCAATATTCGATTATGTCCCCCTGCGGTGCTGACCGCAACGCTAAACGATCATTCGATCACTATTAATGGCTCCTAGGCGTAGCTCGCGTTTATCGATGTACGGTATCGATGTGCATTCTATATCTCAGTAATTAAGGTTGAGGATTGTAATTAGAACCATCGTCATTATTTTGCCCTTATCCCAATTTATTCGGGGTCGGCTCAACATCGGTCGGGTCTTCTTTCTCTATTAGGAGCTTGTGGCTAAGTAAAACAGCCGCACGGGTCGATCCATCTGGTTAAGCTACGCTTACTGCGGTTGGTCCGTGGATGGGTGACCATCTTTACATGCCGAGACTCCTCCGTGCCTCGGAAAACACGCTAAGCCGTTGGTCCGGGCTGTCATTTGTGGATCTTTGACAGTCGTTACGGGTCGGCAGAAGCCCGAAAGTCTGACAACCAGTCTTACCAAGGGGTATCGTATTACCCAGTTTCTGGGTTGTGGAGGTCAGATAGGCAGTCGATCCATGTAAAATACTGGTATTCAGCTTCATCCGGTTAGACTGGAAGCCGACCCCAACAAAGTTGGGAAAAGGCTAGGCAGATTAATTTCTTTCTCTATTAGGTATCATCTTGGTAGTCAGCCCCTTTCTAGCCATCTCATCTTACACACCATAGATGTATTATATATTTCTCTATTAGGGTCATCTCAATAGTCACCCCCTTTTTATCCATACCATCTTTAACACCTTAATAAGTATATCTACGTTACGCACAGTCCATCTACAGTTAATTGGTCTTCCCCTACTGGACCTCATCCACATTCATACTCAAAACTTTCCTCACGACATTTTTATAATTACAATAATTAGAACCGCTTTGTAAAAACTTACATCTTTTACATTAGAATCAATTCATCATCATTTTTATTTAGTAATTTCTTCGATTACCACAAAGTTTAAGGAGTCCCACAAGGCAAGTTTCGAGGCCTCATAATTGTGCAGTAGTGTACGCGCACGCCACCGTTGATCGTGCCGATAACGCACTAACTCGATTAGCTAATTAATAATTTCACACAAATTATAGTAGCCAAGTATTCGTGACCTCGTTAGCTTTTATTTCGAGCAACGGATTTTATTGGTATCAAAGCATTTTTTGTATTGAATTATTGTTTGACCTTACCTGGTGCAAAGGCGTTGTTCGGCTTTGCGCGACGTTAAAGTTTTGTTTTATTAAAATTCAATTTTTTATTGCTAAACACATTACATAATCATACTTTTCTAGATGTCATGTGAATGCGCAGTCCACTATTAATGTGGGTCTATTTGGGTGATCGCATTAACTAATTATTATGAGTCTGGAATTGGTTTTTATTGTTGATCATTTGCCATTTCATTCGCTTCTTACGCAAACTATGCAGAGCTTAAAACTTTTCAGAATTTTCATACACTGGAACAACCTTCGGATTGATTGCTTCTCTCGAATTAGAATCAATCAATCTGCCTAGCTGTTTCCCAAATATGTTGGGGTCGGTTTCCAGTCTAACAGGATGCAGCTAAAAACCAGTGTTTTTCATGGCCATGGTGTTTTTTCAGCCTTTCTGACCTGTACAACCCATTTACTGGATAACACGATACCCCTTGGTAGGACTGGTGGTCAGCTCTTGAGCTTCTGACTGTAACGATTGTCATAGATCTACGAATGACAGCCAGGACCAACGGCTTAACGTGCTTTCCGAAGCACGGGTCTCGATATGTAATGGACGGTCACCCAACCACGAATCAACCGCGGCAAGCATAGCTTAACCTTCGATCGGCCCATTCTGCTGATATGATATAACCACGAGCCATCGAAGACTGATTGCAAGCGTATTCAAATTAAAGTTTTCACTTTTTTTTTTGTTAAAAATGTAATGGACGTTATGTCTGAAATAAAGATATATTATTATTTCGTTTATTAATTTTTCTTCTTATCAAATACATTTTTAAATATTTCTTAAAAAATATATAAAAAACATTTAAAAATATAAAAAATAGTAGCCCACCGGTATCAGGAACAGGGTCCAAGCTACCGGCGGTCAGGACTCCAGAGAGAGGAACCTCCTAACAATGCGGGCCGTGTCCAGAAGTACTGCTTTCTGAATCAAGCCCTTGATCCAGCCACCTAACGAGAGCCTCCTTAGGTGTTGGTTGAGGCTCTTGGCAATTAAACCATTGGCTGATACAACTATCGGCACAATGATTGCTGAGTCCACATCCCACATGTCGACAACCTCGCGAGCCAAGTCAAGATACTTGATTTGTTTATCTTTCTCGGCTTTCACGAGGTTCCCGTCATGTGGGACTGTTATGTCAATAATCATTGCGCGCCGCTCTATTCGATCCACCACCACTATATCAGGCTTATTGGCTGCAATAGTCCTGTCAGTGATGATGGATCGATCCCAGTACAATGTGATATTTCCTTTTTCGAGAACTGGGTCGGGCACATACCTGTAGTACGGCACTTCCAATTCCACAAGGCTGTATTTAAGAGCAAGTTGCTGATGGATAATCCTGGCTACAAGGTTGTGTCTATGCAAGTACTCTTCGTTAGCTAGACGAGAATATTAATTAATAATTAATATACAATATTATTATTATTATTATTTATCTATAAAAGCTGCGTTCACTTAAATACTTACCTACTCGGGTTAATAAAATACATTACCTATGAAATTTTAAACCCACAATCATTCAAAATAACACTCGATCAATCAAGGAATTAAACGTAATTTTTCGTTCAATTTAACGTTCCTTTTCACTTGTCTGAACACGACGGCCTACAAACTTGGTCTACAATGTAAAGACAGTATAATTTGTGTTGTATCTGAAGCGGAGCGTAAGGGTCGACATACTAGCGCAGAGTCGAAGCGCTGCGAAGCGTCAATCTAAAAGATAACTCTATAACGTATACTCGTAATGCACATATTTCTATAGATCTCTATAAAATGCGTGAATTCGTGCGTATTCTATGGCATAGGCGCGTCTATGAGCGACCAGCGCTGATTGGTGCGCGAGCGTTATGTTGCAGAGATTAGGGTGAATTTACTTTGTTATCTTTTAGATTGATGCTTCGCTACGCTTCAACTCTGCACTAGTATGAATCGACCCTAACACTTACAGCCGTGTAAAATAAAAGCAAACAGCATCGCTTAACAAAGTGTTTAATATGCAGATACGATCTTGTGCGTCACAATCACGTTACAAGGTGCATTAGTGAGCTGCTACCGACCGGCGCAGGCGCTGGGCGCTTGTAAAGCGTGTTGTAATTCCGAACGGTTTTAAAGTGAGAGGAAAGGTTTTGAGATTATCTTTTAATTAATAGTACCTAGATGAAAACCAAATTACCTCTACGTCTTAACAAGGGGTATCGTGTTTCCCAGAACTTCTCCTTAAGTTTTCATAATCAGCAGCATGTTCCCGTTGCTGGGACACAGGCCTCCTACGAACTGTTAAGGTGGGCAGTATATCCACCACGCGGGCCCAGTTTGGGTTGGTAGCTAATGTTATATGTCTTCGAATTTTTGATAATGCTAGGATAGGGAAACCGCCCTAAGATCCTTCACCGTTTTGAGAGGAGTGGCGGTGGAGGATGCTTGCCTGGATTCGAACCCACGAACTAAAACTCGTAAGTCGGGGCCGATACCACTGGGCTACCGCTGCTCTAGTAACTGGGCTGTGGAGGCAACAGTTCCATGTAAAATGCACCAGTATTTTACATAAAGCTGCTGCTGTGGTTAGGATTAGGTTTTTGTTAGTATAAGTTAAGTTTGGTAAGAAGTATAAGCGCCAAGTAGTTGGTCGACTCTGACATCGCCAAGCGGTTGATCGACGTAAATTTTTAGATCAAATCAGCATTGCCATCCAACGAATTTTTTGATGCCCAATGAGCCCTTTACTTTATATACTTGTACATAATATATATAATATATAGTGTATAGTATTAGATTGTAAATTGTATTTAAGATTTTACAAGTATGCAGCGAGTATGTGGTCGGAGTGCTCATGGTCTCTATAAGGATATCTCGAAATGGCTGGTTGACATTTTCACCTTGGCCAGAGGCTAAGCATTGCCATTACAACGTGGCAATGCCCCCAGTCTCTTGGGTACATTACCAGTCGACAGCGATGCGGAAGAATTTTTCGACGCCATGTTTTAGTTTGTGAATAGTTTTGGTTATGTTAAGATATAATTTTGTTATTTTTAGCTTATGTTTAAGTATATGTTTTTGGGGGATAATATTACTGAAAAATTTTATTAGCGTTAATAAATTTAGTAGAAGAATTGTGATATTAGGTAAATCAATTATTTTGGTCAGTTGACACGTCTTAAACATTGTTTAAGACAAGAAAACATCTCGAATTAGAACATCCTTGCATGACGGTCCATTAGGAGTGGAGAACAGATCTGAGACCGATAACGTCTTACTCAGTCTTGGAACTAGTTTTACTGATATACAAACACAAACTCAGGCTACGTTACATCGTTACATAAGTTCATTATAACATTAAATAACACCTAGTAGTAGGTACAACTTGTTTATTGCACCTGCCTGTTTTGAAGGTACCATCGACAAAACTTAAGCATGCTCACATAAGAAAATATTTCTGTGAGAGCACAGCTAGTGACAAACGAATATTGTGCGATCGAGTCGTGAGCCGTGCATGCGATTATCGCCTTTGAGGTGATCACGCGGAACTTTGGCCCATAGTACATTAACAAATCAATAAAGTTTAATATAGCTAGAAAGTTTTCTCATTAACTGAAATTAAGAGAGCTGTGTTTAAATCTGGGTGTAAAATATTCTATCTATTATGTATGAAGCATTGGCAAAACTTACTCAAAAGTATCTTTTCAAAACTGCAGAAATCATAGAAGATAGGTAGGTAGGTACAGAAAATAGATCTGCACAATCTTTTTACCCTACTGCGGCGAAGCCCAAAAGGAGGGTTATGTGTTTGACCTGTATTTATGTAAGTATGTATGTATGTATGTGTGTATGTCCGTTTCTTTTGTTCCCTCGTAACTCCTAAATGAATGAACGGATTTGGATAAATTATACGTGTTTAGATTTGTTTTGATAGCGCGAGTGTCACTGGCTACATTATAATCAAAAACAAAGTAAAATGGCGGATTTGGGGTGCCATATTGTGGAGATCGAAATTTTTTTTTATTCTAATACCATCCAGTGGGATTTCAAATTGAAGGGTTTTAAAAGGTGATTACAAAAATATATGCAACTTATATGGTTAAAAGTAATTCAAAGTCACAAATCGTAAAAAATACGTGGCTATTTTTGTGCACTTGATCCAAAAAAAATTACTCTCACGACCAAAACTCCTTGCAAGAACTAACTCGTCTGCGAAATCTTTCAGATTTGTAAACTAAAAAGCTGGAAATAAAAAAAAATCATTAAAAAAACTAAAAAAATCCGTCTGCGGTAAAAAGCTGAAAAGCTAAAAACAAGCCCATTTTAAATTAAGTAAAAGTTAGAAGCAGGCGGGACCCATTCCATTTTTATATTTTGTAACTCAAATGAGTCCCTCCTGCTTCCAACTTTTATTTAATTTAAAATGGGCTTGTTTTCAGCTTTTCAGTTTTTTACCGCAGTCAGGTTTTTTTTAGTTTTTTTAATGACTTTTTTTAATTTATTAAAGTTATTTATTAAATTAAAATTAAAGCACAAATGCATCTTAAGATCATATCATTTCCTGCAAATCAGCCAGTTTTTGACATAAGCACCCCATAATTTCAAAATTGGACCTGAAATCCGACATTCATTAAAATCAATATTCGATACAACTCCTACTTACTATTCAAGAAGCTTGTCACTTTAAAAAAGGAACAATGGCATGAAGCTGGCCCCATTATTTAACTTTTACTTAATTAAAATCTTTTAAAAAAATGAAGACGTGACACGCACTGGGCCCGCGTCGTGGATTAGGCTTCTTATACACGACGCCGCATTCGCACTGGCGCCGCCGGACCGCATGTTGGTGTATACGAATCAAAACCGCACAGGCGCCGCACCGGAGCCATGCCGGAACCGCGTGTAGGTACACCGTATTGATGCTGAGTTAAATAGCACAGCAATGATCACAGTACAGTAAAGCTTTGCCAACGAAACTGTAAAGACGTCTGCTTTTCCATTAAATATGAATATGAGTTTAACTTTAACCAAAACAAAACAACAAGGTTTTGGCGCGATATGAAATTACTTTTTATAAGTTCTTTTTTTTACAATTTAGACATGCTGTAACTTTAGATTCCCCCATAAGTGCGGCGGCTGACTCTCACATGCATGATTAAAATTACTAAAAGTGAAATTAATTCGGTACCTATAAAATTGGTCGCAAAAATCGAGCAGTACCTACCTCCCATCCCTCCTCTCTTGCCTTCCTCCCTTATTTAACTCGGTGTCGATGCGGTGTACACGCGGTTTCAGCGCGGCTCCAGTGCGGCGCCTGTGCGGTTTTCATTCGTATACACAAACATGCGGTCGCCCGCGCCGGTGCGGTTGCGGCGTTGTGTACATGAAGCCTTACGGCCCACTCCCTCTCACCTAGAGAAGGCCTGTGTCCCAGCAGTAGGAATATTATAGGCTGATTGCATAGACAAATAAAAAAGGAGGACTCCGCGCCACGCGTATCGAAAGTGAAGCACCGTACCGATCTATGTGTGCGTGATTTGACAAAGACGTCATGCCACATAATGGTGGTCGGCATACCTACTATGATGTAAATGAGTGCATGAGGCGCATGTTTGACTGACAGACAACGCACAGCTTAAACCGCTGCGTCTAGAAACGTGAAATTTTGCACAGAAGTTCCTTATGACTGTAACGAAGGCGAGCACTATGCACTAGATTATGTGTAAGGAAGGATTTTTGAGAATAAATCCCATAAAGAGGATGAAAGTTTGTATCGTAGTTCGTAATGTTTGTTGATGCGAAATCCCATCGGGAACTTGGCTTGTAGTTATAAAGACAACTAAAACATTTAGTAACGAGAAAAAACATCTTCCTCACCATCATCTGCCTAGCCTTTTCCCAACTACGTTGGGGTTGGCTTCCAGTCTAACCGGATGCAGCTATATAGGTACCAGTATTTTACATGGAGCGACTGCCTATTTGACCTCCACAACCCAGTTACTGGGTAATGCGATACCCCTTGATAGTAAGACTGGTGGTCAGAAAGATCCACGAATGACAGCCGTGCTTTCGAGACACGGAGTGGACTTGGTATGTAAAGATGGTAACCCATCCACAGACCAAGCGCGGCAAGCGTAGCCTGATCGATCGACCCGTGCTGCTGTCGATCTGGTTATGAAAAGCTAAAAAAACATTTTCATGTTTAATTTTTTCATCGGGCACACGGCTAGGCTTGTTCTCAAAAACTTTTGAGCACTAATGGCGTCGCCCACGCCGGCTAGTTGAAGGACAAATCGACGCTCTGTAAGTGAAAAGATTTCATAACCCTAATTACATTAACGTTCTAATGAAACAATGCACCGGATACGGCATGTCAACGCTGAACCACCCCAATGATCATTGAGATCAGAGACACGCATGTTTGTACAAACTGGCGGTCAGCGTTCAGCGCATTAGTCGATCAATACGATAAGTTGCGCTCTCGCATCCGCTTGTGAAACTTGTGTTGCATTGAGAGCCGTTATTAATGTGATTGTGATTATTATATTTTTTGTTTGCAACTTTATGGTTGATTGGCGTATTTGTAGATCTGTTTGTGTAACTGTGGAGACGAAATCTTTATTTTCTGTGTGTAACAGTTTGTAATGTCATCGCACATTTTGATCATATAACTGTTACAAAAAAGAACTAAAAACATGGCTTATTCAAAATAACTTTTATAATCTAAAATATATTTTTAATTTAAGGTTAAATTAGATTTATTTAGATTTATAATTAGGTTGTTTGTTTAGGTTATTGTTGTGTCTTTATTGATTATTTTATATTGTAGGTTATACCAGAGAATTAACCAATTAATGAGTCTATGAGTCTATAGTTTTAGTGGAGCTTGTGGTTAAGTAATAACAGCCGCACGGGTCGATCCATCAGGTTAAGCTACCCTTGCCGGAGTTGGTCCGTCGATGGGTGACTATCTTTACATACCGAGACTCCTCCGTGCCTCGGAAAGCACGTTAAGCCGTTGGTCCCGGCTGTCATTCGTGGATCTTTGACAGTCGTTACGGGTCGTCAGAAGCCCGAAAGTCTGACAACCAGTCTTACCAAGGGGTATCGTAATACCCAGTTACTGGGTTGTGGAGGTCAGATAGGCAGTCGCTCCATGTAAAATAATGGTATTCAGCTGCATCCGGTTAGACTGGAAGCCGACCCCAACATAGTTGGGAAAAGGCTAGGCAGATTGATGAGTCTATAGTTTTAAGTGTTTTATATATTATTTTGTAGAGTATAGGTATGTAGTACATAAGTTAGGTTTTATGCCCATGTGCACATATTATACTAAATATTCGTACGCCGCTTTTAGCGGCGGATGTGTCCTGAACACAATTATTATAAATACCAACTTTGTTGCTACCATATCCGACGAATAAATGTCTTTGTCTTTGAATTTGGACTCACTTCTCTTTTACGATGAATATTACGGTACCTACCTACCTACATTTGCGTTAAGAGTATTTTAAACTTACATGGCATTTTTTAGGGTTCCGTACCTCAAAAGGAAAAAACGGAACCCTTATAGGATCACTCCGTTGTCCGTCTGTCTGTTTGTCTGTCAGTCTTCAAGACCCTTTTTCTCAGGAACGCGTGGAGGTATCAAGTTGAAATTAATATAAAATACGTAAGTCTATAGTCTCTTGAAGTCCTAAAAAACTCAAGCTTCTAAGTCAACGCAATAAAAACATACGGCCATTTATGCGACATATTTTGATACTCGCAAGTAAATCAAAACCTATAGGGTACTTCCCGTTGTCCTAGAATCATGAAATTTATCAAGAAGCAAGCTCTCATAGCACAAATAAAGGAAAAAGTCCGAAAATAGTTAATTTATAATTCTACATATTTAAAAAAAAATTAACTCTGTCAGTCTGTCATGACCCTTTTTCTCAGGGACGCGTGGGGATATCAAGTTGAAATTAATATCGAATACGTATGTCTATAGTCCCTTAGAGTTCTAAAAAAATCAAGCTTCTAAGTCAACGCAATAAAAAAAATACGGCCACTGCGACACATTTTGATACTCGCAACTGTCGCAAGTAAATCAAAAAGGGTACTTCCCGTTGACCTAGAATAATGAAATTTGGCAAGAAGCAAGGTCGTCCAGCACAAGTAAAGGAAAAAGTCCGAAAATTGTTAATTTAGAGTTATATGACATAAAAAAAAAATTTTTTTTGGATCTGTTTTGTTTGTTTTGGGATAAATTCTTTTCAACAACGGAACCCTTCATTGTGCGTGTTCCGACACGCACTTGGCTGGTTTTTTGAAGATTGATGTACATTATATAACAGCCTAGCCCTTGGAAGTGGCGCTTGCCGGCCGCTACTGCGGCACCGCCCGCTTCGCTCGCTCGGCTCGCGCGTGGTTGATCAGAGTTGTAATCTAACCTAACCCATTTAGTCGGAGTGCCCCGGCTTAGTTACTGCGACAAATTTGGCTCGCGCGTGGTTGGTCACAGTTCCAACCTAACCTATCTTCGATCTATATGTATAAAGAAAAAGAGAATTTAAGTCCTGACTGACTGACTGATTGACTGACTCATCAACGCCCAGCCCAAACCGTTGGACCTAGAAAGCTGAAATTTTGCACAGAGGTTCCCTTTATATTGTAGACAAGGAATAAGGAAGGAATTCCTAGTAGTACGTTCCCGTGGGATGTTTTCCGATATCCACGCGGGCGAAGCTGCTGCCAAAAGCTAGTTGAATAATAATTCAGGCCGCTAATTAAACGGCGCCATTTAGTTACACGGCTAGGCTGCTAACTGAAAGGTTAATTTAAGCCAGTTGGCTGAGATACATATACAGTTGGTACTTCCCAATGAGTCAACAAAAGGTTAAAATACTGAGCCACGAGGCTTCTAATTTTTTTAAAGCGGTTTCAAAACAAATAAGGTTAATATTCCTCTGATTGTGAGTATTATGAAACAAATTGCTATGCGTGCCACGAAAGATGAGACTTGACGAGCACAGTATCGCGCCTCCCGCGCTCTCTCCCGGTCCCTTCCCGTCTCAGACCTCATAACACTAAAGAGACCTATAAATCAGAATAATCAGAATTAGAGAACTACATGGTGTGTCAAGTCTCATCTTTCGTGGCACGCATTGTACGGTAGAAAATGTCTATTAATTTAAAGAACCATAATGTTAGAAACATGACAACACTTCACAAAAGTTAATCACTAGCGCGAATCTCTACGCGGTCCATTAAATTATGATTCAATCGTAACATTGAACAGTAGCCATTCGATTTGTAATTAAAAGTTTGTTTATTTTGCAATAGTTTAACCTACTAAGACAAACACATTAAGACATTTTATCACATTTGCAAGATTTGATCTAGTCTAGTTTGGGCTAGTAGGGGCTCGTGGTTAATAAGCACTGATGTCAATCGATCGATCAATCGATCGATCAATCGATTGATCGATCTATCAGTTAAGTAAAGATAAAAGTAGATAGAACTTTGCATTATTTTTGTATCGAGAAAATTTCATTGTATCGTGTATTCCTTTTCTAGGATACTAGAGCATAATAGTGAAATAACATACACTAAAATATTGAATCCCTATTCCTTAAACCTAATAAGGTACACGATAAAGAAAAATCACGTTTTTTACAATATATCACCTTAAGCTACGCTTGCCGCGGTCGGTCAGTGGATGGGTGACCATCTTTACATACCGAGACTCCTCCGTGCCTCGAAAAGCACGTTAAGACGTTGGTCCCGGCTGCGATCCGTGGATCTTTGACAGTCGTTACGGTTCGTCAGAAGCCCGAAAGTCTGACAACCAGGCTTACCAAGGGGTATCGTATTACCCAGTTACTGTGTTGTGGAGGTCAAATAGGCAGTCGCTCCATGTGAAATACTGGTATTCAGCTGCATCCGGTTAGACTAGAAGCCGACCCCAACATAGTTGGGAAAAGGCTAGGCAGATTAATTGTGCATTGTACCTACAATTACATTATTGTTTGGGTTTGTTGGTTTGTTTGTTACGGTTTCACGCTAAAACTGCTGAACGGATTTGGATGAAATTTACGCGGGCGAAGCCGTGGCCGAAAGCTAGTAGCGTTTTTTTAGGAACTAGCTACTGTAACTTATAAATTCAGGTGGTAGTAGGAACCTCCTTAGTTTGTTCACCTAACTCTGAAATCAAATTAACGCTTTCTATTTGTTGTCTCTTGTTTTTTTGTTTGTGTACTCTGGCGTTATACTTTGTCGCTCTTCGTAGATTTTCACTTCGATTGATATTGTCTTGACAAACTGTCGCATTTTATGATTTTACTAAGAAAAGAAAAAACCGGTCAAGAGCGAGTCGGACTCGCGCACCGAGGGTTCCGTTCCGAATTCTAAAAAAGTGTGCTATTTAGAGACATTGTTTTATTTTTCCTGTAATCTTTACATACACTTCTATCACATAGAATTATTTTCGATTTTTCTCTGTGCAAACTTCGGAGATAAGGGGAACTGTATTTTCTTTTACAATTTTCATCAAAAGTCGACAACTATGCGGCCTAAAAAAAGGAAAAAAATGTTTGCGAATGTGCAAAAAGCGCTCTTTCATATAATACCCCACATACCCTAGTAGCCCCGCTTCGAATTTTTAAGACCCCCTTTCAGTCCCTGTTGCAAAAAAAATATGAATATTTTAATTTCTTATTTGCAAAATAGTTGGGCAACGTCATCTAAAACTGTTCCAAATTTCAAGTTGATAGCATTAGTAATTCTTGAGATATCCAGCTGTGACAGACAGACAGACAGACTGAGTCGCACCATAAGGGTTCCTTTTTACCATTTTGGTACGAACCCTAAAAAAAAAATACATTTATTTAACACAGACTAAAAAGGCATACAATATAATTTAAGTACCTACCTACATCAGATAAAAAAAAAAACAAATAAAAAAGTGTAGTGTGATGTAAGAAATTAGCAGGAATGAATATTACGTCACTAAACGTTACGTCGTCGTTACGTCTATGTTACTAGATTACCATTCACAACATAAACATAACATTTCGCCTCTAATTCTCGAAGGGCTAAGCAGAGGTGCACCTACAGGTACGCCCACAGTCACTAGTTATGTTTAAGCCCCATGTAATAGGGAGCGAGCCTATTGCCATTATCCGGGCACAAATCCAGACTCCAGGCTGCTACTGCTGGTGGAAAAACCCAATAGTCGACCTGGGAATCGAACCCAGGACCTCATACTCAGCAGTAGCGCTTGCGACCACCACACCAGTCACAACTTTCATAAAATGATTAAAAAACATTTTTAAACGAAACAAACACTATAACAAACAAAACTTACGTAACATATATCTTACATAATCTTAATGTTCCCACTGTTAGGACGCAGGCCTCCTCTCGGTGAGAAGGAGCGGGCCGAAAACCACCACGCGAGCCCAATGTTGGTTGGTAGATGTCAAATGTCTTCGAAATTTTTGGTTATATGGCATGCCGGTTACCTCACCTCACCTTTACCGTTTTGAGAGCAGTTGTGATGAAATAATTTACACAAAGTGCCCGTCTGGGTTTGAACTGGCGACCTCGCGACTCGTAATTCGCAGCCGTTACCACTGGGCCACCACTGTTCTCTTTAAACAGCACTTTTACCTTAATTTATCAATACATATTATTTTTCAGTCATCCATCCCAAACTGCATGGTATCAATTTGATACGAGATACAATTGAATACAGTTTCCAAACAATTTTCCTGAAATAGAGGCACATCTATCTACTCGTATATAAAACAAAGTCGTGTTAGTTACACCATTTGTAACTCAAGAACGGCTGGACCAATTTTTATTTATGATTGTCGTGTTTTTGGATTTGTCTTGTCTCTTGTCGAATAGATAATAAGTATTAAAACATAGAAAAATTTATAGAGGCATGAGGAACAGGGTGTAAAGTTCACTCATCCTCTATTGAAAAGGGAGGATCCTCCGACCAGACGGGTGTCGTGTCTGGTGGGCAACTGCCCGACGGTTGATGTCGGTACGTTGTATGTATGCTAGTCGCGCGGTAAACTCTAATTGTGCGATGCAGGATTGCGTGACGTCATGTCATTGTGACACGTAGTTCGTATGTCGCGATGTAGATTCCGCCACAAATTCACAAAAAAAAATATGAAAAAAAATAATTTTCACATACATGAAATTTGGACAGGGTAACTGTCTGTCGGGTCAGCTAGTTTATTATATAAACAGTTTTCTAACTGATATAATTTACACAAAGTAAAACGCCTGTCTGGGTTGGAACTTTAGTACCTACCTATTACGACCTACAACTCGTAAGTCCACTGGGCCACCATGCTCTTAAAGACTTACATAAGTAGGTACCTACAATTTAGCAATTAAAGTTTTAAAAGCGTACGAGGCTTGCCGCGATATTTACTTTCGCTGTGTTTACAATGTAGGTACGAGTAGGCTGTTGGGTGTTTACCGTGACATGTGTACCCAGTCATACACTATGCATTATAGTTACAGTAGAGGTTTCACACAGTGGTCAACCTTATATGATGCAGGCTGAAATTCCACGGCTCAAACATCGAACTACTTTTGAATAAATGCTGTTCTAGCTTTTGTTAAAAGGAAAAATCATATGCAAGTTAGGATAGGGTTAGGGGTCATTCGGCCCACTATGGAGATGGGCCCGCGGAGCAGTTACCACTTTTAAAATTTGATAGTGGTAAACTGGGCCCACATCTGTTTTGCTTTCAATCAAGCGAAGGATGGCTTAAAATGGCTTAGGTATATATTATTAAGTATACAATATATATACAGGTACAAGCATTTACATAATATAATATAATATATTTTTTTTTAGATTTCTGGTTTGGTCATATAGGCAGTAAAAGTTGTTCATAATGATGAGTACAATAACCCCATATGAGGTTGTGCGTTAATTCCAGCACATGTTGTAGATACATATAAATATATCGGAATATTTAAGAAAAACAAGTCTATTTAAGTAGTCAAATCAACATTTTAATAATCAACGTATATTATTTCTTAAAAAATACGTTACAAAACAAATAAATTTTACCCTTATCAAATCTTTATCTTTATTAAAATCGAGTTCTTAACGCACATTGGTAATTGGGGGCTGCCTTAAAAAATAATTATTTTAGTTAGTTAATTACACACACACACACAAACACACACACACACACACACACACACACAAACACATACTTGAATAACACTAATATTAATATTTATATGCATTAGTAATGGTAATCGACACACTTTCTTTCACTCTTGTAAGTTTTTAGTTTTTACTCAATTTAAATTTTGGCCAATCACTGTCTCTTAAGATACAGGTTTCTTCCTAGTTTAAGAGACAAGGTTCACTATTTTTTGTATGCATAGACCTTTTTTGCAAACCTATATGCTTATTCTATTGTATTGATTTGTTTTTGAACTGTGTCTGTGTGTATTTATTTTGGATAAATAAACAATTTATTATTATTATTTTTTATTAATTTTTCAATGCAATGTCCTAAACTTATTTCTCTATCCAGTAATTCTCGCAGAACGCGCTCAATTTTTTTTTTGGGATCGTTTACATTCTTTGGTTTTTTTCGATATGTAGTTTTTTTTTAAAATACCAAAATAATGCCGTGAATCTTTCTGCAGTGACCTTAAAAGGACAACAATGTTTGGTTTGGGTGTTATAACGATAGCCAATGCACGTTTACTTTAAGATAAAACTGAGGAACATAAAAATACATACTGCATGCCTTCTCTTTGATTTGTAGCTCGATTATCTCCCTACGTCCCCTGTGAGATTCGAGTTCTCACAGTACCTATTGAGCTGGTAAAGCCGGCTATGGTCAGCCCCAGAGTCCATGGGCTAATTTGCCACATAATTAGGGCTTAGGATATAATTTTTTCACAGCCGTTGGTCCTGGCTATCATTTGTGGAGCCCGAAAGTCTGACAACCAGTCTTACCAAGGGATATCGTATAAGCCAGTACTTAACTGGGTTGTGGAGGTCAGATAGGCAGTCGCTCTATGTGAAATACTGGTATTCAGCTGCATCCTGTTTGACTGGAAGTCAACCCCAACATAGTTAGGAAAAGGCTAGGCAGATGATGATGACATAGGACTTACCTATATTACATATGAAACCTGGACTTATACCTATGTAAGCAAGTCTGCAATTGCTCACCCGTGTTGAGCAAACGTGGTGATCAATGCTCGTGCCTTCTTTGTATGAGAAGAGGCCTATGTCCTGCATTGAGACAGGAGTAGGCTGGTATTATTATTATTATGGAGTCTTCAACGTAAAACATAATATGTGCGCGTCGACTTGAGAACCTCCTGTTTTTCGTAGGTTTAAACAAAGCCTCAATGTTTCTGGTTTATTCAATGGACTGTCGTTGGCAATGTTGTCATGGACAAGATTAAATAAAAAGTCCTAAAGATCTATTTGAAACTGCTAAAACAATTCCATTAGCCGTTACGTACCTACCTACTTATCATTGAGCTTGGTACCTATTGATCTTCAGAAATTGAACTTTTAAATGAATTATGGTTACCTAATCGAATGCGTAGGTATGCAGTTTATCAGTTTTTTGTAAATTAAAACTATTATAAATATAACACTATAAAAACCTACTTATAAAATGCGATCATTTCCATTAAAGATTTATATCGAAATTATTAATTCGTCAATGCAATTAAAAATCCCTTAGAAAAAATTGTTTTGTTGTGTTTAAGAAAATTAAATATTCTTCTAAACTTTTCAACATGTTTAAAAAAGATTTATAAAAATAAAATAAAATATAAATTTGTAAAAAGTAAAAATATGAACATAGGACAGCTTTTAAACTAACAAAGTATTCAAAAAAACTTTTCATGTAAGATTTTCCCGGGCACGGTGAGGACAATAGTTAACCCGTCGGCGGCGCGCGGTCGGCGGGCGGGATATTGCGCACGGGCGGGCGGCGCTTATAATGCAACGCCTATTCGCAATGGGCAATGCATTGTGGAGAACAAATACATAATGCGGTTTTGGCTTATGTTGCATTAAAATATTTGCCATTTTTCGATCGATATTTTTGCCAATAATATTTAGCTTATTTGTTGTTTTTAATCCGTTTAGAACTAGTTAAATTTAGTGCTTATCTCGCACTTTACCTATATGGAAAGTTAATTCAGAATAAGTTAATTAGATTATCATCCTTCTCAATATCAATATTTTGATAACTAAGTAGGTAACCACGTGGTTCAAAAAATTACCTTCAACGCGATTCTTCCTTACTATTAACTGCTAATATCAATTTGATTATTGCTTACTACTGACTGAATAAAATCTCGTACGTCAACTACTAAATGAAAGAGATTTGAAACTATCAAAGATAATTATGGAAGAGCGGAGTCTCCTAACACAGGCGTTATTGTGCTTAAAAGGAGGCTCCAATAATAAATTAATCTAAACTAGTTGGTACAGAAATAAACATTGTGTATATTTGTATTTATAATAATAAATAGATTGTAATGTAAAGTCCACCTACCAGCACTTTCTACGGCTCCTGGCGACACCGGCACAGTCTCACACTCCCTCTCCTCTCTTCTTTGCTCAAACTCACTCTGCACTCTAGTAACTTGCCTCTGGCCATTCAGTCCTAATATAGCGTCTATCGTATGCCTCGGGCCTGGGTTAACACTCGTAGGCACTTGTGTTAAACCTAACCTAGATTTCACCGCATCAAAACTCTGGTTCAGATGCATTTGTTGCGCGTGAAAAAACATTCCCATTCTGTTAAGTGTCTCCAAGTTCTGCTGGTGTTGGGAAAGTGATAAGGATTGATCCGTCACATTAATTGAAGAGTTGGAATTCGGACTGCTCATTTGTGAGCGCGGGCTGTTCGTGTCGGAGCGGTCCGGCGTCTGGTTGCCGTAGTATCGATCGTCGGGCGCGTCCATCTCGCAGCGTTACGCGTACGTCACTGGCGCTCCGAAACTACTACTAGCGTCGGCGGGGAAGAAAGAGGCGGGGCCTATTGGAAGGGGGGCGAGCGAAATTGCCCATTGAAAGTGCGAAATTTGGGGTCGCGAAGTGATTTTGTTTGGTAAGAAGCAAGAAGCGGAGTATTAGCATTTTCCCCTCGGAGTTTCTTTGAACGGTATTGAGAGTTGGTGATGGTTGAATAGTTTTTTTTCTGTTTGATTGGGTCGATTGTGCTAGGTGTTAGACTGTTGCCGGGAGTTTGTTAGCGATTTCTTTGAGGGTTCTCGACGCGCTCGTGGGTAGTTACCCGCTTGTTGCTTCTTTGCATGTTTTCGAAGAAGTCATAAGTTTGATGAGATCAGATTAATTTAAAATCTACAGAATTTTTGCTATTTCAAAAGATAGTTGAGAATTTGGGTTTACTTTAAAATGTTTTACTTACTGGTAACCTCATAACTAATTATTCAATTATATACATGTCCAAATAAGCATTTAAACCTCATCTTAAAACACAACTTTCAGCAATCAAATTAAGCTAAATAACTACTCAACGTTCACGTTTTTGCATAAATTACGCGCGATCAAACAAAGTAGCAAAAAACAAACTAAGCGCACGGTATAGTAGTAAGTCCAAACTTCCAATTACGCAAATGCTAATGAACTCAATTCTAATTAATCACACTAATCAATACGGGGCCAATCAGACGCTACCTGTCTCAGCGGAGCGCGGGGCGAGGGAGCGAGAGCACCGCCGGACATCTGCCTGTTAACACACAAATTTAACCAAATCGGTTAACCCGTAACCAAACAATAACAGCTTTTCCAACTGACCAGATCAATAAATGCAATGAGTCTTATGAGCTTAAGCTAGCTCAGGAAACATAACCTTATTTTAAGGCGTTTAGACTGAAAATAAATTGCGCTGATTTGGGCACATGAGCCGTTAAAGCATCAGCGCGGGAACCGTCAATATAATTTTGTCTTCTTCACACTTACAAAGATCTCGCTCACTCTCATCTCAGGTGTAGCGACGGTTGTTAGGGGGCGGGGCGCGCGGTGACGTCACACGTCGATCGACCAATCGTGTGTTGGATTTTGTTTTTTTCTTGGCGCGTCTTGTATTGTCGATGCGTTTCTTTTGTCCGGCGCGTTCAGTGATTGTTCGCGGGCGGCAGTTACAGGGTTAACTTTAGAAATAACAAGCTACCGGCTTTCTGATAGAGATAACTCCATTATGTTCTTATTTTGTTAAAAACCTAGTCATTATTTTTATTTTGAGTTTAATATTTATCATGTGCGATCTAATATTAATTATAAGTTTTATTTTTATTTGTGAAAAATATGTTGGTAGAGTAGGTACCTACATACTTGTATTTAATTTGGATTTTACTAGAAGAACTATTTAAAAGTACTTCTACCAATTAACAATGTAAATAAGAGGTATAACTTCAAAAGACCACCAATAAGATATATCTTTTAACAAGGAATTCAATTACCTACCTAATCTATAGCGTGGAGACAATTAATTTGTTTTCCATTTAAATGTTTACCTAAATAGTACCTATCTAGGTATCTACTATTTAACTTTTCAAGATAAGTACTTAGTTAATTATGAAATAGCTGAAATAATCTAGATTATAATTAATGCCGAATACCAAGAATAGAAACGTATTAATTCAGTTATCAAACTTTGTTTATTTATAATTTGTTTTATTTAAGTTTGTGTGCTTAGACACACTGAAAACACCAAGGCCACTATAGAGTAGCAAATATTATCAACAAAATTAAAGTAGGTACACGGCTACACATCAAGATATACATTTCCAGTATAGGCTGACCTCTCATTGTACGGAAATCCTATGCAATGCGAGATCAGCTTATATTGGATTTTTAGTCATTTATGTTCAGAATAAATTGGTATGATATAGTCATTAAAATTACTGGATAAATAGATAATGTTAATCAATAATAATACCAGCCTATTATTGTTCCACCGCAGGGCAAAGGCCTCTTCTAACACAGAGAAGGCACGAGCATTGATCACCACGCTTGCTCAAGTAGATCACAATCAAACTATACGGCAAAATCTTTTTCAATACACTTCCGCGAAAACTGGTTCATATCGCACTTCGATTAGGTTCACAATGCAATAATTATATTTCACACGCGTGCGATTTTTCATTTTCCAACACGTTTGCGGGAGTAAAAATTGCCACAGATAACGTAAGTGTAGGTTACATAATCCAAATTGGTTCAATGCCTCTATTCACACCGTCTCTATTCGGAGGTGAATGTTTTTTTTTAATCTCGGCAAAGAGTTAAGCGTCTTTACGGCTTTAATATTTTTTGAATATTTAAATAATGTTTATAAATAGAATATCATCAAAAACCATGATTATTACAATAAAAAAACGTTTATGAACAAATTAACATTTATTTGTGTTCTAACCTCAAAAATATTTGAATTTTCTATTTTTCATATTAGGCTGTTTATTTATTTATTTATTTTAAGGAGAACCAACAGCTATAACAGATAGATTACAATTGAATATAAAACATAAAGCCAATTACAGATTCTCACGGGTAAAAACTTATAGGCTTTATACCTTTGCTTCTCCTTCAACCTGGCGAAAGCAAAGCGCGGAAAAAAAAGAAAATTTAAATCATAGTTTCCTAAAAATTCATGACAAAAATATTTTTCGTTATTTTATTTTATTTCTTCAAAAGTTTATTGAAAAACGTCGTTTGATACACGTGGACATTTGTTACTGCAGTTCTCGGCTCAAAAACAACCTCGCCTACGGCTCGGGTGTTAATTCCGCCTCGAATGGAATAACAAAAATTCTCCACTTGTATTAAAATGTACTATTTCTACCGTATCCGTGCTCGCGGAGCTCGTGTTAAGTAATAACAGCCGCACGGGTCGATCCATCAGGTTAAGCTACGCTTGCCGGGGTTGGTCCGTGGATGGGTGACCATCTTTACATAACGAGACTCCTCCGTGCCTCGGAAAGCACGTTAAGCCGTTGGTCCCGGCTGTCATTTGTGGCTCTTTGACAGTCGTTACGGGTCGTCAGAAGCCCGAAAGTCTGACAACCAGTTTTACCAAGGGGTAATAACCCAGTAACTGGGTTGCGGAGATTCGATAGGCAGTCGCTCCATGTAAAATACTGGTATTCAGCAGCATCAGTTTGAAAGAATGCCGACCCCAACATATTTGGGAAAAGGCTAGGCAGATTGATTGAACCGTGCATGTTGCCCACAGTGCACCAATAGGTACATTATCCTGATTGGAGCTGAATATTTAACGCTCTCACAATTAGTACAAACTCTTCACTTGATTGAATGCACGCCACTGCTGCTATTGAATGACTTTTAATTGCATGTGCCGTGTTTTTATACCTACTTTAAAAGCATTCATAATGTTGTCACACTGCAACTAACCATTATGTCGTAGACTTTCAATTTTTACGCTGGCAATATTGCCTAATGGATTGCCCTAATCAAGTTCCCGGTATCAATCAATTTGTTTAATGATTTGATTTTGATCTAGATTGAAATTATATTGCCGTGCAAAATACCTACCTATGACTCAGTTGCACGTGACCTGGTAATCTTTATTTACTGAAATATACTGGATGACTTTTTTTACCGTCTCGAAAAAAATAGGGTATATTCGGTGAACGGAGTAGAAGCCTATGGCATATCTAGTTTTTTTTTTTAATTAAAAAAAATCAAAATTCAAATCTTAATGCAGGTTGCATATGATTTGAATTTCGATATTTTAAAGGATTTAATATTTTTCTTCAAAATTTATGTTTTTATTGTTCTAAAATGAAAAGTTTACAACGAATTTGTAGTATTTATTGATACTTAGATATTTTTTTCTGAATAAACTATTAAAAAAAAAAAAAAAACTAGGTATGCCATACGCTTCTACTCCGTTCACCTAATATACCCTATTTTTTTCAAGACGGTAAAAAAGTCATCCGGTATATGTATATGTAGAAAAAAATACAATTAGATAAGGGGCCGTACTTACTATGACGTGAAAAAAGATCATGGATCTATCAAGGTTCCAGTGTGAGAGAGAGACGGAGCTATATACGACCTATAGCACTATCCTTTTTTCTCAACGGAACCATGATGGATGCATCATCATTTTTCACGTCATAGTACGGCCCCAGGACAAAGAGAGATCATCCCCTCTACACGAGTAGGTAATTCTGATAGGCTAAAGTCGCAAGAGTTTTTTACGCTCCACACAGTCAAAATTGTGGGAAGTGAGGTATCCACCACCCCAAGACTTCGTAAACCCTCAAGAACACCTGCCTCCCGGTCGTGAACTGCAGGGGCCTATTATAAAGCACTGGATCGATTACGTACCCAAGTAGGCCGCTGCAAACATAATTTGGCGAAATGGGGCATTATAGATTCATCCAACATCCAGTACAAGTGCTGTGCTCCTGAACAGACCATGCCCCATCTGCTAGTGTCCCAAATGTCCATTCACCTGCACCCTTGATAATCTGAACAACGCCTCTGATGCCGCAATAAATGTGGTCACCTACTGGTCCCAAACAATTTATGAATCATAGATGTAGATACCGTCGAAACGAAAAGAAGAAGAAGAAGAATAGAGAGATAGAGAAAAATAGGAGATCCAAGGTAACCGACATAGCCCGAAGAATTGCCAAACTTAGTGGCAGTGGGCAGGGCACAGTACTCGCAGAACAGATGGACGATGGGGTCGAAAGGTTCTGGAGTGACGACCACGTACCGAAAAGCGTAGCGTTCGAAGGCTTCTCACAAGGAGGACCGATGACCTTGAAAAGGCCGCGGGAATCCACTGAATGCGAGAACCCGTCGAACCCGTCGTCGGAGTAGAACCATTTCTATGAAAACTTCATGAAATTTGTTCTACCAGAATCGCGTCGCACCATCACGTCGCGCCTGTCTGCGGGAGCCTTAACACTGCTACTTTGACATATCATCTAAAATCTTCAATAACCTAGGCATTGTAAATAGATATTTTAGCATTACATGTAAGAACAAAGAGTTAATATTCTTTTCATTTTTCTTACTTCTGTTCTTTAATTAAATTAATATTTAGCTCAATAATTGAGTGATATACAATATAAGTAAATATAATATTAATAATCTATTAAATAAAGAAATCTATGTTAATACTTGTGTCCTAATGTAGGTACCTAAAATAATGTCTTTCAAAGTAAAAAATAATTTTCAAATCTATTTAGATACTTACTTAGGTAGGCAATAAAAATCATATAAAATTCATTCACTGACAGACAATGCACAGTCTAAACCACTGGGATCTAGAACCATAAAATTTAGCACAAGAGTTTTTTATTTTTAACCGACTTCAAAAAAAGGAGGAGGTTCTCAATTCGGTTGTATTTTTTCTTTTCTAACGCAGATGAATACTAAGACTCAGGTCTTTTTAAAAAAAAAATGTTAAATAGGAGATGAAAGTTCGTAATATTTGCAGATGAGAAATCCCATCGGGCACACAAATTTATTAAAAACCCCAAAAAAAGCGAACCTATCTAATTAATTAGGTATAACCTAGAAAAGAAACCACAAGCCTTTTCACGCGAACCAAAAAGCAATTAAAACTCTCCGAGGTATGAATTTTACTCATTCAAAGCTCGATAACAAATCTAAGTCCCATCGGACTATGAGAGTGAGGGTAGAGAGAGTGCACCTGTCTGCGCACACACTTGTACACTATACATATGGTCACATTAAATTAGCTAGCGAAACTGCAGAAGAATACAGAAGAAGAAGAGAAGTACCTATCTATACCTACTAAAAAAAACTGTTTTTTTTAAACTGATTTGCAAGTGACTACACTAACTGTGGTTGATGAATAAAAAAAAAATCATCAAATTCATTTATTTTTCATTTTATCATGTTTAGATATCAATACCCATCAAGTCTGCGGAGTTTCGCTAGATAATTTAATTTGAACTTCTATAAAATAGTCGCCATGGCCGGAATTCAGTCTGGAGGACTAATATGAGTGCGTTCTGTAATACATCTTATTGAAACCACAATTAAAGAATTTTTTAACCACTTGTAACATCAAAAAAAAAAACTAAGTCACCTAGCCTAATTATAACCTAGATAAAAACTTTTTTACAAAAAAATACAACCGACTTCCAAAAACAACACTACAAAGTGAAAAATAACTTTAATTTCGGAAGTCGGTGTCGGTGTTAAATGTATTTTCGTTTTTTGCCACCGACTTCCGAAATTAAAGTTATTTTTCACTTTGTAGTGTTGTTTTTGGAAGTCGGTTGTATTTTTTTGTAAAAAAGTTTTTATTTTTCACTTTTTAGTTGTGTACCTACCCCACACAAATTCTAATACCACTATCTGCAAAACAAACTAGAACATCATCCGTATAAAAGTGGGGAAAAAATACGTATTATTGAAGCTAACTCAAAAACTACCCAAGCAAAGTTAATCAATTTTATATGGGACCAACTGTGATGTACCCTGTCGAATAAAACAAAATAATCCAAATCAGTCCAGCCATCTTCGAGTAATCGGGGAACATACATAAAAAAAAAATAAAAAAAAGGTTCCGACGAATTGAGAACCTCCTCCTTTTTGAAGTCGGTTAAAAATAAACTTTAATGCGAACCATAAAGCAATTAGGTAAGTCTCCGAGGTAGACTGTAACAAACATTAAATTATAACTCATTCAAAGCTCAATAACGAGTCTAAATATAATAACGATCGCTAATGCTGGATTGATGCTTAAATTAAGCGAGTTTGCGCTGGAGATTGATTGGGATAAATGTGGGAGAGGGGGCGAGAGGGGGCGAAAGGGGGCGAAGGAGGGGAGTGTACGAGTCCGGGACACGCTAATCTAGTACGACCATATAACAATTTGTTGACAGTGATGGGTTATGTCGATGTGAGTAATTAGATCACAGGGTTAGGGGAGTTGCCTACGGAGTACCGCGTCCTATTTAAAAGCTATGTTTGCGCGAATATGCGATTGATCTCGTGCATATTATCACTTTTTGTTCGGAAAACCGGAAAGTGTCCTCTGTCGGCGCGACGACGCGTTCAGGTTCACCGAACAAAAAGTTCAAACGATCGTGTATTCGCGCGACGATCCCTTTTAAATAGGACGCGGGGCAAGACTTTTAATTTTAATTTCAACGTAGGTAATTTTCTTAGGGTATCATGGACCGAATTCCGCGCAAATGTCTCTATACTCCAAGAACTCAGCATCAAACAGCGTCTATCAGCACTAACTCCAGTCTCGAATACTGAAGTTCTTTTAGGCGGAAGAATGACTCCATAGAGCGTCCATTGGTGCAGGGCAGAGTGGAAATTAATAATTCACGCGGGCGGCGGTCACCGATGAGGTGGGTCCGGTCAAGTAAATTCCGCGGTTGGAGGCCCTGTTAATGACTCCGCCAGACTGCCATCTAACAGAACCTGATAGAGAGAAATCGTGAGGCGGGCAGTGACTACACCTGCGATTGGACACAGTTTTTCGTGACCACGACCGCTCTGTCAAGAGCGAAGCGAAGAAGAAGAGGTAATTTGCAGTTTAATTCTCAACGAGTCTACCACTGTCCACAAGTTTTCATGTACAGTCTGTGAAAAAGGATTACAAGCACCTACCGATCAACGTGTGCATAAATCCTAACTATTTTGTTATTTTTAAATTGGTTTGATTGTGACAGCTAAGTAAATAGGTACATACTTATGTAAATTAAAGTAAAATTACTATGTGTGCGTGATTTGATAAGTGATACTAATCTGTGCTTTTTCTACATCTGAGTTCAGAAAAGTTTAGTAGGCCAGTGACTGAAATGATTGATCTGGACACGGGAACTGTCTGTTTTGAGGCCTTGATCTATTGAAAATAGAGTATTTCAGAACGTATAATCAAATCTGGCAAATATCTGATAACCTAAGTGACGAGGTTCCACCAATGTGCGGCTCTGTGATGCACTGTAATGGACAATGTACGACACAAATGCTTCCTTCGGTGGACTCTCTCTCAAGTAAACTTTTACAAAATAATGTGCGAGAAGTTCAAATAAATAAATGTATTGCACTGTATATTACCTTCGCTTACATTTACGCACAGGTGGAGACACGAGACTAACAGATCCCCAACTCAGTATGTGCACTGTTGGAGTTCTGCACAAAATATTTGTGTAACCAATTTTGGAGGAATCCATTTTGTCTAGTTCAACATGGGGGACTAGACTTTTGTTGATTCTGATCGAATACTATGCATTTAATTTTCTCCTAGTTTCAAACACAAAATTAATTAACAAAAATACTATCAGCAAAAATATATGTCTTCTTTTCGTCATTAAGTTTATCGACAACGGCGCATCCCTACGCCACCTGGCTGCTGACAGCGACCTCTGTAATTGTTGAATGAGCCAGCATTAAAGCGCCAATTAACCAACATTGATTGGTTTTGAACACCCCCCTCCTTCCACCTTTCGCACCCCTCTGTGACCCACGCTGCGGTCTCGGATAATTCTGGATTAAAGGGCTAGCATGGATGTGGATGACCCGAGGATACCATCATATAGAAAGTTGATATATGCCGAACATTAGTTAGTTTCTGTCTTAATGTTTCCAAAATAATCGTATGTCGAAATGAAATAGAGAGAAGTGTAATCGGAGTAAGAAGAAAGATAATAAGATTAAACAAAATTAAAAATGTAACTAAATTTCAGGATGTGAATAAAGCATGCAAACCACTTAAATGGAAATGAGCAAGATATATGCTGAGATTTATTTATTATTATATTATTATTATTATCATTTTAAACTAACTAAAACAATACAATTGACTGGGTGAGACTCGTACAGGCCAGGCAAGCATGACACAAATGGGAGGAAGCCTATACTCAGCAGTGAGTGGAATAAGGCTGCCGATGATGATGATGATACAACTGACTAACCAGAAAAGGAACGATAAACTATAAATTGCCTATTAGATAAAAATCAAGTTGAAAGTGCCGAAATTATAGGTACCTAAAGCTACCGTAGGTGCTCAAAAGGGAATAAAGTTGAATATTTGTCAAAATTAAATTAAATTTAATTAATGGAAGTTCTATTCTAGTTCAATTAAAGAATTAAACATAAACTTATTCAAGAAAAAGCTTAAATGTTTACTGTTGAATAAAGCGTATTACGACATATCAGAGTTTTTGGCAGACAAATTGCAATGACTGGTTACTTGGTACTCGTTGACTGTGATTATGTCTTTTTCTTTTTAACACGTGACATTTTTGTATTATTTGAATTGTTATATTATTATTATTTTTTTTTCTCACTTTTTTTGTTTATATTGATTATTGATGTAGTAAACTTATTATTATATTTTTTTTTTTTTTTCCTTTTGACATAATATTTTCTTATTTTATTTTTTATTTTTGAGAAATTGAATTGTTTTAATTATGTAACTTATTAATAAATTATGTTTAAATGCCATCCATAAATATTTGTACGCCTTTTGGTATAGCATAGCGCGCTTGATATTTTTTTAACAACTATTATTGTACCTATGTTAACAAATGATTAAATGACTTATGACTTATGACTTATGGAAATGTTTACTTTACTTGGGAAGAGACTGGACCCCACGACACAGGGAATCCTAGTGTGGGGTCCAGAGAATTTGTAAAGTTTTTTTTTCATTGTTCCCTTTTGAGCACCACGTTAAAATATTGGTTGGTGCTCACATGGGAATACCTTTGGTGCTCAAAAAATAGGTTCTCAAACGGAAATGCTTCGATTTATCAGCCTAGCCTTTTCCCATAACTACGTTGGGGTCGGCTTCCAGTGTAACCGGATGCAGCTAAATACCAGTATTTATACATGGATCGACTGCCTATCTGACTTCCACAACACACTTACTGGGGAATACGATACCCTTGGTAAGATTAGTTATCAAACTATCGGGCTTCTGACGACCCCGTAACGACTGTCAAAGATCCACGAATGACCTGCCGAGACCAACTGTTTAACGTGCTTTCCGAGTTACAGAGGGGTCTCGGTATGTAAAGATAGTCACCCATCCACGGACCAACCGCGGCAAGCGTAGCTTAACCTGATCAATCGACCCGCGCGGCTGTTATTACTTAGCCACGAGTCCCTGAATGAAGCAAATTACTAAAAGTTATTACGATATAGGTACGCGATCAATAAAATATTGACCACAAAATATAAATCAAAAGCTTACCATTTCGAATCAATCAAAAACTGCATTAGTTTAAAACAACAATCCCGCAGGCTGCCAGTGTCCAGTTGCCGCGGGAGGGTCCACTGTCCGGCAGAGGGACACAGCCACAGAGGTACCTTTGAGTTAATTAATATAGCGAGCTGCTCGTGATCTATTAATGGTGGACGCAGCGGGCGGTAAGGCGACCACACGGTGGCGAGCCGTAGCAAGAATTGTCCCGACAAAAAGAAGAATATCATTCCAATAATTTAATCATATATCACTTTTTTTTTTTAATCTAATTTTATTTAACTTATAATTCAATTGTAAGCTATTATTATGTATTCCTACAATTAATTCAGACATAATATTTAAATTTCTTTTATTGTATTGTATAAATAAAATAAATAAAAATAAATATTTTTTTTAGTAAACCATGCGTATACAAAAATAGTATGAACTCTGGTATCCAAAAAAAGATTTAACTTGTGTTATGGATACCAGCATTCTTACATAAATGAAATATATAGGTTACATTGGTTGCAACAGACGACGATGTCAAGAGTGGCACAGTATACAGGAGAGGAAGCCTTTAATAGAATGTGTGTAAGTGTAGTGTTAGTCACACTAATATTTTAAAGAAGAAAGTAATAGGTGTGTAGTAGGTAGTAGTGTATGTATGGATGCAATTTTATTTATTTTTTATTAGTACTTATGTAAATCTTTATAATAGCATGTATATTGTCTTTTTTATGTATTCAGAGTACTTATGTGTTATTACTCGAAAATATGTAAGCTGTAGTTACCTGTACTTGAGGATAATATACGTATTTATTACGCAAGTTTGATTACTGTAAAATATGATAATTTGTAATAATTTATCTCGTTGGTAATCCTTAAATAAATAAATAAATAAGAATTGACGACTAATACTACTAGTAATTGTCTAGGAGCTTGTGGCTAAGTGATAACAGTGTTGTTCCGTGTATGGGTGACCACCTTTACATACCAAGACCTCTCCGTGCCTCGGAACGCATGTTAAGCCTTTGGTCCCGGCTGTCATTCGTGGATCTTTGACAATCGTTACGGGTTGTCAGTAGCCCGAAAGTCTGACAACCAAGCAACCAACCAACCAAGGACAACACAAACCAACCAACCAACCACCAACCACCAACCAACCAAACCAACCAAGGAGTACCGTATTACCCAGTAACTGGGTTGTGAAGGTCAGATAGGCAGTCGCTCCATGTAAAATACTGGTATTCAGTTGCATCATCTTCCGAATCATTCGAAGTATCGAAATTCCCATCCATCCCCGCCGAGTCTTGGTCACCCTACAACACCTGTGTTTGTCACGCTTTGATCTCCTGAATTATCCTTTATCTATTCGCTATCCTCGGAACAAATCCATTTCATTACGAGCACCTTGTTTAGACGTGATTGTTGCCGTTCTCATTACCGTTACCTAATTACCACTTATTGGGCTCAAAGGGTTATGTTTTATAATAAGCTCCAAATTTAACTCGGTTCATCTTTATAGATGGGATGAGAGTTTTAATTTGTGAAACTTTGGAGACAATAAATTTGTGATTTTGGAACTAAAGAATCTCATCTGCCTAGCCTTTTCCCAACTATGTTGGGGTCGGCTTCCAGTAAGCAGCAGCTGAATACCAGTATTTTACATGGAGCGACTGCCTATCTGTACTCCACAACCCAGTTACTGGGTAATACTATACCCCTTGACTGGTTGTTAGACTTTTGGGCTTCTGACGACTCGTGACGACCGTCAATGATTCACGAATGACAGCCGGGACCCAACAGCTTAACGTGTTTTCCGAGGCACGGAGAAGTCTTGGTATGTAAAGATGATCACACATCCACGGACCAACTGCGGCAAACGTAGCTTAACCTGATCGATCAACCCGTGCGGCTGTTATTACTTAGCCACGAGCTTCGATCAATAAGCCACGAGCCTAAGTCTTAGTAAAAATCTTAAATTAATTTATTCACTAATAGACAACGTACCTACAGCGTAAACCACTAGGTCTAGTAGCTTGAAGTTTTGCACAATAGTTCCTTTTTTATCGAAGGTGTGCATTAAGGAAGGACTTTTGAAAATTCATTCCCTTAAGGGGTTAAATAGGGGATGAAAGTCTGTATGGAAGTTTGTCGTTTTTGCCGACAGGAAATACAAACGGGTATTACACGGTACACGGCTTGTTGTTTGATAAGATCATTGGTCTCTCTTGTAAAAATTAGTCATAGCTTCAACGTCAGTGAGCGGAGTTCGCGCAGCTGAATTTTAGGCTAAACAAATTTGAATTTTTTTCCGTTGATATGCTAAGAAGATCTTCTTCGTCGGTACACTCTTGACAACGCGGTCGTGGTCATCACGTTGCAGTAAGAGTTCGGACAGCTGTGATTTGCTTCACGATGCGACGCCATCCTTCGCTGTCGACTGTTATATGTGTGCATTCGTGTAAGAAGAAGATACATAACTTCAACGTTTATGAAGTTACAATACACCTAATTGGTAAAATGTTGGTAATTAATAATCCTAAATTGAGTCTTCCACAAACATCACAACAAAGAGAGACAAGACAAATTTCTACACTGGGACCACATCAGCAATTCAATTAAGGCCGGACCTCTGTGACGATTTCAATTCAGATAATCTGTCACCACCTGGCAGTAATAAAATGGTATAGCCGTAGTATACAATGGTCCAATCAGGTGCTCGCTACGTCAGACACAAGACACAGCGGCTCATCTCAGCTGGAAATCGAGTTACCGCGCTGTTACGCGCTACGTGGTCGCTTGGACACACGTATAGAGTAGCTGGAAGAATAGAGGCTGTAGGTAACACCGATTGATGAGAAAGGTATTTAAAGGCAGATGTGAGAAAACGCCGGGAGTGAGTGGACGCCCTAAAAGGACATATTGGTGATGTTTTTCAGAAAGGTCCGGTGCGTAGTACTATATGAACGTAAACGAAGCAAAAGGAGAATGTAATGATCGTAGCCGGTGGCGCTCTGTAGTTTCTGCCTACTCCTCATGGACACAAGGCAGTGTAATGAGTGAGAAAGCTGCTTGAATATATTTTGAAATTTTCACAAATCTGTTGGCAAGTGAAGCAAATTATTTTTTGTTCATACAATAATAATAATAATACCAGCCTTCAGTTACGCAGGTGGCTACAGGAGTTCACCCATACACAAGCGGAGAGCTGGTGGTCCTCGACATCAGGTTGCAGGCAGTCCAGGGAGGCCATTCCGTCCCTGGATGGCACGCTTACCAGGCGATTATTACGTCTGGACAGGAACGGGCTGCACCTGGTGACGGGGACCATCACTGGACACTGCTCATTAAATAAACACTTCCACACAATAGGGATAACGGACAGTCCTCTGTGCAGGGCCTGCATGGAGGCTGAGGAAACCGTTGCGCATGTGCTTTTTGAATGCACAGGCGTCACCCAGATTAGAACAGAAACTCTCGGAATATCCCGATCTTTCACAGATGTTCTTAACAAACCCGGAGATTTGATTAAATTCTGGAGGGTGGTGGGCTGGTTGGAATAAACCCCCGACGGCCGCCATGGCCCACGCACAATGGTCCACATGAAGGACTAAGTGCGGAAACCAAATCCTATAACATAGAACATAGAACATAGAACCAGCCTTCAGGACAAAGGAGTCTTCTCATACAGAGAAGGCGCGAGCATTGATCACCACGCTTGCTCGAGACGGGTTGGCGATTTCATCACGTGTCACTATGTTTGTACACGCTAACCTCCGAAACCACCCAACCGATTTCAATGAAATTTTGTGGATGTATATGGTTGATTCTAACTTCAAAGATAGGATAGTTTTGGATCCGATAGGTGGCGCTCCATGCGAAGCATGGGCGGGTCACTAGTACCACAGTCTATACATCATACAGTCGTCCGACGAAGCCCGAGCTGCATACGAACTTCGGCGAACTACGTATGCAGCTCGGGCTCTCGTACATAGACTGTGCTAGTACTAACTATAAGTCTAGGTTTCCTCACGATGTTTTCCTTCAGCGGTGTCAGTAATGGCTAAGATAAAATCAGAAAGTTCCTACTTAAAAATTGAAAAAGTACCATTGGTACTTACCCGGATTTGAACCCACAACCTCGTGCATGAGAGGTGGCAATAATAATGGCATTTACAATAGGGATGATGTCTGGATAAAAAAAAACGAAATTCTATTTAGTCCATCAGTCAGATAATAAAAAAAATATTAGACACGTATTTTTTGCTTTATTATATTACCTAATAAAAAAATACTTAGATAACACGCATTAAAGTTAGGGAGCTGGGGCTCGCTACGTCACTTCTACGTATAAAATCTAGCTAGGCGTGACGTCATGCCATATTTTAACTCAATGTATTGCCGTAATCTTTTGATTACGTAAAAAAAGAAAAAATACGTGTCCAATATTTTTTAACAATCTACATGACGAACAAAAAAAAATTTTTGTCATCATCCCTATTTCCAAACCTCTGTCTTTTTGCAGCATCTGCACCGTTCATTACTCTGTGCTACCTCGACATGCAATCACAAGACGCGGAACAAGTAACTAACTGACCGCTGCAATACTGTTTCGCTGGACACTATCAACTCACCTAACTCAGTTTACTGTTGCAGTAACACTAACGCTTGCATACTATAAGGTGCATACATTTACGTGCGCACCTGCTTCATTACCGAAATGGAATTAAATTATGTTCATTTCTGTAAGTAGATCTTTTATAAAAATAAAATTAAATATTCGTTATTTCGGATAAGCATCATCCATATATGGGTTAGTAAGCAAAAAGAAAAACAAAAAGATAACTTATACGTATGTTAGTGAACTTATAATCAATTTAGCTACAAGGGTGTTGTTTGAAATGCATCTTCGAACAACATCACCTAACAAAGTAGAATCGTAGCTCCCCGCTATGGTCTTCAGGATGGAGTTGGAGCTGTCCCGCACTCTGCAGAGCAAAGAGGCAGATTTCTGTCTGACGATGGCGTGGAAGCCATCGACGCGTGCTTGTGCAAACATACCAGATGCACTGCAGAAACGGGGCAGCCCCATCAACATCCTGAACCCGTTATTATACTGGACCCGTAGGGCGCTGATAGTCCGCTAAGTAAAGTTGGTCCACAGGCTGCACGTGTAAAACACTTGGCAATGAGCTTTAAAAAGCGTTATTTTGACTGCCTTGCTACAGCGTGCAAACCTGCGAGCCAAATTATGACACCTTTTGAACCGTTTGGGGTCGAAACGCTCGGGGCATGAGCCTCGAGTGCGCGTCTCGACACTTCACGTGACCGGGCTGGCTTGTTCTTGGACAAAAGAATTAGCATTGCGATTCACCGTGGTAATGCTGCCGATCTTCTGGGCACGTTTCCGGATGACAGCGATGCGGACGAATACTTCTACGCCTAAGTGTATATATGTGTGTGTGTGTGTGTGTGTGTGTGTGTGTGTGTATATATGTGTGTGTGTGCGTGTGTGTGTGTGTGTGTGTGTGTGTGTGTGTGTGTGTGTATTCGTATAGTTAGTCTAGTCATTTAATTTTCAAAAATGTCGTAAGATATGTCACGTAAATGAATTAAAATACAATGTCAATATTAGGTAATTCTAAAACACTTAACTTAACCAATTAAATTAATATTATTTACCACTTTTACTTATTTTTAACAATTTAAACCTATTTATTTACTTAAACAATATGACATATATACATATTTGTAATGTGCTCGTCAAGGCCATTCTTTAGACACCAAACATCTCATTATTATCTCAATTTTTTTTTTTCGTGGTCATAAATTTACGTGTAAAGTCCACCATATTAATTTTTTAGGAAGAATTCATATAGCCTATGTCACCCGGACCATTATTACGAATCTATTGATACCTCATTCATTAAAATCGGTTTAGTAATTTAGGCGCTACGGTGGAACACACGTAAATATATACCCTTCCTTTTGGCTTTGCCATAGTCGGGTAAAAACTAAAACGCTCTATAAACCTCTTTTAGTTATAGAAGCGTTTTAACAATTTCTTTCGAATTATGATTTGAGTTTGAAATAAGAAGACAAAACACTTCTATAACTGGAATAGGTATTAGTCTTTACCTATGAAATTGCCGTTCTGCAGTACTGGCCATTTCAAATCAAAATAATTTTTGTTTGGCTAAGAATTCTAATTTCAAATTAATTTTATTTTAAAAACATAGATTTTTTTTTCCAAAAGTAGTCATTTGTTTATTGATTAGTGTTATATTTTCATCGCATTTCAATCTTTTTCGTCATCATGGATACGTTAAAAATTCGAGTAATTATGGAATATGAGTACCGTCGTGGCAGCAACGCGGCACAAGCGGCACGCAACATCAACGACGTTTACGGAGCTAACACTACAAACCAACGCACCACTTGTTATTTGTTTTGCTCGCTTCCGTTCTGGAAATTTCGACCTGAAAAATGAACCTCGCGGTCGTCCGAAGACTTTGGTCGACAATGACGAATTAAAGGCGATTGTGGAAGCTGATGATACACAATCTACGGCTGAATTAGCAGTAGCTATCGACGTTAGCGTCAAAACAATATTGGTCCATTTGCTTCAAATTGGCAAGGTAAAAAAGCTTGACAAATGGGTGCCCCACGAACTCAATGATCGCCAGCGCGAAGTACGCGTCGAGACGTGCCTTGCACTGCTCAACAGACACACAAATGAAGGAATTTTGAACCGCATTGTTACCTGCGATGAAAAATGGATTCTGTTTGATAACCGCAAGCGCTCAGCAAGTTGGTTGGATCCTGGTTCCGCACCTAAACAATGCCCTAAACGAAAACTTACCCCTGGAAAAGTGATGGTCACTGTTTGGTGGTCTAGCGCCGGTTTGATTCATCACAGCTTGTTACCAAACGGGGTGAGCATTACTTCAGATGTGTACTGTGAAGAACTGAACACAATGATGGAGAAGCTGGCACATCTCCAACCAGCATTGGTCAATCGCTCGTCTCCGCTGCTCCTGCGCGACAACGCGCGACCTCATACTGCACAGCAGACGGTCTCCAAGTTGCAAGAACTGGGGTTGGAAGCTCTCCGTCATCCGCCCTACTCACCAGACCTTGCGCCTACAGACTACTACTTTTTACAGAATTTGGATAACTTCTTGGCGGGAAAAAAATTCAATACCCGAGAGGCAGTACAAAATGCCTTTGAAGAATTTGTTGCCTCCCGTCCAGCTGATTTCTTTAAGAAGGGCATCAATAAACTGCCACTGCATTGGCAAAGATGCATTGATTGCATGGGTGATTACTTCGATTAATACAAATAAAAAATGCATGAAAAAAATTCGTTTAAATTTTTTCATACAAAACGGCAATTTCATAGGTAGAGACCTATTATAAAGACCGTTTTAGTTTTTTTATGAATAAGGGGGTAAGTATAAAATAGTTTGTTGCTTGCAACAGTTTGTTCTACATTTCTGTTTATACAGTATGTCTCAGAACGGTGTAGTAAAAATTAAGGGTGTGATACAGACCATCACATTGAACAACTTTCTTCATGGTACCAACAAAGTACATGAACCCTTATAGGATCACTTCGTTGTCCGTCTCTGTCAGTTTGTCAAGACCCCTTTTTCTCCGAAACTCGTAGAGTTATCAAGTTGAAATTAATATCAAATACGTACGTCTACAGTCGCTTAGAGCTGTAAAAAAATCATGCTTCTAAGTCAATGCAATAAAAAAATACGGCCATTTCAATACTCGCAAGTAAATCAAACCCTATAAGGTACTTCCCGTTGACCTAGAATCATGAAATTTGGCAAGAAGCAAGGTCTCCCAGCACAAGCTTATTAACACGTCCGAAAAACGATAATTTAACCACAGTTTTTTTTTTAGCTATTACAAACTAACCTACAAAGAATTGACCGTGACGTAAATCGATGTATGGGAGAACAATAGTCATGTTTTCAATGTTAAGTTTGTTTTTGGGATAAATTCATCCCAACTACGGAACCCATCATTGTGCGTGGTCCGATACGCACTTGACCGGTTTTCTATAATGCCCAAGAATGGGCTCGTGCTGCCTCTTTAAACTTTTTGCATTTTACGAAAGTGATTGAAAAAATGCGCGTAATCTTTGAGATTTAAGATAAGAACACTCTCACTTATATGACGGCGACTAATTGGTTGTTCGTGATGGCTCAGCAATTTTTTTTTTTTACTTAATAAAGACGAAACACCACGCTGCGTCCCAAAAGACGGGATCCTAGACGTAGGTGAAAAGGCTGCCAAGCCAAAATCGGATTGGGCGGATCATGTCAGCCGCATACATCTATAGATGGATAAATTTTCATAGGGTATTCTACCCATGAATATGAACAACTTTTACTATGGGACCAAACCTGAAATCACGAAAAAAAAGCAGCTTTTTAGTATATTTATGTACGCATAATTCGTCAACATGTAGGGAACATCTGATTTTTTTTTCGCGATTTCAGGTTTGGCCCCATAGTAAAAGTTGTTCATAATGATGACCAAAATATGATGATGATGATGTTGTTGTTCAATGACCCCTTAAAATATTGCCACTGTTTACACTTACACCCTGTATAGTGACCGGTGGGCTACAGTCTCCACACGGTGGTGCTTGAGGATGGACGGCGCCGCCGAGGCCGGCCCAGGAAGAGGTGGCGAGACGACCTGGTCGCATACCGCAAAAGGTTGGAGGCCTTTGCTCTGCAGTGGGATAATGTAGGCTATCATAAAAAAAATAAAGACGCAAATTACCTGAAACTGTTTCAGGAAAAGCAATGAAAGGAATCTGATTGACTGCCTCGTTGGTCTAGTAACCACTAGACCAAGGCAAGCGCTACTGCTGAGAATGAGGTAAGTACTGGGTTCGATTCCCAGGTCGGGCAAAGTATTATTGGGTTTATCTGTCAGGGCTTTCGCATTAGCAGCCTGGAGTCTGGATTAGTGCCCGGTTGATGGCTCTAGGCCCGCGCTCTATTACATAGGACCGATATGTGGGTGTGTTACACCTCTGTAGGTTCCTAAGCTCTCATCTACATTCTGCTAATCCCTTCGAATATCACATGAAATGTTATTAAAAAAAAAAATTAAAAAAAAATTTATTAATAAACAAGACACAACAACAACATACACAACAACACAACAACACACACAACAACAACACACAACACAACACAACAACAACACAACACAACACAATGACACGATGACAACTTAGGATTAGTATACATCTGAGATAAGTAGGTAACAATATAAGTTTACGATCTGATGTCCTAGCTAGCTTTCTTTCATTAACTTAACCATTATTAACCTTTAACCGCTCACGCGAGCGGGAACGCCGCAAAACACTTTCACACTCAACCGACCGAACGATGACATGACAGAGAAAAAATTTTTTTTTAATGTCACATAGACGAGTCTCAGTCAGTGTTGACGTATCCTAAATCGTTCCCCGCTCGCGTGAGTGGTTAAACTCAAAACAAAAATGTAGGCCTACCTACTACTAAACTACCTACCTACCAACATCTAAGTCAATTAAACCTGATACTTATTCCAAACATTTGGACCAACATTAGCCTAAAATGCTCCAAAAGCAAATATTCGCTTACTCATCCAATCCATCACCGCAGATCGTAATAACACTCACTCAAATTAATACCTGCCCACTCAAAAATAGAATTGAAAAATTGATGACCACATTAATCAGACCCCTCGTTATATTCCACCATTCTTTTTACATTCAAACAATTCTTTCACATAAGAACGGTGAGGAGTCTCAACAAACTGGTCATATCTTAATACGGGCTTATTACTGATGTTAATTTTTGGGTTGTTTCGGGTGAAAAAAGTTCAGAATGGTATTTAGAGTGCTTTTAGAATCGCCATCGATATATTTACGTACAAACTAGTAGTTTTATTGTACAAATTATTATCATTTGGCTACTTTGTGCGTTGTAGTGACGTTTAAATTGATAGTTTGGGAGTTGATAAGTTGCTAGCATTTGTGTGTAGTTTTTTTCGCGGATGTCTCAATAGATGTCTGCATATAAACGGCAGTTATGTGCGATTAAGTGTATTATAGAATTGAAGAAGGAAAAGGAGTATGTAAGGATCGTAGCAGTAAAAGTCTGACACGCCCTCCCGCTCTGCCCGGAGCGGGAGTAGTCATTTGATGATTTCCCATCCACAAAAAAAAAAAAAAAAAAAAAAAAAAAAAAGGATCGTAGCAGGTGGCGTTCTGTAGTTTCTGCCTACTCCCATGGGAAGAGGGCGTGAGTTTATATATGTATGTATCATAGAATTCATTTGCTTTCATAGAGCCGTTAATGCGTTGTCCAGATAGAGGCGGTAGCAACAGTTGACATTAACAGTTGTAATAGCTACTATCTGACATAATGTCAGATAGTACAATTTTCATTACAAGAATTGGCAATAAAACACTTCTCTACTTCTCTTCTTCTTCTTAAATTGATTCTGATCGTAAGCATTCAACACAAAATGTTTCTTTTTCACTCATTTTCAGAAACAAACCCTTCTGCTTAAATGTTTCTTTAACAAACGTAACAATATTACATATAAAAAGAAGAAATCGTTGTTAAATTATTAAAGTTTATAAAACAATAATGGTTACACAATCGAATCAAACAGCACTCAGGGTGAAGCGCCAAGTTGTCGGCGTGCTAGTGGCTGTCAATTAGACTGCGTACAAAAAGACTGATTGTTGACGATTCCGCTGTTTGGTAGACTGACGCTTATAATGTAGGTACTACATACAGGAAGCAGTGGTTACAGTTTTTTGTTTTTTAATAATAAATGTTAATAAATTGGTAGCAATTACTTATTTCCGTGTGTGGCTTAGTAGAGATAAAAATAATTTGCACTTCTAGTGACAATTTTTCGGCGTTTATTTTTACTGTCAAAAATTTTACCATTTGTTTAATTTAAATTAAAATTAAAATGGTGTCAGGATAATGCCGAGCAAATAAAAATGGACATACTGGCAGCAAAGCACAAGGCTAAAGATTTTGGCAGTTTTTGGAAAAATACAGGGCATCTGAACCCTGGGCCGAGCATTCCTGTGAGCGTTGATGGTGTAGTAGGTGATGAAAATATTGCAAATGTTTTTAGGGATCTGTTTACTGTAGAACCAATGCCCTGTGAGAGTGACAACTTATGTAAACCAGACGTCAGACCTGGTGATAAGTACACTCGGTTTATGCCAGTAGATGTGAAGAATGTCATAATAAAGATGAAACGTGGAAAGTCACCAGGTCATGACGGCATAAGTATCGAACATTTGAGATACGCAGGTGTACATCTGCCCAGAGTCTTGAGTCTGCTGTTTAACTTTTGTGTGGGTCACTCTTTTATTCCAGATGATATGTTGAAAACAGTAGTTGTTCCTATATTAAAGAACAAGACCGGGGATTCATCTGACAAGCGTAACTACCGCCCAATATCATTGGCCACTACCGTGGCGAAGGTCCTCGACAGTCTCTTGAACGCACAGCTGAGCAAACACCTTCAGATCCATGACTTGCAGTTTGGCTTCAGACCCAACCTGTCAACGGAAATGGCGATTATGTGTCTGAAACAAACTGTAAGGTATTATACTGACAGGAATACACCAATATATGCGTGTTTTCTTGATCTGTCGAGGGCGTTCGACCTGGTTAATTATGATATTCTGTGGCATAAACTACTTGTGGAAACCACGGTGCCGAGGGAGACGGTATCCCTCTTCAAGTACTGGTACAGTAATCAAAAAAATGCGGTCAAATGGGTCAGCTCGCTTAGTCAGGAATATCCTCTGAAATGCGGTGTCAGGCAAGGTGGTTTGACTTCTCCGAGTTTGTTTAACCTATTTGTTGATCAGCTGATTGGCAGGCTCAGCAGAACTATGGTCGGGTGTTCGATAGACGGAACCATGATAAATAATATTAGTTATGCGGACGGCTGAGCCCGTCAGTGAGTGCTCTTAGAAGACTTCTGGGCATTGGGGTGAAGTGTATGCCACGTCGCATGGACTCAAGTATAATGCGAGTAAGAGTGTCCTCATGGTATTTAAGGCGGGGAACAAAGCACCATCAAATGTGCCACCAATTAGGATCGGGGGGCAGTCACTAGTAAGGGTGACGGAAGCAAAATACTTGGGTCACATGCTATCGGATCGCCTACAGGATGATGCAGACTTAGAGAGGGAAAGGAGGGCGTTGGCAGTCCGCTGCAACATGTTGGCCCGCAGATTCGCACGATGTACTACAGATGTAAAACTGTTACTTTTCAGAGCCTTCTGTCAGTCATTCTACACGTGCAGTCTGTGGATCAACTATACGCGGCGGGCTTTCAATGCCCTGCGTGATCAGTACAATGACGCTCTGAGGGCAGTGTTGAGGAAACCCAGGTACTGCAGTGCCTCAGAAATGTTTGCGGCAGCTTCCGTCGATGATTTCTTCTCCATTATTAGGAAAAGAACCGCATCGATGATGAGCAGGGTCCGTGGTAGCACCAACACTGTCCTCAGAACGTTAGCGTGCAAAATAAATGGTCCGTTTGCTGTTTACTGGGCGAGTGTTCACTTGCTCAGAAATAGGAAATAGATTATAGTAAAATACTCGTTCTACCTACTAATTTTGATTCTGTACTAACAAATTACTAACACCTGTTATTTGTATTTTTATGTGTTCTACTAACAACCTTACTAACGTTTCATTTGTTAATAATTTATGGATGTATGTCTGAAATAAAGATATTATTATTAATTCAGCATTAACCTTTTGAGCTGCAGTAGTAGATAGTAGGTTATACTTAGGTATAGTTTTCAGTTTTCTTTATTAACACTTTATACTGCCTAAGTTCTGTATGGATTCACTGTAGTCTAAAGTTAATATAATATTAACACATTTTTTTTTTAATGAACCAGGTTCTTAATAATTAATTACAATCTAACCTTTAAGAATAATGAGCAATTTTAATCTCACTTTCTAATATTTTTTTACGTGATAATTATTTTAAAACTTAGAATAGTGTTTATTGCACTTATCACAAGTCCGTACCACTTTTTTAACCGACTTCAAAAAGGAGGAGGTTCTCAATTCGTCGGAACCTTTTCTTTTTTTTATTTTTTTTTTTTTATGTATGTTCCCCGATTACTCGAAGATGGCTGGACCGATTTCGATTTTTTTTGTTTTGTTCGAGAGGGTATACATCACAGTTGGTCCCATATAAAATTTATTAACTTTGCTTCGGTAGTTTTTGAGTTAGCTTCAATAATACGTATTTTTTCCACACTTTTATATGGATGATGTTCTAGTTTGTTTTGCAGGTAGTGGTATTAGAATTTGTGTGGGGTAGGTACACAACTAAAAAGTGAAAAATAAAAACTTTTTTACAAAAAAATACCTACAACCGACTTCCAAAAACAACACTACAAAGTGAAAAATAACTTTAATTTCGGAAGTCGGTGGCAAAAAACGAAAATACATTTAACTAGACACCGAATTCCGAAATTAAAGTTATTTTTCACTTTGTAGTGTTGTTTTTGGAAGTCGGTTGTATTTTTTTGTAAAAAAGTTTTTATTAGAGTCTGATATAATAATACTATTGAGATCTTTGATAGTTAAAAAAAACTTTTGAGCCTCAATTATACCAAAAGAGCAGTTTACTAATATTTCGTGGAATATCTGTACGAAGAATAGCCATAATAATGATGAAACTTATGGCTTCGGCCCGTAGTACGCCTTCCAAAGGTCCGAGACCCCAGGATCCCGAGATATGTCAAAGACTTTTAAATAATAAAACCCACACATTGGTCTCATTCACGAGTGCTACGAGTACCTATTTAGTCATATTGTCTAATCTTGTTTGAATAGTATAAAAGTACGTGTTATTATGTTTGAATCAGCCAAACTATTTAGAATACTTTTAGCAACATTATTTGAGTTGTAGAAAGGATTTTGAATGAAATAAACCTTTTGGTTTGCGGGCTTACGAGACTATTGTAGTCAGGGTATTTGATACACGTGCAAACACCAACACTAGATGACTCAGCGCTTTACTGAGAAGTGACGCCTTAGAAGATCAATAATCGTTTATATGTTATTCAAAAGTTTAATTTTTAAAAGTAAAAAAAAGTAGAACCGACTTCAAAAACCTAGGTTCGTAAAACGAATAAAATAAGTTTTTACTTTTTTTTTACTTTTTTTCTACTTCTTGAAAGTAATAAATCACGTTAGTGAAATAATCATCAAAATTGGTTCACTAGTTTTTGAGAAAATCGTGGACATACGAACCTATACATCCTTTTTTGAAGTCGGTTAAAAAACGGAAACATGTCTCCAACACAAAACTTTTTTTTAATAAAGCTAAGCTAAGCAAGATCTAAGCCGACTCCAACATCGCTGGAAAAAGGCTAGGCAAATGATGATGATCATAATGATTCGCAAATATCAGCACTTGAGAATTAGCTATTTACTATAATATTAATAATAATTATAATTTTCTTAAAAATAATGCACTAAAAATCACATAAATGAAGTCTTAAATTAAAATGTGACTCATGTAATTGAAACATGATTAAGAGTCTCCTTCGTTAAACAGTTGGCGTTCAATCAAAATGATTTCACGGAGATAAATTGAGTGTAAACAGAGCGGGCGAAACGTGAAATAATCTTGTTTATAACGAAGAACGAACATCTCGCTCTAATCTTATAAAAGCACAGACTAATTTGTAGACAATTGCAGAGTTAAGGAGCTTAAGGCTTGTTGCCAGTTCGGCATTCGTTTCATTGGGGGCACATTGTAGCCTGAAATAATAAAGTACCAGCAATACATTCATCATTCGTTCAACTAACTTAAGAGACAGCTGTGCTGCTGGGGAGTTTGTTGCGCCACTTCTTCCTCCCAGTTAACCTGTCGCATGTAGCAATGTATATTCTTATGAATTCCACATGTTCATATCAATGTGTGCTCGAATGTCAACCGAACCCCATTGGTTCACAACTGCAGTAAGCCCGCGGTCGACATCGGATGATGGTGTTTTACATTTATATGATAAACTTTTATGTACATATTATATAAAGGTTTCTCCTCGATCCATCAGGTTAAGCTACGCTTGCCGGGGTCGGTCCGTGGATAGGTGACCATCTTTACATACCGAGACTCCTCCGTGCCTCGGAAAGCACGTTAAGCCGTTGGTCCCGGCTGTTATTCGTCATAGTCGTTACGGGTCGAAGCCCGAAAGTCTGTCAACCAGCCTTACCAAGGGGTTGTGGAGCCCAGATAGGCAGTCGCTCCATGTAAAATACTGGTATTCAGCTGCATCTGGTTAGACTGGAAGCCGACCCCAACATAATTGGGAAAAGGCTAGGCAGATTGATAAAGGTTTCTCCTTGGTGTCTCATTACGCACCCCATGACATTTAAGGAGTACCTACACTAAGACGCTAGACAATAGGTAGTCCTAACCACATCTAAAGATACCCAAATACAATAGTTACCCAACCAGTAGCCGGCCGTGTTGTTCCAGCACAATATAAAACAATAAAAAGCCTATTAAGTTGGAACAATATAATCTTCGTGGGCCTCCCCTCCCCACTCCCCGCGCCTCCTCCTCTGGTCCACCTCTCGGAGCACTCTGGCGTCCAGCGGGCGGTAATTACCGACGCCTTGAGAGTCGGCAGTCAGGAGGCAAAAGCGTTATTTAGCACCTTCACAATTTGTTTCTAAGAAATCACTTTTATCTCATTATCTACGTATTTTGAAAAAAAAAACTGTAATTTTTTTTTTTCAAAATACTTTTCCTCAGAGAGTTATGATTTTATGTGCTTTGTGCTCTGGACTGGAAAATACTTGGTAGGTATGCAATATGCCAACTTACAGAAATGTCTAAAACGTCTGAAAAATTGTTATTAAAACATATTTGGCAATTTTTAATGGAGAACAATTTAGTAGCTTATCTGCGAACTGAAATATAATATAAGTAGAAATAAGTATTTCAACGATTACGAAACAAAAATAAATTGTAACTTGAATCTAATCTAAAATTCTAATCCAAGAGATATTTAAATAAAGAAAATACGAATAACCAAATAATACGGCAATTTGTCACAGAATGATTTGGGGTCTTTAAAACGAATTCCAAATTGAATCGTAACAACTAACAAAACCGAATAATGCATCTAAATAACAAAATGTTATCAAAGAGAACAAAAACCTCTCAAACACTACGGGCATCCGCCATCCCTTTCGCTCGCTATATCGGTGTCCCGCTCACTCTAATCGTATTAAGCATCCATTTTTGTAAGCGCTCCGAGCCCGATCCAATTTCAAACTCATTTGTTAGAGCATAAAACAATTATTAAAAAACGCCAGTGATTTGGCGAGCAATTTTTGCCGTTTTACATCACTTAACGTTGGCTATAAAAAGCTGTGGAGGTGGCGATTGTTAGATAATGTTGGTACCGTCATAATTGCACTGAAAACCACCTAAAATATATAGGTATATGAACTTCTTTTCAAATACAAAAATTGACTTGATAATGGTTACATACCAAACAAAAGAAGTATGGAAAACGCATCATTGTCTCTTGTGAAAAATCTGGTAGAACACAAACAATATACATTTTAGGAAGAATTATTTTGTAACTATATGCACCGTGCAGCGACAAATTTTTCACCTTTGTCCTCAAGCATCAGTCAATGTATATATTATATTGTATGTCATCACTATGACTGAACATTGTTTCCCAAAATACAAGCTCTAGCTTAGTTTGGGAATCAATATCAGCATGTATTGTACATTTCAATTGTTACCCGCTTTCGCCTGCAAATTTGTGAATGTATCTAGTATCAATAAACAATTTTTATTTATTTATTTTATTTTTATTTTAATATTCATTAAAAAAATTGCAAACCGTTTTCATGTCAGAAAAAAAAAACCGTTTGGTCACTGGTCACTACTACTAGGTAGGTATTATAGTATCTACGTACTACAGACATTTTACATCATATACTTACACTTTACATTAATATATGTATATATCATACTCCTATATTGATTTTGCATTAATATTTTGTTTCGAGTCTATTATTCCCTTTTATTTTTTAGATTAGTAGATTCGTTACAGTATAGATATACTAATATCTTGGTATTTATGTAAATACCTTTAAGAACAGTCTCCTTGCCTATCACTGTCCATGTACGCAGGTCCCGTGTTTTTTCGTCGAAGTAATCGAATGATCGTGCGTACGAGCCAACAACGGGTGCGCTCACCCCGCTGCTACGCCGCGAAAACAATAACGTTTGAGTGATAAACAACATGAGTAAATATAACATTTATAATCTAGTAATTAGACAGCACATAACATAACACCACGTCTGTAATCCGCGAGGGTTAGGCAGAGGTGTACTTAATACCTATGGTACACCCACATTAAATAAAACAATAAAATCTTTTTACAAAAAAAAAAACAACCGACTTCCAAAATAAACTGAAAAGTGAAAAATAACTTTAATTTCGAAATTCAGTATCTTTGGATCTGTATTTTAGTTTTTTGCCACCGACTTCCGAAATTAAAGTTATTTTTACCCGACTACGGCAAAGCCAAAAGGAAGGGTTATGATTTTAGCAGTCTATGTATGTATATATTACGTGTGTTCCACCGTAGCGCCTAAATTACTGAACCGCGTAATAATGGACCGGGTGACTTAGGCTATATAAATTTTCCCTTTTAATATTTCTTTACACGTAAATTTCTGACCACGAAGAAATTTTAATTGAGATAATAATGACATGTTTGGTGTCAAAAGAGAGGTCTTGACGAGCACATTACAAATATGTATATATCCTATTGTTTAAGTAAATAAATATGTTTGAATTGTTGAAAATGAGTAAAAGTGGTGGTAAATATCATTAATTTAATTGGTTACAGACCGATCGCGGCGAGCGTGATTTTTCAGTAGGTACCGTAAGGGCGGGTTACTTTGACTCTAGGGCATAACTTTGGCCCAAATCGAGACAACTGTATAAACTGCCCGAAGTGTCACGACCACACAACCGAACGTCGTATGTCCTTCGGTAACTATTAGATGGTGATATAGACGCGTACTTGCGGAACCTTGTGTGGATTTAATGACAGTAAACACCTGTCTCGATTTGGGCCAAAGTTATGCCCTAGAGTCAAAGTAACCCGCACTTACTGTAGTCGGGTTTTAGTTTTTGAACTTACTTTTTATTCACTTTGCAGTTTTTTTTGTTTTGTAAAAACGTTTTTTATTTGTTTTATTTAATGTGGGTGTACCATAGGTAATAAGTACACCTCTGCCCAACCCTTCGCGGATCACAGACGTGGTGTTATGTTTGTAATTTATCTAAGTTACAATAGCATAATGTCAACTGCTCATCATCTTTTACATAATATTGCTTTTCCCGATGCAGGGACGTTCATTTTTGAGGAGTTCTCCCAGGAGAACTGGAGCCGATGGTGAAGTCACCATCAGCTCCACTTCACCATTATGCATTGTGACGGACGAGCATAAATTGGTAATGAATCTCAACCCGTGAATGAAATACTTATTATTGAGTAGTTCCGATGGCCATAAGTGGTCTTCATCAGTTCCACTTCACCAAATAGTGCTTTTCGAGAGCAAATGCACAAGTTACTATAAAAATACCCAAATCTCTATAGATGTGCCTATAAAATTCGAGGGTTTCCCTCGACTTCCATGGGATCCCCTCATCAGATTCTGACTTGGTGACAATGGGACTACCACGAGGGCATATCCTATCAAATAAAAAAAGAATTTTCAAAATCGGTCTATAATTGACGGAGAAATCGGTGTACATACATAAAACCTCCTCTTTTTTTTTTGAAAAGTCAGTTAATAACAAATCTAAGTACTGTAAAGCTTCGGCTTAACAGGGGGCTAACAAATAAATAGAGCAAGGCCGGGAGACGAAAGGCTCATGCCGTATATATTGCAATAAAAACTCTGTTACAAGACACTTCCTAGCCGAAGCCCTACCAGAATTCTCTGATTAGGAAAGGGATGACGTAAAGACGTTGGTAGGTACAGATTATACCAAACTGTCAAATATCTCCAAATGATTTTAAACCGTAAAATGTTGACGGTTATGATGAAAAACGAATGAGAAAATTTGACAGTTTGTAGTAACTTGACCAGCTGCTGTGTGAACGAAGGAAAGATTTTACACAAGGGTACCCATGTGTAGATGAAGCTACCTCAAAAACTAAATAAGCAAAGATAATAAAATTGAATACGGGGCCATCGCCACCGCCGCGAGGTTCCTCTACCAAATGAAAAAGGAATCACGAGGACACACTGAAAACAAACTAGCCGAATGCACAACCCCCTCCTTCTTTTGAAGTCGGTTAAAAATGTTCTCTGTGATTGTCATATAGGTACTTTCTTAAAAGGAAAACCGTTTCAGTCCAAAATTGCAATTTTTAAACTGGTATAACCAAATTGTAGAACTTGAAAGCTGCAACATTATGCCATAAACGGTAAAGTGCAAATCCACCTCAGTCAATTCACTTTGAAAATAGCGTTCGCGTGCAAAATTTATTTGCGCTTTGATCCAAAATTTATTACAAAATTGATCCACAATCGACCAATCAGAAGACGCCATTTCAAAATTTCTAAAATGGCAAATCTGTCACCATGTGTGTCAAATCAAATAGGTAATGAGACGTAATCTAGCTTCGATCCAAAGCGTTACAATGCAAATGCAAAGACACCTTAGTCTTAAAGTATTTCTTAATTAATATTATGGAATTGATTAATCCTAGTTTATACCACTTAAGGCGCGGACTGACTACTATTTTAAACGGTACAACCGCACTCACACAACCGCGTAATCTATTTGTCACCATTAGCTGGCTTGAAATAAGGTTGAAAATTGAAAATAATATTTGTGTTGACTATGTGACCAAGCTGCGAATGGGCTTTTATTTTCCCGGTTTTCTTTAGATTATTCAGAATATACACAATAAATTAAATAATTGTCCGATTAAAGTTTAAAAAAAATGCTAATTCTATTATTTTCATAAAAAAAAGAATGTCGTTATCGCTGAAAATACAGAGATGTTCGACGCCAAAGTTTATTTTTGTGGAGCAACTCCAAATTTTTAATTGGGAATATCAAACTATTTTTTACTATTGTATTCGGTTATTTTTTTTCTTTAAACCCTTCTTTGTCCACTGTATTTTTTGCGTCGGATATTTTCATTGCGTTACGTCATACTCGACAATCCAAGAAACCAATGTTTGTGAATATTGAGCTAATACCGCGCCTTAACTTAACAAGTCCTGAATGTACCAATAACTTAACTATTCAAAAAAAATAACAATTTCTTACGACACAGTACAAAATTGTAAATTATTCAGTTTAGATGTTTTGTTACTGAAGCGCCTTTGCATTTATACCCCTCTTGCAAAATGTGATTGTGTCGACTATTTCGAGATATTTTACAGTTCCGCCGAGCGGTGTGCCGAGCTCGCGACATGTTGCACCAAGTTGAACACTGAACATGTTATTACGAACAAACGTGTAGTTTTCGCTGCGGGACGCCGCGTGACAATCTCCATGTTGTATTCTTTTGTGTGTTCCCATTTTATTAGGGTTCGGGGTTGCAATGAGAACAGGACTTATGGTTCGGCACTAGGAAATCGTGTTACTTATGGGGTTAGGATAAGTTTATATAGAAAACTTGAAAGTAGTAGCCACGAAAAAAAACGTCTGGGTAGCTCAAGAGTTTCACCAGTCAGTGGAAAAATCGGTTTGAGGATAAACCTTGAGGATTTTTTTTAGTGGATAGGAAATCATCAAAATAATGACTTCTCCCGCTCTGGGCGGAGACGGAGGGCGTGTCAGACTTTTACTGACTAAAACCCACCCGTGTTCCATCAGTTGCCTGTGCCAGGGCCACGGTATCTCTTCCGAACAACCCCCGACCCCGGCGAGAACAGTTTTCGAAATATTTTTCAGACAGATTGACTTAATTTTAAATTCAAAAATACAGGTATTAGGGACTCCTGGGGCCTTCACCCCAATTGCGTAGGTAACACACTTTTTTTCACAATCCAAAAGATTTTTAAAGAAATGTAAAAATTCTTCTGCTCGACAACGTTAATAAAAAATAAATATCGCAATGAATATTGTGGAATTTTGAGGGTCGATTGATACGCTTTCCGCGGTTGGCCCGTGGATGGGTGATCATCTATACATACCTACCAAGACCCCTCCGTACCTCGGAAAGCAGGTCCCGGCTGATGTAATTTGTGGATCTTTGATAGTCCTTACGGGTCTTCAGAAGCCCGAAAGTCTGACAACCAGTCTTACTACCTAAAGGGGTATCGTGTTTCCCAGTAACTGGGTTGTGGAGGTCAGATAGGCAGTCGCTCCATGTAAAATACTGACTACTCAGCTGCATCCAGTTAGACTGGATGCCGACCCCAACATAGTTGCGATTAGGCTAGGCAGATGATGATGTTGTCGAATTTTCAAAATGAAAGGCAATGCAATATGGATGATGCGTGGGTAAAAAAAAAAATTATATTTACGTATTTTTTGCTGTAATATATTTATTAATAAATCTAGCAAGGAGTGACGTCATGCCACATTTTATCTGAATGTATCGCCGTGATCTTTTGATTACGTAAAAAAAAAAAAAATACGTGTCCAATATTTTTTAATAACCTACATTACGGACATACCCAAATACTTTTATGTCCTTCAAATCAATCAATTTTTAATCGTCATCCCTATTGTTAGTTAATGCGTCTAGCCTTTTCCCTTTTGCCGTTAGTGTGTTTCGCAATAACCCCGCTGCTTCCCAGAGTACAGACACCACCAAATCAGGTTATACCAAACTGTTAAATTTCTCGAAATGATTTTAAATCTTAAAATGTTGACGGTGAACTTCAAAGTCGAATGACAAAATTTGACAGTTTGTAGTAGGTAACTTGACCTGCATTATTTTAATTAAGTACCTATCATCTTGTAAATAAATCTCAAGATTTATATTTCAGCGTTTTCCGAGTCTAGCTACGAATAGTATTTCTCGTATTACATACAGAACCATTGTAAACAAAACTTTAAAGTAACAATATTAGAGACGGGATGTCGCCAGCGGGTGGTGAGCGGTCGGTCCCGGGTTCGATCCCGGCCGGGGCGGGGCCAGCTTTGACGCTGTTACCGGGATCATATCCCGGGGCTAGCAAACTGTTCAAATCAACTCTATAATATGAAACTTTGAAGGGGAATTAGATTTTAAATTTAAATTAACTGAAGGCACACACGCTGTATCGTGTCAGTTAAGAGATGAGAGGGTATTTGTAATGAGAACTGCGTGAGCTCAAGCAGCGATCCATTAAATTCGTTTAAGAGATGTTATCTAAGTGTAGTTGGAAAAAAAGTTTTTTACAAAAAAAAATACAACTGACTTCCAAAAACAACACTACAAAGTGAAAAATAACTTTAATTTCGGAAGTCGGTGTCTGGTTAAATGTATTTTCGTTTCTTGCCACTGACTTCCGAAATTAAAGTTAGTTTTGACTTTGTAGTGTTGTTTTTGGAAGTCGGTTGTATTTTTTTGTAAAAAAGTTTTTATTTTTCACTTTTTAGTTGTGGTACCTACAAAATAAATTAGAACATCATCCACGTGAAAAGTGGGTAAAAATACATACTATTCATGCTAACACAAAAAAGTACCCAGGCAATGTTAATAAATTTTATATAGGACCAACTTTGAGATATACCCTCTCAAATAAAATAAAAAAAAAATCAAATTCAAATTCAAATTCAAATTCATTTATTCGTGTGATTTTTGGTACATGAGATCTTAATATTAATAAATAGTTCCTCAAAAAATCTACCTTAAAGGTGTACACGCTTTCACGTAATTATTATAAAAAAAAGAATAAGTAATCAATCTAATAAAATAAAATAATTACAACATAACTTAAGTCAGAAAAAAATAAGCAAAACATTAACAATTGAGTACACGTAAATAAATAATTAATGGAATTTAAGATAATAATGCATTGTCAAAATTAAATAAATATGAATGTCAAATAACTTACAATTTATCATTAAGGAATTCGTCAATAGTATAATAACATTTTTCTAATAATAGATGTCTTAATTTGTTTTTAAATTGAATAATATTTAAGTCCTTAATTTCATTTGGTAATTTATTAAATATTTTTGGGGCCATGCAAAGTATGCTTTTGTGCATCAAGGCGGTCTTTGTTGGTCGAACGCATAATTCATGTCTATATACATGTCTAATCATTCTATAGCGATGTTCAGATGCTTTTCTGAATAGATGCATGTTCTTTTTAACAAATAAAGCAGTCTCAAATATGTACAAGCAAGGTAAAGTCATTATTTTTAACAATATAAAATAAGGTTTACAGCTATCAGTTATTTTTATACCAGTAATAGCTCTAATGCATCTTTTTTGCGATTTAAACACCATGTCCTTATTGCAGGAGTTACCCCAAAACATGACTCCGTAGCGTAGAATAGAGTCGACATATCCATAGTATGCAGTGACTGCCGCTGCTTGATTGACTACTTTCTTTAGTTTATTCAAAGCAAAAGCAAACTTACTAATTTTTTTAATTAATATTGAAGTATGTTGTTTCCAATTAAGTTGATTGTCGATTGTTAAGCCTAAAAATTTTGTGTTTGCAACTTCTTCAATTTTCTCATTATTAAAGCTTACATTTAGTTCCGAATTAGCTACTCTTTGACGAAAATTCATAATTTTTGTTTTCTTCAAATTTATAATTAAGTCGTTATGTTCTAGCCAGTTAACGGCTTGTTGTAATGCATTGATTATGTCAGCTTCAAAGTCTTTATTATTTTTGTCAAGTTTAACAATGATAGTACTGTCGTCGGCAAACAATGTCATAGGATATGGTATATTCATGGGAAAGTCATTTATATATATAAGAAATAATAAAGGCCCTAGCACACTGCCTTGGGGCACTCCACAAGATATTTTTCGTTCTTTAGATAAGTATTTTATAACGGTTTTATTTAATTTACAAATTCGACTTATTTCTGTACGTTGTGTTCTATTTTTTAAATAAGAACTTATGAGTGATAAAACGTTTCCCCTTATCCCATACGCATTTAACTTGCTCAGCAGTATATCATGGTTGACCAAGTCAAATGCCTTGGTCATATCCATGTATACTGCTGATATTGGGACTCTCTCATTCATGTTAGCTATGATAACATTAAGAAAGTCATATATTGCCATATTTATTGAATGATCTTTCCTAAATCCTTTTTGTTCCTTCACAAGTATATTATGTTTGTTGAGGTATCCGTCTATGGACCTATAGATCCATTTTTCGAATATCTTGGATATTACCGGAATAAGAGCTATTGGCCTGTAATTTTTAATGTCTTTCTCATCGTCTTTTTTAAATAAAGGTTTTATGACAGTGGGTTTAAGCTTATCAGGGTAGGTTCCAGACTCAATACTTAAATTAATTATGTAGCTAAGAGGATCTGATATTATTTCTGAAACAGACTTTAAAACCTTAGTTGAAATATCGTCGTATCCTACACTATTTTTATTTTTTAAATCTTTTATAATTCTATTTACTTCATCTGGTATGATAGGGGCTAAAAACATTGACTGTGCAGAGAAATTTATTTTATTGTCAGTGGCCAGTTGACTCGAAGCAGTAGAAAGTTTTTCTGCTTGGTTTATGAAGTAGTCGTTAAAGGTATTTGCTATGTCTTTGGGTGTAGTGAATGTAACTCCATCATAATTTATTTCTTTTATATACTCTGGTGGAGAGTTGCTTCTATTTTCATTTACTATTTTCCACGTCATTTTCGATTTATTATATGCTGTCCCTATTTTATAGTTATTCTTTGCTAATTGCGTCAATTTTATAATTTTCTTAAGTCTACTTGAATAAATTTTAAGTTTCGTCACATTTATCTTAGATGGTTTTAATCTATGGTGCCACAACAACTGTCTCTTTATTTGGCTGCACCGTCTAATACCAGGTGTTAACCAATTTGGATTCTTTATTAATTTTCTTTTTTTGTACGTAATCGGAAAACATAAATTATAAAACAATTGGAATTGTTCTAAAAAGTTGTTGTATGCTACATTAGGGTCTTTAGTGAGGTATACATCAGAAAAAGAAATTGATTTCAAACAGTCTTTGAATTTCATCATGTTTTCATTACTATAGTCCCGCACTTTTATATTCCAACTTTTGATTAAACATGTCTTTTTTACTGGAAGCTTTAAAGTTTGTGCGGTGTGATCCGACATATGTAGATCAAGGACACTATGAGTACATTTTCGTGAAATATTATGTGCAAAATTATCAATACACGTATTGCTTTGCAATCTAGTTGGTTGATTAATTTGTAAACATAGATTAAACTTCAATAGGAAACTAGTAAATTCAAGAGACAATTTATCTTGTTTTAAAATATTAATGTTGAAATCACCACATAAAATTACATTCTTGTTCGAGTCGTAACAATATTTTGATAATATAATGTTTAATTTTGAGTAGAAAACCTCTAAATTGTTTATCTTAGGTACTCTATATATGCAAATAATGATTATGTTATGTGGTATTATTTCAATTGCACAAACTTCGACAACGCCTTCAATTGACATTTTACTGACATTCGTAAGTTCTTTGTATTGGAGACCAAACTTTACCAAAATACAGGCTCCCCCTCTTTTCGTACTTCTTGTATAGCAAGCGGCTAATTTATAATTAGGTATTGAAAGAAGCTCCTCGTGTCCTCGCTCCATAAAGTGTTCCGTGACGCAAATTATATCTATACTGTTTCTTTGTTCGGCTAGTTCTTGCAGATGTAGTGTTAATTGATCCACCTTGTTGATGAGTCCCGCAATGTTTTGATGCATGATAATCAGATTATTATAGAAAGAACGTGTCTGAATGCTTAATTTCGGAGGTAGAAGAATTAGATGTTGTCATAATATTTTCAGTATCGATTTCAATTATAGTCCTCTGGAGATTAGTGAAAATATTCTTCATTCCTGTTCCATTTACGTGTCCCTGTTGCGCCGAGAACATTTGATAGTCATAAGTTAATTCTCCGTTAGAGTCTAGTAAATAGGCATATTCGTGAGTTAAGTTGTCTAAATATAGGAGATTATTAAACGTTTCTATTCTAGTATTATATATAGTTGTATAACTGCCACATCTGTAGGTCGGAAGGCAAATAATCACATTGGTGTTATTGATTTTTCCGATGGTTTCTCTAATAAGAAATATAATGTCGTGATAGTTTCCAGTCCGTTTGAAGTCCATCTCTCCCACCATAATAACACAATAGTCATTTTTATTAAAGCTTTTTATTTTATTATCAATGCCCTGTAGCATTTGTTGAATATCACCGCCTGGATATAGATAGTGGCAGTAATCATAATTATAAAAAGTGTCCTCAATTAAGTTACTTAATTTATTCCTTTTATTATTGCTAATTATACATAACTTTTTACTTGTTTTGTTTTTTTTTTAAGAAACGATTTTTATCGCCTTGCAGGTTCGTCATTAAATGTGTATCATATTGTGTTGATTTGTCAGCCATCTGCGCGGGCAAATAGTTAGTTTTAATTCTGGCAGTCTTGGGCGTTGTCTGGGGGCCGTTATTTGTAGTCTTTGTGTTGTTTCTCCTTTTCTTATTAGTTATTGGAGATGTACTGTTGTCGCTAACTATATCAGTTGTTATTTTTTTATAGATATTTTTCTTCGTAGTTAATTCGACGATAGTGTTTTTAAGTTGAGTATTCTCTAAATTTAAACTCGCCACTTCTGCGTGTGCTGCCTCTAATCCCAATGTTAATTCCTTAATTTTATTTCGTAGTTGGGTAATTTCATCGCAATGTTCTTCGTCTGACATATCCGGCAAACTATTACTAGTGGTACAATTTATGTCGGTAGTTATACACTTCTGGACACATCTTTTGGCCCACCTTGTATTTTCAGTTTCGTTTGGTCCTAGCTAAAATTTTATATTAGGTCGAGCAAAAAGTTTTTATGCAGTTTTGAACCTGGCACATTCACAATTTCATTCAATAGTCTTTTTTTGAATTTCGAACACAGAATTTAAAGAAAGAAAAGACAATTTGGAGCCTGTTTGTTGATATCAAACAATCGAATACTAAGAAAACTTGGTTTTATTGGTTTACTTGGATTTAATTCTTGAAAAAGTGATTGATATCTTTGGTTTTGCAACAAACATTACTTATTCTTAACATTAAGGTGAGGTTCTATCAATAATCTATGGATACTTCACCTGAAGTCGCCGCCCAAGCTGTGGCACTTATTCAGGCCGGACACAGCCAAAGAAACGTGAGTGCTCAACTTAATTTAAGTCGATCTGCGGTCCGAAATGTTTATCGGAGGTACCTAGAGACTGGCGGCTTTGTTCGTCGCCAAGGAAGGCCACGATCTCGGGTCACAACTGAAAGGCAGGATCGATTCATCGTGACGACCAGCTTGAGAAATCGTCACCTTACCTCCATTGAGATACAAAACCAACTTCGCGACTTCCACGGAGTATCTGTGAGCGCTCGAACTGTTCGGAGAAGGTTAAAAGAACGCGATATGGTACCACACAAGCCAGCTAATGGCCCCAAACTAACGCAAGCCCACCGAACAGCGCGCCTTCATTTCGCACGCAGTCATTTAAATTGGACACAGCAAGATTGGAGCCGTGTACTCTTTTCTGATGAGTCTAAAATTGTATTACATGGCAATGATGGAAGGAAGAAGGTCTACCGACGTAAGGGAGAGCGTTTCGCACAATGCTGCTTTGAAGAGAGGGTTGCTTATGGCGGTGGCTCATGGACTGTCTGGGGCGGTATATCCGCGAGCGGCAAAACTCAACTTGAGGTTGTTACAGGACCACGGCTGCCAACATTAAATGCTGAAAGGTACATTCGTGAGTGCTTAGAACCTCACGTGATACCATACGCGGACTATGTGGGCCCAAATTTCCTTTTTATGCATGATAATGCAAGAGCCCATGCGGCCGGCATCGTCAGGGAATATCTTCGGGATGTGAACATCACAGTTATGGACTGGCCAGCCAGAAGCCCAGACATGAACCCCATTGAGCACATGTGGGACGAGCTAAAAAGACGTGTTAGGTCTCGTCAGCCAGTTGCCCAGACGATGCAGGAGTTGAAAACTGCCATAGAAGAGGAATGGGAGATGATCCCTCAAAATTTCATAGAGCGGTTGATAAACTCTATGCCTAATCGTATGAGAGCTGTGGTAGATGCCCATGGAGGCAACACGCGTTATTAAATTAAACCTTTATTTGATAAAACATGTTTTTTATTCAAAAATCAATTGCCTTTAACAAGGCGCATATCCGAGTTGTTAGGCGTAGCTCCATGTCGTATGGTATTCTGAATTCAAATTTAAAACAATACGATCGAAAAAGATGGTAAAATGTATCAGGTTTAAAACTGCATCAACAGTTTTTGTTCAATCTAGCAATCATATTTCGGTAGGGGCCATCGAAACCTAAACTCTAAGGTGGGCCAATAGATGTGTCCAGAAGTGTATATCTAAATCTTCATTTGTATCCGAATGTCTGCGCTGGTGCTGACGTCGCTGAGTGATATTTCCGAAGAAGTTCATTGTAAGATAACTAAAATTGTCAAATCAACAATTTTATCTATCACAAAAAGGGATTCAGCCGGCAGGGTTTGAACGCGCGACTATGTGCGCCGCAGTCGACTGTGTGAGTTATCTCACCAAGTGAACAGTTACTATTAGTGTTGAAATTGGTGATCGTTTTAAGCGAGAAAGATTTTTAAATAATAAGAAGTCGTTAGATATGAGTCATGCCAATGGAATTTTTTCCTCACAACTGAACACCTCAAGTGATTCAAGTTTGAATTGCGGATTATTTTATGAGTATTGTTCACTTATTATGCACTGTTAGTGACTTATTTTGCACTGTTTCTTCACTTGAATTCATATTTTATTAAGTAGGTACTTACTATTGTTTGTATGAGGGCTTTTTAACACTAATCACAAATGTTTAATTATCTTCCGTAACACTTAAGTTTTTTCGAAGATAACATTGACACTTAATATTTATAACTTGCTTAATATTTTTGATGCACACTTATTGTATATTATATTATATTTTATTAAAATGTTACTATTACCTATTAATTTAGATTTAGATTATAATTTAAAGTGGTTATTATGTTCAGATAAAACTTTCACACACTAGTTGCACTGTTTTCATCAATTTAAACGTAAATTAGTCACTAAATAGTTAAATATTGTATTTTTAAAACAATTTAATACAGGAGCACACTGTTTGCGTGACGACTACCGTCATCTCAGTTCAGACTACTCTGTAAAAAGTTATGCGTGGTCATACATCAATCTGCCTCAGTCTGCGTAGCCTTTTCCCAACTATGTTGGGGTCGGCTTCCAGTCTAACCGGATGCAGTTGAATACCAGTATTTTACATGGAGCGACTACCTATTTGACATCCACAACCCAGTTACTGGGTAATATGATACCTCTTGATATGACTGGTTGTCAGACTTTCGGTCTTCTGACGACCCGTAACGGCTGTCAAATATCCACGAATGACAGCCGGGCTTAACGTGCTTTTCGAGGCACGGAGGAGTCTCGGTATGTAAAGATGGTCCCCCATCCACTGACCGACCCCGGCAAGCGTAGCTTAACCTGATGGATCGACCTGTACGGCTGATATTACTTAGCCACGAGCTCCTCTGCATGGTCATACATAAAAAAAAAAATATGTCGGCTTGAGAACCTACTCTTCCTTTTTTTTCGTCGGTTAACAATGGGACCGAGACTAACAAACACCAAGGAATCAATCCTATCCCATCTATAAAGGATATGCTAGCTACCTTTTTTATATCTATGAGCTACGTCGATATATTTTTACGAATGAAGAAACAAAACATTGTATCAGTTGTGTAGCATCTGGCATAACTTTATTGACCTTAGATAAGGCGACTATCAAAAGGTATTTACAAGGCAGAAATGAGCGGGAACCCCGGGAGAGGACGCCCTAGAAGGACATAGTGACCTTATTGGTGAAGTTCTTCAGATCAGGTAAGGTACTAAGGTAAGGCGTAGTACTCGCACCGACGTGCATGTACGACCATGTATGAACGTAAACAAGCAAAAGGAGTAGGTATGTGAGGATCGTAGCAGGTGGCGTTCTATAGTTACCCCCATGGGAAGAAGGCATAAGTTTATGTATGTATGTAAATGTATATTTCGTCGCATACGCCCCACAGGGAAAGCTCGCTCCTCCTAATTGCCATTACATAGTTATCACGAATTTTCCGAAGTGGTTATAAAATCGCCGTGATGCTGCTGCAGTAAGATGGCTGTAGCTGTGATATATGTAGTTATATCCCGAGGCATATTGATTATAATTCAGTGCGGAGTAATTTTGTTACTGCGACCAATTTCGACGTATCGCTCGCCGGCCGCTGCCGCGGAACCGCTCGCTTCGCTCGATCGGCTCGTGCATAGTAGGTCACAGTTCTAACCTAAACTAACCTATTTAGTCGGGAATGGCCTAACACTTATCATATTTATTTACATATCATATTTATATTCCTAGTAAGATAGTTATGAACCCCTTATACGGTTTATAGCTATATCCTTAGATATCCCGAGGGATATAGGAACTAATGGCTACAACCATCTGACTGTGACATAATATATTATGTTCGTTATTGCATTAAACGCACACAAAGACGAATAATAGAGATGTTATCACAACGATCAACTCACGACCCGATCCTTAAACGATTGTTCACAGCAAATTGCTCGAGTCTTAACAATCCGATCGTGTGATAGCGTCCTAATAAGAGCCTATTTAGAGATGTTGTTAGTTTTTTGCGAGAATGCGACAGCTGGCGATGGTTTTTGTGAATGTTAAACCCACCTATAAAATTGTGCAATGTCATTTCTGCTTTATATCTCGAAATATTAAGGGCTTAAACTACTCTTGCCGCGGTCGGTTCGTGGATGGGTGACCATCAATTACATATCGAGACCCCTCCATGCCTTGGCAAGCACGCATCTTTGACAGTCGTTATGGGTAATCAGAAGCCCAAAAGTCTGACAACCAGCCAAGAGTAGGTATCGTGTTACCAAGTAACTGGGTTGTGGAGGTCAGATATTCGCTTATACATGGTGTAAGGGACAGCCCTCTGCAAACTAACAGGGTGCATTTAGCTCCCTATTTTGAATCATATTCCAGCGAAAAAATTCTCAGAAAATTTTTATTTTTTTTATCGTTTTAGGGTTCCGTACCTCAAAATTGTCCGTCTGTCTGTCTGTCAGTCTGTCAAGACCCTTTTTCTCAGGAACGCGTGGAGGTATCAAGTTGAAATTAATATACAATACGTAAGTCTATGTTCTCTTGGAGTCTTAAAAAACTCAAGCTTCTAAGTCAACGCAATAAAAACATACGGCCATTTATGCGACATATTTTGATACTCGCAAGTAAATCAAAACCTATAGGGTACTTCCCGTTGTCCTAGAATCATGAAATTTGGCAAGAAGCAAGCTCTCACAGCACAAATAAAGGAAAAAGTCCGAAAATTGTTAATTTGTAATTCTATCATATAAAAAAAAAACTGTCAGTCTGTCATGACCCTTTTTCTCAGAGACGCGTGGAGATATCAAGTTGAAATTAATATCGAATACGTACGTCTATAGTCCTTTAAACTTCTGAAAAAATCAAGCTTCTAAGTCAACGCAATAAAAAAATACGGCCATTTTACGACACATTTTGATACTTGCAACTGTCGCAAATAAATCAAAACCTATAGGGTACTTCCCGTTGACCTAGAATAATGAAATTTGGCAAGAAGCAAGGTCTCCCAGCACAAGTAAAGGAAAAAGTCCGAAAATCGTTAATTTGTAGTTTTATGACATAAAAAAAATTTTTTTGAGATCCATTGATAAGTTTGTTTTTAACCGACTTCATTAACCGACTTCCGACAAACATACATACTTACGTATGTATGTTTGTTGGTCCGCGATTTTCTCAAAAACTAATGAACCAGTTTTGATGATTCTTTCACTTACGTGATTTACATGCTTTCAGGAAGGATTTAGTAGATAATACATTATGTAATTAGTCTTATGTACAAAGTTATATGCATAAATATACTGTATCTCCGGCATTTCTAAGCCGATTTTGATGATTCTTCTTTTCGTTCGTCTTGGGCTTACTTATTAAATGTTATTAAATGAATATTCAACTAAAAATGGAAAAATAAATTTACTTTAAAAAAAGTAAAAATCAACTTCAAAAACCAAAAATGAATAAAATAACTTTCTTAAAACATTTAACAGCTTCTGAAGACGGTGTCTTTAGTCCTTCAATGCACTTTAGCTTGGCACCGACTTCAGAAGCCGTTAAGTTTTTTAAGAAAGTTATTTTGTTCATTTTTGGTTTTTGAAGTCGGTTTTCACTTTTTTGTTGGGATAAATTCATTTCAATTACGGAACCCTTCATTGTGCGTGTTCCGATACGCACTTGGCCGGTTTTTTTTTTTTACTTACTTTTATTTCAATGTAAAATTACATTCCCTGCACCCAGCACTCCATTTTTGTAAATAAAACAGCTAAAATAAAATAATACAGCAATGGATGTTGAAATAAGTACCTACGAAGCGCTGCGCTGCCGGCCGCCATGCCGTTCGCTACATGCGTTTTGCGACGGTAACGATACATTGCATGTGAGGTAATAAAACAAATCAGGTTTAATGGATACCGATAACGTTATCGGTATCCATTAAATCTTAGTATTATATACGGAATTCACCCAGCAGTCTGCGGAGAGCTGTCTCTTACACCCTGTATAGTCAATTTATGTGAAATACTGGTATTCAACTGCGTGCTTCAAATTCAATCCGGTTAAACTGGAGAAGGCTAGGCTGATTGTTAGATCTCGAAAAATTCCAGTGAATTACTTGACATTTTGATGAAGACAATTACGAATACAGACTTCAAAAACATCATTTAGTTCTTCACCAGTTAAAAAATTGTAGTTGCAAACATCATAACAATTTTCACAACAACAAATAATACAACAATACTACATAACAACTATTAACTCTAATCACTTCCCAAATAATACTCATAAATGTGTAGGGATAACAATTGTGGCATTTACCCTGTATAATGACGTCAGCGGTTCTGGAACTGTTTAGTATGAATTATCTAATTTTGTCGGGTAACTTTGACTGTTGCTGAACGTTTGATAGAAATTAATACCAGCCTATTGCTGTCTCACTGCAGGGCAAAGGGCTCTTCTCATACAGAGAAGGCACGAGCATTGATCACCACGCTTGCTCAAGACGGGTTGACGATTTCAGACCATATGTAAGTCCAGGTTTCCTCACGATGGTTTCCTTCACTGATGTCAGTAATGTTAAAGACAAACTCAGAAAGTAAATATGTATGAATTGAAAAAGTCACATTGCTACTTGCCCGGATTTGAACCCACAACCTCGTGCATGAGAGGCGAGGCCGTAACCGTTGGGCCATCATAAACTATTAATAGAATAAAAATTATTGTTGCGCTGATTTTTCAATAGGTAGATAACTTTTATCTGAAGAATAAATGTGACAGTTTGACATATTTTCTCTATAAAAGTTGTCAAACCGCTATATTTATTCCTCAGATAAAAATTATCTGACTATTGAACAATCAGCCCTTAGTAATAGTTGACTTACCTACGTAGGTACTCGTATAAGAGTTTTCTGACTGCATAAGGATGTTCACTATCCAAAATGATTGTTAAGAATAATATTTTTAGTATTCCGCAGTGCAAACAGTATCTTAAAATAAGTAAAGAGCGATTCACGAAAGAATTCCCTTCAACCATTGTTTTTCATTGAAGGAATGGTTTTTCTAGCAATTCTTTAATGAAAAGCAATGCTGCCTATAATTATTACGGCGAACGGAACTCTTACGTGTAACGTACTGGTATTTTCTAATTTTTTAATTTGTTGTACGGTCAGCAACAGAAGTCAGTTTAATTTGTTGTACGGTCAGCAACAGAAGTCGGTTAACACTGCTACTTTTTGACATCATCCAAATTAACACAAAATGATTCGATAAACTGCTTTTTTTCGTTAATTATTAAGAGCTAATGTTCTTAAAATTTTAAGTACTTCTGTTCCGATTTGAATTAAATATTTCGCTTAATAATTAAGATTAAAAAAACTGCAAGGGTTAATCGATTTTTATTGCTGACTGTACCTATTCTAAGTCTGAGATCAACAGAAGATTATATCCCATTTCATCTGCACAATACTATACACAAACATTAAAATATTAAGTCGCTCCATGTAAAATAATGGTATTCAGCTGCATCCGGTTAGATTGGAAGCCGACCCCAACATAGTTGGGAAAAGGCTAGGCAGATTGATTGATTAAGATATTAAGTATAAATATTTGTAAATCTTTGCAAACTACAAAAAAATGAACGCAGTTATCAATGCACAGTGGTTCGAAGCTAAAAGAAGAGCGAGAAAAACTTTGACAATCATGAACGGACCGAAACCACAATGCAACAAAACAAATCATATTACATATCGCTAACTCCCTCTGCATCGAACCTCTCGCTCGCACAGGCTCCCTGCTGACTCGTTAGCGACGAATAAACCTTGCAATACAATAAAACAGAAAATAGTGTAAAAAATACTTGTTGCAGATATAACTGTGCAGATCTAAAAGCTTTAATACAGTGGTGGTAAGGACTGTTATGGCGTGATTTTATGTTAATTTAAGCTTGCTCTACATGCGAAGAGTGACATTTGTTTGAGGCGTTCACCCAATATGGTGCTAGAGAAATAAATTGTATTTTTCTATTTTTAATTGGTGCAAATTTTCGTTTATGAAGGGAGATGACTGCAAAAACAAATTATTTTTAACTAGGTAGATATACTTTGAGGCGGTTATTATTATTTTACACGATCACGTGTAAAATAAAGTAAATGGAGGGGTCGTTACGGTCGTCAGAAGCCCGAAAGTCTGACAACCAGTCTTACCAATCGGTATCGGAGGTATGTGGAGGTCAGAAAGGCAGTCGCTTCATGTAAAATACTGCTAAGTAATCAGCTGCATCCGATTAGACTGGAAGCCGACCCCAACATAGTTAGGAAAAGGCTAGGAGATGATGATGACACGATTTTGGAGGGCTATGTTCAGGACGTATGTAGTTATAATATTTAGAAACAGTTTAGTGTTGGAATATGAGCTTCCATTTCAGGGCAATTGTTTGAAATTGACTCGAGTCATATTGATAGATACCCCATGCAATTTGGGATGAAAGACTGGATCATAAAGAGAACCTCCTTTTTTTTCGTCGGTTAATAACGTAAAAGTGCAGTTTTCCCCTCTATGTTTAGTTCCAATGCATTTTTTGAATTATATTTTATTTCTGTTGGATAGTATTTCTATTAAAACTGCAGCCAATTAAAAATCAAGCAAAAACTATGGTGGTAACATTACACAGGTCGGCCATCTTTGTGAAACACAATCTGTTTGAGATCAAACATTGATATTTGTGGCACAATCGGTCATTGTGTCAATGGAAACGGATGTCTAACTAGTAATTACGTGGAAAATCTTACCACAATTAAACATAAAATGAATAGAGTAACGTATTTTTTATTGCTACATTATAGGACTAAATGTTCATTGATTCAAATGTTTTTTTTTGGGTATAAACTACGGTTTCCTAGGAGAACGGTGGCCGCCCTGTAGCGTCTGTAATTTACCGGCGAATGACGTCACTGAAAAATCTATTAATATTATAGGCTGTCTGGAAGCCGGGTGCAAAGCTTTAAGGGGGTGATAGTTGACACCATTTAGAGCATTTTAAGCCATACCTATGTCTTAGATGAAGTATGCTTTTTTATTTTTGCCCCAGTTATAGTTGGTATGTTATTTTTTACTAAAAGTTTGCAGTTAAAAATAAAAAAATACATAGGTACTTCATCTGAGACATTCACTCATTCACACACAACACAAGCTAACGCCAACATCATAGTTGGGAAAAGGCTAGGCAGATGATGACTTCGTCTGAGATATGTATGGTTCAAAATGCTCTAAATGGTGTCTACTATCACCCCCTTAAGGCTTTGCACCCAGCTTCCAAACACCCTGTATATTATATAAAAATCAACTGCGTGCGTTAGTCTCGCAAAAACTCGAAAATGGTTCGACCGACTTGTTTTTTTTTTTGTTTTGTTTCCTTTAATAAAGTGGTGGTTTAAAAGAAAAAAAAAAAAGAAATTTAAATTTTAACAGGATACGTGGTGGATCAGCTAGTCCTACTTATACGTAAAAAATAATTGCTGTTCATTAGTCAAAGCTAAAACTCAAACTCGGCTTGACCGATAAGAATATTTTTTTTGTTTTGTTTGCTCCAATGCAGGGGTGGTTTAATAAAATAGTAAATTAGAAAAATCCCAAAGGAACAGCCGAAGTATAAAAAAAAACTAAATTTGTCTCAGGTGGTCACCGGATCATCTAGTTATTTATGAAAGCAACATGGTGTGTTTTCCTAGAAAGCTTTTTTGATGACCTATCAAACCCCGCTGCCATCATTTTCGTAACAGCTGTCACTGCGGCCGTTATGTGACGGCCACCGCTTTTTTGGGAACCCGTAGTTTTTCTAGAAATATAAATATGTGCGTAGCACTAGTATTCCTGAATATGTACTCCATATAAACTTAGCTTGTAACAGGAGTGTGATTAGACAATAGTGGTAGGTATAGTGTAGGTACGGCTGAATATCGAGTGAACTTCATGCATAAACATAATCAACCTATAATGTTCCCACTGCTGGGACACAGGCCTTCTCTCTTCGAAAGAGAGATAAGCTGTAAACTACCACGCGGCCCCAGTGTGGGGTTTTCAAATTTTTGGTTCTATGCCGTGCCGGTTTCCTCACGATGTTTTCCCTCACCGTTTTGAGAGCAGTGGTGATGAAATTATTTACACAAAGTAAAGCGCCTGCTTGGGGTGGAACTCACGACAACAACAACTCATAACTCGTAAGTCTAGGCCATTACGTCATGACGTCACACTAATTCGTCCAACTAACTGGTAATTAGTGACCGACACTTAAACACAACATGATTGTACTCATGATAACAAACAACTTTTACTATGGGACCAAACCAGAAATCGCGAAAAAAAAAATCTGCTGTTCCTTACGATTTGTTCGCATAACTTGTCAAAATGTAGGGAACAGCTGATTTTTTTTCGCGATTTCTGGATTGGTCCCAAATCCATCTGGAAATCCTCAAGCGGCGAAAGTCTTAACCTTATCGGTAATTATATTTTCAAGTCGTTTGGGGTTGAAACCCTTGGGCCGTAGGGTCCGAGTGCTCATGGTTTGTTCAACGAAATCTCCAAGCAGCTGGTTGACACTTCCCGTGACCCATGGCTTTTACCTTGGCCAGAGGCTTAGCATTGCCATACAACGTGGCAATGCCGCCAGCCTCTTGGATACTTTACCAGTCGACAGCGATGCGGAGGAATTTTTCGACGCCATATTTTAGTTTTTTAATAGTTTTAGTTATGTTAGGATATATTTTTGTTATTTTTAGGTTATGATTATAATAATAAATATTTCATAGCCACGTATAAGCAAGAAAAAAAAACTATTTCAGTAACCCTGATAAATAAATTTACATTCAAAGATTCAATAAAGCAAACAAGCTTAAGGTTTTAATCCATAACGCACTCGAAAATAAAAAGTTTACCGCGAACGCCTCCCAGCAATCCTTTGAACCGTAGCCGATCTAATAACGTAAACGAAATCCTTTTATACGTCCAACAAAAACGTAATACCACTAATAATGCCGCAAAATTTTGAAGAACATTTTTTCCAAAAGATATCGAGTATAGTGACCACTGTGCGGCTGAGACGTTACAAGTTACAATGAGCAGATCGGTTTTGTCTAGGATTTCAAGCAGCTCGTATTACTGTGTGTAAGTGTGATGCACAATGAGACGAATGGAGCAAAAAGTTGGTCGTGAAATGACCATTGCAAGGATTATGCGTTTGAAGTAACACATTGTATTGATGGTTTTGTTGATGTTTGTGATAATATTTTTGTAGCAAAACCGACGTTTGAAAAAAGTTGGCCCTTCTGTGCAAAATGTCTATTTGGAGCAGTGGACTGTGACACCTGGGTTTGAAGCCTACCTACAGACTTTACAGATGTAACCACAGTATAGATCTATATCTCTGGATGTAACAAATAGTAAATGTTAATAGACACTTGCTATGTCCAGTTAATAGAGAGGAGCTCGTGGCTTAGTAATAACAGCCGCACGGGTCGATTCATCAGGTTAAGCTAAGCTTGCCGGGGTTGGTCCGTGGATAGGTGACCATCTTTACATACCGAGACTCCTCCGTGCCTCGGAAAGCACGTTAAGCCGTTGGTCCCGGCTGTCATTCGTGGATCTTTGACAGTCGTTACGGGTCGTCAGAAGCTCGAAAGTCTGACAACCAGTCTTACCAAGGGGTATCGTATTACCCAGTAACTGGGTTGTGGAGGTCAGATAGGCAGTCGCTCCATGTAAAATACTGGTATTCAGCTGCATCCGGTTAGACTGGATGCCGACCCCAACATAGTTGGGAAAAGGCTAGGCATATTGATTATGTCCAGTTAGTAATTTAAGATAATAAGTACCTTGGCGACCGAGCTCTGCTCGGGTGAAAATAGAGAAAACGAATTTTCCCAGAAATGAGACTAGCTAGATCGATTTTTCGCTCCCGTAAACTCCAATATTGCAACTTTCATCGAAATCGTTAGAGCCATTTTCGAGAATGTGAGTACAAATAAATACGAGTATATAGAACCTGATCGACCTAGCTCTGTTCGGGTGAAAATAGAGAACAGGATTTTTTTTTCATTTTCGTAGATGAAACGAACGAACGAAACGAATACATTATTACCTATTTATATACAAATATGCTCATTTAATAGTATACATGCATAATCAGCCTATAATGTTCCCACTGCTGGGACACAGGCCTCCTCTCTGTGAGAGGGAGTGGGCTGTAATCCACCACGCGGGCCCAGTGCGGGTTTGGTGGATGTCACATGTCTTCGATCTTTTTTAGTTCTTGGATATGCCGGTTTCCTCACGATGTTTTCCTTCACCGTTTTGAGAGCAGTGGTGATGAAATAATTTACAAAAAGTAAAGCGCCTGCCGGGTTCGAACCTACGACCTACAACTCGTAAGTCGGGGCCGTTACCTACTACTGGGCCACCACAGCTCAATATATTAGTATACCTATATAGGATAAACAGTAATATTATTTATGTTTTTAATTTAAGATTGTGATTATCTCAAAGCACAGAACGATTCTCAAACCCACATCACTCTGAAAAACACAACATATTTTTTCCTAACTGAATCATTACTGAAAATTCGAATAACCAACTCAACGCATGTTTACAGGCTCTCAATTTTAGATATATTGTGTACATACATGGACTCCACTGCCAGGTGTTCAAAGGTATAGAGTCAGAGCACAGGGGGGTGCAAGAGGGGCGGGCGGGAAACAGGGAGGTGCCTGAATTCGATTCCGGGCTATTGAAAAGTTTCAAGAGGCGAAAAGCTTCGACAAACGAAGCTAAGTGAATTTCGAGCCCTCGGAAAAGCCAGGATCGTATTTGGTTTTCGGGAATTGTTGGTATCGAGGGAAACTTTAGTAGTTTATGTGATGATGATGTTGGTCTAGTGGTCGCAATTGTCATTGCTGAGCATGAGGTCCTGAGTTCGATTCCCAGGTCCCTCAGTGTTTATTTATTTATTGATTTATTTAACCATTTATGTACACACAAATAAACAGACAAACAGAAAGGAACAGAAAAATACGTACAAAGGTGATGCTTATTTCAAAAGAAATCTCTTCCAGCATACCTGCGATAGGACAGAGGATAAAAAGAGATGTAGACAACGTGTGTAAGAGTAGAAGAGAAAATAAAATACATAAAATCCAAAACAATTAACACATTAAATAAAACATATAATAAATACTTAAATACATACATACTACTAAAATAAATACCACTAAAATAACTAACAACTATGACGAAGTGGAAAGATAGTGTTCTTTCACTCTTCTTTTAAATACTGCAATTGTTTGGCAGTCCCTAATGTCAGGCGGAAGTGAATTCCACAACCGAACCGCGTGAACAGTGAAGGAGTAGGAATAGAAGTCAGTGGAGTGGGAAGAAGATTTAAGGAGGTTTCTAAGATGCGACCTGCAAGGCACATCAAAAGGACGGGCGAGGAAAAGCGTTCCCGCAGATAGGAAGGCGTGTTATTAGGTTATCCTATCAGGAATTTCTCAGTAGCAGCCTGGGGTCTGGATTAATGTCCCGTTGATGGCAATAGGCTCGGCCACTATTACATATACCTATGGGAGTCATGGGACATAACATAACTGGCGAAATGTGGGTGTACTCAAACTCAAAGCATTCATTTCAATTAAACCAATTACAGGCACTTTTGAATTGTCAAGGGGTCGGTCAGTCAAAAAGATGAAGCTAGGCGCCCATTCCAAAGCATAGTAGGTACCTATGGAGAAGAACGGGCAAGAAACTCCACGGACACTCTTTTAAATCAAGATATGGTTACAAAATAATGGTTACATCATTCATGTTGAAATGTTACATGTGAGAACGATGCAGAACGTTAAAAGCGTCCTTAAAAAAAAAAACAATTCAAATATTTAAATTAAATTAAAATAAGCCGTGGCCACTAAGGTATGACCAGTGGTATGTATGGTGTACTGTAGGTACACCTCAGCCTAACCCCTCGGGAAATACAGTCCTGATGTTATATTGTTACATAGAAATGTGGGTGTACTGTAGCTACACCTCAGCCTAACCCCTCGGGAAATACAGTCCTGATGTTATATTGTTACATAGAAATGTGGGTGTACTGTAGGTACACCTCAGCCTAACCCCTCGGGAAATACAGTCCTGATGTTATATTGTTACATAGAAAAATCATCGAATTCAAAGGTTGGATGGCAGTAGCGTCTCACATCAATGTTAGGGACTATGGATGTTTACTTTCCTGCACGCCTAGCATGACCACCACAGAAAGGGAGTTTGTTGACGGAAGAATAGACATAATTACGTTTCCGTGAAGACAGTAAGACGGCAACAAAGTAGAAAGAGTCCACTTCACTTTTCACGAATCAATCAATCAATCTGCCTAGCCTTTTCCCAACTATGTTGGGGTCGGCTTCCAGTCTAACCGGATGCAGCTGAATACCATTATTTTACATGGAGCGACTGCCTATCTGACCTCCACAACCCAGTAACTGGGTAATACGATACCCCTTGGTAAGACTGGTTGTCAGACTTTCGGGCTTCTGACGACCCGTAACGACTGTCAAAGATCCACGAATGACAGCCGGGACCAACGGCTTAACGTGCTTTCCGAGGCACGGAGGAGTCTCGGTATGTAAAGATGGTCACCCATCCACTGACCAACCCCGGCAAGCGTAGCTTAACCTGATGGATCGACCCGTGCGGCTGTTATTATTATTTTCAAGAAATTAACCTTTTTACATAATTCCACTTGGAGTTCTTTGTTTCATCATAGGATTTTTTTTCTGTTTGGTTCTCAATTTTTACTAGGTAAAATAAGTCCCGTGTATAAAGACAATTACACCAATTTTTCACAAAGTGACGAACAACCGTATTTTGGGGTAAAAAATATATTACAGTAATATTGGCCTTAACCATTTCCTTGGTAATGTCCTATTATCTAAAATGATGTAAAATAGAAGAAGACAGTTTTGTTCTTCTATTAATTGTCACAATTTTGCGTTCAAAACACTCTCCTATAAAATCATGATTTTGTAGATAACCGTGTAGGTATACTTTGCGTCCGTCGAGTAGAAAGTTTTCTACTGTCTTTTAGCATGGCGATTACAAAGTCAAATTGTCTTCACTACCCTAGACAGCTGTCAGTGTGATTTTGACAGTTTGAATAGAAAATTTTCTTCCGAAATAGTCTACCTTTACAAGGACCTAGATAAAGATCGTTAGAAACGAAAGACAAAATTACAGATTGTGGAAGGATTTCTACGGTGCAATGTTAAAAATGGAGAAATGAAATGTCACTTTGTATAGAAAGAGATGTGTCTATTCTTTGTAGAGATAGAAGTGGTCATGCTACGCTTGCTGCACTTAGGCGTAGTGAATCATCATCAATAACCCTTTTCCAACTACGTTTAGGTCGGCTGCCAGTCTAACCATATTATGCATGTATGCAGCTGATTACTTAGGCGTAATGAATCTAGGTTAAACTTATTAGATTCCAAGTTATTTGAACCCACAACCTCGGGAATGGGGGGCGACGCCGCGCCCCACTGGGCCGTCCGGGCATCCGGTCAAGTACCAATGTGACCTTTTCAATTCCATAATTTTTGAGTTTATCTTGGCCATTACTGACATCGGTGAAGGAAAACATTGTGAGGAAACCTGGACTTATAGTTAATTTAACTCTGAAATCGCCAACCCGTGTTGAGCAAGCGTGGTGATTAATGCTCGTGCCTTCTCAATATGAGAAGAAACTTTTGCCCTGCAATGGGACTATAATAGGCTGGTATTATTACCAGTAAGTAAACTGTTTTCAGTTAAGCCAATAGAAAGCTAATTACGATCTGCGATAGATTAAGCCGACAACATAAACGCAATTACTTCTGTAAGCCGAGTACGTCCCTGCGCAGGCGGCTTGGTTCCAATTTTTATCAATCCCATTTCATTTCCCCTTACGAAAGTTTTCCTCCAATTTCGCGCTCTCGCCCCCGCCCTTTTAGTGTTGGGACAATCGAGGCACATAATAGTTATCGACATTTTTTTAGGAGTATGTAAACCTTGATTGTCCCAACGACCCCGTTGGGAAAATCGAGGCACATAATAATAGGTTGGGGAAAAAGTTTCTTCGCATTTATTATGAAAATTCAAAACATTTTTTAATATACATTATTTACATTTATCTAAAGTATGTAGGTACCATTTTGTTCCATAACTTTTTGCCATCTTGTAGGTAGGGACATGATCCCATTGCTATAGAAATTTTGGGACTTCTGATCAAAATACCGCGACAAGTGGTTTTGGCAGTCCTCTCGTGATGTTAACCTGACACTGCCTAAAGAATTCTGAAGAGACCGAAACAGTTAGAAATCTGAAGGTGCAAGGTCAGGACTATACGGCGGATGCATTAACACCTCCCAGCCCAACTCTCTTAATTTTTGCTGAGTGGCTAAAGATGTGTAAGGTCTAGCGTTATCATGATGAAAAACCACACCCCTTCTGTTGATTAATTCCAGCCGGATTCTCTCAACTTCTTGCTTTAATCTCATTAGTTGTTCGCAGTAGAGTTCAGAATCGATGGTCCTGCCTAGTGGTAACAGCTCATAATGAATAATGCCCTTCCAATCCCACCACACACACAGCATCACCTTGTTGCGAGTTAACCAGGGTTTCGCCACAGTCTGTGAAGCCTGACCGGCCCTTGACCACGACCTTTTTCGCACGTTCTTGTCGTACGTGATCCACTTTTCATCACCAGTTATCAGCTTCTTCAAAAATGGTTCGGTTTCATTACGTCGTAATAAAGAATCACAAATGAGTACACGGTTCATTAGGTTTCTTTCAGTGAGCTCTTGAGGTACCCAAATATCGAGCTTTTTTATGTACCCAGTTTTTTTCAATTGCGCCAAAACTTTTTTGTGGTCAATTCCCAGTTCTTCAGCTACGTCGTAACTACTGATATGCCGATCATGCTCCACTTTTTCAAAAATGGCATCCATTTTATCCGTAATAGGGCGACCAGAGCGACTTGCATCTTTGACATCAAAATTTCCGGATTGAAAACGCTTAAACCAAATCTGTGCTACTCTCACAGACACTGCACTGGGTCCATAAACATCGCAAATTTTTTTCGAGGCTTGCGTTGCATTTTTACCTTTTTTGTAGTAAAATTTTAAAATGTATCGAATTTCTTCATTAGATTCACTCATCTTGACAGTACGAAAAACAAATAAAAATCACACATTTTCCTAATTTGAATTTGGAATTATGTTCTTTAAAATTTAAACTTTAAATGATACCAAAACCAGCCAGATACAAATAGTATAGCCAAAGAGATTTTATTTCAAGTTCGTACATACTATAATGCGAAAAGACTTTTTCCCCAACCTAATAGTTATCAACATAAAATATTTGTTTTAGGAGTATATAAGGATCATTGGGACAATCGGGGCACATAATAGTTATCAACATAAAATATTTGTTTTAGGAGTATGTAAGGATCGTTGGGACAATCGGGGCACATAATAGTTATCAACATAAAATAGGTATTTGTTTTAGGAGTATATAAGGATCATTGGGAAAATCGAGGCACATAATAGTTATCAACATAAAATATTTGTTTTAGGAGTATATAAGGATCATTGGGACAATCGGGGCACATAATAGTTATCAACATAAAATATTTGTTTTAGGAGTATGTAAGGATCGTTGGGACAATCGGGGCACATAATAGTTATCAACATAAAATATTTGTTTTAGGAGTATATAAGGATCATTGGGAAAATCGAGGCACATAATAGTTATCAACATAAAATATTTGTTTTAGGAGTATGTAAGGATCGTTGGGACAATCGGGGCACATAATAGTTATCAACATAAAATATTTGTTTTAGGAGTATGTAAGGATCGTTGGGAAAATCGAGGCACATAATAGTTATCAACATAAAATATTTGTTTTAGGAGTATATAAGGATCATTGGGACAATCGGGGCACATAATAGTTATCGACATGTTTTTAGGAGTATGTAAACCCTTAGCCTCGATTGTCCCAACGACCCCGTTGGGAAAATCGAGGCACATAATAGTTATCAACATAAAATATTTGTTTTAGGAGTATGTAAGGATCGTTGGGACAATCGGGGCACATAATTGTTATCGACATAAAACATTTGTTTTAGGAGTATGTAAGGATCGTTGGGATAATCGAGGCACTTTACTTATCGACATAATATTCTTTTTGAGTAGGATGTAAGGATCGTGGCATGTGGCGTTCTGCAGTTTCTGCTTACCCCCATGGGAAAATGGCGGGAGTTTATGTATAAAATATGTTTATCTATAAAATAAACTATGAATGTTTCTTTGGTCTACAGGCTTACTTAAAACATATTAGGTTGGGGAAAAAGTCTTTTCGCATTATAGTATGTTTGAACTTAAAATAAAATCTCTTTGGCTATACTATTTGTATCTGGCTGGTTTCGGTATCATTGAAAGTTTAAATTTTAAAGAACATAATTCCAAATTCAAATTAGGAAAATGTGTGATTTTCATTTGTTTTTCGTACTGTCAAGATGAGTGAATCTAATGAAGAAATTCGATACATTTTAAAATTTTACTACAAAAAAGGTAAAAATGCAACGCAAGCCGCGAAAAAAATTTGCGATGTTTATGGACCCAGTGCAGTGTCTGTGAGAGTAGCACAAATTTGATTTAAGCGTTTTCAATCCGGAAATTTTGATGTCAAAGATGCACGTCGCTCTGATCGCCCTATTACGGATAAAATGGATGCCATTTTTGAAAAAGTGGAGCAAGATCTGCATATCAGTAGTTACGACGTAGCTGAAGAACTAGGAATTGACCACAAAACAGTTTTGGCGCATTTGAAAAAATTTGGGTACACAAAAAAGCTCGATATTTGGGCACCTCACGAGCTCACTGAAAGAAACCTAATGAACCGTGTACTCATTTGTGATTCTTTATTACGACGTAATGAAACCGAACCATTTTTGAAGAAGCTGATAACTGGTGATGAAAAGTGGATCACGTACGACAAGAACGTGCGAAAAAGGTCGTGGTCAAAGGCCGGTCAGGCTTCACAGACTGTGGCGAAACCCGGGTTAACTCGCAACAAGGTGATGCTGTGTGTGTGGTGGGATTGGAAGGGCTTTATTCATTATGAGCTGTTACCACCATGCAGGACCATCGATTCTGAACACTACTGCGAACAACTGATGAGATTAAAGCAAGAAGTTGAGAGAAAGCGGCCGGAATCAATCAACAGAAGGGGTGTGGTTTTTCATCATGATAACGCTAGACCTCACACATCTTTAGCCACTCAGTAAAAATTAAGAGAGTTTGGCTGGGAGGTGTTAATGCATCCGCCGTATTGTCCTGACCTTGCACCTTCAGATTTCCACCTGTTTCGGTCTCTTCAGAATTCTTTAGGTTGTGTCAGGTTAACATCACGAGAGGACTGCCAAAACCACTTGTCGCGGTATTTTGATCAGAAGTCCCAAAATTTCTATAGCAATGGGATCATGTCCCTACCTACAAGATGGCAAAAAGTTATCGAACAAAATGGTACCTACATACTTTAGATAAATGTAAATAATGTATACTAAAAAATGTTTTGAATTTTCTTAAAAAATGCGAAGAAACTTTTTCCCCAACCTATTATTCAAATACATAAGTAATAGTACCTACGTTATAAAGTTGTCATTGTTCTTGCAAAGTCGGATACTCTTAAAGACAATCTCTTTCATTACGAATTACACCCTATTGTCACCTGTTATTCTGAATTAGTGTACGTTAACTAACCAATGAATGTTGCAGAACTGTCAAAATGAAAGCTATTTACATTTGAATGTGCAACACTTAGGCGTATTAAAAAATCTTAGAAGGTTCTTTGTCATAATCTAACAACACACTGATAATGTAATGACGATTCCCAACCTTCAACAAGATCGCAGATGTCATTAACTATCTATACTGATATTATGAAGAGGTAAAATGTGTGAGTTTTTATGTAGGAGGCAATCTTCAAAACTACTGAGCCAATCCCGAAAATTCTTCCAATGGGAAGAAACAGTATTGCCGAGTGTCAGCCATAAGATAAATTTTATGATAAAACAAGAAATTTCACGCGGACGAAGTCGTAGGCAGAAGCAAGTAGTTTCATTAGGTAGAAAGAACCTATAAGACCCTCAAATAAAATTATCGATAAACCATCAGCAAAGTACATCACTACAGTTTAAACATTAAAGTATTTCTCGGGAGACGCGGACGTATCAAGCGATCAATTCTCTGTTATTACACGACCGAATTCAATTGAGGACCGTTTACATCGACACTTGCTTATTAACTGACCACTGTATTTGATGGGATAATCGTGAAACAACAAACAATTCCATAAAATGCATTTACCAGTTACTATATCTATAAGAGCAGTGGTGGCCAAGTGGTAACGTCCCCGATTTACGAGTTGAGGTCGTGGGATGGAACCCAAACAGGCGCTTTACGTAACCTATAAATAAATTCACTACCACTGCTCTCAAAGTGGTAAAGGAAACATCATGAGTAAACCGGCATGTCCTAAAACCAAAAAAGTTCAAAGACGTGACATCCACCAACCCGCACTGGGCCCGCGTGGTGGATTACAGCCCACTCCCTCTCACAGAGAGGAGGCCTGTGTCCCGGCAGTGGAAACACTGCTGGCTGCCGTGGCTGATTGTGCTATGTCTATTAGCTCATTGTGATTTTGCTGGATAAACATGGCCAGTGTCAAGTCAAAGCCAATCAATGTTATTTTTTTAATTTAATTTCATTACGCGGAAATTATTTCGAGCTTTTTATTACCAGTGCCCTGTTTATCAAAACTCACAAGTCTATACACGTTCACAAGTTACACGTTACAAGAAAGTTTTTACAAGTTCGTGTAAATTACGTTTATCAAAGAAAATCTACAGGGGGCCAACCACCACCTCTTAAAGCAGTATTATTTTAATGTTACTTCAGTGTGAGAAAGAGATGGAGCTATACAGGACGTCTAGCTCCATCTCTTTCCCACACTCATGTAAGATTAAAATAATACTGCTTTAAGAGGTGGTGGTCTAGCTCCTGGACTTGTAAAATTGAACACTTGTATTCAATGCCTTACAGTAGGTTCTACTTGTAAGTTCTAAAATCAAAAATATATGCCGCATTCTTTTCCCGCCATATTTTTGGTTTTAATTGAATATCCCTACTTAAACGCATGGCTGAATGGTATATTGTCTGTGCTTAATATTGACGGGACATTAAAAAAAAGTAGTAGCCATAAATTATTCCCGCTTTTTATTTATAATTTGAACTTGAAGAGTATTCGCGGGAAGTTTTTGCGATTTCTTGAAAAATGTTTAGAAATAATAATAAAATAACGATTAATACAACTGATTAGCGACAAAAAAAAACATTTTATTTGGTGCATTTAGCGACAGGATGTCCGAACAAAAAAAAATAGAAGAGTGGAAGAATATTTTAATTACATATTAGTCGTTTGGTCTGGTTCTGGTACCTGCTGGAAAAGATTACACCTATGTCCGATACATTTACACTCAATTTTAAAAAGGGCTACTTTTGTAAGTAGGTATGTTTTAAACATTCGTTATCTCTAAATAGGTCTTATTGTAATTATTGAAAATAATTTTCCCTATAAATTAAATACGTTTTGTTAAATATATATCTAAGTATACACACATCAAAAAAAGTTTGTGACCACTAGCAAAAGCTGACATATTTTTAAAATTTAACTTTATCAAGAAGAGAAGAGATATTTTTTTAAATAGAAATACACAGTGTATTTTACTGTCTAAAACGTAAACACTTTTTCTTGATAAAGTTACATTTTAAAAATACATTATAATGTCCTACCTATACCTGTGTGCCTGTGTGTGTGTGTGTGTGTGTGGTGTGTGTGTATGTGTGTGTGTGTGTTTGTGTGTGTACCTGTGTTTTTGTGTGGTGTGTAGGTGGTGTCCTACCTGTCTACTACAGTACAAAATGAAAAATAATAAAAACAAAAATATTGCTGTGCTTTGAACGACACTTGTAAGACGGAAGAGAGAGTCGCCGGACACTCTCAGGATTTGCTGTGATTTTCTACAAATTGTAACTTACAAGGGATTTTTGATGAACAAAATCACGAATACAAGTGTAAAAATATACTTGTGAAATAAATAATGACCCTTGTAACTCGTAATTTACACGTGTAGTTTTGATAAACACATATTTGTAATAATTAAATATTTTACAGGAAAATTGCTTGTAATACAAGCCTTGTAAGTTTTGATAAACAGGGCACAGGTAGTTGACTTCTAGTACTTCTTTCGTGAACGCACTATAAGTTATGGGAACCTTAGATGTAAGGTTCCCCTTAGACGACCTTAACAGTACGACCAGAATATTTTCAACTCCCGTCGAACACAAAGGGGTTTTATTGTCTTTAATGCAACTAGAGTATTTTTTTCATGTTGATGCAGGCTGGTAGAAAAAAGACTGGTTGCATTCGATCACTCAAGCGAATTTAGAATTAGTTTCAAAATAGAATAAGATGTGATTGTTTTCATAAAACAACAGAGGCGTGTAAAAGTGAGCACGTCCTCTTGAAATAAACAGCGAATATTAGTATACGTAGCTTGTATAGATTCCCGTATAGCAGCGCTTAGAGCTTCGGGCTCTTATATTTCCGGAATCTTCAATATAAGGCGTATTAAATTATTTTTACAACATACCGTGCGCTGGCTAAAATCTCTACCTACTATGAGAATAGGGTTAATATCGTCTTAAAAAAAAAAACACTCCACCCAAAACCCAGGCAGCAAGGTGGTAGAGATTCCGGCTGTCCAAAGTGCTACATCATCATTGTCATTTCAGCCGAAAGACGTTCACTGCTGGACACAGGCCTCCCCCAAACACCTCCACTTCGACCTGTTCTGTGCTTCCAGCATCCAGTGGATTCCTGCGGCTACCTAACCTTCACAACCCAGTAACTGAGTAATACCATGTGGTAATACGATACCCCTTGGTAAGACTGGTTGTCAGACTTTCGGGCTTCTGACGACCGTAAAGACTGTCAAAGATCCACGAATGATAGCCGGGACCTACGGCTTAACATGCTTTCCGAGACACGGAGGACTTTCGGTACTTATGTAAAGTTGGTCACCCATCCACGGACCAACCCTGGCAAGCGTAGCTTAACGTGACGTGGTTTGACTTGCGCAGTAGACGATTTATAGGTCTCTTTAGCGGTATGAGGTCTGAGCGCCGGTCAAGTCTCATCTTTTGTGGCGCGTATTATATTATTTTAATTTTTTACCTTCTAAGCTACCCTCGGCATCAATTTATTTCACAGGTAAAATGAAATAGAGTTTCTTCAAAAACTCTTTTCGTTCTTTATAATTTGTTTTCTTGAGAACCGTTTAAAGAGCAATTACTGAGTTCCCTCTTATTTATTGGACTCCCAAATAATTTAGTTTCGTTATAAAAATATAGAATTTTCAATTTTCACGGAAAGCCTTGATTTCTTTTAGATTGGTTCGCTTCACTTAATTACCCATTTTTTTCGATGTAAACTGTCGTTTGATGACTGCGTAGTTATATTTATCAAGCCTGCCAATTTTTACCCGACTACGGCGAAGCAAGAAGGAGGGTTATGATTTTGTCCGGTATGCACGCCTATGTTCATCTGTTCCCTCATAACTTCTAAACTACTTATCATAATTTGAAAAATGAGGCATCGCTGGAAGCGTCTTGATCGTCCGCTGGTTATGTGATGTCACATTAAAATGAATATGGCGCCCTCTAGAGCACATAAAGAAGAGAACTAAAAAATAGTTCTTATATTATATACTTATAGATTACAGCAAAATTTATAAGAAGTCTATGGTCTTAACATAATATGGTAAATATCTCAATAATTGTGCGTACAAACTTACATTTGCAGTTGGAATGTATGGAAGAACATGTTTAAAAATAAAGAATGAAAGAAAAGAAACAACTACAATGTTAATTTTGTTCTTGGGATAATTATTTCTTCATCCTAACTACGGAACCCTTTATTGTGCGTGGTCAGACACGCACTTAGCCGGATTTTTTTTTTGTAATTTGCGTTTTATCTGTGCAGAATTAACAGTTTTTCTTTTTTGTCTTTTTTTCGCTATTTTTTTTCGATTTCAAACTAATTAAATACATCGAATAATACACACAATTATTAAGATTTAAATTAAGCTACAACCTATTCTTGGAATCTCAATCAACAGAAAATTATCGTAAGTACTTAACCAAAAGGTGTTAATTGTTAGCTAATCCTTAAGCCCCTTTCACACAGGGCGGCGGACCGCAGCGCTTCGGCAATTACACGCTGTGATGCGTACTCATAATGTGCTCTATTGTCATTTTGAGCGCGGAGTACTTATAAGTAGGTAAGCACATACATGGTGCTCTATTCTGCTACAATTTCTATGCATAACAACACAAAACTTTCAATGAATGAATGGTAATTTTTTTTTTTATATTTTTTAGAATTTAAAAACCTGAAATTCCGTAGCAACTAACAACGCACACTGACAACGTTTAATTGTATTACCGAATCAGCAGTTAATATAGAGGACCTATATCAAATAAAAACTTATAATTTAAAATTCCACGCTCCTTCACTAAAATTTATAATAGGTCTTTACCTATGAAATCGCCGTTTTGTATGAAAAAATTTAAACGAATTTTTTTCATGCATTTTTTATTTGTATTAATCGAAGTAATCACCCATGCAATCAATGCACCTTTGCCAACGCAGTGGCAGTTTATTGATGCCCTTCTTAAAGAAATCAGCTGGACGGGAGGCAACAAATTCTTCAAAGGCATTTTGTACTGCCTCTCGGGTATTGAATTTTTTTCCCGCCAAGAAGTTATCCAAATTCTGGAAAAAGTAGTAGTCTGTAGGCGCAAGGTCTGGTGAGTAGGGCGGATGACGGAGAGCTTCCAACCCCAGTTCTTGCAACTTGGAGACCGTCTGCTGTGCAGTATGAGGTCGCGCGTTGTCGTGCAGGAGCAGCGGAGACGAGCGATTGACCAATGCTGGTTGGAGATGTGCCAGCTTCTCCATCATTGTGTTCAGTTCTTCACAGTACACATCTGAAGTAATGCTCACCCCGTTTGGTAAGAAGCTGTGATGAATCACACCGGCGCTAGACCACCAAACAGTGACCATCACTTTTCTAGGGGTAAGTTTTCGTTTAGGGCATTGTTTAGGTGCTGAACCAGGATCCAACCAACTTGCTGAGCGCTTGCGGTTATCAAACAGAATCCATTTTTCATCGCAGGTAACAATGCGGTTCAAAATTCCTTCATTTGTGTGTCTGTTGCAAGCAGTGCAAGGCACGTCTCGACGCGTACTTCGCGCTGGCGATCATTGAGTTCGTAGGGCACCCATTTGTCAAGCTTTTTTACCTTGCCAATTTGACGCAAATGGACCAATATTGTTTTGACGCTAACGTCGAAAGCTGCTGCTAATTCAGCCGTAGATTGTGTATCATCAGCTTCCACAATCGCCTTTAATTCGTCATTGTCGACCAAAGTCTTCGGACGACCGCGAGGTTCATTTTTCAGGTCGAAATTTCCAGAACGGAAGCGAGCAAACCAATAACAAGTGGTGCGTTGGTTTGTAGTGTTAGCTCCGTAAACGTCGTTGATGTTGCGTGCCGCTTGTGCCGCGTTGCTGCCACGACGGTACTCATATTCCATAATTACTCGAATTTTTAACGTATCCATGATGACGAAAAAGATTGAAATGCGATGAGAATGTAACACTAATCAATAAACAAATGACTACTTTTGGAAAAAAAAATCCATGTTTTTAAAATAAAATTAATTTGAATAATATAAGAAAGAAGTTTTTTATAATAGGTTGGGGAAAAAGTTTCTTCGCATTTTTTAAGAAAATTCAAAACATTTTTTAATATACATTATTTTCATTTATCTAAAGTATATAGGTACCATTTTGTTCGATAACTTTTTGCCATCTTGTAGGTAGGGACATGATCCCAATGCTATAGAAATTTTGGGACTTCTGATCAAAATACCGCGACAAGTGGTTTTGGCAGTCCTCTCGTGATGTTAACCTGACACTGCCTAAAGAATTCTGAAGAGACCGAAACAGGTGGAAATCTGAAGGTGCAAGGTCAGGACTATACGGCGGATGCATTAACACCTCCCAGCCAAACTGTCTTAATTTTTGCTGAGTGGCTAAAGATGTGTGAGGTCTAGCGTTATCATGATGAAAAACCACACCCATTCTGTTGATTAATTCCGGGCGCTTTCTCTCAACTTCTTGCTTTAATCTCATCAGTTGTTGACAGTAGAGTTCAGAATCGATGGTGCTGCCTGGTGGTAACAGCTCATAATGCATAATGCCCTTCCAATCCCACCACACACACAGGATCACCTTGTTGCGAGTTAACCCGGGTTTCGCCACAGTCTGTGAAGCCTGACCGGCCTTTGACCACGACCTTTTTCGCACGTTCTTGTCGTACGTAATCCACTTTTCATCACCAGTTATCAGCTTCTTCAAAAATGGTTCGGTTTCATTACGTCGTAATAAAGAATCACAAATGAGTACACGGTTCATTAGGTTTCTTTCAGTGAGCTCGTGAGGTACCCAAATATCGAGCTTTTTTGTGTACCCAGTTTTATTCAAATGTGCCAAAACTGTTTTGTGGTCAATTCCCAGTTCTTCAGCTACGTCGTAACTACTGATATGCTCCACTTTTTCAAAAATGGCATCCCTTTTATCCGTAATAGGGCGACCAGTGCGACGTGCATCTTTGACATCAAAATTTCCGGATTGAAAACGTTTAAACCAAATTTGTGCTACTCTCACAGACACTGCACTGGGTCCATAAATATCGCAAATTTTTTTCGCGGCTTGCGTTGCATTTTTACCTTTTTTGTAGTAAAATTTTAAAATGCATCGAATTTCTTCATTAGATTCACTCATCTTGACAGTACGAAAAACAAATGAAAATCACACATTTTCCTAATTTGAATTTGGAATTATGTTCTTTAAAATTTAAACTTTCAATGATACCAAAACCAGCCAGATACAAATAGTATAGCCAAAGAGATTTTATTTTAAGTTCATACATACTATAATGCGAAAAGACTTTTTCCCCAACCTAATATTTCTATGACTATGACCAACCGCGTACGAGTATAGTGAGCGGTGCCACGGTAGCGGCTTCCAAAGGCTAGGTGTTTAACTAACCGGCTAATTAAACGAGTTGGCTTCGACATATACATCGAGCATGAGCGTGCACTTTTTAATTAAGCGATATCTCCTAAGTTATCTTTTTGTGTTATCCTTTCTTTATTTCTTTCTCTAATATTATCATAGGTCACCCTGTATTCAATATAGAATTGTCTTATGATTATTTTTATCAAATAATGACATCGGAACTATTAGCACTCATCATTCCGTGAACACTCTCATAATAATAAATACAACATTAGCTATAATGCACCTCTGTTATAATCCGCTCATTCACGAGCATATTCGTTCATTCATTGAACATATTTAACGGTTTACTGTTACTGTGAGCGGCTACAGCGGGAGGTCTCGGATATGTGGTTTTCGGATCAATTCTAATATTGTAAGGAGAGTTTTTGTGGAGATCTATATATGGTTATGAAGTTATGACATCGACTTTTAAAATGCGGGGATATTGCCAATCATACCTACTATCTGTACCTACTATAAATTAATATGTGATATGTGTGTATGTGTTATTGTTGTATTGTGTAGCCTCTGTTGGCGATCCATTAAATAAATAAATAAATATTATAAACAGGGATATGTGAGTTTGTATGCAAGGGCTAATGTAATCTTCGAATTTATACTGATCAGATTCTAAAAATTATCTTGGTAAGGCTTGGCATTGCTGAGTGTCATAGGATATAATCTATACTTTCTAATATTAAAATATTATAAAGCTGAAGAGTTTGTTTGTTTGGCTGAACGCGCTAATCTCAGGAACTACTGGTTCGAATTGAAAATTCTTTTAGTGTTAGAAAGCTTATTTATCGAGGAAAGCTATAGGTTATATAACATCACGCTACGACCAATAGGAGCGGAGCATCAATGAAAAATGTTGAAAGAACGGGAAAAATGTGAGCTTCCGCTGCGTGCTCTGCGTAAACGGTTAAAGTTACGCAACAATCATGTATGACGGCATTGTTCCTCTCAATAAAACGTCTGCGATAGCTATGTCTATCTTTTAAGGTTGGCTCAATATCAAATCTATACTAATAATAAAGCTGAAGAGTTTGTATGTTTCAACGCGCTAATCTCTGGAACTACCAGTCGGAATTGAAAAATTCGCATTTGAATTAAATAGCCCAGTTCTTGAGAAAGGCTAAACGGCTATTTAATATCACGCTAGGACCTTTAGGAGCCGAGAAAAAAGAAAAAAAAATCAGAAAGAACATTATGCGAAAACGAAGTATAGCTCGGTGGGCAGGCGATGCGATGCAACGGGTGCTAAGCTAAGAAGCTAGTTTTATAATAAAACAAGAGACACGCAGATGAAGTCGCGGGCAGAAGCTAGTCGATAGTAAATTGTAATTATTTTTTGATCTGACTATCCCACTAATTGCCTGCAAAACTCTCAAATGCATGACCATACTTCTGTAAGCTTTGTGAATTTTACTGCAAGTACATTCTAGCTAGGTAGGTATCTACTCTTTGAAGCAGTCTAAATAACTTCCGTAATAGAACATTAAACTAGGACGCGCTAATTTACACGGAAATTGTAAAGAAAATGCATTCACTCGTATGCAATTGGGTTGTGGTGTAAGTTATAAGAATTTCACTTTTCATAATTCACTCTTCAATCAATCAGCACCCTAATTGCACACTATCAATTATTCAGTCTATCTGTGTGTGGAATGCGCTCCGCCAGGAAATCAGGATGGCAACCAACCGATTATCCTTCGTCAGCACATTCGCAAGAAGCTGGCAGAGTCATCACAACGGTAATGTTTTCCCATTGTTTGTCTTATTTGTTTTAGTCACGGATGTCTATGGTTTTAGTATATATTCATGTAATTGTGAATATTTATTTGTGCTTATATTTATATATAATTAGGTATATATTATTATATTTATAGTTTGTAATAGGTATATTTATGTATTTTTGTATTTGAATAAATATTTATTACTTATTTTTTCGTAATTGCACCTGCCACTGTTTGTCTCTGCATCACCCAAAGGTTGACTGGTAGAAAATGCCTAGTCCGCCTCTGTACATCTATACTTGAAGTATTAAATAAATAAATAATAACAGCTTCTGAAGTCGGTGCCTTTTATTCTTCAACAATGCATCTTAGCTTGGCACTGACTTCAGAAGCTGTTAAGTTTTTTTATGAAAGTTATTTTATTCATTTTAGGTTTTGAAGTCAGTTTTTTACTTTTTTGAAAGTAAATTTATTCACTGCTTAAAGCCGAGAGCTGAAAATCCAACAGTATTTTTTGCCGATCTGGAATGTGTTCTGTTGGAATCTCAATGCTCGGCTCTCCTCAAATCCCAGAGCGGCATAAAAAATTTTCGTGTTAAAAATCCCAGTGTGAACCTGAGGCTGCAGTCTCGAACTCGACATAGATAGCAATCGCTTTACGACTAAATTCGGTCGCAAAGTCCTAATGAAACCCTTAGACGGGAAAAATTGCTTGACAAGCACGTGATTTTGTCGTGCTCGTCAAGCAATTTTGAACGTCAGGACCCCATTAGTACTTTGCTCGGTCGCAAAGCGATCGCTATCTATGTCGAGGGCTAAGTGTACTGTTGTCCGCAATGCCCTTACAACTTGTGCCACACATCGTTACAATGAATGAGTATCGCTAATCGCGTTATATTTTCCATTTCCAGTCGTCTTCAGCGGCAGTTCCTTTCATTTCACCCACAATCAGCTGCTGCAGCTATTTACCGACCAGAAATTATCTTTTAACTAAAATGTATAGATCTTAATTGTCACGGGAAATGGTTCCAAGACGTTGGGTTTGCTTCATTTGAAACTGGTGAAGAGATGGGATGTTGAAGGAAGGTCTATAAAAATCTGAAATTCATTAATTCTCTGACAGTCAACGCACAGCCTAAACCACTGGATCTAGAAGTGTGAAAATTTGCACAAAAGTTCCTATTTCAATGAAGGTGAGTACTAAAGAAGGATTTTTAGAAATTCATCCCCTAAAGGGGTTAAATAGGGGATGTAAGTTTGTATGGAAGTTCTTCAGGTTTCCGATGGGTCACCCCATCGCGCACACGGCTTGTATCCTAAGTACTAACTTTATAAATCCGGAAATATGGGTATAGGTAATTGATACTTAGTTACTTCTTCTACTATGGTCGTTTTACCAAACTGTTCTTATTTGGACATTAGTAATTCGGTCATTAAAATAAACATCTATGTTAATGGTAGTTACGCTTCAGAAAACGCCTGATTAAGACTTTAATCATGGATTAGCGCATGGTGAAACACTCACTTTACTCTTAGGGCGGAGTTCAAATTCAAAAAGTTTGACATAAACCAACTGTTTAAATACATAATCAGCGGTTTGAATGTTGCTGAATACAGCCCTTAATGTCCCTTTAAGATTTTAACAGAAGATTAAACTAAATAACATGAATAATAATGATGAATGATGACTTATTGTTAAAATTAGCATGTCGGTGACGCGAACCCATGATTTTTACGCTCAACGAGCCTAAAGAAGTTTTCACTTAGAAAACTAAATACATACTACCACACCAGTCAATCAATCTGCCTAGCCTTTTCCCAACTATTTACCTAGGGATCGGTTTCCAGTGTAACCGGATGCAGTTGAATACCAGTATTTTATATGGATCGGCTGCCTATATGTACGGTACCAAGGTCAGACTGGTTGTCAGACTTTCGGGCTTCTGACGACCTGTAACGACTGTCACAGATCCATGAATGACAGCCGGGACCACGTGCTTTTCGAGGCACGAAGGAGTCTCGGTATGTAAAGATGGGTCATCCGCGGACCAACCACAGCAAGCGTAGAAAAAAAATTCATAATGGAAAATTCCAATTTTTTAATTTTTGATTTACCTGATCTATCGACTCGTGCGGCTGTTATTACTTAGCCACGAGCTCCCCTCATAGCTACAGGTATACTGTTATAATTAGCTTGTCGGTGACGCGAACCCATAAGATTTATCCCTAAGGACGCTGTTACAAATGGGTAGTCAAATCATTACTTTTTACACAAAAATATGTTTATTAAATAATAAAATACTTTGCATTCTTAAAATGTTTTATGGCCGATTTGTTGATAGATTCTGAACTATAAATATAATTTAAGATAAGTACATTTTCTCAATAAATGTACCGAAGTGAAAATTTTTACTTCGGTACCTTTATTGAGAAACTGTAAAATAGTAATGATTTGACTACCCATTTGTAACAGCGTCCTTAGCAAAAAATCGCTCAGCGTTCCTTTAAAGAAGTTTTCAATTCAAAAACTAAATACATATTACCAAACCAATTAAAATAAAAAATCTTCCTGAAATGTATGGATGTGGACTTCAAAGAGCAAACGTTAAAACTGAGCACCATTCCTTTCATCTTTGAACGCATTGTTACTGGCTAATAATGCGGTTTGATCAAAACCTCTTTGTGAAATATATCCGTTTCCTTGTATTTCATACATGCGCATGATCTGCTCAAAATGTTGTAAAACACTTCACACTATTGTATGAAGTAGCCAAATCTCCCGCACATTTCACAAGACAACATCATTGTATTTTCAGCCGTATTACAAACTAATAAGATACTCGCAACCGCAGATTATATTTTTGTAAATATTCCTAATCCGCAAAAACAAATCCATTTGCGCAAACCGCCATGGAACTACAAACTTACATTTGCGTTTGATAATAGGACATTTTGAAGTTATCTCTTTATAATTTAGTTTTCAGAACTGCACTTTTATTCTGGTTTTGACAGTGCTTTTGTATGGAGGCGTTAGTTTTGACACAAAATGCTTTTTGCGCGTGTTTTGTACTCGTTTGCGCAAATCTCGAGAGTGTATTATTATGTGATAGTTTGTGAACGTATGTCAGGTATTAAGATTATTATTTTTTGTCAAAATAATGCTTTCGGCGGGTGTTGATGCTGATCTGTTTGTTTGTAATCTTCAAGTGGGAACAAATACTTTGCAGCTTTCGATAATAGCCCAAGGATATTGTTGAAATGTTGCGTAGACGTAGGTACGAACTAAGATGTCTGTAGTTTAAGTACTCTGCAAGCGGTCGGTTCGTGGATGGGTGACCATCAAGTTACAAGTTGTAACTTAAATAACGCACAACCTCTTAAGGGGTCATTGTACTCGTCATTATGAACAACTTTTACTATGGAACCAAACCTGAAATCTGCTGTTCCCCACATTTTGACGAGTTATACGAACATAAATTTAGGGAACAGCTGATTTTTTAACCGACAAAAATAAAAGGAGGAGGTTCACAATTCGACAAGTATATATTAATTTTTTTTTATGTATGACTACGCATAACTTTTTACAGAGTCGTCCGATTTGAAAAATTTTTATTTTATTCGAGAGAGTATTACATCAAAGTTGGTCCCATATAAAATTGATTAACTTTGCTTGGCTAGTTTTTGAGTTAGCTTCAATAATACGTATTTTTACCACACTTTCATATGGATGATGTTCTAGTTTGTTTTGCAGATAGAGGTATTAGAATTTGTGTGGGGTAGGTACCACAACTAAAAAGTGAAAAATATAAACTTTTTACAAAAAAATACAACCGACTTCCAAAAACAATACTACAAAGTGAAAAATAACTTTAATTTCGGAAGTCGGTGGCAAAAAACGAAAATACATTTAACCAGACACCGACTTCCGAAATTAAAGTTATTTTTCACTTTGTAGTGATGTTTTTGGATGTCGGTTGTATTTTATTTCAGATGAGTACAATGAGGTTATGCTTTATTTAAGTTACTTACATCTTTGTAAGTATATCGAGACCTCTCCGTGCCTCGGAAAGTACGTAAAGATGTCGGCTGATATTCGTAAATCTTTGAGGCGAGTAATTATAGACCTATATCATTATTACCAAATCTATCTAAAATATTTGAGAAATTGATAAAAAATAGATTATTTAGACATTTTAATTTAAATAAAGTAATTAATAGACGACAATTCGGATATATGACTAATGTGGGAACTCTTGACGCTATTGACACTTTGGTAAATGACGTAGTTACAAAACTGAATGACAAAAAAAAGGTTGCTGGGATTTTTCTTGATCTTAGTTCGGCTTTCGACTTAGTCAATCATGATTTGTTATTAGCTAAATTGGAGCACTACGGGGTTAGAGGACCAGCTCTTCAGCTAATAAAATCGTATTTACATAATAGAAAAATGTTTGTTGAAATTAATTATGAATACGAAGAAAATAGTGGTAACAAGAAATTCCGATGTAAGAAGGGTTTCAAATCCAAACAAAGTACAATAAAGTTAGGTGTACCACAAGGATCCATACTAGGTCCACTATTTTTCATAATTTTTATAAATGACATAATTAAGTATATTCTTCATAAAATACCTGACATTAAATTGACTATTTATGCGGATGACACGAATGCAATTGTTTCAGATTGTAGCATTAGCCACCTTAACTCTATGGTTAATGAGACACTAAAATATTTTGATGAATGGTTTACTGTAAATGGTCTAAAAATCAATGCCAATAAAACTAATGTAATACTATTTCAGTCAACAACAAAAACCACCGACAATATTTGTAGTACCTTAAATGGAGAAAAAATCGACACTGTGAAAGTAGTCAAATTTCTGGGTGTTTATATGGATAGCTTATTAAATTGGAAACACGAGCTGTCATCCTTGGTTAGCACTATTAGTTCGGCTTGTTATGTTTTAAGAAGTTTAAGAGTCGTGATTGACTTAGAACAGCTGAAGAGTGTTTATTATGCCCTTGTGGAATCTAAATTACGGTCTAGTATACTTTTCTGGGGAGGTAGCTACCAGTATAACATTGATAAAGCTTTTATTGCTCAAAAACGTGCCGTTAGAACTATGGTACGATTAAAACAAGAAGAATCGTGTCGGGAGCATTTTATAAAATTAAAAATTTTGACTGTGCCTAGTTTATATGTAATGGTTTTGTTAATGAACTTGGCTAAAAATATTAACAAAATCGAAACACACGAGGAAAGAATAAAAAGGGAGAAAACGAGAAGACTTGATCTGTCGTCAAATATAACACCCCACCTCAAAGTAGTGAGTCATTGTTCTCAAATTAATGGAATAAAATTGTATAACAAATTGCCTACTTCATTAAAACAGGAATTGTATAGCAGTACTTTTAAAGCCAGTCTTAAAGCGTTTCTTTTAGAAAAGTGTTTATACTCAGTAGGTGATCTCTAATTTGTATGTATTTTGTGTAGGAATTTGCAATTATAATAATTTTGACATTATTTTATTATTTAAATTATGAGAATCTTTTATTATTATTAATATATATTGCTTGGTAATTGTGATAATTATGTCAATGTAATGATTTTATTTATATTAGAATTTAAATTAATCTAGTTTTAAGGATATATTTGTAATTATCTATCTGTTCGACACAATTATGTTGTTATGAATAAAGATGCTACTACTACTACTACTACTAAACCTGGTCCAGGCCATGGTGCGGAGCGAGAGTGTATGAGAAGCCGTCACCTCCTTCTGCGAAGCAGTAATGCTCGCGAAGGAGGAAGCGGAACGCGTGAGGGAGAGGCAACAGCCGCGCCCTCGCGCCCCTAGCCGCCGTAGGAGACGCCCTGGGCGGCGGGAATCGATTGCCGATTCCCGGCCACCGTAGGCGCGGGCTTGCGGACGACGAGTAATGGGCAGCTCGCCGTCCGGTAAGGAACAGGCCCGGGTCGACGGCGCGTTGTGCTCCACGCGCGCCTCAAAGAGATGTCAGCAGTGACGGGGTCAATTGGGCTGATGCCGCCGGGGTCGCGGGTAGTTCGAAAGAGATACCGTGGCCCTGGCACGGGCAGTTCAAGGAGCATGGGTGGGTTTTAGTCAGTAAAAGTCTGACACGCCCTCCCGCTCTGCCCAGAGCGGGAGAAGTCATTTGATGATTTCCCATCCACAAAAAAAAAAAAAAAAAAAAAAGGCCTGACAGTCATTACGGGTAGTCAGAAGCCCAAATGTTTGACAATCAGTCTAGGGGTCAGATAGGCAGTCGTTCCATGTAAAATACATCAGCTACATCCGCTTATACTGGAAGCCGACCTTTACCTTTAATACTTTGTAAAAAAGGCTAGGTAGATTGATTGATTATTTCAGTTATTTTGAGCAACTCTTAGTAAGTTTATTATCAATTGTAGGTAGAGGCAGGCAGATAAAATAATATCTAGGCATCTAGGTACAGTCAACAAAAGAGATGTCTAGGCAGGGCATACTAACATATTTGTATGTGAATTGCTTCATGTTCAATTTTATATTTATATTACTTTGTTTTTGCAATTGTAACACAGCAACACAAAATTGTATATTGCCACGAAATTGAACATGAAGCAATTCACATACAAATATGTTAGTATACCCTGCTCAGATATCTCTTTTGTTGACTGTACATATTTTCCTTTTGTTTTGAGACAGTAAGACTGACAATATTATTATTAATATTCCTCTCTGGGACATTGGATGCCTATTTAATAATTTATTTATTTATTTATTTTTAGCCTGTTTGTTCCAATGCAGGGAAAAGGCCTCCCTTTCTTCTTTACACTCTTCTCTGTCTTAAGCTAATGTAGACAAATCATCAAGCAAAAAAATAATAAGTAATTAATTTATCATTATTTCTTCCATTTACTTCTTTTTAGATTTCGATTCGATTCAAATTAAGGAAATAATTCATGATTATAACTTTAAACAAATTAAATCGTAACAAAATAAGCATCTAATTTAAAGGACGACTCAATCAACAGTTGTCGAAACAAAATTACCCTTACTGACACAGACTGACGACTAATTTCGCGACACGACAGCACGACAAACACGAAATCGCTCTCAAATAATCGTTCAGCAATTAAAACTGCTTATTTCCGTAATTCAGAGCAATCGGACGTTTAAAAAGCCTTTGCTGTCTCTTTACACGAATTTCAACCTTACGGTAAAGTTTTTAAAATACACATTGCTACAGTTTGAAGGGATGATTTTCCTAGTAATGTTTGTGAAAGCAAAATAAGCTTTATCTCAGTGTTTTAGGGTTAAATTTTGTGAAGCAAACGATGATGAGACGACGTAAATGGGAAATTGTGCGCTAACTCGCCGTGCCGTCGGAATAAAACAACTCTTTGCGCTAATAATGAGGAAGAATGCACAGAGTAGTGTCGCACAGGTACTGCACATTAGTGTACATTAGTAGGTAAATACCTACTGGTCTTAGTTCTACCAAAACGAACCAACCACCAACCAAAAGAGAAATTCCTGCTCTACTTGGAAATTGTACTCATGACCTGACGACCCCATGGTCAGCATTAGCGCTTGCAAAACAAACAAACAATTTAAAGCTGATGGCTGATTGGCAACTATGCTTACCTACTTGTGTCGGGTGTAGTCACAGGGTGTAGTAGGTTACTATAGGTAAGGTATAACCTATCAATATAAAAACTCAACACAACTGTGTTGTCAGGTTCTACAATTATTATGATACCAGCTTTTGGCCGCGGCTTCGTCCGCGTGGTTGTCGGAAATTATCCCACAGGAAAGTACTACCGGGATAAAAAAGTATCATATGTCCTAATCCAGGTCAAGGTCTACCCATGTGCCAAATTTCGTCCAAATCTGTTCAGCTGTTTTAGCGTGTAAGCGTTACAAACAAACTCACTTTCGGATTTATAATACTACTAGCCGTTGCCTGCGGCTACACTCGCGTGGATGTCGGAAATTATCCCACGGAACCTTCTACCGGGATTAAAAGTATGCTATGTCTTAATCCAGGTTATAAACTATCTGTGTGCGAAATTTCATCCAAATCCGTTCAGCTGTTTTTGCGTGATTGAGTAACAAACATCCAAACACCTTCACAAACTTTCACATTTATAATATTACCTATGACATTGCCGTTCTGCAGTACTGGTCATTTCAAATCAAAATAATTTTTGTTTGGCTAAGAATTCTAATTTCAAATTAATTTTATTTTAAAAACGGATTTTTTTTTCCAAAAATAGTCATTTGTTTATTGATTAGTGTTACATTTTCATCGCATTTCAATCTTTTTCGTCATCATGGATACGTTAAAAATTCGAATAATTATGGAATATGAGTACCGTCGTGGCAGCAACGCGGCACAAGCGGCACGCAACATCAACGACGTTTACGGAGCTAACACTACAAACCAACGCACCACTTGTTATTGGTTTGCTCGCTTCCGTTCTGGATATTTCGACCTGAAAAATGAACCTCGCGGTCGTCCGAAGACTTTGGTCGACAATGACGAATTAAAGGCGATTGTGGAAGCTGATGATACACAATCTACGGCTGAATTAGCAGCAGCTTTCGACGTTAGCGTCAAAACAATATTGGTCCATTTGCGTCAAATTGGCAAGGTAAAAAAGCTTGACAAATGGGTGCCCCACGAACTCAATGATCGCCAGCGCCAAGTACGCGTCGAGACGTGCCTTGCACTGCTCAACAGACACACAAATGAAGGAATTTTGAACCGCATTGTTACCTGCGATGAAAAATGGATTCTGTTTGATAACCGCAAGCGCTCAGCAAGTTGGTTGGATCCTGGTTCAGCACCTAAACAATGCCCTAAACGAAAACTTACCCCTAGAAAAGTGATGGTCACTGTTTGGTGGTCTAGCGCCGGTGTGATTCATCACAGCTTCTTACCAAACGGGGTGAGCATTACTTCAGATGTGTACTGTGAAGAACTGAACACAATGATGGAGAAGCTGGCACATCTCCAACCAGCATTGGTCAATCGCTCGTCTCCGCTGAACCTGCACGACAACGCGCGACCTCATACTGCACAGCAGACGGTCTCCAAGTTGCAAGAACTGGGGTTGGAAGCTCTCCGTCTTCCGCCCTACTCACCAGACCTTGCGCCTATAGACTACTACTTTTTCCAGAATTTGGATAACTTCTTGGCGGGAAAAAAATTCAATACCCGAGAGGCAGTACAAAATGCCTTTGAAGAATTTGTTGCCTCCCGTCCAGCTGATTTCTTTAAGAAGGGCATCAATAAACTGCCACTGCGTTGGCAAAGATGCATTGATTGCATGGGTGATTACTTCGATTAATACAAATAAAAAATGCATGAAAAAAATTCGTTTAAATTTTTTCATACAAAACGGCAATTTCATAGGTGAAGACCTATTATTAGTAGGATTATACTGGATGACATTTTTTACAGACTTGAAAAAAAAGTAATAGGCGAACGGAGCAGAATCCTACGGCATACCTAACGTTTTTTTTTCTCAGATGAAATAAATCAAAATTCAAATCAGCAGGTTGCATATGATTTGAGTTTCGATATTTTTTAAACGATTTATTATTTTTTTTCATAATTTCTGTTTTTATTGTTCTAAAATGAAAAGTTTACATCGAATTTGTAGGTAGTATTTATTGATACTTAGAATTTTTTTTCTTAAAACTAGGTACCTATGCCATATAGGCTTCTACTCCGTTCATAATATTACCAATTTTTTTCAAGGCGGTAAAAAAAATTGATTCGGGTATAGTAGGATACATAATATTTATTTATTTATTTTATTCATTAACACATAGGTACATTTGTTTTAACAGGTAAATACCCAAGCCAACAAAAGTACGACCTAGTCATGATTTGCTATTTGTCCATATACTCGTAACAGTTGTTTTGTCAGGTTCTTATTGATTCTAGAATTATTAAGGTAGGTTATAGCGTAGGTACCTCTAGGACAATAATTATATAGGCTCAATTCAGCTAATTAACTAATTGGAGCTTGCGACACTAGAGACTAGTGGTCGCAAGCGTTACTGCCGAGTTCGATTCCCGGGTCGGGCAAATTGTTATTGAGTTTTTCGATCTGGAATTTCTCAGTAGCAGCCCGGAGTCTTGGCAATATGCTCAAAGTCAAAGTCAAAGTTTTATTTGCAGATAATTAAGGTTACAAAAGTTCTTAAAATTGTAATATTAGTAGCTTAGCATATTCAATCATCATAACATAATGACATGCAAATTTTGGTTATAGGCTGGTACAATTACATTACTACTTACATTTAAATTGAAAAAATTATTTTATATTATAGAAGGGATTCTCAATCAACCACCTACGTAAAGCCCCTTTGAAACGAACCATTGGAAGTTCCCTAATTTGGTTAGGAATCCCGTTATAAATCCTAATACACATAGGATAACAGCTTCGCCTATACAGCTCCGTTCTCATTCTTGGATTAATTAGTCTATTAGGATATCTGGTTTTGAACTCACATTTATCTCCCAGTTTTTCAAACATCTCTGGATGAGATTTGGTAAATCTACATACCTACTTCCTCAATAAAAAGCTGATACAATAAAATTAATAAATTAATATATATTTATGATAAAAAAAAAATATGAATGTAAAAAGAAGTTAATAGCATGGCTTCACACTCTATAATGACGTAGAGTTACTTCTGCACCGTGTGACTTAATAATATTATTATAAGAGTGATGTTATTTGCTTTTTTAGTCACTCATGTACACCCAAAATCTCTTTTACACACACATACCTACACACACCCTCACACACACAAACACACCCCCTCATACACAAACACACCCCCACATACACATACACACCACATGCACACATATAAATCTCGCACACACTCGTATAAATTGATCGCATTTTTTCCTTGTTTTGTTTCTTTATACATATACCTATTTGTACTCGGTAAGTTTCTAATGTAAGGGAGGAGCGGAGCCTTCCACTACAGGCATTTTATATGCCTAAATGGAGACTCCTCGACAGGCATTGTAAGCCAAATATGCTATATGAAATAATTTTTTTTTTTTTTCAATATAAGTACCAGTCAATGTAAGTATTCTGAGTTTCTTAAGCAGTGGTTTACAGGATGTGAGTGGGTCTACATTACTCTCGCCCCCTATTACATGGGACTTGAACATAACTGGCGAAATATGGGTGTAGGTTCTATAGGAACACCTCTGCCTAATCCTTCGGAGAAACAAGGCATGATGTTATGCTAAGTTACCTATACTGTATTTACAATATGATTATACATTTAAACAAACCTTTTTTACAGTCCGTTCAACCGATTTTGACTTCTATTGCGTTGGTAGCATGATAAATGGCAGCTGCAGTAAACAGTTGATATTGTAACCACTTTTTTGCTTTTAATGCCATCCTTAAGCCTACGGAATAGAAGTCAAAATCGGTTGAACGGACTGTAAAAAAGGTTTGTTTAATTGTCTAATGTTATTTTAAATGGAGTATACCTACACAACACAAAGTTATTATAATTACGTTACACGTACGTTATTTATTACAGCAGCCTCTGTCTGTTCAAGCTGCTCTGTGTCGCAGATCGCTCTGAATCAAACGTCGAACATTAACTGTTAGGGATGTGCACTCGGCACAAGAATTGCTTTCTTGCTTGATTACTTCGTTTGCTGTCGGTTCGTGCATGTCATGTGCTGCTTGTTTATTCGCTCATCTGGCAAGTCGTTTCGTATTCTGATTCCTAGTCGCATATTTTGTCATATTTATTGGTTGAGAGTACCAGCCTGAACGAATTCAAGCTATAGTATGTTTATTATTGTATTTAAAAAAATATATAAATACCAATATTTAATACCAAAGTACTTAAAAGTTACCTATTTAATTTTTCGCTCGTTCAGTTCGCGGAGAGCGGTCGACTGATGGCGGTTTCTGAGGTTTTTAAACGGAGTTCACGGGTCATTCGATAGTGATTATTGGTTCGAATCGTGTTTTTGAACACTTCGTTAAGGAAGAATTTATGTTAACAGCGAGTGAATTACTATCGAGGGTTTATCTGAGGACCTCAAATCGAGCATATGGAAGGAATTCGCTTAAATAAATAATTTTGTCGTATCAATAGCTATTGAGAGTTTAAACTCCGTTTAAGAATTCTTCTGAAGCTGGGCATTATTAAGACGTTTAGAATTTAGGCATTATTAAGACGTTTAGGTTAACATAGGTAGTAATATCGAGTTGTTATCCACATAGATACCTATATTAGGAACTTACCTAATTACCTAGGTTTGTAACAACAAACAATCTTGCATTAGGTAGTACCTACCTACGCACGGCTACAGATCAAGCTATACTTTTCCAGTATAAGCTGATCTCGCATTGTACAGGATTTCCTTACAATGAGAGGTCAGTGTAAACTGGAAATATATAGCTTGATGTGTAGCCGTGTGTACCTATCTATCAGCGGGTGAAACAAAATATGCGCAACTCAGTTCACAGATTCAATAATATTTACCAAATTTACTTTGTAAAGTAGGTATTTATTATTTTTAATTATTGTGAATGTGAAGACTACGGGGTTTTTTTTTCCTATCCTTTTCTTAGTTTTTACTCATAGTATGGCAGTTTGAGTAATATAGGCGGCCTACCCAAATGTCTTGTCTTTCGTAGTGTTCGTCGAATCGTTGAGCTCCATAAGCTTTGAGTTGAGCCGCACGATTTCTGACAAATGCGTGCACTGACTGGACAGGTCCACTCAATCTGTGTGGTTCTTTCCTTAAAATACCATTTCAGACACCAATCTACACGGTCTTCACATAATCTGACCAAGATTGTGCCTTTCTTCTAGAGTAGTCAGATAGGATACGCCGACCTCATCTAGTTTTTAAAAATATGATTGACATGTTAAAGTGAATGTACAAACCTACTTAAAGAAATAAATCATTTATCATATAACAAATCAAACTTTTCTTTGCACGACATTCTGACATCTAGGAGTAAGTACCTAGTAGACCTACGACAAACGGGGAAGTGCCAGAGGACCTTGTTAGATAGCGTTTGGGAAATACGTAAAGCAAGAAAATCGAAACAATATTAATTTATTATCTTTTTAATACATAAATACAAAATAGCTTAAATTATAGTGTTTATAATATTACCTATTGAGCTAATTGCAACACAAAATCATTACGCGCTGATACAAGTATAATATAATTATGTTTACATAGCTAATTATTTAAAATAAAATTAATGAATACATAAATAAATAAAACTCAAACATTTCATACAAGAGATACAACGACATCTAGCGTCCAATAGCTACAACAAGCAAAGGTTTTTTTTATATAAAACTCGAAAGCATTAAACCTAATCGTAGATTGTAAGCTAAAATTCTTGGTACTGAAGAATGATGTTGATCCCGTTTTTAAGCTGATTATATCACGATCATACTGGTACTGGTGCGATGTGGTGATGAAAAAATAATCAGCTTAGACACGGCATACATTATTTTCTTCTTTTGCACTGTTTCCCGCCATTTGTGGTGACTGACAGTTGACAATTTGACATTAGTAACAGAGATAGTGTTTGTGTTCACACTATCTATCATAGATACACTAAAGTTACTTTAAAAATTATAAAATGCAAATAACATTACATAATACCGGAACTGTTACATGCCATCTAGCGGGTAATATTAGAATATCCTAAAATAAAATAATAATAAAACACGTAATTTTAGACCTACCTGGCATTATTTCGATATTCTACTATTATATTTCGTATTACACAACATCATATCACATTACAAACTTTGTTTCACACCGTTTACAGTTTTATAAAAATTGTTAAAATTAAACTTTAAACAGCGCCATCTATCTTTCAGTGGCGAGTCTTTTTGGTTTCTGCAACGTTCGTTGTTGCTCGTCGCGTATTATTTCCGCTAAAGTTTGTACCGCGATATTCATATCTTCGAGACGGATCTTGCTAAACGTTAGTCGTAAATAGGGACAGGGGGCGTTAGCATCGTATAGGAATGCTTGTCCGGGCACTAACATGAGGCCACGTTGAAATGCTGTTTGGAATACCTGAAAATAAAAAAAAACAAGTAATTAAATATAGTAACATAATTATAAATACACGCTTTTATTAATTCTGTCGAGTGAAAACACCTTTTATTAGCTGTCTCTATAATCTGTGGAACATTTTGAATCAGCCAATCCAATGGACGTTTGAGTTATTGTTACGAAGTTAAAAATGGCGAAATGATTGTGAAGAGAAATTTGATAAAGTGATGAATTTCTTTTGTTTTTTTGTGAAATTTAATTGTTTTGATTAAAATAAAGTTCTATATTTAATAGTTAATGACTTGTTCAAGTAAAAGTCATGGGCGCTTGATTTGTTGTATAGGACAGTGGCTCTGGCGTCCGAGTCCGGAATATAACACGTAAGTACTTAGAGATCTATTAGAAATATTAGAATTAGAAAAACTTGCAACGAACAATCGGGGTGTTGTTGGTAAGCGGTGTTATGATTAATATGATATGAAATGATGTCATTGTATATTTCTACAGTGCTGTACTTTTGCACAGAACATCTTAATCCTAAATACTGGTCCGAGTTCCTAAGTTTCATTCAAAATGTTTGTAGTTATGTATCTACATAGATAGAGCAGGTAACAATATTAGCGTTGCTGTAAAAACTAACTTAGATAGGACGACCATCTGACCTAAGACTAGGTGGAAATTGTACTGAGGATTCTTATCTTGGGAATAGTTTGGAATCACTCGCTTACACGGCCACATCAGGTAGCTGCCATGATAGCATGGATGATGGTTGGAGGCACAGGCTAGAGGTCTCCCTACGTTAAAAGTTTGTAGGTCTAGATACTTAAAGTCGCTCTAAAGTTGACACTAATCTTTTTAACCGACCATGTAGCCGTAGCAGAACGGGGTTCGCACGCAACGCCGACGTCCGCGTCGTCGTCGGTTGATGATTATACGCTCCCGCTTATAGGCTTGACGCGACGGCGGCGGCGGCGCGACGCAACTCTAGTAGAACAATTTGTAATGAAAACTTCATGGAAATTGTTCTACCAGAGTCGCGTCGCGTCTGTCTGTGGGATCCTTAAGTAGATCAAGTAGGTAGAAAAGCCCTCGTTTTTTTTATACCTAACCCACGGCAGATATTTTTCCGCGACGATTATTTATCGCGCACTGGAGGTTCAGTATCAGCCCTCAGAGTTGAGCCGAGCATTGAGAATCCAAGTGCGTCAAAATAATACACTATTGGAATTTCAACTCTCAGCGCTACGCAGTGCGTTCAAAATCAAGTGCGCGATAAAAAATCGCCGCTGGAAAAAAATGCCCGTGGGCTAAGACAATAATATGTTCTCATTTTCTCAATCTTACCATGTTGTGGACATCATCGACGCCGTTGACTCGCAGCCAGAAGAACAGGCCAGCGTGGGGCATACAGAATGGTGCTAGATGTTCTACGGGTTTGAGAGCTGTGTGCAGCGCGTCGCGGCGGCGTTGATAGAAGTCGCGCGCGCTGGTGAGGTGTGAGGCCAGGGATTTGCGGCACTGCACCAGTTGGAGAAGGATCGCCTGAAATGGGTACGATATTAAATTTTGTCATTATTACTTATCTCATGCATATCTACTTACTTACCTACCTTAAAAACCGGTCAAGTGCGTGTTGAACCACGCACAGTGAAGGATTTCATACTTGGGATGGATATTAAGCATGCAAAGTAGGTACTTATTGATTTTATCGACCGTAAAAGTAAGTTTGTATTTCACAGTATTTCCCGAAAATACTATGAAAACAAAGTTATTACTGAGGTTGTAAGTACTTAACAGACAATATCCAAAAGAAAGAAATTATCTCAAAATAGCAGTCACAAGAAACATTCCATTCCAAGCGCTGCACCAGCACGCGATTGGCTATTTTATTCTGCCGCAATTTTTTAAATTAAAATTAGATTGCTTAAAATTGAGAAACCCGACTGCAACATATAAGTTCAAAACAAGCTCCGTAACAACAGCAACATTTTAGTTCAATCTCAGATTTGATGCCACCAACTGTATCAGACATAGATAATATTTCTATGGCATCAGACTATGATCAGACTGCTTGGAAACTAAGCTCCTTCAGTCGGGTTTTTTTTTTTTTTTTTTTTTTTTTTTTTTTTTTATTTCAACTTTTGTGTATTAGATGTATTTTTGGAATCATCTTCTCAAGCCCTTTATTTTGATACCATACATGGTCATGGAACTAAAAATATTTTCACTAAAACTTAAACTAAATCCACCATTTTGTTTTTATAAAAACACAAAACCTAGTCTGTAACAACCACGCCCACCTAGACTAGTCGATAGACACTTTTCACTAAAACACATGCGCTGTGCAACCGACCCTTCCATCCAGTTCTTAGGATACTTCTAATCCTTGAAAAACCTAACCTGAGTCTCCGAGTTGTATTTGTATGCGAAGTCAATCTGCCTAGCCTTTTCCCAACTATGTTGGGGTCGGCTTCCAGTCTTTACCGGATCCAGCGGAATACCAGTAGGTATTTTACATGGAGCAGCTGCCTATCTGACCTCCACAACCCAATTACTGGGTAATACGATAGGTACCCCTTGGTAAGACTGGTTGTCAGAATTTTGGGCTTCTAACGACCCTTAACGACTGTCAAAGATCCACGAATGACAACCGGGATCAACGGCTTAACATGCTTTCCGAGGCACGGAGGAGTCTCGGTATGTAAAGATAGTCACCCATCCACGGACCAACCCCGACAAGCGTAGCTTAACCTAATGGATCGATCCGTGCAGCTGTTATTACTTAGCCACGAGCTCCTCTTGCTTGTATGCGAAGTAAACAAACAAATGTTTTTCCCTTTTCCTCACCTGTGCTAAAGTACAGGAATGCAACAGTTCCGCTTGTGTGTGTAGCTCCAGTCTCTCCAGCAGAGGTTTGGGCGCTGTCACCCAGGCGCCGCGAAGCCCCGCACTCACCACCTTTGATACGGAGTCCAGTCGCAGCACCCGCCCGCAAGTATCCAGAGACAGGAATGACGGAATGTGGCGCTGGGGGAAAATGGCGCTTATGGTGACTATGAATAGGTATATAATGTGACGTATTAATTAGAGACCGACCGAAAATGGGGCGAAAACTAAATAATGATGAGATTAAAACGGACATAGGGTACCTTTCATCCCGAAAAAATGTAATGTTCCCGAGGAAAACAATAATAACGTTCTTATGATAATAATAGATGGCGCCACGTGTCTTTCGAATCATGGTTGAATTATATTATTACAAGCAGAGTACCTACAACCCGAATAAAATTGATTGTCAAATTCTAAATTAACGCGAGCGAAGCCGCGGTCAAAAGCTAGTATATTATTATAATGCGAAAATGAGTTTGTTTGTTACGCTTTCACGCTAAAATGGCTGAACGGGTTTTGATGAAATGCACATGGGTAGATCATGTCCTGGATTAGGACATAGGATACTTTTTATCCCGATAGTACGTTCCCGTGGGATAATTTCCGACCTCCACGCGGGCGAAGCCGCGGGCAAAAGCTGCATATTATGTATTTCTATTTTTCAGGCAAACTAGCTTTGAAGAAACATGAACTTTTATCGGAAGGTACATTGACAACAATGAGCTGCCGCTGTGCGATTCTCTGCGACTTCGAAAAATAAAACATGAAGGTATGTAGAAAAAGTTGTTACTTAATAGTAACCTAAGTACTTTTTAACCGACTTCAAAAAGGAGGAGGTTATCAATTCGTTGTTCCTCGATTACTCGAAGATGGCTGGACCGATTTGGATTGTTTTTGTTTTATTCGAGAGGGTATACATCACAGTTGGTACCATATAAAATTTATTAACTTTGCTTTGGTAGTTTTTGAGTTAGCTTCAATGATACGTATTTTTTCCCCACTTTTATATGGATGATGTTCTGCGAGTACTTTGTTTTGCAGGTAGTGGTATTAGAATTTGTGTGGGGTAGGTTCCACAACTAAAAAGTGAAAAATAAAAACTTTTTTACAAAAAAAATACAACCGACTTCCAAAAACAACTACAAAGTGAAAAATAACTTTAATTTCGGAAGTCGGTGGCAAAAAACGAAAATACATTTAACCAGACACCGACTTCCGAAATTAAAGTTATTTTTCACTTTGTAGTTGTTTTTGGAAGTCGGTTGTATTTTTTTTGTAAAAAAGTTTTTATTACACTATCCGCTCGATGATGTCAAATTGTAAACATAAATCCCGCCTGTATTCCCGAGGAGTTAGGCAGAGGTGTATGTTACACCCAAAATGTCAAATTATATTATGTCATTCAAACCTAACCTAGCATACCATAATAGCCCTAGGGTCTAGCTGAGCAGTACAATCAGTACAATATTATTATATTGTACTGATTTTCATTATAATCCGCAGGTCTATAATGTGATTTGAATTAGGAACCTCAACTAAAAAAATCGTATGAAAACTTTAACAAAAAAAGAAAAACAGTTAAACCAGCTAGCCAGCTCGACCAAAGAGTTCTCACTTCATAGGTTTTAGTGGCCGTCGAAGAACAAAATAATGAAATTACATAACATAATAGTGATAATATAGTAGAATAATATGAACCAATAATGTAATAGTAAAATAGATGAAACGAAAATAATTACAACAATAAACAGAATTCTTTTCTGCATAATGGTCAAGACCAAAATTATTGAATTATGTGCATATTATACTCGCCCAAGCGCTGTTTCATTATCTGTGGCGTTAAATGGCGGCGCCACATCGCAACAGCTGATAGATAGGTACGTACCCCGCGTTACATGTTGGGCTTCGGCGTCATATTTACAATGTTATTTATTGTATTTTTGATGAAATTACATGAGTTGATATAAAATAGTGTATGATGAAAATGCACAGAACTATGTATTCCGGGTTATTTAACAGACTAATTCGAAAATCGAATCGGTTTTTATTACCTCGCAGTAGATGCGAAAACTAGAGTATTCTCCTGGGAGATAAAGATGTCTTAGCCTTGGGCGAGGCTTGAATCCCTCGCTGTACTCAGGATTCTAGCCTTAACTAGAGAGTTATGAGTAGACCTAGCTATTATGACTAGCTCTTCGCTCAGGAGTTAACTCAGAGCTCCCTCGCTGCCCTCGGGAGCCCTAGAATCCTTTGTTACGTTCGGGATTCAATATAGCGCCCGTGACATAAGACACTGCTTTATCCCCTTGTTGAATAATCTACTATAACTTTCGTCCGTGCCATTTTCGAGAAATTCATGTAAAGAGAATGATAAACTCACGTCTGTATAATTTAAGAACATGTATGGATCGTCTTCTACGATGAGAAAGTCGTATCTGCAGGCTAGTTCGTAGATTTGTCTCCGTCTGTCTTCGGGCAGAACTGTGCCTGTGGGATTGTTGCCAGTCGGTATTATGTACATCATCTTAGGCATCTTCAGACCTCGCCGCAACCGTTCGCCAAGAACTGCGTCCAAGGTTTCTGGTAGCATGCCGTCCTCGTCTTCTGGTATGCCTAAGATTTCTGGCTGGTAGGGTTTGAGCTGGAAGAAAAAACAGAAAATCTAATTGACAGTTGTTAGCGGTCGTAGTGTTCCTCTTACTATATTTTAAACACTATACAGGGTCAAATTATATTAGCTAGCGAAACTCCGCAGACGTGATGGGTAATGATAGGTATCTGAACACGATAAAATAAAAATGATTTAATGTTTTTTTTTTTGGTGGTCAACGACCGCTGGTAGTGTTGTTACAAGGGATATACACAAAAAAAATATTTCATAAACTGATATTTCAAGTGATTACACGAACTGCGGTCAAAAAATCCATAAAAAAAAAACCGGCCAAGTTCGTGTTGGAACACTCACAAAGGAGGGTTGCGTAGGAGTCATAAAACTACAAATTAACAATTTTCGGACTTTTTCCTTTACTTGTGCTGGGAGACCTTGCTTCTTACCATATTTCATTATTCTAGGTCAACGGGAAGTACCCTATATATAGGTTTTGATTTACTTGCGACAGTTGCGAGTATCGAACTGTGTCGCAAAATGGCCGTATTTTTTTATTGCGTTAACATAGAAGCTTGTTTTTTTCAGAACTCTGAGAGACCATAGACTTACGTATTCGATATTAATTTCAACGTGATATCTCTACGCGTCCCTAAGAAAAAGGCTCATGGCAGACTGACAGGAGTTGATTTTTGTTTTATATGATATAATTACTAATTAACAATTTTCGGTCTTTTTCCTTTATTTGTGCTGTGAGAGCTTGCTTCTTGCCAAATTTGATGATTTTAAGACAACGGGAAGTACCCTATAGGTTTTGATTTACTTGCGAGTATCAAAATATGTCACATAAATGGCCGTATGTTTTTATTGCGTGGACTTAGAAGCTTGTGTTTTTTAGGACTCCAAGCAAACATAGACACATATTTGATATTAATTTCAACTTGATACCTCCACGCGTTCCTGAGAAAAAGGGTCTTGACAGACTGACATACAGACAGACGGACAACGAAGTGATCCTATAAGGGTTCCGTTTTTTCCTTTTGAGGTACGGAACCCTAAAAATCATCAAATTAATTTCATTTTGTTTTCAGTGTTTAAATATCGACACTCATCCCGTCTGCAGAGTCCCGCTAGCTAATTCAATTTGGCCCAGTATAATCGAACGTCTAATAATTCCCATTTTGCTTTCCTAGAATATTATTGAACGCTAACTAAATAGCCAAGTTATTGCGACAAACTGTGAGAAAAGGCTAGGAAGTTAAAAAGAGGCTCATTTATTTAAAAGTGAGCATCATTAGAAGCACAATAACTTTTTAAAGGTTCATTTTTTAAAGCTTACAGCAATATAAGGCGAATATATTTTTAGATGATCCAGTTGTGGCTTGGACGCGATTTTGAACGGACGTCCGTGACCTATCTCTGTGCCTCCGTGTTAAAATTCGAGTGAATAAATTCGTGATTGGTTAAAGCACCCATTTTTGGATTCCTTGTCACTCCTGTGGACTTTTTATGGCTGGGCTACGCCTTGTGGGTGTGTCGCGAAAGAGACAGCTCTAATTTTGTGAATTTCAAACTCAAAAAGCGCTTGGTGTATAGTGGGGTTTGAACCGCCCACCTCGGGATTTGAAGTCGATGGCCATACACATCGGGCCATCGCCACGCTCAACAACGTTTGCGAAATAATCTGTCCCTGTGCTACGACGCTACAACGTGCTACGACGAGCGGTACCTGTGCTACGAGTCTGCGCCTACGTCATAGCTGCATCGAGTCGCTGCTACGAGTTGCTACGCTCAGCTGCTACGTCTCTCGCTTGCTTACTATAATACAGTCTGTGGTATCGGTGTTAAATAACGCTTTTAACAAATTATTATTAACAGCTTCTGCAAGTAACCAAAGGAATTAAGATGCCAAATGTCAATCGCTCGCCTCCACCCAAAGGTAAAAAAGATAAATTAACAAAAAGTCAATCCAAATCTGACCCGGAATTACCGGCTACTATGGCGGATGAAGTACAGTTGTCTCAGAATATTACCTCTAGACAAAGGCGTCCCCCCCGTGTTTTGGGATCTTCCTCAGATGAGCACGATTCCTCGAAAGCTTTTCTTACGACTTTCAAGAATGATCTTTTGGCTATGCTCGAGGATTGGAAGGCTGAACAAAGTAAAACTTTGTCTCAACTAGTAACTGACGTAGCTCAGTTGAAAATACAGTGTTCAAATATTCAGCAAACTAATAATGATATAGAAAAATCAATTGTATCACTCAACCAAGACTACGAAGATATTTTGACCAAGATCTCGAAATTGGAGAAAATACAGGATGAAAGTAATTGCTTCATAAATAAACTTGAAAATCAAGTCCAAGAACTACAGCAAAATTGGCGTCCTTCTGCGATTGAAATCAGGAATGTTCCAGCAGCGCCAAACGAAAATGTAAATGATCTTCTTCAATTAGTTGCGCGCTTAGGACAATTTGCTCAGTTGGAAATTTCAGGCACCAATGTACGTGATATATACCGTTTACCTGGTAAACCAGGTTCTGTCAGGTCCATTTATATTGAATTTTCCTCTGTATATTTTAAAAACAATTTGATGGCTGCTCTGCGTAATTACAACAAGAAACGTTGCATTGAAGAAAAACTGAACACCCAAATTCTTGGCATTGATGGTGAGCGTAAACCAGTGTATGCCGTTGAACATCTTCCTCCGGCAACTAGAAAATTATTGTATCTTGCCCGTGAGTTCGCAAAGCGTAAACACTTTGATTTTTGCTGGGTTTCAAATGGTAAAATCCTGCTTCGTAAAAATAGTAACACAAAGGAATATCACATTGTAAAAACTGAAAAATGCTTAGTCGATCTCGAATCCAGTAAATGACTATCCTTATCCTTATCTATATATAAATACTTTATAGATTACTGTCTACCATTATATACTTCATTTCATTGTATAAATACTGTTATACTTCTTAAGAAAAAGTGTAGTATTTCGAAACATTGTTTATTAACTGAATCACAAGTCAATTTATACCTATTATGTATTGTAAGTTCAAATAATGTCACACAAAAGTGCAAGAACTGTAAAAATGAGATAAATGCTATGCCTCATATTTTTATGTCCGGTACTGATCACCTATGTCTCTTTTGCTATAGGCTCAAACTTTTTAAAAATGGCTAACAATATACTAACAATATCAAGTGATCTTGACGAAATTAATGTGGCCAATTCCTATAAATGTATGCCAGGACAATGTACTAATATTATAAAAAATCCTAGTGATAACTTAAAGGTGATCCATATTAACATTAGAAGCATAAACAAAAACTTCGATCAATTTGTATCAGTTCTAACTATGATATATTTCCAATTTGATGTAATTATTCTTACAGAATGTTGGCTCAAGTCTTCAAACCACGTTCCTACGTTGGATGGTTATATCTCCTATGCCACTACTAATAACCCAATCCAAAATGATGGCGTTGTTATTTATATTAAAGCAGATATTAAGTGCGCAATTTCTGAACCACCCATATTAGATGCAAACTGTTTGGTTTGCAACATAGGTAACACGTCAATTATTGCCATTTATCGATCACCGTCGTACTACGATCTTAGCAGTTTTTATAATAGTTTAGACAGTATAGTAAACGCTCTCAAGTCGCACTCTAACATGGTTATTATAGGTGATTTAAATGTGGATATTAAAACTCATAGCAAAGATAATAACACCGACGATTTCCTTACCTTTACTGCATCACTAGGTTTCTTACCGGGACATACACATCCTACAAGGGATGAAAATTGTCTGGATCATATACTATTAAAAACACTATTGCCAGCGACAACAATTGTTTTAGAGACTTATATAACGGATCATCAACCAGTAGTTCTGTGCCTTGGACATAAAATCCGCTCTAAATCGCATAAAAATAAAACAATGTTCTACCTTGACCACGACAAAATTAAAATCGATATTGATAAATGTGACTTTAGCGCTGTCATGGATGAAACTGACGCAAATTTGGCTACTGACTATTTAGTTTCTAAATTACAAAACATTATCACTCAAAATACGAAAACTGTTAAAAAAACTAGTAAAACTACAATATTAAAGCCATGGATTACTCCTGGTCTTTTGCGCTGTATCCTAAACCGTGACAAAATGCATCTTAATCTAAAGAAAAATCCGGGAAATAACACTCTCTATATTACGTATAAAAGGTATCGTAACTTTTGCAACACTTTGCTTCAAAATATTAGATGTACTTATGAATCAAATGAATTCTCCAAAGCTAAAAATGATCCAAAAGCTACCTGGAAATTAATAAACTCAATGGCTGCTAAAAAATGCCACGCCCAAGTACCCGTAGAACTTCTCGAGTTGTCGAGTAATGAAATCGCTTCTGCAAATAGCGTAAATAGGTATTTTGTTAACATTGGAAGAGACTTGGCCTCGGTAGTCCGTAAAAATAACAACAAAGATAATTTAAGTGCCTCTCTCCAAATGACTCAGTCACCCAGTGACTCCATGGGCATTATTCCAGTTACAAATGAGCAAATTGAAACCATCATCATGTCCCTGAAAAATGATTGCGCCACTGGTTGGGACAATATACCATCTAAAGTTCTTAAACTCTCTAGTAAAGTCCTAGTACCGCTTATCGCTCATATATGTAACCTGTCTATAGCTGCAGGTATATTTCCAAAGGCTTTAAAGAAAGCACTTGTTACGCCAGTATATAAGGGTGGGAATAGAGACCTAGTAAATAACTACAGGCCCATTTCGGTTCTAACTTCAGTGTCTAAAATTTTTGAACGCGTCCTAAATACTTGCTTAGTAAGTTATTTAGATAAAACAAAAATCATCTCGGCCAATCAATTCGGCTTTAGAAAAGGTCTATCAACGGAGGACGCTGTAGCAAATTTATGTAACAATGTGATTAGCAAGCTGGATAATAAGCAGAAATGCCTTGGCATCTTTTTAGATTTGTCTAAAGCCTTCGACACAGTCTCTATTCCCACACTTATTACTAAAATGGAACGTATCGGTATACGTGGTCAAGTCTTGAACATTTTCAGACTATCTGACAAATCGTAAGCAATCCGTTAGGATCGGCACTGTAGTGAGTGATGAAGAACAAATTGATTACGGCGTTCCCCAGGGGAGTATACTGGGTCCAACGTTGTTTTTAATTTACATTAATGACTTGTGTAGTCTCAAAATATCAAATTGTGATATAACTACTTACGCAGATGATACCGTTTTACTCATACATGGAGTAGACTGGAATTCTGCCAAAGAACATGCCGAAAATGGACTGCGTACAATTAAGAAATGGCTAACCGATAACCTACTTACATTAAATATAGAAAAATCTAAATTCATTCGATTTAATTTACCAAGTTCTTCAGTTTCACCGGAGTCTACTAACTTATTGAAACTTCATACATGTGCCGAGCCTACGGGCTGCGACTGTTTGTCCTTAATGCGAGTGACCAGCATCAAATACCTTGGAATAGTGTTGGATGAGCGACTTGATTGGCGTCCACAGGTGGTTGCTCTCACAAACCGTATTCGAAGGCTTATGTATATTTTTAAGAAGCTCAGATCTACTGCAGATAAATCTACAATCTACATGGTATACACTGCCCTCTGCCAGTCTGTATTAACCTATTGCATACCTATATGGGGGGGTACCTATAAAACCCTATTTCTTATGCTGGAAAGATCGCAGCGAGCAGTCTTGAAGGTGATTCATCATAAGCCTCGACTGTATCCAACCACCAAACTATATGCTGAATGTCGCGTACTGACCGTGAGACAGCTATACATACAAAAAACCATTCTCCGGAGACACTCCTGGCTACCTCTAAATGAAAATACAAATAAAAAGCGCTCCGGTGCAGTTGTATGTCCCGGCGTTAGCTGCAGAACAGCTTTCGCAAGCCGCCAATATGAGGTCGCTAGCTCAAGATTTTATAATGAGGTAAATAAATTACTGGCAATATATAATCTAACCAAACATGAGGTAAAGCATAAGTTGAACAATTGGTTATTAACATTGACTTATGATCAGACAGAATTACTTCTAATAGTTAAAAAGTAAGTACGTATAATAGGTGTCTAGTATTGCCCGTATATGTAGGTGGTAGACATTTATTGATATCATTTTTTGTTTGTCTTTACGGTAGGTTTTACTTTGTCTTGTTTCTTTTTTTAAGTAATAATTTTCTTATGTTTAATTTTTATATAAGTTCAAGGTTGTGTCGAAGTCATCAGCTCACTAACTCCTATAATACAAGCTTGACTTAGTGTAGGAGTTAGAGAATTCCATGTTTTCTATGTGACAGCGTACAATCTCACAAAGATTTAAATTGTTATTAGTTTAAGAAATTGTTGTACCTACTTGGAAATAAATATTTATTATATTATATTATTATAGTTAAATATTTTCCGAAAGAAAGTCACGAAATAGCCTCACAGTTCCCCTACAGCGGCATACCTACATATATGTAGGTATGCCGCTGTAGGCGAACTCGCTGGTGATGACAGGGTCCCCCGGCTCCACCAATGGCTCAACACACTGGTAGATGCCGTGCTGGCGTGCGTTGGTGACCTTGCACCCTAATTGCGTAACACACTCAATCGGAATTTGACTCATTTTGAAGCAAATTGCTAATCCGTTGATGTTCGAAACATTTCTTTGCTCAACAACGTAAATCAATCTGCTTAGCCTTTTTTTCCCAACTATATTGGGGTCGGCTTCCAGTCTAACCGGATGCAGCTGAATACCAGTATTTTATATGGAGCGACTGCCTATCTGACCTCCACATACCAGTAACTAACTGGGTAATACCCCCTTAGCAAGACTGGTTGTCATACTTTCGGGCTTCTAACGACCCTTAACGACTGTCAAAGATCCACGAATGACAACCGGGATCAACGGCTTAACGTGCTTTCCGAGGCACGGAGGAGTCTCGGTATGTAAATATGGTTATCCATCCACGGACCAACACCGGCAAGCGTAGCTTAACCTGATGGATAGACCCTTACGGCTCTTATTACTTAGCCACGAGCTCCTCCTGCTCAACAACGTAAATAACGCAATGAATGATTTCGAACTGTCAAAATGAAACCGATTCCGATTGAATCTTATAGCCTATTATGCAATTAGGGTACAGGATGTCGAATTATTTTTGCATTAAATAGCCCAATTCTTGAATAAGGTTATATGCTGTTTAATAAACAAAGATTTAACATCACGCTATGACCATTAGGAGCCGAGCAAAATGAAAAAAGTGTCATAAAAATGTGACTGTTATTGTCGTATATTGTGTATCTTGCGACTTCCACGCGAACGAAGTCGTAGGCTGAAACTAGAAAATAAATAAGCCTCACAGAGCTATGTATGCCGCTGTAGGCGAACTCGCTAGTGATGACGGGGTCCCCCGGCTCCACCAACAGTTCCACGCACTGGTAGATGCCGTGCTGGCCTCCGTTGGTGACCAGGATGTCGCGTGGCAGCTCTGGTGGCCGGTGCGCTTCCGACTGGAACGCGCTCAGCTCTGATAGTAGGGCAGGGAGGCTGGAAAAAACGTTTACATAGTCATTAGGTGTTTTGGATAGAAAGTTTTTCTACGTGTATGTGTAATCAGCTTAACAAAAATCTTAAATTCATTCATTCATTCACTGACAGACAATGTACAGCTTTAACTGCTGGGTCTAGAAACATAAAATTTTCTACTAGAGTTCCTTTCGTATTGAAGGGAGCGCCCCCCCCTTCAACACTAAGGAATGCCAAATGGAATACCCCCGCCAGGGTAGTAAACTCGCAGAATCCCAAGACGTATAGTAATGCATTAGTCACTCGGTGATTGTCCGATTCCTTTCTCTAGAAGAAGAATGCTTTTTATAAATTCACCCCATCGGGGGATGAACATTTGCATTTACGCTTCTCACATAAAACCTGATACTTACCTGTAAATTAAAAAAAAAAAGTAAGAAATTTTAATTTCGCGGGCTGCCTTAGCGCATCCCTCATAAATCTATTTGGTACTGACCCTTGTGACGGCACATACTGCAGGGCCGCAGCGAGATCCTTGCCCTCCAGTACGAAGCTGGAGTAGTGCGTATCCATGGCCAGGCGCGTGAACGGGAACACCTGCTCGTTGGGCATGCCTTCCGCCAGCGAGATCATCTCCTTGCCCACCTTGTAGGCAAGAGATGCTGGAATGAAAATATTGCTGTAAGATGTTGGTTCTTGTCATAGACTCGTCTAGGTCGGAAGTTTGAACTGTCAAACTTCCGACCTAGACGAGTCTATGACAAGAAAAAGATGGTTATTATAAGGAAATTGATGAAAACTCTGCACTCTTGAGTGGAAACGCCGCGAGGGGACGCCCTAAAAAGGCATTGGTGATGTTCTTCAGAAAGGCCAGGTGTGTAGGTACTCGCAACCGGCGGCATGCGTGTATGACCGTTAATCGTATGAACGTAAACGAGGCAAAAGTAGTATGTAAAGTAGCAGGTGGCGTTCTGTAGTTTCTGCCTAGTGAGTTGATGTATGTGTGTACCTACTATAACTATTTAATTGATGCAAAAATAAATTGATTTCCATGGCAAAAATTATTACTCATTATAAAGTTAAAAAGTGTAGTATACTGAAATCCTAATCTAAACTATTAGATAGTTCATACGATTAACGGTCATACACGCATGCCGCCGGTTGCGAGTACACACCTGGCCTTTCTGAAGAACATCACCATTGTCTTTTTAGGGCGTCCCCTCGCGGCGTTTCCACTCAAGAGTGCAGAGTTTTCATCAATTTCCTTATAATAACCGTCTTTTTATAATTTTATCAGCGCAGTTTACGTCATCGGAGATAAGATTTATGTAATATCATCGTTTGCTCTGCATTGTGTTTGCACCGCTGGGATTGCCAGTGAAGGCACACCTTCTCATCCATCAAGAAATAATGACAATATTAGCTTATGAATTACTTGGTAAACATGTTGCAAAAAGCGTGAGTCCCTGTTCACATTGACAAATACGGATTGATTTCCAGTATTTGAAAATGTGCTCCTTGGTGATACGTCGTGGTGAGGTTTGAGGCTACCCCTCTTCCCCCCCTCCCAGTGTAACGTACTGTATTTTGTTATTGAAAATACATATTAGATATTTTAGAACCTGTTTTACTAATAAATATCATAAAATTATATTTTGAAAAACCATCAATGTTAATCAATTCAATTCAATTAATTAGTGGTAAAAAATATTTTACACGTCCCACATTAACACTTTACGAGACACTTAATCTATATCTATAAAAGGAAAGCGTGACTGATTGACCGACTGACTGACTGACTGATCTATCAACACACAGCCCAAACCACTGAACGGGTTGGGCTGAAATTTGGCACACAGATAGCTATTATGACCTAGGCATCCGCTAAGAAGGGGTTTTTGGAAATTCGACCTTTAAGGGGGTGAAAAGGGGGGATATTGTTTGTATGAAAAATCTTATTCCTTGAGTTAATAAACTTGAAACTTGGCACGAATATTTATCTAAGTAAATTATGATTTTTGAGATTTTTTGTTTTTCTAAACAAACTTTGACACCCCCCAATTCCCCTTTAGGGGGGTACCCTAAAGGGAAATTGTGTCAAAGTTTGTATGGAAAAATTTTAACGCGCAATCCGATTAATTCAAAACTTAGTACTTATACTTAAAACCAAAAATAAAGAATAATGTGTATCAGGGTTTTTCGAAAATTTACCTCTAACGGGGTGAAAAGGGGTAGTCAATTTCACAGGGGAGGATTTTACTGCGTGGCTTGATTAACTCTAAAGTTGGTGTAAATAATCTTTGAGTCAAGCTATGGAAACATCTCAAACGATTTTTTCAAATTCCACCTCTTGGGAGTGAAAACAGGAAATACAATTTACATGAAAAATTTTATACATTCGGTTAATTAAGTTGAAACTTGGCACAAATGCTTGCCTAAGTAAGTAATAAAGTTTGTCATCGTTAGTTTTTCAAAACTACCCCTCAGAGGTTTCGGGATGTTAAAGTTTGGTATGGAAGAATTGTAAAGTATAAACTCAGTATTTATACTTTTGACTTAAAATTAACATGATAAGATTTTGGGTTTTTTGAAAATCGACCCCTGAAGGAGCAAAAAGGGGTAATTATTTTTTTTTGGAGCATTTTACTACGTAGCTTGATTAACTCAATCAATTTTAGAAAATAATCTTTGAGACAAGTTATGGGAACGAATCAAACCAAAATCCAAACGAATTTTCAAAGTTCCACTCCTGTGGGGGTGAAAAGAGGGGGATACGGTTTATATAAAAAATCTTATTCCTTTGGTTAATAATCTTGAAACTTGGCAATATTTGCTTCAGTAAAGATTGACACTTTTAGTTTTTTAAATACAACCCCTCAAGGTATATTTCGGGGGGTGTCAAAGTTAGCAAGGAAAATTTTTAACGCGCTGTCGGATTAACTTGAAACTCGATACTAATAGTCTGGCAGTTTGAGTACTTTATGCGGCCTGCCCAAATGTTCTTTCTTTGATATTGTTGGTCAAGTCGTTGAGCTCCTTAGGTACTACTGAGTTGAGCTATACGATTACTGAGTCTGACAAATGACTTACTGGACGGGTCCACTCAAATTTGTGTGATTCTTATCTCAAAAAACCGAAGTGATTCCGATATCCTGCTTATAGAATAAACTTCATTATAAATCCATACTAATATTATAAATTCGCAAGTAACTCTGTCTGTATGTTACCTTTTCACGCCTAAACCACTGAGCGGATTTCGTAAAAATTTGGCAAAGAGATAGATGGCATCCTAGAAAAGGACATAGGCTACATTTACCTACATTCCCCTTCGATAATTTCGGAGTTACACGCTAGCGAAGCCGCGGGCAAACGCTAGTAATAACAATAAAAGCAGCTGGTTGAAGGGGACGGATATGATTGGTTCGGGTCCACAGACCGACGTGCTGAATGCTCTCCTAGCTAGTTAGTCAGCTGCGTCGGTACCTAGTGATCCGGTGTGTCCTCTGTGTTGCGGTTAGACCGTCACTCGTTCTAGTGCATTGTGACATTCTAGTGTTAGTCTCGGGGTAATATATTTTTTCCCTAGGTATTGCGAGTACTGTGGGACTGTCGAAGAGTATAGGTACGTATATGTGTATCCGTAACTCTCCTGGCTAGAAGCCATATATCTGCTGATATGGCGTAAGCCACTTTATAATGCCCACACACTCCGCCTGGTACTTTTGATTTTCATTAGTCATTATTGTATATCGACCGAGTTATCGATTAATGAAAATGAGCCATATCAGCATTAAAATGGCTTGGCAGATGATGATAAGGAAATAACCAAATCTATTAATATCAAGGATGTCACGCTTTCAAAGACACTGAACGAGACTCAATAGAAGTTTTTATTGTTATGACGTCTATGGACGTTTAGTGTCCTTTAAAGCGTCTAACACTAGGGTACTGAACTTCCCGTACCTATCTGTCCGATAGCATAATTTTGGAGATAACATGTAATTAAGATCACTTATCGCGAACAGAAGCATGCAGTGTTACGCGTTTTGTTCAACAAACAAACAAAAGGGAAAATACGCGTGGCATTGAAAACACATATCTATGTAGGAAACTAAATGTTTTTATTTAAGTATCTTTAAAACATTGTTATCTTTTGAACAAGGTTTAACTTTGATTGGTATTTAATTATTTATCTATTTTTCATAATCTAACAACATAATTTATTTCGTATTTATTTAATACTCTATGCACACAAATGTACTATGGGCTAAAGTTCCGCATGATCACCTCAAAGGCGATAATCGCATAGCACGGCTCACAACTCGATCGCACAAAGTTCTTTTGTCACTAGCTGCGCTCTCACAGGAATATTTTCTTAAGTGAGCATGCTTATGTTTTGTCTATAGTAGATACTGTGGTGGACTTAAGAGTGACTCAACTTCTTTCTCCAGAATTAGCTTACATAATGACAGGATATACAAGTTCCTAAAATTGATTATTTTATTTGACAAATAATATAATTTATTGTTTTGCGTTGCGTATAGAATCAAGTTCTTCTACTGAACAGACAGCTGTGCTGCTGGACAGTTTGTTGCGCCACTTCTTCCCAGCTAAAGCACTTGGAAGTGGTGAAGGGCGGGCGTTTTGTGGAGACTGTCTTATGTAATTTTGACGTTCAGAAAGTGCTGATTCTCAGACTAATTTGAATAAATGACTTTTTATTTGATTTGATTGATTTAAGCCCATAGGCATTTTCTCGTACAAGTCAATTTTTGCAGAAGAAAAGAACAACAGATCAGATCTTTGCAGATCTTTGATGCAGAATTGCAGAGACAATCAGTGGTTGGTGCAGCAGGGACATTGACGCGCAAACTGTAACCGTGAATTCAGCACATGATTAATATTAATAGACCCCCTAGCATAGCGTAAAAATTTTTCTTTCAAACTCAAACTCAAAGCATTTATTTCAATTAAACCAATTACAGGCATTTTTGAATTGTCAAGGGTTCGGTCAGTCAGAAAGATGAAGCTAGGCGCCCATTCCAAAGCATAGTAGGTACCTATGGAGAAGAACGGGCAAGAAACTCCACGGACACTCTTTTAAATCAAGATATGGTTACAAAATAATGGTTACATCATTCATGTTGAAATTTTACATGTGAGAACGATGCAGAACGTTAAAAGCGTCCTTAAAAAAAAAACAATTAAAATATTTAAATTAAATTAAAATAAGCCGTGGCCGCTAAGGTATGCCCAGCCTTCACTGACAGCGCTTGTTCACGAACCTGACGCATGGATTAGCTAAATGATCCAACACGCGCCACCATCAGCGAGACATTAGAGTAAGCGTCACATACTCTCAGCCGCCAGGGCACATTCAAGTCAAACTTTGATTATCAAAAAAAAAATCTGCTGTTTCATAGAAAAGTGCAATAGGTACCGCACCTACGCGCTCAAAATGTATGGAACAGCTAATTTAGTTTTTATTAACCGACGAAAAATTTCAACGCAAGGGGAAGGGGGTTCAGAATCATTAACTGGATTAGAATTAAAAATCATTAAATACTTAAAATGAGTTTAAATCATATTTAAATGTAGTAATTTCGATTCGTTAGAAATTATTAAGTATATCGATAAACATGTGTACATACATAATAATATGTACTTTGTACGAATCGATTGATTCATGCCAGCGACTTATGTAAATTGTAAAGAATTCACCTAATTTAGTATTAAAAATATTCACAGTATTAAATTGATTTTCAATTGACATTCAATGTCAACGTACATAGGGTTAGTGACCATTTACACGGTTGTTGATAGAAATACAAAGTCATTATAATTGCTAAAAAAAGCGGCCAAGTGCGAGTCGGACTCACAGATGAAGGGCTCCGACCCACCATACAAAATTAACACTACATATTTTTTCGGTTCTTGTATGGGAAGGGGGACCCCCTTTAATTTTTTACTTTATTTTATTAGTTGCTATAGCGGCCACAGTAGTACACACACTGTGAAAATTTGAAGTGTACCTTAATAGGTAAATTTCTGTCACAGGGCTGTATCATTTGCCGCCGGGGTCGCGGGTAGTTCGAAAGAGATACCGTGGCCCTGGCACGGGCAGCTGAAGGAGCATGGGTGGGTTTTAGTCAGTAAAAGTCTGACACGCCCTCCCGCTCTCGCGGGAGAAGTCATTTGATGATTTCCCATCCACAAAAAAAAGGGCTGTATCATTTGAACGGATTACCGTTCAAATGATACAGCCCTGTGACAGACGGACGGACAGTGGAGCCTTAATAATAAAGCCAACTTTATTTATGGGTACGGAGCCCTAAATGTTTCCAAAAATACTCGCTACAGAATAGTAAATTTTTGAAAACAGTATAAGTAATCGGATTATCTAAATTGCATTTCAAATTACTAATTACCTACAGCGACTGGGCGTGTAAACGTAATTAATTACCACATGATATCTACACAACGCTGACGTATGCACTCACTTATCTTTGTTGACAAAAATGTATTATACTTATATAAACTAGCTGTTGCCTGAAGCTTCACCCGCGTGGATGTCAATAATCGGATTTTGTTCACAATGTCATGGTTTTAATTTTTTTGCGCGGAACCTTAATTCTTTTTATAAAATAAAAGTAGTCTAAGTTACTCCTTATAACATCAGCTACGAGTATCTGCCAGTGAAACTCCCTTCAAAATCGGTTTGGCTGTTTCGAAGATTAGCCGGAACAAACAGACAGACAGATAGACAACAATTGAAAATAATGTTTTTTTGGTTTAAGTACCGTACTTCATATTATTATGCATTTATAATTATTATTATTACAAACAGATACTTTGATGAAATGATGACCCCAAAAAAAAATATCCCGGTAGTTCATTCCCGTGGGATAATTCTCGAACTCCAAGCCGGCGAAGCCGCGGGTAAAAGCGAATCGTAAATATTCGGTACAAGAAAAGTAGTAAGTGAAAATACATCCATAAAATGTATATTTTATCGCTAAATCCTGATCGTGCCTTTAAATCGGATCAATCGATATTGAATCAGTGTTCATTCATTCATTCATAACTGGATAAGAAACAGCACAGGTGTTTTCTCTGAAGTTCGGGCTTCTGTATTAAATTTAGACATCCCCGGAATAACAAACATAATATTACTCCTGTAATCCGCGAAGGGTTTGGCAGAAGTGTACCATACCTAGTAAGTACGGCTACAGATCTAGCTACACATTTCCAGTATAAGCTGATCTCGCATTGTATAGGATTTCCTTACAGTGTGGTCAGTGTAAACTGGAAATGTATAGCTTGATATGTAGCTGTGTGTACACCCGCATTTCACCAATTATGTTTAGTAAGTCCATGTAATAGGGGGTGGCCTATTGCTAACAATCGGGCACAAATCCAGACTACGAGCTGCTACTGAGAAATTCCAGATGTAAAATCTCAATAACACTGCTGGACCTGGAAATCAAACCCAGCACCTTATGCTCGGCAGTAGCGGTTGCGACCACTAGACACAAGGAATAAACACCATTTATAAACATCTTGTTTTAATTAACCGACTTCAAAAAGGAGGAGGTTATCAATTCGTCGGAACCTTTTTTTTTATATTTTTTTTATGTATGTTCCCCGATTACTCGAAGATGGCTGGACCGATTTGGATTGTTTTTGTTTTATTCGAGAGGGTACATCACAGTTGGTCCCATATAAAATTGATTAACTTTGCTTTGGTAGTTTTTGAGTTAGCTTCAATAATACGTATTTTTTCCCCACTTTTATATGGATGATGTTCTAGTTTGTTTTGCAGGTAGTGTTATTAGAAATTGTGTGGGGTAGGTTCCACAACTAAAAAGTGAAAAATAAAAACTTTTTTACAAAAAAATACAACCGACTTCCAAAAACAACTACAAAGTGAAAAATAACTTTAATTTCGGAAGTCGGTGGCAAAAAACAAAAATACATTTAACTAGACACCGACTTCCGAAATTAAAGTTATTTTTAACTTTGTAGTTGTTTTTGGAAGTCGGTTGTATTTTTTTTGTAAAAAAGTTTTTATCTATTATTAGAAATTATATTTATATTTCAATGATTCATCGACCTTAGCGATTTTCATGAATGAACAAACATATGTAGGTACTTCAAGTAGTTCCCGCGATCGTACAAAAATATTTCTTCCAAACATAATGTTATCATCTTTTATTAGGTAGGTAATTAATTCTCAGTTTAGTCACGGCTTTATTGATCATTATGGAACTGATGTTAGAGGAAACTTTTGGTCAGGTATTTATGTTCTAAGTACAGTGTATTAAAGTTACCCCAGTTGTATTAAAATTTTAATACAACTGGGGTACCCAATTGATACAGCCCACTGTAGTACCTATCTACTTAGTACCATACTCACCCATTTGTCTCGTGAGTGCTGGTTCTCTCCTCAATGCTCGCGTACTCAGGAACCTGTCGTAGTCGCGCTCGGTCAGCGGTTTGTATCTGTCGTCGTGGTAATTGTTCTCACTGTAGAACTTGAAGAATTCATCCACATTCACATCTTTCTGTGAGAACTGTTTGTTCAGAATCAATGTCACTGCGCGCGCTTCGAACAGCCTCTTCGTCAATTCGCTGTTCACTTTCCCAAATTTTGTAGTCACGAACATTTTACGCGGGAATTATTCCTATTCTATTATTTTGAGTCTTCCTGGTCGATTAATTTCGGATTCGCGCCGCAGAATAGGTTCGCACGTCAAGACGTTACCGACGAAATGTAACCAAATCACTGTTCCTTAATTAAAATGCTTAAGATTACGTCAAATTTAATGATAGCGTGATTATGCGATAAGAAGATAATGAAATACAAAATTATTTAATGAGGCGGTGTTGTTTGCCAAAACACCCGCATTGCAAGCGATCAAGTTCGAGGTCTTAACAAAATTGAATGTTGTGGCTGATTTGTCATAATATAAAACATTTTATAGCAACAACAACAAAAGGTTCCGATAATTAATTGGTGTATTGTATGATAAATCAAAAATAACACTTGGCTGATAATGAGACACTATATGCGAAATATTGGAGCTTTGAACGCACGACCGACAGGATGACTTTGTATTTTATTTGCAATCCATTTCGAAATGATGTCCTATTTCTGACCAATAACACACACTAATTTTACCGTTTGTTGTATATCAATACTGTACACTGAGGGTAACTCCATAATAATGTTTTGTTCGTACACCTTACACCTACATGTAAATAAAGCAGTCATTATGTAGCAAGCTCGTGTTTCACTTCATGTTGACAGCAGCAGTGCTATTCTGTACAAATCTCACCGTGAAAACCTAGGTGAAGTGAGTTGTCATTCTTCCTGATGCTAGGGATTGACAGTATTGACAGCTCACTCCACGCTCACTTCACCTAAATTTTCACGGTGATATTTATACAGAATAGCACTGCAGTAAATACGAATTAGGTACGCTTTCGGAAGTAATAATTAGACGAAATCTAAGTGGTGTTAGTGTGTTTTGGTGATAGACAGTACGTGTTATTGTGGAACACGCAAGACCTCCGGCCGAATTCGTTTTAGGAGGTGGCCCAGCAAACAATTTAAGGTTTTTCTTAAGGCCTCAGGAGTGTACAAAGAAAACAACGATGTACAAGCAAGTTTGCTTATTAACTTAATAGACGCTGATGGATACGACATTATAATCTACTTTCAAAATAAAGGTGGAGGGAAAAGATGATGATATCGATCTATTGATCCAAAAGTTCGATTAACACTTCGGTACAAAAACTAATACAACGATGGCGAGATTCCGATTTATTATTACACGACAGATGGAAGGCGAGAAGGTTAAGGCTGGTACAGACTGCTGGGAACCACTGTACTTTAGCACCCGTCGCTTTTGTATAGTAGCTGTTTTCTTTTGGGTAGAATAGATCCTTTTTAATGTATTTCTAACAACCCAAAAGTGCGCAAAAAAAAAAAAAAATTGCCAAGAAAAAAACTTTTTAAGGTCATTGTCAAACGGCTCGATTGTCAAGATCAAATAAATATAAATTTTTTGTAGTAAGGCATGGTCGACGGAGCCCCGCTACTGGGTGGTTCAAAAAAAAAAATAACCACGAAGGGGGGTCTTCCAGACACCGCCATCCCCTTCGAAACTAACCTGTACTAGTAAGGGTGCCCCAAGTCCCGAGCTCGCCTCGCTCGCTCTTGCATCTTAAGTATTTAGTGTGTAGTGTAATGTGTAATAGGTTGACATAAACTAGATTTTTTTTCTGAAAAACTTATAGTTTGGGCAGTGTAATATTTTGCGAGTGTTTTGCTCGAAGACATCAACACGCTATAAAATTGGGAAGTTTCGGACGCGCATGTGTTCAATTTTATTGTGTAACTAAGTTTGATTTTCTGAAACTTTAGATTTTTTTTTCTCAAAAACTTGTTGTTTGCGCAGTGTAATATTTTGCGAAAGTGTTTTACTCGACGTCATAAACACGCTATAAAATTGTGTAGTTTCGGACGCGCGGGTGCTAAAGTACAGTGGAGCCGAGCATTTACCTACTCGCATCTGTTTCCGGCATGCGCGCGGCGATTATAGCCTAGTCTGCCGAGAACGCTCCGCAGTACAGACACACCCAACCCTTGCACACTGGCGCTCCGTGCTCACTGCACACCCCTTTGTGTTCGGCGAAAAAACCGACAAATGGCGGATCGCGGCGCGCACGAATTGAAATGCTCTAATCGTGCGCGTAGTGTGCACGGTTCGTGCGCGCAAGGCGTCCACACTATTGGGAATTCTGTTACATTGTATGATTGCATGTTAAATTTCGTAAGTCTGTACCCGGCTTTACAGCACTGAGATTATTATGCCATATGCAGTTTGAACTTTTAGGAGACGTAGACGGTTTAATACTTGATCGTATTATTGTGGAGTAATCGAGACAGGTGCAAACCTGTATGGCTACGGTGACCCATGAAAGCGGCCGTAACTGCTCTCCTGCTTAGAGCATAATTAACCTATTATACTTTCGTGTGCGTGTGTAACAATAAGAAGCATGTATCTGTATGTGGTTGTCAAATTTTCGTAGTGTGCTGTATGTGTTTTCCTCGCGTCCCGCAGAAAGCGGCAGAAAATGTTGTTCGGTGATTCACTGCTTGCCATCTCCATATGTTAAATGCTCTAAGGCTTTCCTGGGAAACCGTAGCCGTAGGAAGCCCAAGTGACGTAAACTAAGGAAGTCTTATAGCTGTAAAATACTGATGTCAAAACAGCACTGGCATGATACTTCAAAAGCCATGACTAGAAAAAAAAAGAATAACTGACACTAATGACGTTGGTCTTTTTTGTTTCAGAAAAATCGAAACAAATTATGTATTTGTGAATGGAAATCTGAGGAATGGATTGAAAATACTAAACTGAATCTAATTCTGAAGTTAATCCTCAAAATTATTACATGTAAGTAACTTCAGAAATACCTTGATTATAGACTCGAACACAAGTTTCTAGAGTGGAAGCAAAGATTTTTTCGGGACACTAAGCGCCCTCAAACTTAATAACAATATGGAACTAACTACACTTAAGTAGCTCAATTCAGCTATTATCCATAGGAAAAAAAAAAGTTCTGTATGGAAGACGCGGAATGAAGAGCTGAATAAATGTAGCTACATCTCTAAAGACAAAGACATATTTATTGCATAACTGTGTACATTAAGTTCTTATTACATTTTTAGTTCCAACAGTCTACCCAAGTCGGATAATTATGCAATCGTATTTTAATTAAAATTAGGTACCTACTTACAAATATTATTTTTTATCAAAAAACTCATGCAGATTATAAAATACATTATTAATTAACATTTTTTTACAATTTATTTTTAAACATATTTCCATTTAATTGTTTAATGGCTGGCGGTAACTGATTATACACACGAATAGCAGTAACATAGAATAGAATAGAATACTCTTTATTATGCACACCATTTAAATAACAAACATAACAATAACATAGGTACTTTTATAATACATCATATTGTTAATAACCGGTAAATTAATGTCATATTTATATTGTTTCCGAATGTTTCTTTTAAAATTTGCTTTGAAATTAAAATATTCCATATTGTTTTTAACAAATAAACATAATTCGAGTATATAAATACCAGTCAGTGTCAAGAAACCCTCCGCTCATGATTCGGTACTGTACATGTTATTTTAATGTCCTAAGACATTTCTTCTGGAGAATGAATGTGGATTGTAAGTTTGTCGAGTTCCCCCAATATATGACACCATAAGTTAACAGTGGATACACATTTCTGTATTTGTAGTTTCTGAAACTTCTGTTGTGTTCGTTCAGTGTCCTTCAACCGATTAAATATACATACGATACATGGGACAAAGCGAACAACATCAAAATCTACTTGGCTTAGATATCGACACCCATGACATATGTGAGTTTCGCTAGCTAATTTAATTTGACCCTATAGATAGGTACTTAATTCTAACTTAGGTCAGGCCAGGCGCACTCCGCATTTTAGGTATGAAGCTACAAGTACGAGGCGGGCTCGACTAGTCGAGCTAATTCAGTGCGGGCTGCCGCGCACCGGGCTGGCTCGCACGTTAGTTCGATACTCACTCACGCGCCGCATCGTAAAAGAAGACAACCCTAACGAGCGAGAAGGTATAAGAGTTCCGCGATATAAAGAGAGGCAACTTCTAGGTGAATATAACTGTAGGTAGTTAACGCTGTGCGACCTGAATTGCACTTTATTGTGTCGCAGCAAGAGTCGCTATTTATTTAAATGATTTTGCGGAGTGGATGTTCTGTACTTGTACTATTATGTATTCTGTGCTTAGGATTTAAAACTGCACGACCCTCCACTAAAATTTCTATAGAATTTATAAATTTCTGTTCTGTTTGTTTCCTCCTGTTTATGTCTGGCAACCCAGTAGTAGGGACCAGAAAAAGGCAGGCAACCTAACTTTTACATGTCATGTTCTTTCTGTATTTATACTTTCAGTTGGAATCTAATTAGTTTGGTAAAAAAAGTCTGTAAACTAAAAAAAAAACTCACATTCATCATGAACATATTTAATTTGGCAATCCATTTGCAATATACACTTCTGGACACATCTTTTGGCCCACCTTGTATTTTCAGTTTCGTTTGGTCCTAGCTAAAATTTTATATTAGGTCGAGCAAAAAGTTTTTATGCAGTTTTGAACCTGGCACATTCACAATTTCATTCAGTAGTCTTTTTTTGAATTTCGAACACAGAATTTAAAGAAACAAAAGACAATTTGGAGCCTGTTTGTTGATATCAAACAATCGAATACTAAGAAAACTTGGTTTTATTGGTTTACTTGGATTTAATTCTTGAAAAAGTGATTGATATCTTTGGTTTTGCAACAAACATTACTTATTCTTAACATTAAGGTGAGGTTCTATCAATAATCTATGGATACTTCACCTGAAGTCGCCGCCCAAGCTGTGGCACTTATTCAGGCCGGACACAGCCAAAGAAACGTGAGTACTCAACTTAATTTAAGGCGATCTGCGGTCCGAAATGTTTATCGGAGGTACCTAGAGACTGGCGGCTTTGTTCGTCGCCAAGGAAGGCCACGATCTCGGGTCACAACTGAAAGGCAGGATCGATTCATCGTGACGACCAGCTTGAGAAATCGTCACCTTACCTCCATTGAGATACAAAACCAACTTCGCGACTTCCACGGAGTATCTGTGAGCGCTCGAACTGTTCGGAGAAGGTTAAAAGAACGCGATTTGGTACCACACAAGCCAGCTAATGGCCCCAAACTATCGCGAGCCCACCGAACAGCGCGCCTTCATTTCGCACGCAGTCATTTAAATTGGACACAGCAAGATTGGAGCCGTGTACTCTTTTCTGATGAGTCTAAAATTGTGTTACATGGCAATGATGGAAGGAAGAAGGTCTACCGACGTAAGGGAGAGCGTTTCGCACAATGCTGCTTTGAAGAGAGGGTTGCTTATGGCGGTGGCTCATGGACTGTCTGGGGCGGTATATCCGCGAGCGGCAAAACTCAACTTGAGGTTGTTACAGGACCACGGCTGCCAACATTAAATGCTGAAAGGTACATTCGTGAGTGCTTAGAACCTCACGTGATACCATACGCGGACTATGTGGGCCCAAATTTCCTTTTTATGTATGATAATGTAAGAGCCCATGCGGCCGGTATCGTCAGGGAATATCTTCGGGATGTGAACATCACAGTTATGGACTGGCCAGCCAGAAGCCCAGACATGAACCCCATTGAGCACATGTGGGACGAGCTAAAAAGACGTGTTAGGGCTCGTCAGCCAGTTGCCCAGACGATGCAGGAGTTGAAAACTGCCATAGAAGAGGAATGGGAGATGATCCCTCAAAATTTCATAGAGCGGTTGATAAACTCTATGCCTAATCGTATGAGAGCTGTGGTAGATGCCCATAGAGGCAACACGCGTTATTAAATTAAACCTTTATTTGATAAAACATGTTTTTTATTCAAAAATCAATTGCCTTTAACAAGGCGCATATCCGACTTGTTAGGCGTAGCTCCATGTCGTATGGTATTCTGAATTCAAATTTAAAACAATACGATCGAAAAAGATGGTAAAATGTATCAGGTTTAAAACTGCATCAACAGTTTTTGTTCAATCTAGCAATCATATTTCGGTAGGGGCCATCGAAACCTAAACTCTAAGGTGGGCCAATAGATGTGTCCAGAAGTGTATTTGATAAAAAATCATTTTCATCTGGTAAAGTGATGAAATGAGTGAAGTTGTAAAATACTGGTATTCAGCTGCATTAGGTTAGACTGGAAGCCGACCTCAACATAGTTGGGAAAAGGCTAGGCAGATGATGAAATAGATGGATGAAGGTCTATCTTACTTAGGATCTTAGACTATACTTACGATAATGAAATGAGTAGGTCGAAAAAATACAACCATGGACATATGGTACAGTCAGCAACAAAAGTAGATTAACACTAGCAGTTTTTTAATCTTAATTATTAAGCGAAATATTTAATTGAAATCGGAACAGAAGTACTTTAACCGACTTCTGTTGCTGACCGTACACATATGCCAAGACACAGTTATTGATTTATAACTCAGTCAATAATCAAGCAGCAGTGGTGGCCCAGTGGTAACGGCCCCGAACTTACGAGTTGTAGGTCGTGAGTTGGAACCCAGGCAGGCGCTTTATTTTGTGTAAATATTTACATCACCACTGCTCTCAAAACGGTGAACATTGTTAGGAAACTTGCATGTCCTAAAACCAAAAATTCGAAGACATGTGACATCTACCAACCCGCACTGGGCCCGCGTGGTAGATTACAGCCCACTCCCTCTCGAAGAGAGGAGTCCTGTTTCCCAGCAGTGGGAACATTATAGGCTGATTATGATTGTATAATCTAGACTAAGATAGTCAAAAGCGTTTTAAATATTGTGTAAAATAATACTAAATTCTTTGTTTGTTTTCATCTGACGCCATTCAGCGTTTGTTTGCTGGACTTGTTTGTGAACATTTTCGTGTGCAAGACAATTTATCATAATGTTAAAATGTTTTGTTGTTTCAGATCACCTGTTATCTATGAAAACCAAGTCATGTGTACTTATGCAGATTTCGTGGGCACAAACAACAAAGAAGATCACGGATGCCTGTTCTTTTTTCAAAATTATCTACAGAGTCGGTCCTAATATTCCTTTGATCAGGAATCTTGATCAGACAGTTAATCTCTCCGATTTTCCTGAATCTATCGCTTACTGACTTCCTGTGTAATTGGTTGGAAATTCATTGTAATGCAGTTGAATAAAAGAACATAAATGGCTTTTTGTCCCGGTAAAACCATACTATTTCATAATTTCTGACTCTTGCTTTGCCTCGGCGTCGATTTCTCGCTGACAGTGGGTGTGCCAGCAACGCTCACTCCCGGAAATAACCTGCAATCAAGTCATTCAAAGTTTCAGGCATCGGCCATGACTTTACGTGGTTCGTTACTAATATGCGTAAAGAACCACGTAACGCAACGCCAAGTAGGTGTTCAGATAGTCGAGTATTTGATTCATTGTGTGAGCAAAATGTCTGGGTTGAAAAGTCGGTATAAAATAAAACGTAGGTAGGTACTGGTAGTAAAATTATCAAATTTATTACTTGTACGTAACTCGATCATGTTAACAGTTGAATGATGAACAATTTTTAGAGATTTAGGGAAAACATACAAATGAAAAAACTTTGAGGGTCTCATGAAACTAAGGCTGCCTTCAAATCGTGTGGCAGAAGTTGATTCCCAAAAAACTGAACTATCTAACTAAATCAAGACACTGTTGTTAACTTTTTAAACTTTCGCGATTTGTGTACATTAAAAAACAACATCAACAACGTCCTCCGGCCGTCCGTCCGTCGTTCGTCGTCGTCGTCGTCGTCGTCGTCGTCGTCGTCTTCACCTCGTAAAAAGAAATGTCGCGATAAGACCCGTTCTCGATGTTGTTTTATAATATAGACACTGTTGTTGATTTGTTGAACGTCATTATTAGACTCGAAGATTTCAGTAAAAAAATTAGGAACTTAAAAAGTAATGGGTATTAATAAATTGTTGCATAATAGAACTAGATTTGGATTATGGCTTGCCATCTTTAATTCGATTTAGAAGAAGCAGATGTTTTAGTCCACCTGGCTTATCAATTTTTACTCTCACTATGCCCTGATACTATCCAGTATAAAATCAGAAGTCCCTTTCAAAGCATGGCAATGATCATCCGACCATTACCATGCTTTGAAACGGACCTCTGATTTTAGAGCCCCTACCAAAGCCTTATTTTCTTCAAGATCGATATTCGGATAATCTGATAAAACGATGCTGTTAGACAGAATATACAACATGTCCCGGAATTAACGCTCAACTTCGTAAGGGGTCATTGTGCTCATCATTATGAACAACTTACTATGGAACCAAACCTGAAATAGTGAAAAAAAAAAGTTCGCATAACTCGTCAAAATGTAGGGAACAGCAGATTTTTTTTCGTGATTTTTGGTTTGTTTGCATTGTAAAAGTTGTTCATAGTGATGAGTACAATGACCCCTTACAAGGTTGTGCGTTAACTCCGGGACATGTCCCGGAGTTAACGCACACCTCTTAGGTATCTTGCAAGCTCGAATAGAGTCTTTTATAGAGTTTCCAGGATGCTGGTCTTTGATTATTAAATAATTTGATCCAGTATTCTGACTCCCACGTTAGGTTGGGACGGAAGTGTTGAAAAATGAAATTTATTTCTCTTTGTTGTTGCTATTTCGATTGGTTGGGTATAAACTCTGTTGTTTAATATAAGATCTCAATAAGAACAGAAGTACATCGAACCTCATGACACGTTTGTATTCGTCTATCATCTCGTCGACGGGCTCCACTCGACTGGGGTCGTATGTCTTCAGCGCTAAGTATGGCGCACCTGCAGACACGGCGTTTGACATCTGTATAGTAAACACATAAAAGTCTAAGAATGTCGTGACTACTCAGTGGTTAAGGCTTCGCCTCTCACGCGCGAGGTTGTGGGTCCAAATACGGGCGAGTACCAATGTGTCGCACTATAAGAGCCTTAGCACACCGCCGCGAAATTGCGGTTGTTCAATTCAACTGACTCGCATGATATTCCGCTACTCGAGAAGCGCAATATAAGCGGAACATCATGTGGTTTCGCGGTTTTGCGGCGGAGGTGTGCTAAGGCCCTAAAGGTTTCTTTTTTACTATTTTGGTACGGAACCCTAAAAACAATGAAGGCCGCAGCCAAGTGCGATGCGAGCGACGGCGCGACGTGACTGGTGGAACAATTTCTATGAAAACTTCATGGAAATCGCTCTACCGATGTCGCGTCGCGCCTGTCTGCGGGAGCCTTGAATTGTTGACGGTATTTTATTTTTGTATTTATTGCTTAATCGGTTGAAAGGCACTGAACGGGACACAATAGACATTTTATATTGTTATTATGCCTGAAGGCGTTTAGTCTTCCGCAAAGTGTTAACTGCGTCGTTGGTATAATTTCAGAAAAAGTTGTAAAAAGTTTCCGCGTCGGCTGTGAAAATGTCAAAAAATAAAATGATAAATCCAAATTGTTATGCTGTATATTAAAGAGTATTCTATCTATCTATAAATGTTGATAAACAAATGGGTAAAGGCTCCTACAAACAAGTGCGGCACGAGACGTGAATCGAACGCGACACAAAGGTAGGAATCGCGTGTCTCGCGACCAGCGCTGCCTTTGTTTCGCGCGCGATTAACGTCGCGTGTCGTGCCTATTTGAAGGAGCTTTAAAACGGTGGCTTGTCACAGTGTATTTGGTGTAGAATTGTCAAGTTTGGTTAAGGTAGTTTCTCGTTCCACAAAAACAAAAACACTTATAGAAGTTATTATTACTACGTCTGGAGGCGTTTAGTGTCCCGCAAAGCGTAACTGCGTCGTTCAGAAAAAGTTGTCTAAAAAGTTTCCGCGCCGGCTGTGAAAATGTCAAAAAAATCAAATGATAAATACAAATTGTAATGCTAAGCCTTAAAACGGTGGCTTGTCAAAGTGTATTTGGTGTAGAATTGTCAACAGTTTGGTTAAGGTAGTTTCTCGTTCCACAAAAAAAAGAAGTTTTATTACTACTACGTCTTGGAGGCGTTTAGTGTCCCGCAATTCGTTGGTTGGTTCAGAAAAGTTGTCTAAAAAGTTTCCGCGTCGGCTGTGAAAATGTCAAAAAAATAAAATGATAAATACAAATTGTTATGCTGTATATAAAAGAGCCACAAAAATAAACTGGCCAATGAAACGGTTCAGTAGTTGAAAAGAATATTTTACAAATTAACAATTTTCGGTCTTTTTCCTTTACTTGTGCTGGGAGACTTTGCTTCTTGCCAAATTTCATTATTATACGTCAACGGGAAGCACTCTAGGTTTTGATTTACTTACGATAGTTGCGAGTATCAAAATGTGTCGTAAAATGGCCGTATTGTTTTATTGCGTTGACTTAGAAGATTGATTTTTTTATAACTCTTAAAGGACCATAGACTTACGTATTTCATATTAATTTCAACTTGATATCTCCACGCGTCCTTGAGAAAAAGGGTCTTGACAGACTGTCAAACTTGAATTTTTTTTTATGAGATAGATTTGCAAATTAACATTTTTCAGACTTTTTCCTTTATTTGTGCTGTGAGAGCTTGCTTCTTGCCAAATTTCATGATTCTAGGTCAACGGGAAGTACCCTAAAGGTTTTGATTTACTTGCGAGTATCAAAATATGTCGCATAAATGGCCGTATGTTTTTATTGCGTTGACTTAGAAGCTTGGAATTTTTTAGGACACCAAGAGACCATAGACTTACGTACCTATTTGATATTAATTTCAACTTGATACCTCCACGCGTTCCTGAGAAAAAGGGTCTTGACAGACTGACAGACAGACAGACAGACGGACAACGAAGTGATCCTAGAAGGGTTCCGTTTTTTTCCTTTTGAGGTACGAAACCCTAAAAACTCGCTAATAGAAGTTTTATTGCTACTACGTCTGGGGGCGTTTAGTGTCCCGCAAAGTGTTAGCTGTGTCGTTAGTATGATTTCAGAAAAGTTGTCTAAAAAGTTTGTGTCGGCTGTGAAAATGTCAAAAAATAAATTATGTTGTAAGTATATTAAAGAGTACTCTATCCATCTATGAATGTTGATAAACCAATGGGTAAAAGCTCCTACAAACAGGTGCGACACGCGACGCGAATCGCACGCGACACAAAGCGCGCGTGAGCGTGTGTCGCGCGCGGTTAGCGTCCCTTGTCGCGCCTTTTTGAAGGAGCCAATGGTGGCTTGTCAAAGTTCATTTGGTGTGGAATTGGCAACAGTTTGGTTAAGGTAGTTTTGCGTTCCTCAAAAAAAAATAAAACTCGCTATTATATGTTTTATTGCTACTACGTCTGGGGGCGTTTAGTGTCCCGCAAAGTGTTAGCTGCGTCGTTGAATGATTTCAGAAAAAGTTGTCTAAAAAAGTTTCTGCGTCGGCTGTTAAATGTCAAAAAATTAATGATAAATAACAAATTGTTATGCTGTAAGTACTTATAATAAAAAGTATTTCATCTATTTATGACCATCGAAACGGCTACTGTGATGTATGCTCATATTGGTAAACAAAAATGGGTAAAACGGTGGCTTGTCAAAAATTTGGTGTAGAATTGTCAACAGGTTGAATAAGGTAGATTTTCGTTCCCACAATACAAAAACTCGCTCTTTTTGTATGCCTAGCATGGCTTATCAAAACATGGTGATAAAACTAAACTATATTTTAATTAATTCTTTATTTGTGAAAAGAAGTTCAAAACTAGATACTGGGGTGGTATGTACCTACGAAGTCTCGTTAACCAAAATTAACTATTTAAAAACTATTCTAAATTCTTGTTTGGTGGTTTCGTTTCTTGTAAATAGTTACATTTTGGTGCAAGCGAAGACGGCTTTAGAAAACTATTTTTTTGTTTGAAAAGTATACTTCCTATGTGGTCCCATAAAAATTGTATTAACTTAACTTGGGTACTTTAGTAATTTTTGAGTTAGCTTCAATAATAGATATTTTTCCTACTTCTTACTTGACAGATAATCTCATACAAATTCTGTCCCATTTTAGAATTTATTCGGTAAGTAGTGGTTATTCGGACATCGTGTCAAACTTCCTGTCACTGTTATTACAGCAGGTAGTGGTACCTACCTATTCGAATGTGTGTGGGAAGTTGTCGAAAAATTACAAAGTTCCTGCGTCGGCTGTGAAAATTTGAATCATGAAAATTAAGCATTTCATGAGCGATTTAAAAAGTACTTAACTATTATTGACTGTCTGTCGTCTTTAAAAGATTGACTTATACTGAACGATGTTTTAGGTGGTGAATTAGTGAGCATAAATGTGATTTATTTGACATGGTTGTACATCATAATAGTGTCGCTATGCATCCATAGATGGCGCTATTAACAACTTATAGTTAACGTCATGCTATATGTAGTAACTACCGCCATCTACCAACAATTAAAGACAACAAGTAGTTGTCTTCAATGGCCGGTAGACGGCGGTAGTTGTTAACTATTCTTGGCGTGTGTAGACGGGGTAGAAAAAGAGTTGAATGTAGATGGCTTCATAACTGGCGGTAATATAGCCAATACTTACGTACTACTAAAATGACAAAATTGGTTTACCACTTGTTTGTTTGCTTCTATTTCGGCTAGCTTTCTGTTCAAGTCGTTCTTCAGTCCTTGCATCAGCACGAAGTCCTTCTCCAAAATACCTTGTAGTCCTGTGTTGGAAAAGATCATGGGGCATAAAAATTTACAAGTTTGGCGACTCAATAAAATACAATATGTCAGAGAAGATATCTCATTGTTCAGTTTTATTTATATTGCTTTTTTGTCTTGTTAGCGATCAATGAAATGAATGGATATCTTATATCTTCGCAGATGATTAATTTCATGACTTTTTATCCTCTCCTTAGGTACCTACGTGTTCTTACACGAAGTTTTTGTTTGTCTTTATTAATGCGGCTCAGTCGCAAAACGTCCACTTCGCAAAATGTCTATCGCAAATACCTAAACTAAAACATCAATACTCAGAAAGAGTGCAAAGTACGAGGGGGAATCAAAAAGTAGTGAGAACGACATACTCCTTGGTAAGAAAAAAAATAAATACTGGCAGGCATAGCTCAGATACATATTTGTAATATTAATAAAGAAAAAAATCTTCGATTCTCTTTTGTTTTTTCCTGAATGTAGTCATTTGTTTGCTTCGTGTCGGAACGTGTTCTCGATAATACTTTTTTACAAAAAAATACAACCGACTTCCAAAAACAACACTACAAAGTGAAAAATAACTTTAATTTCGGAAGTCGGTGTCTGGTTAAATTTATATTCGTTTTTTGCCACCGACTTCCGAAATTAAAGTTATTTTTCACTTTGTAGAATTGTTTTTGGAAGTCGGTTGTATTTTTTTGTAAAAAAGTTTTTATTTTTCACTTTTTAGTTGTGGTACCTACCCCACACAAATTCTAATACCACCTGCAAAACAAACTAGAACATCATCCATATAAAAGTGGGGAAAAAATACGTATTATTGAAGCTAACTCAAAAACTCACTCACTCACAAAATCTGACGACTGTAAAAAGATATGCGTGGTCATACATAAAAAAAAACATACAAGTTGTCGAATTGAGAACCTCTCCTTTTTTTGTCGTCGGTTGAAAATGGAGAAAAACGAAGTGCGAGCCGCGGAAGACGAAAATCGTTGCGGCCGTCCATCGACGTCAGTCACCCAAGAAAATGTTGCGAAAGTCGAGAAAATTGTATTGAGCGATCGAAGAGTTACCATCCGATACTTAATTCAAGAAACGGGCATTTCATATGGAAGTATTCAATCCATATTGAAACAATCTTTGAATATGAGGAAAGTCTCCGCAAGATGGGTGCCGAGAATGTAAACCGACAATCAGAAACAAAATCGACTTGACATTTCGAAGATATTGTTGGACAAGTTTCAAGAAGATTCTGAAAACTTTTTGTCTCGTTTCGTAACAATGGACGAAACATGGGTCCATCATTTTGATCCCGAGACAAAACAGCAATCTTCGCAATGGAAACGGCCATCATCACCGACCCCGAAGAAGTTTCGTGCCGTGGCATCGGCTGGCAAGGTTATGGCCTCAATATTTTGGGACTCAGAACGGATATTGTTGATTGATTACCTGGAGCGTGGAACCACTATTACAGGCCAATATTATGCAGCTTTAATTTCCAAGTTGACGAATGCCATCAAAGAGAAAAGGAGAGGGAAACTTCGAAGGGGCATGCTGTTTCATCACGACAACGCACCCGCGTACAGGTCGGCAGTTGCGATGGCTGCCATTCAGCAAGCTGGCTTCGAATTGGTTGACCACTCCCTTTATTCACCAGATCTGGCGCCTAGCGATTTTCATCTGTTCCCCAAATTGAAAGAATACTTAAGGGGAAACAGGTACTTAGACGATAACGAGGTGATGGATGCCGTGGAGAGCTTTTTGCAGGACCAAGACAAAACTTTGTTTATGAAAGGGATTGAAGTCTTGGAAAAGCGCTGGACTCGGTGTGTAGAGAGAGTCGGAGACTATGTAGAAAAATAAATTATTAAGTTATCAATAGTCATTATAATCTATCTCATTCTCACTACTTTTTGATCCCCCCTCGTAATCTTTTGAGTTAAGATTCAAGTGAATGAATTTTTGTAAAATCCTTGCTTATATATGGCATCTTGTGCAAAATTTCATGCTTCTAGACCCAGTGGTTTAAGCTGCGCGTTGTCTGTCAATGAATGAATGAATTTAAGATGTTTATGAAGTAGTCCGTAAATGTTTATGAAGTAGTCGGTAAATCTGACAACCAGTCTTACCAAAGGGTATCGTATTACCCAGTTACTGGGTTGTGGAGGTCAGATAGGCAGTCGCTCCATGTAAAATAATGGTATTCAGCTGCATCCGGTTAGACTGGAAGCCGACCTCAATTGCAACATAGTTAGGAAAAGGCTAGGCATCTGCCTAGCCTTCAATCAATCAATCTTGCATCAATCTTGATGAAGTAGAAGATAACAAAATATAGACCAACCAACCAGCATTCTCCAGCAGTGTATCGAGGTCTGTGAGCGGGAACTCTGCTGTGGAGGGCGACAGTAGTTGCGGGGTCGGCACCGGCGACGGTCGCGGACGTGGCGTCGTAGATGAAGCTGTCAATTAACAGGGTTATCCGGTTTAGTCTCGAGTTCACTCACTACTGTAAAGTCTTTTCAATCGCAATATGGTTTCCCTGATCGCCAAGCATCAGTTTTGATTCGGAATAGGTCTACGAAATAATAAGCATGATATAAGTTTTTAACTGTCATGACCAGTTTATCCGTGATAATGGTCCTTGCAACAGTGCCGAAATATCGGGAACTCGAATTTAATGCTATACAGATGATGCTCAGTTGCTAACACTTAGAAGTCAGTAATCCGGAGGTAGAATCTTATAGATGTCACAAATTCGCATTAAATTATCTAAGTTTTTTGTTTTAATGCATTTTTCTTGTGTAGGTACTTCAGCAAGAAAATCTATGTGCGTGTGGTGTGAGGGCCACTTTATTAAAACTCTTTGAAAATATGCTTAGGATTTAGTGGACATTCCCAAAGAATTGTGAAAGATGGAATCAGATTTTGTGAAAGTCAACTTTGCGAGATATGGAGTTTACGAGTCGGGCCCTCAGTTCTCACATAGAGGATTGAGGGCCCACCTGTAGGTACCTGATAAACTATGGACACTACAGAAAAAGTCATTATGACAAAATCTAAGGTAATAAATACCAAACAAAATTTCTGAAAACAAGATATTATCGCAAAACACTATCCTACTTAATATATCTTCGTTCAAAATGGGCCCTCAATTCTCATAGACGTAAAAGTTTATAACGCAAATAAAATGAAACCATTAACTTACAGCTACTGTTTGAAATCCTATATGCTACTAAATAAATTGTGAAAATTTGTGAAAGCATGACGAGGTCACCACTTCTTGTTGTTTGAAAGTTATGACCTTGATAAAATTCGGGCCCTCAGTCCTCCATTTTATTTTGTTTTCGTTCTAATACGCTTATCGTATGAAAGATACTAAATAAATTGTGAAAATTTGTGAAAGCAAGAAGAGGTCACCACTTCTTGTTGTTTGAAAGTTATGACCTTAATAAAATTCGGGCCCTCAGTCCTCCATTTTATTTTGTTTTCGTTCTAATACGCTTATCGTATGAAAGATAAGACAAATACAAAATAGTCTCTTTTTAACCAACTTCAAAAAGGAGGAGGTTATCAATTCGTCGGAACCTTGTTCCCCAATTACTCGAAGATGGCTGGACCGATTTGGATTATTTTTTTTTTGTTTGAAAGGGTATACTTCCCAGGTGGTCCCATGATCATCAAGTCAGGATCTGATGATAGGATCCTGGAGAAATAGAGAAAACTCTTCCAATTTTATAGGCACACTTGAAGCGATTTGGATAGTTTTTGGAAGAGTACTTTCTTGGAGTGGTCCCATTTCAATTTGGTGAAGACCTGATGAAGAACTTCTGAGATAGGCAACGGAACTCCTCAATAAATGATAGCAAATGGACTGGGATTGCTGAAATCGCATGTCTGTTTGTTGTTCACACCAGTTCATAACATAACATCACGCCAGTACGCTGTGAAGGGGTAAGCACATGTGACCACTAAAAAGTGAAAAATAAAAACTTTTTTACAAAAAAATACAACCGACTTCCAAAAACAACACTACAAAGTGAAAAATAACTTTAATTTCGGAAGTCGGTGGCAAAAACGAAAATACATACAGTATGGGGACCGCTTATATGCAATAATTTCTAGGACACATTTGGTATCGCCTTTTCTGACGATATACAAAAAATGAACTAAATCGGTCCAGTAATTACGTCAAAAAGTAGAGTTTTCATTTTGATCAAATTTAAACACTGTAGAATTGGATCACTAGGTCAATGATTCAATGAACCCTTTAAAATGCGACGTTGCCACTAAGTGCAAACTATCACGACGCTGTTACGTACCTATTCTACTTATTTGCCGAAATGTAAAATCAGTACACCTGCACGACAGGCTGGAATTTAATGTAAAAAAAAATAATTCAACGTTTGAGTGCGTGCGCAAAACTAAGCGTGTACGGGAGACGCAGCCGCGGACCGCGCCGCCCGACGACACCCACATTCGATTAATACTGTAACGGTACGGCCCACTACCTCTCACAGACACAAGACCAGTACAGACTGACTATGAAATTTAATGTTAATGTGGTTTTTTTTTCGGTATACTAGTACTTGGAATTTTCTATTGAACAACTTCCTTGGCCTGCCATGGTCGAAACTTTGTTTTGTTTACACAAACATAATCCATCACTGGGACGCGCCAACATTTCCTGCGGGTGTACATCAGCAGCGGTGTCTTTTGGCGGCTTCTTTACACAGAGCGGCACGATCCACGCGGCTTTCTTCAAAGGCGATTCAGCGAAATAATATTGCGGGGGGCGCGCGGGTGCGGGGTGCGCTCGCGCCACGTAGGGAAGCACACCTGTTATCGACTATTAGCTTCTGTTAAAAGGAATAAAGATAGATAATCAAAAAAGCTGTTTAGCTTTAAATACTTAGGTGGTGCTATGGTGTTTTAAGAATTATTGTCATAATTCTAAAAACCACTATGCCCTGAGTATTTAAAGCTAAACAGCTTTTTTGTTTATGTGTGTTCTTATTCAATATTATTAAGTAGATTTAGAGATAAAATGCATAAAGTAAACAACAACAATTTATGAATTGTTTTCGCATGATACATAGTTAGTTACCTACCGGCTCCCGGCCGATCGACAGACCCGATTGATACTCAGGATTACTCAGGAAGTCACTAACTTAACGGTAGTTTCGTAAACTGTTCAATCGTATTTTTAATGTCCAATTAATATTTTTAATTGTTAAAAATAAATATTCAAATTACACAAAGATACTTGTATTCTAATGCCTTGTTTCGGTAGAAAGTAATTATGTGTAAAAAGTTATCGATAAGCGTTAATTACGATAATTACACCATGTGCCCTACATTATAATATTTTTTCGCCATCTTGGAAGTTGCATTCCGCTTTGTGACTGTCAGTTCACCGTTAGTCTTCCGGGGTAGTGTGTGCCTTACGCAGAGATTTCGTCTACTTGCGCGCATTGCTTCAAAACGTGAATAGCAAATACCAGTAAATTTAGTGCTTAGTTAGTTTAATTTTTTATCAGTGGAATGGACACTTATTAGTTATTTGACTTTGTGTGTGTGTAAATTGTGTTTTTAAGTTTTTTGTATACATTTTTTAAGGTGAAATTGACACTTGACTTTTGTGTTCGCGTGTGTCTTTTTAACAAAATGCCAAGACAACAGCATTTTTACAGTGCTGCAGAGTATACAGACATGGTGTTATTGTATGGCGAATGCGGCCAAAATTCAGCCTTAACTCTACGTACTTATCGTGATAGGTACGGCGCAACTCGCTCATCAATACCGCTTTTCCATTAATGTGTGGGCAGGTAGGTTTCAGGGAGACCAAATAATCGGCCCCGTTTTTATCAACGGAAACCTCAATGCACAGAAGTTTCTGGATCTTCTTAACGGCCCAATAACCGATTATCTAGAGGAATTGTCTGTGGTAGCTTACAAGCGGGTTTGGTTCCAGTTAGACGGAGCTCCTCCACATTCCGTACTCCTCGCGAGAGAGCGGCTTAACACCATGTTCGGCGAGCAATGGATTGGTCGCTATGGCCCCCGCAGGTGGCCAGCTCGGTCACCCGACCTTACGCCTCTCGACTTCTTTTTATGGGGCTTTATTAAAAATGAAGTTTATTCGCGTGTCTCCGAAACCGAAGATGAACTGCGCAATCGTATTGTCGCCGCCTTTGACAAATTAAAAACCATGGCTCTGGATCCTGAACGAAATTTGCTGAGCAGGCTTCGGGATAACATTGTGCGGCGATGTAACTTGTGCATTCAAAAACGTGGTGGACACTTTGAAAATGAGAAAATTTAAGTTTATTCTTTTTGGAACTAATGTGTAATATTGAAGTATTTAGTTCAGTTCAGTTATCGCGAAATAAACACGTGGCGGTACAAATGAACTTAGTGGATTTTATTTTCGTCGCACATTGTCAAACGAATCAAAGTGCCGGCGCCGACAAAAAAGCCGCCATGCCGTGCCGCCCGCGTGCACCGTTGCCACTCTTCGCTCCTGGGGTCAAGGTACGTTGTCTAAACAGAGTGTTTACTTTAAGTGAATTTATTTTGATATTTGTTTTGTTTGAAAATTTAACTTTTTTAATTTTCGGTTTTTTATTTATTATTTAATTTTTCTATACTTCTATGGAGTAATATTCCTTGAGCTTTCAATTATTGCCAAGATGACAATTCCATACTGTATAATCAGACACCGACTTCCGAAATTAAAGTTATTTTTCACTTTGTAGTGTTGTTTTTGGAAGTCGGTTGTATTTTTTTGTAAAAAAGTTTTTTTGTGACAAAAATTGTGCAACAAATTGGTGTTATTTGTTAATAATAAGAATAGCGATAAAACTACAAATCTTAATAGATACCGAAATTCGTTTGTTCTCAATAGTTCGATTTATTAGTTCGATCGTCGAACTAGAGTTAAGTTACGGCGAACGAAATTATTATTAAAAAAATATTTATTTCAATTAAAACAATGTTTATTGATTGGAATGTTCTACAAGACTGATTTTCAATTATAATAATTCTATTAACTAAAACTTATTGCTAGAATCTGCAAATGTGCAGTTTATTAATGACGCACGGGCGCATTCGCTGTATTAGTCAGCGATTACGTTACTTAGGCGATTGCCTAACTCCTCCCTCCTTAAGATGGAAGCGCGTCCCGCAGCTTCCCGCAGCGTCCTCGGTGCGAAGTTGATTCTGTATTGGTCGTCGCTGTTTCCACTGCCAAAGCTTCCATATAAGGATTGTCATCAGGATGAGATACAGTCCTAGTGTTGACCAACTGGGCGTAGCCATCATAGTCTGCCAATCAATTATGGGTTCTTGTAAGTTGACGGCTCGTTCTATCAGTTCGTGAATGCTGTCCAGTGATATATCTTCCAATTGTAGGTTGAAATGGATGTTCTCCTCTGTAATCACGGCTTTACTAGGAAGTGGTATGATTTCGTCTACTGCGACAATGTTGATGTTTGTCGTTAGTGTTCGGTTAAGTACTTGCAATTGGCAATCACTTGTAATACTGGCGATGTGTATTCCTGATATCCTCTTGTATTCAGATTTAGTTCCACATTTACTTCTTAGGACTTCTTCTTCCTTCAGGATGATAAGCCACTTGGTGTCTTGGAGTTTCTGGATTCTTCCACGTTTGAAGTCTATCTTGGCTCGTGTGCAGTTTGTGTTTTGGTGTTTCACGAGGGATATTATGCAGTCTTCTGATTTATCAACAGGCTGGGTGTTCAACGACGTGCAGAGTTGTGTATCTTGTGTGATCCGCTTGCAGTCTTCTTCTAGGTACGAGTACTCGTTAATGCCCAGTACGAGGTATTTGGATTTAGGAATGATTGCCAGGTTTTGCTTGTCGGGAATGGAGTATAGATGGATTAGGTCGTATTGGTTTGTATCTATGGAAGGAATATCTAATATAAACGTTAACGTGTGATCTGTACTATAAGCTTTTACACTAATAGACTTCTCTAGACTATGTATATTGCTAATAGTACTAACGCTATCCACTGGTCTACAATTGTATGATTTCTGAATAGCTAACATTTTGTTTATAAGAATGTGTGGGGATACAATGCTTGGATGCATGACTTCTAACTGAGCAAAAGTCACGGCGTCTTCTAAAATTACTAACTTGTCTAACAGCAATTGCAGACTGAAATCTATTTGTATATATAAATCTAGAAAGTGCAACCTATTTACTATAACATTATTATTAAAAGTGGTATTTCTTAACACAAGACTTAGTTTTTTCTGGTTCTCGTCTAAAAGCTTAATCTGTTTAGGTACTATACTCTTCAACTGCATGTTTTGCTATGAATAATGATTGCTTTTGAGACACATTAATTTTATTTACTGAATTTCGTAATTCTGATATTTCATTTTCGAATTTAATAGCATCTTCATAATCTAAATTGCCTGTTATGGTTTTAACGATGGAACCTAGGCCGTTAATAAAACCACGTCTATACCTATGGTGCGGTGCAATAAACACTATTTTTTTTTACCTATTAAATTTAAGCTATTATCTAGGGGCAGGTGGGGCATAACGGGGACGCTAAGGAAATCTATCAATAAAACTATGTTAAATTATACTTCTAATCATTTATTATTTATTATAGCACTTTTATGTTACTAATCTACTATTTGGTATGTTTTTGGCACAATAATTAAGTAATCGACTAAAAAAACGTATTATTTTTATAACTCTTAAAAAACCCCATCATGCCCCGGGGTAGGGGCAGTATGGGGTACCTAAAATGGGGCAATACGGGGTACGTCTATAACAACTACTTAGACTCGCAGTGTAGGCAGATGTGGATTTCTTCGGCATCGTCATCATCGACACCGGCACAGGCATTATGTGACCAACGTCCACATAGCTGGCAACCTACCCAACCCTCTGCAGATTTGAGGTATGTGTTGTTAGTGTCTTCACAATAGAGGCATAAAGCATCCTCGTCTTCATTTTCTGCATGGGGTTTGGTTTTTTGCTTTTTAGTTTTTTTGAGTCGAGGATCATTTGGATTAGAACACTTTCTAGACCGTTTAATTTGTTCCAGCTCATTTTTATATGGGGTTGAAGTAAGGACAACTGTTTTTCCTCGCCTATAGTTCTTCCTATTTTTATTTCTTTGTTCAACTGATGGAATTGGCAAAATATCTTTTGGTGAGGCATTTTCGAAGACAGATGTAAGATTGCGACATACTTCACGAACCGGAGAACGAATTTGAGTGTCTTCTACAAACGAACATCCAGGTTCAGGGTCTTGGATTAGACTTCTATCGCGAGGTGGTGTGTTCTCAGAAAAAACTTGTTGAAAAATTACATCTTCAAGGTTGGGCAGTGGTTCGACTTGATTTTCGAAGATGACTGGGGGTTGCTCTTGAACAGGCATTGGAACATCTGTCGTTGATGCAGCTATAAAATCTGAGTCTGAGAAATTGTTTTCATTAAAAGGCCATATTCCACATGTCCTAAAAGCATTAATTGCAGTAGACATTGTGGCAGCTTGAATATAAGCCTGTCCGAAAATTTCGCTTATTTGAAAAGCTGTTATGACACGCCCTGGATGCGTCCTTAACCAATTAGAAGCAGCTTGATCATAGTAAACACTTAAAGGTTTCATAAATGCAACATCTAAGGGCTGAAGCCTGTGAGTGCAGTGCGGCGGAAAACAAAGCATAACGACACCGTTTTTGCGTGCAATATCAATCACTTCTATATTTTGCGTATGCGTGACATGACCATCAAGAAGCAGCAAGACATGATTATTAACAGACGCACTTGAAAATTGAATGAACCGCTTAAACCAGGATAGAAAGGTTTCACTTGTCATCCACCCTCGGGAGTTGCATTCCGCAGTAGTTCCCGGAGGAGCACGATCTAGCAATTCTGGTTTCATCCTTTGCCTAGGAAAAATCATCATAGGAGGCATGTAGGTTCCGGCTGAATTAAAGCATATCTCAACGGTGATAGTCTGCCCTCGTTCTGCGGATGACAATGAACCTACCTGTTTTCTTCCTTTCTCTGCTATAATTTTACTTTTTGTTTTTGATACACATGAGATTCCTGTCTCGTCACAGTTAAAAATTCTGTCTGGTGTAAATTTATATTTATCATATAACTCCCCAAGTAAAGTGTAGAATTTGTTAACTGCGACTTTGTTGAAACCCATCGCTCGAGCTGCCGATGTTGCTTCTGGCTTGCGGATGGACAAATCTGAGTGACGTTTCAGAAATCCTTGAACCCAATCTGTACCAGCCATCTGTTTCTCTGTGTTGAATTTGTGTCGTTTCCCATTTTTTATTGCCAGCTGATACGCCATTTTACGCAGATCGAGGGTAGTTAATCCAAAAAGCCTTTTTTCCATTTCTTTAATGTAATTCACAAGCTCCTCCTCTTCTTCTAGCGTAAAAACAGGTTTGAAAGTACCCACCTTTGAAGGAATCGAGACTTCACCTTTCTTTAATGCAATCACGCGCCGCTCCAACGTGGTCTGTGGAACGCCATATTGTTGAGCTGCTTTTCTGTACCCCATTGTTTTGCTTATGACAGCATCAATGGCCTCCTTCATGTTTGCTGCTGACCAACTCCCTCTAGTAGTTTTCTTTTTATATGTTCGCACCATTTTTTATGAATACCTAAAAAAACAACCATAACTTAAACGATGCACTAAATAATCATGAGACGCAGACAGAACACATTTGCCAATCAAAACGTTGTCATTATTCTATAAAGATCACACAGACAGAGAGAAAAAACATTTATTAAACTTGGGGGCATGACGGGGACGTACCCCATGCTGCCCCATATCCACGACCCCGTCACGCCCCAAGGTCTGATTTAATACAGGTATTTTTTATTTCTAAAACCATAACTGTAACACAAGTTTCAATCGGAGTAGATCTAGTACCGATAACTAAAGATTTTCACAAAAAAATATAAATAAAATACACTCAATATTTACCTTTTGATAATTTTTTATGTAACACCATAAAATTACATCGAACTGCGCGTAAAAACTATTGTTGTCGTGAAAAATAAACACGTGCACTCTAGCGCTCGGTCACTTCCGCACTGATCATTGATGCAAAATGGCCGTTTGTTATTAAATACAGGACATCGTTAGCATGCCTTCGTATGCGTATGTGTGGGTGGCCCCGTCCTACCCCACGTCCCCGTTACGCCCCACCTTCCCCTATTTGATCTTTGTATGCCCTATTTAATTGCTCGTTATTTTCTGCAGCTTTAGTATTGGCATATAAAGACATAAGTTTTAAAGTTGTTTCGTGTAAATAGGATACGTTATACACGCAGGCCAAACTAAACGTATCTACTTGCTTCAAAATTTGACCTTGTTTTAATAAAAGGATGCCATTGGCGTTATCTACGGGGTTAAGAGTCAGGTTGGCGGTTGCGTAGAGCAGGAGGGTTCCTGTGACGAGGGTCCTGGAACAAGATGTTGTCTTCGTAAAAGTTTGAAATGAACTCTGATGGATTTTGGGTTGGGGTGGCTTCCTATGATTTCGGCAACATTGTTAGGATGAAGATGAATGATCTTATACGGACCTTTAAATACTGGCTTCGTTTTGTCGCTCCTCGTAGTCTTTGCAACCTGCTTATATACAGTTTCACCTACCTTAAACGTGATGGCCTCAGCAGCCTGATTCCGTTTTTCTATCACCTGCTCTTTATTTTTAGATACGTGAGCTGCTATGCACTCCTGTACTGCTTCTGCATTTTTGCGATGGTTAAGGACATAATCCTGATAGAACTCTTTAGGGTAGTATAGTTCTAGTGGGTTTCTGGATGCTGTATGACCAAACAAAAGCTCACGTGGTGTATAGCCTGTTGTAGAATGAATGGCATTATTGTAAGCAATAATGGCGTACTTCATCAGTAATTGTATAGGGTCATCTTTATTTGTCATTCTCTGGATTCTTATTATTTCAGCAATGGTAGAGTGAAAGCGTTCAATGGGTGAGTTTGAATTTGGATTATAAGGGGTCGTAAAGTGTATGTTTATGTCATGAGACGCGCATATTTCCTTTATAACGTCGTTGTCAGATTTCGTGTCTGAGTCTGTGGTAATTTTCAGAGGTAATCCTAGTATGGAAAATACTTGTAATAAAGCTTCTGAGATATGAACGCTGCTTGAAGCATTTAACGGTACAGCCTGGGCAAATTTTGAAAAATTATCTATAATTGTCAGGGACGTCGCACCTCCAGTGGAATATAGGTCCATAAACAGATGTTGAAACGGTTTCGTAGGTGTCTCTGTTAACGTTAGTGGAGGTTTCAAAGGATTTCTTTCATATTTAGCTCTTAAACACATGTCGCATTGATTAATGTATCTTTGAATTGACAATAGCATATTGGGCCAGTGATAATTTCTGTGGAGTTGTTTATACGTTTCCTGAATACCTCTATGTGACGATTTGCCTTCGTGATATCGCTTAATGAGTTCTTGTTGCTCAGTTTTGTTTTCAACAAGAGTAACTCGTGACGTACATCTTATAAGTTTAGGACCTCTGTCATTGAAAATTGTAGTGTAGACTCTCGAGAAGGCCAAGTATAGATTTTCATCGTAAAAATAGCAGTGGAAGATACGGTCCGCTATTGTGTGCTCTTTTAGGAACCTGATGATTTCGGGTTCCGTATTGTTTACAGGGATCAAAACATCTTTAATAACAGTCCTAGAGTTAGTTGATCTATTGTCTACTCTATATGTTGAACCCGGGGTAGACCTAATATAGAATTGTTTCAGTTGTTTATCTATTGCATCAGATAAAATCGGGATGCCGTTGTTTTCATTATCGGGTTGGGTATGATTTGTCGAGACTAATTGGTCGACTGTAACAATGCTCATTGAGTCTGTTCCGTTGTCAGTATGGGGGTGGATATCACTTCTTTCTTCTACGTCGTTATTATTTCCAGGGTAGTTACTATTGTCGATAGGTACATCGGTATTATTATTGCTAAGTCCGTCATTGTTGTCGTCTCGGTCGTTATTTGTCTCTGCTTGTCTACGGGCGTTCTCAAATATTCTGTTTATAATCTCGTCGTCGTCGTTATCGTCAAAATTCATGTTTTACAGTATGTGTGAAAGATAACGGTATGTTCTCAGAGTAAAATACGTCACGATATTGATAACAAATTTTGGTAACCTCACGTTTTTCTTCTTCATTCATATGGCTGGTTCTCATTTTCTTTAAGTTTTCGTAAAGTTCTTTGTCAATGTCGGTTTTAGTTTGAAGGGTGTTGGTTTCGTGTGTTTTATTTTGATTTATTAACTGTGGCGGTAAAGGCTCAAGGGGTAGGTGGCAATTGTTACTAATTACTTGTTCTTTATCAGTTAAGTTAATTATGGATGTTTTAAAAATTCCATTTTTTACCGTTACTACAGCGGCGGGTGACTTGAGTCCTTTAAACCAATTAAAGTCGTCACAGATATAGTTACCGTCCATATAATTCGTTTTTACTGTTATAAACTTTTCGCAATTAGGTTCAATTTTGAGTCTTTTTACTGGATAATCAAAATAAATTGGTATTTTGGTGTTATAAGTTCGCAATAACTTATTTTTAAAATCTATGTTACACCCTAATTCTTTTAACAAGTCCATCCCTATTAGTCCTTTATACTTTGGGTCAAAATCGAAAAGTAAAAATTTATGATATATGTCTGTCTTAAACTGTGGGGGTAAAGGTAAAATAGCAACATGTTCATGACGAGTAACAGCATGCGCAGTTTTTACTTGAAATGGCTCGCGCTCAACGCAGTTTTCAAGATTAGCACCGGCTATTACGTCAGGTGATATCATACAACGCGAAGCTCCAGTATCTAATAAAAATTTACCTTGAAATTCCGGCAACTCTATATAAGGAAGATGATCTTTACCTTGGTTATTGAGGTGAACAGTCTTTACTAGCTTTGATTCAATGGCTCCTCGTTCTGGGGAAAATCCTGATGGCTTGGTCCATCCGCAGGCATCTCCTGCGTGTAGTTGTAGTCTTCACCATTAAGTTGTAAATTATTATTATACTCACCTTCATAATAGGCATTGTAGTCGGGGTAACACTGGTCTTGGTTGTGCTGTGTATAAAACATTTCTTCGGGAGCAAAACGCGGTGTTTCGGGCTTACTTACCGATCTCATGGTGACGTCAGACACTTTTTGTGGCGGGTTCACCTGCTGGCGAGGTATATTCGGCTGATGTCTAAAATTACCTGAGTTTCTGACAGTACCAGAACCACTAGGTCTTACATTACTTGGAGCGGGTCTTCCTTGACCCCTCTGTTGTCTCTGATCTATGTTCCAGCTATTACGCGTGGGAAAGTTATTATTTTGGGGTACCGTTTGGTTTGACTTGGGTATTTCTTTCGGTTTGTTTTGGATGGAAAGTGCATTAAAACTATTATTGAATCTATTGAATACCAAACGTGCCTCCTCTTGTCTAGCCGTTACTATAGCTGCTTCAAGAGTCTTAGGTTGCGCAATCCGCACGCCAATAGAAACGTGAAATTCCAAATGGTTAACGTATTGATCTATGACCATACTCTCATAGTATGACTTATCCGTATGCCTACCTACTACGTTTAAGGTGTCTAAAATTTCCCTTAGTCGTTTACCAAACGTCTCAGCGTCTTCATTTTTATTACGACGCAAACGCGTTAGCTCCTGCATCAGCTGTATTTCGTTACGCGGTTCGCCTAGTCTACGCGTCAACGCAGCCTTAATTGTCTGCCAGCTATCTACTATTTCTTCGGATGCTATTGCACTGATCGCCGAACCGCTTAATTTGCTTTTAATTAAACTAACAATAGCAGGGTTCACCCTAACCTGTGGATCCAATAATTGCATCATATTTTCAACTTCTCTAATAAAGTAATTTAATGTTTTTGGATTGCCATCGTATTTTGGCAACAGCTCTGAAACGAACTTAAAAGTCGCTAGATCAATGCTTGCCATAGCCATCGTGGTTTAATCGTAATACAAACGAAATCAATTCCAATTCACTTTACAATACTATTGAGATTATGTCTAATACCCAATACTGCCTACTCTCTAAGAAGTTAGCTTGAAGTTATTTTAATTATATTATACTGACCACGATTATATCGAATACGTAAACAAGTAAGTATCTCTTGTTACAGAATGAATTGCTGTGGCTTGCGAAATGTATACCGCGATTTTAGCACGCATACATAAATACCTAAATCAAAATGAATGTAGTAAACTCATATAACTATCGTAATTTGCCTGTAGCGATTTTAGCCTATAAACAAACACACAGATAACATTTATAAAATACGGCAGGAAATATAGCATGGGAAACTGGGTATACAACAAGCACTCACCACAGTATCTTCTGCATCTCTAGCCGGGCCTTGTAGAACAGCAGGGCTCCCAATTCTCCAGGACTCCTGCAGGTTGCTCGCCTTCGTAGATTCAATTTGCGATCGCGAAGATAACGATAGATACCGTTCACTCTTACCGAAGAGTTGTATCCGAATTAGAGTGTCGCGATCCTACCGACTGCGCCAGTTAAGTTACGGCGAACGAAATTATTATTAAAAAATATTTATTTCAATTAAAACAATGTTTATTGATTGGAATGTTCTACAAGACTGATTTTCAATTATAATAATTCTATTAACTAAAACTTATTGCTAGAATCTGCAAATCTGCAAATGTGCAGTTTATTAATGGCTCACGGGCGCATCCGCTGTATTAGTCAGCGATTACGTTACTTAGGCGATTGCCTAACTCTAGTGAGAACTTTTTTTCGCAATTGTTCGACCGTCGAACTACTGAGATTTTTTCTGTCATTTGTTCGACCGTCAAATTCAAATCGTTCAAACTCACTCCGTTGCTAGTTCGATTCATTAGTTCGATCGTCGAACTACTGAGATTTTTTCTGTCATTTGTTCGACCGTCGAATTCAAATCGTTCAAACTCACTGCGTTGAATTCGTTTTATATATATTAAAATATTGATTTCTTTATCTACTTAATAATCAAACAAAAAATAATGTTATTACATAATTAACAAATACTCTAGGTAATTACTTATTTAGTTACGAATTACCGCATTTTTTCTAAAAAATGCCCAACACTAATTTGTCCGCATGTTAATTGCATTTGAGCATCAATAATATAATCGTCACTGAATAAATCAATTTTTCTCCTTTTAGAACGTTTGTTTGATGTGGAAGGTCTCTGAAGATTATAAATTCGATATGAAGTCAGTGCAGAATCGTCCCGTAAAATATGCAAGATTTGCAATATGTTTACATGGCCTTTCGTTACAAGGTTATTTATTTTATGGTGCCATCCTTCTACTGAATTATTTGTTCGGTGGCGTTCGCCATAAACCGACCAAATTCTATGATAACCATTCTTCATCCAGTAATTATCAAAATAATCTTTAAACTTCATCATGGATTCGCAATTTTCCATCATTTCATTTTGAATATACATCCATCCTGAAACAATTTCATTTGCTGGAAGCAATGCCAAGTTGGCGCATAGTGAAATTATTCTTCTGTTGCGTTTGAGTCTACTTAAACCCAGGGCTTTTGCTTTGCGCCACAAGCTGTTCACGTAGTGGTAGTAGCAGCCTTGGACTGTAAGATTCATTTTTTGCAACGCTTTCATTGTGCCTTCTTCGAAATCTATCGTGACTTTAGCAGGCTTCAACTCTGGAATTTGGGACGCAAATGGATTTTGGGATCAAATAAAATTGAGTATGCTTTTTTGGTCCTGTGACTCATGAAAGCGTACACCAAAGGAATCACATTCGTGTTATTTGTGTCACTGCCGACGTCCCCGTGAATAGTGAAAAGTTGTTGAAAAGGTCTTGGACATGATTTAAAGGTTCCATCCATAAAAATGTGTTTTATTTTTTTCATAGTTTCTCGGGCATCACTTGAACAAAACACTAATATTCTCAATTTTTTCTGTCGGAAATCCGCGAGTAAGAAATCTGAAAAAGTACTGGGAACCTCGACTTCCTCAATAGTGTTTGCGTTTATTTTTTTTACGTGTGCTAACTTATTTCTCTTTCTATAAATGCGTGACTTTATTTGCCGAAATTCAGATACAATACTTTAACCTAAATGCAGGTCTTGATTTTTTAATGAAATTAGAGCTCTGTTATAAACTCTAGGAGCTGGTTCTCTTCCCAATGCTGCTTCATCGCAAGCATTATTTATTATAACATTAACAGTATTTCTTGTTTCATCTGGATTACATTGTCCGCAGTGGGGGGTTTTCTTTAGATTGAAAACATTCAGTGAGGTCCTTCAACAAAATAAATTTAGTAGTTAGAAAAATACGAGGGGGGATCAAAAAGTAGTGAGAATGAGATAGATTATAGTGACTATTGATAACTTAATAATTTATTTTTCTACATAGTCTCCGAGTCTCTCTACACACCGAGTCCAGCGCTTTTCCAAGACTTCAATCCCTTTAAAAAAAAAAGTTTTGTCTTGGTCCTGCAAAAAGCTCTCCACGGCATCCATTACCTCGTTATCGTCTTCGTACCCGTTTCCCCTTTAGTATTCTTTCAATTTGGGGAACAGATAAAAATCGCTAGGCGCCAGATCTGGTGAATAAAGGGGGTGGTCAACCAATTCGAAGCCAGCTTGCTGAATGGCAGCCATCGCAACTGCCGACCTGTGAGCGGGTGCGTTGTCGTGATGAAACAGTACGCCCCTTCGAAGTTTCCCTCTCCTTTTCTCTTTGATGGCATTCCTCAACTTAGGAATTAAAGCTGCATAATATAGGCCTGTAATAGTGGTTCCACGCTCCAGGTAATCAATCAACAATATCCGTTCTGAGTGTTTTGCTCAGTCTGTCAGTGAGCATTGGCCGTGCCCAAACCTCCCTCAAAAGCAACTGCCCATTGCTCCCGCTGCATACTTTTTAAGTTAACTTTCTTGTGAAATTTTTGGTTATAATAGAAAAAAATAAAACAAATCACATACCTTACGCTGGTTCTTGTTTATTTATTTAAACTTTACGCACTTAAAATGTACAAAGGCGGACTTAATGCCTTAGACATTCTCTACCAGTCAACCAAGGGTGGTGAAGAGATTAGATGGCAGGTGCTCAGTATGAGAGGAATACATAAAAAAGAACACTAAAAATATATCTTAATTAATTATAAATAGACTTTATACAAGCACATAAATATGTTATAAACCAATAATACACATACATACACTTACTATAAGATATACCTATAATATATATATATATATATATATATATATATATATATACAATATATATTACAATACATATTATATACAAATTCAAGAGAGAGAGAGGTGTTGAAATAACTCTACACTATTTGTTTAGAAAATAACTCTGCAATTTCCGCTTAAATGCATACCGACTGGTGGCCGTCCTGATATCAAGAGGAAGCGCATTCCAAAGAAGAATGGACTGAATATGAAAGGAAGAATGAACAAAGTCAGAAGTATGAGAAGGACAGAGTAGGAGAAGATTGTTAGAAGAACGCAGATTCCTAGCGTGTGAAGAACATAGATATTGGAAGTGAGCCACAAGATAAGAAGGAGGAGTGGGAGAGTTGAGAAGGGCGAAAAGCGTGGTCAAAGCACGTAAACTTCTTCTTTGACGAATGGACATCCATTTGAGCTCAGATCTATAGCGAGACACATGGTCATATTTTCTGAGGTTGAAAATGAACCGGATACAATTATTGAGCAGTCTGTCGAGCTTATTGAGCAAAACCGCATTCAAGTCAAAGTAGCACACGTCACCATAGTCGATGATAGGGAAAATCAAAGTCTGCACAAGCATAGTTTTCGTCATAGCGGGCAAAAAGTTTCTCAGACGATAAAGTGACCGCAGAGTACCATTGACCCTTTGGCTAACACTAGAGACCTGACGTTGCCAGCTAAGTGTCGAGTCCAGATGCAAACCGAGATCTTTCACATTAGGGGTAATGGGTATGACGGTACCATTGAAAATAAGAGGAGGAAGAGAGCTAAGTGTCACTCTACTCAACATGCGCGGGCTTCCAATTATAATGGCCTGACACTTTAACGGGTTTACTGACACCCCAAAACTATCAGACCACTTTCTGACAGCATCTAAGTCTCGGTTTACATCTGCTATAGCGTCCGACAAACCTTCTACCCGCGCAGCTGTATACATTTGAAGATCATCAGCGTAAAGATGATACGAACACTGAAGATAGTGAGTTATGAAATTAATGAAGATGGAGAATAACAATGGAGAAAGAATACCGCCTTGTGGAACACCAGCATCCAGGTCACGCCAACTCGACGAGCTCTCATCAACGCGAACCGACTGCTGACGTCCCCGAAGATAAGAAGAGAACCATTCCAAAGCTTCGGACGAAAATAAGATGAGAGAGGATAGAAAGGAGAATGTCGTGACTGACGGCATTAAAGGCATTGGAGAAATCAATTAATACCAAAACAGTAACCTTGGTATCTTCCATCGCTTCTCTAACGTCACCAGTCACTTTAAGGAGAGCGGAGGCTGTACTGTGTCCAGGCCTGAATCCAGACTGAAAAGAGCTAACAAGGTTGTTCCGGTGAACAAACCCCGCAAACTGCTTGTGTACGCAGGCCTCAAGCACTTTAGATAGGAATGGAAGAATGGAAATGGGTCGATAGTGACAGGGTAGGGATGGATTTGAAATTTTAGGGAGTGGGCGGACATGGGCCATACGCCACAGGGATGGGAATTGTCCAGAATCAAGAGAAAAGTTGATGATATGGGTAATTGGAGGGAGAAGGATATCAAGGATCCAAATGACCATACTAAGACAGATGCCGTCATAGCCCACAGCCTTGGATTTTATGGACAGGATGATCTTTTTAATTTCGTCCAAGGTGACCGGTGAGAAGTGAAATGGTTCTATGATGGGACTAGCTAGGCCAGTGATGAAATCAACCGTCTGGGACAATATTTGGGAATCCAAATGACAGGAGGTTGTGAAGTGACGGTTGATGTCATCAATGCCAATTGTATTAGGAAATTCCACATGACGTGGTCTGCCGATACCAAGAGTACCAAGGAACTTCCAGATATCAGCAGGTGAAGAAGAAGATATGTTCTCGAGAACATCGCGGCGTTTAGCGTTGCGTATCATCTGATTACACCGATTTCTAGCAGCTTTGAACAAGCACCGATTTTCTTCACTGCGATCCTTTTTAAATTTACGAAAGGCCCGATCCCTGCGCCTCATCATCATTCGAACCCCTGTCGTCATCCAAGGAGCAGGAGGACGCCGAAGTTTGATCTTCTTAACAGGAGCGTGTTTGTCGTAGAGAGCAAGAACCGTCTGATTAAAAATGCGCAATTTTTCGTCAACAGCTGTCGCCGCTGCAAGGTGATCCCAACTGAGGTCTGAAGCATCCTGACGAAGCTTTTCAACGTCCATGCGCGCAAAACACCGCATGTGCAGAACTTTTGGGACAGGTTTAGGCGGTTTTAGGACATAGGAGAGGAAAATGAGGTCATGATGGGAAAATCCGGGAGCGGGACACTGACCATGAGAGGGAACAAGGGAGGGAGTGGATGTAAGGATTAAGTCGAGCCAGGTGTCATCGCCTGCGATATTAAAATGGGTAGGTTGCAGTGGAAGTATATGGAGACTAACCGACTCAATTATGTGAAGGAGTTTAAGGGATCGGGGGGTGTGGTGTGCAAGGTCAGTGTTGAAGTCGCCCATGATGACGCAGTGTGCGTACTCTGACCCAACGGATTCCAGCGCTAGTTCGAGATTAGAAAAATAGCCATTGCCGTTATATTGCCGTTGCCGTTGGTGTTGTCTATTGACAACACCAAGAAGGGTCTTGACACCTCTGAAGTAGACCTCCAAAAAGAGGTACTCAGAGGTAGCATGGTATTGTGAGGGTGATGAAGCAATGATTTTGAAAGGAAAATCGCTACGAAGATAGATAGCTACACCACCCCCTCCCTTTCCAATTCTATCATTGCGGATAAGTGTGAAACCTGGGAGAGAGTAGGTGGTGGATAGAAGATGAGGTTTAAGCCAACTCTCAGAAACCAGAACGGCATGGACATTAGTGTCGGTAAAGGTATCCAACAGATCACTGTAGTGACTTGCGATACTCTGCGCATTGTTTATTAACTGCGAAACCGCTACAAAATATTTACATTGACGCGCACCTAACCTTATAACGCGTGTGATTTTGACAATTGAACGAAATGGGAGATAGTCTATGGATAAGCAGTGTTGCCAGTGAGCAAAATAATAATAATAATCTTTAATAATCTTTATTTTATCAAAAAGCCAAATACAAATCGTCCATCTCAATCAAAACATAAAATAAAAAGAACAAAAAAAAAATAACAAACGCCATCACATAATTATTTGAGACAGAGTGAACGTCTGTGTCTGTGCTAGTATAAACTGTGTTACAGACACAGGCGCCTTCCTCTTACAGTTCATTGACAAATGGGTATGCGCGGTGTGTGTGGTTTGTGTGTATGTATGGAAGTGTGTGTGTTTAATTGTGTGTTTCGTATGTGTCAAAGTATAGAAATAGATAATAAGGAAGAAATTTAAATCTGTTTTTAAAACGTGTTAATAAGCCTTTTTTGCAAAGAGTTGTTCAGTCTCATCGTACGTTAACTTTTGAAGAAAACTACTAACAACAGTTTTACACTTCAATTTAGGTAAAGAATATACGTTGCAGGCTACGTTTATAGTGTTATAAAGGTGGCTGCTAAGACACGGGTAGCTTCGCCTCGCCAGAGCAGTTTTGGTGATGACAGGTGGGCATACAGGATCTTTACGGCGTTTACTTTGCTCTAGTAACCTTGAGTCATATGTCAATGATGAGTGTACACGTAAAGTGATGTTAAGTGCACAGAGCTGCCGGACAGTAAGTACAGAAATGTCTTTATAAAGCTGGGTAGTCGGGTACCGGTAAGGTTTGTGTAGCATGACTTTCAAGACTGCTCTTTGTGCCCTCTCAAGGCGAAGCAAATATGTTTTAAGTGTACCACCCCAAACAGATATGCAGTAGGTGAGAAGTGACTGAGCTAGGGCAAAATAGATCGTTTTTAGCAGTCGGTCGTCAACTACTCTTCTTAGTTTTTTCATAGGAAACATTAGTTTACGAACACGCGTAACTGTCACACTGATATGCTTTTGCCAACTCAATGTGTTATCAATGTGCACGCCCAAGTATTTAACACAAGAGCTTCTATGTATAGTAGGGCAGCTGCAAGAGGTCAGTGTAGGGTGACAACTATGGGCTTTAACGTCTGGCATACTGGGCTGTGTAGCAGTGTTCGCTGAGAAAGGGACATAGTGGGTTTTAGAGACATTTAGCGTTAGTAAATTCAATGAAAGCCAATCCATGACTATGCCAAGGGCATTTTCAGCTGAGCGATGAGCAGATTCCCATGTCTCTCCACTTATCTAAGACTTACATTTAAGGATTTGTCATTAAACATATTATAAAAGCTATACTAAACCGATTGATACTTATACTTTAATTCTCGCATCTCACCACATTACTATCCTAGGCCTCTGTCATGCCTCTGACATGATATTTAGATAGGTCATACAGTCCTTTAAATAGGAGGTGTTTTTTGCTTTTGCGAAGGATCGCGATTGTCACAGCCCCAATTGAAATCTCCGTTAACCCATCGAGAGTCGCCTTGATTGAGTGTTCGCTGAACCCGGATGTGGACGTCGTAATTGTCTTTGACCTTTTACCTCCTGGCTGACGGCTCTCAAAGGAGACCCCCGCTCTAAAAGCCTTGATAATCTCAACGTAATAGGATGGTTCGTCTACAGGTGATGAAGGAGATGGTGCCATTTTCAGGGACTCCTGCGTGCATGGTGCTTGTGGCTCAGAAACAGTGCTAAACTGAGGTTTCGAGCTGAAGACTGTCACCACCCCACTCTTATCTGTGCATGCCTTGAGGCTGGTCCCTCCCGTCCGATTCACCCATGCCAGCATCTCGCGGATCTCATAATATGTTCTGTTGCGGAGATGTGGATTTTGGATGTGGGTTAAGTCTACGGTGTGACAGACGTCATCATCGTAGACTGAGCTTACTGCGTCGTCCAACCCGGCCGCAATCCTCTTCATTTCCCCAGTTATCTGAGACTCTGCAAGAATCCCTTCTTGCGTTCCGTCCTCCGGATCCTCATCAACGTAGACGTCGGGGTCGGTGTCGTCTCCGGGATGTCCTTCGTCCTTGTCTGCATCTTCGTAGTCCTTAACTGGGGCATTAGTGTACCACTCCATATTGGCTTTCAAAGCTGCTAACGCACTCCCTGCGATACCCATATCCCTTCCCGTAGTTTGAGAGGTTGATGCTGCAGGTTCCTCTTCGTCTCTGCTAAGGTTCTCAAATTCCTTGATCATCCTAGGCCCGGCCCCCCTGGCATCTAGTTTGCGTACGGATTCAATAAGACTCTTCTTCATTGTAGCACTGTTGATAAGTGCAGTGTCGTCTGCATATACGAGTATCTTGCAGTGTGGGATTGACAGCTGACACAATCTGTTAACAAATAGAAGAAAAAGGGTGGGCCCTAGCACGCTGCCCTGTGGAACGCCAAAAGTTAGATTCACATCTTCACTGATGTAGTTGCCCACCTTAACTCGTTGGTTACGGTTTGTAAGGTAGTCACGAAAGAGATTTAGAGCGATATCTCTTATTCCTATGCTTTCTAAACCACGAAGAAGGATGGGAGTAGAGACCGTGTCGAAAGCTTTGGCTAAATCAAGAAATATACCTATAGTTTTAGTCCTAGAATCAAAATTCTTAACAATTTGGCTTGTAAGTTCAAGAACAGCATCCTCTGTTGATACGCCTCTCCTAAAACCATATTGGTTTGGCGCAATTATGTTGTAGCATTCAAGATAGCTAAGCAGTCTTTTGTTCAAAACCTTCTCTATAATTTTGGACAGTGAGGTGAGTACAGATATAGGCCTGTAGTTCTCGACACGGTCACCATCCCCACCCTTAAATACTGGTGTGACTAATGCCTTCTTACAAGTGACGGGGAAAATACCTTTTGTGATACATAAATTACAGATATGCGTAATTGCTGGAACAAGTACATGCCTGGCAGACTTGATAACTGAGGCTGGTATTCCATCGTGACCTACTGCACAATTATGTTTTAATTCTATAATTATATTTTCTATTTCTGAGTAATTCGTTTCAAGTAATACAAATGAGTTACCTTGAGGATTTACTAAGCTGTCAAATTCAAAGTTTGGGCGAGCTACACGCTGACCCTGCGCAACCTGCCCAGCAAGATCCACTCCAACGTTTGCAAAATACTGGTTTATAGCATTGACAGAGGACTTTGGATCGCTGCACATATTAAGAAGTTCTCCTGACTTACTTAGGGGTAAGGTGTTTTTGTAGCTGATAGTTTTTATAATGTCCCAAGTTGCTTTAGGGTTACCATTGGCCTTCAGAAGTTCTTTTTTGTCAAAATTGCATTTAATAGTCTTCAGTAAATTGTTGCAGTAATTTCGGTATCTAGAATATATTAGATTAGCAGTAGGGTCTTTAGGATTTTGCATTGCTTTTTTATGAAGTAGATCCCGATTTCGCACGCACCTCAGGAGGCCAGTGGTCATCCATGGTTTAATAGTCAGCTTCCTGTTAGGGATTTTTTTTAGCGTACTGTGTTGATTTATTGCGTTAGATATAATGGAGAGAAATAAACTACCAACCTAAAGATAAAATGAAAACTATAATTAAATTAGAATTCGTAATTCCAATTTAGTTGTAGTTGGGGGTGCCCATGTCTCCCGACTACCCATCCCTCCCCTATCTCCCCTAAAAGTTTCAAGCAGCTAACGTAGAAAAAATGATTTTTCAGACGCTTTATCAAAACTTATAACATAACTTTTATCCTGCCGACAAACTGTCACGCAGTTTGGCAGGTTTACAAAATGTGCACAAGTTTTTGGTCCAAATACCTAAATGATTTATTTATTTTTTGGTTAAAACAGCTTTGTTTATTTTATTAAGTTAACAAAAAAATACTTTAGTTATTGCTCCTAAGAGGGCACAACTACCGTCATGCGCTTAGCCAGGTATTTAGCCATGTGGTCGTCTCCATTGTATGGGATTCTGTCTGAGGCCATGTAGCATTAATACTTAGGTGGTAGTTCTATGTTTTAAAAAATCAGCTGGTGGCTTAATTGGTCGAACTCGAAATAAGGAGCCAGCAGCATAGCATCAATAGAATTTTTTTTGAACGTACAAAAAAACAGGAAAACTAATATGAAAAAGGGAACTAGACTAAAACGTTACTCCAGCAGGATTAGTTTTTCCATTTTTTTTCCCAATACGGCAGCACGCACAATTTTTTTATTTGGCACAATTACAGCAGATAACGCTCTAATTACTATTTGTTGAACTCAATTCATTCGAAAATTGATTTTCTTGCTGGAGTAACGCACATATTTGTCCTCAATTATTTCTTTAATGCCGTTTTGACGGTATCATATGAAACCCATAAAAAATAACGTACTGCTGGTAGTCGTGGAACGTGCGGCTGGGTAGTCGAGGAGGTCCCATGCGGAGGGGCGGCGCGCGCGCAGCGTGTCGGCGGGCGGCGGCACCACGGCGCCCGCGCCTGCCGCCAGCCGCAGCGTGCACACGAAGTCGCAGCAAGACAGCAACAGCTCGCATCGATTGTACCGCCTGTACTCACTGGCAAACAAACGCATGAATTTCATCATTGGTAATTTCTAAATACCTAAAAATAATGACAAGATAACTACTGCTATTGGTAGTCAAACACGGTTATATTACAGTATAACAAAACTATTTTATTAAATGTTAACAGTAATTGCTACGATTCTCTTTATTGTTCGGAAAATTTACATAACAACCCGACATTCGAGTCCATCGGCGTGATGGCTACGTAACGGGAACACTATGCCCAAGCACCCGGATCCGAGTTCACTTTACCACATGCCCACCGGGGTTAGGGCTGTCCAAAGTCGTTTACAAGATTTTTTTTTTATACTTATTAAGAATTTTTCAATTCATGTGGTACAGTTATAAAACTACATAACCATTTCAAAAATGCGAAAATAATTCTGCCTGCTCGTTGCCTCAACAGGACTAAACCGCTAAACAGATTGTAATGAAGTTTGAAAGGCGAGGCCCAGGGGGCTTACTATGAGCTCTTATAGCAGGGCAGAAGTTGGACGTTTCCAGTGAGAGACGGTGTTATAGGTCGTGTATAGCTCTGTCTCTCTCTCACTGGAAACGTTCAACTTCTGCCCTGCTATAAAAGCTCATTGTAAGCCCCCAGGGCCTGCCGCGGCTGATGGCCTGAAGGACATCTTCCACGACTTCTTTCGTATCCGACATCCACGCGAAAGAAGTCGCAGGCAAAAGGAAATAGTCAACAAAAAAACAACCATACATTTTATATTTTTTTTATTTAAGTTCATTTTTCATTTGGGAGCTCTATACGAGCAATTTTAATTTTTTAGGTATATTGGTCTTTTCAACTCCATGATCATTCTTAGGCGATGCTGAGAGAGCAGCACAGCCCACAGAATGGTCATGGAGTTTGAAAAGACCAATAAAGAGGAACTTGTATAGAGACCCCTAATTTGATCTGTATGTGCCGGTGGCCAATCTGGCCTCGGCGACGGCCACTGCTGCGGACCAGCCTTCTGACAAGGCCGCCAGCTCGGCCTTATCTAACTGCCGCCGCTCCTGGTCGAACTCCGGCAGACTGAGCAGCCGGTAGAGGCGCAGTCGCTCCCGCTGCTGCCGAAGCTCACTCTGTGAGCGGCGGTGCGGTGTACTGGTGATGCTGTAAAATATTTTAATGTTTAGTTCATATTATCTACATACATCATGATAACAGGACCTGATATTGAGAGAATATATCTATGTATATAAAAATGAATCCCTATTTCCCTTGGTCACACCTTAAACTTGGGAACGGCTCAACCAATTTGACTATTTCTTGTTTGAAAATATTCATAATAGTCTGAAATATGTTTTTACAGTAAGAAAAATGGAAAAGATTCCCAGAAAAAAATCGAATTCGGGAAAAACGGTACGTCCTTTGTTCAATGGGATTTTTGTATGAACTATTGAAACTTGGACAGTACAATGTCTGTTGGGTCAGTTAGTAATTATAAAAATTCACACTATAAACACCTCTTGTTCTTGCAAGACAGAAAGTGAAACACCTATAACTGAAACTGCGATGTGCGTTTGACTGTACGACGAGTGTCAACGTTACGCGTTCTGAGCCACTTGATCCTGACATCGCATTTTAATTAAATAACTGATAACTGAAACTGATTGCAAATAAAACACTACTTACATATTGCTGTCTTCCAACCAAAGTAAGGTGTCAACGGATGTTGACACCTGTTGGGGAGAGACCAACGGCTCCGTTCTAAAAAAAGATTAAATTGTTAATAAAATTACTCGTACACTACCAGGACTATAATTCAAATGAATTAAGAAATTAACTGTAATGTTTCCTATTACTCGTTTAGAAATGCCTAAAGACACATCACAGTGAAGTGCACAAACATGTCAGTGGGTCGTCTTAGGGAAAGTCACTGTCCCGAGGCGGCGGCGCGTAGTGTTCCGCGCGCCCCTATTGGACGTTGCGGGGGGAGTCCTGCACCTCACTCCCCTCGCAGGCCTGAGGAGGCCCGCAAATGCGGGCCGGCACTAGCCGGGGATCGTGGAAGGCGCCCAAGTTCCCATGATCCCCGGTCCAGGTGTGGGAAGGGAACACCGGGGTGGTTTTTAGTCAGTAAGAGTCTGACAGACCCCTCCGCTCACCCCAGAGCGGGGGACATCCATGAGGATTTTCCACCCCGGCAACAAAAAAAAAAAAAAAAAGGGAAAGTCACTGTAACATCATTATGTGTAAGCAGGTTGGTTTTTACATAACCACGCACTGGGCTTGCATGGTGGATTATGGCCTACTCCCTGTCACATAGAGGAGGCCTGTGTCCCAGCAGTAAGAACATTATAGGCTGTTTTTGATGGTATGAGGTAGGTTATTCACAGGCCTCCCATTGTTGCACAGCTATGAAAGTAATTGAACATCCATAACCCACAACTAATTACTAATCAGCCAGTCACACTTACTCGCTAGGATCAGCTGGCCCGCCACCTCGACGCCGGAGGCAGTCACCGATGCTAAAAAATAAATGAACACTCAAACCATGCAAGAACAAAATCAATTAGCATATTACAGGCAGACTGCACAATATAATAACCACAAACACTTATTAGTATGCCCAGAGCCTCAAAAACATTCCAGTAGCTGCCACACCATGTTATTAAAACACTAGCCCACAATAAGATAAACATTCAGAGAAGCTCTCAATCATTGCAACATCGTCAATATCATCATACCAGATAGTCGCGATCATCAGATGCGCATGTATGGACACGTCTGTAAAATATAAAAATCCACTATAATCAAGTTGAATCTGTCTGCAGTAAGTAAAAACTTGCTGTACCAGGTTACAAAAGATGGTACTTGTAGGTTGCAATGATTTCCAATGAACTTACCTATTTAAAATATTTCGCATCGTAAATACTAATGAATCTGAAAAAAAAATAACAGTTAGTTCTTTATAACATCAGCCACTAATGAAATAAAAAATAAATAAATGAACAATTTAAACTTACGTTACAATTTTCAAAACTTTCTTGATAGCATTGAGAGTTGAGAGTGAGAAATAAACTTTTTGACATAAGCAGAAAGTTCTGCTTGTCAAAAAGTTTGAAGTTAGCAGTGGGTACCAACAAACAGTAAAAATAATCCACTGTTGATTTCCTCTTTCAGTTTCAACTTATTAAATTGATTAATTAATTAACTTATTACGAATCCCGATACCCGGCTTTCATAGTAGTTTTGGAAGCACATTCCTAATCCATATTTACCCGAGTAAACGAGTACTAACGAGTATTAAAAAAAAAAAGACAAAAAAAAATAATCTTTTCCCATGTTTGAAAAAGAAAACGAAACGCATCTGCAGGTGTTTTATTGAAGACAAAATTTTTAATCTTTTCCCATGTTTGAAAAAGCAAACAAAGAGCTTCTGCAGGTGTTTTATTGCGGTTTTTATCGACCCATATGCTGGGTGCTGGGCATTGAAAGTGGTGGAACTTCTGAGATTTCGCATTCTTCCAAATATTGCGTACCCAGTGGTAATAGCATCCCTTTCAAATACAATTTGGAAAGACTTTCAAAATTGCATTCATTGCTGCTGTTTCATAATCACAGTGTATTTTTAATGGTTTCCACTCCGGTATTTGTGACTGAATCAAATAGAACAAAATTATGAAGCTCTTTTCTTTACGGTTCGACATCACAGCAAAAATTTGGAGCATTACTTCAATCGTTTATATGGTACTGTTTACATCGCCCCTTATATATTTGAATGAAAGGTGCAGGGCATCTATAGAATGTGCCATTTATGAAATATTATTTATTATTTTGAATCATTTTACGGGATTTACTGGAACAGAAGACTAAAAAATACGTGATTGTTCCCCAGCTTGCTCGTCGTAGTAGTCGGCTTAAAGGAAATCTTTGAATAGAATCGGTACTTGACTTCTGCAAAATTTTTGAATACGGTCTTTGTTACTTGTGCCGATTTATTTCTAGCGTCGCGTAAAAAATGCTTAATACTAAAAAATGCTACAATAGTTAAAGTACCGCAACATTTACTAGTAAAGTATGAGCTACATCGCCATACCAATGGCCTATTTTTAACCGACTTTTTTTTTAAAAAAAGAGGAGGTTATCAATTTTTCGTGTATATAATATACGAACACACACTACACACACACACACACACACACACACACACACACACACACACTATACACTGATTTCTCCGTCAATTGTGGACCGATTTTGAAAATTCTTTTTTTATTTGATAGGATATGCTCTCGAGGTGGTCCCATTGTAACCAAGTCAGAATCTGATGAGGGGATCCCATGGAAATCGAGGGAAGCCCTCAAATTTTATAGGCACACACACCTATAGAGATTTGGGTATTTATTATAGTAACTTGTGCATTTGCTCTCGAAAAGCATAATTTGGTGAAGTGGAATGGAACTGATGATGAAGATGGCCCTCGGAACTACTCAATAATAAGTATTTCATCCACGGGTTGCGATTCGATTACCAATTTATGCTCGTGCGTCACAATGCATATTATGCTGAAGTGCTGCTGAAAAAAGTTATCCGCTACAAGGACAGATTAGGGCACTACAAAATGGTCTGACTGCTTACTTTACTGCTTGTTGTACTTTTTGCTGGCTAATCGTATAATTGTTAGGTTTGACAATTTTGTTACGGGTGATGTAGCTCAGGTTGGCTGGACAAATCTTCAAAATAGCACGCATATAACTAGGTCAATAGGGCAGTTTATGTGACGGCTAAACACCCTTATTTCAGAATTTGTGACGCTACAGAATCTTAGATAATCGATCGAAAACGTGTCCAGCCAGCTTGAAAAACCACTTTTCGCTGGTTTCTCAATCTCGGTAACGGAAGTGATTTTGACGACTTTTTGCATATCAACGGGCGTCACATAAATTTGTGACAGGCATCGAGCTAAAAGTTTTGTGATACGTACAGTGGTTTAGTAGAAAAATGCAAAAATCTGTGTCCAGCCAGCTTGAATTTACGTAAAAAACTTTTGGCTGGCACTTCCGAATCTCAATAACGGGAGCGTTTTCGAATATGGTTCCTTTACTAACATATGGTGACGCAATGTGTGACAGTAATAACGTTTGATTTATGGCGTCACATGTAAGGGTTTACGAGAAATCAATAAAAACTTAATGTCCAGCCAACCTGATTTCAAGCTGGCTGGACACACGTATCTCCGCTGCCTGATGATCTACGACCTTCAAAATGTGTTAAAACTTTTGTGACGGGGACGATAATGATAACCTGAATTTGTGACGGAGAAACTTTGCGTAGTTTCAAAGATATTGATCATTTAAATTTTCCCATACAAACACTGCAGCAGGGTTACCATATTGTAGGTTTTATGTAGGACTAAGTATATTTTAAGGTGTTTTCTTTAATGGACGAAAATCCGTGTATAGGTGATACTAATACGAACAACTGTAGATATTTAAATCAATAGAAGACAAAAGGGTAGAAGTGAAGAAGAGGAAGGGGGTAATTTTTTAATGTTATTGATTATTTACGTGCAGATATCTACTCTTTTTAGCAGATACGTATTGGTGTTTTTCATGGTAAGTACTAGGTAGATATTGTGTCAGGATAACTAATGCTCTAAGGTATTTAAATGAAAAAATAATGTAAATAAAATCACATTTATTTATTTGTACTTATACAGCGTTTCAAATGACGACGATCAACTCTATCTGCACTTCAGTAACCCTCGCCTTGTACCAAAGTGTTGTTTTTACCGCCGCCCTAAGTGTTTGAAGCGCAAAGTCGGTGGTCGTCATTTTTAATCATATAAATAGCTGAATATACTAAAATATTTTTCAATACCTATTTATAAAAGAGAATTATTACACAAAATCAATCACAGCATCAGTCTTAATTTTTTTTATTAAGTACCTATTTGGTATAGTATTCTTTATTGATTCATATGGCAAGATACAATCACATTTGGTTTTAGTACGTACTACCTAGTTAGCTAGGTGGTTTACTTATATAAATAAAGTCTTATTTCTAAATAGTTTCTCATTCAACAAACAACAAAAACACTTACACGATTTAAAAAAAATAAGATGACGATCATTCACATTCATCACCATTTGCACTTTAGTAACCCCCGCTTTGTACCAAAGCGTTGTTTTTACCGCCGCCCTAAGGTAATACTTCCATGATAGATAGCTGATGTTGGTGTCGCCATCTATTGCTTAAAGTTGGCACTACTAGGACAACTGGTCGAATCTTAATTACTCTTATTTAGGTTGTCTTACCGCAGATTAATTAATAGTTGTCTTACTCTGATTAGTTATATCCTTTCGAAAAGTACATACACTGCCGTCTGTCGAGTTTAGTTCTCATTTTCATTTACCCTAAACTAAACGCGAAATAAAAGTGGGCTTTCTTTTGCAGCGCTGGTGGTCAATTTTTTTTTTTTTTTGAATTAACACATACTTACGCTTTTTACTGCAGGAAAACTTTTATTCCCACGGGGAAATCAAATACAAAGCAGGCGTGGCTGCTACCGACCGATTAGTCGATTAAAAAGAAATCCTTTATTTATATAAAAAATTATGGTCACCTCACAATATTAATGGATGTTTATATGGGAAAATTTAAATGATCAATATCTTTGAAACTACGCAAAGTTTCTCCGTCACAAATTCAGGTTATCATTATCGTCCCCGTCACAAAGGTTTGAACACATTTTGAAGGTCGTAGATCATCAGGCAGCGGAGATACGTGTGTCCAGCCAGCTTGAAATCAGGTTGGCTGGACATTAAGTTTTTATTGATTTCTCGTAAACCCTTACATGTGACGCCATAAATCAAACGTTATTACTGTCACACATTGCGTCACCATATGTTAGTAAAGGAACCATATTCGAAAACGCTCCCGTTATTGAGATTCGGAAGTGCCAGCCAAAAGTTTTTTACGTAAATTCAAGCTGGCTGGACACAGATTTTTGCATTTTTCTACTAAACCACTTTACGTATCACAAAACTTTTAGCTCGATGCCTGTCACAAATTTATGTGACGCCCGTTGATATGCAAAAAGTCGTCAAAATCACTTCCGTTACCGAGATTGAGAAACCAGCGAAAAGTGGTTTTTCAAGCTGGCTGGACACGTTTTCGATCGATTATCTAAGATTCTGTAGCGTCACAAATTCTGAAATAAGGGTGTTTAGCCGTCACATAAACTGCCCTATTGACCTAGTTATATGCGTGCTATTTTGAAGATTTGTCCAGCCAACCTGAGCTACATTACGGGTGAATTGCATGTAGTACCACTGAGACGTTAAGGAGCATTTTGTTCATTTTGCACCAGTTCGTCAGTCTGTTCAGATCTTCCTGCAATAAGGCAGAGTCAGATTCAGTTACCATTGGCTGTTTCTGAAACGTTGTTTCAGATCGCGTGCGTTATGTTCTCTTCCCTTTTCTGAATAGAAAACGCGGTCATGTAGGCATAGTGCTTCCTCCAATAAATCATACCACTATGCCAGTTAGCAGACAGACTGTTACGATTATGTTTAATAAGTTAATCATCGAATTTGCTCAGTCATGACTCAGAGAAAATGTTTTTCTATGACGTCTGCTCTCACGTTTGTGACCGTATCCGGTCGCTCTTAAGACGAATATATACACCTGATAGGTGTGTTAAAATCCTTCAAGCCAAACAAAGCGTCTTAATGAAATATACTACTTATGTATTTCATTTAGACGCTCCCTTCGAGGTACATTCTAAAAACATTACGAGCCCCTTCCTCCGCTTCCTGGGACAGTTGGGTAACAACTTAGTTGTAGCACTAGGAGCGTGGAAATCTGTTGTCATGGTATTTGCATGTGATGCAGAGCAATAAGGCAAATGTGAGGACAATTTTTAGTATGCATGTGGATAGCTATAAGAGAAGGAAGATCAAAGAAACGATAGATAGACTGCGTGAGAGATGATATAGGTAGAAAGGGGGTGACTACCGAGATGACCACTACTAAAGAATAATGGAGACGTGTTTAGCCGATACCCAATAAATTGCGATAAGAGCAAAAGAATGACGACTTGAAGCGCCTACTAAAATACAGAAAATAGCAATAGGTACTGACGGTTCATCTTCGAGTCCTTTCTTGTCCCAATCGTCTTGGTTGTCAAGCTGCAGCATTAGTCCTCCGGTAGAGCCCTGATACACACTGGACGGGCGCCGGGACATGACTATCGGCTCGTCTAATATCGATTCCTCCTCTTCTCCCTCTTTTCGAACTGGACCTGAGAAGAAATCATAACTAAATTCATGTATATAAAATATTTATATAATAAACTTTGTGCACTACAAAGGTACAAAGGTGGACTTAATGCCTTGGGCATTATCTACTAGTCAACCAAGAGTGGTGGAGAGATAACATGGCTTTGATTCTCGGGGGTACGGTGAATGAGTATCTCCCTCAAGTTGTGGTAAATCTTATGAACGCTTTCACAACAGCTCCTATAATTGCAGCCGAGTCTTTGCAAATGATTTCGCTCGGCGCTTATTTCACCGATCCAATTCCATTAACCATTGAAATATATTGTCCATAGTTTGTAGAGCTGAAATCATTTAAGAAAGTGGCACAGAATTATCTTCGATCTCTAAAATCACGGCGTACAACAACAACAACTTTTGTAAACATTTTTAGGATTAGGAAGACTAATTTTCTTGAAGATGGAACCCGTTGTGTCAATACTTAGAACGGTATAATGCCCTAGAAACCTTTTTATGGAAGTTTAACAGAAGTTCGGTCCAGTAATGAAGGGGAGGGTAGCCCAAAACGGGTAAGCTAAGGTTGATGATAAAATAAAACAAATTATAGATGCAAATTGAACTTTTTTTTGTACATTTTGAAATGTTTAGTTATCAAGGACTATAAAATAAATGAAAAATGTAATAATTTTCTACATTAAGAATAAAAAAAATAACAAAAAAACTACCTTTCGAAATACCCGTTTTTCCCGTGGGAGGGGCCTAAAGCAGCTAGGGCTTTTGGGCAAAGCGGGTAGCGACTAAATTAATGAGATTAACGTCAATCAATGACTAGAACTGTTTCATAACAATTATAACTCCTAGTTTCTACTTATAATTAACAGTTACGAGTAGGGTTCACAACCATAATCATAATCAGTCTTCTGACATATTTTGCAGTCTCAAATCATACGTAATTTACTCGTGACACATGTCACAGTAATACGAACCTCTGCCAGAGTATGACGTGCAGGCGTCATGAACCCACATCTCGCAATCATCACACTTAATCCACTCTTCTGCTGGTGGCTCTATGTAAAGCTCGCTGCATACTAAGCACCGATACTCGGCTTTATCTTTTTTATCATGTTTTGGACCACGTTTGGGGTTTTTTCTCTCCGTTATAGAACTTTGTGCACTCGTAGTAGGTTTTGAATGTTTTGGTCCCTTTAAATTAATTTTCGCTGCATCAACTTTTTTTTTTTAAACCTTTTTTACCCTCTGTTTCCCTTTGCTGATCTTTTATAGGAGTGCTTGTCAGTATTTTCGCTTTCTGTGTTTTACGTGTCCAGGTGGTTTTGTTGGGTTCCATTTTAGGTGATGGCCGAGTCACATGAGATGCTGCCGTTATTTCCTCATTCATAATTTGTTTATTAGCTTGTACCAGTAGTTAAGGACCCAATGAGATTTTGAGTCACTAGTTCATCATCTGCTATCGGCGTTGGAGTTTTGCAGGTATAATGGCTTTCTATGGTTTTCTGTCCAGAACAGACGGTGACACAGTGCGGTCAGAATCTGTAGATTCACGAATCTCGCGCGTACGCGTTTTAGTTTCATTGTTAACATCAAAATTCGTCTCAGGCTCATAAGAAATCTGATCAGCCTCAGTATCCATTGGAACACCGGAAGACTCGGGTCTGCCAGTCGGTTCATGAGAAATGAAATCAGCCTCAGTATCCACTCGAACACCCTCATTAATAATTTGTTTATAATAGCTTGTACCAGTAGTTAAGGGCCCAATGGGATTTTGAGTCACTAGTTCATCATCTGCTATCGGCGTTGGAGTTTTGTAGGTATAATGGCTTTCTATGATTCTGTCCAGAAATGACGGTGACACAGTGCGGTCAGAATCTGTAGATTCACGAATCTCGCGCGTACGCGTTTCAGTTTCATTGTTAACATCAAAATTCGTCCCAGGCTCATAAGAAATCAGATCAGCCTCAGTATCCATTGGAACACCGGAAGGATCATGTCTGCCAGTCAGCTCATGCGAAATGAGATCAGCCTCAGTATCCACTTGAACACCGGAAGGATCAAGTCGGTCAGTCAAATTTGATGGCATATAATCAGAATCGTCAAATACGTTTCTATTTGTGGGCCATATAGTAGACGAAAATTCTTTTACTGCATTATGGGTACTCATAGGTGCCTTCATATATGCTTGACCAAATAGTCTTGCTCCTTCATATTGGGAAACAATGCGTCCAACATGTGTTCGTTGGAACACAGAAACTGCCAGCTCGAAGTAATTTTTTAATGGGCCGTAAACACAAGTATCAAGCAGCTGCATACGATGTGTTGTGTGTGGCGCAAGAGAGACAAAAATCACATGATTTTGCGATGCATACTCCAAAGATCCGAGGTACTTGTGGGACTCATCAAAATAACTTTTTTTTTTTCTTGAGTTGGCTTAACGTTGTTTACAAAGTGCCGGAACCATTCCAAGAATACTGGTCCATTGATCCAACCATTATCGCTGCAAGTAGCTGTTGATCCTGGTGGAGCTCCATCTAAAAGCCTGTCTACTATTCGTTTTCGGCCAAATATGAGAAATGGAGGTACATAACAACCTGCTGCATTACAGCAGCATACAACCGTCGTCAGTTTGCCTCGTTCGACGCTGGATATAACACCAACTTATTTTTTTCCAGACCTATATAAGACTCTTGGAGGATTGTTGCTTGTAGTTTGGATGCCGGTTTCGTCAACATTGTAAATTCGCGTTGCATCAATGTTGTGCTTTTGGATTTCTGCTTCAAATAAATCATAAAATCTTTCAACTTGAGGTCTATTGAAGCCTCTGGCACGTGCAACTGATGTTGGTTCTGGACGGCGGCGCAGACTAACTTTGGGATGACGTATCTTAAAGCCAACGTGCCAATCTGCACCCGCGGCAAAGTTTTTAAAAAGATTTGTATTATTGTTTCTCTCAGCATATTGGTATCAAGAATTCTCTTTTCGTCAGTTCTAAAAATAGATTATCCATATGAAATAGATACTCAACTAGTTCTGATTCTTGAGCTGCTGTAAAAAACTGTTGTAAATCTTCCTAGTTTCTTTTTTGGACATCCCTTCTTTACATGTCTCTGTAAAGTGGAAAGGTTGATTCCATATTTTTTGGCTGCACCATTGACGGAAGTTTTGAGAGCTTCTATCGCAAGCTTCATAACTCCCTCATCTCACGATGCATTTGCAGTCTTTCTTTTATATTTATTTACCATCTGCAAAAGTAAAATTAGGTAGGTAACTAAAAAGTAAAAGAACTAATAAACACTCGTTGAAATTAGACAGGGCAAACCGGGTAGGGGCAAAACGGGTACCCACTTTACTCCTACCCTTTTTGCCCACAAGCATGTATTTTTTTCAATCGACTCATACCTTTATATCGAAATAATATACGCCAACCTATTGCACAAATAAAACGTCTATTTATTGCATAATAATAACACAAAACTAGTAAGAACATATCGTAGAATATTTTCGCGGATTCAAAAGTAATGTAACTCGATATTTTTAGTGGAAATAGCAAAAAACTTTGTTTTTGTCTTACCGTGAACTCGTGTCCGTGAGAGAAGCGCGCCGACTGCCTGTGATTGACGAGCGGCAGGGCCCCCGCGCTGCACGCACACATTCTCACTAGCAATAACGGCGCGCAGTTTAAAATGCATACCCGTTTTAGGCGGCCTACCCATTTTAGGCTTATCTCCCGTACCTATGAAAAAGTGTTGCAGAGAAACAGTTCTAATGACGTTCACCCACGGTTCTGTAAACGACAATCTCTAGGGCCAAGACAACAATTTATGGAAACTTTTTACAGCATCGTGTCTCGTTTATTACATTTTGCAATGATTTCAAGTTTATTTTCACGGTGGTTTCGGTGGTTCACGTGTTTCGTCATCTTACATAGAAGAATTAATCATTTTGTTTCGCATGACAATAGGATACTGGTTTTTCATTTGTGATGATAGTTGTTTCGTTATATGAGAAGACAACTTATTTTTTGACGTATGAATCGTATTTCTATCGACATTTTGAACCGAACATGTTAAAATACCGCTATCTCTATTTCCTTTGGCTGTGATATTAATTTTACCATTGCACTCTTTACATGTGCCTACACTTCAAATGGTAATCATCAGTCACAGAGCTATTCCCTTCAAAATGGTTGAGCTAATTGGTGCTGATCCATGCGTCATGTTCGTGAACGGGCGCCGTCAGTTGGGACTTGTCGTCTCTTAGCTGCCATGACTTATGTTTAATTTTAATATTTAATTTAGTTGTTTTAGTTTTTTATCTTTTTATTACGGACGCTTTTTAACGTGCACGTCTTTCCACATTGTTCTCACATGTATATTTTCAACATGAACGAAGTAACCAATATTTTGTAAAAATATTATGATTTAAAAGAGTGTCCGTGGAGTTTCTTGCCCGTTCTTCTCCATAGGGATCTACTACGCTTTGGAATGGGCAACTAGCTTCATCTTTCTGACTGACCGAACCATTGACAATTCAAAAGTGCCTGTAATTGGTTTATTTGAAATGCTTGAGTTTGTGTTTATTTTGTAAAAGTCGATTCGAAACGATTAACGCTTTGGCGTTTAATGGATTTGTCCATTCACAAAAAATACTACTCCACTTTGATTTAGGCATCCTCCTCCTTCTTTTATGTGTAATTTCAGGTTCATTGATATCATTTCCTTTGCCAGTTACCAGTATAGGCTCCACCACGTTGGGCCACGAATCACGGTCAACATTAAAATACTCCACGTCAACGTTATTAGTAATGCTATCGCTACTAGAACTAACATCGTCCTCAACAGCGCTGTTGGAACCTTCATTATCTTGCATGTTTTCATCACCAAAAAAATCAATGAAGTGTCTCTTTGCAGGTATAAAGTATAGATATAGGGATTTTGGTGTCATATGAAATGACAAATTCTTACTTATGTCCTTAAAAACACTACCCTCACTCGATGGCAACTTTTTCACATTTGTAAATAAGTGTTTGAACTCCATAAATGCTGCTTTTTCACTGACGAAAAAAGGAGGTTCTCAAGTCGACACGTATATACACTTCTGGACATATCTATTGGCCCACCTTAGAGTTTAGGTTTCGATGGCCCCTACCGAAATATGATTGCTAGATTGAACAAAAACTGTTGATGCAGTTTTAAACCTGATACATTTTACCATCTTTTTCGATCGTATTGTTTTAAATTTGAATTCAGAATACCATACGACATGGAGCTATGCCTAACAAGTCGGATATGCGCCTTGTTAAAGGCAATTGATTTTTGAATAAAAAACATGTTTTATCAAATAAAGGTTTAATTTAATAACGCGTGTTGCCTCCATGGGCATCTACCACAGCTCTCATACGATTAGGCATAGAGTTTATCAACCGCTCTATGAAATTTTGAGGGATCATCTCCCATTCCTCTTCTATGGCAGTTTTCAACTCCTGCATCGTCTGGGCAACTGGCTGACGAGCCCTAACACGTCTTTTTAGCTCGTCCCACATGTGCTCAATGGGGTTCATGTCTGGGCTTCTGGCTGGCCAGTCCATAACTGTGATGTTCACATCCCGAAGATATTCCCTGACGATGCCGGCCGCATGGGCACTTGCATTATCATGCATAAAAAGGAAATTTGGGCCCACATAGTCCGCGTATGGTATCACGTGAGGTTCTAAGCACTCACGAATGTACCTTTCAGCATTTAATGTTGGCAGCCGTGGTCCTGTAACAACCTCAAGTTGAGTTTTGCCGCTCGCGGATATACCGCCCCAGACAGTCCATGAGCCACCGCCATAAGCAACCCTCTCTTCAAAGCAGCATTGTGCGAAACGCTCTCCCTTACGTCGGTAGACCTTTTTCCTTCCATCATTGCCATGTAACACAATTTTAGACTCATCAGAAAAGAGTACACGGCTCCAATCTTGCTGTGTCCAATTTAAATGACTGCGTGCGAAATGAAGGCGCGCTGTTCGGTGGGCTCGCGTTAGTTTGGGGCCATTAGCTGGCTTGTGTGGTACCATATCGCATTCTTTTAACCTTCTCCGAACAGTTCGAGCGCTCACAGATACTCCGTGGAAGTCGCGAAGTTGGTTTTGTATCTCAATGGAGGTAAGGTGACGATTTCTCAAGCTGGTCGTCACGATGAATCGATCCTGCCTTTCAGTTGTGACCCGAGATCGTGGCCTTCCTTGGCGACGAACAAAGCCGCCAGTCTCTAGGTACCTCCGATAAACATTTCGGACCGCAGATCGACTTAAATTAAGTTGAGCACTCACGTTTCTTTGGCTGTGTCCGGCCTGAATAAGTGCCACAGCTTGGGCGGCGACTTCAGGTGAAGTATCCATAGATTATTGATAGAACCTCACCTTAATGTTAAGAATAAGTAATGTTTGTTGCAAAACCAAAGATATCAATCACTTTTTCAAGAATTAAATCCAAGTAAACCAATAATACCAAGTTTTCTTAGTATTCGATTGTTTGATATCAACAAACAGGCTCCAAATTGTCTTTTGTTTCTTTAAATTCTGTGTTCGAAATTCAAAAAAAGACTATTGAATGAAATTGTGAATGTGCCAGGTTCAAAACTGCATAAAAACTTTTTGCTCGACCTAATATAAAATTTTAGCTAGGACCAAACGAAACTGAAAATACAAGGTGGGCCAAAAGATGTGTCCAGAAGTGTATTTTTTTTATCCCTAGGACTTATGATCCCTTGACGGTATTGATTTGTGTATAAATAAAATAGGTACACCTTACATACCTTTACATAAACCACATTTAATCCTGCTTCGGGTAACTCAAATTTTCTTACCCCAAAAACTCCATTTTTTTCGTGTCCAATGTGGAATTTGATCAACCTGAAACCTTGGAGATCAATGTAGGTAGGTATCTCTGGCTTCCCCCACCCCCTTACCTCCGTCACCCTAAAAGTAACCCAAGAAAATGAGAAATGGTTTTCTCACCAGGATGTATGCAATAGGGGCCAAACTCGACCTTCTTGCCGAGCACACCCAGGAACGGAAACTTGATCTTGATAGTCTGCAGCAGGCACTCCTCGTATAAGTCCCAGATGTGCACCGACTGTTCATCAGAAATTAACACATGAACATAAAACATTAATTTTATACTACTCTACTGCAGTACGTAGATAGTTTTCGTTTTGGGCTTTTTAACCGACTTCAAAAAAGGAGGAGGTTCTAGGTTCGACTGTACCTATGTATTTTTTTTATGTATGTTTCCGATTTCTCCGTCAATTGTGAACTGATTTAGAAATAGTACATTTTGATAAGCCGAGAACTGCAATAACAAATGTCCATGTGTATCAAACGACGTTTTTCAATACACTTTTGAAGAAATAAAATAAAATAACGAAAAATATTTTTGTCATGAATTATTAAAACTATGATTTAAATTTTCTTTTTTCCGCGCTTTGCTTTCGCCAGGTTTTGAAGGAGAAGCAAAGGTAAAGCCGATAAACAGCCTAATATGAAAAATAGAAAATTCAAATATTTTTGAGTTTAGAACATAAATAAATGTTAAATTGTTCATAAACGTTTTTAATATTGTAATAATCATGGTTTTTGATGATATTCTATTTATAAACATTGTTTAAATATAAAATATTAACGCCGTAAAGATGCATATCTCTTTGCTGAGATTAAAAAAAACATTCACCTCCGAATAGAGACGCTGTGAATAGAGACATTGAACCAATTTGGACTAAAAATAGGTATATGTTATCTGTGGCAATTTTCATTCCCGCACACGTGTTGGAAAATGAAAAATCGCACGCGTGAAATATATTGCATTGTGAATCTAATCGTAGTGCGATATCAATCAGTTTTCGAAGAAGTGTATTGAAAAATATTTTTTTTTTGTTTGAAAGGGTATGCTCTCGACTAATTACATTGTCTCCAAATCAGAATCCTCGAATTCAAAATCACCGAGGGAAATCCTCAAATTTTATAGGCATGTACAGTGTGTTAGTTGAACTCTCAAATCAAAAAATGAAATAAATCTAATGATGATTCAGGTGTTTGAGTCTGAAAGTCATTACTTCATGCTATTGAGCTGACGATGGAAGCCACAGCTCTCCTTAACTGTTAGGAGTTAGTAGAGTATACTGCAATATGTCGACAGTAAATAAACTACTCTTTGATAGACGTAGACGTGTAAGACAACATCTTTTCATTTCTCGTAAAGATGATGATGTTGTTAAGGGCTTGTAATAATTGTCGAAAGAGCTTGTAATTGTAATTATTTGATTATTACGGTCGCACAGTATTGTTTTTGCCTCGAAAAACGGACATCCTATTTTTATTAACTTATCCGATAAAACAAGTTGTTTTGAAAGTAAGAGTAAAATACCCGTGTGCCAATTGTACACCAAACACAAGTAAAAAATGTTTTAATTTTTTTGTTCTACTTTTCTAAATTAATTAATTACAAAAAAAAATACGCATTATTTTACCCTTTTCTTTATTATGTGTAATAAAACTATATTAAAGATATTTGGGAGAAAAATACAAAAGAGTACTAACTAGTACAGATGTAAAGAAATATGTTTTTTTTGTGTTTTTATATTTTGATTTTTCATGGTTGTTGTATCTTTGCTCAGTTGGATTCAATATTTATTGTAAATCATATTTAGACCCCAACTAATCGCTATAAAAAAACACACATCTACATCTCGCGGTGTCTAGGAGTTATACACTTCTAAAGTTTTTTCTGATAATTTTGATTTTAGCGTCATCACTTCACAAAAAATAACATTTTTTGTTTGTAGGTTTAAATTTTATGTTGGATTTTAACTTATCATAGAATAATACTTATCTACGTATACATATTTACACCCACTCTCATAATATATTTTACAAATAAATAAATAAAAATGTTTATTTCAATAACTTACAGTAGTTACATTTATACCTTAAGAATGACCCTTTAAGCAAAATAAATGCTTGTGCTAGGACATTCCGCCCTTCAACTACAGTACATTGTCGTATACAAGTTATTGAATTATGATAATGAATTTTTAAATAAGTAGACAAATCCTCCAATTTAAAGGAGGAGTATATATTAAACAAAAAGGAAAAGAAATGAAAATTGGGTAATTTAATAGCGCGCGCATAGTGATAGTGCGTATGTTAGTGCGAGTGTATGCATGAGTGTGTGTGTGTGCATGAGTGTGTGTGAGTGTGCGTATGTGTCTTTGGTGTGAGTAAGAGGCTATGAAGTAAGTGCGGGTATGCGTGATATGAGTGAGGAGAGAGGGTTGGTGCGGTAGGTGTTGATGTATTTTAGAAGTGATTGTACTATGGAGTGTGATAGGGATTAGAGCTTGAAGTTTTAGTATGGATTTTGGAGTTAGCCCTACGACATGTCTTGGGATCGGAAGATGTTGCATGACGACATCTTTCACTAACCGTTGTTTAGTGTTTGTATTAAACATTCAACTTCATCGTACGATTTCGATTTTAGCCATTTAGTCATAATACTTTTACATTCGCGGTGTGTACGAGGATAAATATCCAACTCTTTGTTAAGGAGATTATATAAGCGAGATGATTGACTTGCGTACTGTCTTTTTGCAAATGTTGATTTAATCGTGATTGCTGGGGCAACATTATGCCTTCTTCTGCATTTCAGCTTCGAAGGGTCAAAAACGAGGGACTTGTGTAGTTTTAGAATGATATGGAGTACGTACATCTTTCTGACTGTCAGGAGATCAGATATTTTATAAAGGCTTTCCGTCGGGTATCTAAAGGGTTTAAAGAGCATGACTTTAAGTAGCAACCTCTAGGCTCTCTCTAGCTCTAGGAATTTGGTTTTTGTTGCACCTCCCCAGACCGGGAGACAATAAGAAAGAACAGACTGTGCTAGCGTTATATATATTTGAAGCAGAAGGCGTTTGGAAGTGTCGTATCGTAGTGTTTTAAAGGTCCAGATAAGTTTTCTAACTCTCTTCATTAACAATTCTGTGTGAAAATGCCAGGTCAGACGCTGATCAATCATTACGCCCAGATATTTCGTAAATTTAACTTTATCAATTTTGTCGCATGAGCATATAGAGCGAGCAGGGTAGTGGCATTTGTGAATTTTAATATAGAAATCCACTGGTGGCTGAGAGGTATCGTACTTGGAGAAGCATATGAAGTTAGTTTTTGAAGTGTTTAGGGTTAGAAGATTAAAGTCGAGCCAAGTAGCAACCTTATTCAGACCGTCCTCAGCGGATTTACAGATATTACTCCATGTTGTGCCACTAAACACTATTGCGGTGTCATCTGCATATGAGAAAATTTGACCTTCTTGTATTTTTAAATTACAAAGGCTGTTTATGTAAAGAAGGAATAATGTCGGGCCGACTACCGTTCCTTGGCCTACTCCGTAGGTAACTGTTTCCTCTGAACTAACGACCTTACCGATTTTAACTTTTTGTTTGCGACCGATTAAATAATCCGCGAGGAGGGCCAGAGGTGGACCTCTTATACCACCTGCTTCTAGCCGGTCCAGAAGAAGGGGGACAGAGACTGTGTCGAATGCCTTTTTCAGGTCCAGGAAGACAACAAGACACTTATCTCCACTGTCCACCTTATTGGTAACAGTGGAGGTAAGTGCCAGTACCGCGTCTTCAGTAGACCTTCCTTGCCGAAAGCCAAATTGTGAAGGTGATAATTGATTAGTCTTATTTAAGTAACTTAGCAATCGTGAATTAATTAGCCTTTCTAAAATTTTCGACAAGGATGGTAGTACTGATATAGGCCTGTAGTTCGACGGGTCTCTCCTGTCGCCACTTTTGTGCACGGGAGTTATTAACGCAAGTTTTAGAGCCGTCGGGAAAGTCGATTTCTCAAAGCATATATTTGCTAGGTGGGTTATAAGTGGGACTATGAGTTTGTGTGCAGCCTTCAAGAAGCTGACTGGTATTCCATCCCAGCCAGGGGCGCTGTCAGACTTCAGACTCATTAGTACACCATGGACTTCGCAGTGGTCAGTGTCTAATAGTACAAACGAGGAGGTTGGCATATTGAGCTGTATATCAGGGTTAGCATTTAGAGCTCCCGTGGGGTTTAGAAGAATTTCATCAGCAAGAATCTTTCTTATATTAGAGAAGAACCTATTCACTGCATCAGCGGCCTCCTGAGGGGGTGGCCTTATGATCTAAGAGGTCAACGTTAGGCGTTTTGATTGGTTTACGTTGAGTAATGCTGTTTATTTTGTCCCAAAGTTTTTTTGGATTTTTCTGTACCTTAGTTATTTGGTCTCGATCATATTTGTCTGTTTGTCTGTTTGTTTATAATACTATTACAGTAATTTCGGTACCTTCTATAGGTAATTTTTAATATATCGTTGAACGGATCTAGCTTAAGTTTTTTCTGCATGTTGTTTCGGTTACGGATACAGCGGAGCAAACCAATGGTCATCCATGGTTTAATTAATCTGCAATTCTGAGGAATTATTGACGTTAGAGTATTGGCAGCAAGACATGTTTGTAGAATAGCCACTAAGCGGTCAGTAAGCAAGTTAGGGTCATTTATATTGAGCAGGTCACCCAGTCTACTTTCCTGTAGACTTTCGAGCGCCTTGTCTAGGTTAATCGTTTTCCTAGTTTTTATCCTTTCATAATTATTTGATAAATTAGAAATTTTCAGGAAAATCATGAAGTGGTCCGTGATAGTTGAGTTAAGAATAGCAATGGTAGCCGTTTTATTTATAGGGTTTAATTTGATAATGAAATGGTCAAGGCAATTATTTCCCCTAGTAGGCAATGAATGCCCTGGGAGTAGACCGTGCATAGCCAACATGTTCAGATAATTTAGTCTATTTGTGCGCTCATAAGAGTATTCTTCTTCATGAGATATGAGATTGATATTAATATCTCCAGTGTTAACGCCATTACTTTCTTTAGTTTTATATTTCATGCCTAATTACTGGCAACTCTAATTAATTAGTATCTGTGTAACATAAATTTCCTTCCGCTTTCCTTCTCCCTTCCATAACCCCTTATAATGCCTAAGTGAGAGCGAGAAGGAAGATCCGCAATGGCGCGCATACGCTGCCGCCAAGAAGATCCGCCAGTTCTCAACCAACATCGACGCCTGTGGGTAAAATTAATCCCAAGTCGAAAAAGGACTCATATTTTCACCGCGAAGAACGAAGATTGCTATTGAACAGTGCAAGTGCGTGTATGTGTGTTGTGGAAAGTGCAGATTCTCGTCCGTACGTGATATCCTGGACGCGCCAGCCACGTGGCTAAGGAAACCCCTCTCGTCGTGTCGCCATAGCTCACCAGGCAGGTACCATCATCATTTTCCCACACCACCAAAACACCTACTTGTGTCACCGAACCGCCCCTCATACAGTCCACTAAGAAAATTTCGATTTTCACCCCAAGGCTTTAGGCCGCCGCAACATTTTTTGGTCCTACGATCACGGATATCCAACAGTTTTTGGTCCTACGATCACAGATATCCAACAGTTTGGTCCCATGATCACGGATACCTATTTTTCTTTATCCTCTTGATAACGGATATCAATATTATATCCGTATATCATCATCCCGCAACTATATTTCATTTCAATCTTCGTTCCTTATACTCTTATACTAAACCGCTTTCATTTATTCATTTATTACAGTACCTACTTGTCATTGCGTACATTCACAGGTATTTCGCATCCCGCTCAACTTAATATTTTAATATACGTAGGTAGAAGCAAAATCTACCGCTCGCTCGCTTCGCTATCGTTCGGTACTATATTCGTAGGTACCACCTACCAATCCCGCACCGCGCGCAACTCGTTGAAGTTTGTGATTTATTTTAGCTATTATAAAAACCTACAAAAATATCTAAAATGCCTAAGAAAGTGACCATTGATTCGGATGATCAGATAGAATCCGCGATTCAAATAGCACTGTCATGTCGTAATATGATTTTTGCCCGCATGCAAATCATTTACGATTTAATGGAAAAAATGAAGTCCGGTATGGAACCGGTAGAGAAGTTCTTGTGTGCGTGTGTCAATGTTGATGCGTTGCGCACCGAGTTCCTCGAGGCATTTAATAAATATAACTCGCTTCTTCTAAGACAAGACCCGGAAAATAATATTGATGATCAGTCGTGGATTAGTTTTGAGGAATTATATTGCTGCGTTAAATATAATTATTCAAATTACTCAAAATCATCAGCCACAACGGCTCCTACTTCTAGTGGTAGTGGTGTCAATAAGCAAACAGTTCGCTTGCCTCCCATTGAAATTATGTCATTCGATGGCGATATTCGTAACTGGCCCCTGTTCTATGCTAATTTTAAAAGCACGGTACACGAAAATAATACATTGACTGATTCGGAGAAATTATATTATTTGATGGGGAAATTGAAAGATAAGGCTCAAACCGCGTTCTCAGGAGTTTGCCCTAATGGCGATAACTACAAATTAATTTTTAATTCACTCATAAACAAGTACGAAGACAAACGTATGTTGGCTTCTAGTTACCTTAATCGGATGTTTGAACATAAATCTTTTAATACCGCATCTATTCAAAATTTCGAATCCTTTTCTGATAATTTTGTTTCCGCCGCAAACGCATTAAAAAACCTTAAAATAAATGATTTATCAGATTTGATTTTTTCCCATGTCGCTATAAAAAAAATTGATTCTGAAACCGCTCGACTTTTTGAAATGAACTCAAAAGACGAAATTCCTAAATTCGACAATTTAGTACAGTTCATTAAAAATCAATCTCGCATTTTACAAAATACTAAAGCTTTAAACAGCTCGAGTTTCACTCAGTCTAACAACAATCCTGTAAATAAAAAAACGTCCAAAACTCCGCAACCGCAATCTTACACTGTAATTGATAAATCCGCAAAATGTTTGTGTGATAGCTTTGTTCATGAACATTTATTTAAATGTCCTGCCTTTTCTAAAATGACACCAAGTGATCGTTTCAAATCGGTGAAGCAAAACGATGCATGTACTAACTGTTTAAGTATTAAACATAAGGCCAGAGTCTGTCAGTCTGAATCTAGATGTAAATCTTGTAAAAATAAACATCATACGCTTTTACACTTTAATCGCGAATCGCACGCGACTGTATTATCGAACGGTGTTGATGATACCGCACGTACACAATCGGGTTCAAACTCCACGGCTTCGAGCGAGCAAGATGCTCACGCCGCCGCCGCGCCACTCGCCGCCACCGCTCAGAGCGCCCCGCAATGTAATGCATCCATTGCTGCGTCGATCTTTTACGACTCGAACTCCCGCGTATCAAAGCCGCAATGTAATACGAATACTACTATTTTGTTGTCAACCGCTACTGTAATAGTTCGAGATTCATTTGGTAAGGAGCATTTTATTCGCTGTCTATTAGACAGTGGCTCACAAATTAATTTTATTACCGCAGAATGTTGCAAACGATTAGGTTTGACTAGACATTCATCTGATACGCCTTCCGTTAAGGGTATCGGTGGTACGGAAAAATCCGTTAAGGGTTCCGTACAATTCGCTTTCTTTTCCCGTTTTAATCCGAACGTTACTTTTAACGTTAATTCGCTAGTTGTCGATGCAATCACCGATAATCTACCTACCGCTCCCGTAGATACTTCCGCCTTGCCTTACTTAAAAGGTTTACCGCTCGCCGACGAATCGTTCGGCAAACCCGGTCGCATCGATGTGTTGATCGGGGCTTCGCTTTTCCCGCATCTTATGCTGCCCCGCGTAGTTAGCAGCAACTCCTCCGCGCCGCCCGCCATGCAGACGGTACTCGGTTACGTCATCATGGGCACTGTGCCCGCGCTGCCTGTACGTCGTAATAAGCCTCCACAGTCTTGTTACTCACATATTTCGCAACCATCCGACAAAGACTCGTTAGAATCGGCGTTGAAAAAATTCTGGCAGGTCGATGAAGCGCCCGTCACTCTTTCGACGAGCAAATCGCTCGACGAACTTGAGTGCGAGTACTTTTATAATTCGACCACGGAAAGCGATGGGGACACAGGTAGATACTCTGTAGCCCTACCGTTTCGCAGCGATGTGTTCTCATTGGGGAACTCACTCGATATCGCGAAAAAACGTTTTTTCTGCCTAGAAAAGAAATTAGAATCCGCACCCGAGTTACGTACTGCGTATGATGACGTCATTCGCGAATATATTGATAAAGGATATTTATCTCCTGCTCCGCTCGATAGTTCAGACAGTAGTTAAATAAATATGTTTGGACATATCACACAACGCCATCTAGCCCCAAGCTAAGCAACCTAATGCTTGTGTTATGGTAACGAGATGGCTGATAAACTACTTATATACATTTTTTTTTTTTTTTTTTTTGTAAATACATACATATTATAGATAGAAAAACACCCAGACTCGGAACAAATACTTGTAGGTCGTACAAATATTTGTTCCGTGCGGGAATCGAACCCGCGACATGCTGCGCAGCAGTCAATCGCTCAACCACTGCGCCAACCGTGTCGTCAGTTGTCCTGACTATGTAATTCCGCATCACGCAGTTGTACGTTTAGATAAGACAACAACAAAACTACGCTCCGTGTTAGACGCTAGTGCTAAAACGAGTACCTACTGGATTATCTCTCAACGATATTTTACACAGTGGCCCAAATTTACAGGGTGACTTGTTTACTATAATTCTGAATTTTCGATTGTTCGCATTCGCGCTCTCGGCTGATTGCCGACAAATGTTCTTACAGATTGAAGTAAGAGAAAGCGATCGTCGCTTTCAACGCATCTTATATCGTTTTAGTCCAAACGATCCTCTGGTTCTATATCAGTTTAACCGTGTCTGTTTTGGTCTCAAGTCAAGTCCCTACCATGCGATCCGCACAGTACAACAGTTGGTTCAAGACGATGGTCATCACTTCCCGCGCGCCAGCCTATCATCGCGGATTCGCTGTATATGGATGACGTAGTCTACAGCGTAAGCTCCGAATCACGTGCAGTCCAGGTTTCGCACGAACTGATTAAACTCTTTAGAGGAGGTCAGTTCGAGTTGGTCAAGTGGACCAGTAACTCTCAAACTGTACTAAACAGTATTCCCGCGTCGCATAGGTTGACCGAACAACTAGAATTCGACAAGTCGGTAGAACAAAAGGTTCTCGGCTTGCGCTGGTGTAGGTCAAGTTTTGAATTTCTTATTTCCGCACCGCCAGACACGTGTACTAAACGTGCTATTCTGTCGGCCGTAGCTAGTCTGTGGGACATCATGGGGCTTGTCGCGCCTGTAGTTCTCTATGCTAAACTACTTATCAAAGAATTGTGGTTACTGAAGCTCGATTGGGATGACACTCCCCCGCGTCACATCATAAATATTTGGCAAACTTTTCGGTCTGTCCTGCCGCTTTTAAATGATTTCCCGCACCATTTAGGTATTTTTGAAAATTGTATTCTTCGCCTCATTGGATTTTCCGACGCCAGCGAAAGCGCCTACGGCGCTGTCATCTATGCGCATGTCACTCGCAACGATGACGTAGTTGTTCAGGTGGTTTGTGCCAAGTCGAAGGTATCGCCGGTTAAACCATTGACTATTGCTCAACTGGAGCTCTGTGGTGCCGAACTCCTCGCTGAACTTCTTCGCCGTGTTCATGACACTTATAATCCGCGTTATAATGTTACCGCTATTTACGCATTCACCGATTCAAAGGTGACTCTTTGCTGGATAAATTCTTCTCCGCATCGTTGGCACACGTTTGTGGCCAATCGTGTCGTTCGCATCGTAGACAACGTCCCCGCGGAACATTTCTACCACGTAGCTGGTACTGAAAACCCAGCGGACTGTTTGTCACGTGGTTTAACACCTGACAAATTCATTGAGCACCCATTATGGTTGCACGGACCCGCTTGGGCTAAGCGCGACCCTTCCGAATGGCCCATACATAAGGTTACAGACTTGAATTCGGAACCCATTCCGGAAGAAAAGGTCCACGCGCACCCCATAGTCGCGGATTCAAGTTCGGACAATTCGCTTCTACTCGCACTCGCAGAACGTACGTCGTCGTGGACTAAGCTGCTGCGTATTGTTGTTTTCATATACCGTTTCATGAAAAAACTCCCGCGTCGAACTGACGCCGTTACCGCTAGCGACCTCGAGTTCGCTGAAACCATTTTGTGGCGTCATGTTCAAAGAAAACACTTCATGGATGATTATTCCGAGTTAAAAAATAATAAAATTTGTTCACCCGCTCTTATTAAACTCAAGCCATTTGTAGATGGTGATGATTTAATCCGCGTTGGGGGTCGATTAACTCATTCGGCTGAGGCCTATAGTACTAAACACCCGGTAGTGTTACCCCGTCATGATCGCATAGTTGAAATCCTCGTAGACTATTATCATATAAAATATTTACATGCAGGTCCAGAACTCACTATGTCGTTATTGCGCCATAAGTATTGGATTTTGTCCGCTAGACGCATTATTCGTCATAGAATCCACAAGTGTAACGCATGCCACAGGTGGAGACCGCGACCTCATGGTCCGCCGATTATGGGCGATCTCCCTAAATCTAGAGTAAATGTTGCAACCAAAGCTTTTTCTCATACAGGGTGTGATTACGCTGGCCCTATACAGTATGTGCCCGTACGCACTCGAGGTGCGAAGAGTCGCAAGGGTTATTTATGTATATTTACCTGTATGACTACTCGCGCTGTTCAAATCAAAATCAAATCAAAAATCAAATCATTTATTCGCATAGAATGTGGGTATTTAACAAAAAGTTGGTAAAAAAATATATATTGGCCCGTGCACATTCTGCCTGAGTATTGGCATGCAAAATTTAACAAATATATAATATAGTTCAAGTTTCAAATTTAAATACAATTGGAACACTAATTAAATAATTATTATAATAATTTCAAAATTAAATTTTAAACTTACATTAGGAAAACTAATAAAATAATTAATATAATAATTGCAAATTAAAATGTCAATAATAGCTACTTAATGTCAATTATAATTAATGTCAATAATACTTTATGTCAATAATACAATGTTCAAGGTGTAACTGCAATGTCATAGTAAAGGGTCATTTAAAAAATCACTTATTGTATAATAACATTTCTGAGTCAAATATGTCTTGAGTTTGTTTTTAAATTGTTGAAGGGTGTCATTTTTTATGTTGTCCGGTAGTTTATTAAATATAATTGGACCCATGCAAAGAACGCTTTTTCTAAGTAGTGCAGTTTTATAGCTGCTGACAGTCAAAAGATTCTTGTACTGACTTCTAACGGGACCTTTCTTGGTGTCTGAGACCTTAGCAAATAGCTTTATGTTGCTTTTAACAAAAATTGCCATTTCTAAAATATACAATGACGGAAACGTAAGGATTTTTAACGACTTGAAGTAGGGTTCACAGCTATCTCTTGGTTTTATACCGCACATGGCTCTTATACAGCGTTTTTGGGCTTTAAATATGGTATCTCTTAAAGTACAATTACCCCAAAATATTATTCCAAACCTTAAGACCGATGCTACTAAGCCATGGTATGCAACTAAAGCCGTCTTAATGTCAACTTTTCTCTTCAAATTAAATAGGACATATGCAGCAGTACTCAATTTTTTACAGACCTCTTCTGCTTGTGGTTTCCATGTTAATTGATCGTCTATAAGGATTCCTAGAAATTTCGCGACCTTCGTTTTTTGTATCGTCTGTCCGTTATAGTTTACGTTTACGTTTGGTGGAATTGTACGTTGGTGAAAATGCATTATATTCGTCTTTACTAAATTTATTACCAAATTATTTTTATCTAACCAATCAATTATATTTCTAAGACTATTGTTGATGTCCTCTTCATAATCACTAATATCATTACATTTTATAAGCGCTGTGCTGTCATCGGCATATAGAACCATGGGATGTCGAATTTGTTGAGGCAAATCATTTATATACAGCAAAAATATTGGAGGACCTAATACACTACCCTGTGGTACACCAAATTTGACTATTTTACCCTCAGACAGATATTTCTGTTCACATTTTGACTTTAGACAAATTCTGGTTATCTCGGTATACTGTGTGCGGTTACTAAGGTAAGATTTTAGGAGATTTAACACATTACCCCTTATACCGTATTTATTAAGTTTGCTTATTAAAATATCATGATTGACACAATCAAAAGCCCTAGTCATATCTGTAAAAATAGCACAGATAGGGTTCTTTTTATCAACGTTTATCATAACTTCGTGTAATAAGTCATACAGTGCTGTATTAATACTTTTATTCTTTCTGAAACCTGCTTGTTCACTACATAGGATCTCATATTTTGTCAAAAATTTGTTAATTAATTCATAGATAACCTTTTCTATAACTTTGGAAAACACAGGAATCAATGCTATCGGCCTATAGTTAGCTATATCCTCCTTGCAATTCTTTTTATGTAGTGGTTTAACTATGACAGTTTTTAAAGCGTCCGGAAATACACCGGTGCTGATGGCTAAGTTAATAACATGACAAATATGTATGCTTATACTATTTGATACAAACTTTATAACCTTAGTTGCTATTTCGTCATATCCGACGCTATTTTTATTTTTTAACGTCCTTATTATCCTGACTATGTCTTGCGGTATAACTGGAGTCATAAACATTGTATTAGGGTTCTCGCGTAAACTACTTGCGTCGACTGAGGCTTTGGATGAGTTTTTAACTAGATTAATGAAATAATTATTGAATGCGTCTGCAATGTCCTTTGGGTTACCAATAATTGTATTGTTTATTTTTATCTGAGAGATGGGTTCTTTAGTACATATTTTGTTGTTGATTACTTGCCAGGATGCCTTCGATTTATTAAGCGAAGTGTTGATAAAAAAGTTATTTTGTGCTTTTTGAGTTAATTTCACAATTTTTTTAAATCGCTGGGAGTAATTTTTAAATTTACATTTGCTATCATGCGATGGATTAAGTCTGTGTTCCCATAGAAGTTGACGCTGTTTCCTACTACATAATCGTATTCCCTTAGAAATCCATTTAGGTTTTTTTAATGGCGTTATTGTAATTCGCTTGTAAGGGAAACAAAGATTATATAACAAACCAAACTGCTGCATAAATATGTTATATGCTTCATTTACATTTTCTGTCTTATACATTTCGGAAAAAGAAAGGCATTGTAGATAGCTTTGGAATTTCAACAAATTTTCCAATGATAGGTCCCGCTTTTTAACATACCAGGAGTTCACTCTATAAGTTTTGTTTACTTTTATCTCAAACATTTGTGCGGAGTGATCAGATAAGGCGAAGTCTATTACAGTACACTTACATTTATTATTATTTGAATTATGTGCAAAATTATCCAAACAGCTGTTACTAGATAGCCGAGTTGGTTGGTCAAGCACTAATCGTAAGCCAAAGCCCAGAAGAAAATATTCGAAATCTAAACTAGTATTATTTCTTTTTAACCTATCTATATTAAAGTCCCCACAAATAACTATTTTTTTATTACTGTTGGTACAGAGTTTTTTTAAAATAGTCTCAAGATTATCATAAAAGGTATTTAAATTACTCGACTTTGGTGGTCTATAAACACATATAATTATTAGTTTCTGTTGTATTAGTTCAATAGCACAACATTCGATCACACCTGATATTGAATACTTTGTTGCGTCTCTAAATTCTGTGCATTGAAGAGACTTATTAACTAAAATACAAGCGCCCCCCCGCTTCGTCTCACGCCTTGAATAACATGCGGCCAGTTTATAATTTGGAATATTAAGTAGTTTTTCTTGCCCACGCATTATAAAATGTTCGGTAATGCAAATAACATCTATGTTTTCTTGTTTTCCAGTCATTTCTTGAAGGTGGACGGTTAGTAGATCTGATTTATTTAAAAGTCCAGCTATATTTTGGTGTAGTATTATAACACTATTGTGAACGAAATAAATTCATATTCTTGGTCAAATTCGTGTCACTGTCACTGAGGTCGATTTGTAAATTTTTTGAAAGCAGTTCTGGTTGATTAAGTGAGTCAGATTCATTATTTTGGTCACAATCAACATAGGAAAACACTTTATCCAGGCTACATAATTTTATAACTAATTGTTCCAAGTCAGATACAATAATATTTAATCCCTTATTATTCAGTGTGTTATGTCGCTTGTTATAGGTGTTATACGTATATGGCAGATTTAAATTAGAATCTAATACATACGCATAATTACATGTCTGTACATCCATATAAAGCAGGTTATTAAAGGTATCTATACGACTGTTATACATAATATTATGATTATCCATGTATTTAAAAGTAGGTTCATATTGAATTAGCTACAGATCTTACGACTGCGTCGTTCATAGCCGCGTTGAAACGGTTTTTATCCCACCGTGGACCGGTACAATGCTTGTATTCGGACAACGCGACCAATTTTCGAGGAGCTAATTCGTTTTTACGCGACTTGTATACTTTCATAAATAAAGAATACCGCCCGCGCTTTGAAGAGGAGCTCGCTGAGCATCGCATTAATTGGCATTTTATTCCGCCCGCGTCACCGCACTTTGGTGGATGTTGGGAGTCCATGGTGAAGGCCGTGAAGACTCACCTTTTCAAGACAATAGGTCAACAACTCCTATCTTATGAAGAATTAGTTACAATTCTCTCTCAAATAGAGTGCCTGTTGAACTCCAGACCTCTTACTGTTCTTAGCGCTGATCCGGAAGAGCCTAAAGCTCTTACCCCTTCGCATTTTTTACATACTGTACCGCTTAACTCATTACCCGCTGCGGAAGTAGGTTTACTGTCTGATCACCTGCTTCAAAGACACTCTCTTATGGATAAATTAGTCCAGTCGTACTGGAAAAGATGGCGAAGCGAGTATCTTCATAGTTTACAATCACGCTTAAAATGGAATAAACCCGATGGAGACATGATTAAGGAAGGCACTGTAGTAGTGATAGTTAATGATAATGCGCCTCCTCTATCCTGGCCTCTAGGTGTTATTGAGAAGTTGCATACGTCTATAGACGGTAGCACGCGAGTCGTTTCAGTACGCACTTCTAATGGGATTCTTGTGCGACCTGTGGTCCGCTTATGCCCCATTCCTACTCAGTAATATCTTATTCAGTCCATTCCCTCTTTAGTTAGATTTAAGTGTAATTTCACTGTATATATTATTATATTATTCTCTTTAAAGGTGACCCTTTAAGGCCGCGAGGAATGTTAACGCCATTACTTTCTTTAGTTTTATATTTCATGCCTAATTACTGGCAACTCTAATTAATTAGTATCTGTGTAACATAAAGTTCCTTCCGCTTTCCTTCTCCCTTCCACAACCCCTTATAATGCCTAAGTGAGAGCGAGAAGGAAGATCCGCAATGGCGCGCATACGCTGCCGCCAAGAAGATCCGCCAGTTCTCAACCAACATCGACGCCTGTGGGTAAAATTAATCCCAAGTCGAAAAAGGACTCATATTTTCACCGCGAAGAACGAAGATTGCTATTGAACAGTGCAAGTGCGTGTATGTGTGTTGTGGAAAGTGTAGATTCTCGTCCGTACGTGATATCCTGGACGCGCCAGCCACGTGGCTAAGGAAACCCTTCTCGTCGTGTCGCCATAGCTCACCAGGCAGGTACCATCATCATTTTCCCACACCACCAAAACACCTACTTGTGTCACCGAACCGCCCCTCATACAGTCCACTAAGAAAATTTCGATTTTCACCCCAAGGCTTTAGGCCGCCGCAACATCCAGTGATTATGATGTTTTTACTTGATGCGATGGAATTTAAGTGTTCATTTAGCGAAAAAATAAACTCGTCGGTTTTTGATCGATTTTGATTGAAGGAGGGAGACCGGTAGATAGCCATAACTACGAGGTCTGGAGATATTTTAATCTCCAGACAGGATGCATACCTTAGATGTGTCTCTTTTACTTTAGTTTTGTGTGTGTTTTTAATATAGGCGACCACTCCATCTGCCTGGTTCAATTGTTTCCTGGTATGATAAGACGTGTAGTTATTTATTTGAGGTATTTGTTTGTTAGGATTTATTCTACATTCGCTTAGAACGATTAGGTCGACCTCGGTTTTCAGGTTTGACAGGTTTAGTAGTAGGTCAAGATAGTTGGAGTAGATACTCCGAATGTTTTGTGATGCTATAGTAAAATCCGTTGATTTAACTCTGATTATGCTTTTAAATTCGTCTGGGAAACAGCTGAAAACTTGTGCGATCTCTGAGTTGTCAATATTGTTCAAAGTTTATAATATCATTTATTTGCATGAAATATGGTGCTTACAGATCTCATAATACAATACATAGTACTTCATATTCCGCTTACTAAATTCAGCATGCAAATTTAGATTGTGCCATAATTTTAATGACTTAAATAATAATAATTGTAATAATTCAATTATGTTACGATGGGAAAATGTCAAGAAATTAAAATACAAATGTCAAACTATGAATATTACAAATGTCAAACTATGAAAATTACAAATGTCAAACTCTAAAAATACTAATGTTAGAACTATAAAAATTACAATGTCCAAAATAAGCAACAGGAATGTCAAAGTTAATTTAATTACAATAATCATGTCTGTAATAAATTCTTCTTCGTATTATAATTCATAAATTCATTAATAGAATAGAAACAGTTTTCAATAAGCCATGTTCGGAGTCTTTTTTTAAATAGATTCGTTGGCAGTTCTCTAATTATCTTAGGTATCTTATTATATACCTTTATTGCCATTCGACTGGTGTTTTTATGGCAAAATGCTGTTCTACACCTTGGCATAGCCAATTTGGTTGGATCCCTTGAGTGTTTACCTATTTTATAAATGTTTACACTATCGGCTTTACTAAATAGGTTAGGGTGTTTTTTTTACAAACACTCCCATTTCCAATATGTATAAGCATGCCAGTGATAATAATTTATGCTCTTTTAATATTGGTCTACATGATTCCAACGGACCTGCACCAAACACAGCTCGTAAGCACTTTTTTTGAACAATAAAAGCCCTGTCACTGTCCGTAGAATTGCCCCATATTATTAATCCATATCTAAGCACAGATGAGACGTAACCATGGTAAGCCATTAGAGCGGCATTTACTCCAACAGTTTTCCTTAGATTTCTTAATGCAAATGCAAAGCTGTTTAGCCTGTTGCATATGCTATCTATATGTTTTTGTAGGGTGTTATCCATTTTAGACGTTTTTGTGAGGACAGAAGTACGTATCTAAACTGGCAGTTTGTTTGTAAGTGGAAATGTAGGCGTGTGAGTGCTGAGTTAGGTTGTGTGAAGAGGGGGGTGTTGTGTGTATGTTATTTTTCGTATGCCTGAGGGATGTGGTGTTTGTGAGTGATTTTAGTGTGTGCGTGCGCAATAATTGTACATAATTATAACTTAATAATGGTATTCAGCTGCATCCGGTTAGACTGGAAGCCGACCCCAACATAGTTGGGAAAAGGCTAGGCAGATTGATTGAATTATAACTTAAGTAAATCAGTATAACGTTATTACAGTAACTTAAGTTCTTTAGACAATCTTAAATATAAACAACGTAAATTAACCTTAACCGTTTTTGAGAGTTACCATTTAGTCATTTTTGTTGCATTAGGCTGCTCACTTGTGATTCGGTTTTGATAACTATGGAAGGCGAACTCTCATCCTTCTTTACAAAGACTTTCCCGTAAGCAGTCCAACAAAATTTATACTCTTTGGACTTTACAAGGTCGCGGGCTAGAAAGTGTAATCTCGCACCTGCTGAGGTCAGCTGTTCTGATATAAAAATGGGACTATATTCTTCGGATTTAAATCCCAGGTGTTTAGCGCAGATCTTTTCCTTATTTTTCCTATTGAATTCCTTGGTTTTCTTCAGTAATTCCGTTTTGAGAAGCGTTGAAACAAGTTCTACTACAACAGTGCTACTTTTAGTAATATTTCGTTTTGCCTGTACCCGATATATGTCTTTGACATCCCTTTCATCAATAATGCAGTCTACTGTCTCAGATAAACTAATAACCATTTTGACCAGATCTTCTTTGGTCTCTTTCGATACCTTCGGCACATTTTTTAGTTCGAAGTTTGATTTCCGACTACCTCTTTGGAGGTCCTCAATTTTGTCCTCCAACAAGGTAATATAGTATAATATTCTTATATCTAAGTATAATATTCTTATATCTTTTTATTACTTTTACATCGAACATACAACTAAAGTTAACTATTTATTCTAATATTTTTTCATGCTTTATTGCATGTCAAGCCAATTTCGGAGATGAAGTAGGGTGAAGCACACCTTACTTACACGAACCATTTCGAGCTACTTCACCTAAATCTATTAGACCTACGAAGTTCGTTAAAGCAAAACTCTCAACAAATTGCAAACAAATAATTGACTTTGGAAACTTGCCAAGTTGCATAATCAGTAGCAAGGAACCTAATAAACTATCTTTTACCTCCATAGAACTTGGCCCCTATTTTTACATTTATGTTTTTGGTGGGAGTTCATTTTGCACTTATGCACACAGCCTGAACCATTTGGTCGATAAACTTGAAATTTTAAAAATAAAACATTAAATATTTACAGACTTCACTTGCTTATTAAGTACCTACTTTATTTATCATTTTCCGTAGGTAAAAATTCAGTAGTATCGTCATTAATTTTTTTTTTTCAATAAAAAAAAACATTTTTTTTAAATACGACATATACCAACCCTAGTGCCTAAATTTTAGAATCCTGTAAATCCTAGATACCATAAGATTTGGATATGATATTTTAAATCGGTACTTCTTAGTGCTAAAGCAACAGCTTTTCTCGATATTAAATCCAAATGAAATGAAATAAGCCCATAAAAAAATAATATCGAAAATATGTAAAATGCTATGTTACTCACTAACGGTTAACGATAAAAATTGAGCGTTTGCTTGATAATTTACTTAATATAAAGCGTCAAGTAATTGCAATCAAAGAAATAACAAAAACGGATTAGATCTAAAGGTATTGCGATTTCTATGGTTTTTATGGAAACCATAGAAAAAATTGAAAAAATTTACATCTCCAGATTGGGACAAAATTATCACACAGGTATTTTACTCTTACTTTTAAAATAACCTGTTCTATCGGATAAGCTAATAAAAAGGGGATGTCCGTTTTTCGAGGCAAAAATAATACTGTGGGCCGTCCAGAAATGCATAATTTCGTCGCTTGTGGCTTAAGTTTAATAATACTCTGAACGGCTTTTAGCAAAATATACCTGTAAAATGAGTTTCGTTTTGGCAGTTGTAAATACAATGGGCAGCCGTATGCATAAATGGGTGTTTTACCCTTACTATGCTGCCTGCTTAACACCTGACAGAAAAAGTAGTACACCAAACAAAACATCGAGCGAACAAAAATCCAAGCATTACAAAATTCGACCAACTGCATTGAATAATAACCCTAAGACGTCAATCAATTACAATTACAAGGAAATAAAAGTCGACACTCTCAACAAAGAAACGCAAACTCCCGAGATGACTTATGACACATTGACGCAAAAAAATAAAGTGAGACCATCTTCACACCTGGGTAATGTTGCTCCAAAAAAAATAATAGGCGTATCTCGACCAAAACATAAAAATAGACTCGCTATAATGAGTAGTAGGTGTACTAAAGGTACACTGCCGTTAATCGAAGAGGTTTTTTATAATAAATTTGACTACTGTCATTATTTGCTACATAACGCTACCACAGAGGAGTTGTTACGCACTGTCGAAGACAATTTAAAAGACTTCACAATGCAAGACTACTGCCTGATATTCATAGGAGAAAACGATTTAAAAAATAGCGAGTATCTAGAAATACTCGAAAACTTGAAAAACTCCTTGAAAAAAATTAAGCACACAAATATTGTTATATGCGCGCCGACTTATATAAGAGGTGCACTAATTTATAATTATAAAGTCGAGTTATTTAACAACCTCCTCTGTTTGGACATAAAAAACAACGAATATGCATACTTTTTCGACAGTAATTACACTCTGACTCTTGACATGTTTTCTTACAATACAGGGAAAATCAACAAAGATGGATGGAGGGATATCTTTATCCAGATCAGATCCAATATATTTATTGACTACGATCAAGATTATGCAAAAGTTAGCGAGGACAATGCAGGAATGAAAAACATATTATGTCATAATTTAGCCATTTCAATTAACAAACACATACAAAATAACCCTGAAATACCTCTAATACCAGATACCAATATGACATCTAAGCAATTTCAAATTAACTTCAATGATACAGATTTAACTACCAATAATATGGATTTTTTTCGTACACAATAATATACGAATCCTACATCAAAATATCGCCGGACTTTTGAACAAAGCCGATTTACTTACGATTCATCTACAAGAACTAACGATATGTCGCAAAAATATAGATATAATATGCATAACCGAACATTTTATTATGCATAGTCAAGAATACCTATTACAAATACCAAATTATAAGCTTGCCGCTTGTTATGCAAGACGTGAAAAGAAACGGGGAGGCGCCTGCATTCTGGTAAACCAGTCTCTTCAATACACGGAACTCGGAGATGCAACAAGATATTCAATAACAGGTGTAATCGAATGTTGTGCTATTGAACTGGTAGAAGAAAAATTGATAATTATATGTGTATACAGACCACCTAAGTCAAGTAATTTAAATATTTTTTATGATAACTTAGAAATAATTTTAAAATCATTATGTACCAACCCTAAGAAAAAAATTGTTGTTTGCGGGGACTTTAATATAGACAGGTTAAAAAGAAATAACATTAGTTTAGACTTTGAATATTTTCTGTTGGGATTTAATCTCAGGCTAGAACTTGATCAACCAACTCGGCTATCTAGTAACAGCTGCCTGGATAATTTCGCTCATAATTCTAAGAATAAATGTAAATGTGAAGTAATAGACTTTGCCTTGTCTGATCACTCTGCACAAATATTTGAGATTAAAGTAAACAAAACCTATAGACTAAACTCATGGCATGTAAAAAAACGGGACCTATCATTGGAAAACTTAACAAAATTTAATAGCTATCTACAATGCCTTTCATTTACTGAAATGTATGAGACGGAAAATGTTAATGAAGCGTATAACATATTTATGCAGCAGTTTGGTTTGTTATATAAACTTTGTTTTCCTTTCAAGTTAGTTATTATAAAACCAAATAAACAAACTAAGTGGATTTCTAAGGGAATACGATTATGTAGTAGGAAGCAGCGTCACCTTCTATGGGAGCACAGACTTAGGCCATCAAATGAAAGCAAACATAAATTTAAAAATTACTCCCAGCGATTTAGGAACATAGTAAGATTAACTCAAAAGGCTCAAAATAACTATTTTATTAAGAATTCACTCAATAAATCAAAGGCGTCCTGGCAAGTTATCAACAATAAAGCATGTGCTTATGAACCCATTTCTCAGATAAAAATAAATAATATAGTTATTAATAAACCCAAGGAAATTGCAGACGCATTCAACAACTACTTCATTAATCAGATTAAAAACTCACCTAAAACATCACTAGAAACAAGTGGTTTACACGAAAACCCTAATACAATGTTCATGAGACCAGTTGTACCTCAAGACGTACTCAGGGTAATAAAATCATTGAAAAATAAAAATAGCGTAGGATATGATGAATTTGCAACGAAAGTTATAAAATTTGTATCAAATAACATAATAGTACATATTAGCCACATTATTAACTTAGCCATCAGCACTGGTGTATTTCCTAACGGTTTAAAAACAGTCTTAGTCAAACCGGTTCACAAAAAGAATTGCTGGGAGGATATAGCTAACTATAGACCGATTGCTTTAATTCCTGTGTTTTCTAAAGTGGTAGAAAAGATTATATATGAAATAATCAACAACTTTCTGACAAAATACAACATTCTATGTAATGAACAAGCAGGATTTAGAAAAAATAAAAACATTAATACAGCAATATATGATTTTTTGCACGAAGTAATGATAAATGTAGATAAAAAAACACCTATATGTGCCATTTTTACAGACATGACTAAAGCTTTTGACTGTGTCAATCATGATATTTTATTGAACAAGCTTAATAGCTACGGTCTAAGGGGAAACGTGCTTAATCTCTTGAAATCCTACCTCAGTAACCGCACGCAATATACGGAGATATCCAGAATTTGTCATAAATCAAAATGTGAACAAAAATATCATTCTGATGGTAAAATTGTTAAATTCGGTGTACCGCAAGGTAGTGTATTAGGTCCCCCGCTGTTTTTGCTGTATATAAATGATCTGCCCCGTCAGATACCAAACCCAATGGTTCTATTTGCCGATGACAGCACAGCACTGGTAAAGTGTACAAATATTAATAATTATGAACAGGATATCAATCTTAACCTTAGAAATATTATTGATTGGTTTGATAGAAACAACCTGGTAATAAACTTAACAAAGACTAATGTGATGCATTTTCACCAACGTACAATTCCACCGAACGTTAATGTACAGTACAATGGACAAGTGATCAATCAAACAAAGGTCGCGAAATTTTTAGGAATTCATATAGACGATCAATTAACTTGGAAACCGCAAGCAGAAGAGGTGTGCAAAAAGTTAAGCACTGCAGCTTATGTTCTTTTCAACTTGGCAAAAAAAGTTGATATAGAGACGTCTTTAGTAGCATACCATGGTTTGGTCGCATCGGTTTTGAGGTTTGGAATAATTTTTTGGGCTAACTGCAGTCTAAGAGATAACATATTTAAAGTCCAAAAGCGTTGTGTTAGAGCTATGTGTAGTCTTAAACCTAGAGATAGTTGTGAATCTCTGTTCAAGTCTTTGAAAATTCTTACTTTTCCGTCATTATATATTCTGGAAATGGCACTTTTTGTAAAAAGAAATGGAAAATTGTTTGCTAAGGTCTCGGACACCAAGAAAGGTCCCGTGCGAAGCCAATATAAAAATCTCTTAATTATCGGTGGCTATAAAACAGCACTACTTAGAAAAAGTGTTTTCTGCATGGGTCCAATAATATTTAATAAACTACCGGACAGCATAAAAAATGACACCCTACAGCAATTTAAAAATAAACTTAAGGTTTTTTGATACGGAAATGTTATTATTCGTTGTGTTGTGTAAGTGATTTTTTGAATGACCCTATGTGTGACATCTTGACAGTTTAATAATTATTATTGACATTCTTTGATACATTGTTGTGCATAATCTGGACTTTTTAAAATAATTTATTTGTATCTTAATCATTTTTTTTTTCTGTTTTAATCTATTTCACTATTTTATAATTTTTACTCACTTGTTGATAGTGACATTATTTGTAAAATTTTGCATGCCAAAACTCAGGCAGAATGTACCCGGCTCACTATATGTTTTATAACAACTTATTGGACAATACCTACATTCTATGCGAATAAATGATTTGATTTGATTAAGTTACGTTTTCGCCTTTTCCAGGTCATGGTCTACCCATGTGCTAAACATCCAAATCCGTTCAGCCGTTTTATCGTGAAAGCGTAACAAACAAATAAACAAACTCACTTTCGTATTTATAATATCAATTAAGATTAGGATTCGAAAATGAGTTTTTGTTGGTTTGTTACGCTTTCACCCTAAAAACTGGCTGAACGGATTTTGAATAAATTTGGCACATGGGTAGACCATGAACTGGAGAAGTACATAGGAAACTTTTCATCCTGGATCGCAGACGAAGTCTCTGGCAACCGCTAGTTTTCTATAATTATGAAAATGGACTCACACAATTATTACAATACGCGATGACAAGCTGATGAGCAGCTACAATAACAAGGTCAAGTATGGCGGGTGAGGTGGGCGCGACGAGCGTGGCAAAGGGTGCGAGGGCGCACGGCTGCCACAGCCGCACTGCGCCGTCGCACCCGCCCGTCGCCACCAAGTGCAGCGCTGACACTACGTGGAAACAAGTGACTCCCTGAAATATAATACTGAATTCTAGAAAACATTCAAGATGTTGGTCTAATGGTCGCCAGCGCTACTGATGAGCTTGAGGTCCTGGATTCGATTCCCGGGTGGGACCGGGGGGTGGGAAGGTTGCACCTCTGCCTAACCCTTCGGGGACTGCAGGCTTGTATATTATGTTATGTTTGTGGAGTAGAAAATATCCATTTCTTTGTCAGTGTTGATTTTTATCAGAATTCAAGACAACCAATTTTAATGTCGCCTGTTATGAAATTGTTTCAAAATCCATTGTAAATGTCACCGGATAATTATGAACTTCTTGGTTATAGTTTATAATTGTAACTCATTAGATTGTAAACTCGATAAATGGTGGATGTACGGTCAGCAACAGAAGTCGGTTAACACTGCTACTTTTTGACATCATCTAAATTAACACAATGATTCGATAAACTGCAGTGCTATTCTGTACAAATCTCACCGTGAAAACCTAGGTGAAGTGAGTTGTCATTTTGTTCTATGCTAGGGATTGACACTATTGACAGCTCACTCCACGCTCACTTCACCTAAGTTTTCACGGTGAGATTTGTACAGAATAGCACTGCTGCTCTTTTTTCGTTTAAGTGTTAAGAGTTAATGTTCTTAAAATTTTAAGTACTTCTGTTTCGATTTGAATTAAATATTTCGCTTAATAATTAAGATTAAGAAACTGCAAGTGTTAATCGACTTTTGTTGCTGACTGTACCATACTGCTTACAATGTAACGTGTTAATTTTCGACAGTTCTAAATCTATCCATGTCAAACCATCAAATTGTAAATTGGCATCATACTTGAATGCGGACGGAACGCACCTTGCGCGCAGACTAGCTATGACTGTCATCTGTCATTCACTGACGTTCGTTAGTCGCTGAATATACTTAAACAAACGGATAAATCTTTGTGGTTTTCAATAGTTTTCCGTGTTGAAAATAACTAATAGTAATACTATTGTAAAACTCGTAGTGAACGATAAACAAACAAAAGTAAAGTTTCAGTGATAAATAACGGGTAGTAATAAAAGCTCCGAAAAAAAGAAATATCAGCATACTCAAAATATTAAATTTACTGCTTTATATACTAATTTTCCGACAGCTTATATGCGAATACAAATAAAGAATCGACCGAATAAAATCAGAAAATTCCGAAAAATCAATAGGTACAGCATTTTGCTGACGTAATATTTTTCCATCGGCTTAAATTGCGTTTTACCGAAAACTAAAGTTAGTCATTTTCATCGTAACCCACCTATTATAAATTTAGAATTAACCTTACACATTTTATAAAATGCCGCTTGTTAAACTATTGTGACATAGTAAAAATACTTTTCTAAGTGATTCCATAGATACTCCTAAAAAATATTAAAATGTGCTTGTAATCAATATCATTCATTACTCTTACACTTACTTACCCGCCACTCTAATCAATTAATTTATACCTAGGTAAAGGTATTTTTATTGTAATGAACATGTATAAAATATATCGTGTTGAGTGCGTAAATAAAAGTAACCCAGTAGGTATATTATGAATTAATTTAATACTTACAGAAAAAAATATACAAAATTGTACATGCACTACTGAATCTAATTGTTAGTACGTCATCATTGTAGTATAAAAACAGGTCTAGACCGTTCAGTTGCAGAATGTACCTTTCGCACAATGCACCCCATGCGCAAAACGTACCATTCTCGAAATACACCTTTCTTATTACCTATGCATCTTCCTCTTAATGCACCTTTCGCAAAACGTACCTTTTTTCTACATTAACTCTTTTACAGTGCTACAGGTAAAAGGCAAATAACAATTACAGTGATAGTGAACCTTGTCGGTAAGTGCAGAGTACGTTCAAAATTTTACGCTTTGACATGGATACATTATAAAATATCGAAAATTAATACGTTCTAATGTAATCAGTATGGTACAGTCACAATTTATCGACAGTTTACAACTTCACGAGTTACATTTGAACTATCAAAGTTCATAATTATACGATGACGGGTCTCCCTTGTTTGACCGAAAGGAATTTGACAAATTTTCACTTCCCAAAAAAGTTTTCGCATAATTTCATTTGCCAAATTATTACTTAGCGAAAAATCTATTCACAAAAAGTTGTAACGCAAACCTAATGTTTGGCAAATGAACGTTTAAACTATAACTTGTTTACCAACCAGTACTTCTAACATTTTTTATTTAGTCAAATATTTCATTTGGAATAACAGTTTTTTGCAAAATCAAATAAGCCAAATACTTATTTAGTATCGTCAGTTTTCAATTCACCCTTTCCTATTCAGTCAAACTTCAATGACAAAAATGTGAACTACTAAGTGGGTAGGAGATAAATCATAAATGGCGCTCAATGTCTGCTCTTTTTTTTCTATATAATGTAGTCGTTCCTGGCACAGTAGGTAGGAGGTCACAGTTTTAACCTAACCTAACCTACCCATTTTTTTTAAAGAAGAAATTAACCTAATCTAAATTGTCGAGTTCCGGATAACCTACTAAAAACAATATATTTTTTTCTATTAATGCAAGTCGTGTCTGATACTCGCCGGCCGCTACCGCGGCACCGCTCGCTTCGCTCGCTCGGCTCGTGCGTAGGAGGTCACAGTTATAACCTAACCTAACCATTTTTTTTTAAATAATTAACCTACTCTAACTACTTCCATAAATAAACTAATATCAAGTAACCATAAATTTGACTTGTTTCAGACAAATTCAAGCACAAAAACTTACAAAGAAGTACGCAAAAGACATCAAATTTAACCAGCAAGTCATTTGACTTGCTGGTTAAATTTGATGTAATGATGAATGATAAATTTGATGTGATTAATATTTTTTGTCTTAACAAATCATTTCACCAGACGTTAATTGTCTGAAGATTGTTTGCTGTAATAAATCATTTGATTAAAGACCAAATTCCATAATGACATTATACTTAGTAATATTTTGCCAAGTAAAAATTTGACCAAATGAAAATATGCGTACTAAAATCATTCGAAATATTGCAATGGTATAAAAAAGGTTGCTAAAATTTGTTTGGGTAATGAAATTTTGTCAAAATCTTTTCGGCAAAACCCGCAGGCACCCTACGATGACATATACATTTTACTTTCCTTTATTATCGTGATGTCATGGAACGTCCACGATAATATCATCACGATAGAAATAATTATAAAATTGCAACATTGCAATAGACATTTTCTTTGAATAAATATTTGGTAGAAATTTACCCTCATAACTTTGAAGACATAATCATCCATCTTGGCAGGCACGTGTCTGATGCGCACGCTGGCGGTAGCGTCGTGCGAACACGTCACGAGAATGACGCCGCCACGACTGAACGCCACGCGTTTCACCGAGCGCGAGTGTACCCGCCGCCAGCGTGTGATGCTGCAGTACGACGAGTGAGGGGGGGACGGCAACTCCTGGAACCGAGGTTCTTCATGAAAAACGAACACGCCCTTCAGAAAGTGGTTTAACGTCAGTCTGTTGCTACTCTAATTGCACTAAGTACTAGCCTGTAGTTTATGAACAGACGAAGCTGAACTTAAGATTATTGAAAGCATTCATCTTCCATTATTTCAGAATGACTGAGTAAGCAATCAAATAGAACATGACTTACCATCCAAAAATAGTAATTAATGGCATCGGGCGTTTTAGTGTGGAACAGTTGCACCTTTGGCTGGAGGAAGCGGACCAGTGATACGTCACCCCTCTCCGTGCCGAAAGCAAGATCCGAGGTGTCACTCATGTGTGAAGACGAGGAGTACGCCAAACACTGCCCAGTAAGAAAATAAAAATATCATTTCAAAATGATGGTCAAGGCCATAACTAGTACCTACCTAAAAGTTAAAAATTAAAACTCAACTGCCTATGTGACCTCCACAACCCAATTGCTCGGTAATACGATACCCCTTGGTAAGACTGGTTGACAGACTTCGGGCTTCTGACGACCCGTAACGACTGTCAAAGATCCACGAATGTTGTTCGTTAGGAAAAATACAAACTTCTTTAATAAGTTACATAGCAAAAGATACAAACTCAATATGTTTACCAAGCAATAAAACAGCGCTATTAAATAAATGTATATTATGTATGGCTCCACGCATATATAACCATTCTCCAAGATCACTTCTGGAGATAAGTGATATAAATAGGTTTAAAAATAATATTAAAACATTGTTACTAAAAAAAGCATATTACTCTGTCACTGAATATTTACAGGACAAACTTATATAATATTACTCCATACAATATTTTAAATGATGTCTTTTTAATTTTTTTTTTTTTTACTGTTAAATTCTACTTTCATAGATAACTGTGTATTTCGTAAATTTGCATGCCTGATGGTAGGATATGGCTAATGGACACTATTGTTTATTTAAGACCTTTTTCTTGTGCATCCATATTCGTAAATGAATAAATGATTATGATTATGAATGACAGCCGGGACCAACGGCTTAACGTGCTTTCCGAATTTGCGTGTGGTGTGAGGGCCACTTTGTTAAAACTCTTTGAAAATGTGCTTATCCCATAGGCTATTAAAAAATTGTGAAAGCAAGAACAGGTTACCACAAATTCGGGCCCTGAGTAGGACCATTTCTTTTGATTTCGTTTTATTACGATTTTCGTATGAAAGATAACACAAATACAACATTGTCTCTTTTTGTGAAAAAAATTGTACAACAAATTCGTTACCAGAAAGAAATTAAAATACCCTTTATTGTAAATGAAAATCGAGTTGTATATTTATTCTCTGAATTAGGAAATAGGGTGACCACAATTTATTTTAGATTGCAGCAAATATAAGTAAATGTAGTGTCAGTGTCACAGGTTTTAATAAACTTTGTTCGATTTTTCGCTTATTATCGTCATAGCATTTGAAATGACTATTAATTAATATCATGACATTTGTAATGACCAATACTATCAGTGAAAGGTGGAGGAACGAATTCAATTGCTCCGATATGTTCTTACAGCGATTGATTTTATTCTTAGTGTGTGCGGGGGGTATATGCTGCAGGTAATACTCACCAGTACCGTTTAAATCAAATGCAATGACAAAATGAAATTCGTATTTGACTGCTACGTTAGAACCACAAGTAAGACAAGACTTATATGATTCATCAAAACAAATTGCGTCTTCCAAACACTCGATCCCAAAAACGGATAACATATCCGAATTGAGTGGTAAGAAAGCAAATTGTCTTTCTATTGGAATCGATGTGCAGTAGATTACTGTTAACGCATCGTTTTTTAAATAAGGCACTGTAAAAATGGTTAAGCTTAGAACGTCAATACAGAAATTAGATTATGAAGAGTATAAAATACAACTAAGTATCTAATACATACTTTGAGTATTTACTACATACCTACCCCCACTTAATCGAACAATCTAAGATCTATGAGCGAGACATTCAGATTTAAAGAAGCCTACAATTAACTAAATCCCATTAACACATCTTAAATGTGGTACATGTCCTAGGGCTTTTATCAAAATGTCAGCACTCATAATCTTCCTAATCTAATCCTAATCTTCCAGACATCACCAGATTTAAATTGAACATTATGGCAGCTGCTTGCTTAGATCCTGATAAAATCTGCTAATGTTTTTAAATCAAAATACCTATAAAAAGTGTTTGCAGCAAACATAAGTAGAATCACTTACCGACGACTATCCATAATATGCAATGATACTTTTTTGTGTTTCAATGAATTTATAATGATCTTTTAGAGCAGAAAGTCGTGAAACTATTTTCATATTACATGCTTTACAAAAAGCGGCATTGATTTCGTCCTTCGATCTTGATAACCAAGATGAAAACATTAGATACTCCTCCCACTTGGAACAAGTTCTGGTCATATTCATATTTTCTGCGGATTTTTATAAGATTCTGCCAAAAACTGCTATCTATTCAGATCTGCGACACAATCTGCCAAGTCCTAAATTGGGGATCTAATTCTGCTATAACCGCAGAATTCTGCGAAATCTGGTCACACAGAATGGCTTCTTACTTTAATTCCTATGTTTACGAGTAATTCAGCAAACTTATTCCTATATTTTGTAATAATTAAGAAAAATTGCAATTTTTGTAAATTGTGGGAAATTAACCTACAGTCCTGTCATTTCGTCTTACTTCTACTTGATACTTCTATTGAGTTCTGCCGGTAGATGTTTCGTAGAAGGAAGAGAGGGGGGGAGGGGGGGGGGGCAACACAAAGGCGACGCATTCCCTTATACCTGCAACGCATAGTAAAATATTTTTCGTAAATATATACTAAAAATAGTTGTTGGTATAGATTGTATATGAATAATAGTTTGCGGCGCTTGTACGCCAAAACTATTGATTTTATAAAAACATTTTAATTACATAAACTGAAGGAAATTTTCTCTAGTTTAATTTAGTATGTTAATGTTTTATAGTAAAATGAGTTAGAAAAGAAGATATCAAAAAACCGATCGACCCCGGCTGTTATTACTTAGCCACAAACAAACTCTTACTATGACAAAAACTCCAACTAAAAGGTATAAACAAGACATAGGTAGTAATAACAAAATAACATCGGTTTCGGTTTTTGTATAGATTTTGTGTGACGCCATCTACCCGTGGAACATCATCACGCTTGCAACTATACCTACTTTGTGAAAATACGACGATTAGTTTAGCAGTTATGAGGGAATACATGAAGTAGTGTGGAAGTAAGTTACTTACAGTAGGTATATTAGGCAGTCCGGTGATGCAGTATAGAGGCGTGTGTGACAGCGTGGTCGCGTCGTACATTGTCAAGCTGCGGTCCGATGCGGACATCACCAGGAATTGCGCGTCCTGGACATCAGAAAGGTTCATGACAACTCCATGACATTGTGGTTTCTCACACGTACTCACGGTAAAGAGAGTTTCTAGTTTAGGCACCGTCCCACTGTCCCACCGCCGCCGACGAGGAAGCGACTAGCTATCAACGATTTGCTCGCTCAATAAACGTACAAATATTGTAGGCCCGTGTAAGTAACAAAAAAAAAAATGTTTTATTTCTCACCATTAAGAGCCCATACTACCTGAGCTTTTTATCTCGCTCGTACTATAGGCACTGCTCGAGGACTAAGTGAGAGCGAGACTGGGTGCGGTGCTAGGCGCCGATAGTTTATACAGACTTCGAACGTATGAGAGTTTTAGATATACGTCCGACGTCACGGCATTTTGCTGAGCAACGACCTTTCTTGCACAGATACGACGCACGGATTAATGTGTTTTAGTTATTTTTGTTATAAAAGTATTATTTTTACACTATGCAATTCGGATCTGTTATTGTTTGTTTGCTGCTGTTATTGTTTGTTGCATGACATTTCCTAGTGTCACAACACAGAGTAGAGGCAATATAGAGTTCATAGTTATTTTACTGTTTTAAATGGTTGTCTTTGGTCTGAGATCGTAGACAACTTGGATACGAGGCTTTTGCTTACTTTGCATAACGTGTGTACTTTATTATTTTTAGTTTTTAATGTGCGTTTTATTTGTGCAAAATAAACGATTTTTCTTTCTTTCTTTTTTATATTCGGAAAGCTTGAATATTGAGGATTTGTTTGATATATTACAATAGCATATTGAGTTATTAAGTAAATTGTATTTACATGGAGATCCTAACATTTCTAAAAAAAATTAACAATGGCAATATGACAACTTTAGTTATTTTTTTTTAAATACTTCTCTATGCTTACAAATAGTTTGCTACCAAGTTAAAGACGACAAATCTAATACAGTGCGCTCTAATATTGTTCCTAGACGGTTTAATACAGTTATTAGAGTACTGTCCGGGCGCCGTCGGCTATCTTCGTGTCAGGCGCCGGGCGGCTGCGTGGGCGCGCGGGCAGGGCTACAACATACACGACCAAGCGCGACCGACAACGCACGCGAGCCACTTGCTTGTAATTTTTTCATTGTTAGAGGTCAAATACATTAACGTTAGTTTTACAGTACATTGATTTTTATTTAAAGACCGAGTTAGGTCACTACAATTTTTTTTTTTTTTTTTTTTTTCTTAAAGATGCCTGCGGGACCTCTTCCTACAGTGGGTGTCCTCCTCATCCTCGGAATCAGTCTCCTCAGCTGGCCGCCTTCTACTGGTGTGATATCCTATTTTTTTCAGCTTCTGTTTGGTCTCTTCAGACAGCTCTCCGAGTTCGGTGACCGCCATCTTCTTGATGTACTTATCGATGAGTGCAGCGTGGCCTGATGGGTGAGATTGCGAGATTTGGAAGTTCTCCTCCACCATACAATTAACCTTGGCAAAGGCGATTGCTGCTTAGTACAAGTCTGGGTAATGAGCATGATGTAGCTCCCTTTGAGCTCCAAGGCCTGGTCTAGCACTGTCGGTATCTCTAAGGCCCTGCAGTGGGACTTTATGAAGTGGTCCATATACTGTACGCCCTTGACGGAAGCGTATTCCCATACAAGCTTCACTTGTGTGAGAACTGCTGCCTCTGCGCCTGTCTTCTCAAGAACCAAGACACGATCAACAATCTCCGTCCGGAGCTCTTCTCTGCTGGTCACCAGTGTCAGGAATCTACTAGCTAGCCCTGTCATAGCCGCCTGCCATCTCTTCGCGTATGCTGGAGTGGTTACCGGCTTGGCCAAGGTCATCAGTGAGTATGCCCAGTATGCCCTGACTTACTTCCTCAGCAGCCTTCTCTCGTGTCGGACCTTGAAATTCGGCAGTTCTTGCTCTTGTCATGCATTGAGTTAGGTAAGTTAGTACAAGAGATAGGAGTAGCTCATCAGTATAGTTCCCATCCACCAACTCGCCCCCTGCCTGATCCTTAAAATTGATCCTTCGAGCCTCTTTTACGCCGCGTTTTGGAAAATACAAAACGGTCGGCGACTGGCAGTATAGTTGCAGTATTTGGATTCGTCATCGTCGGTTCATAAACGCCGTGTCATCGTTCATAACAACATCATTTTAAAAAGACATCGTAGTTCAAGAAGCAAGAAGAGAACTTTGTACACCTTCCCGAAGTCTTCGAATACGACGGTGCTTCAAGAGCGACTACCATAGTCGAATTACGCCGAGTCATCGCTTCGAGGGAATTGTATCAGTTCATCTTGTGGATAAGGTTAAGGACGTTTTGTGAGTTTGTTCCAATAATATCCCTTTTATTTCCTTTCCATACATTTCTAACGATTACCGTGTTGAATACATACATTTTTGTCCATTTTCACCTCGTTAATAATTGATTCAACATTAGGTAATGTAATAAAACAATATTTTTTATATCTGAATCTTCTATTGCACTCACGCATTGCTCATCAGTGGCATTGTTTATCTATAACTTACCGTTATAGTTTAGAACGGACGCATCAGCTGATTGTCGACGTGCGATGACACAGTGTTTCAAGGTCACGCGTCTATTCGTACTTTAACGAATTTTTCCTTTGTGCAAATATTGTTCGGTGCTCATTGTTTATCGCTTCGCAATTTTTAAAATTAGGGGTTAAAGTATGAAATTGCCGATTTGTACTGAAAAATTGAAATTGCGTTTTATTTCTAATTTAACATATTTATTTAATCAAAATAATTACCATTATTATCTATACACTAGCTGTGCCCCGCGGTGTTTCCCGCGGTTTATGAGATACACTAAAACGTGTATTATTTAACCTTTTGAACGCCACGGTCGTGTATAGCCGACAAATGAAAACGTGCCCAAAACGCCACCGTCGTGTATAGACGACAAGAAAACGACATTTTTAAAGTACAAAATAAATATACTAAATTAAGTTTTCTGTGTTTTTTTTTTTCCTATTATTTAAAACTACATTAATGAAATATTGTAAAATGGCACAAACATATATTTATTGGTTACATTTCACTAGAAAAAACAATCATTAAAAATTGTTAATCGAAATCCGTAAAAAAGTGTTCTTCCTCACGCCACAGTCGGCAAGACACGACAGCTAGTGATGGGTAAGTAAGGTAACTTAAATTTTAAATATATGAAATATTTTATTAAAAGTAGCTTACTATTACTTTGACAATTATTTTTTAATGACAATTAATCGTATCTGAACATTCCTAATGCATAATTTTTATAGAATTGTGTAAAACATCCTAATTGATATCTATCGATTGATAATTTACTGAACGTTGTTAGAAAAGTGCGACAGCAAAAGGACTTGGATGACATAAGTTTGCCAAGTTACGAGGAATCCGATTAATAATAATAAATTGTTATAAATACTATACGATTATTATTTATTATGTCCCACAATGTCACATCCCTACTCGCATGCGAGGAAGTTGTCAAAAGTCTTGCCAGCCACGCCACAGTCGGCTCTTCCCGACAGCGGATGACGTCATGAACGAGCTTAGTGCTGTACCTTATTATTATTTGATTTATTCGTTTGTAGTTCTAATGTCTGCTTTTAGGTTGTTTAGAACTTTGTAACCGGTGTTTAATGATAGTATGATACTAAATAGGGTAAAATAAATAAAAGAATAATGCAACGAGTAATATTTTATTTAAAAATATGGAACGAAAAGCAATGATTAAAAATGTCGTTTTCTTGTCGTCTATACACGACGGTGGCGTTTTGGGCACGTTTTCATTTGTCGGCTATACACGACCGTGGCGTTCAAAAGGGGTTTTCGATAACTTGTCGACAAGATGTTGGAATCCCTATTTTTTTTGTAGGTATTTTCGCTGAATTTGTGGCTTGGCGTGGAAGGGGCGCCGATGCGTTTACGCTCTGGCGTTCAAAAGGTTAATCGGTGAGAAAAGTATTCACAAAAAAATTGCTCATCCCACGGGAACAGTACATTTTTTCAGGATATAAAGTAGCCTATGTGTGCTATGTGTACACAGGATGTCTGCTATTTCCACACCAAATTATATCAAAATCGGTCGAGCCGTTTGAGTTTGAAAGAGTAACAAATATATTTGAATTCCTTGCTCATCCCACGGGAGCACTATATTTTTTCGGAATAAAAAGTAGCCTATGTGTTAATTCAGGGTATAAGCTGTCAACATACCGAATTTCATCCAAATCGGTCTAGCCGTTTGAGCGTGAAGAAGTAACAAACATACACACACACACACACTCACAAACTTTCGCCTTTATAATAATAGGTCTTTACCTATGAAATTGCCGTTTTGTATGAAAAAATTTAAACGAATTTTTTTCATGCATTTTTTATTTGTATTAATCGAAGTAATCACCCATGCAATCAATACATCTTTGCCAACGCAGTGGCAGTTTATTGATGCCCTTCTTAAAGAAATCAGCTGGACGGGAGGCAACAAATTCTTCAAAGGCATTTTGTACTGCCTCTCGGGTATTGAATTTTTTTCCCGCCAAGAAGTTATCCAAATTCTGGAAAAAGTAGTAGTCTGTAGGCGCAAGGTCTGGTGAGTAGGGCGGATGACGGAGAGGTTCCAACCCCAGTTCTTGCAACTTGGAGACCGTCTGCTGTGCAGTATGAGGTCGCGCGTTGTCGTGCAGGAGCAGCGGAGACGAGCGATTGACCAATGCTGGTTGGAGATGTGCCAGCTTCTCCATCATTGTGTTCAGTTCTTCACAGCTTCACAGTACACATCTGAAGTAATGCTCACCCCGTTTGGTAAGAAGCTGTGATGAATCACACCGGCGCTAGACCACCAAACAGTGACCATCTCTTTTCTAGGGGTAAGTTTTCGTTTAGGGCATTGTTTAGGTGCTGAACCAGGATCCAACCAACTTGCTGAGCGCTTGCGGTTGGTTATCAAACAGAGTCCATTTTTCATCGCAGGTAACAATGCGGTTCAAAATTCCTTCATTTGTGTGTCTGTTGAGCAGTGCAAGGCACGTCTCGACGCGTACTTCGCGCTGGCGATCATTGAGTTCGTGGGGCACCCATTTGTCAAGCTTTTTTACCTTGCCAATTTGACGCAAATGGACCAATATTGTTTTGACGCTAATGTCGAAAGCTGCTGCTAATTCAGCCGTAGATTGTGTATCATCAGCTTCCACAATCGCCTTTAATTCGTCATTGTCGACCAAAGTCTTCGGACGACCGCGAGGTTCATTTTTCAGGTCGAAATTTCCAGAACGGAAGCGAGCAAACCAATAACAAGTGGTGCGTTGGTTTGTAGTGTTAGCTTCGTAAACGTCGTTGATGTTGCGTGCCGCTTGTGCCGCGTTGCTGCCACGACGGTACTCATATTCCATAATTACTCGATTTTTTAACGTATCCATGATGACGAAAAAGATTAAAATGCGATGAAAATGTAACACTAATCAATAAACAAATGACTACTTTTGAAAAAAAAAACATGTTTTTAAAATAAAATTAATTTGAAATTAGAATTCTTAGCCAAACAAAAATTATTTTGATTTGAAATGGCCAGTACTGCAGAACGGCAATTTCATAGGTAAAGACCTAATTATTAGTGTGATAGTGTGATTATTTATTTGTTTTTTTTTTTGTTTTCAAATTTTTATTATTGTGATTTTAGTTTAGCTGGTGATCTTCCTGTGCTAGTCACAATTAATACTTTTTCTTGCTTTCGTTCTTTCTCTATTTTTCAAGATAAAAAGTAGCCTATGTGTTTATCCAGAGTGTCAGCTACTTCCACACCAAATTTCATCAAAATCGGTCGAGGCAATTGAGTTTGAAAGAGTAACAAATATATTTGAATTTCTTGCTCATCTCACGGGAGCACTACATTTTTTCGGGATAAAAAGTAGCCTATGTGTTAATCCAGGGTATAAGCTGTCTACATACCGAATTTCATCCAAATCGGTCTAGCCGTTTCAGCGTGAAGAAGTAACAAACATACACACACACACACTCACAAACTTTCGCCTTTATAATATTAGTGTGATGTGATTGCTGCCATGTAGTAGGAAGGATAGAACTCTCGTGATCTAGATTCGACAAACTGTGTAAAAGCATATTGTACTGCCTCGTGAGAAGAAAACTTTTTATCACGTAGAAAATTGTCCAAATCACAAAAAAAATGGTAGTCCGTTGGAGCAAGGTCTGGCGAATACGGAGGGTGACGAATGGTTTCTAATTGCAGTTCCTGTAGGGTTTAAACGGTTTCTCGTGCTGTATGTGGTCTCGAGTTATCATGGAGCAATAATGGTGAAGATCGATTCATGAGTCGGGGCTGTTTCACTGCTAGTTTTGCTATCATTGTTCAGAGTTCGGCACAGTAGACATCTGCGGTTATTGCTTGACCAGATCGGAGAAAGCTATAGTGAATAACACCATGCTGAGAAAACAGTTATCTTTACCTTTTTATTGGTAAGCTTTGCTTTAGGGACACTGTTGCGGCATTTGACCTGGGGTCAGCCATTGCATTTTTCGCTTACGGTTATCGTAAAGAATCCACTTTTCATCACATGTCACAATTCGATCCAATATTCCTTCATTTCTGTATCGATTCAACAAGGCAACACAAGTTTCAACACGCGTTTCTTTCTGCAAATCAGTGAAATCATGAGCAACCCATTTCTCATATTTTTTTATTTTATTGATTTGACGCAAATGAGTCAATATTGTTGGTAAGGTAACGTTAAACCATGCCGCTAATTCCTGGGTAGTTTGGCTCGGATCGGCTTCCACCATCTCTTTCAATTCATTGTTATTCACCTGTGTCTTCCACGTGGCGTTCTTCAAATCAAAATTTCCATCACGAAAGCATTTAAACCAAAATCGCACGGTGCGTTCATTAACAGTCCCCTCTCCAAACGCAACATTGATATTGCGAGCTGTTTTTGCCGCGTTAGTTCCGCGTTGGAACTCGTATTCAAAAATAACTCGAATTTTCGAAGTATCCACCTTTAATGTCGAAGCTGAATAAAAAAAACAACTGAAAGTCGATAATCGAATGTTGCACATTTTTTAAAAGAAGAACTTCATAGGTACCATGTGAAAAAAATTTAATTCAAAATTCTCAAACCATGAAGGTTCTATGTCAATTCGAAGTTCCTAATACAATAAACGGCAATTTCATACTTTAACCCCTTCTAATATTGTTGTATCTTTCTCATTATAACCAATGAAGATTTGCTAATTAGGAAACGTAGTGCTATGAAAGCTAAGCTTACGAACTTTGGCAATTATATCAGTGCGCTGCTTAATTGTGAGGTTATTTCTGACGTGCAGCGCATCGAGTTGGAGGGACGCCTAAGTAAATTTGATGCCATATACGATGATTTTGATGAATTACAGGTGCAAATCGAGGTGTTTTCGGACAAGCCAGACGAGGCGTATACGGAGCGAGCCAAGTTTGAGGAGCGGTACCATGCACTAGCAGCGCAGGCACGTAGTCTGCTGGCTGGCGCCGCCGACGGCGCCGGTGATAGAGGGTCTGTAGCGGGCTCGGCAGGCAGACAAACAGGTGAATCGTTCCAAAGTAACTAATATATAAACGCTTACCCAACATTAATTTGCCTAGTTTTGATGGTGGTTATCAGTACTGGCTTTTTTTTTTCATAAAGATTTAGATTATTATTCTTACTGGCTAATGACGTCAGTGCCTGCGGGACCTCTTCCTACAGTGGGTGCCCTCCTCATCCTCTGAATCAGTCTCTTCAGCTGGCCGCCTTCTACTGGTGGGATACCCTAATTTTTTCAGCTTCTGTTTGGTCTCTTCAGACAGCTCTCCGTGTTCGTTGACCGCCATCTTCTTGATGTATTTATCGATGAGTGCACCGTGGCCGGATGGGTCAGACTGCGAGATTTGGAAGTTCTCCTCCACCATACGATTAACCTTGGCAAAGGCGATTGCTGCTTAGTACAAGTCTGGGTAATGAGCATGATGGAGCTCCCTTTGAGATCCAAGGCCTGGTCTAGCACTGCCGGTATCTCTAAGGCCCTGCAGTGGGACTTTATGAAGTAGTCCATATACTGTACGGCCTTGACGGAAGCGTATTCCCATACAAGCTTCACTTGTGTGAGAACTGCTGCCTCTGCACCTGTCTTCTCAAGAACCAAGACACGATCAACAATCTCCGTCCGGAGCTCTTCTCTGCCGGTCACCAGTGTCAGGAATCTAGTAGCTAGCCCTGTGATACCAGCCCAAGACCCGCCCGGCACCAGGTCGGGAATGGACTGGGATGCCATAGCCGCCCTGCCATCTCTTCGCGTATACTGGAGTATTTTGCGTGGTTACCGGCTTGGCCAAGGTCATCAGTGAGGCAAGCACTGTTGCTAGTATGCCCTGACTTACTTCCTCAGTAGCCTTCTCTCGTGTCGGAGCTTGAAATTTGGCAGTTCTTGCTCCTGTTTGCATTGAGTTTTGAAGGGTGCTAGGTAAGTTAGTACAAGAGAAAGGAGTAGCTCATTAGTATAGCTAATGTTCCCATCCACCAACTCGCCCCGTGCCTGATCCTTGAAATTGATCCTTCGAGCCTCTTACGCCGCTTTTTGAAAAATATAAAACGGTCGGCGACTGGCAGTATAGTTGCAGTATTTGGATTCGTCATCGTCGGTTCAAAACCGCCGTGTCATCGTTCATAACAACATCATTTTAAAAAGACATCGTAGTTCAAGAAGCAAGAAGAGAACTTTGTACACCAAGAAGCAAGAAGAGAAATTTGTACACCTTCCCGAAGTCTTCGAATACGACGGTGCTTCAAGAGCGACTACCATAGTCGAATTACGCCGAGTCATCGCTTCGAGGGAATTGTATCAGTTCATCTTGTGGATAAGGATAAGGACGTTTTGTGAGTTTGTTCCAATAATATCCCTTGTTATTTCCTTTTCAAACATTTCTAACGATTACCGTGTTAAATACATACATTTTTGTCCATTTTCACCTCGTTAATTGATTCAAACATTAGATAATGTAATCAAAAAATATTTTTTATATTCAATCTTCTATTGCACTCGCGCATCGCTCATCAGTCGCATTGCTTATCTATAACTTACCGTTATAGTTTATAACGGACGCATCAGCTGATTGTCGACATGCGATGACAGTGTTTCAAGGTCACGCGTCTATTCATACTTTACGTATTTTTTCTTTATGGAAAAATTGTTCGTTGCTCATTGTTTGTCGCTTCGCAATTTTTAATTGGATACATCTTTCTCATTATGGCCAATGAAGATTTGCTAATTAGGAAACGTAGTGCTATGAAAGCTAAGCTTACGAACTTTGGCAATTATATCAGTGCGCTGCTTAATTGTGAGGTTATTTCTGACTTACAGCGCATGGAGTTAGAGGGACACCTAAGTAAATTTGATGCCATACACGATGATTTTGATGAATTACAGTTGCATATCGAGGTGCTTTCGGACAAGCCAGACGAGGCGTATGCGGAGCGAGCCAAGTTTGAGGAGCGGTACCATGCACTAGCAGCGCAGAGGCACGTAGTCTGTTGGCTGGCGCCGCCGACGGCGTCGGTGATAAAGGGTCTGTAGCGGGCTCGGCAGGCAGACAGACAGGTGAATCGTTCCAACCTAACTTTATACGCTTACCCAAAATTAATTTGCCTAGTTTTGATGGTGGTTATCGGTACTGGCTTTTTTTTTCATAAAGATATAGATTATTATTCTTACTGGCTAATGACGTCAGTGCCTGCGGGACCTCTTCCTACAGTGGGTGTCCTCCTCATCCTCTGAATCAGTCTCTTCAGCTGGCCGCCTTCTACTGGTGGGATACCCTAATTTTTTCAGCTTCTGTTTGGTCTCTTCAGACAGCTCTCCGTGTTCGGTGACCGCCATCTTCTTGATGTATTTATCGATGAGTGCAGCGTGGCTGGATGGGTCAGACTGCGAGATTTGGAAGTTCTCCTCCACCATACGATTAACCTTGGCAAAGGCGATTGCCGCGTAGTACAAGTCTGGAAAATGAGCATGATGCAGTTCCTGGTGAGAATTCATGTCACGAACCCTGGGTGGCAGAAATCTTTCCAAATCAACAGTTAAGAGATGCATTAAATGTTTTAAATACAAGTGTCAAGTTGTGCAACCTATAATGGGGGCCATTTGCCTTCTTCAAGTACACAATTAGAGTTTCCATTTTTAAAGTGCAGTGTTGACTATGCCGGGCCAGTAATGATAGCGGATCGCAAAAGGCGAGGGTTTAGACTTGTCATGGCATATTTATGTATTTTTTGTCTGCCTTGCAGTTAAAGTTGTTCATATCGAGCTCGGTACAGATCTCACTAAGGAAGCATTCATGGCTGCCTTAAACCGCTTTGTGTCTCGCCGTGGCAAGCCCCAAAGTATCTTGTCAGATAATGGTACGAATTCCGGCGGGGCATGTAATGAATTGGGTTCTTGGTTCTTGGTATGGGTTCTTCAAGATTCAAATCTTGACTTCGAGGTCTGTCAGCAAGGTATTGAATTTACTTTCGCGCCACCTTACTCTCCCCACTTCAACGGCATTGCTGAAGCAAAGCAGCTATCAAATCGACCAAACACCATTTAAAAAGGCTTCTCGGCCTATCGCATTTCACTTATGAAGAGATGGCCACATGTTTGAGTCAAATAGAGGCAATCTTAAATTCCCGTCCTCTTAACCCACTGTCCTCTGATCCTACTCCGACATCCGACAGTAAAGTCAGACGACTTTACTGTCCTAACTCCTTCACATTTTTTAATTGGACGACCACTCATGTCTGTTCCGCATCCACAGGTGGCTAACATCTACATCGGACGATTTTTGCGATACCACAGAATGGAACATATTAAACAACATTTTTGGCAACGATTTCATGTAGAATATGTTTCTCTGCTCCAGCAAAAAACGAAGTGGACATCCTCAACAGGGCAGCTGGCTGTGGGAACCCTTGTTCTTATCAAAGAACGAGGACAACCGCCACTCGTGTGGCCACTGGGACGAGTCACGAAGGTCTTCCCCCGGCACTGACGGGGGGCTACACAAGTGGTCGAGCTGAAGACGAAGACGGGGACAATGCTGCGGGCCTACAACAATATCTGCCCATTTCCTCTCACTTGAATGCTTCAACCCGGGGAGGATGTTCGGGCGCCGTCGGCTATCTTCGTTTCAGGCGCCGGGCGGGCGCGCGGGAATGGCTACAACATTCACGACCAAGTGCGACCGACGACACACACCCAATAAGTTAGTTTTACAGTCCACTGATTTTTATTTAAAGACCGAGTTAGGTTACTTTGTAGTAACCTTCTTTGTACTTGTGTACAAATACGTTTTTAATGGAACAAGACGTGCGGACAACAAAAGATGTCTCGACACTGGGACGGTAAATATCGGCAGCAACCAAAGAGGTCTCAACGTGTGTGTGGTGTGTGTGCGGTCTCAGGTTAGGTAATTGCTTTTTACGATGAAAATAATGGTAATTTGAAAAAAATAAAAAACTTAAGACCCGCTAGTTAGTTAGTTCAGTTAATATGCAAAGTTTTATGATCTAATATGAAGGAGGCAAATATGTATTTATATAATTTTAACCATAAAAACTCGATAACTTGTGTTTAATTTAAATAGGTAATTAAAAATAACTTAATATGTGAAAAAAAAAAATATAACAGCACGTCAAATAACCCGCCCCTAACTGTTCCTGGCGCAAAAGTGCCCATAACACTTGCAGCGTTGCCACGTTGTATGGCAATGGCTAACCTTTGCACCAAGAACGAGCCGGAGCGGTAGTCACCCGTTTTCTCACAAAGCTTATGCCCTATCTCACCAATGAGCTTCTTGGCCTCAGTGCCCCAACAACCAGTCAGTGTCTCAACTGCAATGGGCACAAAATGATAACGGGTCGTCAATGGAGCGTACTTCAGCCTCTTCCTTTCAGCGGCGTCTTCCGCTGCTGCCGACGGCGAGAGGACCGTGCGACCAAGGTGGCTGGCGGCAACAGTGCTGACGCAAGTTGCGTCCCAAATTAGGCACTTGCCGTTCCTCCAAGGCACCAGGGTCAACCCATCCGGCCTCTTGCCGTCAGTCCTGCACAATCCCGGAGGCTCCAGCATGCAGGGAACATCTACCGACACGAATGCCCTCCTTACAATATCATTGAGGGCATGGTGACGCGGGAACCTCCCCGAGCAACGACGACAACTCAAAGCGTGATGGCCATCGGCCTCCACCATGGAACCGCAGGTGCATCTATGGGGTTCACACGCCTTGCAGCCCAGGCGGAGGGCCACCGCCACACGCAAAGAGTCGTCATCAAGCAACGTGCCCAGGTGAGGCGATGGAAGCGCGTGCAACCATGCCCACGATTCCGGTTGCGATACAGCCCTGAGTCTGGCTAGATCAGCCCCCGAGGACTCCACCAACATCTGTTTCTGGATCAGCGTAGACGAGACGTCATCCCAAGCGCGCTGCGCATGTGTTGCGTCAGGGCTTGCGGCACCCATGTTGAGGGCAGACCAAGCTGACCCGGCATCCAACATAAAAGGTATGTTTGCCCCGTTACCATTGGAATCTAGAATTACAGTGACGAGGTCAGCCACCCCATGTGTCGACGCCAGGAAAGCCGGCAGGTCCACATCATGCACGCATCGCACCCCAAGTCCCCCGTGCCGGATTGGAAGAGCCGCCTCCACTGCGCATCATTAAAAGATACATTCAGGATCGACTCAACCGTTGAGATAATATGAAGTATTTTTTTAATAGCAGCGGCTTATTGTTCGGTTTGGAGGTAACTTTGGTTTTTTTTTCTGTCGAGAAAATTTTATGTAATAGTGTTTTCGTCAAACATTAATACTCAACTTTACCATAAGTATATTTATTTCAAAATTAATGCTGCAGTATTTTCGACATAACTTTTTTGTGGTGCTCATAATAAGGTGCACAGAGTATTGACTAGAGCCCCTGAACTAGGCGGGAATCTGTATCTCAGGGGATAGTGTTTAGATATTGACATTCTAATATTTATCTTAGGACATTTCTGTGTCACTACTAAATAATGTTTCGTCTGAGTACTATTAGAGTGCGAGGGTTTGTTGGTGAGCTTAAAAGAGCGCCGGGGAATATTTTGTTTGTTGCAAGAGAGTACTTGCTCAGCAACCCTCGCTTGGCGGGCAGGCAGAACACTCGGTGAGAGACGTACCTACTTAAGCATACCAGCGAGTAATCGCTCGTCGTCGTTGCGCACGCGCTGCTCGTTGCTCGCCCACTCGTATTTAGTTGCCAGCTCTACTCGCCAGCGGAGGGACAGGTGCCTCTGTAGCCGGTTATGGAATACTGACCAACGCGACAAAACAGTTTTGATACTAAAACTCCACTACTACTACTTTGTTTTTTGGTGTGATTCTAAGTTGATTGCATTCTCCATCCTTTATTTCAGATGCGTTTTATGCACCTGGAAGAATCACACTCTCATCTGCTGCATTGCCGCAGCTAGAGATGAGTGGTAAGCCCATTTGTCTTTGTTTTGAATTTCTTCTGCTTATCGTGTTATGAACTGAGTCGTCGGGCCATAAATGTCAGTAGCAATAAGAATATGCAATGTCTTGCGTCTTGTTTGGCGCCGTTGTTTGCCATTATGGCACTCCATAACAACAGGTTATTTGTCTTTGATATATCTCGGGACCCTGGGGTCCCGGACCTTTGGAAGGCGTACGAGGGGCCGAAGCTAACTCGCAAAGGCCCCTTAGACAATTTTAAATGACGAGGCGTCACCAGCCGACGATTATCCCTATATGCATTATGCAAGTGCACCCAAGGACAACCCCCGGTTGGTGCAGGACTATTGCAGATCATGGAAACCAAAAATTTTGGGCTATGGGTTTATATGTATGTTTAGATTAAGGATCTATGGGTCAGTGTCGCCTGAAATAAATGGTTTGGTTTATTATAATTCTATATATATTTATGAAATATCGTATGTACAATAAATTTAGGCATACACACGCACAGACACGCACACCCACCCTCACACACGGACACACACCATTAATCACTCGCAATTGTACCACGTTGACAACCTTTACTATGAGATATAGGTAATGGGGGGTCCTGGAGTTCTAAAATAAAGGCCTAGTTTAGACTCCAGATCTTCAACAAATTAAAAATGTTTGTCTATATAAGTAGGTACTCGTACCAGCTGTCAACTTAATATGTCTAGTATTACAAGAAAGTAAGTTGTGAAGATAAGTAAACAGTTTATTTTTTATTTATCTTTTTAAGCTCCATACCTAAATGTAGCGAGACAGATTAATAACAATGATTTATGGCCCGACAGCTCAGTTCTTAACGCGGCGACTATAAACAGTATAATCACTCACCGGTAGATAAATGGCGTCGGTTATCCAGCGGTTCTTGACGCGGCCATGGAGCCCTGATCTGTGGTAAAACATCTGTAACATGGAACAATAATTACCTAGGGGCACAACAACACAAAACTGTGGAGACATGTCGGTTGGAACGAAGTTCCTTTCGGGCTTACTAGCCCGAAAAGAACTTCGTTCCAACCGAGTGTGTGTGTGTGCTATTCTGTAAACATCTCACTGTGATAACTCGGGTGAAGTGAGCGTGAAGTGAGCCGTCATTTCACATAATGCTAGGGGTTGACACTATTGACAGCTCACTTTAAGATCGCTTCACTGTTTTCACGGTGATTACACGGTGTATTTACAGAATAGCACTACAGCTCTCATTCGAAAAGTATGCTGTGTATATTATTATTAACGTGCCATAAAAAACATCGTTCCAAAAAATATACTTGAAAATTACTTATTCTTAGCAATTTATTTTCGGACGTAGTATTATAGTTTCTAATATTACGAAGTTTTGACAGAAGTTCCCTTTTTGTGACAATTTGAATTTGTCAATTTTCTGACGTGGTTTCCAACATCACGGTTCGTCTAAGACTAACAACGTAAGGCCGTGTTCTAATAAAAATCGATCTTCGCGCGAATATGCGATTGTCGTGTTCATTTGTTCGGCAAATTGAATGCGTCGTCGTTACGATCATTGGGTGCTCCATTAACGGGCACTGCTTCAATAACATCAGCTACGCGGATGATATGGTATTGCTGAGCCCATCGATCAGTGCACTTAGGAGGCTTCTTCGCATCTGTGAGGACTATGCGGTGGCTCACGGCCTCAGGTACAATGCGACCAAGAGCGAGTTACTGGTTTTCAAAGCGGGTAACAAATATTATGATACTGTCCCACCAGTCACCTTGGGGGGCACTCAGCTTTCCAGGGTCACGAAGTTCAAGTACCTGGGGCATTGGGTCACCGATAGTCTGTCCGACGATGTGGACATAGAGAGGGAACGCAGAGCATTGGCAGTTCGATGTAACATGCTGGCTCGTAGGTTTGCACGTTGTACTAGGGAGGTGAAAATTACACTCTTTAGAGCGTATTGCCAATCTATGTACACGTGTGCCCTATGGGTCAGCTATACAAAAAGCTCGTACAATGCTCTGCGAGTCCAGTACAATAACGCCTTTAGAGTTATGTTGGGGCTGCCGCGCTTTTGCAGTGCATCGGGGATGTTCGCGGAAAATGGCGTGCCAGATTTTTACGCACTGATGCGGACTCGGATAGCATCCCTGATGCGGCGAGTGCGCGACAGCTCCAACAGCTTGGTGGCTACACTAGCCGACAGGACAGACAGTCCATTGATGTGGCAATGGATGACCACTCATCGTGCGTCATTCCAATATTTTAAGTAAATAGTTTTAGTGAAAAAAAATGCATGTATACTCCGAAGATATCCATACATTACCTCGTAAGAATACAGTAGCTGCATGTCTCCACTGTAGACGCCAACACGGCCGCCGCGAGACACTGCCACGTAGCAGAAGGACTGCTCACGCTCCACGCAAACTAACTTCACCAATGTCTCCCTCTGTCACATGTTTGGTTATTTAAATAAACAATCATAATCCTTACATTTATTGTGAAAAAGAAGGTATCGATAGGAAATCGTCTTGAAGTTTTACTTAATTTTAACATTTTAAATTATTTTACCAATATTTTTTTATTTATTAACACATACATTTGTTTTAACAGGTAATACCCAAGCTAACAAAAGTAGTCATGATTTGCTAATTGTCCAATCCCAAGTAACGGGTCTGGGTAGAAGCACAAGTTACATAGTGGACAACACACTAAGTGTTCCGCCAAAGAGCAAGAAAATAAATCCAAACGCCGAGAAGACACTATTGAGTATTCTTACTGCACGAATCACCGGTGCAGTCTTTAATAAGTTTGTACGGGTAGCGGGAACTTTAAAAAGATCCTCCCTCGGCCCCAACCGTAACCTCCTGTCTGGAACGAGCAATCCCAACGATTCCAATAATGTTGTTACCATCTTGCATGCATGTATTTTCTTGTATGTATGACACATGTTTAAGCAAATAAATATTATCTTATCTTATCTTATCTTATCTTATCTTATCCAATATTTGTAGATTATTGAGTATCACACGATAAACCATAAAAAATATTTTACCAGAGCGAGGTTGATAATGTTGCGAGTGCAGGTTGCTGCATGTAGGTACGTATTGTACGTGTTACTAACAAAACTTAATGACGTACACTTTATCTTGTTTAGTTTCATGTTGTATTTTAAGTGATATCCAAGAGATATTCAGGTGTGAAGTACTGGCTACTACTTTGTAACGTACTTTATCATATACGTAGTTTCATCACACAGTCGTCCGACGAGAGCCCGAGCTGCTTACGTAGTTCGCCGAACTTCGTATGCAGCTCGGGCTTCGTCGGACGACTGGTTTCATACCTTGCAGTGTTCCAGTCTCTTGACGTCTTGTTCTCTAAGAGGTGTCCACACTTCTGCCCTAGTGCTGGTCTTTTTGGCTCCGACGGCCACCAGCCTGTTTATCAGCTGCCTCCACCATACCTTACCAGTGCTGAAGCTATCCAGTAATTGAAACAGCTTATGTGCATGCGTCGTATACTTATGGTGACCTGCAGTTGCATATTGTAAGATCTCAACAAAACTTACATTTGAATAAAAACGCATTCAACTTTAAAAACTGCTGCAATTTACCAAAAATATTATCCAATGAAGTAACGAATCCGTTCTCGTCGAGCCACAGCGTGTCGTGAGGTGGTGGTGCAGTTGCTGCGAACTCGATGCCTTCCTCAGCAGCCGCCGCTCGCATCACCTCCTCCACCCGCCTTTGACATACATTCAAGATGTTTCATCAATCGTCCTTTTTACCGGTGGTGTCAGTCAAGAGCGTCGTGGAGCTTCGCCCTAAGTCAAACCTACCTGTCAATATCCTGCGCTTTGATTCTCTCCTTGTTCTTCTTAAAACATCGCCTCAGTTTGCTTAGCACTGCCGGAGTCATCTTATTCATCAGAATACGAGCTAGGCATTCATCTTCATCGTCACTGTTGGCAGAATAATGAACGTTTTGAAAAGTAAAAGTAACTAATGATAAACTTTTTACGGTTCCGTACCAAATGTCACACCCGGCATCCCCCAAGTTAGGGGTATGACTTGTAGATGAAACCTAAAGTTTCCAACCGTGTGAAAGTAAATTTATAAAGGTATAGATACATAAATATCTGGAAAGACTGAAATTAAAGACATACCTCAATACACATACAAAGTTTATTCACTATAAAAGGAAGTATCCCCTTGCAGAGAAATACAGTGAATGAGGCAACTAATCATCAATAATACCTCCCAGACTTGACTTACACACTAAGATGTGTACCCCTGCTATACCCTGTCTCCGTACCAAGGTATAACGGAAGTACACCACATGAGATATTACAAAATAACGACTCAGGTCGCTTGTAAGGATTCGCGAGGTGAACGCCTAAATACCACTAGCTCAATCGCAAGGCATTGACCAACCAGGGCTGTGCACGTTACGAAACCTACTCACTATGGTACAGTATACCCGTGACACAACTTAATACAAAATAGAAGTTATTACTGGTCTTGTTACTTAACACATTAACAAAAGGCCTAACTCTTTGTATGAAAATAAACCCAGTAGACAGGTCTAGTGCATCTCCCTCATAATAATTAATAGCAGCACAATTACTACTCAATTAGTGCTCAAGTAGCACTTACTTAATGCTCAAGTCTCTCTCAATCAGTGCAAGACTACACAATCAAACAATGCAAAACTACTCAATTAGTCAATGCAAAACTACTCAATTAGACTCAATTAGTGGAACAGAAACCCTTGGCATGGCACCAAGGTTAGAAACCTTGGTACCCACGAACAGACGCGGCCTACGGGCGAAGTCCAGCAGGAATGCTGTTACCTTGAACGATGGCGATGTTTCCTCAACGAGGCTTAGGATTGGTAAGGCCTTCCTGTACCATGGACGGCCACACTGTCTCAAAACTCGTCGAGCCAAACCTGAACGATGCACGTTCTCCGGATGGCTTCAGGCATTCAACAATCCCGGACCTCAAATATCCAGGCTAGTAAAACAGCCAGACCTGGAACAAAATCTCCGTAGTCAAATACATGCGCCTGGGACTTCCAGAATGGGAAACAAATGGAGGACGAAATACTCACAGGGTACAGCCTTTTAATGCACTTGAAAACCCCTCGGGTTTCGGATCACCGTTGTAAAACCGAGTGCCTGTATAATAAATATCGTTTGTTCGTTCTGTGCTCTGTCGAAATCAAATGCCACGATTTCTCCCCTGTGTGTTCTTCCGATGTCCTTCGAATGTCCTCTCGAGAACTTTCCATGCCACAGACTAAATACTCTCGATTCCGACATGTTCCTAATTGTTTAAATTTATTTAACTTTTTAGCTTTTATGCAATTTTTGTGTGTTTTAATTAATTTACATCTAGTTATTTAATTTATATTAAGTTTTGAAGAGGCGTTCGATCTCTAGCGCCATCTGTTGTTCAAACTGTGGCCTCTGTCAAATGTGACTCTATTAGTCCACAAACGATGTCGCTGCGAGTTACGTATTTCATGTTTTGCAACGTCACAATGCCCCCCTTCCCGCAAAAAAGGTTTTTGCGTATTCAAAAAAACCGCACACCACCTTCGGTGTTATAATATTAAACGTAGAGAACCTATTTCCCAATATTCTTTAGCGGAAGAGTATTATCCTACTTCTAAACTGAAGGTTTAGATGGTAGTGTTGGTTTTAAATTAAAAAAAAAAAAACTTATTTAATATGCTGTACCTGTTGCTATAATCTTTCCCAAATAAAACCATACTGCCAGGAAACCTGTTCTGCCTGCAATACTTCCTGCAATCCGGGCATTCCCCCCAATCTTTCATACGTCTTAACCGTACATTCCCTATCATTCCTCTCATCCATATTGTAGCAACCTGCATCCATTTCGCAGGAGGCCACCCCTTTCAGTTCCCCCGAATTCCGTCTGTATACCAGTGGAACTCTGCATTGTTTTTCTAAATTAAACGATCCGCCTGGTAAAAATATGTTCAGCGAGCTGATACATAATAATTTGAAACAATAATTGTCCATTCCACTCACCAGGCAGGACGTATACAACTTTCCCAGAAGTTAAATTCCTGGAAAAACAGATTGGCGAAAGGCTTATTTAAAGAGTCACCGGCCGCTCTAAACTCGATAAGCAACTATAGTGCTATCAACTGAAGCAAGCTTCACAACTGATAAGCAACAAAGTGCCACCACAAATATTTCACCGAAGCAACAATGCTATCCCGGCAAAATAATATAATAGTCACGGCTTATTTTAGGAGTTACTATCCGCTCCTTAAAAAAAATATGGACACAGCCATATATACGTGAAGGCTTATTTTAGAAGTCACTATCCGCTTCATAAAAAAAATATGGACGAAGCCATATTGGGAGAAAAATAAATAAAAAAAAAAATGCTGATAATTGATAAAAAAAAAAACATGCATCATAACGGTATCTTTTCCGTAAAAAAATATGAACGGAATGGTAAACTCACGTTCATTAAATAATTAATAAGCATATGTATCGCTTACACATGCCTTGTCGTCGTTGTTGGAGTGATCTCCAAACAACACGTGAATACACGGACTACGGCTAACGATCCCCCCGGCTTCAACGACTGGTAATTTAATATTGGCTACCATGGATTAGTTTTTATAGATTTTTATATCCTTTATGTGCCAAGTGCCTAATGGTTTTCCATTTAACCCTACTAGTTCATATACTAATGGTGAAAGCACTTTCCCCACTATGCACTGCTCATATTTAGGTGCCAACTTAGATGCCTTATACTTCTCCGCGTCACTTTGAATGTAAGTCTTTCGCCAAACCAGTTGACCTTCACGTAAAGTGACGTGTTGCCTACGAAAGTTATAATGTTTCGCGTTTGTGGCATGAGCCTTAACTATATTAGTTCTCACCTTCTCGAAAATATCCCTGAGGGCTCCTAATTCACCCGCGTACTCTTCACGAGGCATAGCTACTTCATAATCACAGTCGTCTGTATTCTTATAAAAAGTGCCGTTAATAATAGGTTCACGTCGTGTACTAAGAAAAATGGAGAAAATCCTGTTGTTTCATTCACTGCGCTATTTATTGCTAATTGGATTTTCGTTAAATTTTGATCCCATGTCCTATGATCTTCTTTTACATAAGACGAAACTGCCGTCATTACCGTTTTATTGTATCTTTCCACCATATTAACTTGTGGAGCGTACCTTGGGCCATAATGCACTCGGGGTATGTTGTATCTCTTTAATATGCTACGAAATTCAGATCCCGTGAATTGAACCCCATTATCGGTAATTACGGTTTCTGGAATACCATGAGCGAGAAGAACATAATTCTCAAAGTTTTTTGCTACCAATGCACTAGTTGCGCGGCGTAATGGAAACAATAACGTGTATTTTGAAAAACAGCAGGTAACCACAAGCAAATGAACGAAACCCGAGCGTGATTTTGGTAGTGGACCAACTAAATCTATTGACACAGCTTGAAATGGTCGATGACATTGTTTTGGTTGTCCCATGAGTCCCGGTGTGAGAGTAGTCTTATGTTTATAGGCCATACATACACTGCATCCCTTAATGAATTCTACTACGTCACGATACATTCCTGGCCAGAAGTACCTCAACCTTAGCCTTCGGTGTGTCTTAAAGACACCCTGGTGACTTGAAGTTGGTGGTTCATGGTTTTCTGTGATGACCTGTGTACGCAGTGATTTGGGAACTACCTCTTTCCAGTCGAACTCTTGTGTCAACGCATATTTACCCTTACTGTATCTGTAAAGTATACCTTTGTCTACACGATAGTTAGGGAATTTATTTGGACATGTCGAACAACCGGCAAATATTTTGTCATACCATTCGTCACCGGTCGGTGTTGTTGTGTTTGGTGTATCTACCGCCTCAACCTTGATTAACCTTGATAAGGCGTCTGGTACAACATTGTCCTTACCCTTCCTATGTTCGATGGTGTAGTTATACTGTGATAAACGACAACCCCAGCGTGCCAAGCGACCAGTTGGGTTCTCCAAATTTTTAAACCACTTAAGTGAAGCATGGTCAGTTATTACTGTGAAATGTCTGCTACCGAAATATGGCTCAAACTTTTCTACTGCATAAATTACTGCTAATGCTTCGCGTTCAGTTGCACTATAATTACGCTCGGTTTTACTAAGTGATCTGCTAATATAAGCAACTGGATGTTCATCCCCATCTATATTCTGGGTTAGCATACCACCTATGCCGTAACTTGATGCATCACAGTGTACTGAAAACGGTTTTTCAAAATCTGGGCAAGCCAATACTGGTGCTGAAACTAAAGTCTTTTTTAAAGTATTGAAAGCGTCGTCTGCATCCTGGTTCCATTTATATTTTATTTTGGTACTGGTTAGTGCATTTAAAGGTGCTGCGATTGATGCAAAATTTCTAATGAATCTGCGGTACCAAGAACAAGTTCCTAAGAACATTTTTACCTCTTTCGATGTCTTTGGTATTGGGAAATCTAAAATAGCGCGCACCTTATCTGGATCCGTCCTAAGACCACACTCATCCACTACGTAGCCTAAATATTTTAAGGATTTTCTGAAGAATTTACTTTTCCCGAAATTTATCGTTAAATTGGCACTTTTAATTCGTTCGTGTAGTCTTTTTAATAGATGGATATATGTATCTAAATCCTCCGACACTACGCAGATATCATCGACGTAACAGAATACTAACCCTTTGGTGATATCACTACAAAACGGATGACCAAATAACTTATCCATTAATCTTTGTTGTCGAGCTGGAGCTCCACAAAGTCCAAATGGCATAACTTTAAATTTGAAGAGTCCTCTACCAGGAACAGTGAAGCTAGTTTTCTCCTGTGAGGCCTCCTCCAACGGAATTTGCCAAAAACTTGATTTGAAATCTACAGTGCTAATATATTTTGCGTTTTTGAGGCTGTCCAATATTTGTGGTATATATGGTATCGCGTAAGCGTCCCCCTTTGTTACCGCATTTAATTTTCTGCAGTCCAGACAGAACCGCAATGTCCCATCTGATTTAGGTACCATAAGGACTGGATTATTCCATGGACTTTCACTAGGTACAACCACATCGAGCTTCAGCATGTTGTCCAATTCCTTATGTAATTCTGCTAACTTTTCTGGTGACATTGGATATGGTCTGCATTTAATGGGTAACGCATCGCTTGTGTCTATTGTGTGTTGAATTAACTGTGTTCTACCCAAGCCTTTGGTTTGAAAAGAAATATTGTGAAATTGTTTAACTATTAATTCCGCTATTGTTTTATGTTCTAAACTCAAATTATCAAATGATTCTATTGAATGAATAAGTTTTCCATTTGAATTATTATTAACCAGCAAAAATTGTTTAGGAGGCTCAATATAACTTATTTGATTGAACACTTGAGGCATCAAATTGAATTTCATCCAAAAATCCATACCAAATATAACATTGGATGTAATGGAAGGAATGACATAAAAATTTATAACTGCTGTTTCACCGTTAAAAGTAATTGGTAACCTTAAAATACCTATTGGACTACATTGGGAACCATTTGCTACTTCAATCTTTTCATTTATTCCAGTTATGGTGTCTAACGTATAACCTAAACTATTAAATTGTTCATGGGCTCCATTACCTATTATAGAAATTGCTGCCCCTGAATCTAACAAACCGTATAATACTACATCATATAAATTTACACTTATATAAGGCCGAATATCTTTATCCCTGTCTGGCTTAAACAGTGCTGTCACTGATCTGTTATATTTGAAAAAATTGGAAACACATTCTAACCATGATTTCCATTCACCTGGATCGACCGGTTCAGGTGGTTTGTGACAGTCTGTCGGAACTAGTTTTTTGGATCCTTTGGTGCATTTTTACAATCTGGACATGATTTTACTGTAAATCCTAACTTCCCACATTTGAAACATTTAACTTCTTTTGGTGCAACCTTACAATTAGGACAATTTGGTTTTTTATAGCCTAACTTCCCACATTTGTAACATTTTATCTCCTTTTTGGTTGGTTGTGTTTTATTTTTATTGTTGCGGTGATCCACACTGGCCACTTTCGGTTTCTGTTTGTTCTCTGTTGTACCTGATTGTGTTGTGGTTTTGGAATAATTATTAGTTTTTATATCTTCAGCCTCCAGTAGACGACATACATCTTTTAGTTCTGGCACGGTGTCTGGCTTTACTAATACTAATCCCCTTGATATCGATGGTTTTATGTTTCTTTTCAGTATTTTTATTTTTTCTTGTTCACTTAATGGTGTGTTCAATCGTGAAAATAATCCATTCATGACGGCGATATACATATGAATCGGTTCATCATGTCCCTGAATCCGTTTTTTGGCTTCGTCCAATAAATTATCCTCGTAGTCTATGGCATGGAATTCCCTAAGGAGTAGATCTGCTAAATCCTTCCAAGTAGCCGCTTGACATTTTGCACTCCTATACCATATTAATGCGTCACCCTTAAAGAACGCAAAAGCCGAATCAAACAACACAGAATCCGCAACCTTAAAAGCCTTCGCACGTTCAGCGATTGAGTCCAAGAATAGAAATGGGCAGGACTTGCCATCAAAAGTGACATTCCATTTACAAATATTTTTACTAACAGCATACTGAATATTGTTTGAATCAAAGTTATCCTCAACCTCTGGCTGTGGCTGTGGTTTTTCAACCTCCGTATTACTAAACAATTTGTCAAGTGTAGTCCCAAACCCTTTCATTATACCGTGGAGCTTATCCTGTAAAACACATTCCCTAGTATCCTTACAGTCAAGACGATGCAAGCGATGGTATAAATGACAATACAAAGCCCTAGCACGAGCAAGACTATACTTATCTCGAGTCCTCTCTGCACTATCCACCTTGGTTTGCAACTCCTTCTGCTTTTCCTGGATGGTAAGTAATTCCTTGCTGGTATCCAACTCTTCATCTAAAAATTCCGAGGGACTAAAACCTAAGCTGAGCGTTTTGAGTTGTTTCCGTAGCTTTGCAACCGTATCTCCTGGTGTCTCGGCTCGAATTGTAACTTCATATGACAATTCGTCACGTAGAAGGGAATGTAAGTACACTTTCTCTAAATCCATTTTTAATTTTTTAATGAAATAGTATTAAACTTTATGTTACTTGACAATAATTTTCGAATCACGTTTCCGAACGCACCTAGTGTATGACCTCAAACGTCAAATGTCAAGTTCACTATGTTTTATAGGTTAAGTTTCAATGTAAGAATGCAATGATTAATGTTGGCTGCTCGTATGATATGACCGTAATACAATGTTAATAACCAATTTGGAACTGTATAAATATGTGTTGTAGCGTTAATGACAAAGTAACTGACCAGGTTTTATGAAATAATTGTATGTTTTCTTTTAATGTGAAAGTTACTGTTTATTGTTCCAAAATGCGCCCAAGTCACAGTTTCCTGTACGACACAACCATGAATAAACAATGCCTGTTATTTATTAAGTTATTGTGTCACCTCGAAGCACCTCTCAAACGAATAAGAGTCCGTAATACAGTTGTGGAATGTGTTCCGTTGTTCACTTTACAAAATTTTCAATTTTCTACCAATATTGATTCTAACAAAGACAAAGTTGTCTGTTATTGAGTTTTCATAGGTGCAAAATTACACAGATCTATAATCTAAACTTTCCAAATGGTTTCATGACTAATTAATGTCCTGATAACAAGTTCACAATCTTAATATTTTAGCAATCCTTTACAAATATCCTGTTGCACCTTATTTTAAATTTTCTCCTGTAAGTGTGTCGTAATACTTGTAATATAATAACTTTATAGTGAATGTTTCACAATTGTTCAATAATTTATATAAATGTAGGTACACTTGAGAAAAGAAAAAAAAAATTATCAAATGTAATTTTTAGTGTCTGACCTTTACAGTAACCTTGATAACTTAGGTTTTCAAATTAATAATCAATACACAACTTGACCTGGCTGTGTGCTAGGCAAATAAACAAATAGGTCAGTGACTACACACTGTACTGTACCGATCCTAATTATAGAAAAAATTGTTCCGACTGTGGTACAACGCACCACCTTAAATTAATCTTAAAAACTAGCCTTAACCTAATATGGTGTTCCACTAATTGAGCGTTCTGAGAGAGAGAGAGAGAGAGAGAGAGATGTTGGTATTAATTGTTCACCTTATATAATAAAATAATTATATACCGTTGGGCGCCAACTGTCACACCCTTAACATGACACTTCGAGATGTCATAGAGTCCTCTGAATAGGATATGTTTCCGACTCTTTCGGAGGATTGCAATCGTCACAGCCCCGATAGAGACATCCATTAGCCCATCTAGAGCTGCCTTGATCTCGGGTTCACTGAATCCAGAGGTAGAAGTTGTGATAATCTTCGATCTTTTGCCCCCCGGCTGACGGCTTTCAAAGTACACTCCTGCCCTGAAAGCCTTGATTATTTCGATGTAATGGGAGGGTTCATCAACGGGGGATGATGGAGATGGTGTTGGCTTTTGGGTGTCTTGCATACCAGGTGTTTGTGGTTCGGAAATGATGCTGAACTGGGGTTTAGAGCTGACAACTGTTATGACTCCCGTTTTATCTGTGCAGGCTTTCAGGCTAGTCCCTCCTATACGGTTCACCCATGCTAATAGATCACGAATTTCATAATACGTTCGATTGCGCAAGTGTGAGTTCTGTATATGGGTTAAATCTACAGTGTGGCATATGTCGTCTTCATACACTGAGCTCACGGCGTCGTCTAGGCCTGCTGCAAGCCTTTCCATCTCCCCTGCGATTTGTGACTCAGCAAGGATGCCATCCCGGGTTCCATCCTCGGGATCTTCATCAATATGAATGTCAGGATCAGTATCGTTCTCGGCATGTCCCTCATCATTTTCGGTGTCTTCATAATCCTTAACAGGGACACTTGTATACCATTCCATATTGGCCTTAAGGGCGGCTAAAGCACTTCCCGCAACACCCATCTCCCTCTCTGTGGTTTGGGAGGCTGGTACTGCGGAGTCGTCTTCGTCCCTACTGATGTTTTCGAACTCTCTAATCATCCTGGGTCCGGCTCCTCTAGCATCCAGTATGCGTGCAGATTCAAGTAGATTCCTCTTCATTCTAGCACTGTTCTGGCCCCACGTTGGGCGCCAACTGTCACACCCGGCATCCCCCAAGTTAGGGGTATGACTTGTAGATGAAACCTAAAGTTTCCAACCGTGTGAAAGTAAATTTATAAAGGTATAGATACATAAATATCTGGAAAGACTGAAATTAAAGACATACCTCAATACACATACAAAGTTTATTCACTATAAAAGGAAGTATCCCCTTGCAGAGAAATATAGTGAATGAGGCAACTAATCATCAATAATACCTCCCAGACTTGACTTACACACTAAGATGTGTACCCCTGCTATACCCTGTCTCCGTACCAAGGTATAACGGAAGTACACCACATGAGATATTACAAAATAACGACTCAGGTCGCTTGTAAGGATTCGCGAGGTGAACGCCTAAATACCACTAGCTCAATCGCAAGGCATTGACCAACCAGGGCTGTGCACGTTACGAAACCTACTCACTATGGTACAGTATACCCGTGACACAACTTAATACAAAATAGAAGTTATTACTGGTCTTGTTACTTAACACATTAACAAAAGGCCTAACTCTTTGTATGAAAATAAACCCTGTAGACAGGTCTAGTGCATCTCCCTCATAATAATTAATAGCAGCACAATTACTACTCAATTAGTGCTCAAGTAGCACTTACTTAATGCTCAAGTCTCTCTCAATCAGTGCAAGACTACACAATCAAACAATGCAAAACTACTCAATTAGTCAATGCAAAACTACTCAATTAGACTCAATTAGTGGAACAGAAACCCTTGGCATGGCACCAAGGTTAGAAACCTTGGTACCCACGAACAGACGCGGCCTACGGGCGAAGTCCAGCAGGAATGCTGTTACCTTGAACGATGGCGATGTTTCCTCAACGAGGCTTAGGATTGGTAAGGCCTTCCTGTACCATGGACGGCCACACTGTCTCAAAACTCGTCGAGCCAAACCTGAACGATGCACGTTCTCCGGATGGCTTCAGGCATTCAACAATCCCGGACCTCAAATATCCAGGCTAGTAAAACAGCCAGACCTGGAACAAAATCTCCGTAGTCAAATACATGCGCCTGGGACTTCCAGAATGGGAAACAAATGGAGGACGAAATACTCACAGGGTACAGCCTTTTAATGCACTTGAAAACCCCTCGGGTTTCGGATCACCGTTGTAAAACCGAGTGCCTGTATAATAAATATCGTTTGTTCGTTCTGTGCTCTGTCGAAATCAAATGCCACGATTTCTCCCCTGTGTGTTCTTCCGATGTCCTTCGAATGTCCTCTCGAGAACTTTCCATGCCACAGACTAAATACTCTCGATTCCGACATGTTCCTAATTGTTTAAATTTATTTAACTTTTTAGCTTTTATGCAATTTTTGTGTGTTTTAATTAATTTACATCTAGTTATTTAATTTATATTAAGTTTTGAAGAGGCGTTCGATCTCTAGCGCCATCTGTTGTTCAAACTGTGGCCTCTGTCAAATGTGACTCTATTAGTCCACAAACGATGTCGCTGCGAGTTACGTATTTCATGTTTTGCAACGTCACAATGCCCCCCTTCCCGCAAAAAAGGTTTTTGCGTATTCAAAAAAACCGCACACCACCTTCGGTGTTATAATATTAAACGTAGAGAACCTATTTCCCAATATTCTTTAGCGGAAGAGTATTATCCTACTTCTAAACTGAAGGTTTAGATGGTAGTGTTGGTTTTAAATTAAAAAAAAAATAACTTATTTAATATGCTGTACCTGTTGCTATAATCTTTCCCAAATAAAACCATACTGCCAGGAAACCTGTTCTGCCTGCAATACTTCCTGCAATCCGGGCATTCCCCCCAATCTTTCATACGTCTTAACCGTACATTCCCTATCATTCCTCTCATCCATATTGTAGCAACCTGCATCCATTTCGCAGGAGGCCACCCCTTTCAGTTCCCCCGAATTCCGTCTGTATACCAGTGGAACTCTGCATTGTTTTTCTAAATTAAACGATCCGCCTGGTAAAAATATGTTCAGCGAGCTGATACATAATAATTTGAAACAATAATTGTCCATTCCACTCACCAGGCAGGACGTATACAACTTTCCCAGACGTTAAATTCCTGGAAAAACAGATTGGCGAAAGGCTTATTTAAAGAGTCACCGGCCGCTCTAAACTCGATAAGCAACTATAGTGCTATCAACTGAAGCAAGCTTCACAACTGATAAGCAACAAAGTGCCACCACAAATATTTCACCGAAGCAACAATGCTATCCCGGCAAAATAATATAATAGTCACGGCTTATTTTAGGAGTTACTATCCGCTCCTTAAAAAAAATATGGACACAGCCATATATACGTGAAGGCTTATTTTAGAAGTCACTATCCGCTTCATAAAAAAAATATGGACGAAGCCATATTGGGAGAAAAATAAATAAAAAAAATAATGCTGATAATTGATAAAAAAAAAACATGCATCATAACGGTATCTTTTCCGTAAAAAAATATGAACGGAATGGTAAACTCACGTTCATTAAATAATTAATAAGCATATGTATCGCTTACACATGCCTTGTCGTCGTTGTTGGAGTGATCTCCAAACAACACGTGAATACACGGACTACGGCTAACGATCCCCCCGGCTTCAACGACTGGTAATTTAATATTGGCTACCATGGATTAGTTTTTATAGATTTTTATATCCTTTATGTGCCAAGTGCCTAATGGTTTTCCATTTAACCCTACTAGTTCATATACTAATGGTGAAAGCACTTTCCCCACTATGCACTGCTCATATTTAGGTGCCAACTTAGATGCCTTATACTTCTCCGCGTCACTTTGAATGTAAGTCTTTCGCCAAACCAGTTGACCTTCACGTAAAGTGACGTGTTGCCTACGCAAGTTATAATGTTTCGCGTTTGTGGCATGAGCCTTAACTATATTAGTTCTCACCTTCTCGAAAATATCCCTGAGGGCTCCTAATTCACCCGCGTACTCTTCACGAGGCATAGCTACTTCATAATCACAGTCGTCTGTATTCTTATAAAAAGTGCCGTTAATAATAGGTTCACGGCCGTGTACTAAGAAAAATGGAGAAAATCCTGTTGTTTCATTCACTGCGCTATTTATTGCTAATTGGATTTTCGTTAAATTTTGATCCCATGTCCTATGATCTTCTTTTACATAAGACGAAACTGCCGTCATTACCGTTTTATTGTATCTTTCCACCATATTAACTTGTGGAGCGTACCTTGGGCCATAATGCACTCGGGGTATGTTGTATCTCTTTAATATGCTACGAAATTCAGATCCCGTGAATTGAACCCCATTATCGGTAATTACGGTTTCTGGAATACCATGAGCGAGAAGAACATAATTCTCAAAGTTTTTTGCTACCAATGCACTAGTTGCGCGGCGTAATGGAAACAATAACGTGTATTTTGAAAAACAGCAGGTAACCACAAGCAAATGAACGAAACCCGAGCGTGATTTTGGTAGTGGACCAACTAAATCTATTGACACAGCTTGAAATGGTCGATGACATTGTTTTGGTTGTCCCATGAGTCCCGGTGTGAGAGTAGTCTTATGTTTATAGGCCATACATACACTGCATCCCTTAATGAATTCTACTACGTCACGATACATTCCTGGCCAGAAGTACCTCAACCTTAGCCTTCGGTGTGTCTTAAAGACACCCTGGTGACTTGAAGTTGGTGGTTCATGGTTTTCTGTGATGACCTGTGTACGCAGTGATTTGGGAACTACCTCTTTCCAGTCGAACTCTTGTGTCAACGCATATTTACCCTTACTGTATCTGTAAAGTATACCTTTGTCTACACGATAGTTAGGGAATTTATTTGGACATGTCGAACAACCGGCAAATATTTTGTCATACCATTCGTCACCGGTCGGTGTTGTTGTGTTTGGTGTATCTACCGCCTCAACCTTGATTAACCTTGATAAGGCGTCTGGTACAACATTGTCCTTACCCTTCCTATGTTCGATGGTGTAGTTATACTGTGATAAACGACAACCCCAGCGTGCCAAGCGACCAGTTGGGTTCTCCAAATTTTTAAACCACTTAAGTGAAGCATGGTCAGTTATTACTGTGAAATGTCTGCTACCGAAATATGGCTCAAACTTTTCTACTGCATAAATTACTGCTAATGCTTCGCGTTCAGTTGCACTATAATTACGCTCGGTTTTACTAAGTGATCTGCTAATATAAGCAACTGGATGTTCATCCCCATCTATATTCTGGGTTAGCATACCACCTATGCCGTAACTTGATGCATCACAGTGTACTGAAAACGGTTTTTCAAAATCTGGGCAAGCCAATACTGGTGCTGAAACTAAAGTCTTTTTTAAAGTATTGAAAGCGTCGTCTGCATCCTGGTTCCATTTATATTTTATTTTGGTACTGGTTAGTGCATTTAAAGGTGCTGCGATTGATGCAAAATTTCTAATGAATCTGCGGTACCAAGAACAAGTTCCTAAGAACATTTTTACCTCTTTCGATGTCTTTGGTATTGGGAAATCTAAAATAGCGCGCACCTTATCTGGATCCGTCCTAAGACCACACTCATCCACTACGTAGCCTAAATATTTTAAGGATTTTCTGAAGAATTTACTTTTCCCGAAATTTATCGTTAAATTGGCACTTTTAATTCGTTCGTGTAGTCTTTTTAATAGATGGATATGTGTATCTAAATCCTCCGACACTACGCAGATATCATCGACGTAACAGAATACTAACCCTTTGGTGATATCACTACAAAACGGATGACCAAATAACTTATCCATTAATCTTTGTTGTCGAGCTGGAGCTCCACAAAGTCCAAATGGCATAACTTTAAATTTGAAGAGTCCTCTACCAGGAACAGTGAAGCTAGTTTTCTCCTGTGAGGCCTCCTCCAACGGAATTTGCCAAAAACTTGATTTGAAATCTACAGTGCTAATATATTTTGCGTTTTTGAGGCTGTCCAATATTTGTGGTATATATGGTATCGCGTAAGCGTCCCCCTTTGTTACCGCATTTAATTTTCTGCAGTCCAGACAGAACCGCAATGTCCCATCTGATTTAGGTACCATAAGGACTGGATTATTCCATGGACTTTCACTAGGTACAACCACATCGAGCTTCAGCATGTTGTCCAATTCCTTATGTAATTCTGCTAACTTTTCTGGTGACATTGGATATGGTCTGCATTTAATGGGTAACGCATCGCTTGTGTCTATTGTGTGTTGAATTAACTGTGTTCTACCCAAGCCTTTGGTTTGAAAAGAAATATTGTGAAATTGTTTAACTATTAATTCCGCTATTGTTTTATGTTCTAAACTCAAATTATCAAATGATTCTATTGAATGAATAAGTTTTCCATTTGAATTATTATTAACCAGCAAAAATTGTTTAGGAGGCTCAATATAACTTATTTGATTGAACACTTGAGGCATCAAATTGAATTTCATCCAAAAATCCATACCAAATATAACATTGGATGTAATGGAAGGAATGACATAAAAATTTATAACTGCTGTTTCACCGTTAAAAGTAATTGGTAACCTTAAAATACCTATTGGACTACATTGGGAACCATTTGCTACTTCAATCTTTTCATTTATTCCAGTTATGGTGTCTAACGTATAACCTAAACTATTAAATTGTTCATGGGCTCCATTACCTATTATAGAAATTGCTGCCCCTGAATCTAACAAACCGTATAATACTACATCATATAAATTTACACTTATATAAGGCCGAATATCTTTATCCCTGTCTGGCTTAAACAGTGCTGTCACTGATCTGTTATATTTGAAAAAATTGGAAACACATTCTAACCATGATTTCCATTCACCTGGATCGACCGGTTCAGGTGGTTTGTGACAGTCTGTCGGAACTAGTTTTTTGGATCCTTTGGTGCATTTTTACAATCTGGACATGATTTTACTGTAAATCCTAACTTCCCACATTTGAAACATTTAACTTCTTTTGGTGCAACCTTACAATTAGGACAATTTGGTTTTTTATAGCCTAACTTCCCACATTTGTAACATTTTATCTCCTTTTTGGTTGGTTGTGTTTTATTTTTATTGTTGCGGTGATCCACACTGGCCACTTTCGGTTTCTGTTTGTTCTCTGTTGTACCTGATTGTGTTGTGGTTTTGGAATAATTATTAGTTTTTATATCTTCAGCCTCCAGTAGACGACATACATCTTTTAGTTCTGGCACGGTGTCTGGCTTTACTAATACTAATCCCCTTGATATCGATGGTTTTATGTTTCTTTTCAGTATTTTTATTTTTTCTTGTTCACTTAATGGTGTGTTCAATCGTGAAAATAATCCATTCATGACGGCGATATACATATGAATCGGTTCATCATGTCCCTGAATCCGTTTTTTGGCTTCGTCCAATAAATTATCCTCGTAGTCTATGGCATGGAATTCCCTAAGGAGTAGATCTGCTAAATCCTTCCAAGTAGCCGCTTGACATTTTGCACTCCTATACCATATTAAAGCGTCACCCTTAAAGAACGCAAAAGCCGAATCAAACAACACAGAATCCGCAACCTTAAAAGCCTTCGCACGTTCAGCGATTGAGTCCAAGAATAGAAATGGGCAGGACTTGCCATCAAAAGTGACATTCCATTTACAAATATTTTTACTAACAGCATACTGAATATTGTTTGAATCAAAGTTATCCTCAACCTCTGGCTGTGGCTGTGGTTTTTCAACCTCCGTATTACTAAACAATTTGTCAAGTGTAGTCCCAAACCCTTTCATTATACCGTGGAGCTTATCCTGTAAAACACATTCCCTAGTATCCTTACAGTCAAGACGATGCAAGCGATGGTATAAATGACAATACAAAGCCCTAGCACGAGCAAGACTATACTTATCTCGAGTCCTCTCTGCACTATCCACCTTGGTTTGCAACTCCTTCTGCTTTTCCTGGATGGTAAGTAATTCCTTGCTGGTATCCAACTCTTCATCTAAAAATTCCGAGGGACTAAAACCTAAGCTGAGCGTTTTGAGTTGTTTCCGTAGCTTTGCAACCGTATCTCCTGGTGTCTCGGCTCGAATTGTAACTTCATATGACAATTCGTCACGTAGAAGGGAATGTAAGTACACTTTCTCTAAATCCATTTTTAATTTTTTAATGAAATAGTATTAAACTTTATGTTACTTGACAATAATTTTCGAATCACGTTTCCGAACGCACCTAGTGTATGACCTCAAACGTCAAATGTCAAGTTCACTATGTTTTATAGGTTAAGTTTCAATGTAAGAATGCAATGATTAATGTTGGCTGCTCGTATGATATGACCGTAATACAATGTTAATAACCAATTTGGAACTGTATAAATATGTGTTGTAGCGTTAATGACAAAGTAACTGACCAGGTTTTATGAAATAATTGTATGTTTTCTTTTAATGTGAAAGTTACTGTTTATTGTTCCAAAATGCGCCCAAGTCACAGTTTCCTGTACGACACAACCATGAATAAACAATGCCTGTTATTTATTAAGTTATTGTGTCACCTCGAAGCACCTCTCAAACGAATAAGAGTCCGTAATACAGTTGTGGAATGTGTTCCGTTGTTCACTTTACAAAATTTTCAATTTTCTACCAATATTGATTCTAACAAAGACAAAGTTGTCTGTTATTGAGTTTTCATAGGTGCAAAATTACACAGATCTATAATCTAAACTTTCCAAATGGTTTCATGACTAATTAATGTCCTGATAACAAGTTCACAATCTCAATATTTTAGCAATCCTTTACAAATATCCTGTTGCACCTTATTTTAAATTTTCTCCTGTAAGTGTGTCGTAATACTTGTAATATAATAACTTTATAGTGAATGTTTCACAATTGTTCAATAATTTATATAAATGTAGGTACACTTGAGAAAAGAAAAAAAAAATTATCAAATGTAATTTTTAGTGTCTGACCTTTACAGTAACCTTGATAACTTAGGTTTTCAAATTAATAATCAATACACAACTTGACCTGGCTGTGTGCTAGGCAAATAAACAAATAGGTCAGTGACTACACACTGTACTGTACCGATCCTAATTATAGAAAAAATTGTTCCGACTGTGGTACAACGCACCACCTTAAATTAATCTTAAAAACTAGCCTTAACCTAATATGGTGTTCCACTAATTGAGCGTTCTGAGAGAGAGAGAGAGAGAGAGAGATGTTGGTATTAATTGTTCACCTTATATAATAAAATAATTATATACCGTTGGGCGCCAACTGTCACACCCTTAACATGACACTTCGAGATGTCATAGAGTCCTCTGAATAGGATATGTTTCCGACTCTTTCGGAGGATTGCAATCGTCACAGCCCCGATAGAGACATCCATTAGCCCATCTAGAGCTGCCTTGATCTCGGGTTCACTGAATCCAGAGGTAGAAGTTGTGATAATCTTCGATCTTTTGCCCCCCGGCTGACGGCTTTCAAAGTACACTCCTGCCCTGAAAGCCTTGATTATTTCGATGTAATGGGAGGGTTCATCAACGGGGGATGATGGAGATGGTGTTGGCTTTTGGGTGTCTTGCATACCAGGTGTTTGTGGTTCGGAAATGATGCTGAACTGGGGTTTAGAGCTGACAACTGTTATGACTCCCGTTTTATCTGTGCAGGCTTTCAGGCTAGTCCCTCCTATACGGTTCACCCATGCTAATAGATCACGAATTTCATAATACGTTCGATTGCGCAAGTGTGAGTTCTGTATATGGGTTAAATCTACAGTGTGGCATATGTCGTCTTCATACACTGAGCTCACGGCGTCGTCTAGGCCTGCTGCAAGCCTTTCCATCTCCCCTGCGATTTGTGACTCAGCAAGGATGCCATCCCGGGTTCCATCCTCGGGATCTTCATCAATATGAATGTCAGGATCAGTATCGTTCTCGGCATGTCCCTCATCATTTTCGGTGTCTTCATAATCCTTAACAGGGACACTTGTATACCATTCCATATTGGCCTTAAGGGCGGCTAAAGCACTTCCCGCAACACCCATCTCCCTCTCTGTGGTTTGGGAGGCTGGTACTGCGGAGTCGTCTTCGTCCCTACTAATGTTTTCGAACTCTCTAATCATCCTGGGTCCGGCTCCTCTAGCATCCAGTATGCGTGCAGATTCAAGTAGATTCCTCTTCATTCTAGCACTGTTCTGGCCTCACGTTGGGCGCCAACTGTCACACCCGGCATCCCCCAAGTTAGGGGTATGACTTGTAGATGAAACCTAAAGTTTCCAACCGTGTGAAAGTAAATTTATAAAGGTATAGATACATAAATATCTGGAAAGACTGAAATTAAAGACATACCTCAATACACATACAAAGTTTATTCACTATAAAAGGAAGTATCCCCTTGCAGAGAAATACAGTGAATGAGGCAACTAATCATCAATAATACCTCCCAGACTTGACTTACACACTAAGATGTGTACCCCTGCTATACCCTGTCTCCGTACCAAGGTATAACGGAAGTACACCACATGAGATATTACAAAATAACGACTCAGGTCGCTTGTAAGGATTCGCGAGGTGAACGCCTAAATACCACTAGCTCAATCGCAAGGCATTGACCAACCAGGGCTGTGCACGTTACGAAACCTACTCACTATGGTACAGTATACCCGTGACACAACTTAATACAAAATAGAAGTTATTACTGGTCTTGTTACTTAACACATTAACAAAAGGCCTAACTCTTTGTATGAAAATAAACCCTGTAGACAGGTCTAGTGCATCTCCCTCATAATAATTAATAGCAGCACAATTACTACTCAATTAGTGCTCAAGTAGCACTTACTTAATGCTCAAGTCTCTCTCAATCAGTGCAAGACTACACAATCAAACAATGCAAAACTACTCAATTAGTCAATGCAAAACTACTCAATTAGACTCAATTAGTGGAACAGAAACCCTTGGCATGGCACCAAGGTTAGAAACCTTGGTACCCACGAACAGACGCGGCCTACGGGCGAAGTCCAGCAGGAATGCTGTTACCTTGAACGATGGCGATGTTTCCTCAACGAGGCTTAGGATTGGTAAGGCCTTCCTGTACCATGGACGGCCACACTGTCTCAAAACTCGTCGAGCCAAACCTGAACGATGCACGTTCTCCGGATGGCTTCAGGCATTCAACAATCCCGGACCTCAAATATCCAGGCTAGTAAAACAGCCAGACCTGGAACAAAATCTCCGTAGTCAAATACATGCGCCTGGGACTTCCAGAATGGGAAACAAATGGAGGACGAAATACTCACAGGGTACAACCCCTCGGGTTTCGGATCACCGTTGTAAAACCGAGTGCCTGTATAATAAATATCGTTTGTTCGTTCTGTGCTCTGTCGAAATCAAATGCCACGATTTCTCCCTTGTGTGTTCTTCCGATGTCCTTCGAATGTCCTCTCGAGAACTTTCCATGCCACAGACTAAATACTCTCGATTCCGACATGTTCCTAATTGTTTAAATTTATTTAACTTTTTAGCTTTTATGCAATTTTTGTGTGTTTTAATTAATTTACATCTAGTTATTTAATTTATATTAAGTTTTGAAGAGGCGTTCGATCTCTAGCGCCATCTGTTGTTCAAACTGTGGCCTCTGTCAAATGTGACTCTATTAGTCCACAAACGATGTCGCTGCGAGTTACGTATTTCATGTTTTGCAACGTCACAATGCCCCCCTTCCCGCAAAAAAGGTTTTTGCGTATTCAAAAAAACCGCACACCACCTTCGGTGTTATAATATTAAACGTAGAGAACCTATTTCCCAATATTCTTTAGCGGAAGAGTATTATCCTACTTCTAAACTGAAGGTTTAGATGGTAGTGTTGGTTTTAAATTAAAAAAAAAATAACTTATTTAATATGCTGTACCTGTTGCTATAATCTTTCCCAAATAAAACCATACTGCCAGGAAACCTGTTCTGCCTGCAATACTTCCTGCAATCCGGGCATTCCCCCCAATCTTTCATACGTCTTAACCGTACATTCCCTATCATTCCTCTCATCCATATTGTAGCAACCTGCATCCATTTCGCAGGAGGCCACCCCTTTCAGTTCCCCCGAATTCCGTCTGTATACCAGTGGAACTCTGCATTGTTTTTCTAAATTAAACGATCCGCCTGGTAAAAATATGTTCAGCGAGCTGATACATAATAATTTGAAACAATAATTGTCCATTCCACTCACCAGGCAGGACGTATACAACTTTCCCAGAAGTTAAATTCCTGGAAAAACAGATTGGCGAAAGGCTTATTTAAAGAGTCACCGGCCGCTCTAAACTCGATAAGCAACTATAGTGCTATCAACTGAAGCAAGCTTCACAACTGATAAGCAACAAAGTGCCACCACAAATATTTCACCGAAGCAACAATGCTATCCCGGCAAAATAATATAATAGTCACGGCTTATTTTAGGAGTTACTATCCGCTCCTTAAAAAAAATATGAACACAGCCATATATACGTGAAGGCTTATTTTAGAAGTCACTATCCGCTTCATAAAAAAAATATGGACGAAGCCATATTGGGAGAAAAATAAATAAAAAAAATAATGCTGATAATTGATAAAAAAAAACATGCATCATAACGGTATCTTTTCCGTAAAAAAATATGAACGGAATGGTAAACTCACGTTCATTAAATAATTAATAAGCATATGTATCGCTTACACATGCCTTGTCGTCGTTGTTGGAGTGATCTCCAAACAACACGTGAATACACGGACTACGGCTAACGATCCCCCCGGCTTCAACGACTGGTAATTTAATATTGGCTACCATGGATTAGTTTTTATAGATTTTTATATCCTTTATGTGCCAAGTGCCTAATGGTTTTCCATTTAACCCTACTAGTTCATATACTAATGGTGAAAGCACTTTCCCCACTATGCACTGCTCATATTTAGGTGCCAACTTAGATGCCTTATACTTCTCCGCGTCACTTTGAATGTAAGTCTTTCGCCAAACCAGTTGACCTTCACGTAAAGTGACGTGTTGCCTACGCAAGTTATAATGTTTCGCGTTTGTGGCATGAGCCTTAACTATATTAGTTCTCACCTTCTCGAAAATATCCCTGAGGGCTCCTAATTCACCCGCGTACTCTTCACGAGGCATAGCTACTTCATAATCACAGTCGTCTGTATTCTTATAAAAAGTGCCGTTAATAATAGGTTCACGGCCGTGTACTAAGAAAAATAGAGAAAATCCTGTTGTTTCATTCACTGCGCTATTTATTGCTAATTGGATTTTCGTTAAATTTTGATCCCATGTCCTATGATCTTCTTTTACATAAGACGAAACTGCCGTCATTACCGTTTTATTGTATCTTTCCACCATATTAACTTGTGGAGCGTACCTTGGGCCATAATGCACTCGGGGTATGTTGTATCTCTTTAATATGCTACGAAATTCAGATCCCGTGAATTGAACCCCATTATCGGTAATTACGGTTTCTGGAATACCATGAGCGAGAAGAACATAATTCTCAAAGTTTTTTGCTACCAATGCACTAGTTGCGCGGCGTAATGGAAACAATAACGTGTATTTTGAAAAACAGCAGGTAACCACAAGCAAATGAACGAAACCCGAGCGTGATTTTGGTAGTGGACCAACTAAATCTATTGACACAGCTTGAAATGGTCGATGACATTGTTTTGGTTGTCCCATGAGTCCCGGTGTGAGAGTAGTCTTATGTTTATAGGCCATACATACACTGCATCCCTTAATGAATTCTACTACGTCACGATACATTCCTGGCCAGAAGTACCTCAACCTTAGCCTTCGGTGTGTCTTAAAGACACCCTGGTGACTTGAAGTTGGTGGTTCATGGTTTTCTGTGATGACCTGTGTACGCAGTGATTTGGGAACTACCTCTTTCCAGTCGAACTCTTGTGTCAACGCATATTTACCCTTACTGTATCTGTAAAGTATACCTTTGTCTACACGATAGTTAGGGAATTTATTTGGACATGTCGAACAACCGGCAAATATTTTGTCATACCATTCGTCACCGGTCGGTGTTGTTGTGTTTGGTGTATCTACCGCCTCAACCTTGATTAACCTTGATAAGGCGTCTGGTACAACATTGTCCTTACCCTTCCTATGTTCGATGGTGTAGTTATACTGTGATAAACGACAACCCCAGCGTGCCAAGCGACCAGTTGGGTTCTCCAAATTTTTAAACCACTTAAGTGAAGCATGGTCAGTTATTACTGTGAAATGTCTGCTACCGAAATATGGCTCAAACTTTTCTACTGCATAAATTACTGCTAATGCTTCGCGTTCAGTTGCACTATAATTACGCTCGGTTTTACTAAGTGATCTGCTAATATAAGCAACTGGATGTTCATCCCCATCTATATTCTGGGTTAGCATACCACCTATGCCGTAACTTGATGCATCACAGTGTACTGAAAACGGTTTTTCAAAATCTGGGCAAGCCAATACTGGTGCTGAAACTAAAGTCTTTTTTAAAGTATTGAAAGCGTCGTCTGCATCCTGGTTCCATTTATATTTTATTTTGGTACTGGTTAGTGCATTTAAAGGTGCTGCGATTGATGCAAAATTTCTAATGAATCTGCGGTACCAAGAACAAGTTCCTAAGAACATTTTTACCTCTTTCGATGTCTTTGGTATTGGGAAATCTAAAATAGCGCGCACCTTATCTGGATCCGTCCTAAGACCACACTCATCCACTACGTAGCCTAAATATTTTAAGGATTTTCTGAAGAATTTACTTTTCCCGAAATTTATCGTTAAATTGGCACTTTTAATTCGTTCGTGTAGTCTTTTTAATAGATGGATATGTGTATCTAAATCCTCCGACACTACGCAGATATCATCGACGTAACAGAATACTAACCCTTTGGTGATATCACTACAAAACGGATGACCAAATAACTTATCCATTAATCTTTGTTGTCGAGCTGGAGCTCCACAAAGTCCAAATGGCCATAACTTTAAATTTGAAGAGTCCTCTACCAGGAACAGTGAAGCTAGTTTTCTCCTGTGAGGCCTCCTCCAACGGAATTTGCCAAAAACTTGATTTGAAATCTACAGTGCTAATATATTTTGCGTTTTTGAGGCTGTCCAATATTTGTGGTATATATGGTATCGCGTAAGCGTCCCCCTTTGTTACCGCATTTAATTTTCTGCAGTCCAGACAGAACCGCAATGTCCCATCTGATTTAGGTACCATAAGGACTGGATTATTCCATGGACTTTCACTAGGTACAACCACATCGAGCTTCAGCATGTTGTCCAATTCCTTATGTAATTCTGCTAACTTTTCTGGTGACATTGGATATGGTCTGCATTTAATGGGTAACGCATCGCTTGTGTCTATTGTGTGTTGAATTAACTGTGTTCTACCCAAGCCTTTGGTTTGAAAAGAAATATTGTGAAATTGTTTAACTATTAATTCCGCTATTGTTTTATGTTCTAAACTCAAATTATCAAATGATTCTATTGAATGAATAAGTTTTCCATTTGAATTATTATTAACCAGCAAAAATTGTTTAGGAGGCTCAATATAACTTATTTGATTGAACACTTGAGGCATCAAATTGAATTTCATCCAAAAATCCATACCAAATATAACATTGGATGTAATGGAAGGAATGACATAAAAATTTATAACTGCTGTTTCACCGTTAAAAGTAATTGGTAACCTTAAAATACCTATTGGACTACATTGGGAACCATTTGCTACTTCAATCTTTTCATTTATTCCAGTTATGGTGTCTAACGTATAACCTAAACTATTAAATTGTTCATGGGCTCCATTACCTATTATAGAAATTGCTGCCCCTGAATCTAACAAACCGTATAATACTACATCATATAAATTTACACTTATATAAGGCCGAATATCTTTATCCCTGTCTGGCTTAAACAGTGCTGTCACTGATCTGTTATATTTGAAAAAATTGGAAACACATTCTAACCATGATTTCCATTCACCTGGATCGACCGGTTCAGGTGGTTTGTGACAGTCTGTCGGAACTAGTTTTTTGGATCCTTTGGTGCATTTTTACAATCTGGACATGATTTTACTGTAAATCCTAACTTCCCACATTTGAAACATTTAACTTCTTTTGGTGCAACCTTACAATTAGGACAATTTGGTTTTTTATAGCCTAACTTCCCACATTTGTAACATTTTATCTCCTTTTTGGTTGGTTGTGTTTTATTTTTATTGTTGCGGTGATCCACACTGGCCACTTTCGGTTTCTGTTTGTTCTCTGTTGTACCTGATTGTGTTGTGGTTTTGGAATAATTATTAGTTTTTATATCTTCAGCCTCCAGTAGACGACATACATCTTTTAGTTCTGGCACGGTGTCTGGCTTTACTAATACTAATCCCCTTGATATCGATGGTTTTATGTTTCTTTTCAGTATTTTTATTTTTTCTTGTTCACTTAATGGTGTGTTCAATCGTGAAAATAATCCATTCATGACGGCGATATACATATGAATCGGTTCATCATGTCCCTGAATCCGTTTTTTGGCTTCGTCCAATAAATTATCCTCGTAGTCTATGGCATGGAATTCCCTAAGGAGTAGATCTGCTAAATCCTTCCAAGTAGCCGCTTGACATTTTGCACTCCTATACCATATTAAAGCGTCACCCTTAAAGAACGCAAAAGCCGAATCAAACAACACAGAATCCGCAACCTTAAAAGCCTTCGCACGTTCAGCGATTGAGTCCAAGAATAGAAATGGGCAGGACTTGCCATCAAAAGTGACATTCCATTTACAAATATTTTTACTAACAGCATACTGAATATTGTTTGAATCAAAGTTATCCTCAACCTCTGGCTGTGGCTGTGGTTTTTCAACCTCCGTATTACTAAACAATTTGTCAAGTGTAGTCCCAAACCCTTTCATTATACCGTGGAGCTTATCCTGTAAAACACATTCCCTAGTATCCTTACAGTCAAGACGATGCAAGCGATGGTATAAATGACAATACAAAGCCCTAGCACGAGCAAGACTATACTTATCTCGAGTCCTCTCTGCACTATCCACCTTGGTTTGCAACTCCTTCTGCTTTTCCTGGATGGTAAGTAATTCCTTGCTGGTATCCAACTCTTCATCTAAAAATTCCGAGGGACTAAAACCTAAGCTGAGCGTTTTGAGTTGTTTCCGTAGCTTTGCAACCGTATCTCCTGGTGTCTCGGCTCGAATTGTAACTTCATATGACAATTCGTCACGTAGAAGGGAATGTAAGTACACTTTCTCTAAATCCATTTTTAATTTTTTAATGAAATAGTATTAAACTTTATGTTACTTGACAATAATTTTCGAATCACGTTTCCGAACGCACCTAGTGTATGACCTCAAACGTCAAATGTCAAGTTCACTATGTTTTATAGGTTAAGTTTCAATGTAAGAATGCAATGATTAATGTTGGCTGCTCGTATGATATGACCGTAATACAATGTTAATAACCAATTTGGAACTGTATAAATATGTGTTGTAGCGTTAATGACAAAGTAACTGACCAGGTTTTATGAAATAATTGTATGTTTTCTTTTAATGTGAAAGTTACTGTTTATTGTTCCAAAATGCGCCCAAGTCACAGTTTCCTGTACGACACAACCATGAATAAACAATGCCTGTTATTTATTAAGTTATTGTGTCACCTCGAAGCACCTCTCAAACGAATAAGAGTCCGTAATACAGTTGTGGAATGTGTTCCGTTGTTCACTTTACAAAATTTTCAATTTTCTACCAATATTGATTCTAACAAAGACAAAGTTGTCTGTTATTGAGTTTTCATAGGTGCAAAATTACACAGATCTATAATCTAAACTTTCCAAATGGTTTCATGACTAATTAATGTCCTGATAACAAGTTCACAATCTTAATATTTTAGCAATCCTTTACAAATATCCTGTTGCACCTTATTTTAAATTTTCTCCTGTAAGTGTGTCGTAATACTTGTAATATAATAACTTTATAGTGAATGTTTCACAATTGTTCAATAATTTATATAAATGTAGGTACACTTGAGAAAAGAAAAAAAAAATTATCAAATGTAATTTTTAGTGTCTGACCTTTACAGTAACCTTGATAACTTAGGTTTTCAAATTAATAATCAATACACAACTTGACCTGGCTGTGTGCTAGGCAAATAAACAAATAGGTCAGTGACTACACACTGTACTGTACCGATCCTAATTATAGAAAAAATTGTTCCGACTGTGGTACAACGCACCACCTTAAATTAATCTTAAAAACTAGCCTTAACCTAATATGGTGTTCCACTAATTGAGCGTTCTGAGAGAGAGAGAGAGAGAGAGATGTTGGTATTAATTGTTCACCTTATATAATAAAATAATTATATACCGTTGGGCGCCAACTGTCACACCCTTAACATGACACTTCGAGATGTCATAGAGTCCTCTGAATAGGATATGTTTCCGACTCTTTCGGAGGATTGCAATCGTCACAGCCCCGATAGAGACATCCATTAGCTCATCTAGAGCTGCCTTGATCTCGGGTTCACTGAATCCAGAGGTAGAAGTTGTGATAATCTTCGATCTTTTGCCCCCCGGCTGACGGCTTTCAAAGTACACTCCTGCCCTGAAAGCCTTGATTATTTCGATGTAATGGGAGGGTTCATCAACGGGGGATGATGGAGATGGTGTTGGCTTTTGGGTGTCTTGCATACCAGGTGTTTGTGGTTCGGAAATGATGCTGAACTGGGGTTTAGAGCTGACAACTGTTATGACTCCCGTTTTATCTGTGCAGGCTTTCAGGCTAGTCCCTCCTATACGGTTCACCCATGCTAATAGATCACGAATTTCATAATACGTTCGATTGCGCAAGTGTGAGTTCTGTATATGGGTTAAATCTACAGTGTGGCATATGTCGTCTTCATACACTGAGCTCACGGCGTCGTCTAGGCCTGCTGCAAGCCTTTCCATCTCCCCTGCGATTTGTGACTCAGCAAGGATGCCATCCCGGGTTCCATCCTCGGGATCTTCATCAATATGAATGTCAGGATCAGTATCGTTCTCGGCATGTCCCTCATCATTTTCGGTGTCTTCATAATCCTTAACAGGGACACTTGTATACCATTCCATATTGGCCTTAAGGGCGGCTAAAGCACTTCCCGCAACACCCATCTCCCTCTCTGTGGTTTGGGAGGCTGGTACTGCGGAGTCGTCTTCGTCCCTACTGATGTTTTCGAACTCTCTAATCATCCTGGGTCCGGCTCCTCTAGCATCCAGTATGCGTGCAGATTCAAGTAGATTCCTCTTCATTCTAGCACTGTTCTGGCCCCACGTTGGGCGCCAACTGTCACACCCGGCATCCCCCAAGTTAGGGGTATGACTTGTAGATGAAACCTAAAGTTTCCAACCGTGTGAAAGTAAATTTATAAAGGTATAGAGATACATAAATATCTGGAAAGACTGAAATTAAAGACATACCTCAATACACATACAAAGTTTATTCACTATAAAAGGAAGTATCCCCTTGCAGAGAAATACATATCTTGGCTAATTTTATCCCGAGCTTGTGGATGAAGCTGAAGCTGCTGTTGCTGCACCTCGAACTCGAGCTCCATGGCGATGGCGAGTCGAACCGTTTGAGACGAGTGATGCAGAATTCAAAAAGAATTTTCGCCTCTCAAAGGAATCTCTGCTTTTCCGAGCGCGGTTCCATATTCACAAATTCAAAAGTTTGGGGAACCTTTTTGTAAAATCTCCGGCACTTTTTATAAGCTAATTATCACGACAGTGAGTGACAGCCAGTCAGTCAGACAGTCACGCAAGAATCACTCCTACCAACTTATCTGTGAAATGGCGAAAATTGGAACTATGGCCGTCATGTTGAAATGATTTGATAAATTAAACATACGTCATTATTACTAAAAAAAGAAAAACGTGGCGTAATCGAATATAATCAAAGTGAATCGATAAAAATGGAACGTCTCTTAGAAGAGATTATTTTCTCAGTTGTAAATCTTTCTCCATGGTCTACCAGAATACGGTTTTTTGATAGTATGGAGATTTGAACCGGACATTGATGCGGAGATTTGAAACAAAGATTTATCTCCATGGTCGTGATATCTAGCTCGAGCCCGGAATTGATGCCCTGAAGGGAAAGTACTCTTAATACTGTAGATAGAAAATTTTACTCAAAGAAAACTTTCCTTTATTTTTGAATAAAAAGTAAACTGCATTCAAAGATTTTCAAAAATTTGATTGCCGCACCCGGGAATCGAACCGACAAAAATCTGTAAAAATTACAACCTATACTTTTATTGCATCGATAGTTAGGATCAATTATAAGGATAAAAACTCTCTAAGAAACTTGAAAAATTAATTGAAAGGAAAATCATGAAATCTTAAATTATTTTAATTATTTACAAAAAATGGTAAACTATAAGTCCAGATTTCATGGTTTTCCTTTCATTTAATTTATCAAGTTTCTTAGAGAGATTTCAACCTTATAATTGATCCTAACGATCAATGCAATAAAAGTACAGGGTGTAATTTTTACAGATTTTAATCGGTTCGATTCCCGGGTGTGACAAGCGAATTTTCGAAAATCTTTGAATGCAGTTTTCTTTCTATTCAAAAATAAAGGAATGTTTTCTTTGAGCAAAATTTTCTATCTACAATATTAAGAGTATTTTCCCTTCAGGTGGCATTACAAAATTCCACCCTGTATATGGTTTTTTGTAACAGGGACTGACAGGGGGTCTTAAAAATTCGAAGTCGAGCTACTAGGGCATGTGGGGGGGGGGGGGGGGGTATCATATGAAAGAGCACTGTTTGCACATTCTCAAACATTTTTTTATTTTTTTAGGCCGTATAGTTTTCGACTTTGAAAAATGTAAAAAAAAATATACCCCCCTTATCTCCGAAGTTTGCATGGAGAAAAATCTGAAATTATTCTGTGTGATAGAAGTTTATGTAAAGAATACAGGAAAAATAAAACGATGTCTCTAAATAGCACACTTTTTCAGAAATCGGAGCGGAACCCTCGGTGCGCGAGTCCGACTCGCTCTTGTCCGGTTTTTTGATATAAGGAAATTATATGTAGTTAATAATCAAACAAGTACGCACCATGATAAACTTTCATCCGATGCACTCCTCACTGAATAGCTTCTTTCTATTATTTCTGAACACTCTTCGAGCAATGATTTCTCTGATTTTATTGACATTATGTTTAGAAATAAAATTTACTGTTATGTTTGGTTTGGTTGTTGTAATCAATAGCAACCCATAGAAGTTGCTATTGTTTTGTCAATAAATTGGCGGCAACGGCCCGGGTACGGTTACAGCGCCATCTCACGGTCAATTTAGTTACCTTTGTAAAACTTTTGCAGTTTGATAAAGTTGTAACTAGTGTTTTGGTTTTCAAAGATCAACAACCTGTATTGCACGCTGCTTTAATTTCTTTCATGTGTTTTAAAATTCAACAAGTTTCGCAAACACAGTGAGTTGGTACAACTATTCGTTTTTTCTGATATTGGCAAAAAAGTCGATAATAATTGATTCTCCACGTATTTTTTTAAGCATATTGTTTGCTAAGTTTATCGCTTTTTTTTTTTTTGTACACTTGTATTTTGGAACAATGAGAAATTAGCTTTTCGCTGCCCACTTTCGTTTGAATGAATATTCATATTGTATTCTGTTGTTTTTTTTTTTTTCAAAACCTCATGAGAGAAGAAAATATCATATATATTATTATTATGTTCTTATAGTGTTTATAGGTATAATTTGCCACTCATGAAAATTACTTGAGTACCGACTTATACCGAGGATATATCAAGGTGTCCAGCTGAAACTGCAGGGCTTACGGAGTTATTTGTAATTCTTTATCCTCGGCCAGTCTTTAAAACTTTATATTTAACAGCCTTGAACGAGTACTCGAGTAGTCTCATGAACTCTCGATTCCTTTCGTGAAGACAATAAAGAGATGCTTCTGCCGAGCATTGCTTCTCATCAGTGTGCTTTGTAAGTACTTAGCTTCTATTCGTTGGTTTTATTGAAGTTCCGCGTGTAATTTTTATTGGAACTTTGGATAACTCAACTATTATTGGCTGGGTCGTATTTTGACCTTCTTTATAGTAAGTTTTATGTTTAGATTTGTCACTTGCACTGTGCATTTTCTGGTATCCGGGGAAGGAGGTCATGATGATGCTGAGTTTCCTGTCCAACTATGACATTATCACTCTTAAAAGTTGATATTTTGTAGGAATGTAATTCGCGTATGTATTCAGGAGGTCCTTGAGAAGAAAACCTCATTCCAGATTTACGCTCTCTGCCCTCTCCTGATGTAGTACCATAGGATTTTGGTTGTTTACGGACTCATCATCATTTCTCTCTTCAACTCCTGGCCAATCCTGCGCAGATTCTAATTCTAATGTTAGATGAGGTTATATATCTGATGACGCTTTGTTTGTGGAAAATCTTCATCATCAGCTTGATTATAATATACAGCGTGTATCAGAAAGGCGTGGTACAGACTATCAAACTGAACAACTTTCTCCATGGGACCAGAATTTTAACCGCAAAAAAATGTCAGCTGTCCCATTCAAAACTTAAATACCTACTCGACCTAAATCCTAATCCTAATCTTCGTGTGTCTTAGTTTATTAGTGATGTTTTCTATGTATTAGTATATCTATATATTTTTTTTTTATGTTGTATTTTTTTATATTTGTGTATTGTATTTTGTATGGGCCACAGCAGAAGTTGCCTGAAATTGTAAGGGACAGCTGATTATTTTTTCGCGATTACGATGTTGGTCCCATGAAGAAAGTTTTTCAGTTTAATGGTCTGCCCCACAACCTTAAATTTAACCACACATTTCTGATACACGCTATATAAGTACCATACTTTTTGTTCCTTAGTTAACGAAACAAAAACGCTAAATAACGATCACTCAATACTTGTCGCATCTTACAAAGGACCATGGGGGATTTTGTATGGACCCCGTCCCCACCCTCCAACAGTCATTGGACACATGTCCATATGTTTATAGGAATTCAGAATAAGACTTACTGTCATTTTCAATTGCAAAATCGATGGGATTCTTTTGTAATAACAAAAACATTTCAGTTAGGTTATATTAGGTTAGGATAGGTAACCCACATTCCTTGCGTCCTCGTCGCGTCCCCTGGGCAACGACTCGGTTCTGACCACCGTAACGGAGTGGCAGACCGGTGTTCGGCTAAAGTGTACTGTGTTGTCGTAGCATACATTTTTATCTTTTTATTGTACTATATTGTATTTTTATTTTAATGTCGGAACCTACGACACTCGCGGAGGCTATGTCGAAACTCTTGCGGGCCGCCTCCGGGCGTTTTAAAAAAGGCCCTTCTCAGGGCCAACTAAAAGGCCCTTCTCAGGGCCAACCAAAAGGCCCTTCTCAGGGCCAACCAAAAGGCCCTTCTCAGGGCCAATCCGAGGGCGCCTCGGCGTCGGAGGCTAGCCGCGCGCCGTCTGCGGTTAGCGACTATTGCCTGGCGGGCGAGTTGCTGGACTACGACAACGAGTCCATTTGGTGTGAGTCGGACGCCAGTTCGGAGATTGGTCGCCGGGAGCCGGGGAAGCGGGCCCTTCAAAGAAATGGGTCCGGGGGTTCCTCGGAGTCGAGGAGGCCGTCAAAAGCGAAAGTCCAAAAGCTGGTGTCGGACACTCACGATGTGGGTCTGGCAGATGCCCAACGCCAGTTGGACCTGTCTCGGCGGGCGCAGCTCCAGCAAGACCTGGAGGAGCGGGTTGCGGCCAAAGAGCAACGGACGCGCGTCGGCCGGGCCAAGTCCGGGTACGGTGCATCCCGCGTTCTGTATGCCGACCACTCCCTAGCGGAGCTAGAGCGGATGGGTAAGGAGGACGAAGAGGAGATAATGGAAGTCGCCTCTAAGTCCTCGAATTTGAAAGGGACTTTTCAAAAGGCCTTTAAATGCAGGGCCGCGAGCATGCGCGGCATTGTCGGGGAGCTGGTTACAGCGCAAGGCGACCGACGAAACGCGGCAGCTGCAGGCGAAAGTTGATCGCCTGCAGTCAGAGGTCAGCCAGCTACATCAGAAGCTGGCTGAAGCTACGGCCCGGCCAAACAAAGCCGAGCCGAGACTAGCGGCTGAGGTCCCCCCCTCCAACCTTGAGGATATCATCCGCAAGGTCGTCACGGAGGAAAGGGCCTTCACGAGAGCCTGTCTTGCGGGCATCGAAGACAGGCTCTTGCCTGAGCAACGCCTCCGACCGCCGCTCGCGGCGGACAACAGGCCACGCGAGCCGGAGCTGTCTTCCCAAGGGGAAGACGCCCATCTTCCATCCACCACCCCATCCAACCAGCAAGGGTGGACGAAGGTGGCCAGAAAGGGGAAGGGCAAAAAGAAATCGACGACGGTGGCTGCCCCTGCCGCCCCCGCCACCACCCCTCCCGGCCCGTCCCAGACAACAGGCAAGGGAAAGGGGAAGGGGAAGACGTCGGCCCCCAAGCCCACCACCGCTGCTCCCGCTGCTGTTCCTGCAGCTAATGGGGCCCCCGCCAGGCCGAAGAGGAAATTAGTGCCTCCTAAGACCGCAGCCGTAGTGGTGACGCTCACCGCTGAGGCTGCGGAGCGGGGAGAGACGTACGCGTCTATAATGATGCGGGCGCGTACCAACGCCGATCCTACTTAACTGGGGATCGGCACAGTCTCGTGCCGCCGGACCCAGGCCGGGACTCGAATTTTCGAGTTCCCGGGGGCCCAGGGCGGCGCCAATGCGGACCTCTTCGCAACCAAGTTGCAAGAGGTCATCGCGGACGCGGCCAAGGTGACCAGGCCCGTGAAGTCTGTGGCCTTGGAGGTGACCGACCTGGACGACTCGGTCACCAAAGAGGAGGTGGTGGCGGCGGTCGCAGTAATGGGCGCTGCGGCGTCACAGCGGTCCAAGGTTGGGCCGTCAGGCCCGGCCGCGGCGGCATGGGCACCATTCGCCTTGAGTGCCCAGTCGCCGCAGCTATAGCCGTCCTCGCTAAGGGACGGCTTGCCGTCGGATTCAGCTCGGGTGTAGTCCGGGCACTTGCAGCCAAGCCTCTACGCTGCTTCAAGTGTTTTGGAGTCGGACACACTTGGGCCCTTTGTCCGTCCGAGGTTGACAGGGCGGACAACTGCTTCCGCTGTGGCAAGGACGGGCACAAGTCCGCTTCCTGCGAGGCCGCCACGCCGCACTGCGCGGTGTGCAACCAGTGGCTGTCCAGCGGGCCATGTGATGATGGGGAGGAAGTGCAATCCTCCCCCTAAGAAGGGCAAAGGGCAGGTGCCGATCCGGACTGTCGCCGCCACCGCCGTCCCTGAGGCTGGGACTTCGGCAGCTGTGGAGGGGGATGCGATGTCTGATTGACGGATAGGGTCAAGCATCGCATCCTCCAGGCGAACACCAACCACTGCAGAGCAGCCCAGGATCTGCTGATGCAGACCATGGCTGAGTGGTTGGTGGACGTGGCGGTGGTTGCCGAACCGTACTCAGTCCCTGGCCGTTGGCTGGGTGATCGGGACGGCTCGGTGGCATTGGTGTCGCGGTCTTCCACAGACTCCCCTCCCCTCTCGCTCTTAGAGAGGGGACCGGGATACGTGGCCGCCGCGTGGGCAGATATTGCACTGGTGGGAGTATATTTCTCACCAAATCGCCCTCTCTCGGATTTCGAGAACTTTCTGGAAATCCTCACCGCAGTGGTCGGGAGGGCGGCGCCACGCCAGGTCACCATATTGGGCGACCTGAACGCCGAGTCGACAGCCTGGGGTAACCCGGCCGCTTCTTGCAACGTCCGGGGACGCGCCGCAGAATTTTAGGCGACGTCGTGCGGTGTGTCCCTCCTAAATAGAGGGACTGTCCACACGTGTGTGCGGCAATGGGGAGGGTAGGTGGTCGACGTCTCGTTTACCACCCCCGTGCTGGACGCCCACGTCGTGAACTGGCGGGTGGAGATGGTGGAGACCTTGTCGGACCACCGATACGTGCGGTTCGACATCTCTACCCAGAGCTCCCAGGGGATGGTCCGCTCGGGCCAATCTGGGTTCCCACGGTGGGCTCTCGCCCGCCTGGACCGAGAGGCCGCGGAGGAGGCGGCATTCGTCCAGGACTGGCTCGCGCCTCCTGTCCAGGTCCTGGACGTGGACGCCGCAGCAGTCAAGCTGAGGGGGTCCCTGACCGAGGTGTGCAACTCCAGCATGCCCTGTCTCGCCGCCCACCTCCCTGCCGCGCCGTCTATTGGTGGTCGGAGGAACTGGCGGGGCTCCGAACTGTCTGCGTAGCGGCCAGGAGGGTTTACACGCGGAGTCGAAGGCGCAGGCCGGGAGACCCCACCAACGAGGAGGGCCTCTATGCCTCGTACGTCGACGCAAAGACGGTCCTCAAGTCGGCAATGTGCGCGGCCGAAGAGTCGGCGAGAGCCGAGATGCTGGAGGGTCGGACAGGGACCCGTATGGAAGACCATACAAGGCGGCGCGGAATAAACTGCGCCCCTGTGGTCCTCCACTAAGATCCTCGAGCCGGCATTGCTGGATGGGGTGGTCCGGTCCCTGTTTCCGCCCAGGACCAACTTCACCCCGCCAGTGATGGACCCCCCGCGGGAGGCGGTACCGCCGGAGGAGGAGGTCCCCCCGGTAACAAGGTCGGAACTTTACGCAGGGACTCTACGCCTCCGCGCGAAGAACACAGCCCCAGGGCCGGACGGCGTTCCCGCACGGGTGATGACCATCGCCGCCTCACAGATGGAGGAGAGGTTTCGGGACCTTTTTAGCGCGTGTTTCACGACTGGGAGGTTCCCGAAACCTTGGAAGGAGGGTCGGCTGTGCCTCCTCCGAAAGGAGGAACGCCCGGCGGACTCCCCCTCGGCTTACCGGCCCATCGTTTTGCTCGATGAGGTCGGTAAGTTGTTCGAGGGGATAATCGCCGACCGGCTAAATAGCCTGCTGGGGACGGTGGGGCCGGACCTGTCGGACGCCCAATTCGGTTTCCGACGGGGTCGTTCGACGGTGGACGCGTTGGCCCTACTCAAGGGCCAGGTGAGGGAGGCCGTGGAAGCGGGTGACAGAGTGTTGGCGGTGTCATTCGACATAGCAAGCGCCTTCAACTCTGTCCCCCACTCGACAATCTTGGAGGCACTACGGTACCACGGAGTGCCTCAGTACTTGCGCCAACTCTTAGCCAGCTACTTGGAGGACCGGGTGGTCCTCCTTGCAGACAAGACGGCCAGAGTGAGGCGATATGGCGCAGAGTCCGGTGTTCCACAGGGGTCGGTCCTAGGACCACCGCTGTGGAACATTGGATTCGACTGGCTCCTGCGGGGGACCCTCCTCCGTGGCACGAGCATCATCGGTTACGCGGATGATACCCTCCTCATTGCCCAGGGGAGGGACTTAAGGGAAGCGGCCAGTCTGGCCTCTGCTGGCGGATCCTTTGTGGCAGGAAGAATCCGCCGCCTAGGGTTGAAGGTGGCGCTGCACAAGACCGAGGCCGTGAATTTCCACGGGCCACGGCAGCGCATCCCTGCTGACGGCCACATTGTCGTGGAGGGCGTCAGGATCGGGGTCAAGGCCCAGATGAAATACTTGGGTCTTGTACTCGACAGCAGGTGGCGCTTCGGCCCACACTTCAGCGGGCTGTCGACGCTCCTGCTGAAGGCCGCGAGCGCCCTGTCATGGCTCCTCCCGAACCTGGGGGGTCCGAAGGCGCGATGCCGGCGCTTGTACGCCAGCATCCTCAAGAGCATGGCTCTTTAGGATAGGCCCCAATCTAGACGGACTACCTCCACAGGAGGGAGAACGGCACTGCTATCCGCAGGCCCCAAAGGTGGGTGGCGAGGACCTACCGATCGGTGGGCTTCTCGGCGGCGTGCGCTCTGGCCGGCACCCCTCCTTGGGAGCTCGAGGCATGGGTGCTGATCAGAGTGTACGAATGGATGGCGCGGCGTAAGGCACTCGGGGAGCTCTCCGCCACAGAAGAGCGGGAGACCGTGCGGCGAGAGGCGAAGGCCGCAATCGTCCATCATTGGACGGAGGACCTCGCCACTGCCGCTTTTGGCCGCCGAACTCTGGACGCGCTCGGGCCAGTCCTGAAGGATTGGCTTGAGCAGTCCCACGGTTTCCTCTCTTTGCGTCTGGTGCAGGTGTTGTCCGGCCATGGGTGCTTCGGATCGCACCTGCACCGGATCCAAATGGAGGAGACCCCGTCGTGCCACGACTGTGGCGTGGCGGAAGACACGACACAGCACACCCTGGAGGTGTGCCCAGTCTGGTCCGAGCTGCGCCGTACTCTGATCGCAGCGGTCGGACGGGACCTCTCGCTTCCCAGCGTTGTCAACCCCATGCTGGAAAGCGAGTGGGCCTGGGCAGCGGTCGCCTCCTTCTGCGAGCACGTCATGTCCCAGAAGGAGGCGGTGGAGTGCGCGCGGGAGGACGATCCTCATGCGGCGCCGCTCCGAAGGCGGAGGAGGGGTCGAAGAAGACGTCAATTTGATAGTCATCTCCGACTCCTCCCAGGTGGAGGCCAGCAGGCAACGGGTGTGGGGGCACCCTTGCCTGTATTGCACAGGCCCCCACCAGTGTCGGACGGGAATGGCCAGGTGTTCCCGGTCATTCCCGTATCCGGGCAGCTTGGGAGGCATACGGGGCCAGCCAGCTAGGCGGGCATGCGCCGGGGAGGGTTGTGAAGTAAAGACTGAGCCGGTTTCCCATGGCCCTCCTATCACGGCGATGTGGGAACACCGCTGAGTTTTAGTGGGTGTCATTCCGACAGGAGTCCCACATACCCCGTCTCATCCCCTACGAGCAGGGATGCGTAATGCATTTCTCAGCGTCAAAAAAAAAAAAAGGTTAGGTAACGTAACCTAACTTAACTCAACGACCATATAGCCCATGGGCTATATGGTCGTTGACTTAACTAAATAGTGATAACCCGATCATGGATTTCGAAGGTCACATGGAACTGCTCAATGATGAACAGCATTTGCGTATTCTTGTGGTTGGGTAATTCTACAAAATAATAAAAGAAATCAGCTAGTTAGGTTAGACCCTAACCTAACTAAACAGTGATAAACCGATCATGGATTTTGATGGTCACATGGAACTCCTCAATGATGAACAGCATTTGCGTATTCTTGTGGTTGGGTAATTCTAAAAAATATTAAAAGAAATCAGCTAGTTCGGTTAGACAACCTAACATAACCTAACTAAACAGTGATAAACCGATCGTGGATTTCGAAGGTCACATGGAACTCCTCAATGATGAACAGCATTTGCGTAATCTTGTGGTTGGTAATTGTACCAAATATTAAAAGATAACAGCTAGTTATGTTAGGCTAACCTAACCTAGCCAAATCTAACAGTGATCAACATATCTTGGATTTTAATGGAAGGTCACATGGGACTCCTTAATGATGAACAGCCTTTGCGTATTCTTGTGGTTGGGTAATTCTACAAAATATTAAAAGAAATCAGCTAGTTAAGTTAGACAACCTAACCTAATAAAGAAATCTGAGAAAAAAAAATGGTCCTTGGTAAAAGAAAGCTTGTCTATCATAAACGAGAACAATAGTTAGATTGCTATGTTCTTATTCCTCTTAATTGCACTCTAAGAAACATACATACATAAACACACGCCTTCTTCCCATGGGGGTAAGCAGGAACTACGGAACGCCACCTGCTACTTACGATCCTTGCATACTCCTTTTGCTCCATTTGCGTAAGAAAATGTTTAAGTAAAATAATGCTAAAAGTGAATATAAAAAATAATATTCCAGGAATACCCCACATGTAGGAGGAATGTCGTCATAGTAAGAAAATATTATATTTAATCTACCAGACGCTTCTAATGACATCTGATTCAAACCTGTTGGAGGGTGGGGACGTTTCTTCCCAATGTCCTTTCTTTTCTAAACATTTTGAGCCTAGCAATGCCCACATTTTAGTGGTCTTAAGCGGAATTATACATACAACACAATTTTATTTTATGCGGTTATATTTGGGCTGTTGTCAAGTTATTCCCTCTTATGTGAGCATGAAGGTTGAGCAACAATGTGCAATATCTAATTCATTTCTGACAGGTTATGATGAATTATAGTATCTTTTGTTGTAAATAAAACACTGAAGTGAACATTGTCTATTTTATTGTATGTATGTATAATAATACTTATATACTAGTACTGTAATTCTATAATGTAGGCTATACATACACGGAGCGAGCGAGTTATCGTATTCAGTTAAAATATTATTTGTTCTAAACGTTATTAACCACTCAGTCCTTTACTTACAGAAAAAGTTATTAATTAGTAAACGGTACATAATAATGAAAAGGTGTAGTGACACCATTAGTTGCGTTTGTTAAATAAAAAATCAGGACATTTTTGAAGCAAACTGGATATTGTTAGCTAAACCAAAATTAGTTAGGTTCCCTTTGGTGTCTGTAAATAAAAATAACTATTATACAGATATTATACTTAAAACTAAGAGACTCTAAAAAAAAAAGACGGCTCCGAATAATGTTAGTGTAAACAAAAGCGTTATTACTTACACAAAAAACAACGGACGGAAATAACTTCTCGGATTAAACATAATTCAAACAAAAATACGTACATAAAATAACAAAATTATCTGCCTCTTCGGAGCCCAATAAAACAATAGGAACTATCAACCACTTTCAACTAATACAGAAATGTTAAAAATACAGTGGCCGTGAGTTTCCAATTTTGTTTATCTATATTGAATATACCTAGCTATACATTTACACACATAAAAGATACTTTGGATCGAGACACCGTATACAGCATAAGGTCTGGATTATATTTCTTGAATTCTGAGATACACCGCATCACAAATCTTCTCAGAATTTTTCGTATAATGTTAAACACTGTTCTAAATTACCCTCTTTTGTCGTATAACTATTTATCAGTAGTCTAGAATAATAACTTTTGGGAAAACGCTGTTCAATCGGCTTTCATTTGCCTCTTCGTAAAGAGCTTTACAGTGAAGGTTTTCATGAAAATTCACGCCACCAGTTGGCGCCACTTTGACAAGAGGTCTTCCATTTCGATAATATATAATTATATTATATATTTGATGACGTTTAACATTCGTTTCATTCTTTCGTTCATCATTCAGTCACGACTAAAGAAAATATAGGCGCTTTGACACTTGGCAGGTGCCCGGACTTGACGTCTCAGTGCTGCCACCTAGTGAATTTCATTTCAGAAAACCCTCATTGGGACACATTTAAAATTACTATCACATTCCCTATTGCATAAAATAATGTATTTTGGCTGCACTAGGTATGTGGTAAATCCAACTATTACATTTCGGGCTCAGTCTTAATCTTAAGTTTCTATTTCAAAATGCAGTTAATACTGATTACATTCTTTCACAAGATCAATAAACGATTTACGACGAAGCCCGAATAAGCAAAAATATTCTCTCTTTACTCTATTATGGTAGACTATTCTACGTTTGAATTTGGAATGTTGAGAATCCGTACCTAAACTATAACCTCGATTACGACAAATTGCGTAAATACATTAAAATTACCTGCTATTTAACACTATTTTAATACTTTATACTCGTTACTTAAACAATAAATAGCTTAATATTAAACTATAATTTATTATTGTACGAATGCGTATACATGTATTTTCTCGAATACAGCTCACAATTTTATCGTAAGTAGGAAATAATGTCTCTCAAAGTCACAATCAATGTCGCCCTAGCGTTGGAAAATGTATAAATACGTATCTACCTGAAGTTGCTATAATCTTTGTTTAAATCAAGATCGGAAATTGTTTGCATTTTATCATAGAAGGCTAGCGATTTTCTTTAATAAATCCCTGACGCGCCATGACCTACCTAAATTTTAGTTCTTGTTTCTTATCTTAGAATAACAGTTCTTTAAAACAAAAAAAAACAAGATCTTATTTGCCCTTCGTATACTTTGTATTTAAAAACAGACAACTGAGGGCTTAGTGCGAGTTTTTATACTTACTCGATCGCGTTTACGTTAACGTTACCTTACGTCAATTTGTATGGAATAATTGTGTTTCCCATTATAATCACCAGTCGGCGCTTATTCAGTTTCAGTACAAATTGAAGTTTACGTTAACGTGATCGAGTAGGTATAAAAACTCACACTAAGGCCTCAGTGGCCGAGTTTTTATACGTACTCGATCACGTTAATGTCAACTTCAATTTGTACTGAAATTGAATAAGCGCCATCTGGTAACTATAATGGGAAACACTGTTATTCCATACAAATTGACGTAAAGTTAAAACGCGATCAAGTACGTATAATAATTCGCAGTAAGGCCACTGCACCTACAAATATGCACAATTTATGATAGAGACTTGACAGGGCTGTGAGATCACAGGGTGACTCATGAGCGACGCTAGCGCTTGTATGTACAGTCAGCAACAAAAGTCTATTAACACTTGCAGTTTTTTTATCTTAATTATTAAGCGAAATATTTAATTCAAATCGGAACAGAAGTACTTAAAATTTTAAGAACATTATCTCTGAACAGTTAAACGAAAAAACGCAGCTTATCTAATCATTTTGTGTTAATTTAGATGATGACAAAAATTAGCAGTGTTAACCGACTTCTGTTGCTGACCGTACCTACCAACCAGGTTGAAAAGGCCTGGACATCAAAAAATAAGTTTGCTATAAGCTAGGCTGCAAAACCATTGTAATTATGTAGATTTGAGCTATAGACTTCTTTTGAGATGCGACACTAACAAAACAAATGCTTCACAGTAAAAAGGAGTTACGCCATGCTCTTGAGGCAGTAAAGGGGGTTCACGTTCAAATTCCCGATCAGAAGAGACTGTGCAGTCACAAGATGGGGCTGCGTGATCAGAAAGGGCTGCGTGGTCAGAAGACGGGGTAATGCGGTCAGTAGACGGGGCTGTGCGCGTCGTAGTTGAGCTGCAGGTAGGGCGGGATGGCGGCCGACAGCTCGCTCGCGCGCCGCCGCAGCGCCGCGATGCTGTGCCCGCGCCACACCTCCTCCTCCGCCGGCTCGCCGCCGTTACCTGCAAAACATTCATCAAATCGATATTAGTAAAATGGATCACATCTCACGAATATTATTATTAACTCCGACAACTAAACTGAAACTGCGTATTATATACAATAGAATTGTATTCACGCCAAAGCTTAGTAGGGTTTTACGGTACGGTATTGTAAACGCCATTAGTTTTCGTATTTATCATAATTGACCGAGCGAGCGAAGCGTCTCTGCTTCAAGTCTGGCAAAATTTGCTTTTTTCTGTCAGTTTGTTGCTACTCCTCTACAGGTCGTATTTTACCACCGACCTGGATGAAACTTTGTAGGTTTACTACAGGCTTTACGATTTTATATATTTTTTTTGTCGTCGAATATTTTTGATTGGAGGGGTACTGCCTCCAATCAAAAATCTTCTCCTAAAGGGGGTTACTGGATATCTCTGCCGTATGAGATCCGATTTATTTCAAAGGTAGTACTTAACTTTAAGTAGGTCTCATAAAAATTTGGTGAAGATCTGACGAAAAAAAAGAACCTGAGCTCGCGAGGTCTATTGTTCGCAGAACTACTAGTTATTTCTATTAACGATGCTACTTCTTTTACATCATGACGCGCTCCGTCAACTCTCCAAGCTGAACTCAAACTCAAACTCAAAGCATTTATTTCAATTAAACCAATTACAGGCACTTTTGAATTGTCAAGGGGTTGGTCAGTCAAAAAAATGAAGCTAGGCGCCCATTCCAAAGCATAGTAGGTACCTATGGAGAAGAACGGGCAAGAAACTCCACGGACACTCTTTTAAATCAAGATATGGTTACAAAATAATGGTTACATCATTTATGTTGAAATTTTACATGTGAGAACGATGCAGAACGTTAAAAGCGTCCTTAAAAAAAACAATTCAAATATTTAAATTAAATTAAAATAAGCCGTGGCCGCTGATTCTAGTATTTATATTCTTCTAATTATGAAATAGTGTTTATCTCAATATACATGCCATCAACTTATAAAATAACCGTGGAGGTTGCATGGGAAAGCCATGCAGGCTAAAATCTCTACAGTACTCACCGGAGGTGGTGGGCGAGGCATTGTTGTTGCCGCAGTGTCCCATGTGCGGCGGCGTTGGCGAGCCCTCCAGCGCGCCCTGCTGCTGCTGACTGATATTGTTGCAGTACGACATCATCGTGTCTCCTGCAAACGGCAACCACACACTTCTGTTCAATATTTTTATCACCAACTGTTTGTACCAGTTGCAAGGAACAACTTAATTTTATTGCTAATACGATGCAATTTTGATCGAACCTAGCAATCCTCTCCTACAGTTTGTTTCTCGCTAAAGAGAAATAGGATTAGGCTTTTAACCATAACCGGCAGGTTCTTTGTATTCATCGTGATTATTTAACGTCCTATTTATACAAATGGCAATTCATTCCATTACTTAACGTCTTATACAATGGCAATAGAAAAATCGTACAACTTCTAACTTCACCATCGGCAAAATTACCAATCAAAGGCTCGCGAATCTTTTCTAGCAAAATCTCATACTGCTCCATACTCTGTTAATCTACTCGCAGGCTATTTAACAGGTTTGAAAATACCAACTAGTTTCTAACTCACAAAGTTCAAAATAATGCCATTAATGCGGCTCTCCTTGGAATATTATTGGCTGCCTGAAACACCAAGTGCCCTGCATGATATCTGCGACTACTTCAGTCGTTTTTATGTAGTACTAGCGACCCGCCCCTGTTTGGCACGGTTTTTAAGACTTCACTAAACATCATCATCTACCTAGCCTTTTCCCAACGATGTTGGGGTCGGTTTCCAGACTAAACGGATGCATCTACATACCAGTATTTTACATGGAGCGACTGACCTCCACAACCCAGCTATCGGGTAATACGATACCCCTTGGTAAGACTGGTTGCTAGACTTTTGGGCTTCTGACGACCCGTAACGTCTGTCAAAGATCCACGAATGACAGCCGGGACCAACGGCTTAACATGCTTTCCGAGGCAAAGAGTGGTCTTGGTATGTAAAGAAGGTCACCCATCCATGGGCCAACCACCGCAAGCGTAGCTTAACCTGATCGATCGACCCGTGCGGCTGATATTACTTAGGCAAAAGCAAACATTGCGACTTCTTCATTTGAAATATGTATGTTTAATATTAATATTATTATTTAAATGTCTCTATAGTGGGGCATTATTTTTATGAGCCCATGAAAATAAAAGTTTGAAAGTACTTATTTTCATTTTTGTTTTTTTATAAGGGAGGTCCTACCATTGCAATATTCAATTGTCATGCGAAGAGCTTGCCCAGACGGAGAGATCAATTTGTCAGAAATTGAAAAATCATTTGGAAACTTTGGAAATTTAGCTTTGGCATCTTCGATCAATAATAGTACTAGATTCCCGATAAGCGCTTCAAAAACGGCCCGAAAAATAAAAACACAAATACTTTTGTGGTCTTATTTCAAACATCGACTGTTCGGGAACAGGGAAATGCATGGAGTAGTATTGTTACTTTATATGTTGTTTTTGTTTGTAGATTTCCTAGTGACCCATTTCGCAATGCAGAATGGGTATCTATTGTCGCGAAAGAAAGAGGAGAAGAAATATATAAACCTTGTAAAAATTCAACAATTTGTTTTAATATTTTTATTAAAATAATTAATTATCAAATTAATAATCAAAATTAAAATAACTATTGTACTAATTTACTCCTTCTACTTTTAAAAATCGGTCAAAAATATTTGCTACCATATAAAACGAACCTTGGCCTAAAAAATATATTATTATTCTGCTACTCTACATCTTTCAATACTTACTGTGTTCTGAGCATTGAAATGTAAATACCAAGAACTATGTCTAGTTCCAAAATAGAGTAAGCACAAAATTTTCAACAAAATGTTTTTAACCTTATTGCTTAAGTTTTAAGTTTCACTTTAGAATAAATATTTTTGTACTTATTATAAAAATGACCTTTTATTTTCAAGCGACATTTTTAATTTATTGCTTTTACCTTTCTCCGATGATAGAAGGACTTAAATATAAATATTTTGCAATCGTAATTAAACTTTATGTTTGATTGTTAAGGTTTATAATGAATTGAAGTTGTAAATATTATAAAACTTTTTTCTATATTTCGTAGTAACAAATGTAAATGTTTATGTGTGTGTAAACGTGGCCACTACAGCGACTTATTTTTGTTCCTGATCCTGTATCTAGTGCTATTATTGATCGAAGTTTGGCATCGATGCATAATTTAGTTCTTACCTTATCATATTTCTCCATTCTATTATGAGAATGTAGATTGTATTCGGTTGCCCCAATGAGGTACGACTCGGAAAAGATTACCTTATTGCACATAAGTCTAACATCACATGATGATGAAAAGAAATATATAGCCCATCAATTTTCGCGGGAATAAGCGCCCTCGAATCAAACACGAAAGCCGGATAAGTGTCTAGGACAATCGTCTCATCAAAGGGGAACTCATCTTCTTTCAATAAATCGTTAGTACCTAAAGCAGCTTCCGATAAATCTGGTCGGTGTGTTCTTCCGCTCATATAATTTCTCGAAATATACACCCAATTTCATAATACGAGTATCATTCCAATTTAGAGTGAATAGTGCAATTTTCCAATCACTTATTAGGGTCAGAAATTATGTAATCGCACTCTAATCAAGCTAGTGACAAAGTTAATGAATAGATTACCAAAATATCTCCATCATAATCAAGAGAATCCAGCAATGATAACCATCCACTACCGGGCGAACCTCCTATATATATAATTTTGAACCCGTGCTTAGGCAAGGCGTAAGCTATAGATGCGAGCTTTCGCTGTCCAAGATCTGCATTCGTCTCACAAATCTCTTTGAACACCTCTCACATAAAGTTCTCATGAACTGGAATCGGATTAAATCTTGACTCGACCCTCCTACTCTGAAAAATGAGCCAAGGGGATTGTTTCCGCATATCTCCGTTGAATTGTAAAACACATTTTGATTGAAAAGCGACTCAAGTTCGGCGGCACTACACCACCGAATATTCCTCAGAGATAATAGTGTGTTTCGAACATCATTACATAATTGCATTCGGATATTGTTTCCATATAATATCAATTGCAACACATCATACATATAAACCCCCTTCTGAAGTGGAAAGTTCGTGAGTGCGAAGATCAAAAGCTAGCTATTATTGGGTACTAATTCGTTTAAAAGAGTGCAACTTTCGCTATACACAATAATATTCAACGTTTCATCGTATCCCAACCTAAACCAAAAGTGGTCTAAAGCTTTATTATCAATTTCTTTCGCCCCGGCGAGAGTGAAATGCAATACATTTTTAGTAACTATTGAATTCGCTGATACCCTAAATTGCTCCTTTACAAGCACTGCTCGGTAGTTTGTACGCGACATGATGTCTCGTGCCCTTTAAATTAATAATTTTTAATTTTAATTATAACCACAATAATTTAATTTAAAACCACAATATACATAAACTCCCGGAATAAATTCTCTAAATGATGGTGAAAATTGTTTCAACGCGGTCACACGAAATGGGACTTTAATTTATAATATGTTTAGATTTTTATTCAGTCTTTCTATATCTTGGTTTTACTTACCAAGTGAGTTGAGCGGGTAATGTCCCTGGTAAGGCTGCCCTGAAGCGACGGAGCTAATAGGCAGCGAGGGGTTGAGGTCAGCGGCGAGCTGTGGAAGCCCTCCCGCACCGAAGCCGCCCATTGACACGCCACCTTGCGATAGCTGACCTAGACCTGCAATTATGAAAGGTTTGCGTCAAATTATGTTGTCACATTAAGGCCGCGTTGTCATTGGTCGTTTTGCCATTTGCCATACGGGCGACTGGCCCGGACTTGGATGTTCACATTAGACCACATCCGGCAAGAAAAGTCCCTCATCTCAGTCGAAGTCACACCTGAGTGCACGATGTACGACGAAAGTGTTATGGCGTTGTGGTGGTGTTTAAAAAAAATAAAAACACAATATACGCGACGAATTGAGAACTTCCTCCTTTTTTTTAAGTCGGTTAAAAATAAATAGATTAAAAAGAAAACATTGGGAACATCTTATTTTACGGAAAAGATTTTCACTTGGAATACTTGAAACAATAATGGGTGAGATGCGCTAAGATAGTCTGCGAAATTCAAATGTTTCTAACGTTTTATTTTTTTGCAATGTCCAGGTCAGTATCATATCACATAACATCGATCAAAATAATATTCGCCACCGTAGCAAATGTGTATTTATAGAATTATACTCATTAAAATCATATCAATCGATCAATAAAATTCCGATTTATAGATGATGTGATATAGATATATTTTATGATATTATTGATGAAATAAACGTGGAAATGAATAAACTTTCTTATTTTAAGTAGTATTATTTATTATTTTTAATTATAACCAATCAGTTCTTAATTACAATCAGTCAGTAAATCACAGATTATTGTTGTGCACATACAGTACCTAGAGGTACTTATGTAAAATATTTTTTAACACATAAAAGTTTTATTTTTAAAACATCTTTTTAGAATAGAATAGAATACTCTTTATTATGTACACCATTCAAATTATAGGTACCAATGATGAAATTTTACATAGGGACACAATGGGCGGTCTTACATTTTTATTTTTTATTTTATGTGTAATGTCTAATCAGTCTATTTTCTTCAATCAGTTGGTAACGAATATTATTATTTACTTATTACATACACCTATTAATTTTTTTAAATAAAAGTAACCTGTAAATTTTAGAAAGAATATGAATGTATTTCGAGATCACGTATCATTTAGTGAGAAAATGTCTTACAAAAACTACATTAATTTGTTCCACCACGCCCTTCCGTCGCTATGAGATGGATCTTCTTAGGTTGATTTTGTATTGTGGACGTCTACTTCTGCAGCAGATTTTTCATTGTGGACGTCTATTTCTGCGGCAGATTTTTCATTGTGGACGTCTACTTCTGCGGCAGATTTTTAATTGTGGGAGATGACTATTTCTACGCTGACTTTTTTCTCCAGGGCGATATTTGAATTAGGATTATGTTTAGGTCCTGATATAGACGATGTGGGTTTAGGTGATGAAATTTGGACCTGAAAATAAATACCTATATTAAACCCATTTCTATTTTTTTACTGACAGTTGTACCAATGAGATAATTTACTTTACGTGCCTTTAACCCTTCATCTGTGGCACTTATCCGAGTGGCGTGTGAAAATATAAGCCTAAAAAAAAGGTGAAGGAAAACATTTTCTTTCTTTCATCGTAGAAAACATTGTGAAAAACTAAACTGTGAACTTATACTATTCTGTTTTACTTATTTTCTAACATTGCTTCCAGTAAAGAATTTATCAATCTATCTACGCTCATGGTCACTCACTTGCCGAATCTGCATGACGCAGATATAGATACTTGATACATGTTTAGAACCACTGGCCTCGGATTATTCCGTCGGCCATAATAGATTTTGTTACTGAATCGAGCAATAAGTACACTTTGTGTCGACTTAGTAACTGAACATTGTGATAGCCTTACAAAATCAATTAAGTTGAAATCAAAACAAAAAAAAAACATGTTTTTGCATTAATTATTGTCTTAAAATAAATATTAGATCTAAATAATTTAAACTTTCTAATTAGCAACAATGATGACACCTATGAAATACTAATTTTTCTTATCACAAAATTAACAAAAAAAAGTAAATGTTTTACCTTACTCCTTTATAAATCACCGGCGCCTTTATTATTTGGAATTATCTTCCAAATTCCCTCGACAAACGACCTTGCGCACTTTGTAAATAACTATAATTAATTTAAAACTTACCTTAACATACAATGAATATTTATAATAACTTGTAATGGCTGATGATGACACTGACATAAAAGTAAAGTGGATGTCAGATTTAAGTTGTATTAAACGTTCAATCATTCGATTATGGTTTATTGATAACTGTAACAATCTGATAACAATGTTACTATACTATAAATGTAACAACTTTTATGTTTCTGAAATTCCCCACTTTTTGTCGAGGTGTCAAATCTAGGTAGACACAGCTACTATATTTGTTACCCGTGTAGTAATATAAATAAGTAACAGTTTCTACACTACAACCGAAATGGTTGTATGGGCTGCACCACACAATGGAGTCCTTAAAATAGATCCATCTTGTTGATATGCCAGTACAATTGCTTTCTGGAAAGTTATCATGGATAGTAGTAGGTACAGCTTGCTGTAGCTAGTATGCCATTATCACGTTGCTCTCCACTTCCATCTTCTTATAAATCATACATCTGAATGTAGTAACAATGACTATTTTTACAACTAAATGCTTTCCAACTTTATGGCCACGTTCAGACGGCGACCATTCGATTCGATTTTTTCACGTATACGGTTTTACCGTATACGATGCAATCGTTCACACTGCAACCATTGGATTCGATTTTTTAACGTTAGGTTAAAATCGAATGAAAAGCAGCCAGTCGTATCTGCGCGCCATCATGGATTCACGTGTTCCACTACTTTTATATTGGTTTATAGAGGAGATGCAAGAAGCAGTGTCCTAGAAGATATTGGGTTCATCCTTTTCTAAAGACTCGTCCTCATCGAGAAAGAAGATTCGAAAATTTGTCCTAAGCCTAAGAAATGACGATTATGATAAGGAGACCACAACCGCCAGGATGCCTTGAGCCACCATGTCCGGGTCCAGATTTGCAGGAGAGCGTAGAGGAATGGTATGGTATTATCATGTTTTTTCCTGTGCGGCCTGGGTTCTTCTTCCTCTTCGGAGTCTGTAGGTGGTCTCTTTCTGCCAAGGGTATCAACTGGATAGTTACCGGAAGTTAGGGTAACTTGATCAGTTTTTCACGTACTTCCGCAGACAGTGTTTCGCATTTCGCTCAACTCGGCCATGGCCATCTTATTCACGTATTTGTCTGTAAGAGTGGCCTGTGTGGACGTGTGGGCGACCGAGATCTGGAAGTTCTCTCCGATCAATGTTTGCTCTTTAGCATACGCGATGGCCGCGTAATACAGGTCTGGGAACTGCGCATGATTTAATTCGGGGTGAGCACCCGCTTCCCTTACTCTGATATACTCCAGATGAGGATCCTGGCTGCGGGCACTCTCCCATGCCTCTTTTAAATGAATGGCTTGGTCCAGCACTGCCGCCGGTATTTCCAGCACTGCAATGCGACTTAATGAAGGTGTCCCAAAGGGAAATGCCCATTTGATAAAGAGGTTTTGGCCAAGTGACGCCCACGAAAGAAACAAATTAGAGGCATTAGGGTTGACATCATAGATAAAGATACAAACACTATTTTTTACATAGAACTCGGTTGGACTTTTAAAAATCATAGTATAAAAATTCAAGGTTAATAAAAGACATACTTAAAGATTTCCGATTTTTTATTCGTTCTCATTTAAATATATGACGAGCACGTCATCTAGAAATTGGGCTGGGGGATTTATATTTGATTGAAACCTTGCCCAGCCCAAGAACCCAGGTTCCATATTAGCGCCAGGTCCTTCGTGAGAAACAGGTACGGTATCCATTGGCAAGCCGGTGTCGTCGAGAGAGGCGGGTACAGAATCCAATATAAAGCCAAGGTCGTCATCGGAAGCGGTTACAGGGTCCATAATCGTAATCAAAGTCGTCGGAATATTAAATAGAAAAACGCAGTAGAGAAAAAAATCACGAGTCGCAAGAAAACAGCACCAAACAAAATGTGAAATGTCAATGTCAATCAGTTGTCAATTACGATTATTATTGACGTAGGGATGTCTTTAAGAAATCGATTTATCGAAAAATCTATAGTTTTGTAAAACTTGAAACACGGAATCGGTTAAATGGATCGTATTTAGAAGCCAGAAAATAGACAAACATTTTTTTTTTGTCTTTAAAGAAAATAAAAGCGAAACAACTACATAATGTCAAAAACAGATTTTCCTAAATACGTATTTTTGGTAACCGGTTTTAGTGTATCGTTTTTTCAGTAAATGTTGTCATCCCTACTTTGACAGGTTTGACCAACGACCGGAAGTGTAAATACGATTGAGTTTCTTGATTAAATCGGCTTATAATTCCGGAGGTTTCAATACAAATAAGTACTAGCAATATTTTAGTTACTAAATGGGTATTTTTTTTTGTATTTGTCACATTGATGGGCAAAACATGGCCAAGAATGGGCGTTTCCCTTTATTTCTTAGTGTTTTACTACGATACTTAATGATGTGTGACACATCAATCCTTGATGAAAATATTTAAGTTCTAGTTTAATATACATTTTTTCCATAACCACTCCCGCGCCCGGTTCCCCTGAGTAACGTCATTAGGATTGTATTTGAGACTTTTGTCGGCGCGCGACGGGGTGCCTAGCCACTTTACACGGCTTATACACAAAATATTTCTATGAGCGGATAGTCAACTAATGACTGTTTCCTAAAGTGGATAGACTAGACTAGATTATGAATTTTGTTTTAGAACAATAGTTTTTTTTTGCTGCGCGCTGTCACCGTTCATTCCGGGTCACTGGTGCATTTGGACAATCCTCGTTTTTCGTTCCGGGTCACTTTCGGGCATTTATCGCGTAAATGAATAGTTTACTTGTATTATTCGAAGACGTAATAACTGTTTTAAAAGTCACTTAAATCTATGGACGCGCGTTACAATTTCTACCAGTCAACTTCTACCGCAAGCCGCGTTAAAGAGCTTCGTTCCAATAAGTGGTTTTTACAATATTTTCAAATTACACTGTTAATAGGTGTGGGAGAACAGTGTGTAGCCTTGCCAACAAGTACAGAAAATCAACAGGCTGAGGTCACCACACCAAAGTTTCTTTATTTTTCCCAATCTACTCACCGGCTGGCATCGACCAGGGTCTGTCGGCAAACACGCCGGGGCCGCAAACATCACCCGCGCCGAAGGGCGGCAGGCCGTGAGACGGCAGCAATGCGCCTGGAGAACGGAACACATTGGTACTCTTCTTGCGTTTCTTCCACTTCGCACGACGGTTCTGGAACCACACCTAGAAAGAGAAGAACAACTATATTTATTTAGGAACTCCAACAAAGATATACTCGTACATAATACAACACACATAAATATTTTTTAACACATCAGGTAGGTACCTAACAAGTAGGTGTACTTCTTCACGTATAGGACCACCACACCATGCTCAATAAAGTTAAATTGGGTCAAAATGTCGAACGATGAAATTTTTCGCCGCTGGGATTAAAATGATCTTTTAATAAAAGGCTTCCTTAAATAAAATCAGTAAGTCATCTATATAAATAAAAAGAGAAGTCCTGACTGACTGACGGACTGACTCAACGCCCAGCCCAAACTCTTGAACCTAGAAAGCTGAAATTTTGCACAAAGGTTTCCTTTATAATGTAGACAAGGAATAAGGAAGGATTTTCATGCCCGTGGGATATTTTCCGACATCGCGCGGGCGAAGCCGCGCAGGAAGTGCTAGTTACCTATCATATATATAGTCACAATGCTGAACTCTTTGCTCACCCAGCACATAGATCTGGATATCTTTCATGATAAGCTGTACCAAGTTTGTAAATATATATTATATATATTTGTTTCTATGTAAGTTAGTATAAGTTTTTTTGTTGTATTTTTTTTTCCTATTTTTAGTTTTTAGCTAAGTACTAGAATATAAGTGATTTGGTCGTAAGCACTGTAAACTTATGTTTTAAATAAATAAATAATATAAAAGGCTACTAGCGACCTCACGCTCTTCGCACGGTTTTTACGACTTAATAAAACATCAAGATTTCTTTATCGTATAAGTTTAATATTACCGGAATAAGTGGTGAAAACCACACCAAAATTCGTTGCGTAGTTTAGAAGAACAACGCAGTCACACAGACAGACACGAAAAGCGACTATTATTTTATAAAGTCAATGTGAGAATATTTGTATGATATTGTATATATAGATAATACATAAGCATCGGTGATATACTTAGGTCCGTATTACAGAAGGAAACTCAAGAACTGATCTTTGTTTAAAACTAGTTTTGCGTCAAGTTATAATTTTAGAACGTTTATCAAGCATAGATTCATTAATTATATTTCAGCTGAGTTTAACTTTATTTGAGATCGTTACTCAGTTCGTGAATCGAACCCAAGCAGTGCTTGGATCTGCAATCACCCAAGTGTGGTCGAGACCGCGCTTGTGGATAGATTGTCATGTCAATTTTTGTTCTTTTTAAGTTTATCTGCGTTGTCGGGGTTATAAGTTGTTGTAGAATTGAAGTGCCTATTCAAGTATTCATACCAAAATGGATATAATTATTACAATCATTTATTCAACGATGATTTAAATAGAAGGTTGAACTTTAGCGTAGGGGAGGTGAGCCCAAAACGGGTACGCTAAGTAAGGGAGATTATCAATAAAACAGTTCTAGATCCATACTACAGTGAAATTTGGTTAGCTAAGTCTATACAGTCATTAAGTCATCATTTTTATTGCAGTCTTCATTATTAATCTTTTAGGTTTTCTTGGATCATCATAAATCAACTTTAACGTCTCAGTTAATAAGTATAAAGTTAAAGTTATTCCTGATAGCCGTCACAGTAATAGGAACCTCTACCAGACGTATGTTGTGCACGCCTCGTGAGCGTAATGTGAAAATTGTCACTTATAATCTAGTCCTTTAAAGGCGGGTATGAGTATAACTACCTGATTTACCCCTACCCATTTTGCCCGAGAGCACGTTTTAATTTTTACACCTAATAATCTTAAAATTAAAACACAGGTAGCCACAAGTTTTCGATGATAAAGTAGCGCATTACTAGCAAATAATAGCGTAAAACTTTTAAGAACATATCATACACTATTTTTGAGTAAACAACTATTCCAAAGCAATATTTTTTAGCCGCTGTAGTGAGCCGTCTGTATGTGATTGGTTGATACTGGGGGCACCACACTGCACTCACACATTTGCAATTTTACGTACGGCTCGCAAATATAAAAGCCTACCCGATTTGGGCGGGGTACCCGTTTTAGGCTCACCTCCCCTACCTCTCAGCTATTTATGAGATAGGTACAAAGGGCCCAATGGCTACCTTGTTGACTATTTCACCTACAAGGTTCTTGTTGTAAAAATTATTAAAATAAAACAAGTTTTAACATTGTAATTATCCTTTCTTATTTTTACAAAGACAATCAATACGTTGCTAGGCAATACAATAGCGGCAGCTCACGACGCCGGCGCGAACTAGCTAAAACCACAAATTATAGTTTGTTTTCATTGAACACGAAAAAGTTTTCTAACAGTTCTTTTGGCGCGTGGTCAAAATCGGAACTAACGGTACCATTTCAGTAAAAAAATCACAAATGTTTCCCAACAACGCCCCCCTGCCAAAGTCATTTAGGCGCCAAAAGATTCTTGTAGCACTGCATAAAAGTCTAATAATTTTGCTCACAAAAGGACTTCAAACAGATTTGGGTACTTCAATAAATGTGGGACTGTACTATTCGGGATTGACACAATAACACTAATTTACTCATTCTTGGGTTCTTAGGGTACATTTTAATATTTCTAATCCTATGAAGAACAGAACAAAATATGTAAATTAAATAAATCACAAACGAAAACAGGCTTATGCATAGACAATACACATCTCTGCTTGACGCTCGATTTGAGTCTATTCAGCCGAGTATAGATTGATTACCGTTCTGGAATAAGAACGATGCTCAAGTACTGAATCTGTACATAAATAGTGATCGACTGATTGACGAGCAAACTGGAATTGAGAAAAGTTCTGTAATACGGACCCTAGTGTGTGCATATGAACCATTTTCTGTCGTTTCTCCCAGATTTCTCGATTAAATACGAGTACATCTTCTAATACCTACGAAAGTTCCGATCGATGTGAAATCTATTGATAGAACTTTGGCTAACTTTCAAACAATTTTCAGTATAAAACGAATACGTAGATCGCAGTCCTTCAAATGGACACTGGCGTTTCCAGGAACCATACCGTCAAACTCTGTAAGATTTCCCATAACTTACATCACCCTTCGTCGATTATCATCTATCACTCGAAAACCCCTAATACCGGCGCGTCCACGTGGGGCTTGTCTTGATCGCGCGTCATTTGTCCGGCTCGCAACTTATTGATTCCGATAATAGTCGGATGAGCCGATGTTATTTATCATTCATTGCTTTTTTTACTTCTGACTTTGAAAATTTGCTATGCTATAATTGATGTTATAGACGTCCACGTCCATATTGTATGGAAATATGTGCACGTCATAACGTTATCATCGACGGAATTTTGAAAGCGTCTTCATAATATATTTCCATATATTTGACTTCTCAGGGTGTTATCGTGATTCGTGATGCCGTGGACGTCCATGATAATATATCGTCACGTGAGAAATTATAAAAGCGCACAATACGTATCTAATATTATGATATTAGACTCAATCACTCTCAATTAGGTCTTGTACTCAATTTTTCTTCTCGTAGGTACACACTAACACACCTGTCTTTTGCACAGTTCCATTGATTGCTGAAATAGTTTCCACTTGTTATAGATTTTCGCAGGGGTACAGTCAGCAACAAAAGTCGATTTACACTTGCAGTTTTTTAATCTTAATCATGAAGCGAAATATTTAATTCAAATCGCAACAGAACTACTTAAAATTTTAAGAACATTTATTTTCAACAGTTAAACGAAAAAATATCAGTATATCGAATTATTTTGTGTTAATTTAGATGATGTCAAAAAGTAGCAGTGAACCCGACCTCTGTTGCTGACCGTATCTACAGTTGAATTTAGTGAAAAGGTTTTTAATGGCAAAGATATTGCTCATCACTCAACGTTTCGCTTCGTCGACGAATACTGCATCGTTTTATTTGGCTTGCTTTATACTGCAACGTGGTTCGTATTCGAACGATGTATTAATTGCTTTAATAAATTAATTATGTTATTATCTGCAATAATGCAGTCCATGCTGTGCTTTTAAAGAATGGGTCGCTTAGACTTTAGTTTGCATTGTAAAAATTGTAAAGTAATAGTTTATGTATATTCATTGTTGAAGAGCGTAATAAATTAATAATTGTCATCACCGCCATTCGCCCTTTAAATCACAATCGCAAGAACCCAAATTTAATGTAAAAGGTATGCAATATTTCTGGAAAAAATGTCAAAGTGAGTCAAAAATGTCGGTTTATTTGTATTAGTGAGCTGATTTAGTACAAAGTATGGTGCTCGAGAAACGCATACCATGCATCATGGAACTAAGGCATACATACCATTACATCTTTTAACAACGATACAAAAGAACCCTCGCCACGTGGAAACGTCGACCACATTAAAAATTTAAATTTTGTTGGTTGCTTGGTGATAAGCGGAGCAACCAACAAAATATGTATACCTACATTACGTTCGTTTTATTCCAAAAACAGTTCTATATGTATACAGATTTTAAGTGTTAACAGTGGCAATATTTTAAGGGGTCACTGTACTCATCATTATGAACAACTTTTACTATGGGACCAAACCTGAAATCGCGAAAAAAAATCAGCTGTTCCCTAAATTTTGACAAATTATGCGGACATAAATGTACTGAACAGCTGATTTTTTTTTCGCGTTTTCAGGTTTGGTCCCTTAGTAAAAGTTGTTCATACTGATGAATACAATGACCCCTTAAAATATTGCCACTGTTTACACTTACATCCTGTATATACCTACAGCGGAAAAAAAATCAGCTGCTCATGTTCTTGCTGCTTAGGCCGTTTGGCTTATAGTATAGTGTTAAAAAAAAACATATATTGTATTGTTATATTTTAGTATACTTTTTTTCACATTGTAAAGTTTATTCTAGATTAACAAACAAACCATTAAAATTAAAATATAATACCTAACCTAATTACCTACCTAAAACCTAATAACCTATATCTAACTAAAACTATTAACAAGCTAAAATATGGCGTCGAAAAATTCATCCGCATCGCTGTCGACAGATAAGGTACCCAAAAGACTGGCGGCATTGCCACGTTGTATGGCAATGCTTAGCCTCTGGCCAAGGCGAAAGCCAGCCCTTGACCTTGAGTCTCTCGGGAAGTGTCAACCAGCCGTTTGCAAATTTCGTTGAGCAAACCATAAGCACTCGGACATCACGGCCCGAGGGTTTCAACTTCAACTCCTAACGGCTCGAAAATGTAATTACCGATAAGGTTATTATACTTCCGCCGCTTGAGGTTTTCTTCAGCAGCAGCGCCAGCACAGCACGCCGAGCCAGGAAGCTGGGATGTCGCAAGAGTATCGACACACGTTGCGTCCCATACTAAAGGTCTACCCACCTTACATGGAAATAAAGACATGCCGTCCGGTCTCTTGCCATCGCCACGTGCCAAGCCATTGGGTTCTAATACAGCTGGAACGCTGACGGTAACAAGGGCTCGTCGGATGATGTCATTAATGTTTGCTTTTGCAAGACAGGCCGAGGTGTCCGAGGCTGTTGACAAAATCGCCACAGTGACAGCGATAAAAAAATAAAAAAATTGTTAGCAAGCTGGACCATATAGTGCATAAAGATATTGTTTTTCCTTGACACTATGTTATTTAGACGCACAGTGTAGGAGCTAGCGCACGTTTGCGACCCCGACTGACTATTGGCGGTTTTTTTTCATCAACAACACCTGGAAACAGTAGGAGCAAATTCTACTCTCAAGACTCACTTCAATTCAGTTTGTTGACACGATCAGTGTTGCAAACTCTCCTTCTTTTCCTGGAGATTCTATGATTTTGGGACAGTATCTCCTTCCCTCCTTACCTGTTTATTTTGAAATTTCATGAAAATATCCTGAATTATCATGATTTGTCATTTTATTTACTTACTACGGTAAGAACGTAATTTTTAGGAATTTTGAACGAATTTCTCAAGAATTGGGCTATCAAATGCAAAAATGTTTTTTTCAAATCCGACTGGTAGTTCCAGAGATTACCCCCTACATACAAAGTTACAAACAAACAAATTTTACCTCTCTATAATATTACTACAGAAGTTGTTGATTAAATAAGTAAAGATATTTTTTTTTAATCCATTTACTTCAATACAGTACCTACATTTCAAAACCTATTCCTACGAGTACTAACCGTACTCGCTTCCGCTAAGCTAGCACCGCAGCCTTAGTATTCCCTGCAAGCGAGACAGCAAACGATAGAAAGAGAGAAACATACTCATTTGGCAACTGTCACCGGCAGGACTCTATTATTTATGGTGTCAGCGGTCGGGATGCTAGCTTTGCAAACATTCAGGTTTTCCGGCGTTTTGTTTGTTTTCGACTTCGCGGTAATACAAATGTTATGTACCTTTGGTGGAAATGCAAGTTTCAAGGCTTGCCTTACTACTTAGTTGAAAGAATATTATTCAAGTCGGCTAGACGAGAAAGTTTTGATTTTGACAACTCCGTATTAGATAAATAAATTATATGAGTGAACAGTTCGGTTAATCCTTTATCCAAAATAGGCCTTGGAAACTGTAGTGCTATTCTGTACAAAGCCCACCATGAAAACTTCATATCCCCAGCATCAGATGGAATAACAGCTCAGTTCAAGCACATTTCACCTAAGTTTTCACGGTGGTGAAATGTGTACAGTGGCCTTAGTGCGAGTCTTTATAGAATAGAATAGAATAGAATCATTTTATTTCGGACACACAATATCCATATAGTGTTAGTAACATACAAAAATAACTTATTGCCTAGTGTTAGTAAAAATCAGCCTCCTCACAAACTGCTGCACAATCGGAGAGCCTATGCTCTCGGCTACAGTTTTATACTTACTCGATCGCGTTTACGTTAACGTTAACTCACGTCAATTTGTTTGATTGTGTTTCCCATTATAGTCACCAGACGGCGTTATTCAGTTTTAGTAAATAAATAATAACTTTATTAGCAACTCAACTTACAATTTACAAAAATAACAGTGAAACCACACTAGGCAGAGCCTGAATCGTGGCTATCAAACAAAACGATTTCTCTAATAATAGTTAAATAAATTAAATCTGCATATCGCTCTCATGAAGTTAAAGTGCGAGTGTGTTGTATGTATATGAGTGTGAAATGTGTAAATAAGTGTTTGAGAGAGTATTATGTGTGATGTGTGTTATGTGTGTCGTGTGTGATAAAATTTAGTGAGAGTGTTTAGCTTAGTCTTTAGGTAACTGTACGTAGCAATTGTTCCATCTGATAGTAGTTCATGCCGGTGATTAATTTCCTAACTTTAACTTTGGCTTCACGAGTCGTATTATGCTGGAGCTGATATTTATTTACAATTTTATTGTACAAGTATGGAAACATAAACTTCTGTGATCTTCTAGCAAATGAAGTTTTACATTTAGTACTAGTGATTTTAAAGACTCTACGCTTCAGCATGTCATTGTAACTTGGCGAATTTATGACTAGCTTATGAGTGGAGATAATTGCATGCATTGCATAGAGCCCACGCACGCTAAGTAGATCAGCCTCCTTGTAAAGATCTTTTGTTGGAAATCTAATAGGCTTCTTTAACATTACTTTTAGAACTGACCTCTGCGCTCTTTCCAACAGCATGAGGTGTGATGTCGATGTGCCACCCCATACGCTTATACAGTATGATAAGATAGATTGACACAAGGAGATACATATAAATAGCTTTAATAAGTTTCATGCAAGCAACATCTCTAAGTTCCCTAATGACGTAGATTAACTTTCTGGCTTTGGCTGAGAGTGCAGTGATATGCTCCTCGTATGTTAGTTTTTCGTCAATAATTACTCCAAGATATTTCATGGATTGTGTTCTGTGTAAATTACAGCATTGACATTTGGTGTTGGAGTACTGCCTTTGATCGCATGTATGTATTTGAATATTTAGTAGAGAAGAAGGTGAGGAAGCTGCAGTTTTGTGAAAACATAGAAACTTAGTTTTGTTGGCATTTAATGTTAATAGGTTATTGCTTAGCCATTTTGCGATTGTATTGATGCCTTGTTCAGCATTTCTAAAACAGTCTTTCCAGTTACTATCGTGAAATACAACAGCAGTGTCATCTGCATAGCAAACTATTTTAGCATTTTTCAGAGGTAAATTAGTCAGGCTGTTAATATATATTAGGTAGTACAATTTGAAGTTTACGTTAACGTGATCGATTAAGTAGAAAAACTCGCACTAAGGCCACAGAATAGATTGGCTGTAGTTATTAAATTATTATTATTCTTATTCCTAACTTATTAGTTAGGAATAAGAATAATAATAATTTATTTGCAGATACACACCACCTTAATATAATCTAATAAAAACCTAAATACAATCAATACATACAACCTTAACCCGTCGCGCGCCAATTAGCAGACACAATTGAAATTCTATTGTTATCTGTACACATGGTGTACAATCGACATTTTAAGAGTTAATAATGATCTAATATAAAATTACAAAACAGCCTTAACATAACAATTTTTATTTACCTAATATTTATCTTAAAATTATGTTTTTTTTCCCTATGCTGCAGAAATTCTTGTGTGTAAGTGTATCAATGTAGTCAAAGTTATTCTCAATCATTATTACCAGTTAACAAACCTTTATCAATTAATAGGTATCGATCTAGTAGTTTATTCCACCCACTTCTTGCTCAATATTTGAACTCGTAAAAGTTTTTAATAATACGAGGTCTAGAGGTTTACATTCATTTGAGTATGAACACACACTAGTCTTCATCAGAAACATATTGAAATACCAAGTTATATAAATTGTAACGTAGTAACAAACCATTTGTCTTGGTGTGAAGTTGGTAGGTACCCATGGGATTGCTGATCCCGGTCGCTCGGCCTAATATTGGTGACCCACGCGAGCTGCGACCGGCGACCGGTAGGTAAGTAAGCCCAATCTCGCTCATGACTTTACGATTTGTGAGTTTAAGACTTCTAATTTTGTTTAGAATTTAAATTAAAATGTTCTGTAACATTTCGGTATTATTATATAACTAACGACCCGCCCCTACTTCGCCCAGTTCTTACGACTTAACAAAATATCGAGATTTCTTTATTATAAATTATTAATAACTTATTTATTTCATACATAACAAAGTACGCACGGCTATAGATCAAGCTATACTTTTCCAGTATAAGCTGATCTCGCATTGTATAGGATTTCCTTACAATGAGAGATCAGTGGAAACTGGAAATTTATAGCTTGATTACATTAAAACGCACTTTTCCTCTTAAGAAAACAATAATAAAAGAATTTTCAGAATCTTGATTTCATAAACATGAAGATCAACTCTGCAGATAGACGTAGATACGAATTTGGAGTTAATTTTTTGTGAGGTCAGCCCTACCTCACAAACAATCAATTCCAAATTCGTATGTTCCGCTACTCGGGTTCCGCTATCAGCGAAACAGCATGCGGATTCGCTGTTTCGCGGCGGAGATGTGCTAAGGCCCTCAATAAGGGCAATAATCGCAGGCTGAATGTGCAGTGGCACCGTCACGTCCGTACAGAACGGTGCCACTGCACATTCAGCCCGCGATTCCATGGCATAAGCTTCAAACTTTATCAGCCCTAAAAACCAATATTCGTCAAGATATTCAGAACATAACACCGGAAGTTTTAAGAAGAAGTTATAGCTAAATGATACTGTGTCATTAATTTCGTGCCACCTGTATATGTGTACAGATTACACCATAGTCATTCTGCTAATACCTTCTTTATTGCAGTAGATTGTTGTCGAATATGATCCAGTGGATTGCGCTTTGTTTGCTCAATTTCATTATTTATTTTATTAAAGCTTCATACACGAGTAAAAAAATACTGTACAAAGGCGGGCTTAAAGAGATATATTGAGACCACACGAGTACACACTCCTGGTCATTGTTACGACCCTGCTCGGTTCAAGCTGAGCATTTCAAAGTATGATAGGCGGCGTCCAGTCTACACAACTGCAGCAATTTGGCGTCACAGTCACAGGTATCTACTTCCTGCAAGTCCTGAAGCCATTTATAAAATTCTATCTTGTCTTGATATACCCAAACCAAAATCACCAAGTCATCAGTGTTAAGTAAAAAATTGTGTAGTACTCTCGACCTTCGATTTCTCAACAAACCATCAATATTGCAAAATAAACTTTACTTCCTGAAAGTGCTGAAACCACTCAGAAAATTCTATCTCGTCTTGATATACCCAAACCAAAATCCCCAATTCACCAAGTCATCAGCGACTTGAGTAAAATTTAGAACAACTCTCGACCTTCGATTTCTCAACTAAACCATCACTATTGCAAAATAAACTTCAAACAAATATCTCTAACACAAACTACATATTATCAAGTTCGAATTTCCTAATCATAAGTCAAAATAACGTAACATTTCCCTTGGCCCTGTATGTTTGAATGTTAGTGCAATACAATGAAATTCATAAAACGGGCGTTGCTTCTAATTGGGCGTACGGTATAGGTTTCCTAAGCGTGAGCGGCTAGTCGTGAACCCGCAGTTAGCGGGCCGTGTTTGTGTGTCGTGGCTAGCGCCCGAGAGCGGCTAGCGGACGAACCTTGCAGCTTTTGCAGGCGAGTGGTGTAAGCAGCCAGCGGGAGCGGAAATCTTGACTGTGTTTCATGGTGTGGAACATCCATCACAACATGGTTAAAAGGAGACATAATTATACTTATTTACAAATGATTGTTGAAAGAAATAAAACGACATTCAGAAGATTGTTGAATTCCAACGCAACGACATTCGCTGATACACAATCGAGCTTTACAGCGATCTTGTTGGCTCATTATTGTATATCATTGGTAGACAACAGTCCAGGTAGGGTTAACTAACATTCCAAATAGGATGATCCGTCTGAATCATATATCTGTAAAAACAATTCTCCAAGAGGACATCTGTAAGATCTGGGTTCTAAAGATAACAATTGGGTTATCATATTGCGGATACTTTCTAATGGAATTAATTCACCTCCCTTAGATGATCTGATATTGCTGGACTTCTCCCCTTCATAGGAAGTTGCCATATTCTGAGGGGTTCTCATAGACCTGTGAGATCTGAAGATACTATTGTAATGCATGCACTAAGTCACAATATAAATATGGACAGTAGGGAAACTACGAACAAACATACGAAACGGCACACACACAGACGCGCGCATCGACGAGACCCCTAAGCCACAGTAAATATACTGAGAGCACCGCGACTATCGCTTGGGGCCTCGTCGGTGCGCGCGTCTGTGTGAATGTGCTGTTTCGACCGTTTGTAAGTAGTTTCCTTACTGTTCATACATTTATTGTGACTAAATAATGCACTGTTTTTTCGATCATCGGCAAAGCTCGCTGGTGTATATACCTACGCAGAGGCTGAGGCGTATTGACACACTTTTGTTTTCACCAATGAAAATATATAGGTCCACATTCACTTACTACTGTTCATTGTCCGCAATTTAATGCCACAAATACGCGCTTAGGAAAGGATTGGAGTCCTTGGTTTTGGCAATAAGTGGTTTTACAGCACAATTTATTAAAAATAATGCTGTTACTTTTTAACTAACATTGTTTACAATACTTTTTGCGAAATAGCTACACGTCAATATCACACAGACCTTGGATGTATTCTTGTTTGTCAGAAACTGCATAATATTATAACTGCGCCAATAACATGCTTAGTTGTTGGCGCCAAAAATCTGGGCATCAAAAACAACATGTTTTATACGTTATAGGATGTAGTTGTGTACTCGTTTAGTCATCTGTACTTAGCTGCTAGATACACAACATACACTGTAAGTGTGAAAAAAATATGCAAATGTAAAGGAAATCATCTCAAATACATGTCATATTGACTGAACTGAACGCTTCAGTAGATTTGAGTTTTTTCTAAGAACTGTTTGAAATTGGTCGATATAGAAAAGTGATGTCAGACGTGCTTAGGTAGGTATTACCTATAAGAACTGATTCTAAAAAGTGGAAATTCTATTTTCAAAGTATTTTTGTGCCGAGCTCAAATTAAGTAAGACATTTAGGGCCTATTTCACGATGTCCGAATAGCCAATACTCACCGAATAAATTTAAAAATGGAACGGAATTTGTATGAAATTATCTGCCAAGTAAGTTAATAGAAACTTAATCGTAGATGGTGAAATAAGCCCAATAAGAGTTCAATAAGTTTCGTAGAAATCAGAAATGAAGCAATTTCATTCCATTACCACGTGCAGTCGGTATTTGCTAGACTACCTATGCGAAGCACCTACATCCTGGTCTTTGCAAATAATCGGCCACGCTATAAGTTCAGTGTACATACCCTTCTAGTATACCTACTGCCTTTAGACGGTGAGTCACCTAGCCAGCCAAGGCTATAATGAATGTAGCACGCGAGCCGTGGCGCCTGTCAATTGCGCCAGCGCGCGCAGCGGTGCGAGTTCTAACGTGAAGAACAAACATGTAGTCACGGTAGCAGAGTTGTTGCTACCAGAAGAAGCACTACACACAATGAAGGACCTGATAAGTCCACGATCCATTTCCATTTAATTCAAAGATGAAGTAAAAATGCTGATGCTCGATTGTCAATTGTTTTGAAACGTGAGTGGAGTCCAATGAATAAGTAATTGTAGAATTTTGTATAGTAGGGGTGTGAACTAAAAATATTAAAAATCAACATAATTTTGTTATGTTTTAGTTAATTTAAAACGTTGTCAATTAATTATTGTGTGCGAGCAACACTGTTTTTACTCACAGATTTAAAGTAAGTATTGAAGTCACTCGAGCCGCCATGACAGAATGCCGCATTTTGGCTATCAAAAATTAAATTAAGTACGTTATAAAAATTAAAAAAATAGTTCTGTTAAATATTATTTATGTTTTCAGGTAAATAAACCACAAGGAAAATTACTAATTAGTTTCTCAAAAACTGTCAACTAGCCTATTCTCAATATTTTCAAACAATTCGCACGGATTTGTCCCTAAAACTAATGTTCTTGTTTTAATTAATTATGGCAACGTACGGTAAACATTCTATTACTGTCTTGAGCGTGAAGTACTACGCCGGTACATAGCGTGGTATATAGCCGCCGCTCAATACATACGCGCGCACGCGTACACGCCCTACTAGTGATGGGCTGCCGGTGTCGATACAAGGGGCTAGGTTTTTATAAAACAATATTCGTTGAAACAACAGCCTTACCAGAAAAACAACAACGCCGTGAAAAGCATTTTTAACTTTCCACGCAGGTGAAAAGTTCTGAGCTGATGAGTGCCATTTTTTAGAGAATAAATGCAGATCATGAGGAACAAGGATCATTGTGTATGTTCATTATCACAGGGAACGGAAAAGACTAAATAATACCTGTTTTTAAAGTTGATGGTTTAATGTTCAGTCTATATTTTGCCTGTCCAGTGCATGCTAATTAATTTTACATTAATACCTACTTTAAAGAGAAACAATGTGTCGTTTCTAAAAATGAGATAAAACGTAACTGCAACACAACAATGCTCTACTATTCACATACAAGGTGAATCGCTTGTGAGTGCTCATTTGAATTGGATTTATTACTACAGGCAGTCATTAATTTACTGATATCATAAAGTCATAACATAACAGATTTTAGTTCTAATCAGCATCTGCCGTCCCACTTCATCTTTAGAAGGCAACTCATAAGCTTCTACATTTTTGACAGGATTTTTCAAATTCGGTACCTGTCAATATTGTGAGACATCTAGTGTTGCTATACAACCAGTAGGTAAGAGTTGTCTAAGCATTGCCCATCGACGTATCGGTGTTGTAACTTCTAGTTATTGCCATGTGGTTGATCATCACCTACAGATCGGTAGTGCTATTCTGTTAACATCTCACCGTGATAACTTAAGTGAAGTGAGCGTGAAGTGAGTCGTCATTCCATCTGATGCTAGGGATTAACACTATTGACAGTTCACTTTAAGATCACTTCACCTAAGTTTTCACGGTGAGATTTTTACAGAATACACCGGCAGTACCTACCTACTTAGATTATTGTGCAACCTTTTGGCCGCGGCTTCGGCCGCGTGGATGTCAGAAGATATCCCACGGTAACGTACTACCGGGAAATCCCACCCAGGAAAGCGAGAAGAAAAATGTTACACTTCAATAAATAAATCGTCGATACCTAAGGTATCGTGACTACGATTAGGGTACACCCTAGCCGTTGCCCCACCCGCGTCCGCGAGCTATGTACCTACGACTGTATTACCTACGTAAATAATTATACAAATATGCACTTATTTTTATGCTTTCCAAATAGTCATCAACTTTATGTTAATATGAAAGATACGTTTATTTTAACACGCTTTATAATTAGCTTCATTTATGTTACGTTCTAATACAGTGGTTGCATTTGACTTTCAATGTGCGCGTTTGTAAGTTCTAAAGTGACGATATTGTCGTGGACGACCACGTCCAGTCCATAAATAATGGAAATAAGTGCACGTTATAACGTATTTCTTTACATTTTACTTCCCTGTTAGTGATGTCGTGGACGTTCACGATAATATAGTCATGTTAGAAATTATGAAAACGCCCATTGGGAAAAGGATATAAAAGAAAAAGAAAAACAATAATAAATCACACCATCATCGACGGAATAATAGAGACATGCAATAATACCCGTAGTAGTGAGAAATATTTGGTTATTTATAACATCGGATTCGGATCTTAGGAATATTGTTTCCACAAACTCAAACTCAAAGCATTTATTTCAAATAAACCAATTACAGGCACTTTTGAATTGTCAATGGGTCGGTCAGTCAGAAAGATGAAGCTAGTGGCCCATTCCAAAGCGTAGTAGATCCCTATGGAGAAGAACGGGCAAGAAACTCCACGGACACTCTTTTAAATCATAATATTTTTACAAAATATTGGTTACATCGTTCATGTTGAAAATATAATGTGAGAACAATGTAGAAAGACGTGCACGTTAAAAAGCGTCCGTAATAAAAAGATAAAAACTAAAACAACTAAATTAAATATTAAAATTAAAAATAAGCCATGGCAGCTAAGAGACGACCAGTCCCAACTGACGGCGCCCGTTCACGAACATGACGCATGGATCAGCACCAATTAGCTCAACCATTTTGAAGGGAACTTAATGATCCAGCACAACATTTACTGTAGGATTTTTTAACTTGGGCAACTCCGATAAGCCACAGTGCTACTTCGGAGCCACATCATAAATGGAGCTATGGAAGACCTTGGCGAGGCCAATGATAACACTGTCGATTTGTGCCGTATTCTAGTCAAAGCTTATTTGGGATAAATAAATGGCATCATCGATACGACCAAGAAGACTTGGGCAAAATCAGTGGGTGTCCAGCAGGAAAATTAATCACACTTATTTAATCGAGAAAACTCCAGAGAGAAGTATCAAGTTGTCCGAAATGTTAGCTAGCGATTTAATACATTTGTATAATTACAATTTTAGCTTACTTTCAACTTCGTTTCGGTCTGTCTTTTCAAAGTTTGGAGGGAACCGTAGCTTAATAATAACAGCTGCATGGGTCGATCCATCAGGTTAAGCTACGCTTGCCGGGGTTGGTCCGTAGATGGGTAACCATCTTTACATACCGAGACTCCTCCGTGCCTCGGAAAGCACATTAAGCCGTTGGTCCCGGTTGTCATTCATGGATCTTTGATAGTCGTTACGGGTCGTCAGAAGCCCGAAAGTCTGACAACCAGTCTTACCAAGGGGTATAGTATTATTACCCAGTTAAAGGGTTGTGGAGGTCAGATAGGCAGTCGCTCCATGTTAAATACTGGTATTTAGCTGCATCCGGTTAGACTGGAAGCCGACCCTAACGTAGTTGGGAAAAGGCTAGGCAGATTGATTGTTCTGTCTTCAGTAGATAATTTCTTGTGAATTAATTAAAGGTGTTTCTGAATCAAGTAGCTCTGATTTCTGGCGGACCTATATAATTATCTTTATGATAACTGTTTGATACCCAGTCTTCTGTTAAGTTTTGCCGTCCCCCTGATAAATGATTTATTTTAAGAAAACACATTTCCACGTCAAAAATAAATTATGTTGTAATTTAATCTTGGTCAGGTCATGTGAGGAGCATACGGATTAGTGTCTGCGATGGTCTTTTGAGGAAAGAACCACACAGATTTGAGTGCAACTGTCTAGTTATTAATATCACTGTCTAAAAGGGATTTCACAGTAAGCTGAAGACATTTAAATGGTCAACCAAATTAATTAACTTCACTCACTCATTTTAATAACTACGAAACAACTCTTCCGCTTTGGATCTTAACAAATAATTATAACTTCAACAAAGTTGAGCGCATTTCGTTTACATTTATGAAAAGTTCATAATTCGTTTTGACGTGATGAAAGTCGACGGCCCGTAATCCGTCGGCTTCCGAGCTGTGCGTAAATTGAATGGAGTCGCTCAGAACCGTTTCATTACGACGCGCGGCGCTTATATTAATGTTAGCCCTTCTTAGGCAGCCGCTGTCGTTTGTAGAAAGTTTCGCAATTTTGGAGCAAAGAAAAATCAGTTTTTATTTTAAAGAAATTTTCACGACTAATTATACTTACTTATTAAAGATCTGAAATTATTTTAAAAAAGGTGGAGACGACAATACGTCCATATTATAAATTAAACTGCTTATATGTAATGACATTCCCAGTCTGCAAACAAAAATTCAATCAAATATATCCAATAGTTTAGTAACTATAGCTAGTCAAAGATTGTCCACATCCAGGCGATGTTCCGCTATTCGAATCGCGTTTCGAGCAGCGTAAATTTATGCGAGTCAGTTGAATTGAACTACTGCGGTTTTGCTGCTTTGGTTGCGGTTTCGCGGCGGACGGAGGTGTCTAACGCCCCCATAGTCCGTCTCCAAAATAGCAATATTATCGTCATTAAAGCCAAAATATATGACCTTACAAAGGCCATATTAACGCTAATAAGGGAGGACCCGGGTTCGGGCACAATTTATAAGGGTATATGCCTCATAGTTGCCGTATTGTTACTATATAATAAGATACGATTCTGAGGAATGCCATGTAATGGTTAGCAAGAAGGGTAATTACTCTTGTAATGGCATGTTAAGATGAGTTTACAAGGTCATTAAAATTATAGTTTTAATACTTGTGCAATTTACAACGGCGATCCTTCTTATAGCCGACATAGTGGTTCGCAGTAAAAACTTATTTTTTTAACTAAATATTTTAATTTCAGGAACATCAGCGAGATTCTGCAAATGTTTGCTTAACTGTTCTATTAACCCATTATGCCAATATTGTCCAGATCCCATTTCAGTAATCCGTTACTTTTTCCATTCGTTTTAAAATAAGTGTACGCGCATCCATTAGCAAAGTGTGCGGCATTACATTATTTAAAATCTTTGAAAGCTCATTTAAGGCTACATGTGTAATATTAAACTTAACAACCCAATTTCTGACATTACTACGAATATTTTTCTTTTTTATAACAGTATCAAAACAGTCGTTCCACTCAAATATTCTTCCTCAATATTTAGTGCGTCCGCAGATTTGCAACAGCAGTTTAATTTCTACGGAACCCTAATACCTTCGTTAGTACTCTCACTTGCCGAACCGAGGCCTTGAACCTCTTCTCTCAAGTTTCTTTTAAAACCACAACTTCGGTTTATTCTTTTCCAGTCTTCCAGACCCATTTTTAAATATCTTTGAATAAAAACCCTATGTTTTTGATTGCTCAAAATGGCTTACCAGCTTTTAGAACATAGTATTAAAAAAAAAAAAAAAAATTTGATGATTGATTGATGATTGATGAGATTTTTTTTTTTGATTTTGATTTAGTATTAAGAGCACTTGAAGAATAATGTACATATGTTTACTATATAAGTGACGAGTAATATCCTAAATTCTTATAAAGGCCATATTAATTGCAAATATGTATTTGCTATCTAGACGCTTTATAAAATACTTGTAAGAAGTTAAAATCTTTTTAAAAAGCTTATTATAAGCCTTTACAAGGTTAAAATTCTTTACCAAAACTTCAACACAGCCTTTATTTTTATATAGCTACTAAGCCATAAAACGTGTCTTTATAAGTCCGCACTTTCAAGTTAGCCTTATAATTGTCATATTATTCAGGTTTATAAATATTAAAGTTGAATATATAGAGGCATAAATATCATAATATAAGTTTAATAATATATTGACAGAACAGACAAATAAAATTATAAATCAAGAAGTGACACCATCATTTTCTTTTTAATCTTTGAAGAATGTCAATATATTCCATTTATGTATGGAGATTCCATAGCTTCACCTTCAATGAATTTTGATATACAAACTCTAACAATAGAGGTTTATATGACGGAGTTAGAAGAATAAAAGCAATATTAGCAAATACTCCTTATAAAATGCTTTTATATAGCAAAAAGGAAGAATCATGGTAATCATACAACGATCATAAGATTTCTGGCGGTATAACCCCTATGTTATAATATACTCGTAACTTATAAGGGTATTTTGCTACTTGAAAAAGACTTAGACTTAGACTTTAGACTTGAGAAAGTGATTTTTTGTAACCAACTAAATATGATAGCTATCATATTTAGTTGGTTACAAAAAATCACTTTCTTAATTTCAATGTTAGGATTTATTTAATGGTTCCTAAATACTCCTATGCATTGGTTTTGCCCGTGTTTTCCATTTTTGTCGTATTGTCATCTCCACATTGTATAGAATTTTTTTTATTAAAATATCGTTCTAATCGTATATAAATATTTTTAATTCACAAAATTAAGTGCCTACTCTACCCTGAACCAAACAAAGACAGCTGCAGACTACCAGGGTATCATAACGACGAAGATCCCTCGGGAGGTTTAATTTAGTTCTTGTGTATCTGTATGACGCGAGAAGCGCGGTGGTGGCGCGCCTGACAACGCGGTACTCACTCTACTAATGGTGGAGGCATTTTCTCTAGCTGTAGGAATTAGATGATGATGTCAATGTTTTTCTAAAAGAAAGTTTCATATAATCATACTAGTAGTACTTTTTAGTAATTACTTTTTTCACAAATCAACCAAATTGTTTTTTTTTTTTCGTATGTAACAATAAAATAAATTTTAAGAAAGTGAACAACTAAACCTCAATTCTGTCAATGTTTTTGAAGATCTTCCTACTGTCTTCTGTCTTACTCACTCTCTTTTTTTTTCAAATATTTTATTTCATACAATCCTTGTCCAGACAGTTACAAACACAATTAAAACAGAATTAGCCAAATAGTTGCAATCGTTCTAAAGTGATGCGCGTACATAAATTCGGCATTGATTTTTACTTATACATATAGATGTGAAAGTTTATTTGTTTCTTACTCAATCACGCAATAACGGCTGAACGGATATTAATGAAATTTATGCACACAGATAGTTTGTAACCTGCATAGAATATTTTTTATCCCGGTAAATGACATTAACGACTGTTATCAATTTAAGTTAAAACAAGTTTCTTAATTTTTCATTTCTCTCTGGACCCAATTACACACAGACAAAGTCGCGGGCAGATGATAGTACACTAATATTTTTTTTATAATATGTAGTTATTTCACGAAAAAATCTTGAAAAACATCAAGGAGACAGACCGCAGAACAATACAATACTCGAAACGGAACCACAAAAAAATTCACCACAGATAAATAACATAATATAATCTGCATCCAAAACTTAACATTAGCGATGCATAAACCGAGACACGTATTTAATTGAGCGCGGTAATCCGTATTAATAATAGAGCAGCTGGCGACCCCTGGCGTGATACTACAGATTTAAAAGTCAATATACTGGCAGGGATTACACCAGGGTACGCAAAAGCAGGGGAACGAATAATTAGGTGTCGGCCATAGTGCGAGGATGCGTTTAACCAGACTTGTTTAACGAATTGTTGTGTATAAAGTGTGTTTGTTTTACGAGTCAGTTGGACGAAGTATATAAATTTTATGGCACAGGTGTCTTTATACAGGATGGCAGGGACATCGACGCGCAAACTGTTACCATGGATTCAATACATGACTCTAGAGCTAGACCATCTAGCGTTGACATTTTTCGTCGGTTATAAAAAAAAATCGGCCAATTGCGTGTTGGACCACGAACAAAGAAGGGAAAGTAGGGGTAGTTAGAAAATGCCCCGAAAACAAACTTAACATTGCAAACCCAAAAAAAAAAGTATGTGATAAAATTACAAGTTAACAATTTTCGGACTTTTTAAATTACTTGTTCTGTGAGACCTTGCTTCTTGCCAAATTTCATGATTTTAGGTCAACAGGCTGCTCCCCGTAGGTTTTGATTTACTTGCGAGTATCAAAATATGTCGCATAAATGTCCGTATTTTTTTGTTGCGTTGACTTAGAAGCTTGATTTTATTAGAACTCCAAGGGACCATAGACTGACCTACGTATTTAATATTAATTTCAACTTGATCCTTGAGCTTCCACGCGTTTCTGAGAAAAAGGGTCTTGACAGACTAACAGAGAGACAGGCGAACAACGAAGTAATCCTATAAGGGTTCCGTTTTTTCTTCTGAGGTACGGAACCCTAAAAATTAGCTGTTCCATACATTTTGAACGCGTAGGTATTGCACTTTTGTAGGAAACAGCCGATTTTTTTTTATAAACCGACGAAAGATTTTAATTGTACTGAATCCATGTTAACACGTTGCGCGTCGATGTCCCTGCCACCTGTATAAGCCGGCTTTATCTACTTACCTTACTTTAGGGTTAGGTTAGTTTTAGGTTACTCGCATACTTATAAACATTGATTGAAGTTAAGACAAGCTTAAACCACAAAAAATGACGTTTATGTAAGTTAGAGTGGTATTATATTATTCGTACGTTTTGAAAATATTATTGTTTAACACGTTCGCAGCAAAACGAGTGTACTCGTAGTAACTTTATACTTGTAGGTTGGGACGAGTTAAAGCAATCTGCCTAGCTTTTTCCCAACTATGTTGGCGTCGGCTTCCAGTCTAACCGGATGCAGCTGAATACCAGTATTTTACATGGAGCGACTGCCTATCTGACCTCCACAACCCATTAACTGGGTAATACGTTACCCCTTGGTAAGACTGATTGTCAGACTTTCGGGCTTCTGACGACCCGTAACAACTGTCAAAGATCCACGAATGACAGCCGGGACCAACGACTTAACGTGCTTTCCGAGGCACGGAGGAGTTTCGGTATGTAAAGATGGTCACCCATCCACGGACCAACCCCGGCAAGCGTAGCTTAACCTGATGGATCGACAAGTGCGGCTGTTATTATTTAGCCACGAGCTCCTCTGGCACGAGTTAAAGCAAAAACAGAAAATTTCTGACAAAAGCAATAACTTTTTTTGGCATTCTGTTCGAAAAGGGATAATCAATGAACAATATACAAGTATGGAATACTCAGTATTTATCATCATTCTTTTCTTGATTTTGACAATTATTTAAAGACAGTCCCTTCCCAACAAACCATTACTAACCAAAGTAACAAATGATCGCTCATTTCTTATTACTTCTCAAACCACCTGGGAATGAACCGTCTGCACTGACCCTTACTTAGCAGACCCCGGTGTTGCCACCAAAATTAACTCGCCCGTTGATCCTCAATACAATTTTATTGCAAATGGCCCCAAATAATGCTAAATCACAGCTAAATCCCCATAATATGGGGTAGAACCCGATTTCGGGGTCTATTTTTTTCGACTAGCAACATTATCTTTTATTGTGATAAGTGTTTATGTGATGCAATTTTTGTTTTTGTAAATGCGTTGTGAATTATATTTATGCATTATGAGTTGAAAAGTTTTGAATATAAAGTGGGTTACTTTATATCTAAAACTTTTCAGCCGTGTAGGTATATTGTAATAGTAATTCCTGGAGTTAATTAACGTTACTTTATTTGAAGTATTCCCGTTTGAGCATCTATGCGTTGAGCACCAACGGTATTCTCATTTAAGCACCATGGCAATCAATATTTTAACGTGGTGCTCAAAGGGGAACAATAAAAAATATTCAACTTTATTCCCTTTTGAGCACCTATTGGTGCTGCGGTAGGTAGCTCTCTTCTAGGTCTACTGATACTGTATGGTGAAATATAGGTATCGATAAAAATCAGCAGTACCTACACACCACATTCCTCGTAACAACAGTATAGTCTATATGCTTATTGTTTTTAATTAATAAAATTATCTTATGAATACTTACATATATTAATCAAATAAAATTTTCAGTCATTTTGGAAAAAATCGGAACACTTATACACACAATATTTAGAATATTATATTTACTAGAAATATTAAATACAGTATTTCTTACAAGCTTTCTAAGCAGAACCGTTTTGTTTTAAAAAAATATTATTACCAATTGATTCTTTAACTGAAATAGAGTTCATACATTCATGTATTTTTCGTTTCTAGAACTACTAATAACTGAACTTGCATGGTTTCTTTTACAAATTCTTAGTATGATAATCAGTCAATTAATCAGTCTTTTTTTTAATACGAGTATCATAATCACTTCTATTTGAAGTTGTTACTACAAAATGCCGCAATAATCAAAACACCAATTACTATTTTAAAATCGCAGCTTTTCTAAGCAGTGACCAATTGTAATAAGTCCATTTTTGTACTCTTCAACTATTGAAACCATCAATTAATTCCGTCTTTTTGGCATTTTAATTTTCCCATTTTCTGGCGAATTTCACTGTAATTGTTGCAGTTTTATTTTAAAACACCTAAAATCTTTGCTAGATTTTTCTCACTGTTTTTATTAATAATCTTGTTATGAGTCGAGTAGTGGCTCTCAAGAAAATTTCATCGCAATCTAAGGATGGCAGGCCTATATTTGCTTTGTTATCATTGATTCAAATCAATGATAACACAGCAAAACATGACATTATGCGCCCTTTTTTTCTAATTTATAATTGTATTGTCCTATAGTCAGCTATCCGACACTAAAATGTAAGTTAGAGATGGACTTAATCCATTCATAACTATTATCGATATTTCGATAACTGCGCCACCTGTCAATCGATACGTGTTCCAGGTGTTAATATATTTTATTATGATTACATTGTGGTTAACTAACACCCCTCATTTGTTGTGATTCATAATATCGTAAAGCTGTTTCGGGAATAGTATGTAAACAACAGGAATTAAAATGATTTAAAATAAATTAGTCTTTGAAAGTCGCTGTGGCAGCGCTGTTTTACATGAATGATCAAACAGTCATCGTGTTTATGGGTTTCATTTGCAATTATTTTAAAGCTTTCGAGAAATAGGGAGCCGCTCAAGCAAAATATATTGATTAGATTGAATTGAAAACTGGAAGTCAACCAACGCAAATGAATATTTAAAAAAAAAATAAGCACAAAATAAATAATTTACGTAAAAGTGTTATAATGCGATATAATCAAACATTACACGTCCTAGCGGGCTAAGGGTCGGGACTTGGTCCCTAAGTTATTGGCTTAATAAATCTTAATATACCGCGCGGCGGCCGGCATGCTAATGCTTCCTAATGTTGTAGGGGCGGCCACATTTGCCCAATATAATTATATTTTGTAAGGGGTAAAATGTGCAGATAGTCCAAATCATAAGCCTGTTGTCTGGCGTATTAAAAAAAAATGGTTTTGGGAATCGGCCTTTTAACTTTATATTCATTAGGAATATTTGTAAAAAAATATTCAAAACAGTAATTGCTGGCTAATATCTCAATTATTCAAGTAACTTAACGCCACCGAATGACTCGCTTATTGCCAAATAGTAAAATAAAAAATAGAAGTTAAATGCGATTGCTTGCCTAAATATATTTACAACTTAAAATGGTTTTGCGTGTATCTGTTACATGTATCCATTATACAATTAACGCAAAATCGCGTGCAGAAACTAAAAAAGTTTCACACAAAAAGGTTCGGAATAATTAATGATAGAAAAAGATTTCCCTTGTAACGTACCCGGCGACCATTTTAACTGTCTAATCGTCGAGAATATCGAATGAGAGGCACGCGTGCCATTTATTTTTATCGATGTCGGAACCCAGTATAGTGTCACAACACTAGGGCTATGCATCTTTTTAATAATGAAGGGACTTGGTAAATGCGACAGTCAGGACAGAGACGTTTTTTATTTATTTTTGTTTCGTTTGGTAGTGAAGCGTTGTGCGATGTTAATTTTAAAATGAAATAACAGATTTTAAATGCTGTAAACAATTGAAATTCACATTTCTAATGAGACTTATAGATAAGCAAACAACGCCCTAGAAAGGCAAAATAATGCCCTTATTGGTGATTTTCTTCAGAAAGGTCAGGCGCGTAGTACTCGCAACCGGCGTGCGTATATGACCAGATGTATGAACGTAAACGAAGCATAATAAGAATGAGTAAGGATCGTAACACGTGGCGTTCTGTAGTTTCTGCTTACCCTCATGTGATATAGGCGTGAGTTTTTGTATGTATGTAATTATATTATTGTATTTATGTGTAAGCAAAACAACTTTTACAAAAAAATACAACCGACTTCCAAAAACAACACTACAAAGTGAAAAATAACTTTAATTTCGGAAGTCGGTGTCTAGTTAAATGTATTTTCGTTTTTTGCCACCGACTTCCGAAATTAAAGTTATTTTTCACTTTGTAGTGTTGTTTTTGGAAGTTGGTTGTATTTTTTTGTAAAAAAGTTTTTATTTCTCACTTTTTAGTTGTGTACCTACCCCACACAAATTCTAATACCACTATCTGCAAAACAAACTAGAAGATCATCCATATAAAACTCGGGAAAAAATACGTATTATTGAAGCTAACTCAAAAACTACCGAAGCAAAGTTAATCAATTTTATATGGGACCAACTGTGATGTATACCCTCTCGAATAAAACAAAAAAAAATCCAAATCGGTCCAGCCATTTTCGAGTAATCGGGGAACATACATAAAAAAAAAAAAAAAAAAGGTTCCGACGAATTGAGAACCTCCTCCTTTTTGAAGTCGGTTAAAAAGAAAAATTAAAATAGTCGGCTAAACTGTAAGAATTGTGGACCGGTGGCCTCTCCCATGTAACGTCACAATGAACAAACGTGCGAATAAATTGGAATCTCGAACAATACACGGCAAACAAGAGCGATTGACATACAGACCGACGGCGACGGCGACGCGACGGCACATCTTACGTGTCGACTGTGTAGAGTGTCCATACGGCATACCTACATAGTGCTCCTAAGAATATTTTGAAATTAATTATAACAACATCGCACCTTGTTTCACCGAAGGGTTGGGCAGAAGTGTACCTATAGTACCAACACTCACATTTCGCCAGTTATGTTCAAGTCCCATGTAATAGGGGGCGCGCCTATTGCCATCAACAAGACACAAATCCAGACTCCCGGCTGCTACTGAGAAATTCCAGGTTGAAAAACCCAATAAAACTTTGCCCGACCTGGGAATCAAACATAAGACCTCATGCTCAGCAGTAGTGCTTGCGACCACCAGACCAACGCGGCAGTCAACCAATGAATAATACCAATATACCAATGACTAATAAGAGGAGATCATCATTTCAGCCGAAAGAAGCCTACTGCTGGACATAGGCCTCCCACAAGCACCGCCACTTCGACCGATTCTGTGCGAAGAACTTATTTAAATTATTTCTTAAAGAAGTGATAATTAGAGAAAATATTTAGAAGACCGTACTACCCCCTTTTTTTTTTTGTGGGTGGGAAATCATCAAATGACTTCTCCCGCTCTGGGCAGAGCGGGAGGGCGTGTCAGACTTTTACTGACTAAAACCCACCCATGTTCCTTCAGCTGCCCGTGCCAGGGCCACGGTATCTCTTTCGAACTACCCGCGACCCCGGCGGCATCGGCCCAATTGACCCCGTCACTGCTGACATCTCTTTGAGGCGCGCGTGGAACACAACGCGCCGTCGACCCGGGCCTGGTCCTTACCGGACGGCGAGCTGCCCATTACTCGTCGTCCGCAAGCCCGCGCCTACGGTGGCCGGGAATCGACAATCGATTCCCGCCGCCCAGGGCGTCTCCTGCGGCGGCTAGGGGCGCGAGGGCGCGGCTGTTGCCTCTCCCTCACGCGTTCCGCTTCCTCCTTCGCGAGCATTAATGCTTCGCAGAAGGAGGTGACGGCTTCCCATGCACTCTCGCTCCGCACCATGGCCTGGACCAGGTTTGAACGCGAGAGATCGCCGCCGCCGATCGCCTGCGTGAGAACACGGCGGTGCTCCGCCCAAGCCGGGCAGACCTCCACTGTATGCTCCACCGTGTCCTCCGGGCGATCCACACAATGGTGACACCCGGGCGTTTCCTCCCGCCTTATCCGAAACAGGAACCTCCCGAAACAACCGTGTCCGGTGAGGACCTGCGTCAGGCGGAAGGTGAGGACGCCGTGGCGCCTCTCCAACCACTCCTCAAAGAGGGGACTTATCGCCGCAATTGTGGCGTGCCCAACCGTACTACCCCTGAATAAGAATTTCACCCACGAAAGTTATTATAGAATTATTCGAACTTATAGGTACCTATATTTTTTGAACGAAGTCCTTTAACACGGCTGGTAACTGGCAGAAATTGTGACATAAAAAAGCATTATGCCGTCAGTTTCAAGTGTCAATTTTTTTTGTTTTTTAATAAACTAAGTACCTACATAATATACAGCGAAAGGAATTCGAATCATTCCACTTTGCCCTACCGAGCCGCTTCCAACCGGGTGCCCCATGACACTTCCCGACATTGTTGTAAAATCAATCTGCATAGCCTTTTCCCAACTATGTTGGGGTCGGCTTCCAGTCTAACCGGATGCAGCTGAATACCATTATTTTACATGGAGCGACTGCCTATCTGACCTCCACAACCCATTAACTGGGTAATACGATACCCCTTGGTAAGACTGATTGTCAGACTTTCGGGCTTCTGACTACCCGTAACGACTGTCAAAGATCCACGAATGACAGCCGGGACCAACGGCTTAACGTGCTTTCCGAGGCACGGAGGAGTCTCGGTATGTAAAGATGGTCACCCATCCACGGACCAACCCCGGCAAGCGTAGCTGTTGTAAAAATGAACTAGAAATCAAGCAGGGGTACACTAACACTAGGCAACACCTAAAAGTAATGATAAAATAAACGTTAACGTTGTCTCCAATTTGATAATTGGACATTTTGATCCTGAACGAAATAAACGTTATTCTTTCTTTCTTTTTTTGTGAATAAAAACAAACTGTTGGATTTGTAACGCTCGGCTCAGCGCCGACTTTAAATTTAAATACAAACACGTAATTATACTAGAAAATGACGTCATCATAGACATAAAATCCACAACGTGTATTACGTAACACGAAAGTGTTCACCATCCTCCCGAAATCGGAAATCGGTCTATCATGGTTCGCCTACCTTTACGTATACTCGTACATACAGTATAATATTTTTATGGTAGTGCTAAAATGTCCGACCGGAGGATTTCCGACCTCTCTTTGTTCTGATATCATAAAGTTAATAGTGTAAGATAGCGATACATTTCTGCATTTGGAAGCTGAGCGTCACTTCCAGAATAATGACTGGATCTTTGTAAGCCATTATAAGTACAATTACACTATTGTATTATAGGTAAGCCTGTGATGATAGTTGCATGTGTTTTTAAATAAATAAATAAACATTTGTACCTTGGATAACTGAGTGTAAATCCCTAATTAATAAAATGGAGTAGGTACTCCTAATAATGTGATTTGTTAACGCTTTTAACTACAGGTTCTATACCGTGACAAACGGAATACAACCAGCACGAAGGGTCTGTAATAAGCAAAGGCTACCGGCCCCAGACCCACGCACAGTTTCAAAAGCCGTGTATGACGCGAAACGTTCGGATTTCGCGACTTGTTTGTTTGCGACTTACGATCGTTTGTATGTGTGCATGCTCGCTTATGTAAGGTGTCATAATGCTGCCCTAGGAAAGAAGTTTTGGTCCATCACGCAGTGGGCAAAATCGATTGAAGGCTCGTTGTTTACTTCGTTCTTGACTTTTAAGCATGTCGGCTAGGCGAGTTATGCCGTCGGGCTGCAGGAGCGTCTGTCATCTTTCCTATCTTGCTCACAGTGACAGCGGCTTCAAATTTGGTCAAACCAGACGTCACTTTGACCATATTCATCATCCTCATTCCAGTTTATTTGAGGTCAGCTCGGCATGTCTTCTTTCATACATCTACCTTTTATGATTTTTAATAACCCACATTTTCTTGAAAACAGTTGATAGATTGTAAAGTAATGTAGGTTTCTATTAGTTACCTATATACAACATTTTCCGAAACTAGCGCATAACCTTAAGGGGTCATCGTACTCATCATTACAAACAACTTTTACTATGGGACCAAATCTGAAATCGCGAAAAAAAATCAGTTGTTCTCTACATTTTGATGAGTTATGCGAACATAGATGTAGGGACAGCTCATTTTGTTTTCGCGATTTTAGGTTTGGTCCCATAGTAAAAGTTGTGCATAATGATGAGTACAATGACCCTTTAAGAGGTTGTGCGTTAATTCCGGGACATACATAAAATAGTATCTTCATAATAGACTGAACCTTGGTATCTTGGTTTCCCTAAATAGAAGTTTTGCTTATTCGGTCGCTTGGCTGCATATTTATATAATACAGTGCCGAGTGCGGCCGAAGTCGAGCAAATAGTCAGGGAACTCAACCAGTGTTTGCAATTGACCGGCCGGCACTGTAAATAGTTCATGTGTATCTACAGTATGTTTCTCTGAGTACGGTGTGCTGTCTACGTATCGTTCTTCAAATCTATCAAGATCTAGGATGAATAGAACTTCTTTGATGTTCGCTTTTAGCTTGTCAACCCCGCACACTTTTCACATCCGCAATCAAAAAATTTTTCGGTTATTTTTAACTTATTAAATGCTTTGGTATTACCGTATTGCTATTACAAGTTTGTTTCGTGCTTTTTAGTGTTAATATCATATCAATAAGTTTTAATGAAGTTGTTATAACTACATCTGATGTCAAAATTCGTTGAAACGTTTTTCAACGTAACGCTTGTCTCATTGCTTAGTACTGTTCAGTTTATTTGCAATATCAGCCAACAAATACTCGTAGATATTGAGAATGCATCTGATACATTCTCAATAGCTATTGATTTATTAGTATGGTTGACCGCCAACCGTTGGCTGATGTTACAAATAAACTGAACGGTATTAAGCAATGAGACAAGAGTTGGGTTGAAACACTGAAATAAAACTAAATTATGGCAATAACGCCAAAGACAAAATCAACTAACGATAATTTTCTTTTTAACGAACATTCTTTGATAAAATGCTGGGAATAGACAAAGAGCTCGAAACAATGGGAGTTCATGCACAGTAGCCGGTTGTCTGGTACTGGCTTCTCCCCGGTTGGAACGGCGGCGGCCACACGGACGCAGCGCGACGGACAGACAAACACATTTGTGTTCGTTTTGTGTGTTTCTCCGGGACCACTTCGCGCCACACTGCGACATTCTTCGTACGCGTTTTATTATTTATTTATTGTGCGTAGCAAAGCATCGACTTTTTTTGTCGACGTTGCTTTTTTTAAAACTCCGAGGTGTAAAGGTTAGTGATGTTTGTTTTGTACGACGGTTATTCATACATCACGATATTTTTGTTGAAATGTGCTTCACCTAGATGAATTATTTATTCTCAGTATTTTTCCAATTCAATGTCAAGTTACGAAACGCCCGTTGCACAGTAAAAAATGTTATTGAAAGATGACCGACGGCGGTATCACCCATATCGTCTACATTTCTCACTAATATTTCCGTTTGATCTGTTTTTTCCCGATTAACGAATTCTTTGCTCCAGGTTGACGGAATCCTTCTCCCAATAGTGCCTGACATAGCAGCTAGAGTTTCGAATAAAATAAGTTTTCTCCTCTTCCATCAATTCAGGCTGAATAAGAATGGCGGCAACTGTAACATAATGTTTCAGAATGTATACCGAATACAAATCCAAGGTTGAATCATTTAGACTTTATTAGACCATAAATAGGCATAATGGGAGGTAAAGATATATATATATAACAAGTGCTACAAACTACTACAAAAGTAATAATTACTAATGTAATGTTTTCATAACCTAAATCTTATCTATTAATAATTACAAAAATGTTGACCCATGTCAGCGTATGATCAAGTTCTATTTAATTTGTTAATCTATCCTTACATAATACTTGTAAAATGTCACAACTTCCTAAATAAATTTCAAGTCGAACTAAAACAACACTGCCATCGTATACACACCGTCATCAATATTTATTAGAGGATCCAATCAATGAACGGGGTTCCATTCAGTAGCAGTGCAACACATAGTCGATAACAGTTACAATGAATAACGTAACACTAAACTTATTACTGTGACGATAAACGGGCAATTTTCACGGATTATAAACTGGCTTCTTGGTGACGAACATACGGATGAAAAAAAATACCAGCTTGTCGAACAACATATCCCAATATGAATTTACGGTACTCATACGTTTATTTCTTCAGATTGAGTTTGTCCGGTTTTCTACTACTACGTTTTTCTATTTTAAACGTGTGATATACTTTATAGAGATATTTTATATAAGAGCAGTAGTGGCCCAGTAGTAACGGCCACGACTTACGAGTTGGAGGTCGTGGGTTTGAGCCCAGGCAGGCGCTTTACTTTGTGAAATTATTTACCGTGAAGGAAAACATCATGAGGAAACCGGCAAGTCTTAAAACCAAAAATTCGAATGTGACATCTACCAACCCGCACTGGGCCCGCGTGGTAGATTACGGCCCACACCCTCTCGAAGAGAGGAGGCCTGTGTCCCAGCGGTGGGAACATTATAGGCTGATTATGTAAGAAATATTTTGATTTACTTGAAGTTTTCGACGTTTAAAAATTAACTCAACGTGCCACATAAACGTTAAGGAACCACCGTTTCTGGGTAGCTCGTCTAACAAAAACGGCAATCCGCAAGTGTTATCGCGGTCTAGACTCGCTGGTGTATAAGCGACTTACAAACTTTTCACAAATGTGTTGGATGTTTCCGATAAAAATGTCATAAAAAAAACTTTTAATAAAAACCTGTTCTAACCTAAAACTCAGTTAAACAAAGTGCAAACTATAATATTAATAATATTGCCGCAGTAGCTACAACTGCAACGAAAGTTTAACAAAAGCTGGAGGTCCCAACAGACCGTGTGTCGCCGGTGTTAACGAAATACAAATATTAGTCAACACATGACACAAATTAAGACTAATGTCTAATGTAAAGCATAGTTTAACTTGAAACTAACTGCTTGAACAAAGTGACAGTGGCTGATTACCTGCAGTTAGTTTCTAATATTAGTCTTTACAATACTCGAGAACTTTTGTGAGCGAAATTTTATACAAATCGCACCAAAACACAAGTAAAACATTCTTAGTTGTATTAATCTATAACGCATCTGTAGTAAGGATAGTGGACGCAATAACGCCTTACCTGTTCATTCGACAGCGGAAAAGTAAAGATTGCCAATGCGACAGCCGTGTGAGTAAGTTAGCTCAAAAAATATTGACGGTATCATTACCATGCCCTAATTATTAACAGTTTGAAAAACACGGCTACCTCATATCTGGCAGGCATTTCTCAATAAAAAGTTAAGAGACGGAGCTTAAGACCCATAAAACTTCAATACAGACTTATAGGTGTAATCTACTACGAAGTTTTACAAAAGCGTTTGACAGCCTCGACCACCCATTCATATAGCTTTTAAAAGAGCATAACTTAAAACTTACATTTTTATTCGTGCAACGCGAAGGTTGTATCAGGTAGAAGGTGCCGTGAAATGTATCAGTGTAGTGCAACTTTTGAACTGGACGTGCGAAGAGGGAGTCTCACAAGGTGAACGGTTGGGACCAATTCTTTTTATATTGTGTGTTTTCAGCGGATGTTGGTAAGGGTATAGCGGTGTGAGAAATTTGATTTGTTTGCCGTTTAAAATCACCTGTTGACTGTTATCGATATGATAAGCAATAATAATTTATGTTTCATAGAGAACTAAATTTCAATGACTTTATCCTCTACAGTAGGAAACATATTGTTGTCAAAATATACTGTATATATTTTTTAATAAAAACGAACGACCTCATATATAAAATTGTAAAAACATCTGTGATCTTTTGAATGAAATAAAATCTTTCTTTCTAATTCGTATGGCGGTATAGTATGGATCACTGACCTGCACTCTACTCTCGGTGAGGCCGATCCTCATGGCAATTTCCTCGCGCATGAAGATGTCAGGGTAGTGCGTCTTAGAAAAACATCTCTCTAACTCGTTCAGTTGTGCCGGGGTGAACCTTGACATAAACAAAACAAGAATTATTAACGCTATCGTTAAAATGAGATTACGGCACTGAAAACTGACCTAACAATAAAGAGGATTTCCAGTCACTATGGGACTTAACCCAATTCTGTTGACTCTCAAGTTGTGTTGTCTTTTAGCATGTACCAACACACTCAAATAAATTATTTAGATTTCGTTTTACTTTTCTTACCTCGTCCGATGCCTCTTCTGCTTGGCAGGCTTATCGCTGTCGGAGGCTGATGACGACATGCTGACTGGCACGGTGGCCATGTGCCCACCACTGTGCTGTTGGTGGATGCCACCTGTACAGAATAACTTATTAGTAAATACTTTCGGAACTGGATGACCAAAGCCACGGACAGACACTACTGGACTAATATTAGGGGAGGTCTCCGTCAAGGAGGCTATCAATTTGCCTAGCCTTTTCCCAACTATGTTGGAGTCGGCTTCCAGTCTAACCGGATACAGGTGAATACCATTATTGTACATGGAGCGACTACCTATCTGACCTCCACAACCCAGTAACTGGGTAATACGATACCCCTTGGTAAGACTGGTTGTCAGACTTTCGGACTTCTGACGACCCATAACGACTGTCAAAGATCCACGATTGACAGCCGGGATCCAACGGCTTAACGTGCTTTCCGAGACACGCAGGAGACTCGGTATGTAAAGATGGTCACCCATCCACTGACCAACCCCGGCAAGCGTAGCTTAACCTGATGGATCGACCCGTGCGGCTGTTATTACTTAGCCACGAGCTCCTTCGCTCCGTCTCCGCCAAGGAGGCTACAGGTAATTAAATAAATTAAAATTAATAAATTATTATTTACTATCACACAATTTATTTTAATTGTGTGATACTAAATTGTAATGGTATTAGAATTGAAAATAATTAAAACTGTATCGGATTTAAAATTAAATTTTGCATGATATATATTATGATATTTTTTCATTTAAGATAGGTATATAGATTTGTTGTTTATTTATTATAGATTTGTTTTTTTTTTTTATATTTTTTTTTTATTTTATTTTTTTTTATTTTTTTTTTTTTCATTTTTTTTTATTATAAGCATGCTATAAACATTGTATAAAAAAAAACATACATAGGCTGCTAAAAACATGACCCTCCTTTGGCTTTGCCGTAGTCTGGTAAAAAGTGTAATTGAGTATTAGTATAGTAGGCTTTTTAGGGTTCCGTGCTCAAAGGGTGCCAACGGGACCATCCTAGTACTAAGGCTCCGGTGTCCGTCCGTCTGTCACAAGGCTGTATCGTTTGAAGCGTAATAGGTAGACACATTTTTTTATAGTGTGTACTACTACAGCCGCTATGACAACAAATTATAAAAATAAAATCAATTTAAAAACTATAGGCCCCATACAAGAACCGTGTTTTTTTTTACTAAAGTATTAAAAAATACATAGTGTTAAAATATGGTACGTGGTACGGAACCCTTCGCGTGCGAGGCCGATTCGCACTCGGCCGCTTTTATTTATTTATTTTATTTTATAAGGCCAACCACATACAGTCGGGAACCCAGGACCTCACGCTCAGCAGTATCCTTGCGACCACTATACCAACGAGGCAAATCTACTTCGAACCTATCAACTATTTCAGTTTATTTATTTAAACTTTTCGCACTTAAAATGTACAAAGGCGGACTTAATGCCTTAGGCATTCTCTACCAGCCAACATCTAGCCATTCTAGTTCGCAGAAGAAGCAGGCAGGTTGTTTGAAATCCAAACAAAGCGTTCAGACATTATCAGAAATCATTTATTTTGCAAAGAATGTGGGTATAAAATAAGATGTAAACATTGTAAAAGCAGTTCCAACAGTCGTAGTACGGCATCCAAAAAGTAAAAAAAAATATTTACATTTACTCAAATACATAATACAACCAAATAAACAGACAAAATTAAAAAAAAAACATAAATATAAAAAAGTACAGTTATGTGCATCTACAGCCTTCGTGCTTAAACTAAACATCAATAACAACAATCATAATTCCATATTTATTTTTGCAGTAGGTTTGAACTTTGTCTTGTGGGTGGAATGAAATTCCGTTTCAAAGGCAGCAAATCCTACAAAATCACGCCGCCACCATGCGTAATTTCGAATCGGAGAAAATTTCGAACGCAGAAGATTTTGAATGGATTTGCTGCCTTTGAAACGGAATTCCGACTTTATGTGGCCGGCCTAAATGCTTTCGAATTGAAGGTTTTAATAAACTTTTGTTAATCAAATGCTTATTTGCAGCTAGACTGCAGGGGAAAACTAGGATGCATATGCACTTGTGAAATGTAATGCGTTGATACATAAATATGCTCTTTTTTGGCATTAAAACTTTAATAACATAAACTACACAATGGATATGGAGGTGGTTATTACCATCTGCATTTAGTGAAATTATACCGGAAGGTCTAAGGCTCCTACAAACAGGCGCGACACGCGTTATAATCGCGCGCAACACGCGGTGCCATTGTGTCGCGCGCGATTATATCGCGTGTCGCGCCTGTTTGTAGAAGCCTTTCATGTTTATAAATTAATATGTATTTTATTTAACTTAGACACAGCACAAAAATCTTCAAGATTTGATATGTCGCGGTTGATACATCAGTTGGTCGCACCCGTGCGAAGTACAGGCAGGTAGTATAGTTATAAAACCACTAGCTTCTGCCCGCGACTTCGTCTGCGTGAAATTTCTTGTATTAAAGCGCGGACTGACTACGATTTTAAACGGCACACAACCGCGTAATCTATTGTCGCCATAAAATAGCTGGCTTGAAATAAGGTTGAAAATTAAAAATAATATTTGGTTGCCGAAATGTGACTAAGCTGCGAATTTGCATTTATTTTCCGGGTTTTCTTTATTGTGTATTAAACAATTGTTCGGTTAAAGTTTAAGAACAATGCCACTTCTATTAAATTCTTAAAACAATAATGTCGTTATCGCTAAAAATACAGAGATGTTCGACGCTACAGTTTATTTTTGTGGAGCAACTTCCAAATTTTTTATTAGGAATATCAAACTATTTTTACTGTTCTATTCGGTTAAAATTTTTCTTTAAACCCTTTTCTGTTCACTGTATTTTTTGCGTCGGATAGTTTCATTGCGTTACGTCGTACTCGACAATCTAAGAAACCAATTTTTTTTGAATATTGAGCTAATACCGCGCCTTAACATCAAATGTCGTAATGGCCCAGTGGTTAAGGCCTCGCCTCTGATGCACGAGGTTGTGGGATCAAATCCGGACAAGTACCAATGTGACTTTTTCAATTCATACATTACTTTCTGAGTTTATACATATCATTACTGACATCGGTGAAGAAAAACATAGTGAGGAAACCTGGACTAGTTAATTTAAGTCTGAAACCGCCAACCCGTCTTGAGCAAGCGTGGTGATCAATGCTCGTGCCTTCTCTATATGAGAAGAAGCCTTTGCCCTGCAGTGGTACAGTAATAGGCTGGTATTATTTATTATATTATATAGGTATATATAACATCAAATAAATCCTATGATACTGGGCAATCAGGTAGCTTCCCGTTAGTGAAAGAATTTTAGGAATCGGATCAATAGTCCGAAGATCACCCCATCCATAGAAACTCACTACCTCATTATAATATTAATAGCTGCACCCCGCGGTTTCACCCGCGTAGACTGGGATAAAAAGTAACCTATGTGTTAATCCAGGGTATAAGCTATCTACATACCTAATTTCATCCAAATCGGTCCAGCCGTCTGAGCGTGAAGAAGTAACAAACATACACACTCACAAGACAGTGGGCAGTCTCAGAGTGACCCGTGCTTCATGCATGCTAAGTAAATTACGGCTGCGTATTAATTATACCTTGTAAGTGTTCGGTGCGTATATTGTGCGCGATGTGCAGACGTGGCCCGAGCGCATGGTGCGGCCGGTCGAGGCTCGGCTTGATCTCGTGCGGCTTGCTGTCCTCAGAGCACGAATCTTTGTGACCTGCGGACACGCATGATTGTAAGGCGCGTTTCTTAAGGGGACTACAGGACCTAAACGCAAATTTTAGAATGCCTAAAAGTATGTGATCTACTGTAGTAAACAAAATCAGAAAAGTATATGATATTCTTCAGAATTTATAATAATATGCTAGTTAGATAGTGTGTTGAAACTAATTTGATATGATAGAAAAAAACCGGCCAGGTGAGTGTGGACCACGCACAATGAAGGGTTCCTTTAGGATGAATTTATCCCAAGAACAAATTAACTTTGTACTTTTAAATGCAGCACGGCACGCTAGCATTAATGACATCATCCGTCGTGCTCTTGTCACCGCCGGGGTGCCAGCTGTTTTAGAACCCAACGGCTTGGCACGCGACGATGGAAAGAGACCTGACGGAATGACCATAATGCCTTGGAAGTTAGGTCGGCCTTTGGTATGGGATGCAACATGTGTCGATACTTCCTAGTACAGTGGGCTGTGCTGGTGCGGCTGCTGCAGGTGCGGAAAACCTCAAACGGCGAAAATATTCAAATATTTTTGGGAGTTATACAGGGTTAGTTTTCAATGACCAGCCAAATTTTCACAGGGCGTTCTACCCGTGAATATGAACAACTTTACTATGGGACCAACTTTAAAATCACGAAAAAAAAAACAGCTGTTTCATACAAAAGTTCAATACCTACTCGACCAAAATGTATGAAACAGCTGATTTTTTTTTCGTGATTTCAAAGTTGGTCCCATAGTGAAAATTGTTCATAATCATGGGTAGAAAGAACACCATGTGAAAATTTGGCTAGTCATTGAAAACTAACCCTGTATTTTCGAGCCGTTTGGGGTTGAAACACTAGGGCCATGGGGTCCGAGTGCACAATTGGTTTTTCAAGACATCGCTAAACGGTTGGTCGACTCCTCACGTGACCAGAGGGCTGACCTATTTTTTGGCCAAACAATCAGCATTGCCATACAACGTGGCAATGCTGCCAGCCTTTTGGGCACTTTTCCTGTTGACAGCAATGCGGATGAGTTTTTTGATGCCCTATGATCCTTTCCCCTCCTTTTTTATATACCAAGTACATGTTATTATTTTAAATCTGTTAGTTTATTTAATATGTAAATACTGTAAAATAAAACATTATTATAAATAAATAAATAATTACTTTGTACTTCAAAATATGTTCTCCCATACATCAATATGTAGACGTTACAGTCAATTCTCTGCAAATGTAAGTTTGTACCCGCAAAAAAATATCTCTGATAAAACTACAAACTACGATTTGCGGACATTTTTCTTTATTTGTGCTGTGAGACCTTGCTTCTTGCCAAATTCGTGATTCTAGGTCAACGGTAAGTAGGTATCCAATAGGTTTTGATTAAATTGCGCGTATCAAAATATGTAGCATAAATGGCCGTATTTTTTTATTGCGTTGACTTAGAAGCTTGATTTTTTTAGAGCCCCAAGGGACCGTAAACCTTCCTACCTAAATATTTGATATTAATTCTAACTGGATGCGCCTCCACACGTTCCTGAGAAAAAGGGTTTTGACAGACAGATAGACAGACAGACAACGAAGTGATCCTATAAGGGTTCCGTTTATTCCTTATGAGGTACGGAACTATAAAAACCACGAAGATCAACATTCTCCTGCCCTTATCCCAATCTATTTGGGGTCGGCGCAACATGTCCTTTTTTTCCATACTTCTCCATTATTCGTCATCTCGGTAGTCACCCCATTTCTAGCCATGTCATCTTTCACAAAATCCATCCATCGTTTCTTTGGTCTTCCCCTACTCTTATAGCCATCGACATTCATACTCAAAACTTTCCTCACGACATGTTCCCCACTCCTCCGCATCACATGCCCATACCATGACAACCGATTTCCGCACAACTTTTCAGTCACCGGTGCCACTCTCAGACTTCCTCTTATGTACTCATAAGAATAGGAAACCAAGAAAATACCTCTAAAAATTTCGTTTTAACGAAAAAACCATACATATTGTACTCGTATGATGCGATCCCACGAGGTACTAATTATTTAACAAGTAGTGCAATTTGGTACTAATTAGTTACTTTTAATTTTGAGATATATTTCAACCATTTCTGAGAAATACACCCGCGAACCTATTAGTAACTAGGACATACATGCAATAATTCTGATTTTTAACCGACGAAAAAAAAGAAAGAGGTTCTCAATTCGACACGTATATTTTTTTTTTTTTATGTATGACCACGCATAACTTTTTACAGAGTCGTCCAATTTGAAAAAAAAAAATGTTTTATTTGAGAGGGTATACATCAAAGTTGGTCCCATATAAAATTGATTAACTTTGCTTGGGTAGTTTTTGAGTTAACTTCAATAATACGTATTTTTCTCCACTTTTTGGATGATGTTCTAGTTTGTTTTGCAGGTAAGTGGTATTAGAATTTGTGTGGGATAGGTACCACAACTAAAAAGTGAAAAATAAAAACTTTTTTACAAAAAATACAACCGACTTCCAAAAACAACACTACAAAGTGAAAAAAACTTTAATTTTGGAAGTCGGTGGCAAAAAACGAAAATACATTTAACCGGACACCGACTTCCAAAATTAAAGTTATTTTTCACTTTGTATGTTGTTTTTGGAAGTCGGTTGTATTTTTTGTAAAAAAGTTTTTATTTGTCAGATTTTTCTACAAGCAAAATATTAACGTGTTTTTAACCGACTTCAAAAAAGGAGGTTCTGTATTCGACCCGTATGTATGTATGTATGTATGTTTGTTTGTCCGTGATTTCCTCAAAAACTAATGAACCAATGTTGATGATTCTTTCACTAACGTGATCTGCACACTTTCAGGAAGATTTTAGTATGTAATACATTATGTATTTATTCTTATAAGTATACGAAGTTATATGCTTAAATGTACTGTATCTCCGGCATTTCTAAGCCGATTTTGATGATTCTTCTTTTCGTTCATCTTGTGCTTACTTATGTAATTGTATATTCTACTAAAAATGGAAAAATAAATTTACTTTAAAAAAAGTAAAAGCCGACTTCAAAAACCAAAAACGATTACTTATAAAAACTTTCATAAAAAACTTAACAGCTTCTGAAGTCGGTGTCTTCAATTCTTCAATGCACCTTAGCTTGACACCGACTTCAGAAGCTATTAAGTTTTTTATGAAAGTTATTATAATCGTTTTTGGTTTTTGAAGTCGGTTTTTACTTTTTTTAGAGTAAATTTAATATTTTTTTAGTCCAATCAGTATGTTTTTTTTTGCAAATAGATAAATTGCTTCATATTTTGCAATAAATTACCAGAGTTGTGTCATCGCACTTCTCTTTCTTTTCTATGCAGTCCGACAGTGACCACGCTTTAGCTCTTGTCAGCTTCTTAAGAGAGTGTGGTGGATAGTGATCGTTTAGCTGTGATGATGTGCTCTTAGGGATTAACAAGCCTACTCAGGCAATAGTTTATTTATTTAGGGAAAACAAACAGTAGCACAATAACAAATAGACAAAATAACTTAAATATTACATTTAACAATTATGCTACCCACTACGTTCTCCACAGATTACAATTTATAGTAGGTTTTAAAACTAGCTAGTAACACAGTTAGGTATATATTGTCCTAGAACTCAAAATGGATTTTTACATTTAAAAAAAGAAAAAAAAAGAAAAAGTAAATTTGTGCGCGTACATTATTATTAATCATTAAACACTACGTTAAATATTATTATTAAACATTACCTTGCTGATCCTTTAAGGTTGCTTGGATTTGTTGCCTAAATGCATTTTTATTGAGAAAAAGAATATCAATTGAACTAAACTCATTGTTATAAACTTATAAGTCTTAGGGCTGATTTTTCAATAGGCAGATAACTTTTACCTGAGGAATAAATATGATTGTTTGACATATTTTTAATACAAAAGCTGTCAAACCGTCATATTTGTTCCTGAAATAAAAATTATCTGACTATTGAACAATCGGCCCTTAACCAAACGATGAAGTGAATAGTTAAGGACGATCATAAACCTAGACGAAGTAAGTATTCTAGATTATAAATTAGCAGCTTGTACCGGCTAATTGTAAATTAGCGGCTTAGTCTGCGAACCCATGGGAATTGGTCGGAAATTATCCCATGGGGACGTACTATGGCATAAAAACACGTCTGTGCCAAATATCACCCAAATCCGTACAGTCTGTTATCCATTTTGTTACAATATTGTGAAATTTTACATAAAGGCGCGAAACGATAAGACAGGCAGACAGAATTACTTTCGCATTATAAGAGCGAAATATTAGTATGGAACCAGGGACACATTATACAGGGTGGCAAGGGGGCTTCGATGCACAACCTGTTACTATGGATTCAGTACATGATTCTGGAGGCACTGCGTTGAAAGTTTTCGTCGGTTATTTAAAAAAAAAAGCGGCCAAGTGCGTGTCGGGCCACGCGCAGTAATAGGGTTCCGTAGTTGCACAATAATTGCTATTTACGTACTGCCACTACTGCCAGTCGTTGTATACATGCAGTCTGTGGGTTAACTACACGCGGAGGACATACAACGCTCTGCGCGTACAGTACAATAACGCATTCAGGGTGCTGATGGGGCTGCCGCGCTACTGCAGTGCTTCGGGCATGTTTGCAGAGGCGGGAATAGATGGGTTTCCTGCACTCATGCGTAAGCGCTGCGCATCCATCATGAATTCTGAGGGTTATTGCGGACAGGTGGGACAGCCCCATGCTGGGGCATTGGATGCGCCTACATGCCACTGAGTGCATGTAGATGTATAAATTAAAACAATTACTTCTGGTAGATTTAAGTACTAACATCAGTTTATAAGTTGTTTGTGTACTAACCCAAATGGACTAATAATGGTCTGAATTAAAAGATTTTTATTATTTTTTATTTAATAATGCGGACTAAGAAGAGGGCTTTTTTTTGTTTCATGAATATTTGACTATTACTCGTAAACTTGAAAAGCCTACTTAGCTGTGATAGTTTTCCTTTTAACTTCGTTATATATAAACTACCATGAATTTTTTCCACCCATTTAAAACTGACCGTTTAGCTGGCGGGGGGGGGGGGGGGGGGGGGGGACACTTGACTAACAAAAATTTGCACTTTAAAGCTTAATATTTCAGAAACGGATCCCTAAATCGAAAAATTGTTTTTACAAACCCGCAATATTTTTGAAAGACCCATCCAACAACACCCCACACCATGGGGTAGACGAGAAAAAAAAACATCCCCACTAGGTGTACAGAAGAGGTAGGAACATTTTTTTTTTATGATTTTATTTTACCTCGGCGTGATGAATATGTATATCCATGCCAAATTATAGCTTTCTAATACTAATAGTCACAGAGCTAAGATGCGGACGGACAGACGGACGGACATAGCGAAACTATAATATTTTTTCTAAAACGGCTGTTTCCTACAAAAGTGCAATAATAACGCCGCCGTCAAAATCTATAGAACAGCTATTTCTTTTTATAACTTACGAAAACTTTCAACGCAGGGTCTTGCTACTTGATAAATGTCACAAACCTTTATTCATAAACACTGACATGACTTGGCGATCGAAACCAATCGGGTCACCAGTTATTACAATGCCTACTATTTTAGATTTAGGTTAGGAATTTAAAACCGGTCATGTCGTCCCTTCTCCGTCATGCGTAGTGGAAAGTGGAAGCCTTCTTGACACAGTCATGACGTGCAGCTGCCGACTATTTCTGTTCTGTGCTCGTGAGTATAAATCTGTTTAGAGCCCATACTACCTCAGCTTTTTATCTCGCTTGCACGATACTGCTCGCGGACTGAGTGAGAGCGAGACTGAGCGCTGTGCTGGGCGCCGATAGTTTAGGTACCTAATTGCTTTTTATGGTGAAAATATTTTTTTTTACTTTTAATAATTAGTTCAGTATGCGTTTCATGATCTAATTTGAAGTATATTTTGAATACCAACGGTTTATTGTTCGGTTTGGAGGTAACTTTGGGTTTTTTTTCTGTAGTAAATTTTTATAGAATCGTGTTTCCGTCAAACATAGTAGGTACTTAACATTAATCCTCAACTTTACCATTATATTTATTTCAAAATTAATGTCGCAGTATTTTCGATATAACGGAGGATCATGCTAAGCCATTTGAGGCAGCATATTAAGCTCTTAACTTGAAGCAACCCGCCTCGGACTCGATAGATTATATTATCTATTGACGATATACCTAAACAAGATGTAACTTAAATAACGCACAGCCTCTTAAGCGGTCATTGTACTCATCATTATGAACAACTTTTACTATGGGTCAAAAACACGAATTTGCGAAAAAATATCTGCTGTTCCCTACATTTATGTCCACATAACTCGTCAAAATGTAGGGAACAGCTAATTTGTTTTCGCGATTTCTGGTTTAGTCCCTTATTAGAAGTGTTCATAATGATGTGTGACCCCTTAAGAGGTTGTGCGTTATTTAAGTTACAACTTGTATACAGTAATAAGAGTTGTCGATTTATTTGTAAAATTAAGAGCACCTTGGTTGGAAGAGCGAGCTTTTAAATTTTAGCACCCTGCTTCGGATAGTTTTATTAGGATAGTTTAGATTTGACCATTTCTACAAAAGTATTACAAAACACACAACATCGACATCGACATCACACATCTCGACATTATTATTAAGTAGGTATGTAGTTAAGTTCTAAAACTTAACTACATACTTAATAATAATGCTAATAATAGCTCTAAAGCTAGGAGAATCTTCACAGCAAGAGCGAGCTCTTAAATTTTAGCACTCTGATGCGGATATCCTAAATTTTTATCGTATGAATCTCCTAGTTTTTTGTTTATTTATACCGTTGGGGGGGGGGCGGAGGCTATAACCCCCAATCTTCAAACCTGCGTGTTTGAATTTTGTAATTTCCTCAATACAAAATTGCATATAGGTACTCGTGTACACAATGACAAACGGGTCATCAGCAATGTAGTCACATTCAGAATAGTCGCTAGTCATGGTGATTTTGAAATAATCAGTTGGTTAATGTAGCCAATACGCAAGCGCTGTATTTACTTTTTCGCTTTTCTGTTCTATTTCACTTCGCCGTTCAAGATACCGTCACTACATTTTTTTATCTCATAGAGGTCATGCTACAGGAGTTAAGGACATGCGTGTCTGTCACTCAATATCAGTCTGATATTTCAAGTAACTACACTACCTACGGTCGTTGACCCCAAAAAATGTGTCATCAAATTATATTGTTTGTGAAGTTTTGCTAACAAATTAAATTTGACCTGTAGTCCTTGGTATCTTAATTGACCTCAAAAAAGCGTTCGGTATCATAAGTCATGAATTGCTACTTAAAATGCTAGAAATCATCAACATTACCGGCAGAGCCTTCTAAATAATAGGTTGGGGAAAAAGTTTATTCGCATTTTTTAAGAAAATTCAAAACATTTTTTAATATGCATTATTTACATTTATCTAAAGTATGTAGGTACTATTTTGTTCGATAACTTTTTGCCATCTTGTAGGTAGGGACATGATCCCATTGCTATAGAAATTTTCGGACTTCTGATCAAAATACCGCGACAAGTGGTTTTGGCAGTCCTCTCGTGATGTTAACCTGACACTGCCTATAGAATTCTGAAGAGACCGAAACAGGTGGAAATTTGAAGGTGCAAGGTCAGGACTATACGGCGGATGCATTAACACCTCCCAGCCAAACTCTCTTAATTTTTGCTGAGTGGCTAAAGATGTGTGAGGTCTAGCGTTATCATGATGAAAAACTACACCCCTTCTGTTGATTAATTCCGGCCGCTTTCTCTCAACTTCTTGCTTTAATCTCATCAGTTGTTCGCAGTAGAGTTCAGAATTGATGGTCCTGCCTGGTTGTAACAGCTCATAATGAATAATGCCCTTCCAATCCCACCACACACACAGCATCACCTTGTTGCTAGTTAGCCCGGGTTTCGCCACAGTCTGTGAAGCCTGACCGGCCTTTGACCACGACCTTTTTCGCACGTTCTTGTCGTACGTGATCCACTTTTCATCACCAGTTATCAGCTTCTTCAAGAATGGTTCGGATTCATTACGTCGTAATAAAGAATCACAAATGAGTACACGGTTCATTAGGTTTCTTTCAGTGAGCTCGAGAGGTACCCAAATATCGAGCTTTTTTGTGTACCCAGGTTTTTTAAATGCGCCAAAACTGTTTTGTGGTTAATTCCCAGTTCTTCAGCTACGTCGTAACTACTGATATGCCGATCTTGCTCCACTTTTTCAAAAATGCCATCCATTTAATCCGTAATAGGGCGACCAGAGCGACGTGCATCTTTGATATCAAAATTTCCGGATTGAAAACGCTTAAACCAAATTTGTGCTACTCTCACAGATACTGTACTGGGTCCATAAACAACGCAAATTTTTTTCGCGGCTTGCGTTTCATTTTTACCTTTTTTGTAGTAAAATTTTAAAATGTATCGAATTTCTTCATTAGATTCACTCATCTTGACAGTACGAAAAACAAATGAAAATGACACATTTTCCAAATTTGAATTTGGAATTAAGTTCTTTAAAATTTAAACTTCCAATGATACCAAAACCAGCCAGATACAAATAGTATAGCCAAAGAGATTTTATTTTAAGTTCATACATACTATAATGCGAAAAGACTTTTTCCCCAACCTAATATTCCATTTCTATCTTAAAAATAATTAAAGTGACGCATTACCTTTATATGAGGAGTTCCCCAGGGATACATTTTAAGGCCTCTGCTCTTTTTACCCACTCCTGCTGCTTGCTATTCTTGCCCCAGGAGGGTAATGTTTTTCGAAAGTATGTATGTATGTTGTATGTCTATTTCTTTGACACGCTGTGTAGCCTAAACGGCTTGATGGATTTTATACATTTTTACGTTAATAACATATAATTTTGCTAATTTCATAAATTAATTTTAACAGAAAGGTAAATAAACTTATATAGGGGTAGAATTATACAAAGATTGGGTACAAAAGGTAGGTAGTGAGGTCGAAAGTCCAATAAGAATAGGTATCCTGCCCCCCAAACTAGGAAAATCCTGTATCTTGGGAGACAGAGTCTTCGCATTCACAAATACGTATTTTTGCTAACATGTGCTGACCCTGTAAATACTATTGATCCTGATCCAATTGTTTTCTAGATCCATTACAGACTGAAGTAATAGCGAATGAAACATGAGGAACTGTGTGGATTTAAATTGGAACAGGAACTTGTTGGGTTTAAGCGGTTTAGATACTCTTCCCTACTTCTACATCTGGATATGACCTGGATACCGCTTCAATTGATCTTCGCTGAAGACCAATAAGCTTGAGTTGTGTCCTGTCCTACAATTTTGGGTTCCTAGAAGAGCGATGGAAGCCACATAGCGTCTGCAATTTACCGTCGAATGACGTCACTGTAATGCTATTTATGAAAGAAAGTTGGTGTGTTTTTCTAGAGAGCGTTTTTTGACACTGTCAAGTCAAACCCCGATGCCATCATTTTCATGACAGCTGTCACTTCGGCCGTTATGTGGCGGCCACCGCTCGTTTAATAAACCTTTGCTTTATTGACTGTCAAAGACATAAATGGCTCCTTGGTTAGTGACTGACCGACCCATTGACAATTCAAAAGTGCCTGTAATTGGTTTATTTGAAATAAATGCTTTGAGTATGAGTTTGAGTTTGAGTTCACATTAACAAAACTGAAATGAAGCTATTCAATTATGCAAGATGTAATTTAAATAAGTTACAACCTCTTAAGGGGTCATTGTACTCATCATTATGAACAACTTTTATTATGGGACTAACACTGAAATCGGCAAAAAAAAATCTGCTGTTCCCTAAATGGCGAGATAGGCGAACATAAATGTAGAGAGGAGATGATTTTTTTGCGGTTTCAGGTTTGATCCCATAGTAAAAGTTGTTCATAATGATGAGTACAATGACCCCTTAAGAGAATGCCCATGAATTCAAATTCATCCTGTATATTGGTGGTGACGAGCCCGTGGTGATGTAATCCGTTTTCTTCAGCAAACTATTTAAAAATCCTCTAACGATACAAAATGAAACTACGCCGTTTTATAAATCCAATTTAGACGAAGAACAAAGTGTTAATGCGTGAAATTGGCAAAGTTTGGTCGTCGGCTCCTCCCAACGACTTTGAGATACTCGGCATTTTCTATTTGCCAAGAAATTGCGAATTTTCAAGCATAAAACTTGTGTCTCAAGTTGTAATAGGATATGAAATGGTATCGTCTAAAGCCGCAATGGCAGACCACGACGTTTTACAAGATGAGTTTTAGGGTATTATTGTACCTACATAGGTAATACGGACCCATGACATGTGCCTACTAACTTTACAGCTCTCTACGAGACAGCAGAAGTACATGACCAAAAAAATATACATAAATAAACTCACGCCTTCTTCCCATGGGGGTAGGCAGAACGCCATCCTACGTGCCTTTCATACTACTTTTGCCTCGTTTATGTTCATACGTCTGGCCATACACGCACAGAAAAAAAAATTATGATTAATATTTCGTAATAAAAGGTGTTAGGAGTTCTTTCTGAAAATATATTGCTCTATAGTATTACAGACCCCCGCCGGTCGGTCGTCGGTTTGTCCTGCCGAAGTGTTTGGTCCAAATAAATGATTTATTGTTTTTTTTTTTTTACATATAAACCCCAAAATAATTGAAATAAAAAAGGAAGTTAAAAACTAAAAGCCAACTACGACAAAAATGCCAACTAAAAAGTTATCACTTATCAGTTTATCACAGACAGACAAATTAAAAAAAAAACTATGTAATTTATACAATCTCAAAATGAACATTTCACCTAGCAATAGAGCTTAATCTTGGATCTTATCTAGAGTTAAAAGTAACATCGGTAAACCGGAGTCACACGATTATTACGATTTTTTATCTTAATTACATGGCATGTGACTGGTTATACGAAAACCGATGTTATTTTTGATGTGTAGGATAGGTAATGTAATTTCTTTTTTTCACCAATTAAACATTGGATACACGTAATCAAACTAGTCCGGAATATTTTACTTGAAAAGTTAAAAGAAGTCCCTACACGCAAAATATTCAGATATGAGATTGAACATGACACTAAAATGTGCACCCTAATTGCGTAACACATTATCAATCGAGTTGGTTTCATTTTGACAGTTTAACAACATTCATTGCGTTATTTACGTTGTCGAGCAGACAAATTTTTCGAACATATGAAGCAATGGATTAGCAATTTATTTCAAAATGAAACCAACTCCGATTGGTAATGTGTTACGCAATTAGGGTGCTGGGCAGTGAAAAGTCCTATTTGATGAGTAGTAATCTACAGATAGTAAAGCTCTCTGTCAAAGGCTTCGCTGCTTCACAGAATTAACGTGCACACGAATCCAACTTATTGGCTTGGGAAAAGTATATGACTCAATCAAAAGAGTTTGCCAGCTTTAAACTTGGCCAGAGATTAAGCATAATTGCCGTGCAACGTGGCAATGCCGCCAGTCTCTTGGGTATACATTATATAGGTACCTACCAGTTGACAGCGATGCGGTTGAATTTTTCTACGCCATATTTTAGTTTGTTATAGCTTTTAGTCAAGTTAGGATGTTATTTATATTGTTATTTTTATTAATTAATTAGCTTCTGTCCGCGATTTCGTCAGCGTATTATTGTTTTAACATAAAATATATCCTATGACAATCGGCAATACTGTAGCTTTCCAATAATTAAAGAATTTTCGTAATCGGATCAGTACTTCCGAAGATTATCCCGTAAATACAAAGAAACCAATTTTACCTCTTTATAATATAAGTATAGATTAGATATAAGTTGTCATTTATGTAAGTAGGTACATATCATTTTAATTCTGGGTAAACAATGACAATGACTCTTTAGTTTAAAAAAACTTTTTTACAAAAAAATACAACCGACTTCCAAAAACAACACTACAAAGTGAAAAATAACTTTAATTTCGGAAGTCGGTGTCGGTGTCGGTGTTAAATGTATTTTCGTTTTTTGCCACCGACTTCCGAAATTAAAGTTATTTTTCACTTTGTAGTGTTGTTTTTGGAAGTCGGTTGTATTTTTTTGTAAAAAAGTTTTTATTATTCACTTTTTAGTTGTGTACCTACCCCACACAAATTCTAATACCACTATCTGCAAAACAAAATAGAACATCATCCATATAAAAGTGGGGAAAAAATACGTATTATTGAAGCTAACTCAAAAACTACCAAAGCAAAGTTAATCAATTTTATATGGGACCAACTGTGATGTATACCCTCTCGAATAAAACAAAAACAATCCAAATCGGTCAAGCCATCTTCGAGTAATCGGGGAACATACATAAAAAAAAAATCAAAAAAAAAAAGGTTCCGACGAATTGATAACCTCCTCCTTTTTGAAGTCGGTTAAAAAGAGTTGAATTTGAAATCAATAAATAGAACAGAAAGTAGAAAACCCTTGCCAGCATCAAATTTAGTACCTAGGTAACTATGTTAACAAATAAAATATGCAAACAAAACATTTCACTATGTCTAATGAAAGGATGTAGGCTAGTTTAACGGATAAAGGTTGAGTGAAAACATAAACCATTCAAACTCGAACCATTTAGGTTAGACAAATTCGTTGAAATTGTATAGGTCTTCCGCTATTCATGTACTTGGCGGCATTCAGCGAATTATCTTATATGGCAGTGCCGCCGATGAGGGCTTATTACGCTGCACGGGTCGGTTCATCTGGTTAAGCTACGCTTGCCGGGGTTGGTCCGTGGATGGGTGACCACCTTTACTAATACGGATACACCTCCGTGTTTCTTTTGACAGTCGTTACGGGTCGTCAGAAGCCCGAAAGTCTGATGACAACCAGTCTTACCAAGGGGTATCTTATTACCCAGTTACTGGGTAGTGGAGGTCAGTCGCTCCATGTAAAATACTGGAATTCAGTTGCATCCAATTAGAGTGGAAGGCGGTTCCAAAAGTAGGGAAAGGCTAGGCAGATTGATTGGAAGAGCCGCCGCGGCGCTGATGCCGAGGCGGTGGCTTCATTACTGCCTCCATTCTCGGACAGGATTTTCCGATCTGCGCCTCTGTCTGAGACATGAGACAGTAGGTATTATTTTCGAGCAAGCTACAATCCTTCAAATGTTGTTGGCTCCTCAGAATGGCAGCTCTGCCTGGTCTGACTGACTGGGATTCATAATTGTTCCGAGCCTTGCTTTGTCTACTTTACCGTGCTTTGCTTGATTTCCCGGTCACTACCTCAGCAACTTTGGATCAAAAGTTTGAAATTGCATATTTTTCACCGAATTATATTGTTCAGTCACTAAGACCATCTGATTTTTATGACAGTCTAGTGTTATTGAATCAAACGGAAGTAATCGTCTCAAATAATACGATTTAAATAAAAATGTCGTAGTTATATATAGAATATAAATCTATAGTCGTTTCGGCCTGATGGCCGAAAGCCTCGACCAACATCTAAGGAGGCTCTCGTTGGGCAGCTAGATTAAGGGCCTGATTCAGAAAGCGGTACTTCTGGACACGGCGCGCATTGTTAGGAGGTTCCTCTCTCTGGAGCCCTGACCGCCCGCCGCGCCGGTAGCTTCGACCCTGTTCCCGATACCGGTAAGCTACTGAAAGTATCTTATTATTATTTCGTTTATTAATTTTCTTTCATATCTATTAACATTTTTAAATTAAAAAAAAGGATATAAAAAAAATAAAAATATAAAAAAATAGAGGTCCGCCGGTGTCGGGAACAGGGTCCAAGCTACTGGTGGACTGGTGGGCTGCAGAAACAGGAACCTTCTCACAATGCGAGCCGTATCAAGGAGTACTGCCTTCTGAATCAGGCCCTCGATCCAACCGCCTAACAATAGCCTCGAGAGATGTTGGTCGAGGCTTTTGGCCATCAGGCCATTGGCCGTTACGACAATCGACACAATGACAGCCGAGCTCACATTCCACATGTCAACAATCTCGTGAGCTAAGTCGAGATATTTTATTTGTTTGTCTTTCTCAGCTTTCACGAGGTTCTCGTCATGTGGAATGGTAACATCGACTATCATTGTGTGGCGTGCTAACCGATCTATCACCGCTATATCAGGCTTATTGGCGACAATAGTCCTGTTAGTAATGATATACCGATCCCAGTACAAAGTGACATAGTCGTTTTCTGAACTGGGTCGGGCAAGTTTATATTTCAAAGCAAGTTGCTGGTGGATAATCCTAGCTACTTGGTTATGCCTGTGCAAGTACTCGCCATTAGCCAGACGAGAACAACCAGAGATATGTCTGATGGACTCACCCGGACGGTGGCATGCCTGACACACGTCAACCGTCCCGTCCTTCATAATATGTCTCCGATAGTTATTCGTCAAGATGACTTCGTCCATAATTGCACAAACGAAACCTTCAGTTTCCCCGAAAAGGTCACCGAAACGTAGCCAGGATACGGACACTAAGAAATCTACACTGGACTCATGAAGAGCCGATAGGAGCGCCCGTGGAGCTCCTTGCTTTGCCATACCTTCTTGCGGTCATCGTTAGTAAGTACTACAGGTTTGCACCAGTTCTCTTTAGCCATGGATAGCGGGGTGAGCCCCTTGTCCACTGCAACCACATCACGGTGCATACCCACTTCGACTTTAAAAAAAATACTCTCTGAGGCTGCACTCCTCGCGGTTGTGGAGGGTCTTGGCATTTAAAAACCCACGACCCCCGCACTTCCGCGGGATGTACAGTCTCATCACCGATGATCGTGGGTGATGCATCCGGTTTGCAGTCAGCAGTGTCCCTCCTATCCAGGGCGTCGAGCTCAGGATGTCCATTTGAGTATGCTGAAAGAGTACATCAAAACCAGCATGACCCAACCGTTGAAAGCGCGCACCTTGTTTCCGCCTGAAAGAAGACTGGTTAATACCTTCTTCAGGCGACCAAAGAAGCACTTATTAAACGATTGCTTCATGTCAGCAACGTTGATGCCTAACTCTTCCGACACACCCAAATACTTATAGCTTTCGGATAAGGAGAGGGATCTAAGATGTATGAGATCCGAAAGTTGAATTCCGTCGGATTCCATAACCTCACCTCGTTTTACAAGCATGATTGCACATTTGTCCACACTAAATTCCATCCTGATGGCGCTATTGAAAGTTTCAGTTACCTTAAGTAGCTCCATTAGCCGCAATTTGTTGGGGGCAAAGAGTATCTTATTATTATTATTATCTTTATTTATCTCAACATCATATTACAGGAACTGGTTCATAAAACCACCACCACAACCTGGTTACTCGAGCGTCCGGCTCCATATAGTATATCCTTAAACTGTATGGAGCCAGACGCTCCTAACTCAGGCACCTTTCTCTATTACAGATTGTGCATTTTATTAACCAGTGCCATAGGATCTATCTACAGGGTCTCCCAGGAAACCAGTACCAGCGAAGATATGTGGTAAGGGGACACTAATACCCATTGATTGAACCCATGTATGTTCCGTGATAATTTGTTTCGAGAATTAATGATGATTTTTGTTTTATTTTTAGATTTTTTAAATTATAGGCGGTTTCAGTTCTAACTTTTACTGAGCGGTGTTTTTTTGAGATTTTTGCCAGTATTATGGCTAGAATATGTGTTCACCGTGATGTTGTAAATCACAAAACACCCAAATTCTAACAACTAGTAGCTCAGAATGTGGTTATGAGAAAATTACCTTCGCTGGTACTGCTTTCCTGGGACACCTACTGAATAATAATAAAACTGAAGAGTTTGTTTGTTTGTATGAACGATTTCTGGAATTACCAGTCGGATTTGAAAAAATATTTCTGCATTTGATAGCCCAATTCTTGAGGAAGATTCTTGAGAAGCCAGAAAGAACGCTAATCGAAAACAAAGTAATAGCGCAGGCGGGCAATGCGATGCGGCGTGGTTGGTCGCGGGAACAAGAAATTTCACGCAGACGAAGTTGCGGGCTATAAGCTCGATCAGCACCCTAATTGCGTAACACACTATCAATCGGAGTTGGTTTCATTTTGACAGGTCAACAACATTGATTGCGTTATTTACGTTGTGACAAACATATGAAGCAATGGATTAGCAATTTGTTTCAAATTGATTCGAATTCCGGTTGATAATGTGTTACGCAAAGGATGCTGGCTCCTAAGATTTCTTTCCTACCTACTCTAGTTTTTAATTTCGCAGAACTAACCAAAGTCGATTCTTCGGACAGTAAGTAACCCTAATTCTCAATTCTTTATTGCATTCCATAATGTAAAACCTTTAAGGGTTTTAATATAATAGGTTGGGGAAAAAGTTTCTTCGCATTTTTTAAGAAAATTCAAAACATTTTTTAATATACATTATTTACATTTATCTAAAGTATGTAGGTACCATTTTGTTCGACTATCGTACTTTTTGCCATGTTGTAGGTAGGGACATGATCCCATTGCTATAGAAATTTTGGGACTTCTGAACAAAATACCGCGACAAGTGGTTTTGGCAGTCCTCTCGTGATTTTAACCTGACACTGCCTAAAGAATTCTGAAGAGACCGAAACAGGTAGAAATCTGAAGGTGCAAGGTCAGGACTATACGGCGGATGTATTAACACCTCCCAGTCAAACTCTTAATTTTTGCTGAGTGGTTAAAGATGTGTGAGGTCTAGCGTTATCATGATGAAAAACCACACCCCTTCTGTTGATTAATTCCGGCCGCTTTCTCTCAACTTCTTGCTTTAATCTCATCAGTTGTTCGCAGTAAAGTTCAGAATCGATGGTCCTGCCTGGTGGTAACAGCTCATAATGAATAATGCCCTTCCAATCCCACCACACACACAGCATCACATTGTTGCGAGTTAACCCGGGTTTCGCCAGTCTGTGAAGCCTGACCGGCCTTTGACCACGACCTTTTTCGCACGTTCTTGTCGTACGTGATCCACTTTTCATCACCAGTTATCAGCTTCTTCAAAACTGGTTCGGTTTCATTACGTCGTAATAAAGAATCACAAAGGAGTACACGGTTCATTAGGTTTCTTTCAGTGAGCTCGTGAGGTACCCAAATATCGAGCTTTTTTGTGTACCCAGTTTTTGTCAAATGCGCTAAAACTGCTTTGTGGTCAATTCCCAGTTCTTCAGCTACATCGTAACTACTGATATGCCGAGCTTGCTCCATTTTTTCAAAAATGGCATCCATTTTATCCGTAATAGGGCGACGAGAGCGACATGCATCTTTGACATCAAAATTTCCGGATTGAAAAGAGTGATGAATATATATGTTGATGGATGGAGAGGGGGAGAGGAAGGCCAAAGATAAAATGGATGGATTGGGTGTGGAATGATATGAAAGAGAAGGGAGTGAATGATAGCGTGACGATGACAGGGGAGAATGGAAGAAGTAAACGTGTTGCGCCGACCCCAAGTAACATTGGACAAGAGCAGAAAGATTATGATGACATGTTTCCATGCTTCTAATAGTAGAAAATTTTCTGTTACTCACGATCACTTCGTAATTTTCTCGCCCCTTAAGTTTCGTTGAGTTTCGGTATGCTAGTCATCATGGTGGAAGCCATTTCTGCTGATAATCCACTATTGATATTGTTACATTCTTGGGCCGATTATCTGATAAAGTTATTGAATGATACACACGCTGCCTTGCAACGACTGAATTTTATTTTCTTTTCAATAATAGTGTAGGCGGATACAGCATGCGGAAGACTGAGGACAGGGTGTTGTGGTGTTGGCCTGGGAGAGGCCTATGCCCAGTAGTCGTAGTCCACTGCTGGACATAAGCCTCTCCCACGCTGCGCCTCCATAGGCTGACTTGAAGCTGTTGCAGTAAGCACAACAGGCCATAATATAAAAACTAAATTAGTGTTGTAAGCTTTTGTAACATCTTCCATATTCAATAGAAAGATATCGCTGTAATTTAATTTCAAAGAGGTTCGAACATTTTTGTGTGGGACCTGACTACCTACCGTCCGCCACTGGCGGCCAGTGATGAGACAAGTGTCAATAGATGGAGTTAGTGATTGCAAACAATATATACTTACTATTCGAGATATTCGAGTTTAAAAACGTGGAAAAATATCTCTTTACATTTTGAACTCAAATATCTCAGAAAGTGTATCTTTTACGAGATTTATCACTGAATATTTTTTGTTTGTAATTACTTATTCTGTCGATTGACACATGTTTATCTTGCCGCCAAAACTAGTTTTTTTTTCAAATGGCGGAAGGTATAGGTAAGCCAACTAGGTTTTATTTCTGAGTATGGGTATCCGTCTTATTTTGTTGTACTAACTACTACTGTTTCTTTTTCTGAAAAGATTCAGAATAAATAGATTCTATCAGATATGCATCCCCTGACCTCAATAGACCAATGTAGTACCTACAGCCGCGCATGTGAATGACTGTTACTGTTAGCCCGTATCACCCAACTGCTGGGCAAAAGCCTGTGTATAATTTCCAGTGCTTGCGATTCAATTTAAAGTAAACTACTGGTCGTTTGTTTTGTCCAACTCGTCCCGCCATCTTCTACGGGGTCTGCCACGACACCTTCTAGCTCTCTCAGAGCTCCAAATAGCTTGTATTCTTTTTTCTGAACAACGCCAATATATTTATATGCTTGATCCTGTTTGTTGATAGTGATCATCACAATTTTATTATTTGGAAGAAAACGTTTTCCCTTCAGTGAAGTTTCATCTTGTAAATTGCGTGATAAATGAACATCAAATTGGCCGCTAGAAAAATCATGTGTAAAGCGTGGTCTACTAAAGGATTTTCTTCTTTATCGAAATTTACATAAAACATGCCGTTGCGATAATCAATCGGCCTAACCTTGTCTCAACTATGTTGAGGTCGGCTTCCAGTCTAACCGGATGCAGCTGAATACAAGTATTTTACATAAAGCATCTGCCTATCGCCACAACCAAGTTACTGGGTAACGCGATACACCTTGGTAGGACTGGTTGTCAGTCTTTTTAACCGAGAAAAGCCTGCTGTTGCCATAGGCACCTCAAAAAAATACTCGCATATTTCTGCAACATCATAAAATTCGCCGAAACCAGCGTAGGTGAAGGCACATAATCAGATCGTCTCTTTGTCTGCCTGTCCTTTAGTCTGATTGGGTTTTCGCCGACTAGTTACCTTCATTTTCCTGCCCTTATCCCATGTTGCTTGGGGTCGGCGCAGCACGTGTTCTTCTTCCATTCTCCCCTGTCAACTGGCAGGCTACCATTCACTCTCTCTTCTCTTTCATATCATTCCTCACACAATCCATCCATTTTTTCTTAGGCCTCCCTCTCCTCGTCTCCACTCATCACTGTTTTAATCACATGCGTTTCGTTCCTTTCAACTTTTTAGAATACTTTACAGAATCGAGACAGTACTATTATTGCTGTCCCGATTCTGTAGCGCATCAGGGATGTTCGCCGAGTCGTAAGTAGACTGTTTCTATTCTACTATGCGAAAACTGCTCACATCCCTGGTGGGCAGGGATTGGGCTAGCCCCAACAGCATCCTGAAGGCATTCGCGCAGAGGTTCGATTGTCAGTACCTGAACCACTGCTGTATTTTTCACGTATTTAAGCAATCGAAGTTTGTGATATGTGTAGTTACATTGTATTTTTTACTTACTTTTATCGATGTAAAATAAGGTTGTGAAAATTCAAATATTATCTTTAGCCCAGAATTCTGCTACTCGTACTCTGTTCACTGACACAGTCTTAAGAATTGTACTTACTCGTACTACGATTCCCTTGTTGGTCGAAATAAAGGTTATTTATTTTATTAGCCATGACAATACCGTGACAGCCAACTAATATCCCTACAGTTCACTTTTTCTTCACAAATCAGCATTTAAATTACATCCACCCCTAGTCAGGAGCAAAAGTCGAGGCGGGCCGAGTCTTAGCGCCTCCGTCCCGGCTCACCGGGATTACGGCCGGCTCATAAACACGACTTAATGGAATTGAATCCCGTAAAACAGAACGGTTCGACGGCAGTCCGGGATATTGTGTACAAACTGTTTTATTGTACTTTACTCTTGCTTTTCTTAGGGGCCTGGAGTTTTCTTTTGCCATTTGAAGAAATTTTGCCAGGTGTGCAAAGAGTCTTGAATTCAATTTTGTTTATAACTGCCCCCCCTCTTTCTTCTTCATTTGATTTTTGAACTGGTATTGTTGTATTTTATTTTGCTTTCTGTATCTCATTTTATGCTGCACCGGTTAACGTCATCGTGTTCGCTAAAAACTAGCCCTGTGGCCGATTCCTGTCCTAACTAACGTTCCATTCCTACTAAGACATTCTTCCCCAAAGCTCTTGATGATTTTTATCCGCGTTAATGACATCAAATTATGATGATTTTTGTGTAGTTTGTGGCCACATATTATTTTTAATTTCTTTTTTTACTCTTTGTTTCACATTAAATTCGATAATCAACTAGTATTGGATCTATTTTTTTTATTTGTTTTTTTTTTTTTTATTATTTCGCACGTTTTCTCGTTAACACATCTAATATTGGCAGATAGTCGAAATCAGCACCATTGCCATAGAGTAAAATAGAATAGAGTCCCAGCATGCTGATTGCCGCTTTGCGTGGATGTAAGTAACGCATATTTTCCCCCAACTGCTTCTTTTTTGTGTTTGTTTTTTGTTTGCGTCATTTTTACCGCAAATAAATGTTTTCTTTGTTTGTATAAATTGTTAAAGAATGTACCTAATTGATAACCAGCGATCTTTTTAATTTCCTCAGAATTTTAAATGTAGGTATTCATTATCTATCTATATAAATAAAAAGAGAAGTCCTGACTGACTGACTGATTCATCAACGCCCAGCCCAAACCCTTAAACCTAGAAGGCTGAAATTTTGCACAGAGATTTCATATATAATGTAGACAAGGAATAAGGAAGGATTTCCCGGTAGTGTTCGATAAAATTGGGGCATTTTCGCTAAGTACTTCAAGCTAGTAGTAGCTTAAAGGACTAAAATAAATTCGGAGAAGGGCAAGAACATGAATGCTTTGAATAAGTAGGAATGATTCAAAGTAAGTAGATATAACAAATAAGTAGGTAGGTACGTGACAGCCAAATACTTACGCTATGCCGCTCATGTTGGAGGGAAAATCAAGCAATGACGAGTATTTGGTAATTAGAGAAAATTCTGCAACTTCTTTTAATTATAATGGTCGTATACCTATTTACAACTAAGCTCCTACCTACCTATATGGCTGAACCAATAAGAATGTCATTTTGCACAGACTATGTAGGTACTTCCTGGATTAATAAGTATACAGGTAGAGAGAGGTACCTATTATGTAGGGTAGGTATATTCGATATTTATTGCATATGGAAATACTGGAGGCAGAAAAATAACGATAACTTACCTCCCAAAGCTGTCGCGGTGAGGTTATTGAGCATGGCCTCTAGAGGCCAACCCTGGCCGCCCCCTATGTCGACATCGTCCTCAACACAGCTGCACAAACCAATGACTACTGCTGGCACTACAGTCCACTCCCTAGCACTCGCGAACTAGCAGCGAGCCCGCCACAGCTTATCAACGGGCATCTTCCCTTAATCAAATCACAAGTCCACTCTTAACGATACGAAAAAATCCGACGCCACACACTCAAAACGTCAAAAAGGACGAAATTCCAGCGAAAAGCCGCCTTAATACAAAATAATTAGCGCTATATTAAACCCAATTAGTTTTAATTACGACTCCGTTCAAACTTATTTACACACTTAATTTTTGTTATAAAATTAATATAACCCGTTTAGTATCAATTTGTATAAATTTGCAGTTTGATTGGTTCGCCCTTAAAATGATCGTTTAATGTGGAAACCGACCGTCGACTGGTACAAAAACAGATAGTGTTCACATTGTTGCCGACCCTGCTCCACGGAAAGCTCTACGCGAAGAAATATACCCGTCCTTGTCTAACACCTGCCTAACATCTGAGTGTCTCGCTCGTTTTGCACGCGTGCATCAGTAATGGATGCTTACATTTTGTTTACGTTCGATTTGAACAAACGAATAATCTATTATTTCATTCGTGCACGTATTATTGATACGGACCTTTCCCATTCATACAATATTCATATACCGACATAACTGCTTTTGTCTCGTTCTAATTGCAGCGTTCAGTACGTCAGGATCGTAGTTCTGTCTCTATCGCACACGAGTTTTGGATATCGAACGCATTCCTTGCCTGTACACGGCGACCAATCGGAACGCAGAGAAATCACTTTCAAAGCGTCTAGGGCTGGCACCCACGTCGCGATATTGAAATATTATTGCTACAGCGAGCGCAGGGCGTTCCGTTCTTTTGTAATGGAAAAAACAAATACAGGCAGTGTGTTCGTGATATAAGTCGTTATAGCTGTGTTGTCGGAGGTAAATAAGAGTACTCGAATGAGATCCGTTGGAAATATTTCAGCTGGGTTGCGTTCGAAAACGTCGCAGTCTGAGTGCGATTTCTTGTAAAAGCGCCTTTAATTTTCGGACGTTGTTGAATAAGGAATGCGAGGGAATGGACACTTGACGAAATGGATACGGACTGTTTTTGCTGCTGGCTTTTTCGTTTTAGATCCATCGAAGCATTTATTTTATTTCGGTACGATATGATATAGGTATTTTTATTCCTGGATTCATGCATTTCATGGTTTTTAGTGTAAGTTCGGTGGATACTTACCTAGTTCTTGAAATTAATTTATCTGGTTTCGGTTTCAACTTCTACAACTCTTTGTATGTAGATATTTGAAATTGTTTTTAAGTCCATATTTATAAAATAGCTTGTTTGACTGCAGATCAGTAAGTCAAAAATACAAGAACTTGAAACTGATGGAAATAAGAAGCAAAAACGAGACTATCTAAAACAGACTTAATATTTGTTGTTTATTACCTACCTACTTCCAGGTAGGTAATAAAGAATATCTATATAATGTTACATACACATACCTACATAGGTAGGTACGTACTCGCTTTCCATATTAACTTTGATGAAATTCCTTACCTACCTACAGAGAAAAGTAGAATTTAATAAAATTTTGTAACACAAAGCGGCTTGCTCAAGGGAAAATTCTTTACAATGTTGTCAACTGAAACATATTTGGTATCTACAACGTTTATTATGGTGTCTTTGTTACAGTTTTGTTTTTATTTTTATTCCATAACCTAGGTGCAATTTGTTACAATTTTTTTAAATTTTAATTTCATAACATAGGTAGGACCTAAAATCACGGCTGTAGGTAATCCCCCGAAGGGTTAGGCAGAGGTGTACCTACCTATAAAAATTCCTGCCGGAAAAAAAAACAATAAAATATCAACATGCTCAGCACTATCGGCGATCACAAGTATAGACCACTTTTAAATTCATTTCGGGATATCAGTTAGAAAGAAGAAAAAGCTTTTATTTTACAACAGAATGGTAAACTAGATATAAAATACACATTTATACAATAATTTGAATGATGTACCTAGGTAGGTACCTAACCAATTTTTTATTTTCCTTAAAGCTGCGTACAGCTTAGAGCTTAGAGGCGCTTTGTGGCGCCTGCGCTTCCGACGCGGAACTCTTTCTTCCTCAGAGTCCGAGTCTTCCCTCCCCCTGCGCCGATTCACGGGATATCCCAGTTGAGAGAGCTTCGTTTTGGCATCTTCCGATAGCTCTCCCAGGGCCACTTCGGTCATACGCCTTACATACTTGTCTATGAGGAGGGCCCTTGTTGCTTTGTGACAAGTGGAGATCTGAAAGTTCTCTCCAATGAGTTTTTGGTGCTTCGCAAAAGCTATAGCTGCATAATAGAGATCAGGAAAGTGTGCGTGGTTGAGGTCACTATGAGCATTAGAGTCCCTCACTCTGCTGTAAGCTATGTTTGGATCACTCTGCTGAGCTGCTGTCCATGCTCGTCTCAATTCGAGAGCCTGGTCAGGCACAGAAGGAATCTCTAGGGCCCTGCAGTGTGATTTGATGAATTGGTCCATATATTGAACCGCTTTCAGGTCTAAGAACTCCCAGACAAGCTTAACCTGATTTATGACCGCGTTCTCAGCCCCCTCCTTTCTAATCGAGAGTGTCCTATCTCTATCTTACGACTCAATTGATCCCTACCTGTAATCTGGTGTTGAAAGTCCTGTCCTAACTTAATGATGGAGGACCATGAAGTGTCGGAAACCAGATCGATAGCAGACAAGGAGGCAAGGGCGGCCTTCCACCTCTTCGAGTAAGCAGCGCTGTTCTGGGGAGTATAGGCTTTGCTAACGTGTTGAGGCAGGTGAGGGACAGTGCTAAAATTCCCTGTTGAACTTCTTCGGTGGTTCTTGTTCGTGTGGGGACTTCAGCTGTGGCTCTGGACGCTGATGCCATGCAGGTTGTGGTCATGGGACCTAAGAAACTGAGCACCACTGAAAACAAAAGGTCGGAAGTGTACTCTGAGGTGCCCTCATCCCCAACAACACCTCCTCCTATGTGGCATTCTCTCCAGTTGGTCACATAGGTAAAGAGGCGCGCCGCTCCTATGTCCAGAGTTTTCTCGGGGCTTGGTATCTGGAAGGACATGTTTGGAGGTTGGTTTGCTGTAGGGAAACCTATGGGCTGTTGAAGGTTAGGTCGAATATCTACAATGTTTGCCGATGTCGGTACAAATCTTTAATATTCAATGTTAATATTAAAGAAATCCTGCTCCATTTCTTTTACAGAGTACTTACAGGGAGAATTGTAATTTGACGTATTCCTTTCAGAACGTGAAAGTGCGAACCCTTTGTAAAATTTAAGGACCCCTTAGGGGTTAGGCGAAAATCCATGGGGTTTGAGAAAATCCAAGATTTACTTACGTGTTTCTCAAAATCTCAAATTGAATGGCAATCAGTGCTATTTTATTTGATAGTAAATACGTTTATAAAGCTTTCGACGTAACCAAGTGTTCTAAAACATCAAACAGTTGAAAGAACAAGAACTTGGTTTATGATTTTCAAAACCATCTACGTAAGTACATGAACTTGGACTCCATTTATCTCAAATTACAATATCAGCTATCAATCGAGGTAAAATACAAATATCTTTTTAAAAGTGCCCATGATACAGTCGATAATGCTGGCAAAGGTAGAATTTGCAAATTATCGAAATATTTTAAAATTGAGTGCTTTTCCAATTAATTAACTGGTTTATGTCAACCCACTACACAAAAGTTGTCTTAAAAAAATAATAACATTATAACAAATTATTCTGAATGAAGACAGCAATAGCTAGTAAGTAGAAATATCCCTTTGCTCGCTGTATAGGTACCTATAACGCAGTGTGACATTGTGACTTAGGTCAATTCCGTTTTAGTTCAATAGCGAGATAGGCTTAGTGACATTGAATTTTAGTTCAAGAGCGAGAAGGACATCATTTCTTACTTACTTAATTATACTAAGGGTGCTAATAAATTAAAACTATTGTAAAAAAGATTCAACTTAGACTTAAAAATATAAACAATTTAAAACATAATTATAATTCTTATGCTTCGTATTACCTCTTATAGCATGAAAAAAATAACTAGTTATTATAAATACAAGTGACTTCTTTTTTTATTTTGATATTTTTTTTTTTTAAATAAAACGCCGATATAACTCCATCTTGCAACTTTGTCAGCTCTTTTTTGTGCCTATAGTTAAAAACAAGATCAATTTTTCTTCTTGCATTACCTTCAAATTTATTTTGCTTAAGCTTTAAGCTTTGCCATTGCGATTCCTTTTTCTCTTTCTATAGAAAATTGACTGACGCTGGTTTGCCCTTCATTCGATTATTTGTTCGATGGATTTCATTGGCACATCTAATAATTTCATGAAGTTGGTCCATCAACTGTTTTTCCATATAAATTTTAAATTTCGTCGTGTTTTCCGATTTTTCATTAGATTTTAGCTGTTTAATATTTTTCCAAACTTCAGAAATATAATTTGATGGTAGAAGTGGTAGATTAGCACAAAGTTGTTTCATTTTATATCCTGTAGTTGTGGTCAAAACACCCAATTTTTCGGCTTTCTTCCAAATAGCTCTTGAATAGTGATAATAGATATACCAGAAAATACAAGCCGTAGGTAGCTAAGGCTTGAATTTGTGCAACTTCGTAATCAGTTTTAAAATTTATAAAATTGATGTCAAATAAATTTTTGATAAGTTGAAATAGCCTTCTATACGTGTCCTGAGTCTTGTTGGGTAATAAATATAACGAGCACAATATTCATAGTATCATTGTTGCTGACGTTTAAATTCACATGTATTGTGTAAAATTGATAAAACAACGGTACACCTAGGAATGTACAATCGCCATAGAAATGAGTGTCCTTATTTTTCATGTTGTTAACAAAACTACAACAACAACAATAGATTTTCTTGCTAAGGGACTTGAAAATAACAATATCTTACTGTTGTCTTCTCCATCATTGCAAACAATAAAATTTTCACTAATGATATTAGGATCCTGTACTTCATTCAATGTGCTATAATTGGTTTTTGGAACTTGTCAAAATTTGTTTCTTGTACTGTATAGAGTCCTTTTTGTTTTAAAGAGAGCTGCCTCTTTATATCTTCGTTTTTGAGTGAAAGGGATTCGTTTCATACCACATTTTTAATTATTTTTGGTACAGATCCAAATGATTGGCACACCACTTGCTTACATTTATCAATAATCATTTAAATTTTGTTCTTCGCGTGATTTGCAGTAGGTACATACATGGTCACTTACTTTCAAAACCGCGTTTTGAGAATCCACTTTTAAAGAAGCACTGCTTTCTTTCCGGTTAACACGGCCAGAGTGGGGACCCGTCATTGTTCGATTTGTTTTTCGTATAAGCAAAACCACCCAGTGATTATTGGTACGTTTTTTATTTCTTACAAAAACTACATCTTCTTTTGAATTCACATATTATAATGTAAAACAGAGTACAAACCAATGTAAAAATTAAACCAATAGCGACATAATCATATCGCGAAATGGGCAATGGGAGATATGGTCCAGCAGCGACTTCGTCATATCGCGAAATAGGCAATGTGAGATATAGTCCAACAGCGACTTAGTTGTATCGCGAAATGGGCAATGTGAGATATAGTCCAACAGCGACATTGTCGTATCGCGAAATGGGCAATGTGAGCCAAAACAAAACCAAACCAAACCACCAAACGCTTATTTGAAATGACGTTTAGGCATAACGCGATTTAGGCACACTGCGTTATACAGCGAACAAAGGGAAACAGCATTTTTGAGAAAAAATATTGTTCGTATGTAATTTAATTGTAATTTATTTTAAATTTATTTGCCTTGTAAATACTGTTGCTTATCCGACATGGGTAGTCTGTGGAGCCTACATTTTTTTCGTTTTATGTACAGTGGGCTGCATCGATTGGGTACCCCAGTTGTATTAAAATTTTAATACAACTGGGGTACCCAATTGATGCAGCTCACTGTACATAGTTATGCAATAAATATAATTTTTATTAGGATATGGAAGAGGACGGTCGCGACGACCGGCGCGGCGGCGTAGCAACGTTTCGCGTCGTAGCAACGTTCCGCGTCGTAGCAACGTTCCGCGTCGTTGCAACGTTCCCCGCCGTAGCAACGTTTCCCGCCGTAGCAACTTTCCCCGCCGTAGACGTGCTACGAGCTAATCGCACGTTAATTATAATGATGAATATTATTGCGCTTGTGTTGATTGCGCTGAATAGTGTTAATATTTTTTTTTTGTTTGACTATTGTAAAAAATTTTTTTGCTCGACAACTAAACAAGTACGCAGTGAAATACCTAACATAAAAATTTAAGGGTCCCACATTCCGTACCACCAAAACTATAACTTTTCAGTGTTAGAGGTCAGTAATACATGTTTTCTGTGAAATTTCAAATGCCTATTTACTGTGGTTAAAAATAAGCCCTGTGACAGATTGACGGCGGGAGTAGGTTAAAGCGGTGACTGGGGCCCATTCACCGCTTAAACGCAATAACGACTGTCCAAATACAGCGCGTTTTTTATTACACGACTGTCCCAAAATAGGAGTGTAATGTTTTCAGAGTTCACGTATGTGTGTGTGAGTTTCGCTTCCTCGTCGGTGGTGGGACAGCTGCCTTAGTAACAAAGTCCCATTAAGTACCTACCCGATATGTACGGCCCCCTGAAAAATACTATTCAGAAACATCTCAATTACCTGGGAACTCTGATTACGTCATAGGTATCATAGATACTGCCGACACTGCGTCACTGGAATTCACCCGCTCTGACGTCACTCGCGTAATTGCAACATATTGCGTTGCTGTACCACTTGACGCACGGCTGACAACCCAGTTCAAAAGTAGTAGGCACTCTGCGATTTCAAAAAAATATGCCGAATCAAAAATACACATAAACCCTTAAAAAGCACGTGACTAAAAGAGTGATGAATATAATATGAGTGTTGATGGATGGAGAGGAAGAGGAAGCCCAAAAAAAAGATGGATAAATGTTAGAGAAGGAAGTGAATGATAGCATCTCCGTTTACAGAGGAGAATGGAAGAGGAAAACGTTTTCGCCGACCCCAAGTAACATGGGACAAGTGCATAAAGATGATGATGGCTTGAGTATTTTTTGCCATTGTCTGCCTCGTTGGCCTTGTGGTCGCAAGCGCTACTGCTGAGCATGAGGTCCTGGGTTCCATTTTCAGGTCGGATAAACTGTTATTGGGTTTTTTTTATCTGGAACTTCTCAGTAGCAGCCTGGAGTCTGGATGTGTGCCCGATTGTTGGCAATAGGCTCGCCCCCTATTACGTGGGACATAACTGCTGAAATGTGGGTGTACATAATATTATAGGTTCACCTCTGCCTAACCCTTCGGGGATTACAACCGTAATGTTGTGTTTTTAACCACCGCTTGATTGATCAACTGATGGTTAAAAAATCATCGACTCGTCAGTCTAAAATTCTTACAGGCCTAGACAATCTTGAAGACCTAACCTGACAGGATTTTTGAATAGAGGTGGTTTACGGCAATTGAATTTGATGGACTTTACAACAAAGAATAGCACGTATCGAAAGAAACCCAGTCATGAATTTTAATTTAATTGTCCGTCTTAAATCAATATAAGAATCATTCTTGAACACAGCCATTCCACCTCCCACGAAATTTTGCCAAAATATGACTCACCCAAAATTCAAGCGTGAATGATACAAAATGGAGAACTTTAAAATAGAATACAGGGAGGTGAGTGGAAACGCTGAGAGGGGGCGGCCTTGGAAGAAAATTATAGTGACCTTATTGGTGATGTTCTTCAGAAAGGTCAGGTGGTCGCAACCAGCGTGCGTGTAAGACCAGTTGTATGAACGTAAACGAAGTAAATGAAGTACTTACATATGTAAGGATCGTAGCAGGTGATGGCGTTCTGTAGTTTCTGCCTACCCCCATGGGAAGAAAGCTTGAGTTATGTACGTGTGTATGTATGTTTAATAGAATAACACATTAAGAAACGCAACTATTCTATTTCCCCTTTGTCCCACAATTCGTGTGCCCTCTTGCACTCAGGTAACAGTGGGTGCAATAAAATGGCGCTTGGCGAGTAGTCAGAGTGGAGCATTGTGACCGGGGAGTTTGTCACAGTCCGCTTTGATGCGACGCGAGCGTCAAACTCGAGCGCTGTTGAGAGCATGCAATGTACGCGTGCACTGTTTCATAATAATCTCAGTAACTATACGAGTATAAAGGATTTCCTCTAACCAAACCATAAACATTAAGCAGAATAAGGGGCCAAGAATTGTTGCCGATAAAAGAATTGAGATCTAAGTGTTCATCGGAGAACCGAATTTCGGAGAACTGTGTCAGAATCCTAGATGAGAGGCAAGATTTATGCAGGTGGAAGAAAGTCGCATCTCATTAAGTACTGAGGAGAGGTACTTATAATGAAACAATTAATTTGTGTTTAAATAATACTTAATCACGGAATCGTTTCACGTTTTTTCCATTATGATATTGTTTTATCATGATACCCGCTTGTCAGCTCGCTAAGCTGACTGCGAAAACTTTTCCTATCTTAAAACATGTTTGTTTGTATATACAACACTAGCTTTTGCCCGCGGCTTCGCCCGCGTGAATGTCGGAAAATACAACGGGAACAAAAATCCTTCCTTATTTCTTGTTGATAAACGGAACCTCCTGTGCAAAATTTCAGCTTCATAGGTCGAAGGGTTTGGGCTGATGAGTCAGTCAGTCAGGACTTTTCTTTTTAAATATTGAGATAGCTTCTGCCCGCGACTTCGTCCGCGTGAAATTTCTTGATCCCCCGACCCACCCCGTTGAATCGCATTGCCTGCCCGCGCTAATACTTCGTTTTCGGTTAGCGTTGTTTCTTACTGTTTTCCTTTTTAATGCCTATAGCCTTCCTTAAGAATTGTGCTATCAAATGCAAAAATAATTATTAAAGTCTGCCTGGTAGTTTCAGAGATTAGGGCGTTCAACCAAACAAAAAAAAGGTGTGTGTCAGCTTCGACGCACGACTGGAGTTTACTCCTGTTTTTTGTGCCATTCCGAGTTTCCGACTTCCTATTTTCGGTAATTTCTGTCGGGCTGGGTTTCTTCAATGCATCAATGCTATACCTAAAGCATCTTTGAGGTGTAAACGCACTCGTCGCACCCCCTCTTACCCCTCCACCTCACCCTCTAACACCTCCTCATCTCCCTCTAACCCTCTCTCACCCACTCCCCTTTCCACCCCTCTCATCCCCCTCACCGCCCCCTCTCACTCATCTCACCCTCCCCATCCCCTCTCCCACTCACCCCCCTCACCACATCCCCTTCCCGCTAACCTCCCCCTACCCCATTCACACCCTCTTTCACCCCTTCACTGCTTTTCCCTCCCCCTCTTCCCTCGCCAACACTTTCCTTCCCCCTCACCCCCCTCTCCATACCCTCCCCGTTCACTACACTCTCATATCCCTCTCCACCTCTCCCAGCTCTCCAATGAGTCAAAAGTCTCAAGTCAATCTCTCTTCAATGAATCAGGGCTATACAAAAAGCAACTTTAAGGTTTAAAGGTACTCACCCCCTCTCACTTCTCCCCCTCTCTCTAACCCCCTCTCACAACTCCTCCTCTCCCCCTCTCACCGTAATTTCTCATCCCTGTCAATCCCCTCAGCGCCCCCTCTTACCCCTCACCCTCCCTACACCCTCTACCTCTTACCCCCTCACCAAATCCTCTTCCCGCTATACTCCCCATCCCCCTCTCACTCTTACCCCCCTCACCACATCCCTTTCTCGCTAACCTCCCCCTTCACCGGTTTCCCCTCTACCTCTACCTTCACCAACTCCTCTTTTCCCCCTCTTCCCCTCCACCACCTTCCCCCTCACACCCTCCTATCCGTCTCCCCCTCCCTCGATCATCCTCCCCTTCTCCTTCCTCACCACACCCTCTCCTTCCCCTCCTCAATGCCCCCTCCCCCTCTACCCTTCCCTCTGGTGGAAAAACTATGAATGACAAACTTTATTACTTCCTTAGGCAAGTATTTGTGCCAAGTTTCAAGTTAATTAAATAAATGAATAAGATATTTTTTATAAACCATATTTCATGTTTTCACCCCCACAAGGGTGGAATTTAAAAAAACCGCTTGGGATATTTTCGTAACTTGACTGAATGACCACCACCAATTATCGAGTTAATCAAGCCCCACAGTAAAACCTGCCCTGTAAAATTGACTACCCCTCTTCACCCCCTTAGGGGTAGATCTTCGAAAAACCCTGATATACGTTATTCTTCATTTTTAATCTCAAGTATAAATACTGAATTTCGAGTTAATCGGACCGCACGTTAAAATTACTCCATACAAACTTTGACATCCCCCATATCCCTTTTTATGGGGTAGCTTAGGAAATCTGAAAATTAAAAACTTTATAGTTTACTTACATAAATATTCGTGCCAAGTTTCAAGTCTATTAACTCAAGGAATAATATTTTTCATACAAACTTTGGACCCCCGTTTCACCCCCTTAGAGAGTGAATTTTGAAAAACCCTTTCTTAGTGCACCCCTAGACCTTATAAGGAACCTACGTGCCAAATTCGGAATCTCTAGACCCAGCGGTTTGGGCTGTGCGTTGATGTGTCAGTCAGTCAGTCAGTCAGTCAGTCAGTCAATCAATCAATCAGTCAATCAGTCAGTCATTCAGTTTCTTCTTTTATATATTTAGATTGGTTTTAGTATATGCGAAACCCGAAACACGTGTCTAATATTTTTATGTAAAGAAACTATGTACAAAATTTCAAAACTGTATCATCAAAAATCACAAAGTTATAAGCTTGTTATGTTACCTGGTTGTCCGTACAAAAACATGATCACCACGCGCGGCGCCCGCTGTGCGCCCGTGCCTAGTGCCACTATGACCTGCCATGACTTGTGTTCGTCGCTCGGTGTCCATATTGTAACTTTTTTTTAAAGATTTTTGGGGCAAAATATAACACGGTATAAAAATTATTTGAATCGATTCAGTTACTTATTCTGAACAAACTAAAACTATACTTAGGTTTTGCATATACTAAAAATAATGTTGTATAATAGATTCGCGGAGATTACATGCAAATACCATTTCAGATTAAAGCCTCTACAGTACCTACCTGTGAAAGCTCATATAATACCAGCCTACTACTATCGCACTGCAGGGCAAAGTCCTCTTCTCATACAGAGAAGTCACCGAGGCGATTTCAGACGACGATGTTTTCCATCACTAATGTAATGAAAAAAGATAAACTCACAGTAGTGAATGCTCATATTTGCACTTAAATTCTTCCGAAGAAGATTAGCTTTAAAGTTAGAAATTGCATGAATTAATACAAGAATCTACTATTATTATATACAACTCATTAGTAAAATCACACCTCGAGTATCTTATCGAAATATGGGGATCTGCCGCGAAAACTATCCTGATGCCTTTGCAAAGAACCCAAAACAAAATTATTAAAACCCTATATCATTATCACTATCTGACTCCGACTAAAATAATATTTGAAAAAACTAAATTATTAAATCTCACACAACTATACACATACGGCACCTGCATTCTAATTAAAAAAATCACCACCAACAGCATACAATCCAATTTACAATTACACAAAAAAACCATATCATACAACCTAAGAAATAAAAATAAACTACAACGAAGACAAGCTCGTACTAAATATGGTGAAAAAACCATATTGTTCGAGGGAGCACAGCTGTATAATGACCTGCCAAATGACGTAAAAGATTGTAACAACATTAACTCATTCAAAGTGAAACTAAAAAATTATATTCAACAAATGTAGTCATACCATATCAATTAATGTTAGCAACTTCTTACCTACCTATTATTTATTTATATAACTTCACCAACACGCACCTGAGGCAAAATGTATTCATTTAGATTTAAGCAATAACTTTGTATCTCATTGTAAGTGAACCTATGTATTGTTCTTATGAGAATAAATTCTTTAAACCTAATCCCGCAAACAAACGCAGGGAGCTAACCGTGACGGATTAAGTAAACACTTGGGGTTTCACTTAGCACCACTTAGCGCTGCCCCGCCAGATTAACAGTAACGTGTCTTTACTTAAAACTAATGCAATTACAGCGCCAGAGCGAGACGCTGTTATACGAGAGACAAGGATGTGGACAGCATACAGCATGTACCCATTCGATGCCGTTTGATCGAGGATCACTAGAAGTGGCTAAACTTGTTGTCCAATAAGTGATGTGAGATTTAATTATATTGCGGTGTGTGTATCTTCATTTGGATCCAATTGTTTGGATTAAGATAGGTGGAGCTCGTCGCTAAATGCCTACAGCCGCATGAGCCGGTCGAAGATTAGGCTACGCTTGCCGCGGTCGGTTCGTGGATGGATCCATGACATAATTATCGAGACCCCTCCATACCTCAGAAAACACGTTAAGCCATTGGTCCCGGCTGTCATGCGTAGATCTTTAACAGTCGTTATTGGTAGTCAGAAGCCCAAAAGTCTGACAACCAGACTTACCAAGGCTGTTACCCAGTTACTGGGTTGTAGAGGTCAGATCGGCAGTCGCTCCATGGAATAGGGGTATTCAGCTGCATCCGGTTAGATTCGAAGCCGACCTCAATATAGTTGGGAAAAGGCTATTAGGCAGATTGATTTAGCGCTAATCGCATTTAGTGATTTGTGGTGCAAGTTGTCATGACTAAAAGCGTATGCTTACTTAATAATTGTCGAACAATATGCTTCTTAGCGTGTCGATTGCAAAAATTGGCCCAACATTCAGCAACGCGAATACCGTTCACTGCTGACGCAGCCATTAGGTCCTCTTGTGCAGGTGACCGGGCATGCGGTGCAAGATGAGAGGTGAGCTATTGTCTGTGGAGAGACGCCGCATACACACCGGAGATCTGAGCCGTCCACGAACTCCCACTTGATGAGGTTGTCCTTTCTGCGGCTTACTTGTACGAAGTCTATTTAAGGTTTTCTATGCTGGCCACGGTAACTTAACTGGTGCCCGGATAGGAGGCTCCCTGATGGTTCATTATAGAAATCGAGAGGTTTAAGCAGTTCTTGCCAAAGATCGCATCTTTCTGTGGAAGGGTTGCCATCGGCTGTACTCAGGCACCCTAGAAACGACAACACAACAATATTGCTTTTAAATTTAGGTATCTTTCGATATGGCTTTAAGTAGATCAATCAACTCGGCCTATCGCAGTCCACTGCTGGACATAGGCCCCTCGCAGGCTCCCCCACAACACCCTGTCCTTCACCTTCTGCATCCAGTCTGTCCCTGTCATTTTTGTAAGATCTTCAGTCCATCTAGCTGTTGGGCGTCCCATCCAGGACTCGTCTGCTCGACAGGATACAGGCCATCGGTCTTTCGACAAACATCGCCAGCCCATTGCCACTTCAGCTTGCTTATCTACTCTGCAAGCTATGTCGGTAACGACACAACTGCTTTGAACAGATAAGAGCGTGAAATCTGTAACAAAACGAACACACATTAGAACGAACATTATATTTATAACAAACTTATGCAAACAAACAATAAAGCAACCAAAACATCATTACAAAGGTGCGGGGGGTGGGGCTGGCGGGCGCTAAGCGATGATTTTTAATAAAAATATACCCTCGGCTTAATATCGGATATGCTATGTTATCTGTAAAAAGTCCGCCGAAAAAGCCACAACTTTCGACTCACTGCCATTCAAAATGTTTACTCAACTCTACATTTTACAGTCGAAATTCGAATGCACACCTAACTTCTGCCTGTCCTCAGAGTTACTCTTCCAGTATTTTTATAAAATGCAACCTTAACTATATAGAATAAAGTTTTATTTTGCGGGGTAAGTGATGGTCGTTAAGGCGAATACAGACAATCGTGTGGGGTAACGCATGGTAACACCGAAACCGCGCGTAGTTTATTATAAGTTAATACGCACCCGCCTTAACTCGCCGGATAGCTTATGATACACTTCGAGCCAAAATTATGTGCGCAGAATATTATTTTAAGCAAAATTGGACCGACAGCAGAATTTAAGACACCTCCTTATTTGTAATAAAATATTTGTACATACCATTATTTTTCTCAATTTAATTCACGCAGGGGGCTTGTGAAAACCGCACGGGTCGATAGATCAGGTAAAGCTACGCTTGCCGTGGTTGGTCCGTAGATGGGTGACCATATTTACATACCAAGACCCCTTCATGCCTCGGAGAGCACGTCAAGCCCGTTGGTCCCGGATGTCATTCGTGGATCTTTGACAGTCGTTACGGGTCATCAGAAGCCCGAAAGTGTGACAACTATGTCGCAGTCTTGCCAAGGAGTACCACAGATAAGTAGTGGCTTCATGTAAAATACTGGCATTCAGCTGCATCCGGTTAGGCTGGAAGCTGATGCCATTGCCAACATAGTTGGGGAAAAGGCTAGGTAGATGATGATATTTTTCTCAATTTTATACCTTATAAAAACAAAAGTCAGCGTTTGCTAAGAACATAATAGTATTGGTCTGTAGCTCCTGTATAGCATACATATCGTCGTCAATATTTAAATTCAAACTGATATTCTCTCAAGACTTCTACAGCATGTATCAGAAAGGTGTATGAGTTACGAGTACGTTGTCGGTCCCATGGAGTTTATTCAGTTGGATAGTTTGTACCCACACCCTTAAAATATAACCACACCTTTCTGACACATGCTGTACAATTAATTATACAGTTAGCAATCATCTGAGCGAATATAAAACTAACTACCTACCTCTACGTGCTTGTCTGGCAAGCTGTGCCACTTTTTTACGAACGCCACAAAATATGTCATCCATTTCTCATGCACGACAGTGCACTGCTCGCTCCCCATTTTAGCGTTTCCATTGTAATAAAGTTACACGGTTTTTAACTCGGCGGGCACGGCACTTGCCACTAACACGGTGGTACTAAGATACCATACCGTGCTCCCTACACGTTCGGCGGCAGATGTTACGATTTTCCAAAGAAGAGCCATCAGTAATGCATATTGTCACTTGTTTTGAAGAGAGTCCACAAAAATAAGTTCGTTGTTTCTATATTTAGATAAGAATAAAGGGAAAAATTTAACTGATCCTCTTAAAAATTTATTGATCTTCTAATGATGGACACTTTTTAAATTAATGAACATCTAAAAACTTTTTCGGCATCTAATGATGCACACTTTTTAAATGGTCTTTTCTCACAGTTGGTCGCATTTGAGAACTGTGACCAACCACGCAGGAGCCTAATTAGCCCTAGTAGCTAAGTTAGGGCACCCTGTCCAAATGGGTTAGGTTAGAACTGTGACCAACCGGAACTACAACCATGTTGGTTGCAGTTACTTGGCTATTTAATATTTTTAGGATCCCAAAATAGGAATTATTTGAGGTTCACAAAAAGAAGCCAACCAAAAAGTGTTCAACAATATTTTTATTTTATTAAATATTGGCATATTTAATAAAATAAACATATTGTTTGCCAATATTGCCCATTGTAAATGTTCGCCTCTTTATGGCATACCCTACCTACTCGGAAACCTCAATATAAACATTGAAAATGAATATCGCATCACGAAACAACATAAACTCAATATGAATACCAGCTACTCATTACTATCTACCTGTTCTTATCATAATCATTGAAAAATGCAAGGATTGGCTATTTATAGACACCATCTAGGCACCTATCTATACAGGATGGTCCAAATAGTGACGTCCAAAGAAAAAATATGAATTCCTTATACCCAGGATTTGCCCCAATTCCATTCCCATTCGAAAACCACCCCATGTATGTTCCGCGATTTTTGTAGTTTTCGAGTTCTTTTTGTAATTATTTATAGTTTTCTGCTGGTGGAGCTTCAAAAATTCATATCTTTTTGTAGTGGGTATTTTTCTTATTTTTTTTGCTGACATGGTCGTCTTGAATGTTACTTTACATTCAAAACACAAAAAAAAAACTGAAAAATACACACGACAGCAAATCTAAAAACAAATATTTTTTAGTCTTGAACCGTCCATCTATGTGCGCATCACTGAGACCTAAACAATGTACCATAAGCTGCATAGATCTCGAGATAAACCTTTGTGACAGACGCACAAAAAAATTGAGATTATAGAATATAGATACAAGCTTCCGATTTTCATTTGTTCGGAACCGTAAAAAGAAGAATAAGTATCATGACAAGATACAATTTATATGCTTTGCTATGCACTACGTATGCTTTAGCAACTGGAAATTTCGAATTTTCTTAGCTTTAATTAAAGCTAAAAAGAATAGTATAGTTATAGTTCTTAATTAAGAATAAGAATAATTTATTGGTCCATTGTTACAAAATAAATTTCAAAAATAATACTATTGTATGCCTACTGTAACTAAAATAATTAACATAACTATCTGAACAGTGGTCCCCAAACTAGGCAGCTCCTGTATCTTGGGGACCTGAGTTGCGTTTAATCTTAAGTTTTATTCGAGACGATTTGCGTTATCAATTTAATTTCAGGATGTTTGGAAATGGACATAATACAAGACTTAATGAAATGAGGGTAGTGAAATAACAAGTATAAAGTAAATTGAGCAAAATAAAATAATTCTAAATAAAAATTCTGTGTGTGTTTGTATTCATTTAATTAAAATTAATTAATTAATTTAATTAAAATGCAGCTGAAGTAACATTTAACAGAGGATGAATTTTAAATGTAGGTACCTAAGTACCAGTAAGTGCAGGTGGGCGGGCAGACGAGAGAATAATTCATTTCGGAAAGAATACTTCTGCCACCAGCTTAAATCGCTGCCCCGCATAGAGTTTAGGTACCCGATAGTGCTGTACCTGCTGTGAAATTTCTTGTTCCCCCGAACCACCGCGTCGCATCGCATCGCCCGCGCATCGTAGTTTAAAAACACGTTCCCCATATATTCCAACTGCAAATGTAAGTTTGTACGCTCAATATTGAGTGATTTACCATGTTATTTTAAGACCATAAACTTCTTCTCAATTTTCCTGTAATCTAAAGGTATAGACTATCGGTATTTTATTCGAAATTTTAGGTTCAGCAGTTTCTGAGCTAAGAGTGGGGAATGGTCAATTTTCATAATAACTTTAATAGACTATCGGTATTTTATTCGAAATTTTAGGCTCAGCAATTTCGGAGCTAAGAATGGGGAATGGTCAATTTTCATAATAACTTTAAAACCATTTATATTAAAAGTATAAAAAATATATATTTGAAAACCTCATAACAAGCCCTTTCATTTGATATGTCATACGGCACAGTTTGCAAAACTTTTTTTTTAATTTTCTAATTTTTTTCCCCAAAAGTGAACCTCATAGGTATTCACAATTAATTTATTTACGTTACACGTCAAACACGAACGTGTCACAGACATTCATATGTGTATCAAACTATCGGTCCAGTAGATCGGAGCAAATCGGTTGTGACAGACGGACAGACAGACGAGTGATCCTATAAGGGCTCCGTTTTTTCATTCGGTCGTACGGAATCCTGCAAAAACACCGGCTATAGAAAAGCCAGACTGGTAAACTTGTCTGAAATTAGAGTAGGCACTTCTAATCTGTAGCTTCTTTGAAGTCACTGATGCAAACAAGACCCTAACTTATTTACAAACTAATCTCATTAAAATACTATATTATTGATTTTCTACGTTGTCGACTGCCTCGTTGTCGTGTGGTGGCAAGCGCTACTGCTGAGCATGAGGTCCTGGGTTCGATTCCTGGATCGGGTAAAGTTTTATTACCTCAAATGGCTTAGCATGATCCTCCGTTATGTCGAAAATACTGCAGCATTAATTTTGAAATAAATATAATGGTAAAGTTGAGGATTAACGTTAAGTTGAGGATTAAGTTATATGTTATATGTTTGACGAAAATACGACTCCATAAAATTTACTCGATACAAAAAATAATCCAAAGTTACCTCCAAACCGATCAAGAAACCGCTCGTATTAAAAAAATACTTCAAATTAGATCATGAAACTGCATACTAACTATAATTAAAGCAGGTCTTATGTTTTTTTATTTTTTTTTTTCAAATTACCATTAATTTTCACCGTAAAAAGCAATTGCCTAAACTATATGCGCCCAGCGCCGCACTCAGTCTTGCTCTCACTCAGTCCGCGAGCAGTATCGTGCGAGCGAGATAAAAACCTGAGGTTGTATGGGCACATAGGTTTCTCCATCCGAAATTTCTCAGTAGCAGCCTTGAGTCTGGATTTGTGCCCGGTTGATGGCAATAGGCTCGCTCCCTATTACATGGGACTTAAATCAATCAATCAATCTGCCTAGCCTTTTTCCCAACTATGTTGGGGTCGGCTTCCAGTCTAACCGGATGCAGCTGAATACCATGTATAATACGATACCCCTTGGTAAGACTGGTTGTCAGACTTTCGGGCTTCTGACGACCCGTAACGACTGTCAAAGATCCAGGAATGACAACAGGGACCGACGGCTTAACGTGCTTTCCGAGGCACGGAGGAGTCTCGGTATGTAAGGATGGTCACCCATCCACGGACCAACCCCGGCAAGCATAGCTTAACCTGATGGATCGACCCGTGCGGCTGTTATTACTTAGCCACGAGCTCAGGCGAAATGTAGGTTTATTATAGATACGTCTCTGCCTAACCTTTCGTGGAATACAGGCGTCGTATTATGTTATTCTCTAGGTCTCGATATCGATGCATTATTGTACCCGGACGCACACCCCTAGTTGGTGCCGGCGTAAGAGCTAAGCCCTGTTCTCGCTCCCCGGGGAACTAATATATTGTTATTTGTAACTGAGATACCCACTGTGAGTTACTTGCTGTTATTTGCGAGCCGTTTGCTCAACGCTCGATATTTGATACTTACATCACTGGAGATTTGTCGGTTTCGTGTGTTCAGCGGTGGTGAGCTAGGCACGTGTGCCTGAATTATGAAAAAACAAGTCGGTGAGTATCTTACTACTATTATAAATGAGAAAGTATGGATGGATGGATTTTTGTTACATAATCACGCCAAATCGGCTAAACGGATCTGGATGAAATTTGGCACAGAGATAGATTATGGTTTGGAATAGCGGCACATGGACTATTTTTATCCCTAAAATGTACGGTTCCTTTGGGATAACTTCCGACATCACGCGGGCAAAGCAAAAGCTAGTATTTTTATATTTCTAACTCATTATGACGTATTAACAGTTTGAGGAGCTTTTGACTAAATAATACGGTTGAAAATAGCGATGACTTTGATTTTAGTTGAATCACGAACGTGTCCGCCAATATAAGCGTTATTTCGCAGTTTTTTTTTTTTTTAGTACACCATTATGTTAAAACATTTTTAAATACTTCTCTAGTTGATTAAAATTCCTTTTTTAGAGTTACAAAAAAAAAAATAGTTATTGCTCTAAATATTGAGGATTTCGAGACGAAAAAGTTTTTTCGTCTCGCTTTTTTGTTTTTTTTTTTCAAGATGCTAGATCGTTTCTATTGTATAAGATATCTTTCTAAAAGTCTTTTTTTTTATACATTGTACTTTTCTTTGGGCTTTTATATAGAAATACGGCTAACTGTGCGACGGAACAGTGGACGTTTAGCTGTGTCCCGCTTAGGGCAGCGCCTTAAACATATCTGGCGAAATGGATGTATACTTCTGCCTAACCTTTAGAAAAATGACATCATGTTAAAGCTATGAATTCCTTTACACTTCAACCGCTACAAAAGCAATCGCAAAGCTGTGCAAAACACCATAACAGTTCACAAACTCGTAACCAATGAAAAACCCAAAATCCGACATACAGCAGATAGCACAGATCGGGGAAAATTTTTCCTAACGCCCCACAATAAGCCTCATGATCCGGACAGTAAACGCCTCCCGGAATACAAACTGCCGCTAACTAGCCTCGAAACAAACATATTTCAAACTGTATTAACGCCTGATTTATAAAACGGCTTTATACGGAAATGGCGGAGAAAAAATTCCGTATTTCGCAAGCCGGGCTTTTTATGATCTCGTAATGGTGTGAGGATTTAGGCTGCATGATGTATGGAGCGGATGAGCAGGCGTGTTGTGGTCAAAATGTTTACTGGTTTAACATCTTTTAGGTAATCAAATCAGTTTGTATCATTACTAGCAGCGCCTCGCGGTTTCACCCGCGTAAGTGTCGAACGCGTAGGAATATCGGGATATAAAGTATTCTATGTGTTAATTCTGGTTAAAACTATGTGTGCCAAATTTCATCAAAATCTTTTCCTGTGTACCCTTGGCTGTTCCCTTGATGGTACGTTGGAAGATCAATTTTAACAGCTCTGTACCCTTGGCCGTGTTTGATTGAGTATGGCCGTGAAACCCGATCAAATTAAATGCTCAATCGCAGAAGATCCATTGGCCAGATTCATGATGGATCTAGTGACGATTGTTTTTCTCATTAGATCTATATATATTAAAAAAAAATACTTTAAAAAGTAAAAACCGACTTCAAAACCAAAAACGAATAAAATAACTTTCATAAAACACTTAACAGCTTCTGAAGTCGGTGTCTTCAATTCTTCAATGCACTTTAGCTTGACACCGACTTCAGAAGCTGTTAAGTGTTTTATGAAAGTTATTTTATTCGTTATTGGTTTTGAAGTCGGTTTTTACTTTTTTTAAAGTAAATTTATTTTTCCATTTTTAGTTGAATATACAATTACATAAGTAGGTAAGCCCAAGTCGAACCAAAAGAAGAATTATCAAAATCCGCTTAGAAATGCCGGAGATACAGTGCATTTATGCATATTACTTCGTACATAAGAATAATTACATAATGTATTAGACACACGTGATCTGCATACTTTCAGGAAGGTTTTAGTATATACTAAAACCTTCCTGAAAGTATGCAGATCACGTTAGTGAAAAAATAATCAAAATCGGTTCATTAGTTTTTGAGAAAATCGCGGACAAACAAACATACGTACCTACATACATACGGGTCGAATACAGAACCTCCTTTTTTGAAGTCGGTTAAAAATAAGTAAAATGGATCTACTAAAAAGGGAAGATGAGGCGATGAATGTAGAGATGAGGTCCGAGAAAAGAGAAATCGAAAACAAATCACAAGCAAAAATAGGTTTATTTTATAGAGAAATTATCACTTTTTTTAAATATTAAAACACAATTATTCCTCAGTGAAAAATAAAAAATAAAAAAATTGTTTGACGTACTGTCAAAAGAGAGAAAAACAAAAAAAAAATTCTAAAAGTATTTGGGGTAAGTACTTATCGGAATTTTTCTAAGAAGTGGCCGATGCCAATTTCGCCATTTGCGAGCTGCATTTGTGCGAATAAAATGCAATTGTCATTTTGAATGCTCGTTTGTGGCGTTTAGGTGATGACCTTTTTTTAACCGACTTCGAAAAAGGAGGCTCTGTATTCGACCCGTATGTATGTATGTACCGCATGTATGTGTGTACTGTGTTTGTCCACGATTTTCTCAAAAACTAAGGATCCGATTTTGATGATTTTTTCACTAACGTGATCTGCATACTTTCAGGAAAGTTTAAGTATATAATACATTATCTAATTATTCTTATGTACGAAGTTATATGCATAAATGCACTGTATCTCCGGCATTTCTAAACGGATTTTGATGATTCTTCTTTTGGTTCGACTTGGGCTTACCTACTTATGTAATTGTATATTCAACTAAAAAAATTTACTAAAAAAAGTAAAAAACTAATCAAATAACTTTCATAAAACACTTAACAGCTTCTGAAGTCGGTGTCTTCAATTCTTCAATGCACTTTAGCTTGACACCGACTTCAGATGCTGTTAAGTGTTTTATGAAAGTTATTTTATTCGTTTTTGGTTTTGAAGTCGGTTTTTACTTTTTTTAAAGTAAATTTATTTAAATCTTTCTAAACGGTCACAATTGAGTGAAGTCAGTGATGACTCTTGATGTTTTATTAATGTTCGTATTGATGCCATGATTCCAACCTTCTACACTATGTTAGTGCGGTGACGCAGCCCATACACACACCAGATCTTAAATTAGTAGTCATTCATCCAGTATTTTTTAAAGTAATTTACTTTACTTAGCTTGTTCTCGTTTGGCGAAATCTCACTTTTAATATAATCCCAGCCATCTTTTATAAGGTTTTCAGGAAGTAAAGCTAGTTTACCACACAATGTAATTATCCTCCTGTTGTTTTTAGTTAGCTTTATGTTTAAAGCTTTCGCTTTACGTAAATGGTTGTGGCAACCATGAATGTCCACATCCATTTTTGATAATGCAAGCATAGCTGCCTTTTCAAAATCAATGGTGACTTCTTGGGCTGCCAGTCTGGAACCTGGCCACTAATTAAATTAAATAGGATCGTATACGCTTCTGTTGTTTTATGTGTCATAAAGATTTAAATTCTTCGTTCGCACTCATTTTCCGTAAACAATTTTATCGCACTAAACTGCAATGTCAATATGACATTTAAATTATAATAGATTATAATTTAATCGATATTCCATTTTATCGTAACCTAAACTTAATTTTTGGATTTCTCATTTTCCATATGGTAAATTGGGTTGATTTTTCGCATTTGGAAATATAAAAATATAACCCTTTTTATAAACCATACCTCAATTTATTACAATATGGCCCAGAGATCCCGGTCTGCTTTCTTTATTTATAATTTGTGACTGTACATCAGTAATGTCACAAATTATAAATTGAAGGATTTGATCCTTTATTCTTTTTTTTTGGAATCAACTCCAATGTATAAACATGCTTCAATACTTTGAGTAATCGCATCAATGTCACAGTATTCTTGTTAACACGTTTTAGAGACATGGCGTTCACCAAATACGCTTATTACAATAGATGAATGCGTCTTAAATCAATATGTTTCTAAGTATTTTACAATTTTTTTCCATTTGTACTGTATGCCGTCAGATTCAGATTTCACATACTCTAAGCCATGTTGAATCTCGCAGTCAGGAAGAAGTGGCAAGGCACTCGCCAAGGCATGAAACAAATTTGAAAATTGAATCTAAAACTACCTTTCCAATCGTTACATTGGCCACAACATTTACTTTTTACCCGACTATGGCGAAGCCAAAAGGAGGGTTATGATTTTGACCGGTATGTATTAATGTATGTTCATCTGTTCCCTCATAACTTCTAAACTTCTTATCATAATTTGACAAATGAGGTATTGTTGAAAGCGTCTTGATCGCCTGATAGTTATAGGCTATGTGACGTCACATTGAAATGAATATGACGCCCTCTAGAGGACATAAAGTCTTGAACTAAAAATAAAATGTTTTAATGATGCCCTGTTATTTATCAAATGAAAGGGCTTAATTAGCACATTGCAAAAATATGACACGCCTCAGATATCTCTGAAGTCTGGATTTTTGTGATCCTCTCTAAAAGGGGACCAATAGAGGAGTAGGAGGATTAATAGAATAATCCTACAGATTCTTCTATTAATTTATTATCTAGTAATTTTGCTACTTGTTCTTCTATTTCTTTTTTGTCTTCAACAGTGCATTCGGTAAGGCCTCTTCCTTATTTGTCCACTAATAAGTCTATTCTCGCTTCATATTCAATGACAGTGCCCACATCATATTTATGTTTCAAGTTACGGTTCACAAAACAATTTTCAAAGTAAATCACACTAATATTATAAAGGCGAATGTTTGTGAGTGTGTGTGTGTGTATGTTTGTTACTTCTTCACGCTCAAACGGCTGGACCGATTTGGATGAAATTCGGTATGTAGACAGCTTATAACCTGGATTAACACATAGGCTACTTTTTAGCCCGGAAAAATGTAGTGCTCCCGTGGGATGAGCAAGAAATTCAAATATATTTGCTACTCTTTCAAACTCAAACGCCTCGACCGATTTTGATATAATTTGGTGTGGAAGTAGCAGACATCCTGTATACACATAGCACACATAGGCTCTTTAGTACTAGTAATATCAGCAGCGTCCGCAAGATGGCAGAACTGACAGAACAAGACAGACAGAACAAGATGGCAGAACAAAAAAATGGAGATGTAAGGTGTGTATCAGAAATAAAAAATATGCTAACGCCGTCGGTACATCTAACATTACCGTACGAAAAAAGCAAACTTTAAAAAACCCGTCACCAACCAATCAAGCACCAAATATAGATAACAATCTAGATGATGAACCATTAAGACGGCTATCCCCAGTCCAAAATAGCACACAGTTATTGGACTCACACATACTTACGGACTGCGAAACATCAGATGAATCATACGCTACTCCCTATAAACTATCGAGGAGTGTTGACAGAACTGTAACTGACTTAGTATCTGCCTCAGAAATGAAGGAGACAATAGCTCATCTTACACTTAAACTGGAAAGTATGGAAAATGAACGGGAAAAAATACTGTTAGAAAACACAGATCTACATAAACAAATAAATAAGCTATCTAAAGAAAACGAAACGCTGAAATCTTTGTGCCATTCTTCCTCCATATTCCGAAATCCTGGCACAAGCACTAAGAAAAAGAAAGAAGCTGTATTACTACAACAGAACGTGAGTTCTACGCCATCCACTCCATCGTCATCCACATTGAACAGCGAAACCAATGAATACGGAAATACGTTATGCTTAAAACAGGAAATTATATCCCTACAACAGCAATTAAAGGTAGCAGAACAGGAGATTGCAGCCCTTACAGAGCGCATTGTAATATTAATGCAATGTAGCCACAATGCCAGCGAAACGCCCATCCAGGAACGTAAGCGGGATACTGTGAACACGGCCAGTGTTAAGACTTGCACTGCCGCAATTGGGCAAAATGTGATTCCTGAGAAGAAGATATTTATTTTCGGTACTCAGCGTTGCGTCGGGCTAGCAGCAGCCATCTCACTTTCAAGAACACATACACAGTACGAAAAATACCGAGTAGTCGCTGAAACGAAGCCAAATGCACCGTGCACCGAAATAATAGCGAACTGTAAAAATGTCAAATTGACAACAGACGACAAACTTGTTATTTGCGTAGGTGAAAATGACCACAACTTAAACATAATCTTGTCTCAATTACAAATGATATGAGATACATTCAAAAACAACACTATAGTTGTACTCAACGTTGTAAATAACGTGTACCTAAATGTCAATAAATTAAACTATTCTATAAATAATTTATGTAGTAAGTATAAAAAATGTCACTTTGTAAAGCAAACACACACAAAACTATCCGAGATCTGTAAGTCATTAAACTACCTTATAGACTGTTGTGATTATAGTGATAAATATTTGAACCCCAGCGAAATTCGAAAGAGAATAGCAAGTAACAAATCAAATTTAAAATCGAACATTGGTTTACAAGAACCTAAAAAAGGGACAATGCCCTACTATTTCAAAGTAAAAAGTCGTCTTCAAAATTTAAATACTCCTAAATGTAACACCCTTACGCATCCCAATACAAATGGCCTGAAAGGAACTATACCCTATTATTTTCCTGTTTTAAACAAGAGCGATTCATTTTTTCGTGTCTAAAGCCAGTGAAACGCACCATTTCAGAATATTTCATCAAAATATTGCGAGTATATTATCAAAACAAGAGTTACTAGAAATAACTATTCAGGAATTAAAAGAAGTAGATAATGATCCAGATATAATATGTTTGTCTGAAACTTTTATAAAAAAAGGCTATGAAAATTATGTTAAAATATATAACTATGAAATGGCTTCCAACTTCTGTAGAGAAAAACAAAGGGGCGGCACTTGTATATTAGTAAAAAAAGGATTCAATTATAAGGAGTTATCATTCGTAAAAAGCTATGCATCACAAAGCACATTTGAAGCTTGCGGAATAGAGCTATTGTGTAGTAAATTAGTAGTTATATGTGTTTATAGAACACCTCAATCTGATCCAAATCAGTTTTTAACAAAATTGCATAAACTCTTACACGAATTACTAAAGAAATACAAATCAAAAGTAAATGTAGTTGTAGCTGGTGATTTTAATATAAATACGCTAAAAAAAGGAAACATTACAAAAGAATTACAAGACTTGTGCAACAACTATAATTTGAAAATCCACATAAATATTCCTACACGTAAACTATCCTGTATTGACCATATTTTGAGCAACATTGCCAACGCAACTGCAACTGTACTACCTTTGCATCTTTCAGATCATGACACAGCACAAATGTTAAGCTTTCCTAATAAACACAAACCACAAAAAGCACCAATATACTACATTTATAAAAGAGATTACAATTTAGATAATATTCGAAAATTTAAAGAGTGCCTACAAAACCTTTCTTGGTCCGATATTTATCAAAATACTGATGCGAATTCCGCATTTAGTGATTTTCATGAACTGGTAAGCCTATTATACAACCTCTGTTTTCCCAAGGTAAGAGTTAGAGTGAACAGTAATAATAAAAACACTCAAAAATGGATAAGCAAAGGTTTAAGGCAAAGTTGTAAAACTAAACGGAGACTACGTTACCAGTACTATAAAACTAAAAACTCTATGAATAAAATTAAATATATTAATTACTCCAATTTGCTAAAAAAATGTATTTACGGATCAAAAAAGAACTCTAACATAAAATATATTAACACACAGAATAACAAATGCAAAGCCACTTGGACCGTCATTAAAAATGAAATAAATAATACTACACCCAAAGACAACATAGAAATCATAAAGTTAAATAATGCCATTATTACAGACCCTGTAGAAATGGCTTCTGTATTCAACGACCATTATGTAAACTTAACCCATACACCAACTCAACAAAGTGCTGGCCAAAGCTTTAGGGAAAATGTATGTGTCAACTCTATGTTTCTCAAACCAATGTTGGAGAGTGAGGTTCGACAGGTAATTATGTCTTTGTGCAACACCAGAGCAGAGGGCTATGATGAAATTAGCACAAAAATCATAAAAGCCTGCTGTAATGAAATGACTGGTATCATAACTCACCTAATCAATTTGTCATTTTTAGCCGGAACTTTTCCCGATAAATTAAAACTATCCATTATAAAGCCGTTATTCAAAAAGGGAGATAAATGTGATATCAATAATTATCGACCTATAACTTTAATACCTATCTTTTCTAAAATATATGAAAAAAGTATGTATAAAAGACTTCTTGATTTCTGCAACAAGTTCCAAATAATAAGTGATGACCAGTTTGGATTCCAAAAAAACAAATCCACATCATTAGCCATTTTCTCTCTTATGAATGAAATACTTTCTAAAATCAACAATAATCATCTGACTACTGGTCTTTTCTTTGATTTATCGAAGGCCTTCGATCTGGTGTCACACGACATATTGCTTGACAAATTAGAGACTATCGGGATTAGGGGACCTGCACGTCAGTGGATATCGTCCTATTTAAGAAATAGACAACAACGTGTCATAATCAATAAAATTACCAAAAATAAAGATATGACATCCTACTCATCAGAATATAAACATAATAAGTATGGCGTTCCACAGGGAAGCGTACTTGGCCCAATATTATTTATTTTATACATAAATGACATCATAAAAATAACTAAGCATAAATGTATATTATTTGCCGACGACATATATCTATTATAGTGACATCTGATAAAAAGAAAAGTACCATCAAAGATCATGAGTTGGATATTAATAATACAATAGACACATTACTGCATTGGCTTGACATGAACCATTTGAAAATAAATTTAGAAAAATCCGTTTACATTCAATTTAATCAATCGAATAATAATAAATACAACATCAAAATTAATATAACTAAAATCAATGAGGTAACACATACCAGGTTTTTAGGCGTAATAATAGATAAAGATATCAACTGGAAAGAACACGTAGATAATGTTAGCACTAGAATTAATAAATTCGTTTATGCACTGAAACAAGTAAAAAATATAACGAACATAAAAACTGCTATTATATCATATCACGCGTATGTAGAGTCACTATTACGCTATGGTCTTGTAATGTGGGGTAATAGTACCAATCTGAATAGAGCATTTGTCGCTCAAAAGAAGTGCATAAGAGCATTATGTGGCCTTCAGCCTGATGACTCATGTCGACCAGTGTTTGAAAAACTTGGTTTGTTACCGTTGCCATCTCTATACATTTATGAAATATGTGTGTTTGTAGTTAAGAATAAAGAATTGTTAAAGACAGCAAATGATGTAAATCCTCGTAACAGACGAGATCCTTATAAATTAGTAATAAATGATTTGCCAAGACTTGCCAAATACGACAAAAACTGCCTAGCAATGTGCGTGCGTATTTATAACCAGATACCAAACCATTTCAAAATATTAAATTCGAGAACATTTAAGATAAAGTTGTACAAGTGGTTAAATGAGTTAAACTTCTATAGTATAAAAGAATTTATGGATAAAAAATGTTGATGCCCTGTCAGGGTCACGTCTTCAAAAAACCCAAAGATTTTGCATGCTATGTTTTTATCCTAGCTGAACATGTTTGTGCCTTTTTAATTATATGTAACACCATTGTATACCATGTTTTATGCAAATAAATGATTTATTATTATTATTTCGTTTATTAATTTTTCTTCTTATCAAATACATTTTTAAATATTTCTTAAAAAATATATAAAAAAACATTTAAAAATATAAAAAATAGTAGCCCACCGGTATCAGGAACAGGGTCCAAGCTACCGGCGGTCAGGGCTCCAGAGAGAGGAACCTCCTAACAATGCGGGCCGTGTCCAGAAGTACTGCTTTCTGAATCAGGCCCTTGATCCAGCCACCTAACGAGAGCCTCCTTAGGTGTTGGTTGAGGCTCTTGGCAATTAAACCATTGGCTGATACAACTATCGGCACAATGATTGCTGAGTCCACATCCCACATGTCGACAACCTCGCGAGCCAAGTCAAGATACTTGATTTGTTTATCTTTCTCAGCTTTCACGAGGTTCCCGTCATGTGGGACTGTTACGTCAATAATCATTGCGCGCCGCTCTATTCGATCCACCACCACTATATCAGGCTTATTGGCAACAATAGTCCTGTCAGTGATGATGGATCGATCCCAGTACAATGTGATATTTCCATTTTCGAGAACTGGGTCGGGCACATACCTGTAGTACGGCACTTCCGATTCCGCAAGGTTGTATTTCAGTGCAAGTTGCTGATGGATAATCCTGGCTACAAGGTTGTGTCTATGCAAGTACTCTTCGTTAGCAAGACGAGAACACCCGGAGATAATGTGTCGGCTTGATTCTCCCGGACGGTGGCATGCCCGACAGATGTCAACCGTACCGTCCTTCACAATATATTTCCGGTAGTTGTTCGTCATCATAACTTCGTCCATAATTGCACAGACAAAACCTTCGGTTTCCCCAAAGAGGTCACCGGAACGCAGCCAGGCTACGCTAACAAATCTACATCGGGTTCATATAGGGCCCGGAAAAAGCGTCCGTGAAGCTCTTTACTCTGCCATACCTCCCTGCGATCGTTAATGTCAAGCACTACAGGTTTGCGCCAGTTCTCTTTAGCCAAGGAGAGCGGAGTGAGGCCCTTGTCCACCGCGACCACATCGCGATGCATCCCCACGTCGGCTTCTAGGAAATATTCCCTGAGACTGCATATCTCGCGGTTGTGGAGAGTCTTAGCGTTTAAAAAGCCTCGGCCTCCACACTTGCGCGCGATATACAGTCTCATTACCGATGACCGTGGGTGATGCATTCGATATGCAGTCAACAGCGTACGGACCCGCCGATCCAGGGCGTCGAGTTCCGTCTGAGTCCATTTGAGTACGCCGAAAGAGTACATCAAAACCGGCATGACCCAACCGTTGAAGGCGCGCACCTTGTTTCCGCCTGATAGAAGACTATTAAATACTTTCTTCAGGCGGCCAAAGAAGCGCTCCTTCAACGATTGCTTCATGTCAGTAACATTGATGCCCAACGCTTCCGACATACCCAAATACTTATAGGTTTCGGGTGCGGAGAGGGCTCTAAGGTTTATGGAATCCGAGAGTTGGGTTCCCACGGATTCCACAATCTCTCCTCGCTTTACATGCATGACCGCACATTTTAAACACCAAATTCCATCCTGATGGCGCTACTGAAAGTTTCAGTTACTTTCAGTAGCTTCATCAGTTCCAAATTGTTGGGGGCAAAGAGTTTTAGGTCATCCATGTAGAGGAGGTGGGATATAACCTGACCACCTCTCCGCAGCCGATAGCCTAGACCTGAATCCTCCAGCAGTGTGCTTAGAGGATTCAAGGCTAAGCAGAACCAAAGCGGACTCAAACTATCGCCCTGAAATATGCCTCGCTCGATCCTTATCGGTTCGCTATTCCTCTGGATATTTCGACATCCTGGATAGCGAAGGACCGTCCTCCATTGCCCCATACATGACATCAGGAAGGTGCGCAGAGTTGCATCTACTTTATACAACTCCAACACCCTCATGAGCCATGTATGTGGCACCGAGTCATAGGCCTTCTTGTAGTCTATCCAACATGTCGACAGATCCTTTCGGGAACGACGAACCTGTTGGCTAATGGTCATATCAATGAGGAGTAGCTCCTTAGTACCACGGGACCCATTCCTACATCCATTTTGAGAGGCAGACATGATGGAGTTGTTGTCTATATGTTCGTTAATTTTAGCTCTCAAAATGGATGTAAGAACTTTATAGACCGTCGGTAAACACGTGATCGGTCTATAATTTTTGGGTTCCGCGGTGCTACCTGATTTATGGAGCAGGTGGGTAACTCCTGTCGTTAGGAACTGGGGTAGCGAACCAGATTCTAATGCAGACTGGTACTGAGCCGCCAAACGAGCGTGCGACCGAAGAAACCATTTGATCCAGAAGTTGTGCAGTCCGTCCGGCCCTGGAGACTTCCAGTTAGGTAACGGACGGACTGCACGAGCTACATCTTGGGGACAGATGGTAATAGCCCCCATTTCTGGTATTGGATCGCAGGCTCGCTCGACTTCCCGAGCCCAATCACCTTCGGTGTGACTGACAGGCGCCGACCAGATACTGCGCCAGAAAGAACACATGGCATCATCATCCGGCAGGCGCGTGTCAGTCACACCTTGGTCCGGTCGCTCCCAACCCCTATAAACCCACCTTTCATCGCTCTGGAAGGTGCGATTCTGAGTGTATCGGTCCACTCGCCGCTTATACCTACGAATACGGTTTGCCCATGCATAGACTTTCTGCTTCAGGAAGTCGATGCGCTCTGTGACACGGGACATATAGTCCTGAGGGCTGACATCAGTCCCTGAGAACGCCCGCCTCACAAAGCGCATCACTCTAGGGCGAGTATTGCCCTCCCTGAAGCAGGTTAGTTTGCCGATGAGCGCTCTGGCCCCACCAATACGGCGCTCAATTCTGCACTGCCAAGCTGGTACGGCTGGTTTCGGTCGCGTAGCTCTAGAGTCATTAGCAAATTTGACGTGAGCTACACGACATGCCGCTACAGCCGCGCAGTACAGAATCGAATGAGTATCGGTGAGGTCTTCGCAGTCATCAAAATAGTTTGACAACTGCGAATCCAGAGCCGCCATAAGCGCCCTATTTTTGTTATGCATGGGCAAACGAGGTAAGCGTGGTCTAAGTTTGGGAGACATGAATCGATATTCCCGAATCGCACCTTCCAAAGCACTCCTCAATTCTTCATTGCACTGGGTACTTACGTTTGTAGCCCTGTCATCACTTCCCTCGTCAACTCGGTTTGTGTCAGACTGTGGTGGTATTATATTAGTCTGCGACGGCGGGGGGGGCAATGACATGGCTACTCTGCATTTCAATTCGCAGGCGAACATATGATTACGCTGGATGACCCGCACCTGATCCGACAGTCGTTGTGCCGAAACGTTGACAGCTGGTTCAAGCACCTGAAAAAGAGAGAGCATCCGAACACGGTACGCGGTCAGATTGTTTCCTCCCTCTGTAGCCCCATAGTATGAGCGCATGACGTTCTCATTAATGGATGGCGTCCATCTCATGCGCTGCACACTTCCGCCGGGAGCTGGGACCCTTTCAGAGGCCGGTGGGCCTCGAGATCCTAAGCCATCCGGCGGCCGGCGTCCTCCCCGTCGGCGAGCAGGTGGTGGCGTCGTGGGCGGGGAGAAGTATTCGTCGCTCGAGCTCGACGCAGCTACCGCGGCCGGTGTCGTCACAGCGCTTACAATGGGGCTGGGTACCGGCGGCGGCGAGGCGGAGCTGAGCGACGAGTCCGGAGGTGGTAGGCGTGCTCTTCGTGTAGCTGATCTTGTCAACATTTATACTTTATTTTCATCCTGTTTTCTTTATTTCATTTTTCTTATTATTATTATTATTATATTATATCCTGAAAAAATGTAGTGTTCCCGTGGGATGAGCATTTTTTTTGTGAATACTTTTCTCACCGATTAAATAATACATGTTTTAGTGTATCTCATAAACCGCGGGTAACACCGTGGGGCGCAGCTAGTATTGAATATTCCAGAATTATGTATATCGATGGTGTCTGTACTAATGAAAAAATCATTGTATCACAAACACCATCGCCTTCCAAACTAGGTTACATTAAAAACAAAATTTTTCAAACGTGCTACATGGTGAACTCTAAAAATATATAAAATAAACAGTAGAAGTAATTTAAAAATAATAAGAAATACATTTTCTTTACCCCATAATCAAGCAAATAAATGATTTGATTTTTATTTCACCTGCACTCGGATAATGGAGCCCATGATAACATTTCTTCCTATCATCCAAATTTGATTACGTCATCATTGATCAACCATCAGCAATTACGCCCAAAGAATGCGTTTGTCGAACAAGGGATGTTATTAAATCAGTGACGTCAGTCGCGTGGCGGGAGCGTGCCCCGAGGCTACGACGACGCAGGTGAGGCATGCGCTGCGCCGCTTGCGCACATTTCATGTACTACAACGATCCACTGGCGACCTTTGGTTTGTGCCTCTGTCCTTATTTTTATTAGTTTTAAGTACATGATTTACTTTTCGCTTCTACTGGACAAACTCAAACTCAAACATTCGCTCAAAACCTACCTGTCCATTAGACTATTAATGGTGCCTGAGGCAATAAAAACCATTGTCAATTTTATTCCTGACGTTACTTGTAATTGTTCTTAAAGATATAGGTAGGTTATTTCAAAGTTTGTCTCAAATGGATAAAATTGGACACTGCGGTAGCCCTATTTTATCCAGTACGGGCGTAGCTGATGTAGAGGCTTTAATATTAGGTATGTGGTTTAGCATACAACCTTCATGAGTTAAAGGTTACATTGCGAGACAAACTTTGATGGAAAACATAAGAGTTTATTGATTTTTCAGTTAGACAGCGACGAGTTGATATAAAAGATGTTTTTTTCTATAGCATGAAACAAATATAAAAGAGTTATACTCAACTCTCGTTTTAATTGTAGATCCCAAGGAAATGAGAGTCCATCAGACCCTCACAGTACCTAATCTTTAAAAAAAAACAATATCCGAGCGCTATGCCTGTAGCCTCCTTCTCCTCACTTTGCTTGACAAAGCTACAAACTGGAAAGATAGAATAGAATACTCTTTATTAAGTACACCATACGAATTACAGGTATAAATTTAGAAATTGTACATAGGCTGACACAAAGGGCGGTCTTGTCGCTAAAAGCGATCTTTTAGATACTGCAAAAGCAATATCATATCCTGCAAAATATATGAAAGTATACCCGAGTCGCTTTAGCGTGGCAGTTTCGGTCATTGACCCACCTACATTTTCTAGCATTATTTATTTCAAACAGAAGTCCATTAACGTCCTGAATCAATATCTATCGTGATCTTCAACATGTTCCATTAACGAAAAACCGTAAATAGTTTATAGTTTGGGTTCCTACGGAGAGAAATTAGAGAAAGGGCAATGACCGCTATTGCCATGCTAAAGCGACTGGTAGTATAGATCAAAGCGGAATATATCTCAATATCATACGGTAAAGGTGCATTTAATAGTCTGTTGATTGATGTTTATTGGCGGGGGGTTGCTACAATTTGACCTACTGCACACTTACAAGGGCTGTCGCGAAAATTATACGGTCGCTCTTATGCCTAACGTTATAAGCATTATTTTCAAACAACGTTATGTCATTTTAACGGCAGTGATCGGCTGGTTTTAATTCATAGGTGCGTTAGTGTAGTGATTGCCGTAACGGAAGTAAATTGCAGTAGGAACAGGCAGCTAAGAAAAATTTGGATATTTTAACTCGGCATCTTTGAGAGTTGGTGTTTTCATTCATATACAGCATTTTCAGTGTGTAAAATCTCAGCAGTACGTCTTTGGGTAGGGTTGAAATCATCGATATTTTTAACTGGCTGGAGGCTATACAATAAGGTAAACAGTGTACTCCATGTTCATTCTCGTTCTTATAGGGACTGTAAAAAACTCACTGACGACTGGCTTCAAACCCTCACCTATGAAGACCTGGAGAGCTTGGTCAAACCCTGATTTGTTTCCAATATCGACCTCTTCCTTCCGAAATAGATTCATAACATATAAATTAAGACACACTCACGCACACACACACACATACACACACATACTCACATACCTATGCAAACACCCACACGCACATAATACATTCGCTCGTACCTACACATATTCACATTTTTAACCTATTATTCTAGTTTGTAATCTATCTCCTGTGTTTAGTATAAATTCTAGAACGCTATCGTCCTTTTCCTGAGGTGGGCGTTAATTCCTACGACACAGTATTTTACTAATGTAGGTATTATCGCACTAAATATTTTTGTCATACTGTGTTTTTTGTTCAATAAAGAATTTTATTATTATTTTTTTTTTTAAACTGACATAAAGCAGTTGAAATTTTCCTAACCTAATCTAACTTTTTACTATATACAAAATAGATAGGCGTAACTCGACATCAAGATGAGTTAAGCTCGCATCACATTAAAGTACCTGGCTCATCGGCGTAATATTGCTTACTACTACTTATTGTCGTTCTTCTACAGGTTGTACTTCGGAGACTGTACGCACGACCTGATCCCACCATCACCCTTTCACTACCAAACTTACCCAACGCTTCTCCTCCACATTTGGCGCACGGTTAGTGTGGAAATCTCTGCCAGCGTCTGTGTTTCCTTCCACATATAACCCGTCTGCCTTCAAAGCAAGAGTGAACAGGTACCTTCTGGGCACGCTCGTTCCATCATAGACCTCATCCATCGCTTTCCATCAGGCGTGAGAACAGTCCCATTCCGGAATAGAAATAAACTTCGAGCGATAGAAATAGAAACACTCAACCAACTAAAACTTCTGTGTGCACCCGCTCGGTGTCATCAGTACAGCGTGATGTTAGAGATTCTCATGAGAACGTTTAATCAGTGCGCATTGCTGACGTAATTTTATTTGACAGTCGTTCTGTTCCGCACTGCATCATTTCAAACGCAATATATTAGTTTGCCTTTGTAGTTTTAATATTGAAGCTACATTGAAGTGCCTATCTGTCTACCTGTCAACACTCATCTACGAAATTGATGCACCAATTCGAATGGAATTTTTAATATTCCCTTTTTTTGTTAGTAGTTGTAAGGATGTAAAATAAAATTAAAATGTTAATTTCTCCCAACATTAAACATATTTACCTTGCGACAGTAAATAGACGTTTTATTATGAACTAGCGACCCGGCTCTGCTTCGCACGGATTTTACTACTTGACAAAACAGGTATTTATATTATATATAAGTTAATTCCTTCCGTAAAATTCTCTAAATGATAGTGAAAACTGCATCAAAATTCATTGCGTAGTTTAGAAGAATAACACGGCCACGCAAACAGACACGAAAAGCAACTTTATTTAATAATAAGTAGAGATATAGATAACATAACATCACGCCTGTATTCACCGAAGGGTTAGGCAGAGGTATACCTATAGGACACACGGCTACACATCAAGCTATGCATTTCCAGTTTACACTGACATCTCATTATAAGGAAATCCTATACAATGCGAGATCAGCTTATACTAGAGCAAACCCTAGATGGGCGATTGCAAAGAGGTGTGACCTGGTGAAGATCAAGTTAAGAAGTCAATTAAATATCCTATATCTGTTACATTGTACTTATATAGTTACCTCAAAAAGTTAAATGTTTGATAAGGTACGATGGGGTTGGCATATCCGTATGGATAGGTAAAAACCCACTTTTGATAACAAAGAATTTAAAAAAAGGACGCGCAACACCTTTTGCTTTCATGGCGTTTCTTTTTGTTAGCGTGCTGCTATGTAAAGACAAGGCGTGCGAATTACAAACACAGGACACAATGTTTGAGTTTGATTGGCAGTTAACAAGATAATGGCGGGTTGGTATTGACAGGCACAGCTACATTCATCACTATTATATGTACGGTGACGCCCCGCCGCCCGGTGGCCGCGGGCGACTGAACGCCAATTACACAATTTGGTGGTAATTGATAATTTTGTAGCAAGTTTAACACTGATGGGTGGACTGAGGACATTTTTACAGATTGTCAGTAATAGAAAGAAAGAAATAAAAAACTTTTTTTACAAAAAATAACAACCGTTTTTCAAAAAAACACTACTAAGTGAAAAATAACTTTAATTTCGGAAGTCGGTGTCTTTGGTTTTGTAATTTCGTTTTGTGCCATCGACTTCCGAAATTATAGTTATTTGTTATGCAATGCTGCAAAGTTGTTTTTTGGCGCGAGAAGGTACGAGACGCAGAATTACTTGGCTGCCGAGCGAAAAACAACTTTTCACCTCACTACAGCGAGGAAAATGCTAAGTGCAAGAAAAACAGCTTAAATAATATATTAAACTAGCTGACCCGACAAACGTTGTTCTGTTAAAATTCAATAAAATTCCCGTAGAAAATGTACTTTTCCCGAATTTTCAAATTTTCCGTGCAACTTTTCAAACATTTTCTAATACAAGCAAATCTTTGCTTAAAAGGTGACTCCAAACCTAACATAGTTATATCCTTAAGTGAAGAAATAAACATTTTTTTTTTTCTTTCATACAAACCTTGTCCTGACAATTACAAACACAAAAAAAAAAAAGAATTAGCCAAATAGGTGCAACCGTTCTGAATTGATGCGCGTACTTTTTTTTTCATGCAGTCGTCGTGCTGGCCAGTGCGAGTGTTCCATAAGGTTGGCGCGCTGTGGTTGTGTATGAGGTTAGTGAAAAAGTTAGTTTTTCACTTGGTTGTTTTTTTTTGGAAGTCGGTAGTGATTTTTTAAGTTTTTATTTATCACTGGGGTCCCTTTTATAATATAGACAAGGAATAAGGAAGGATTTTCGTTCCCGTGGGATATTTTCCGACATCCACGCGGGCGAAGCCGCGGGCAAAAGCTAGTCTAACTTATAAATATAAAAATCAATTGCTATTGGTTGTCTCGCTAAAACCGTTTTTGAGTTTTAGCGAGACTAACGGACAGTAATTGTTTGGCTTAACCGATTAGTTTTTTTTTTGTTTTATTCGCTTCTTTACTGGGGTCGTTTAAAAAAAGAAAAAAATAGGGAAGAAAGTAATTGACATTTCGACGGGCAACGTCTGGCGGGTCAGCTAGTTCATAACGATTGATGATTCGATCATATACCGAGAGAAGAAAATAACAGAACAATATACTCAACTGTGCAACCAGTCCACTTTAAGAAAAATCAGGCTTGATGAGCTCATTAGGTAATCTACCCTAAAAAGAAGACTGATGACGACTTGGAAGCAGAAGGATCATATTTATAAGGAGTCATGTAGCCACATCCAGTTATACCTAAATAGCGGTAGGTAAACAATATTTTTGGTTTCAAAGCAGTGCAGTTATAATAGCTATTGCTGTTTTTGCTGCAAACCTGTAATTTCAAGGGTTATTTTATATGAGATGTTGCTGTTTTTGCTACAAACTTATTGAGGGCTAATTTTTCAGTAGTCAGATAACTTTTATCTGGCGAATAAATGATTTTTCAATAGTGAGATAATTTTTACTAGAGGAATAAATATAGCGGTTTGACAGCTTTTGTATAGAAATTAAGTCAAACTGTCACATTTATTCTTCAAATAAAAGTTATCTGACTATTGAACAATCGATAACATGTCATTGTTTGACAAGTAGTAGTTTTGTATAAGTAAATTAATTTAATTTGATTAATCTGATTTGACATTGACATACTGAATTCAAAGTTGCTATCTTTGAAAAATAGGATGTTGCTGTCTTTGCACCATATGACTACTCTCTTTTTACTATCAGTTTTAGTAGTTTAGCACCATCGATCTCCGTTACACTTTGATTCTCACTAAACTTACATTTATTGCTTTTATTTATGACTTGCAACTTCCACCTTTACAGTTTAAACAAACAATAAGGGCGGGTGCACACGGCGCGGGCACCCCGCCGCGATAATGACCTTGCAAACATGCGCTACAATAATAAATAGATATTAGGAGATTAACGCGGCAGGCGGCACGTGCCGGCGGGTCGCGGCCATACGCTGGTATTGCCGCCCGCCGGTGCACGACATTATGAATTTTTAGTTGGTTTTCATTAGGGCGGGGTATTGCTTATTAACTGATCGTGGGATGTTTCTCTTAATTTAGGAAGGTATTAGTACGTTGTGAGACAGATGTGTATGAATAAATAATAATAAATAGATTTATATGAAATATTATTAAGGCGAAAGCGCCAGGGTAACCCAAAAAATTCAAATTTTCTTACGTTTTTTGCAAATTGCAATATAGTATTAGGTTGTATGTTGATTAAAGTATGATTCGCGACCGTAACAAATATGTATTTACATAAATATAATCATTCAAGTCATCAATACAACTCTTTAAGACCAAATAATCCTATTGTATGTCTATTTCATGAAATCTTGACATTTGAGGATTATACTACCATAAGGAGTTGTATTACTGATTCTAATGACCATAATTCTGTAAATACATATTATTATTTGTTTCGGACGTGAATCATACTATAACCAACATACATCCAGATACTGAGCTGCAAATTGCAAAAAAACGTAAGAAAATTTGATTTTCGCGGGCTACATTAGCGCTTCCCCCTTAATTGTAAAATGAACGAGTCAGGAACGAAGGAGGCACACGTTAGCTAGGTACAGTCAACTGCTTTAGGTCTAGTACTCATTTTGCTCCTCTCACAACCGTAACATTAGGTACGGAGACACAATTTAATCAAAGAAACGTCAATACAATAGCATCTCGAGAGGTATACTCCGCATAGCCGGCGCGTGCCGGGACGATGTCAGGACAAGATGGCCGACGGAGACGACGCAAATTAATTCATCCTTCGACAAAACTGACGTCATACGACAAGGAAACCCGCTTGTGACCGCTAGCTTAGGAAAGTTATTGAGCAATGTTTGTGTTTTCAGGCTAGGTGTGTACCGTGCCTCGGACAGCAATCTAAGCCATTGGTCCCGGCTGTCATTTGTAGATCTTTGACGGTCGTAAAGCCTGCACTACACTTCTCGCGAAGTTGCTTCGACGATATACTAGTCGAAGTTGAAAGCGGTTAAAGCGTTTGCAGGAAGCGAACCTAAATGCCCTTGTATACACCCTCGTATTCGCTTAACTTCGATCAACTTCGCGAGTAGTGTATTGCAAGCTTTACGGGTAGACGGAAGCCCAAAAGTCTGACAGCCAGTCTTACAAAAGGGGTATCGTGTTACCCAGTAACTGGGTTGTGGAGGTCAGATAGGCAGTCGCTCCATGTAAAAAACTGGTATTAATAATTATACCTATTTAGGAAAAGGCTAAACTACTGTAGGTGTATTGACGATGGCAGAAGATGGATGAGATGGTGAAGCATCGAATTCAGTGGCGGCGTGCATTTCGAGAGATATACGAAAGGCCATGGCGTCGTCTAAAAACTGCTTAATTTTGGTTAAAGGCTCAAGATACTTCCGACACGAACTTCTCAATTTCACCTCGAAAATTTAGCCATGTTTTTCTAGAAGGCGGAACAAGAATAATCACGAAACAGGGGCCAGTACTTACATATAAAAGGGCGAAAATACAGGCATGTGTACCTAGCTGGTACAAAACTATGCAAGTAGCTGGCATGCCGTGTGCCATAACAACTTCTGATTGGTTAATGTCACAATGACATGCCAGCTACTTGCATAATTTTGAACAACCATGTGTATTTTCGCCCTAAAGTTAATCACTTATTTTTTGGTTATATGGTGTATTTTGTGAAAACTTATGATTTATGTACAATACGTGCCACGAAAGATGAGACTTGACACACCAGGTGGTTCGACTTGCGCAGTAGACGATTTTAGCGGTATGAGGTCTGAGCCGCGGGAAGGGAGCGGGCGTCATCCGGGCGGCGGAAAGAGCGCGGGAGGCGCGGTCAAGTTTCATCTTTCTTAAGCTTTTTCATCCGTAGCGGGCACGTTCACGACATTCCTCCATTATGTTTCTACCACTGAATATAGCCCTTGAGCCATTCGCAACCATAGCGACAATCTATCCACCTGAGGGCTTTACGCGACGATCGCTGAGAGGCGCTCATCGTCCGGCTGTACTTGACAATAGATTATTCTGAGTGGACTGGAAATAAACAGTATTTCTGTATGACATGTTATTAGGAACATTGTTGCTTTCCACTTTAGGGCTATAAGCGACGATGAGTGGCGCTCGAGAACAGTCTTAGACGACGCTGAGTGGACTGATTTCATTATTAGACATTACGACAATCTTGACTATTTGAGGGCGACTAGGGAAAAAATATCCTATCATTAGAGAGTGAACGTACTTACAAAAAAAAATATTATCTCAGAATTATTACACAACACAACAACGTTACACAATGTTTAAGCAAATGATCTCGTCAGTTAAGTTTAAGTCCTATGTAATAGGAGGCGAGCCTATTGCCACCGACCGGACACTAATCCAGACTCCGGGCTGCTACTGAGAAATTAATCACTTTCATTCTTCTTGACATAACCCGGTCTCATCTTGTAATGTGCCAGTGCGCTGGTTTATTTGCTGGTGACAGAATAAGGTCTGCCATCGAACAGTGACGGATGTTAATTAAATATGTCGCGGACAGGACTCGCTAACACATTGCAATTGGCTTTGAGTGCTAAACATTTATTTCAAATAGACTAGGACAGTCGCAACTTTTTTATTGTCATGTGTATATTTCTGAATGACTTCTGTACACATTATAAATTAAAGTCGCTTTTTGTGTGAGTACGTGTGGCTGCGTTGTTCTATAAATGTTGCAACTGATTTTGATGCGGTTTTCGGTACCTATCATTAGCACTCAGAAATGTACACTTATTTAGTGTATAATGTTGTTAATGAAGTTAATATTAAACTTAAATATGATAAAGAAATCTCGGTGTTTGGTCAAGTCGTAGAAACCGTGCGAAGCTAGATAGTCATATAATATTTAATTAGGTCCTATGCGTCTCGAATACAGCGAATTCCCGCTACTTTCACCTGCACCCTAATTGCGTAATACATTATCAATCGGAGTTGGTTTCATTTTTACAGTTCAACAACATTCATCGCGTTATTTTCGTTGTCGAGCAGACAAATTTTTCGAACATATTCAAATTGATTCAAATGCCGATTGATAATGTGTTAAGCAATTAGGGTGCTGGTCAGCTGTCCACCATCGGAGTTACTTTCTAATATATAATATCAGTATGGATGCGCATCTGTCTTGGACATGAAATAAAACATTTAAAAAATAACATTAATAATGTGATGTGTGTCAGTGTGTGTGTGTGTGTGTGTGTGTGTGTGTGTGTGTGTGTGTGTGTGTGTGTGTGTGTGTGTGTGTGTGTGTGTGTGTGTGTGTGTGTGTGTGTGTGTGCGTGTTGTTTGTGATCTAAAATAATAATAGTAATAGTCTGTAAAACTGTATATTTATATTTATTTATGTTCCTATTACTTTTTATAAAATTGTTTTAATCCGTATTGAATTTTAATTGTAAATAAGTTAGTATAGATCTGTAAAATGACCAAACTGTTGCATTGGGTAGACACCTGTAATGATAGTTTTAAGGGAGATTTAAATAAATAAACAACACTTTCATGAAACCCACTCACAGTACTTCTGACATGACAATAAAATCTTCGTCCATTCATCTGCAGACATCCGTTTGTTGGATTAGAATCCAAGAGACCATTAAGTGCGGCCAGAATGCGAGATACTGGGGACTTAGCACGCACAACGGTGCGGCACGGGGGCACAGCAAACAGCCTGCTTTCTGCCGCGGCAATCTGGGCCAAAGGAGATAAAAATAAAGCACGAAAAGACTCAATTTTAAATACCTACAAATATTTTCACTAAAACCAAATGTAAACATTAATCTCCTGGTGGCAGCCTCCAGGACATACACCATAAACGTGAGAACCGCGCTCATAAACGAACACCCGAAAACTATTTGTAAGTACCTTCATAAAACAAAAAGAAATAGACTTCGTTCTATTGTTTTAGAGATATCGACTCTATGTCATCGTGATAAGGGCGTCTATATGAATGACCTCCCACGCTTCGGGTAGTCGATGAAAACCCACGCTGTTAGGGTTGCTAGAACCTGAACTTCGCTGGATTGTAGTCAAAACACATACAAGTTTGAATACACTTAACTTCGATGCTATTAATGTTTGGACTAGATTTCATGGAACCGGACTTTCAGCTTACAGATCTCAGACTAAACAAAAAGCCAAGACATGGTGCTGTCAACAGTGACGTGAGGCCGCACATTTCGGGTTTCGTAAACATGTGTGCACGTAATGAGGTGTAGTTTATTGTAGTTTGGTGTAAATGTGTGCGTGTGAGCGTGTATGCACTGAGCGAGGTGTACTTTTGCGCATGTTTCACTGCATTGTTCGCAGCGCCTATGTCTTGGTTGTTTATTTAGTCTGAGTTACAGATATTGAATCAAATGATATTTATTTCTGTAAATTGGTTCAAAAAAACACTTTTCAAAATCAAATCAAATCATATAATTCAGGAATGGGTGTATTTCTGAATTATATGATTTGATTTGATTAAATATAGATAAGATAGGCAGTCGCTCCATGTAAAATACTGGTATTCAGCTGCATCCGGTTAGACTGGAAGCCGACCCCAACATAGTTGGGAAAAGGCTAGGCAGATTGATTTGATTAAATATATGAAAAATAAAATAAGTTTTAGTCCAGGCATAAATCTTGGTCAGGTCATATGAACAAATAAACTATACATCAAAAGAGTTAGCCGTATTCAGAATGGTAGGTGTCATTGAGTAAATATGTTTTCTACGAATTATCACACGGCAAACAAGTAACTAGGTATAGTGTTGGATGCTCTCAGAGCACTTAGCGCATGACTCAATCGCTTTCAACTTTCCCCCAGAAAAGGCGTTTGATTAAAATCAGTATAAAATAAGGAATGCTGTAAACAAGACGGAAGCCCACTTGATGGTAAGCAGCGCCACTCATCTCCAATACCAGTGGCGTTGCGATCCCAGAGGCAAACGTGAACTGTCTCATGTATCTTTAATTAAACCTACACCCATAACCCTGGTGGAAGCGCCAGGATAGCCCGTGAATTTCAATTTTACTTACGTTTTTTTGCAATTTGCATGTCAGTATCAATACAACTCTCTAAGTTAGAATTAACCTCAAATGTCATGATTTCATGACATATTCATTCAACAGGTTGGGTAATTTGAACTTAGAGAGTTGTATTAATGATTGTAATTTTTTAAATACATCTATGTTACGGTCGCGTATATTATTTTGATCAATATACAACCTGACACTGACCTGTAAATTGCAAAAAATGTCAGAAAATTTGAATTTCGTTGGCTACTTTAGCGCATCCCCCATAAGCTAGAATACAGTTTGTTTTCCGAAAGAAATATATATGGTGGTACTCGTAGTTCTCCCCCGGACGAGGTCCTTCACTTGGAGCTGGTCTCGATGCTTTACTGTGAACTTGGTGTTTTTCAGCGGACAGCGTCCCGCGCGTGACAGCCCTGTGTGGCGCGGGCCGGAAGCGCCGCGCGCGCATGCACGGTAGCCGCGAGCTGATACCTCAATTAGCGAGTAAATGTCAAAATTCTATGTGAACTACGCGCCAGCATACAGAGTGTTGTGATCATTTTCAGTGGAAATTTAATTGAATGTACTACGTATTTTCTATACGGGGAATATCATGTCACAATCGAATTAATTCCACGCTCGGTAGACCTGGATCTGAGAATGCTGTTATCATTCGAACACAGCTGCTCCTCAGCATCACTCTGTATTCTTAAAATTATCCCAGTCACCATTAGAATGGAGTTCGATATTTGGTGGCACTATAGTGCCACCAAACACATAGGATATATACTATGTTTATTAATTCATCGTCAACGCTGTGCCACAGATTTCGATTTTGGTTTGGCACACGTTCATCGAAAATGTTGTAATTTTGTGCACTACCAATAATTTTCCTTTCACAATTCCTCAAAGTTAAATATCGCCGATGGTCAGTTCTCAGCAACACGCTGTAGCTTCACAAATGAGCAGCGCACGGCCGGCTGTTCACACGTCACGCGGAATATTACACGCCCTGCCCTCCTCCTCTTCGTCTGTGAGGCCCCTTATATAGACTAGGCCTTATACTGATACAGTTACGTTGCTTCTTACAATAGGATCAAAACTGCAACAGCTAGTGTTGATGAGAATATTCGTTGGGTTCCTTCTTAGGCTGACCATGCTTAACACTTGACACAGTCTAGAAATGAACTTGTAAGGTCTCGGTGACTTTTCCTCAGTGGGTGCAATAAAGTAACATATTATAAAATCGAAGGCAAATCATTTATTTCAAACTAGCTTTTGCCAGCGAATACGCGCGCGTGGATGTCGCGAAATATCCCACGGGAATGTATTACCGCGAATCAAACTCATACTCAAACTCGAAGCATTTATTTCAAATAAACCAACTCAAAATTACAGGAACTTTTGAATTGTCAAGGGGTCGGTCAGTCAGAAAGATGAAGCTAGTTGCCCATTCCAAAATGTAGTATAGGTTCCTATGGAGAAGAACGGGCAAGAAATTCCACGGACACTTTTAAATCAAAATATTTTTACAAATTCCTTCCTTATTCCTTGACTATTAATTATCTCGTCATTTTGTTTTTTTTTTTTTGTTCTGGACCATACCTGTGACCTTTCAGATATTGAAGCTCAAAGTTGCAAGTTTTTACAAAAACATGTTTTAAATATTATTGCTTAAGGAGGATGCGCTAAGATAGCCCGCGAAAATTAAATTTTCTTGAAATCGCTAGATTTGAGGTCAATTCTAACTTATGGAGTTGCATTGCTGATTCTAATGATTATAATTCTGTAAAGCCATATTAGATACCTTGAAGACCCCCCATCCCCTTCTTCATCTTCTGCCATAAACTGATGGTGGATATGCTTGAGCTTCTGGAAGTGTACAGGCCATTTGGATTCTGTTGGGTTCTTTTAGGTGCAACGCCACCATGCATAGCGCAGTAAGTCACCAGTTAAACCAAAGATTAGCGCCACATCGCGTCCGCCCCTCGCGTTATAAATCAGAGCCCGTGATTTAATATTAATGATGTTTTAACCTTAGTGATTTATTGACGATGGCCCAAATGTCGAGCACAGGCGACTTATTATTTGTTGTGAAAAAAAAAAATAAAGCAACGTCTTACTTAAAAGAAAAAGTAAGCTACAAACGATTGATAGGTTACATGGACTTTCAAGTATTATAAATTATGCTAATCAAGCTTTGGTTTCCTAAAAAAAGCATTGAATGGTCACACAATAACTGTCCAAATACAGACCGTTTTTGACCTTAAAGTTTAACTAGTCGCAGGCTGGAAACTCACTGGTGGGCTTGGCCAAAAAGAACGCTGTCTCTCCTGGCATCGTGTCCGACAGAGATAGTATCACTGATGACCAGTTAGACGCTAGTAAAGTAATAAATAGTTAGTAGTAGTAAAGTTAGACTAGTAATAGTAAAACGAGCGCGTAAAAATTTACGTATCGTTTATGTTAAAACAAGAAATCACGGGTAGAAGCTAGTTCATTCGTATGCTTTTCCCCGCTACCTCCTATGAGTTACGCCCAGTGACGCGACCCGCTGGTGTCGGCCCCCACTTTTTGTTTATTGCTAATAAGCTATCGTAAGCTATCTACGGGCAAATTGCGTGCGCTCGCGCTGTGGGGGAATGTTCCACTTTTTCTTTACCTCCCTCTGACTTGCGACTCGCAAAAAATATTAGTTTACTAAATAACGTTCCAAGGGTCAATTTTAAAATGTCTCAAGCCACCTTAAATGTACCAAGAAAGAAAGATAAATTTGTTTATTTGCCACAGAAACACGTGCTTATCTTTTCTTAATATAAAACGTGTTGTTTTGCATCCTCGTCAAAAAGGGTGTGTGTCAATTTTAATTTAAACAACTTTTTCCATGGCACCAACATCGTAATCGCGAAAAAATAATCAGCCGTCCCATACATTTGCGTCGAGTAGGTATTGAAGTTTTCTATGGGTCAGTTGAAAATTTTTTCGCGATTACGATGTTGGTCCCATGGAGAAAGTTGTTCGGTTTGGTGTTCTGTATCACACCCTGAAATTTGACGAGGATGCAAAACGACACGTATAAAAAGAAAAGTCCTGACTGACTGACTCGTCAACGCCCAGCCCAAACCAATGGACCTAGAAAGCTGAAATTTTGTACGGAGGTTCCCTTTATAATGTAGACAAGGAATAAGGAAGGATGTTTGTTCCCGTGGGATATTTGCCGAAATCCACGCGTGCGAAGCCGCGCTGGAAGTGCTAGTAAAAAGATAATTTAACAGAATAATAAAAACAAAATAGATCTAGGTATAATCACAAGCATAGAACAGAAACAGTCGGCAGCTGTTCGAACTGGTATAGTCATTTTAAGTTAGCCACATCACACTAAGCACATCACAGTTGGAGCTGATGGAACCTAACGTTATATTTTCTTGGGCGTTTACGAAATGCGATTTTTTTTTCAACGTACGCTTTCAATTCAATTCAAAATATTTTAGTTCACATAAACCTACTATTGGCACTTATGAAATGTCAGAAGCTAGATGCATGGTTCCAATTGGTCGTTAGAGATGAGCCGGCAAGAAATCCCATGGTTATTGGTTACGCTTTTAAAAATATTAGCTTTTACAATGTTTTCAAATTATATGATAGAACAGTGTAGGCCTGCAACAAGTACCAGGTACTAAAGAAAAAAAACCGGCCGGCGTGTCGGAACACGCACAATGAAAGGGTTCCGTAGTTGAAAAGAATTTATCCCAAAAACAAACTTAACAATGGATCCCAAAAAAAATTTTTTTTATGTCATAAAACTACAAATTAATAATTTTCTGACTTTTTCCTTTATTTGTGTTAGGAGACCTTGCTTCTTGCCAAATTTCATTTTTCTAGGTAAACGGGAAGTACCCTATAGGTTTTGATTTACTTGCGACAGTTGCGAGTATCAAAATGTGTTGCAAAATGGCCGTATTTTTTTATTGCGTTGACTTAGAAGCTAGATTTTTTTAGGACTCTAAGGGACCATAGACTTACGTATTCGATATTTATTTTAATTTGCTATCTCCACGCGTCGCTGGGAAAAAGGGTCTTGACAGATTGACAGAGTTGAAATTTGTTTTTATATGATAGAATTACAAATTAACAATTTTCGCACTTTTTCCTATATTTGTGTTGTGAGAGCTTGCTTCTTGCCAAATTTCATGATTCTAGAACACCGGAAAGTACCCTATAGGTTTTGATTTACTTGCGAATATCAAAACACGTCGCATAAATGGCCGTATGTTTTTATTGCGTTGACTTAGAAGCTTGAGTTTTTTGGAACTCCAAGAGACCATAGACTTACGTATTTGATATTAATTTCAACTTGATACCTTCACGCGTTCCTGAGAAAAAGGGTCTTGACAGACTGGCAGACAGACAGACGGACAATGAAGTGGTCCTATTTAAAGGGTTCCGTTTATTCCTTTTGAGGTACGGAACCCTAAAAATAGGAAATGGCCAAGAAATCGAAACATCTATTAGTCTACAAGATCTTTGCAACCACTCAAATTAAAAAAAAAAAATCCCCTCAATTTCATGCGGGAATCAAACATGTGACCATAAAACATAGAAGGATGCTTTCGTTTTGCCATAGAATAAATAAAGTTACAGTAGTACGTCTGTTCAGTAACCTTGAATTAGTTCCTACGGCCGCTCGGTAGACAAATCCGCGTCCGTCCCCGAGTAAGATAAGATAAGATAATCATTTATTTGCTCAAACATGAGTATTTACATGCAACACAAATTCTCAGCATGCAAGAGATGTCAAAAGTAAAAAACAGATCATCACGTTTGCCTCAAAACAATGGCATGCAAATATTAATACAATATTATTTATAATGTCATTACGAGTCAAATTATTTAAAAATGTCATGGTAATAATAAGAATATAAAAATAATAAATCAATAAATTCTTAATCAAAATTTCTCATCAAAAAACTCATTCAAATTGTAATAAGCTTTATCCGCTATAAAATGAATAACTCTCTGTTTAAACGCTACATTACCTAACTGCTTCCAGCTTTTAGGAAGTTTACGAGTATTATAGATTTTTGGAGCCACACAAAAGACACTTTTACGCATAAGTGCCGTTCTATATTGATGTAGGCAAATTTGAGTATTGTCACGTCTGTTACGAGGAAATCTATCTGCCATGCGAGAAAAGAGGTGAGAATTGGATCTTAAGAACATTGCATTTTCTAATATATAAAGTGAAGGGAATGTCAAGATTTTGTATTTTTGAAAATAAGCCTTGCAACTCTGAATGGTAACTGCCGCGCACTCGATCTGTTGCCTAGTGGTATACCTACATTGGGCTATCGAAGCGCGACGTTTCGGCCGTTTTCTATGCAGACGTACTACTGTAACATTATTATTCTGTAGTTTTACTGACTATATATGAAGATTTACAACAGTTGCTATGTGACCAGTAGTATCTGTGGCCCCTTTTAAGTGGTGCAGTGCTCCGGTTTAAGAGCAAACACCTTTTTATTTGTCTCTCTAGTTAGCACGCCGCGGCGTGACGCTGGAGTGCTAAAAGCCACAATGGTCACCTCTTCTATCACGTCTCCATGTTTTCAATAAATATTAAATACACATATGACGAACCTTTTATTTCATTTGAAGGGCAAGTTTTGTGGAGCGTTTTCTATTGAAGAACAAGCATTTTGTGAAATACAGCATGTACCAGAAATGTGTGGTCATATAGGGTGTGGTGCAGACCATCATGGGACCAACATCGTAATCGCGATAAAATAATCAGCCGTCCCGTACATTTGGGTCGACTAGGTATTCAAGTTTTGTATGGGACAGTTCATAATGTTTTCATATACTATTTTCAAAAATGTTGAAGACATTCTTGCAAATAAGACAGTTTCTTTTTGAATATATATAATATTCAGTACATACTTGTAATCTGAAAATGAGAACGACAAACTCACGTCGTCATATTATCGTCACGACGTTCTAACAAACATACCTTTAATATCAGGGAGAAGTGGCTACGCTTACAGGAAACAAACGAAATAAATCACGGCAGAGAGAGAAGGAAAATTCCAATAGGGATGACGACAATTTATTTTTGTCCGTCACGTAGATTAGGTATTAAAAAATATTGGACAAGTAATTTTTCTTTTTTTACGTAACCAAAAGATTACGGCGATACATTGAGTTAAAATGTGACATGACGTCACGCCTCCTTGCTAGATTTTATACGTAGTTGTGACGTAGCGAGCGCCCATTCCCTAACTTTAATGCGTTTTTATCTAAGTATTTTTAACCGACTTCAAAAAGGAGGAGGTTCTCAATTCGTCGGAACCATTTTTTTTTTTTTTTTATGTATGTTCCCCGATTACTCGAAGATGGCTAGACCGATTTGGATTTTTTTGTTCTATTCGAGAGGGTATATATACATCACAGTTGGTCCCATATCAAATTGATTAACTTTGCTTCGGTAGTTTTTGAGTTAGCTTCAATAATACGTATTTTTTCCCCACTTTTATATGGATGATGTTCTAGTTTGTTTTGCAGATAGTGGTATTAGAATTTGTGTGGGGTAGGTACACAACTAAAAAGTGAAAAATAAAAACTTTTTTACAAAAAAATACAACCGACTTCCAAAAACAACACTACAAAGTGAAAAATAACTTTAATTACAGAAGTCGGTGGCAAAAAACGAAAATACATTTAACTATATAGACACCGACTTCCAAAATTAAAGTTATTTTTCACTTTGTAGTGTTGTTTTTGGAAGTCGGTTGTATTTTTTTGTAAAAAAGTTTTTTTTATTAATAAGATAAAGCAAAAAATACGTGTCTAATATTGTTTTATATCTAACTGACGGACTAAATAGAATTTCTTTTTTTTTTAACCAGGCATTATCCATACTACAACGGTTCGTGTCGTCTATAACAGACGACACGAACCGTTGTAGTAACTTTTGTCTGTGACTCTGCTGGCGTGTTAGATTAAAATAACTACTTAGTCCCATTTTTTTGTAAACTAATTTTGCAGTGTTGTCGTAGGTTCGATTCCCAGGTTGGGCAAAGTTTTATTGGGTTTTTCCATCTAGATTCTTTTTGTAGCAGCCCGGAGTTTGGTTTTGTGCCCAGTTGATGGCAATAGACTCGCCCCCTATTACATGAGACTTACACATAACTGGAATAATGGGTGTGCACCTCTGGCTCACCCTTTTGGAATACAGGTGTGGTGTTATTTTCTTCCAGAATATTCTTCAAATATTACAACATTCATGATTCAAGAAAGAATGTGAGTCATCAATAAAACTTGCAGTATAACGCAATGGATGAGATGGAGGAATGGAAAAGTCAAACAAGAAGAGTATTTGCGTTTTTGACAAAATGGACTGCGATTAGTTACCTAATTTGAAGAAAAGACAAAGAAGAAGAAGATGGATGATTTGTATGAGAAATGATATGAAAGAGAAGGGAGTGAATGATAGCGTGGCGTTGACAAGTGAGAATGAAAGAAGAAAACGTGTTGCGCCAACCCCAGGTAACATGGGATAAGGCCAGGAAGATGACGAATATTTTAAGCCCAAACTTCGTTCAGCAGTAGGTACTATGAACTACTAAGTATTTACGAACAGACAGACGTAGAACAGATATTAGATGTAGAAAGAACCGGCGCAGGTTACCGTTGCTCGCCTTACAGGGTGGCAGGCAAACATCACAGAGAGGCGCTAAAACAATAGCCGGTGACAGAGCGGTGATAATTGTGTGACGTCACGCGTAAATCTACGGTTTCCCATACTCCATCAGTTTAGATAATTACGAGCTAAAGATAAACAAAAAAAAACACGTGTCTGGTTAACCGACTAATCGTAATACCTGTCACTTCAGTTGTCATGCTACGACACTGTTGTACTCTTCATTTAGCAACGTTATAATTCGTTGTACCTATATTTTGGGCTCTTTACAATAGACAGATTAAAAAATATTATATTAATATTATAAAACTAACTAAAAAAATTACCAGATATGTCTACGAAGTGTACTTTAAGTATAAATGATAAAGTTTAACAGAATGCTGTGACAAGGTAAGCTTGTAGTGGCATATACAAGCCATATACGAACTACGCATCAAAGACCTGACGTCACAAAATCCTGCATCGCGCAAGCGAGAGTTTACGCCGCGACTGGCATACGAGTATATACATATAATATAACACCCCGACATCAACTGTCGGGCAGTTGCCCACCAGATGTTGCACACGTCTGGTCGGAAGATCCTCGCTTTTCTATAAAGGATGAGTGAACTGTACACCCTGTTCCTCATACCTCTCTACTAACTTGCATGTCAGATGGCATCCTGCCATCAGATCTGAAGTCAAGTAGTGTGCTAAACTGCTTGCTGGTGATATTTCTCTATGATGGAGATTTAACTGATAAGACAAAGTGTGGGCCTGAATACATGCCGGATGTAAGATAAAAGACGAAGTAGACTGAAGTCAAGGAGTAGAGTCAAGAGTGAGACAAGACTAAAATTCTGCCTACATTACTTTTTTCTTACTAGCCCAGCTTCGCACGGATGCAATTTACATGTGAAGACGGTATTATATTTGTAAGAGCAGTGGTGGCCCAGTTGATGTTGTGTGATTCGTTAGTCGGGACCATTATACCTTAGACCTAATGGCCCGACTTACGAATCACACAACATGGGTTCGAACCCAGGCACATCAGCTTTACTTTGTGTAAATAATTTTACCACCATTGCTCTCAAAACGGTGAAGGAAAACATCGTGAGGAAACCGGCATGTCCTAGAACCAAAAAAAATTGGAAGTCATGTGACATCTACCTCGAGAGGAGGAGCTCGTGGCTAAGTAATAACAGCCGCACCGGTCGATCCATCAGGTTAAGCTACGCTTGCCGGGGTTGGTCCGTGGATGGGTGACCATCTTTACATACCGAGACTCCTCCGTGCCTCGGAAAGCACGTTAAGCCGTTGGTCCCGGCTTTCATTCGTGGATCTTTGACAGTCGTTACGGGTCGTCAGAAGCCCGAAAGTCTGACAACCAGTCTTACCAAGGGGTATCCTATTACCCAGTTACTGGGTTGTGGAGGTCAGATAGGCAGTCGCTCCATGTAAAATAATAGTATTCAGCTGCATCCGGTTAGACTGGAAGCCGACCCCAACATAGTTGGGAAAAGGCTAGGCAGATTGATTTTATTTTTTTGTGACATCTACCAACCCGCACTGGGCTCTCGTGGTAGATTATAGCCCACTCTCTCTCGATGAGAGGAGGCCCGTGTTCCAGCAGTGGGAACATTATAGGCTGATTAGGGACGGTATTCTGTAATTTTTAGGGTTCTGTACGTCCGATTGAAAAAATGTAACCGGTATAGGATCACTCGTGTCTGTCAGTCTGTCATAACCAATTTGCTCCAAATCTAATGGACCTATTAAGTTGAAATTTGGTATACATATGAATTTCTGTGACCACGAACGTGTAACGTGAAAAAATAAATGAATTTTGGATAAGGGGTACTTTTGGGTGACAAATTAGTAAATTTAAAAAGAGTTTTACAATCTGTACCGTGTGACATTAAATGAAAGGGCTGTGAGGGGCTCAAAATATATATTTTTTTTATAATTTTAAAATAAATTGTTACTTGAGTTATTTACGAAGAAAACATTTTATCCGAAACTAGAACCTAATTAAAAAAAAAAAAACATTAAATAGTTCTATTATAGATTACAGGATAATTTATAAGAAGTCTATGGTCTTAAAATAACATGGTGTCTGCGCCAGCGCCTAATGTTTTCGTAATACCAAAGTGCAGATTCAAGTGATGCTATTAAGTTTGTAATTTATTTACTTACACCCGCACGTTTTGACATTTTTTTTACACTCAAAAGCGGTACACGGTTGCGTCGACATCAAAATTCTGCTATTCATTGTAATATCTTCCAAAATCAAGGATTAAAGCTGCATTAAGAAGAAACTGAGGTTTTTCATTAAAAACTTCCATAATGTCCACTATTAGACACATGGTAAATCGTAAAATATTGTGCGTACAAACAGTTGGAATGTATGAGAAAAAACTACAATGTTAAGTTTGCTCTTGGAATAAATTCATCCCAACTGCGGAACCCTTCATTGCGTATGGTCCGACACGCACTTGGCCGGTTTTGTTAAGTTCTGAGCAGTAACCTAGCATAAAGTACTAGACTTGCATGAATTCAAGATTTCATAAGTATTATTAAGCACCTACATGTTTTTGTACAGGTATACATACATACATAAGTATTATTAAGCACCTACATGTTTTTGTACAGGTATACATACATACATAAGTATTATTAAGCACCTACATGTTTTTGTACAGGTATACATACATACATAAGTATTATTAAGCACCTACATGTTTTTGTACAGGTATACATACATACATAAGCCTATGTCCATCTGGAATAATGTACCTTTCAAATAGTGAAAGAATTATCTAAAGAGGAGTTGTGGTTCCGGAGATTACTCTCCACATACAGGGTGTGGCGTAAATCGTGGTCCATCGTTAAAGGGTCGATACACCGTATATTCAGCTATCACATACCACAATTTGAACCATTTTTTTTCTTAGGTCTCAGAATACAATTTTTTTTTTAAATAGACAACTTGCTTTACTTTTTTTTTACATTACCATGTGATAGCATATGCATTTTTGAGTTATAAACAAAAAACAAAATTAAAAAATATTGGCATTTATACAAAATATAGGGTCACATGTCCAACAGTTAACCACTCGTACACAGTTAGCCATGACCATAACTGATAAATGCGACGTTGCTAATTCGTGCTACCAAGCGACATAGACTGCATAGCGGATACCCGCCCCGCTCCTCAGTTGGTGGCGAGCTCGCGCTCATGATCGTCGAGTGAGAGGTGATTGTGTGAAAACACGTGGCAAAACATAAAAAAAAATATAAGTACTTTTTCGTTTTACATCTTTTTGTTCAATATTACAAGAATCGTATTATGTTGACTCTCTATGTATACTTAATGAGCTTCTTTAGACATATGTATTGCGTGTGTAGTGTTCTATAATGAAAAGTTATATTAACCGAAAACTTGCGGGTGATGGGTGGTCTACAGTTAACCAAAACACGTTGTCCAACAGTTAACCATGACCAACCACGGCACAGCTACCTGTACTGTATTGTTGTTTGTGAAGTAGGTACATATTATGTTCCTACCAACTACTTTAATGTTTTAAAATTATTTTGTGTTTTAGTTATTATTAAAAAAGCTGCTATCTTATTTTCATAAGAAATATAAGTACAAATTAAAGGTTGTGATGTGTTATGCTCTGCTTTTGTTTATTTTATCTGTAAGAACCATAAGGAAAAACAATATTTTGTTCTGTTTGGTATAAGTTTACTTCATTATTAACTAGAAGACTGATTTCTAACAATTGGAGTTATTATTATGGTAAAAGTTAAAGTTTTTTTACGCAATGGTTAAATGTGTACACTATGGTTAACCCGTCGCGCGCTAATTAGCAGACACAATTGAAATTCTATTGTTATCTGTACACATGGTGTGCAATCGACATTTTAAGAGTTAACTGTAGCACCACCCCCTGGTTAATAGTGTACCATGGGGTGGACACAGTTAGCCAAATCTCATTTTTTTTAAAAAGTTCGTTTCTTTAAAATCTATTAGTAAATCAAACGTTGTTTAAATACAAATACATAGCCAAATAACCTACCTCTTCATAATTGCCGATAAAAGTAAACTATGAACAAAAAATTACGCGCTATGGTGATTAGAAATTTAGGTGGTTAACTGTTGAACAGGTCACTATATAGCCAAAGCAAGGTGTAAATTTTTCAAACAATAATATAAAAAAAATATTTTCTAAAACTAGTAAAAAATGGTTCAAATTGTGGTATGTGATAGCTGATTACATGGTGTATCGACCCCTTCATGTTGGACCACCATTTACGCCACACCCTGTATACACAACCTCACAAAATTCGCTCTGTCTTATAAATTATTAGTATAGATTTATTTATTGCACATTGTGAAGGTACACAGTTGCAGACTAACAATTAGGGTCAACTTATGAGTCCATGAACCTTCCTGTGCATAGATTAACAAAGATCATGGCAGATCGTTTCATTTTTAGAGCTTTTACGAAACCTATGTGTAAGTAGGGAGGTACCTTTAAATGTTATAAATAATCAAAGACATAATGTCACATGTCAGATCACTGAAACGACACAGCGGCTAATGAAATTTCCGTGTAGCTATAAGTTGCACGACAGTGTACGCTGCCGAGACGCAAATGAAACGTCCTCTTCTCAGGGGCATTCATTACGCTATCATCTGTAGGGTGCGCGCTTCCATGATCTTTCTATTATTTTATCTTGGTGACCTAGCTTGGTTAATTCTTGAAGTCTTGATAATTTTATTTATTGATTTAGGATCTACAACAAAAGATGTATTGTACACATAAATAAAGGGCAATCTCAGGTATTTAGTAGGTGTAGGTACTCCTTCACTTATAGGAGACCACAGCATGCACAAAAATGTTAACAGCTGGACAACACAACACAACAACAACAACATTGTGTTCATTGGCGCATGAGGAGCTACAGTATTGCCGAGTACCATAGGATATATTTTATGTTAAAACAAGAAATTACACGCGGACGATGTCGCAGGCAGAAGCATATAAAATACAGTTGACATATTTTTTGTAAATATACCTATTGGAAGAGTGCCATCCCTAGAACGGCGCACACCCGCGTAGGGCGCGGTCCGCCGGGACCCGCCGGACACAACTCCGCCATTATGACGTCATCAGCGAACAGGGAAGTGACGAGGTAGGTAATGTAGGTACCTACTGTAGGAAGAAACGCGAGCATTGAACTGAAAGCGCGGGAGACACGGCGAGGGTGAAGTTTTTCAATAAATAAATTCAAAATAAGAATGTTTTATTTTTGTTATAATTTATACTGCAAATACTACTAGAGGGGTTGTGCACTAGATCTGAATATTATAACATAACACCACGCCTGTATTCCATGAAGGGTTAGGCAGAGGTGCACCTATGAATAGTACACCCACATTTCGCCAGTTATGTTTAAGTCCCATGTAATAGGGGACAAGTCTATTGCCATCAACAGCGCATTATTATATGTTGACATATCTCGGGACTCTGGGGTAGCTTGCAAAGGCCTGTTAGACACTTTCAATTAAATGAGGCACCAGCCGACGATTATCCCTGTACGCACTATGCAAGTACACCCAAGGACAACCCCCGGTTGGTGTTACAGGATAATTATGAAAATAAAGATATTGGACTATGGATTTGGGTGGCTAAAGTGGACTGGTTACCAAGAACTATGAAAGGACTATAGCCCCTGCCTGATCAATGTTTTATTATACATACAAAGAATGGCAGGGGGTGACTTACACACTCAATAATGGGCTTCCGGAAACTGACGCTAGCACTTAGTGACGTAGCGACAGGGCGGTAACTTATCTTGTGGTGCTAGAGCAGTGGCAATTCCAGAGCCCGGAAGATGGTCAAAATCCCTACAACACTAACTGGAATACTTCCTTCCTCTGAACACGTTTGCTCTAGCAAATCTCCACTCAAGCCGGCCAATCAAGGCAAGCTAGAGGTGAGGAACAACTCGTCTCGTGCTGCTATCTGTCGTGACTGTAGCACAACTTACACATTTACATCAACGCCATCTGTTATTTTATCCATGAAACAGTAAGAACCCAGATTACCACTACTTTATAGAAGTTCTGCTACTTGTCAATAGATGGCACAAACTCCAAAAGATATTCAGGAGTTAAGTTTAGTAAAATCCTTACAGCCCTCAGTATGTATATATACTTATATTTACCGATTCTTTATACAGCTTCTCTGCTTTTACAGATTACTTGAGTAATAAATAATATACTTTTTTTATTCGCCCATAGATGGCAATAATTAAAGATTGTACTTAGTTTATCATTTTAGGCATTGAGGACGCTACCTGTGCTGTCTTACCGAAATCTCAAACAAAGAACAATTTTATTCCTAGATCAGTCCCCTAGGTGACTACACAGCACTCAATGTTCCACTACGATCCCTTATGCTGGGGATTCTCTAAGTACTAATAAGTGCTATTCCTTTATAGTCCCTTCTAAATAAAAAAGCCACTTACAAAATAACAATATGTAATACATATATTTAAAAATCTGTCTACAGAGGGGATAACAATGACGTAAATTAACTTTTTTTCTTTACTTTCTTTTTTTTTTAAGTTAGATGTTGAAAAAAGTACCAAAAGCGTTGAAGAATTTTGCAGATTCGACTATTGCAGCGTCTCGGCGGCGTAGTTGGAATCGCGTTCACCTAGAATGTAGGTGGAACTCGAACCCACGTCTTTCACTATAACCACCACCACCACCACCACCACCTAAGGTGTTCGATTTTTTTCAACGTTTAACTTATTATACAGAGTGTAAGTGTGATAACAGTGGCAATCTTTTAGGCCTCTGCCTCGAATTTTGCGGGCAGCGGGGCAGCAGCGGCGGCGGAGCGGGAGCGGCAGGATTTTATGCGTAAAAACAAATGGACCGGACCTCCAAAACAGCGGCGCGGTAGCGGGGCGGGACAATGCGAGACGCGCCGCCGCCGCCGCCGCCCCGCTGCCCGCGAAATTCGAGGCAGAGGCCTTAAGGGGTCATTGTACTCATCATAACAACTTTTACTAAGGGAGCAAACCTAAAATCGCGAAAAAAAAATCAGCTGTTCAGTACATTTAAGTTCGCATAATTCGTCAAAATGTAGGGAACAGCTGATTTTTTTTCGCAATTTCAGGTTTGGTCCCATAGTAAAAGTTGTTCATAATGATGAGTACAATGACCCCTTAAAAGATTGCTACTGTTTACACTTACATCCTGTATTTAACGTTATAAACGCAAAATATAAAAAAAAAACTTTTCTACATAAAAAATTAAAGTTTGTGCTTCTACTTAATTAACTTAAAAATTGCAAGTTGTTTATCTCTGAATTATTACTTACTTCATAATTTCTAGAAAATGACCGACTGATATTTGCCCATTCAGCAATTTCAGTTGTGACTCTTGAATCCACTGATCTTTGGGCACATCTTCTGGTCTTCGTTGTTTAGCCGTTGGGCGGCGCTCCTTTTTTAACCAGCGTTGGGCTGGTACATGTTTTGAATGCGTTTACGGCCAAATTTTTTATTCAGATGAGAATGCCAGTTTTCCGCAACATTTGTAGTTCTGTGACGTTAGCCGAAAACTGACCATCTTCTAACAAATTTTTCATTTTGTAACCAGAACTTCATATACTTTTGCAGTTTTTTAGATTTAGAACTATCTAGTAATTCCATCCTTTCTTCTAGTATGTATGACTAACCTTCTTGTATAAGATTAATTGGCAGCAATGGCAATGTTCCGCAAAGCAAACCGATACTTCTTGTTACTTTTTGTTTTGTTAAACCGAGTTTTGTTCCCATTTTGTAAACGGCTTTTTTAAAGTGTAAATAGCAAGTCTTCACCTCAGCAGTGGGAAAATTCATGTTGATAGCATTTATGGCTGCTAATTCAGTATCCAAAGTAAATTTGTGTGGGTTTAATGTAGGTAACTGCGACTTTATTAGCTGTAAAAGGACATCATAAGATTTTTCTTTCTTTTCCGTCATGAATGCGTACAAAAAAGGAATAATATTAGTTTCTTTTTGCGTGCTTCCAAAGTCCGCATGAAAAACATATAATTGGGCGAATTTTGGCGGACATGATTGGAACGTACCATCAACCAGTACATACATGTTTTATTTTTGATAGTAATTTCGGGTCTCTATTTTCATTGGAACAGAAAACCAAAATGCGCTGTAATCCATTTTCTTCTACGTTTACGTAGTCACATAAAATAAAATCTAGGTGGAAATTAGGTACTTCTACCTGGTCTCCTCTACTAGAAGTATACTTCTGTACATCGGCACTCTTATTTCTTTTTCTTTTTTTTTTTTTTTCACAGATTGTGTTATTTTCACTATATTATAAAATATTATTTATTATGCCAATTTAGGACATTTCTCCACTTTATTATTAACAAAACTTAATTAAAATATACAAGTTAACACTAAATTATTTAAACTATGTACAAGTATATAAAAATAATAAAAAAAGGGGAAGAGCTCATAGGGCATCAAAAAATTCATCCGCATCGCTGTCAGTAGGAACAGTGCCCAAAAGGCTAGCAGCATTGCCACGTTGGATGGCAATGCTAATTCTTTAAGCTAAAAATAGGCCAGCCCTCTGGTCCCGTATGGAGTCGACCAACCGCTTGGCGATGTCCCGAAATACTCGATGAGCACTCGGACGCCAAGGCCCTAGTGTTTCAACCCCAAACGGCTCAAACATATAGCTCCCAATAAGGTTGTTATATTTGCGCCGTTTGAGGTTTTCTGCACCTGCAGCAGCCGCTCCAACACAGCACGCCGTGCTAGGAAGATGGGATGGCGCGAGGGTGTCAAGGTGTCCCTCTTATTTCTTAAATTATACAGACCACTTTTCATCGCCTTGAAAGATGGCATATTCGCAACCCAGTTATGCCCATTAGTTATAATAGGATCGAAACATTCATTGTAAATAGTCGGGATCGGCCTAAATTCTTCGCGTGTTACTTTATTTCTGCATTCTTATTCCGCGAAGTAAATTTCAATTTGCTCTATGTTTCTTATACATGACCCTGCATGATTAGTTCGCCGCACTATTTTACTATCCTAAAGAAACACAAATAAACAGCTTGTAACAATGAACAGTAGGGGCTTGATAAAATTTGACTAATTTAAGTAGTAAATAAAAATATTTTCTGTACCTTTAATGGTTACATAGCCACCACATTTTTTTTTTACTCCAATCACTGCATCGCCACTATACTGCGCCGTTTTCGTAAGGTTTTTTTTTTTGTGGTTTTTGTAACCATCGTGTTGTAACTTCGCCTCTCCTTTGTATAATTTTAAACTCAGACATTCTTCAGACATGAAGTTGAATAATTATATTATAATTAAATTAATTCAATTCAATTTCTTAATAATTTATGGCGTTGATAATAATTACATCAAATATCCTTTGATCCTTGTGCGATAAAAATTCATCATCAAGTCAATGTCAGTGTTATCCTTGTTAGCCAGTGGTACTGTAGTGGTATGTTTACCCACACATGCACGCCACTTGCGAGCTTATAAGTATCTAAGACGTTCACCGTCAACTGAAGTTCGAAGTCACGCGTTGTCACGACAACACATATTACAGAGTCGTTTACTGACGGCTACTCGCGTCAATCATCATATATATCATTTTATACTAATCATCATAATAATTGTACCGTGTTTAGTTGTAGTAAATACATTATTAAATTCATAGTGTAAATCTGAATGGACATTTAATTTCTCACTATAGAACCTACATCACGTCCCAACAAAAGTTCTATATTGGTGACCCCGACGTGATTGAAATAATACGGTTTCATACTTAGATCCGCGAGTGCAATTGCGTTCAATACAGACGTAGATTTTGTTTGTATTGTTACTGTGAACTATTTTACAAACCTTCAAAATGGTCAAACCTAACACTGCTGCTGCCGCTGACTATAAAGTTACCATCGATCCTGAGCACACAGCCGCCACGGCTGCCACCACACCTGGTAGTGTCAACGCACCTCAGCAAGCTGGTCCGTGTTATACCATAGACCAGCACCAGCCGCCAGAGACGGGGGCGATCACCATCAACTCCCGCATCGCCGACTTCTGGGCAGCGCGTCCACGACTGTGGTTCCATCAGTTTGAGGCCATAATCGGTGCACAAAAAGCAGGTGACTTACATAAATACCAATTAGTTATAGCTAAGTTAGGTCGAGACGAATTGGGTCAAATTAGTGACATTCTCGAGAGCCCACCCGCAAATGGTAAATATCAAGCACTAAAGGATAGGTTGATTTCGGCATATGAAGAATCCGAATCCAAGCAATTACACACATTGCTTACGAAAGTCGAGCTAGGGGATCAACGACCCACTCAACTCCTTCGTAAAATGCGAGAACTCGGAAGAAACAAAATTCCCGAGGACACGATCAAAATTTTGTGGTTAGATCGCCTGCCTCAAACAGTCCGCGCAGTAGTCATGGTCTGCGATGTTACGATGGACAACGTCGCAGCAATTGCTGATAAGATCATGGAAACTTCACGGCCATCTGAAGTCTGCTCTCTAAATCCGGTCGCTATCCCTAAACAATCAACAGATCAACAATTTAATAATTTAATTAAAGAAATTGCCGCGTTAAATACAAAAATTAGCGATCTACAAAACACGCGCCAGAGGAGTCTCACAGTGTCAGAGGAGGAAAATAGGAGTCGTAGCATTTATCAGTCGCGATCACGGTCACGATCACGCTCTCGGTATCTTGATAATCAAAATAGATACAGGCGTCAAACAGCGCAACCGGGAGACAAAGATTACGAGTGCTTCTATCACTATATTTATGGGGATAACGCCAAGAAATGCGGCGACGATCAATGCATCAAAAATGCGTTAAACTAAAGCCGACACCTGCCTTGGCGAGTGTAGGTGTCGAAGGAACATATCGCTTGAGCGTCACCGACTGGAAAAGTGGTACACATTTTCTTATTGACACCGGCGCTGATATTTCAGTTATTACCTATAAAAACGTGAATCGTCAACCCGCCGATTTTACGTTATTTGCTGCTAATGGGACCACAATCAAAACATATGGGACTCAGAAAATGACTTTGGACCTTGGCTTACGCCGAGCTTTTACCTGGGAATTTGTCCTGGCTGATGTACAGCGGTGCATTATTGGGGCAGATTTCCTAGCCAAACATCAATTGCTTGTTGATCTTCACGCAAAAAAGTTAATTGACAAAGTCACTCTACTCTCTAGGAACACTAACGTAGAAGATGCCTCAAATATACCTACAATAAAGGTCATCGACTCGGATAATAAATATCACTGTATTTTAACAGAGTTCCCAGACCTCACTAAGAGCGAGTGTTTCAAGGACCCACCCAAACACAACGTAACGCATCATATATGTACTCATGGCCCACCTGTTTACGAAAAAGCACGTCCACTTAACGCTGCAAAATACAAAGCGGCAAAGGACGAATTCCAGCGAATGGTAGATTTAGGAATATGCAGGCCGTCATCCAGCCCATGGGCAAATGCTTTACACGTCGTTCAAAAGAAAAACGATGAATTACGCCCGTGCGGTGATTACCGTCGTTTAAACGCAATCACCGAGCCCGACCGCTACCCGATTCCTCGTTTAACGGATTTTACATACATCCTCAAAAATAAAAAAGTTTTATCTAAAATTGATATTCGACGTGCTTACCATAATATAAGCGTCGCACCCGCGGACATACCGAAAACCGCAATAATAACTCCATTTGGTCTGTTCGAGTTTACGAAAATGAGCTTCGGAAAAAAAAGAAATTCGGAAAAAAAAAAAAAGAAATGCTGCACAGACGTTTCAAAGATTTATCAATGAAGTTTTGAAAAATACTCACAATACGTTTTGTTACCTGGACGATATACTTATTGCTTCAGAATCAGAAGAATGTCACATTCATGATCTCAAAGAGGTGTTCAAGCGACTTAGTGAATTTGGCGTCACAATCAACACGTCTAAATGCGAATTTGGGAAATCCGAACTTACATTTCTCGGTTATCGCGTTAGCTGTGATGGCATACGGCCGGACGAAGAAAAGGTCAAAGCTATCAATAACTATCCGCAACCCGAAACCATCGAAGAACTGAGGCGCTTCCTCGGTCTTATAAATTTTTACCGAATGAGCATTCCAAAAGCCGCCGACACTCAAACTATTTTAGACAATTACTTACACAACGCTAAGAAAAAAGACAAGACTAAAATCGCTTGGACCAAAGAAGCAGTCAACGCATTTAATCAATGCAAACATCACATAAGTGAAGCTGTCACTCTCACGCATCCAGACTCATCATCTAAACTTATTTTAATGACCGACGCAGCGAATACCTGCGTTGGCGCAGCACTTCATCAACTAGTCAACAAACGGTTAGAGCCACTAGGATTTTATTCGAAAAAACTAAGTAGCGCCCAGATAAAATACAGTACCTACGACAGGGAATTATTAGCTATGTACATGGCAATAAAACACTTTCGGTATATGATTGAAGGGCGTGATCTCACAGTGTTAACCGACCACAAGCCGTTAACATTTGCTTTATCGAAGAAAGAATCTAAATCCGATCCACCAAGACGTCTTCGTCAATTAGATTTTATTTCGCAGTTTTGCAGCAAAATTGAGTACGTTAAAGGCGAGCTCAATAACGCCGCCGACGCTCTTTCAAGAATAGAAGAGATTCATTTACATGATATTTTCGATTATGAACAATTATACAAAAGCCAAGTCGAAGATACAGAATTATCATTACTAAAGCAAAAACCTAACTTGGAATTTAAATTGTTCCGCATGCCATATGCAAACCATGAGCTTACGTTCGAAACATCAACGTCATCAGCGCGACTTTATTTACCGTCGGAGTTTCGAGAAAAAGCGATCTCAAGTGTCCACGCACTTAACCACCCTGGAGTAGCCGCTACGCGTCGCCTTATCGCCCAGCGCTATTTTTGGCCTAACATGAACTCTAACGTTGCAAACTTTGTAAAAAGTTGCATACAATGCCAGAAATGTAAAGTACAAAGACATACAATCACACCTCTAGGAGAGTTCGAAAAATCAGACCGTTTCGAGCACGTTCATATAGATTTAATTGGACCATTACCACCTTCCGATGGATACACATACTGTGTCACAATGATTGATCGTCATACAAAATGGCCCGAAGTCGTTCCTGTAAAGGACATAAGCGCTGAAACCGTCGCGAAAGCTCTACTCGAGCATTGGATAGCACGTTTTGGTTGCCCTGCAAAAATAACTTCGGATCAAGGTCGTCAATTCGAATCCAATCTTTTCAAACAGCTGACCAAACTACTTGGAATAGAAAAGATTAGGACAACAGCATACAACCCAAAGGCAAATGGACATGTCGAAAGGATGCACCGAACGCTAAAAGCTTCCATCATGACACGTTGCGATAACACCAATCAATGGTCACAACAATTACCTATCGTGTTATTAGGAATGCGCAATACCGTTAAAGAAGACTCAGGATACAGCCCTGCTCAGATGACCTACGGTAAATCTATGCGTCTACCCGGAGATTTTTTTGTTCCCACCGAAGCAGACATCAACAACACAGATTATACCTGCAAACTCATGGAAACATTAGCGAGCATTCAACCGATCACAAGAATACAAACTGATAACAGAAACATTTTCGTGCACAAAGATTTGACTAAATCTGACTACGTGTTCATTAAAAACGAAGTCAAACGTTCGTTAACACCGCCGTACGAAGGTCCGTATAAAATCCTAAAACGAAGCAAAAAACATTACGACGTACAAGTAGGTTCTCGAAAAGTCACTATTTCTCTCGATCGTCTCAAACCTGCTTATGTTATAATTAATAGCCCTGCAATTCAGTCGCCACATGAAGTTTTTGTTTCGCCCAAAACAACAGCGTTAGCACCGGTTGGAACCAAATCGACCTCACTTGAGAAAACTGAACCATCTGTCACTACAAGATCGGGTCGCGTCGTGAAAAAGACCGTGAGATTTGCCATCTAAAACATTTTTGGTCGCCAGTCCCAAAGTCATAAACATATCAAGTGAGAAGTGCGGTGAAGTGTTGTGTTTTAAAATAGACCAACAAAACAAACAATTCTGTGGCGTTCTCATACTAATTATATCAACTTGTAACATATTTATTTTTGTGTTATCGTTACCACTTAGTTAAAACTTAAGTTTAAAACCTTTTTTGTTTAAGAACCTTTTGTATCAAGTAGTTACATTATGACCAATGTATTTTAATTTTTTTTACAAAATGACTTAAGTTTAAGTATCCATTTGTCTAATGTTGTTTTTATATGCCTCATGTTAGCGTAGAGTCTTATTGTTTATTAATTAAGAGTTAGGTATAAGTTATACACTTTTACACCAAACCATTTTATTAGGTATTTGCAATGTTATTATGTTTACACTTTGCTCATTGTTTTTTGATAATTATTTGTTTACCCTTTTATTAAATTATCCTTATCAAAGGGGGGAGGACATGTAGTGGTATGTTTACCCACACATGCACGCCACTTGCGAGCTTTTAAGTATCTAAGACGTTCACCGTCAACTGAAGTTCGAAGTCACGCGTTGTCACGACAACACATATTACAGAGTCGTTTACTGACGGCTACTCGCGTCAATCATCATATATATCATTTTATACTAATCATCATAATAATTGTACCGTGTTTAGTTGTAGTAAATACATTATTAAATTCATAGTGTAAATCTGAATGGACATTTAATTTCTCACTATAGAACCTACATCACGTCCCAACAAAAGTTCTATAGTACATTGTAAATAAGTTTCAATTCACTAATAAGGTTCTCAAACAATTGGGGGATTCAAATGGAAATTAGAGTTTTATACGATCCCCTAGGGTATCGTAGTGGAACATTGAGTGCTATGTAGTCCCCTGGGGGACTGGTCTAGGGGATTTTAGTGGAACGAGTGACTCAGGCTGCTTCAATCATATTCGAAACATTAGAAATTTGGACCATAAATGAGTACATAATAATTATATAAGTAGATATACGAGTATATCCGAATCCAGTCCCTACAACGGCCATTGCTTAGCACTGCCAAGCCGCTAACGGCAATAAAAACGCGCTGTTGGATTGTCGAAAGTTGAAATCCAACAGCGGCATTTATGTAAGGCGAGTAGTGCTGCCAACTAGCGCCACCATTGAGAAAAAAATCATAAGATCTGGAGATGTGGAACATTTTGAAATTTCCTATACTCACATTTTTGGTCAGATGATGTAGGTCAGGTAAAAAAAATCTACCTCATCTGACTAAAAATGTGAGCATAGGAAATTTCAAAATGTTCCATAATACAGACTTAGGCGCTAGTTGGCAGCACTACTCGCCTTTTTTTTTTTTTTTTTTTTTGTGGATGGGAAATCATCAAATGACTTCTCCCGTTCTGGGCGGAGCGGGAGGGCGAGTCAGACTTTTACCGACTAAAACCTACTCGTGTTACTTCAGTTGTCCGTGCCAGGGCCACGGTATCTCTTTCGAGCTACCCGCGACCCCGGCGGCATCGGCCCTATTGGACCCCGTCACAGCACTACTCGCCTTAATAGTCGCTTAGTGTTAGTGAAAAATAATAAATAGTGACGGATGCAGTGGTCACGGTGCTGCTTCCACAAAGGTTCCACTTACGAAGAACCATACCGTATCTAATGCCTAAATGATGTACCTACTTACCATAGAATGTAAATCTGGCCTGTGGGTAATAGATATACAAAAGATAGGTTCTGAAGTTATCTCTACGCGAACCTGTGAGGGATTCATTTATTAAGATATACGAGTACGCATGAACAAAATATCGCTATTATTTGACACAACTGTTATTGGTATCTAAGGTAAAAACTTATATGACATGCAGTGTCAATTATGGTACTGGATGGCCAGTACTCACACTCCTCTTCACGGCGTCGTCATGGTCATCAGGAGCTCAGGAAATTCCTAAGCTGCTCCGCAATTTCAACATCCGCGGGCCGGCTAGGGCTTTGGTTAGGATATCTGCCTCTATATCTTCGGTACGCAGATACCTGACCTGTATCGCTCTGTCCATTATGCAACTTCGTATGAAGTGCATTTTTAAGTGAATGTGTTTGGACTTGGAAGTGACCATTGCGTTCTGACTTAACTTGAGGGCGGCTTGGTTATCGTTTAATATAACTATGCTTTTATAGTTGGCCCCGAGATCTCTGAATAGACTTCAAGTGAATAGCCTCCTTAGCAGCTTCGGTCAAAGCGACATATTCCGGTCATATATTAGGTATTCTTCCAGAATCTTTATTTTCAGATCTTCAGGTTTAGGCAGGGTGTCTCGAGATTCAATGGCTATTCTAAAGTTCTCAAAAGTTGTCGGCAAACTGTAGAGCAGCATTATGCTAAGCAGTTCTGGAGGTATCTGTATATCCATATCTGCGAGTTTATCCACGATGTCCATGAAGTTATTATGAGGTCACATATATCTTCTCCTGCGGTCATTCGCTTTAGAACCAACTGTTTTACTTACTGTGCACGTGCGAGGTGTCAAAAGACGCGTCTCCGCGCGGGCTAGCGACCTATGCAGTTTTTGGAATTTATGTTGAACAAAAATTTCGAGATTCGGTCAAAAAACGTGTTATCAACCGCAAGATGCGCAAAAATATGAAGTTACGACCACCAAACAGGACCCGAGTTCGCGGAACGCGCGGCAGTATACAGGTAAGGCGGGTATCTATTGCAACTATAATCAATGTCGGTTTAAAAGTAAAAATTTTGATATAATATTTTTTGAAAATACCTACTTGTAAAAAGTTGAAAATTTAGTCTAGTCGAAGTCGATGAAGGGAGAAAATAATTTTCTCGTTTTTCTATTTTAACTAGTCATAAATTAGGAAGTTCGGAAAATTAGGAAGCCTATTGAAGTTCAAAATAACCCGCTTACGATGTTTGTCCCATGGAGAGAGTTGTTCAGTTTGATATTCTGTACCACACCTTTCTGATACACCTGTATACCTAGTATAAACAAGGCTTAGAAACTAGTGTTAGTACTTATTAATTATTACTACGCCACAGGCGTAGCCAATGCGCCAGTATGGGGCTGACACACCTGTTGCTGTTATCGGGATGCTGTTGCGGTTAGCGCGTACTATAATAATACCGGATGACATTTTTTACCGTCTTGAAAAAAATAGGGTATATTAGGTGAACGGAGTAAAAGCATATGGCATACCTAGTTTTTTTTTAAATAGCTTATTCAGAAAAAAAATATCTAAGTATCAATAATACTACAAATTCGATGTAAACTTTTCATTTTAGAACAATAAAAACAGAAATTTTGAAACAAAATAGTAAATCGTTTAAAAATATCTAAATTCAAATCATATGTAATTTGAATTTTGTTTTTTTTTTATTAAAAAAAAGAAAGAGGTAGGTATGCCATAGACTTCTTCTCCTTTCACCTATTACAGCCTATTTTTTTCAAGACGGAAAAAAATTCATTCAATATACTCGTATACGTAAGAAGTTGGCAGAAGCATCCCAGCGCTGATTTGCTGGTTTCATTTTCTCCTCTACTGATCGTTGTTTCTCCTCTACCGATCGTTATTTCTACTTACAAAGTTTATTCCGTTTATATATATATATATATATATATATATATATATATATATATATATATATATAATATCTATGTATTTATTCTTATATTTTATAGTTATTTTCGTGTTATCTATCCTTTCTGTTGCACCTGCCATTTTTTTTCTCTGCACCACCCTAAGGTTGACTGGTAGAAAATGCCTCAGGCATTAAGTCTGCCTTTGTACGGTATGTTTTTTTACTTGTGCATAAAGTTTTAATAAATAAATAATAAACAATCCTTATAGTCCTTTTAAGGATTGTTTAATAAAGCTGAAGAGTTTGTTTGTTTAAACGCGCTAATCTCTGGAACTGCCAGTCGGATTTGAAAATTTCTATTTGCATTTGATGGCCCAATCCTTGAGAAAGGTTATAGGCTATTTAACATCACGCTGCAATCCTTAGGAGCCGAGCAAAAAGGTCAGAAAGAACGTTATGCGAAAACGAAGTAGGTAATAGCTCGGGCGGGCGATGTGATGCGACGGGGTGGTGCGGGGGAACAAGAAATTTCACGCGGACGAAGTCGCGGGCAGAAGCTAGTGTTGTATAAAGGTAAGCGTGAATTTGTGTGTTTAGTTGACGCTCGTCTGCGCGTGATTAGAATTCGTCCACCGTTCGCGATATTATGGCAACCAGTGTGAACCTCACGTAATAATGTTACGACATGATGTGTGCTTGCGTCGGTGCCGCGTCAATTACGACCTGTGTGCACTGCATCTTAATAGGTACTGCACTAGTTTAGTTACTAGCGGAAGCAGGTAATATTGCCTGTACATTTCCATCATAACAAGCAACCCGACCCTAAACCCTAAATTTGATATTGTATTAGTTACTAACCGTGGGGAGCTCGTGGCTAAGTAATAACAGCCTTACGGGTCGATACATCAGGTTAAGCTACGCAGGCTGGGGTTGGTCCGTGGATGGGTGACTATCTTTACATACCGAGACTCCTCCGTGTCTCGGAAAGCTCGGACAAGCGACTTTAATTTATAATATTGTATTAGTGACTAGCTATGGCCGCGACTTCGTTCGCGTGAATGTCGGGAAAACTTTCCTATGAATATTTAGGGAAGTTTTTAGAAGGGTTTTTTAGTTTCTTAGGGAATCGGATGTTGTTCAAAATTTCATGGGATTTAATTTTTTTGCGCGGAACCCAAATTTTTTCCCAAAATAAAAGTAGCCCAAGTTACTCCTTATCCTTTCAAGAATAGAAAATGTTCATTTGCTTAGAATATAGGTACCTACATTCTATGCAAATAAAATTTTGTATTCTATTCTATTCAACCCGTTAAAAGATGCAGACGAGAGAGAACGAAACCAGAAACACAAATCTCTGCAGTTGTGCTTGGAATGGAAAAACTCAATTTTAACACTGCCTGACCTCCAGCGAGCGATCTCAGGAGCCCATTCTCAAATAGTAGCGCTTGCAATCACTAACCGCAGCGCGACAGTCCCCGGCCTACCCTGCAAACTGGTAACATAACGCCTATATTCCCCGATGGGTTACGCAGCAGAGGTGCACCTTAGTACTCCTACATTTGGCCAGCTATGTTTAAGCCCCATGTAATAGGAGGCGCGCCTATTGCCATCAACCGGGCACAAATCCAGACTCCGGGCTGCTACTGAGAAATTCCAGAAGGAACAACCCATTAACACTTTGCCCGACAAGGGAATTGAACCCAAGACCTCATGCTCAGTAGTAGCGCTTGAGTGTAATATCTATTATAATACCGTATCTAATTATGATTTTGCTAGCCGTTGCCCGCGGCTTCGCCCGCGTGGATGTCGGAAATTATCCCACGAGAACCTACTACTGTGATAAAAAGTATCCTATGTTTTAATCCAGGTTATAAACTATCCGTGTTCCAAATTTCATCCAAATCCGTTTAGCCGTTTTTGCGTGATTGATTAATAAACATCCAAACATCTTCACAAACTTTCGCCTTTGTAATATTAGTGGATAGTAGCATAAATGCAGAAAAGTGAAATGATGTAAAGGTCTCAGACTAAATAAAACTCATAGTGGTTCGAACAATACAGTGAAACATACGCAAAACTACACCTCGCTATGTGCATACGCGCTCACACGCACACATTTACACCAAACTACACCTCACTAAGTGCACACTTGTTTACGAAACCCGCCTCACGTCACTCTTGACAGCGCTATGTTCTGAGGTAGAGAAAAGTACCTAAGTTTGTATTCCAATTATCGAGTTCACAAAATCTCACGCGTTTGCGCAAATGTCGGAGGTTCTTCAGAGATTGCGAAAGTGGTGCACGCATTCGCACAAAGACCATGTCAAGGACTCGGCTTCGTAAATATGGCCATAAAGCTCGGTTTGGGCACCGAGTTACCTACCTACAGCAGATTGTCCAGGATACTTTGATCCGTCATGGTGACTCTACTCACTAAGACAAATGTCAATTACTGAACAGACAGCTCTGCTGCTAAGGAGTTTGTTGCGCCACTTCTTTTTCCCAGCTTTAGCCGCCTGCCGCCGCTTTTCCCGTCCTTCACCAGAATTAGTGAAGGGCGGGCGTTTTGGGGGACTGTCTGTGATTTTGATTTTGAAATTACAATAACATGTGTACCGCGCGTGCGATAAAATGCTTTACCAGAAAAAGTAAAACCTACCCCCTTGCTCTACGTTGGAAAGTTCTGAAGATAGATTTGGTGCACTGGGAAGCGTCTCCTAAATGACTATACCATCATAGTGGCAGTCAAGGAAGGCTTGCTGCCACGCCGGCTCGCAGGGACTGCGTGCAGTTCACCGTTCACCTCCTGGTTGAAGCGGTATTCAGGTTTGTTTACACACCACAACTAACATCTATAAACAAAAATATGTATTCTACATAGAGGTACGAGGAACAGGGTGTAAAGTTCACTCATTCTCCCTTTTCTATGTAGGATGAGTGAACTTTACAACAAAAATGAAAAAAAAAAAATAAAAAAAAAAAAGGAAAGAAAGAAAGAGGGAGGGAGGGAGGATATAAAAAGGTATATCGCGAGAAGACCCGTTTTTGGTTTTGTTTATAATGTGTGCAAATCGCGAAAGTTTAAAAAGTTTAACTTTACAACTTGTTCCTCATAACTCTATACTGGCGAACCCGACGTGATTGCACGATGCAGGATTTTGCGTGACGTCAGTGTGATGCGTAGTTCGCATGTGGCGATTTAGGTCATGCCACATCACTCCCCAGTCCCCTCCGGTGACCGGAGGTCGATAGTGGCTGATTCGTGTATCTTGCGATGCTTGCCAGTGCCAGTTGAGGCCGGCCACACTATAATGTATTTTATTTGAATCTCACTTATTTAAAACAATCGGGCAAAATACACAAGTATATAATGTAAAGCAATGAAAGCTTGTTAAAAACTTCCCAGTTACAAACAGTAATACGAGTACTACACGATCCAGCGACTTCCACATTTCTCGTTATTGAACGTTGTTAAACGAATTATCTGTGTTTTTGGTTCTGAATTTGTTCAGATATAGGTATTTCATTAACATCTCTGTAGAGGTTACAGACCAATTCTTAAATAAGTCTAAATCATGGACTAGAAAAAAAAGAAGGACTCCGCGCCACGCGTATCGAAAGTGAAGCACCGTACCGATCTATGTGTGCGTGATTTGACAAAGACGCCATCGTGTCACGTAATGGCGGCCGGTCGGCATACATATGCGTGAGACGTGTTTCTACAAACGGTCCCGGCATACTTACTGTGCTTTACTTTCGGTAGGTATGCGTGGCGTGATCCTTCTTTTTTTTTCTAGTCCGTGGTCTAAATATTAGAAGTCATTTCGGTACATACTAAAGAAAAAAATAAATAGAGGACTATGCACAATCAAGGGTCCCTACTTGAGGTTTGTAGGTAGGTATTTCGTAGTACCTACCTGTTTCTCAAAAAAAATTGTTAAGAATTTTTCACTTTTTGTATGGAAAATATGAAAAATGATTATATAATAATAATAAATATTTAATTCCAAGTAGGTACAACAATTTCTTAAACTAATAACAATTTAAATCTTTGTGAGATTGTACGCTGTCACATAGAAAACATGGAATTCTCTAACTCCTACACTAAGTCAAGCTTGTATTATAGGAGTTAGTGAGCTGATGACTTCGACACAACCTTGAACTTATATAAAAATTTAAACATAAGAAAATTATTGCTTAAAAAAGAAACAAGACAAAGTAAAACCTACCGTAAAGACAAACAAAAAATTATATCAATAAATGTCTACCACCTACATATACGAGCAACACTAGACACCTATTATACGTACTTACTTTTTAACTATTAGAAGTAATTCTGTCTGATCATAAGTCTGTCTGATCATAAGATTACATACATGTTGAGTTTTAGGGGCTTAAGAGTTTTATAAAGGGGGGCAAAATTTTTATTTTTTTTTGACAGTCAAAATTTTAGGTGAAAAACGTCAAATTCAGAATAGCAAAATTGGCATTTTCACTAAATTAATATCTCAGTGCCATCTTAGTGCTGTCAAACTTAAATATAATTAACACTTTAGTTAGTTTCAGAGTGGGAAATCGTCGTTTGACAGGAATAAACTAAATTTTGGTCTTAGTCTAGTTCAGAAGCATTTGTGACAAGAGAATCGGCACCACACAGCCACACTATACAGAATATATATACACACAGTTAATTAATATTAAGTAGGTACGTATACTTCAATTTAATTTCTGTTCTATCGTTTGTGTTGCTTGGTTCGGAGTTTTATTGTAAATGATAACCAATTATTAAGTTACAAAAATAGCGGAATTATAATAATACGCTGCTTAATATAGCTGCTTGTGAAGGTTGAAGATACTTTCTGAATGCTATGTTCTGAACTGCACTGCAGTTTTGAGCAAGTAAAGTTCAAACTAACAAGCAAAATGACCAGCACCCTAATTGCGTAACACATTATCAATCGGAGTTGGTTTGATTTTGACAGTTCAACAACATTCATTGCGTTATTTACGTTGTCGAGCAGACAAATTTTTCGAACATATGAAGCAATGGATTAGCAATTTGTTTCAAAATGAAACCAACTCCGATCGATAATGTGTTACGCAATTAGGGTGCAGCTCGGCAAAATTCAACGCATCTAAGTACTTCAGTTTATAATAAAGAAATTGAATTGGTAAGAAATACCTACCACAACCGTCACTTACGCCGAATATTGGGCATAAATGTTTTTCTTACATCATTTGATAATACGTAAAATACAAAGATGATTGTGACTTACGTCACCAATGATTAGTTGATAAAGTACTTATAAATTGCCATTACAACCTTAGTTGTTTGTACAGGAGCAGGTTTTATTTAATTTTTAGGGTGTTTGGGAACCCTATTTTTTTATTTATTAGATTTACTTAAATATTATTCTACGATGTTCTTTACCTCAAAATTCTAACACCTTTTGTTTTATTTATTTATTTATAGATAAAAACACAAAAAAGTTATGTTAGAAAACTTTTTACTTTTTTCGTTTTATTGCTCTACTGAAAAGTAGGAGCTCGTGGCTAAGTAATAACAGCCGCACGATCAGGTTAAGCTACGCTTGCCGGGGTTGGTCCGAGATTGGTTGACCATCTTTACATACTGAGACTCTTCCGTGCCTCGGAAAGCACCTTAAGCCGTTGGTCCCGGCTGTCATTTGTGGATCTATGACAGTCGTTTCGGGTCGTCAGAAGCCCGAAAGTCTGACAACCAGCCTTACCAAGAGATACCGTATTACCCAGTTACTGGGTTGTGGAGGTCAGATAGGCAGTCGCGTCGCTCCATATAAAATACTGGTATTCAGCTGCATCCGGTTAGACTGGAAGCCGACCCCAACATAGTTGGGAAAAGGCTAGGCAGATTGATTGCTCTACTGAAAACTTGTTTTGGTGGATACGCCCTTTGAGCGTAAAGGTATCGATGTGTACGTTCGAAGTACATACTAACACTACTCTATCCCATACATCAGAAAAAAGTAAGGTCTGGCAACCCTGGGATCTTGCTCTAATACCTAACGTACTTTGTATTCGACCTAGTCATTTATTTCATTTACTTATAGTTTTTGACAATACAGCTTGAATACCTACAAAGTTATGTTAGTTGGCGTCACGTGTAGTGGAAAATTCCAAAAAATAAAATATGTAATAATATATAAGTATTCTACTGCAAAACTTTATCATTTATGGTACCTGTTTTCCTCAATTCGTAGATAGGTACAGTCAGCGTCAAAATAACTGGGGCGAACAAACTTCAAATGATCACAACAAGTAGAACAACTCAGAGCTAGTTAAAAAATAATTTTCAAAATTCTACAGAAGTTGTCCCGAGCAACTTACAAAAGTTGTTGTGTTATTGCCTGTCAGTAGTCAGTCTGATGAATCATAATCGCCAACACCACAGAATAAATAATAGTACTAACGTCCAACACTAAGCCATTGTTGGCGATTGATAGCAGGTTATCTAGAATTCGCCGTTTTAATTTTTTTTTGTAGGCTATATATGAATTTTAAATTTTAAGCCACGTGCGAGTGGGTTGGCGTGATGTCTCAGGTGATCGTGGTACCTAGCAGTTTTAAGCCACGTGCGACTAGGTTGGCGTGATGTCTCAGGTGATCATGGTACCTAGCAGTTGTAAGCCACGTGCGAGTGGGTTGGCGTGATGTCTCAGGTGATCGTAGTACCTAGCAGTTTTAAGCCACGTGCGAGTGGGTTGGCGTGATGTCTCAGGTGATCGTGGTGCCTAGCAGTTTTAAGCCACGTGCGAGTGGGTTGGCGTGATGTTTCAGGTGATCGTTGTACCTAGCAGTTTTAAGCCACGTGCGACTAGGTTGTTGTGATGCCTCAGGTGATCGTGGTACCTAGCAGTTTTAAGTCACGTGCGCGTGGGTGTTGGCGTGATGTCTCAGGTGATCGTGGTACCTAGCAGTTTTAAGCCACGTGCGAGTGGGTTGGCGTGATGTCTCAGTTGTTCGTGGTACCTAGCAGTTTTAAGCCACGTGCGAGTGGGTTAGCGTGATGTCTCAGGTGATCGTAGTACCTAACAGTGGGTTGGCGTGATGTCTCAGTTGATCGTGGTACCTAGCAGTTTTAAGCCACGTGCGAGTGGGTTAGCGTGATGTCTCAGGTGATCGTAGTACCTAGCAGTTTTAAGCCACGTGCGGGTGGGTTGGCGTGATGTCTCAGGTGATCGTGGTACCCAGCAGTGTTCTCTGTGTTTATCTCCTCATCCACAGAAGGGACCCGTTGTTTTAGTTTTAATGATGGTCTGGCATTTTGAGTACTTTATGAGACAGACACCCAAATATCCTTTCCTTGTATTGTTCGTCGAGTTGCTGAGCTCCTAAGTCCTGAGTTGAGCCTATAAAATTATTGACAAATGCTTGCACTGACTGGACAGATCCACTCAAATTTGTGTGGTTATTTCCTCAAAAGAACATTTCAGACATGGATCTACATGGTCCTCACATGATCTGACCAAGATTATGTCTGGAGTTTAAAAGATACTTTGACACCCCTGTTTGTTTTGCCATTTCTTCTCAGGGGTTACCTACCTATCAGAAGTTCGACAAATATTTGACCGAATTTCATTTCACCTAAAATTTTTCAACTATTTTCGTTTCGTTTTTTTTTTTACTTCATCGAAGTCACGTTTGCCACTGTATCAGTTGACCTATTAGCAATTCAATTTTTTTCGTCACTCCGACGTTTCATTTGGTCGAAAAACTTTTTACCAAAGTTACAGTTAGCCGAGATAACATTTGTTCGAAGTTTATGTGTCCAAACATTGCAAGTGCAAGTGCAAGCAGGCATGCAGTGTGCAAACAGGCATGCAGCATGCAAGCAGACATGCAGCTTGCAAGCAGGTATGCAGCGTGCAAGCAGATATGCAGCTTGCAAGCAGGCATGCAGCGTGCAAGCAGGCATGCAGCGTGCAAACAGACATGCAGCGTGCAAGCAGGCATGCAACATGCAGCAAGCATTGTTTATGTCACGGCTCCGGCGCTGCGGGGTTTGGGCGGCCCCACGCGAACTTATCTTCGCAGTTGGTTTAAACGCTCATCATCGCAGCTTTTGCTTGCTAGCCAGCTTCGCCGGCCAGCCTCAGCCGCGGCGGCAGGCCTTCAAACTACGTACTCCTCAGCTCGCGGGCCGCCCCACCTCTCCGCACCTTTTTTTTTTTGTGGATGGGAAATCATCAAATGACTTCTCCCGCTCTGGGCAGAGCGGGAGGGCGTGTCCGACTTTTACTGACTAAAACCCACCCATGTTCCTTCAGCTGCCCGTGCCAGGGCCACGGTATCTCTTTCGAACTACCCGCGACCCCGGCGGCATCGGCCCAATTGACCCCGTCACTGCTGACATCTCTTTGAGGCGCGCGTGGAACACAACGCGCCATCGACCCAGGCCTGGTCCTTACCGGACGGCGAGCTGCCCATTACTCGTCGTCCGCAAGCCCGCGCCTACGGTGGCCGGGAATCGGCAATCGATTCCCGCCGCCCAGGGCGTCTCCTACGGCGGCTAGGGGCGCGAGGGCGCGGCTGTTGCCTCTCCCTCACGCGTTCCGCTTCCTCCTTCGCGAGCATTACTGCTTCGCAGAAGGAGGTGACGGCTTCCCATGCACTCTCGCTCCGCACCATGGCCTGGACCAGGTTTGGACGCGAGAGATCGCCGCCGCCGATCGCCTCCGTGAGAACACGGCGGTGCTCCGCCCAAGCCGGGCAGACCTCCACTGTATGCTCCACCGTGTCCTCCGGGCGATCCACACAATGGTGACACCCGGGCGTTTCCTCCCGCCTTATCCGAAACAGGAACCTCCCGAAACACCCGTGTCCGGTGAGGACCTGCGTCAGGCGGAAGGTGAGGACGCCGTGGCGCCTCTCCAACCACTCCTCAAAGAGGGGACTTATCGCCGCAATTGTGGCGTGCCCAGCGCTGGGTTGCGACAATCGCACTCTCCATGTCGCCATGAGATCCCGCCGGAGCTCTGTCCGCTGTACCGTGATTTCTCGCGGCAGCGGAGTTACGCCCCGGCGTTTCACCTCCTCGCACCACTCCCACACGTGCGCGAGGACTTTTGCCTCCAGATCCCATGGCGACCCCTCCGCACCTAAGCGGGCTTAAATTACACTCTAGGGTAGGGCAGACAAAGACTGCGTGAAGTCGATTTTGCAGCGATTCGTTTCTGTCACAAAATGTTGTACAACATATTGACTTTTATGACACTATTTTAATTTAATATTGAAAATTCTACCAAGTAACCGACTATAATTTATGACCAAATAATATTCCGTAAAATGTTGTTTCGGTGTGGTGAAAATATGGCAAATAAATCATTTGGCAAATGAAAAAAGTTCAAAAGAGGCTTCAGCTAATAGACAAAAATTAATTTTGTAAAATGGTGAAATATAGTTCTGTAAAATAATACCTATGACATACATGATACTTGATGATTTAAAAATATGTCAAATAATGCATATAGCAAACAAGACGTCGGTCAATAGTTTTCGGTAAAATGAAATTCGAACAAAAAAATTTTCGAAAAAGTGATCGGTTCCCTAGATAGGAAATGTCGACTCCATCTAGCTTATTTTTTTAATATGACGTGTAAAAGGGATACCGATATCCTATTTACAGAATAAACAATTTCATTTCATTAGTTTAATTGTGATTTCTAAGGTATGCAATAACGAGATCTTTCTTTGAAGTGCCTTTCTTCGTTGTTAATGTTGACGCTGACTGTAGGTACATCATTGTACCTAATAATAATGAAATATAATAAAATGTAATGTATAATAAAGATCTCTTACTCCAACTTGAAAGGATGGGTGTCAGGGGCTACAAAGCTACCTCACAAATCGCTCCCAAATAGTAAAGATTGATCGCCACAGTAGCAGTGAGCTTCCCATCTACTATGGCGTTCCGCAAGGAAGCATTTTCGGTCCCACCTTATTTGTCATTTTTATAAACGACTTATACAATTTAACTATCCCAAATGCTAAGATAACATCTTACGCAGATGACACTGCGATAACTTTCGTCGCCAACACGTGATCTGAGCTCGAGGGTTTTCGCTCGAGCTTTTGCATAACATGGGTTTGATGTAGCGCTAAGCCCTTATTTTCATACGCTTACACTGAATACCTCGAACACAAGTTCATTACCTACTCAATAAGTTCTGCTACCCAACTAAACCCACCGATATCACTTATAGCTCACACATGCAATTTGCAAACTCATGTTTCACGCCACTGTGCACCTATATCCTCTACGGATGAAATCAAATACCTAAGTGTAATTATTTGAATAGATATTCTTGAAAAATGGCCTCACGCCGTGATCAACGCGCTGCGCCCTGGATGATGAGATGGTGCTGCTCGTAGCCGTCCCGGGACGGGCTGATGGTTTAAGGGTTTCACAAGGTTTTGGCCGTGCTAGTGGGAAGTTATATGTCTCAGGCACTCAAGTTTTGATAATTTTGGTTAACTTTGAGCGCACGCAATGACGGCGTTGCAGGCTCGGTTGGTTCGGTGGTGTGACTGAAGTTAGCGCCACGCGTGCGGGCGTGAGCGCGTATGTAACTTATTTTTTCAAATAGCGCGCGTTGATTGGCTCCGAGATGTGCCATTGGCGGTTTGGCGGGATTTATAGTGGTAGCCAAAGCATAACCCGAACACTAGGTATTGTCATAGATAAGAATCTTTTTTAACCGACGAAAAAAAAGGAGGGGGGGGGGGGTTATGTATGACCACGCATAACTTTTTACAGAGTCGTCCGATTTTAAAAATTTTTGTTTTGTTCGAGAGGGTATACATCACAGTTGGTCCCATATAAAATTGATTAACTTTGCTTTGGTAGTTTTTGAGTTAGCTTCAATAATACGTATTTTTTTCCCATTTTTATATGGATGATGTTCTAGTTTGTTTTGCAGGTAATGGTATTAGAATTTGTGTGGGGTAGGCACCACAACTAAAAAGTGAAAAATAAAAACTTTTTTACAAAAAAATACAACCGACTTCCAAAACCAACACGACTACAAAGTGAAAAATAACTTTAATTTCGGAAGTCGGTGTCAAGAACGAAATTTACATTTAACCAGACACCGACCTCCGAAATTAAAGTTATTTTTCACTTTGTAGTCGTGTTGGTTTTGGAAGTCGGTTGTATTTTTTTGTAAAAAAGTTTTTAAATCTCATATTAATGTCCTTAGTGGTAAGAGTTCGCAAACTTATATTTAAAACCTTAAGAAATATTGCAAATTCTATAATTATACGTAATGTCTATTTTGCCTTATGCCTAGTAGTTGTAGTGTTGTTTTTGAAAATCGTTTGTATTTTTTGTAAAAAAAAAAAATTATGAGAATAAAGCAATTTCAATAAAATTTCGTCTACACGTTCACCATTAAAGACATAAGGGTTTGTTTTAATGTAACAGAGCATACCTATAGAATTTTAATAAGAAATATTTTTTAAATTCTTTATGCTTACGTTTGACCATACCTACCAATGCTTCAAACCCCGTTACGATACCATTTCGCCTTAATCAAGGCCTTACAGTGGTTTCAGTTAATCAGTACAACTGAACTGTAACCTCTACTCAGATGATAAAAAACTGACCTATTGTTAATTAGAGATAACAATTAAAAAAGATATGTTTGAAAACTTATCGTCATAAGTAGTCATAACCATATTGTGCTGCGGAACATTCAATCGCGGAAAATGTGGAAGTCAATAGTTTGTGTGACATTACTGTTTGTTACTGGTAAGTTTATAACAAGCTTTCATTACTCTACGCAAGCATTTTCAAACTGATTTAATCGATTATCCAGATGGCTGGTTCATGCTTTGGCAATAGAATTGACATTGCCACCCAACGAGGTAATACTGTCAGTTTTCTGGGTACGTGTCCGGATGACAGTAATAGGGAGGAGCACATTTACGCCGCCTTATTTAAATTTGAGATTCCTTTTTTATTTAATTTAATTTTTGATTATGTATGTAGCTTATTATTTTTTTGTTTGTAGATGTCGTGGTGTGCAAACCTGACTACCTTTTCGACCAAGAGGTGAACGGTTGGCTCAAACTGCACGCAGTCCCTGCGACATGGCAGCAAGCATTCCTCAACTGTCACTATGAAGGTAACGAGGAGTATATTACCTGTTCTCCTCCATTTGACACTTTGGAACAGGCAACTGGTTTTATTATTCTAAATAACTGTCTTACTTTTTGACACAAACTCGAAGGCAATTAAACCATTTTACGGGTGTTAGTTGCCTTCGAGTTTGTGTTTTAAATTATCATAAAGAGATAAAACTTAATTTTTTATTTGCAGGTGCTGTGTTAGCGGCTCCTATTAGCACGGAGCTCGCCTTTGCTCTGCGCAGCATCATGAACCAATCAGAACTGAATAGTAATATCTTCTTAGGAGTTAATGCATTCTCTGAAGGAGACTTTATGTCTATCGATGGTATGATATCTTGAATTTTTATATTCATTCATTCACTGACAGACAACGCAGACTAAAGCGCTAGCAGGTCTAGAAGCATGATATTTTGCACAAGAGTTCCTATAACGAAATTAAGCACGAAGGAAGGAATTTTGAAAATACATCCTCTAAAGGGATTAAATGAAAGTGAAAAAAATGAAAGGCTGTATGGAAGTTCGTCATGTTTGCCGACGGGCAAATATCATCAGGCGCACGGCTTGTTTTATACTAAAACCAAGCGTACAATGTGTGCCACGAAAGATCACACTTGACACACCACGTAGTTTGACTTGCGCAGTAAGTAGATTTAAATTCTCTGACTCTGATTATTCTGATTCTCTGGTCTTTTTATTGGTATGAGGCAGACTTCATACCAATAAAGAGACCCGTCTCAGAAGACGGGCAGGGACTGGGCGTCAACGGGGCGGCGAAAAGAGCGCGGGAGACGCGGGAATGCGCTCGTCAAGTCTCATCTTTCGTGGCACGCATTGTACGTTTCATATTCTGTGGCCTAAATATTTTAAACGGACTAATATTTACCTATTAGTTGCGTGCGCAATAACTTTTTTCAATTCATTCATTCATTTTATTTCAGATAAATTACAATGTACATCACAGTTATTGTAATCATCCATACATTAAAAAAAATATATATACAGGGTGTTTGGTGCATCGTTTGCCAAATTGAATTGGCCGAAAGAAGAGGTCATTTGCTATCGCTTCAGGCTCAAGTACTCATTTTTGGCCACACCGGTTTTTTTATTACAACTGTCTAATTTTTATTTTGAAAAAATCCAAAACTCAGCATTAAAGCTTAAATTAAAAAAAAGTTTTAAGTGTAGTCGTCAAATTTCATTTTTATTTACATATGTACTGTTGTATGGCTCTATCAAATTTAAAATTACTTGCCAGTTACATCTAGTTTTTTTTTAATAAATCACAAAGTTTTTGGAAAAATAAAAAATGAACTTAAAACTCAACTTTAAATAGCTATAAAAAAAAAACTAAAAGCGATCGGGATCTTCGAATTATTTTAAAAAGTTCTCTAGTCTATCCCCTTTCCAACGGTATGCAATGTGTTAAAAAACTCTTTTAATATCTTTAATAATTAGCTAAATGTGTAGTCGAGACACATCAGGCTGATATTGGATATTACGTTTAAAACACTAGTTTTCGCATAAATTACATGCTATTAGTAGATAGATACTGTTATCTCACGTCTTACGTAGTCTCTTATCTCGTTCTTACATAGGGAACTTTCCTCGAAATTGAAAAAAAAATACATTATTACAAAAATAATCATTTATTAATAAGTAATTTAATTACATACTAATCTTACAAGAATTAGAATTTCTGCAAACAGAGTTGCCCTTATTATTAGCTGATTTGCCAATTTTCAGTGAAGACAGGTCTTTTGTTTTCCAACATGACGGTTGTCCCGCTCATTGGAGAATAACCGTCAGGGAGTACTTGAATGATGCATTCCCGGACTCATGGATTGGGAGGGATGGCCCTATTCCTTGGCCTCCACGTTCTCCAGACTTAACTCCGTTGGATTTTTACGTCTGGGGACGGGCCAAAGAACTCGTCTACGCCACGGAAGTTGAGACAAGAGATGATTTAGTCCAACGCATTGAGGCGGCTTTCATGACGATCAAAGCAGAAATGCGTTTACGCACCACTACAGTTGAGATAAGACGAAGATGTCGCGCGTGCATACGCAATAGTGGTAGACAGTTTGAACAAGACTTGTAAGATTAGTATGTAATTAAATTACTTATTAATAAATGATTATTTTTGTAATAATGTATTTTTTTTTCAATTTCGAGGAAAGTTCCCTATGTAAGAACGAGATAAGAGACTACGTAAGACGTGAGATAACAGTATCTATCTACTAATAGCATGTAATTTATGCGAAAACTAGTGTTTTAAACGTAATATCCAATATCAGCCTGATGTGTCTCGACTACACATTTAGCTAATTATTAAAGATATTAAAAGAGTTTTTTAACACATTGCATACCGTTGGAAAGGGGATAGACTAGAGAACTTTTTAAAATAATTCGAAGATCCCGATCGCTTTTAGTTTTTTTTTTTATAGCTATTTAAAGTTGAGTTTTAAGTTCATTTTTTATTTTTCCAAAAACTTTGTGATTTATTAAAAAAAAACTAGATGTAACTGGCAAGTAATTTTAAATTTGATAGAGCCATACAACAGTACATATGTAAATAAAAATGAAATTTGACGACTACACTTAAAACTTTTTTTTAATTTAAGCTTTAATGCTGAGTTTTGGATTTTTTCAAAATAAAAATTAGAAAGTTGTAATAAAAAAACCGGTGTGGCCAAAAATGAGTACTTGAGCCTGAAGCGATAGCAAATGACCTCTTCTTTCGGCCAATTCAATTTGGCAAACGATGCACCAAACACCCTGTATAACACGAACACAAGAAACAGACATAGATACAAAACAATAAAAACATTGAATCAGGACCGCATTACTCGCAGATGTAGTGTTGTCCAATGCTGCATTAAGGAGCAATCCACATCCATTCTCCCTGCAATAAGCTGCAGGACGCTGTTGGGGCTGCCCCGTATGCGGCGCATCAGAGACGCAATTCTTTTGCTTTACTTTTAAACTACTTACTTTTACTTTTAAAATAAGTTTATAATTCTCGTTCATAATCATTAAGTAGTCTTATAATCTTAAATGTAATAACTTAGGTGATTCGTCAATTCTATTATTTTCAGGAGTTCCACTAGCCGACTTATCAATTACTTGGGGCACTTATGGCGATGGCAAAACACCTGAAGATTGTCTATCTTTGTCCAGTAATGGAAAAACGTACTTCACCTCGTGCACATTGTCGCTTCCGTACATATGCTACAAGAAAAGAGATAATACCACAATCCTTAACCGATGCGGCACTTTTGATGACGGTAAATATTTTAAAAGGACAAAACCAGTAGTGCACATTCACTGGTTCGTCCGTCTATCACTGACGATTTCTTTTCAAAAGTGTGAGAAATTAAATCACCATATCCTTTTTTTTTGCTGTGGGGAAATCTTCGTAGCTAATCTGACCTTATGTATATAATACACATAACAACAACAACGTTGTGTCCACGTTGTGTTTTGTACACAACGGCAAGCAGTCATAATAGAAGTTAGACGAGACTTAGCAAATACTGATTGTCATGTTCACAGATTATCGCTATTACCAGGCCACGGGTAGCTGTTACAAGAACCATCACATAAAACAGACATGGACGAAAGGATACAAGATTTGCGCAGCCGAGGGTGGTCACCTGGCCATCATCAACAACAAACAAGAGGCCGACATCGTAGTGGGTACGGAATGTAAGCTCATTGGATTACGAGATTGGAATAAGGACTTTACCTGGCTTTCTATTCACGGTATGTCTAATAGCAATACATTTTGGTACTAAAATAACAATGGCTACTGCTATTATAAAAACAAAGAATAATACTTTATACCCTTGACCTTGGAAAAGCCGCAGGAATCCGCTGGATGCGGGAAGCACAGAGCCGGTCGAAGTGGCGGTGCTCGGGCGAGGCCTATATCCAGCAGTGGACGTCTTTCGGTTGAAATACTGATGATGATGTTACCCACACTAGACTGATATTTTAATATATGAACTTTAACTTCAACATAAACGTTACTTTGTCTTTGTTACAGGAGATAAAATCGAAGACTTGTTCAATACATGGACTGAAAATCAGCCGGAAAACAGAGGAGACTATCTTTGTGGCGTTCTTTGTGAACAAGGCACTTTGTACAGCGTTAATTGTGATAACAACGCGTTTTCGTTTGTTTGCGAAAAGGATCCTACTACTTTACGTTTCGAAAATATACCTGGTGAAGATTGCCACTGAACCTTTGGTGCATTCTTGTGGTAATTAAATGTCGTTGTGTCTATCAAAACTCAGGATGACAAAATATAAAAACAGTTTAACACCACGAATCATTAGTAATACTTGCTCCCTTAACCTGTAACTTTATCACCTTTACAATAATTACGAGTACATCAACATAATTATAATGGCTATCTTGAGATTGAAATTACATTATTTTTAGTAAACATTGTTAATTTTATAACGAAGAACTATGCAATGTATCGTTGGCGACACAATTCTCGTTCTAGTTTCTGAAAGCAGCCAAAGCTTAATAAGAAACTTTTTTTTAAATAGAAGAGATATATCAATTTTTTTGTTTTTGCTATTTATAACCGAAAGTTGCGACATTTTGCGCCGACCCCAAATACATTGGAATAAGGTCAGGAGAATGATGACTATTTAACCAAAAGTCGGTAACTAACACCCGGGCAAATAGCAATATGCTCCAAAAATTGTAGACGAAAACAAGATTTATGGTATTTTCAGAAAATCACGTAGTAATCTGGGGGTTAATCGTAGGAATTATGGAATTATATTTAGAAGACGCCATAACAAACAGTGAGGCGATTGTTGATATATTTATTAAAAGTTACAATTATTATTAGTGCTATGGTATAATTATTCTTGGATGCCTCAAAAGCGTTGGATACAGATTTTGTTACAAGCTTTTTATCAAACCTGGAGCTTATTTACGAGAAGATTTGCGGTCTGTCTTTGGATATTTTTAAATAGTTGCAATTTTAAATGACTAGATTTAAAATTGCAACAGTGAGGAGTGAAAAAAATAAATCGAATAAGGGGTCCCGACAGGGTGTATTCTTGGCCACGCGCTGTTCCTAGAAATTTGGGTAATGCTGCACAAAAAAAACAGATTATATGCGATCCGTGAGGGTGTAGTAAGAGTCTGTTCATAGGCAATTTTCTGCAAAAATAAAAAATACTACGCATTTTTTATGGGGAATTTTGCAGACATGAGGCACGGGCAGCCCTCGTGTAGCGGGTGTCTGCAAGACTACAAGTTATCTAAATATATAAAAGAAGAAACTGACTGACTGATTGACTGACTGACTGACTGACAAATCAACGCACAGCCCAAACCGCTGGGTCTAGAGATTCCAAATTTGGCATGTAGGTTCCTTATGAGGTCTAGGGGTGCACTAAGAAAGGATTTTTCAAAATTCACCCTCTCAAAGTTTGTATGAAAAATCTTATTCCATGAGTTAATAGACTTGAAACTTGGCACGAATATTTATAGTAAATTATAAAGTTTTTCATTTTTAGTTTTCCTAAACTACCCCCAAAAAAAGGCTAAAGGGGGTGTCAAAGTTTGTATGGAGTAATTTTAACGCGCGGTCCGATTAACTCGAAATTCAGTATTTGTACTTCAGATCAAAAATGAAGAATAACGTGTATCAGGGTTTTTCGAAACTCTACCCCTAAGGGGTGAAGAAGGGTAGTCAATTTTACAGGGCAAGTTTTACTGTGGGGCTTGATTAACTCGAAAATTGGTGGTAATAAATAATCTTTCAGTCAAGTTATGGAAATATCACAAGCGGTTTTTTTAAATTCCACCCTTGTGGGGGTGAATATGGTTTATATGAAATATTTAGTTAATTAACTTGAAACTTGGCACAAATACTTGCCTATGTAATAAAATTTGCCATTCATAGTTTTTCCTCCAGAGGGAAGGGTAGAGGGTGAGGGGAGCAGGAGAAGGGGTGGTAAAGGGGGAAGGGGAGGGGGTATTGAGGAGGGCAAGGAGGAAGGAGATGATGTGGTGAGGAGGGAGAAAGGGAGGATGATCTAGGGAGGAGGAGAGGGGAAGGTGGTGGAGAGTGGGAAGAGAGGCGTTGTTGAGGGTAGAGGGAGAGGGGAAACCGGTGAAGGGG